>OU744279.1:30880490-33280490 GCA_916610125.1 Cheilosia vulpina
AATGTTTATCTAAATATTAACCTTGACATACGACTATCTAAGCACAGGAAACACGGCTTCGCGCAACAATTCGTATGACAAAAACGCATTCGAGTTATAAATGGAACACCAAAAATATAACATTATCCACCTGATTACACGATATAGCAATTTTACGCAAAATTACGCAAAAAATTATAATATTAAAATAAAATACCTTACCAACATTATAAACGTCACTTATTTCTATTTTTACAACACTTTACACTCGGACTTGAACTTACTCTATAAAAAAAGGACAATGGACTGAATTTTTATGCTATGCGTTTGCAAACTCGAATCAAGGAAACAAATCGTCCTCCTACGTGACTCCTTCAAAACAAACAATATTGCATTTAAGAACTTTTTTTGCATTTGTAGTAAATATTTTTCGAGTAGACGGGGTGTAAAATTAAACACAAAATTAATGAGTTATGCCATGTTTCCACCAAACTGAATTCGTGAGGTTTCGATAGACTTTTACCGAAACCTTGTAAGTCGTTTCCACCGAGTTGAAGTGAGTTCAAAAGTCATCATAAGCTGTCAATTTTGAAGTGGCTGACAAAACAGCTGCTTGTTGACGCAAAATAATAATGTTGGAAAGAGAAATTACTAGAAATGATTTCTGAAAAATTAAAGAATTAATTGCAGCATTTATAAATAATTCTCTTAGAAATAGTACTTACCTCTATTTTTGATTCAGATTCTTTTCTTCGTTTATTATCTCTTTGATTTTTACATTTGTTTTGGCGTTTAATATTTTCACATCCACAAATGAACACAAAATAAACCAAAGTGCACGCTGTAGGCTTGTTCGGTTAGATAACCTCTCACGGACGGATTATAGGTTTCGCTGAAAACCCAAGGTTTCGACACCTCAAAAAACGTCGGAGATTTGGAAAAGTTTTACGAACATGTTTGCTGGGAACATGCCAGTACTTTAAGACTATATCGGACTTTTTTTTGTATTCGACATTGTTTTCTGTATACCAGAATTTGGTTCTTGTATGTATCGTATATGTAAGCACACTCCAGAAGTGAGGGGTGACGAAGTTAACCACATACATATATGTACATATTCGATCTGGGGGCCAACTATATAATTTTATTGTACAATCAAAATGTTCAAATTGGTACTCTGTAACTCTACAGCCGCGCTCATATTCGAAAATCGAACGGACCTCGAATTGTCTACTTTTTTATATGTTCAGAATATTGCCACTACCTAATTCTAAAGTAAATATCAAAATGATTCGAATTCGTTAATAATCATTCTAATGCAAATGTGTTTGCGAGCAGGATGTGTGGATTGATTCCAAAATGTAAGTAACAACTTTATTCATATTTTATTTAATAGTGCGTAAGAGTATTAAAATATATTTTATGCGAAGGGAATCTACTAAATGTACAAACACAAACACAAAACCCTGTCAATTTGAGATGTTTGTGCAATATATGGCAAGGCATCGCGACATATTCAAAGGATATTTAAAAACACCGGAGGCCAAAAGAAAATCCTCACATTTATGGTCAAATCTATCTAGAGATTTGTATGCTGAAGGTCCACCGCGGCGCGATGGTAATGGGTGGAAAAAGTTATACAATATGGTTGAACCCTAGCAAAATTCCCCATACAATTTTTTTTTAATTAGGATTTGGCTGACTTTAAAATCCAAACAAAAGGGAAGTTCAATAAACAAAACGAATTTGTCTCCGGAACTGGTGGTGGACCGTCTAAACATTGTTCGTTAGTACCACTCGAAGAGAAGTTTGCTGAGCTTCTCGATTTAGGTAAGGCAACTAATGGTGTTTTGAATTCCGGCTTGCAAAATAATAACAATGCAATTTTACATGAAAATACCAATGAAGAACCTTTAAATACCGAAGATGCATTTTTTTGACTATACTTTAAAAAGCATTGAACAAAATGTCATAAGAACGAGGATGAACGATGCAACCAACAGGCGATGAAGAAAATGAAATAGTTCTTACACTACAAGAAAACCACAAAAAAAAAAAACAAATTTCGCTTCTAAAAAAAAAAGTAAGAAACCAAATCACATTCCAACAAAATTCATACGACGTAATGAAGGATATAAGGCATCTTAAAATATTAAAGAAGGAACGTTGAAAAAGAGAAATTTAAATTTAAAAAAACAAAAATTTAAAAAACTAAATTCAATTTAGAAAAAAAAAAACAGTTGCTGTGTTGGGAATCCAAAAAGACGTTTTAAGCCTTCGCCAAAAAATGAACGAACATTTTTAATCAGCAGTGCACTTTGTTTAGTATTTGCTTTTAGTATTAGAGTGAATTAATTTATTTATTTTTTTTGTTTTTTTTTAAGTCACTCTTAAAGAATTTCCATTTTTTTTTAATTCATTTATATACCCATTATTATTTATTTGTTAATCATAAAAGACTGAAACTAAAGTTTATTTATTTGTTGTGTTTTGAAAGTTAATATAAATATTTATGAATTACTTAAATCATTTTTAATATAGTTTCTTATTTTCTTTAGCAACATTTGAGTATTCCTCATTGTAGTGTAGACTGTTGATCCAAGTTAAAATGAGCAACATCTACCAACAAGACATCTTCTATTGAATCTGCCAATTCGGCTCTATATTTAACACAGAAGTTTTTCGAGCTCACAAAAAGCATTCAAAATTTGAGTCGACTTTTCCGGTGAGTAATGAAGCTCTCTTGCCGACAAAAGACATCGGAATCTTGTCTTTAGAGCACAAAAGACTCGCTCAATGATTGATCTTGCTACCGAAAAATGATCATTAAATATCGATTCAGAAAATGCTTCAGCTGTAGTTCGGTATGGAGTCATGATCCAAGGCTCTAAAGGAGAGCCAGAACCTCCTAAAAACAGTTAATGGTATTATATTAGTTTTCAAGAACATTTTATGCAAACTTACCTAAAATATTTCGCATCACAAAATCACCAAAATCCAATGAATGCTGCTCCCTTGTATGCAACTATATTTTATCGAGATGACAACCCGTTTCGTACAGCACACACAAATAATAACACAGTAGGTACACAACATCTGCATTTGAAAATACCCTTTTGTTGATAATTCATATAGAGCTAATTTTATTCCTTTGCAACATCGACTAGTCCTAAAAGCAGCTTTCTCATCTAGCTTATAAGAAATTATTTTAAATTTTTAAATATTTTTGCGCCATAAAAAGTGCCACGCCTCGCACTCTGAAACGCCCTCAATTGTTAGTTTCGTCATTTCCAAATATCATTGTTGTATGGGAGGTGCAAGGCATAACAAGTATTGTCCCATTCTATATTGAAATAACAATCAAAGTCATGTGAAAGAGTTTGCTCTCTTTTAGAGCATTGCGTTGTAGCTTGTCGGTACAATACCTCTGGAACACTCTTCCTTCTGCAAACCAAGTTTGCTTGATTTTCTCCCTCATAAAATCATGTCCTATCTCTTACCCCGGTAAACAAAGATAAAATATTTCAACAACCATTGCGCTACGATTAATCCCAAGAATAAAAACTCGTGCGCTTATATTCGGTGTTTGTTTAGGGCACAATTACTACACAAAAGACAAAACTACCCACCAGATGCAGCCAACCGTTGCCACAGCACCGCCAGTGCATCTAAGTGCGGGACAAAACACCGACGACGACGCCTTCTACGAGGACAAGACAACTATGATGATGACAAAAGGCACTCCCTCATTTGCATATCTTAATTACTTTTTTCCAGTTCCGTTACGACACTAATGCCCTTTGCACAATGAGGAGCGAGTTCTTTCAATTAAGTTCCCTATCTAAAGCGAACGGAAAGCGGGTGTGCAAAACAAAACAAAAAATTACGGAGACCTCCATTGGGTTAGTTGGCCAGTGTCTGTTATCTCATCCTTTACATGCCATTAAAAGGACATTAGGGATCGAAAGATATTTGCATTTTTTTGCCTTGCTCCTGCGTGCGATTGTGCTTCAATGCACGAGATATAAAGTCGCATAGTCGGCTTCTTCTATATCTGTAAAGCTACAGCTGATCCCGCTGCTCCTGGTAAATGGGAAAAGTTGTGCGTGGATTGCAATTACTTTAATCACAAGGAACAGTGAACGCTTCTCTTTCGTAATGAAATTCAAGGTAAAAAGCCACCGTAATAACTGTAGCTCCCTGATGTGGTTATCTGATGCAAGACTTTGAGGTCAGCTCTTAACCATTTAAAATTTGGAGATTCAAAGATTCTATTTGCGTCAAAGGGTGGATTGGAAAGAGTAAGATTTCAATATAACTTCTTCAATTGGGTTGCCCTTGGCTCAGAAAGAGGTGAAATGAATGGAGACTTTGGACCGTTCTTGTTACTGGCTGGAACTGAAAAATTACTTGTACCCACGTAGGTGGTAGGTTGATACCTCATTCAGATTCTGAAGATCAAGTGCGATCTGGTTGGCAAATAAACATTTTGTGCTGTCACATCTGGATCTATTAGCTTCTTTTGAAACTTGTGTTTGCAATAAGAACTGTGTGCAAATGACAGCGCACCAGACAGATGGAAAATTATGGGTGGACACAGAAACGCATTGACGATGTGGAATTATAGTCAAACCTCTTTTATACAACAAATTTATGGATCCGCATAAGGTCTACTTTCATACATACTGTACCTCAAGGCGCGCCACACTTACTTCGTCATGTAGCGCTTTGTCCCGCTGAGCTGGAACTTTCGACACTCACATTTAAGCGGCTTATCCCCACTTTTCTGACAAGGTTGATGTGGTTGGCAGAGTAGCCTGTTAAATCTTATCCCCAAAAGCGAGTCAATGGCATTGGCGGACGGGACGTCCATGGTCTATTCTTCTGAGCAGGACTGGAACGATTGGCGCCTTATGGTATTTCCTTACATATACGTGGTATTCAATTAACTACAGTAAAACCCGCTTGAGAGAAAAACTCGCTTATCTGAAACACTTTTTTCATACCTACCCGAATATTTGTCGACCTATAAAAAAACTCCGCTTAAGCGAAACTCGGCGCAGTGGCTTAGTGGTTAGTGTGTTGGACTACTAAGCGAGGGGTCCCAGGTTCGAACCTCTCGCGAACGTCTGACAAACATCCGAGAGTATAACTGTCATGAAAGAGCTTCTCAATTGGCCGTTTGGACTCGGAATAAAATTGTAGATCCCTTCCATTCGTCCCAAAAATAAAAACTCACACAAGACGAATGGTTGTGAGAAGCTAGGCTTGGGTCCATACGGACCTGTTGCGCCAATTATTTATTTTTTTGTAAGCGAAACTCGCTTAAGTTAAAAACCCGAATACCTGAAACATATTTTTAGTTATATTTAATATTTTTCATAAAGAAAACTCTCTTAAAAAACGTTGAATCGAACAGAACAAAAAAATTTGCTGAACGCTTTTTTCTCGAAAATGACATTTGAATTTCTAATATGCAACAAGCGTTCATTTTCCAGGCCACACCAAAAAATAAATACAAATTTTTGTAGCCTTAAATTTACACTTAATGGAATTTTTAAAGCCGCTTAAGTGACATTTTGTTTTCACTTATCCGGACTCTGCTTAAGTTAATTTTTTTTTTCACGGGTTCGTTTAAGGGTGACTGACGTTTTGCTGTTTCTATTAAGCAGGTCTTACTGTATTTAGTTAAGTCAAACGAGTTTGCCGGTGATACCAAAACTCAACCAAAGCCAACCTCATATGGTTAAATTTTGAATTTATGGTTCTTCTCCGGCGTAGTATTGGGTCGATGATGATCTCTCCCAGACTTTCATTCCAACATAAAATTGGAGACGAGGATGTCGGAGTATGTGCGATTGGTCTGAAGAAGAAGAAATTCCAACCAGCGATTAAAACGGAACTGGTACGAATAATTCCCCAACAGAACATTTTTCTTTAAGAAAACAAATTCAACAAAAATGTCAAGGGTAGTCTCCATTTCGAGCGGACACATAGGAGCGTTCGATATCGCAAGGCAAGCCAATTGGAGATCTTACAAGAGACGGTTCGATTCGACATCTTTCTGGAATCAAATGGAATCACGACTGCCAATTTATAAACAGCAAAATTCCTTACTTCGTGTGGAGCAGGATTATTCGGCCTTATCGAATCTTTAATATCGGCAAAAAAGGTAACCGAACTTGTTCATGGCTTAATTTGTAAAACTCGTTCTGTTCATTTCTTTCCACCCCTGTCTTAAATCGCCTTTAACGTATGTAGGGGTGCTAGGAATCATTAATCAAATCTCCTGTAAAGCCAATTTAAGACAACGAACGAATATTGTTCTTAATGGATGCAAGTGAGAGTTTGAAGTTGACTCTGGATCCAATTTCACAATCATTTATCTGACTTTAGCTTTGATAAGTTACGGCCACAATTTAAGCCAAAGTTATCAGAAGTAGAAACAAATATAATGGATTTTTTAAGAAAATGCGATTGCATTTAAAGGAGAGTGTTTAGTCAACATCTGGTATAGACCAAAATATTCGCTATTTAACGCTTCTTATTGCAGATGGTACGTGCACGTATAATTTGGGTTGCAACTGGTGCGCCTTTAGAAATATCCATTCAAGAGGTTCATTCTTCTTTGGACGATTATCTTGATTTATTTTCAAATCAATTGATGGTGACGTGTGTTATTTGGATGTCTTTGTTTTCATTGGTGACTATTCTAACGGCTTAGCTAGAAAGCCGCAAATATTTTTCGATCACATAGGTAAGGAAAAATGTGTGTACGACGTTCCGTCAATTATTTTCTTGGCACTTAGTATCATTGCAAAAGGAATTCATCCCTGAAAGGAAAAACTTCCTCCGAAGAACAAGAGCGAGCCCTAAGCGCTTCTAAGACATCTAAATTTCTACCATTCATTTCTTCGTTCGAAGGCTAATTTAGCCGAACCTTTCTTAGATAAGAATTCAGCTTGGCAGTGGACAAAGGTTCACCAAAATTTATTCCTTAATTTGTAGAATCAATTATCATCAGATTGCCGTGACCTGCAATGACCAGTTACCGGTCGTATTGACTTGAGACGCCACACGGAGTTTGTTCGGTTTTAGCTCACTTACTGTCAAATGGATCTGAACGACCAATTGCGTGTTATTCAAGGACTCTGACGACAACAGAAAGCAGTAATGCGCAGATCGATAAAGAAGAGCTGGCTATTATTACGAGCATTAAGAAATTTCAGAAATACTTATAGGGTATCACTGGAAATAAAATACCAGTTAATATTGACATCATTCGATTGTAAAATGTCAACAAAAATAGTTTTATTGAACTGAATAAAAATTGTTGGAATGGGAAATGAAATTTATCAATACAACTTAAGTTTTATCAACTTGAACGATATTTTGTCAATCAGATAATATATTTACTACAAAACTACAGATTAACAAAACACAATTTTCCGTTTAATAAATCAATATTGTATATTGTTCAAAGATTTTGTTGTAATCCATAAATCACTTTTGTAAAACTGACTAAACTTATGCAAAATGTTTGTTAGTCGAACAAAATACTGATTTTAAATACCTACTATTTACAAACATTCTGTTGAAATGAAGAGTTTTGTTTGCAGATCTGACATACATTTTTCTGAATTGAAAAAATTGAAAATTATTAATGTTCCTCATTCTTACGTGCTCAATTTCAAAATAAGTCGAATGATTCTTAAAACAATAACAAAAATCTAAAATCAAGCTTGTGAAAAATTGAAAAACGTCCAAGTGATAATAAAAATGGATAGTGATTTGACTAATGAGTATTTGCTGGACAGTGCGGTAGATAATTTAATTCTCGTTTCTAGCAATAATAATCTATTGCAATAAGTTACCCCCGATGAAGATGACGACGAAGAACAACTGAAGACTCCTCTCGAAAAATTTAATAAAGGAAAGAAATATTTTAGATGTAAGTCCATTTAAGCGTTTATCTTTCAATAAATAAATATGTTTTAAAAAAATAACAATTTGTTTTATTTTTTTTTTAAACTGTGCAACTTAGAGACGCAACTCTAAATAGTGAAGGAGATGTCTACATCTTTATAGTGTCGGTGTTTAAGGTATATCGGATGTTTTTATTTTCAATTTAGATAAAGGCATTCGGTATCATTATGTCTTAAAAGTAATATCCTTTTTTAGTTTTTTAATTTTATATATATGCAATTGCATATTTTTTTTAAATTTTCTATGTTGTCCAGTGGCTAGTGGTTAGTGTGTTGGACTACTAAGCGAGGGGTCCCAGGTTCGAATCCCGAGAAAAACCCAAATTCCAACTTAAGGTTTTTTTTCGCTGCGCCACCTCTCGCGAACGTCTGACAAACATCCGAGAGTATAACTGTCATGAAAGAGCTTCTCAATTGGCCGTTTGGACTCGGCATAAAATTGTAGATCCCTTCCATTCGTCCCAAAAATAAAAACTCACACAAGACGAATGGTTGTGAGAAGCTAGGCTTGGGTCCATACGGACCTGTTCCGCCAATTATTATTATGTTGTCCAGTAAAAATAATATAATGCACTTTCTATAGTTTTTTGTTTTAAATAAATACAATTGCTAAACATATTTCTTCACAATAAAATTTTAAAGACAAGATAAAACTTATTTTGTCAATTTGAAAGAAACATTTTGTTGTAACGTATTTTGACAAAAAAAAAATGTTGAATCAAGCCCCATTTTTATCGAATATACCAGGGTTCTATTTTCATTGATAGACATTTTGTAGTTGAGTCAAAATTCTCTGTATTTATCCTTACCGCAAGAATTTCTTCACACGTCTGTAACACAGATTTGTTGTACGCGCTTTGAAGTCCAATCAACTAAGATTGCCCTGATCCCGGTGTTCAACTCCGCATGCATAGTCGGATTTAGACACGCGTTCGTCGATAGTTAGCTATATGAAGCACCGCGATTTTTAAACCTGTATAATAGATCCTTCGAAGCGGAATGACCTTGATTACCGAGGCCTATTGCTGTTTATAAGGGTTTGTATCATACCCACCCTTGACAGTGTGATAAGTTTTCGCACGACAACGATAAGCCGTGATGGGGAATGTTGACGCGAAACAGCTTCCACAATCTTCTGGTTTGTGCAATGATGGCTGTATGGATAACAATGGATAAGCTACTTTAGTGCAGCAAGCGAAAAGGGAAAACTGCGAAAAAACAACAAGTGTATTCAATTAAATGGTTGCATCAGGAAAAGTGTTTACTTTTCTCATATCCTTTTAAAAATACACCCAGGCGAACACGGAGCAAAAGCGGATCCATTGAATTTGTTTTTTTTCCTTAATTTAAAGCCACCAAGCCACTCGCACAGCGGGTAAGTGGGCATATTGTATTGATTGGCGATAAAGAAGGTACATATATTTGCGTCAATTGTGACGCTTTCAGTTATAACCGAATTGGCGACAATTTCGAAGACAACATCTAGAAACTGGCACATATAAATCTGATCGATTTATACGACATCTAAGACCTTATGTCATGGGCCAAACAGGAGCAGAAATAATACAAGGTAATCTCAAGTAAATTTGCTCTCATTTAAACATCCAGATTGATAGCCAGCAAAATATTAGCAGGTTGCTTGCAATCACTGAGCGACAAAAAATTAAAAACATGCTAGTATCGCTTGTGGTCGAAAATCGACCATTCCTATTATAAATATGTAAAATGTAATACTGAAAAACGTACCATAATTATTTTCGTTATTTATGTTTTTTTAAAAAGGAAAAGAGCGACATCTAAATATCGATAAAATGCGTAAATGAGCTGCGCCATTGGAAACAGGTTCTAATCTTAGATGATTTATATTTGAATCCGTTACTATGGCGACAAATTGAATGTCGCCAAAATCCTTTCAATTTCCTGTTTTGTATGGGGAATTCATAACTTTTGTCGTTTTTGATTTGGCTTTTCAGATTTTGATCTGAGATTTCAGATTTCTTCTGCCAAATCAAACATAAAATCCGAATTTTATTTTTTCTTGTATGTTTTGAGTTGGCTGCAAAAAATATTTTGTTTTCACTTGCACTGGAAATCCATTTCAATTGATTTTAACACATTTATAATATCTCATTTCGAAATAATTTAATAAAAAAAATCGTTTCCAAACTCGAAAAGTTAATAATTGTAGGGCGAATGTCTCTTCCCTTTTGAATGAAGAAAAGACGTCGGGTGTTCGTTTTACTTATTTCCTTTTTTTAATGACGTTTTAAAAAGAAAACAATTGTATAGAAAGATTTTTTATAATTATTTGAAGTAAAATAATAGGGGAAGAGCCAGGAATCGCCTAGCTCAGTTCAGTTCAATCCTTGGTGACGATTGGTTTACTATTATTTGCATTCTGTATTAATTGCTTGTTAGCGTTTTCATTTATTTCAAGAGTGCTGGCTTTGACATTACAATGACTTGTAAATGTGGACTAAGAGTTGACCGTCTCTGCTCTAAAATTCAGTGTGAAAATTGTAAAGTTTATTTCCATCAAAATTGTGTAAATTTCACACTGAGTTGTTCATTAATTTTGTACACATATATGTTTAATGTATATAAATATAATTTTATCTGCTACATAATTCATTTAAAAAAGCAATCTTGCCAACGATTAACAATTCGTAACGGCCAGCTGTGTGTCACACACATTAGTTTTAGTGAAATCTGAAAAAAAATCGAGATTTCTCAAAAAAGAGTCGATCAAAAAAAAGATTGATTGTTTTGGCAAATCGCACATGAAGAGCAATGTCAATCAAAAAATAAATTGATTTTTTTTTTTTAAATTGATCATTTTGCCAAATCGAAACCGACATTTAATTTTACCAGCCTTAATGGTGACATATTCAATTCAATTCAATTCAATTCAATTTATTAAACAATATTTATAAGTACAGTAAGACTCGGTCTTTTATAGTACAAAGAGGGTTTGAATGTAGTAACAAAGTTCTTAAAACTAAAAAGAAACAAATAGTAGTGTTATACCTAACTTAATAGAGAAGAAAGTAAGATTAGATACAAGAAAAAGTTAAGAATTGAGAAAAATAGACAGGAAGAGAAAAGCAAAATGCAAAATGAGAAAAGATAGAAAGAATGGTCCTATTGCTGTGCTGAGAAAAAATTTATAACTTCAGATTTAAAGTGAGCGAATCTATTTATACCTTTGATATGCAAAGGCAAAGAATTCCATAGCCTGATTGCATGAATGTAAAATAGTCGGGAAGAGTTAAGATATTTGTGAGAAGGAATGTTAATGTTCATGGTTCTATGAGATCGAGAAAATTCTAGTTTTTGATAAAGGTATGGAGGGGACTTGGTTGTAAGAAGCTTATGCAGAAATATGCAGTTCCTAGCATTTATGTAAGAGATAAGAGAACATCCAAGAAAATCATTCGCTAAGCAGAGATTCTATCCCACCTGCGAAGACCATGAATGTAGCGGATTGCGTCGTTGAAAGCTACTTGCAGTTTATGCATTGATTGCGAGTCTGGGTTGGGGTAAACAACTTCTGAGTACGTTATCATAGGTAGAATGAGGGTGCGAACAAGTTTTATATATATATACCCACGATTTTTGGTTTGTGCACACCTATGGCACAATACCTTTCGAATGATATAAGTTTTATTCTCCTCATTTCATAATAAATACTTAAAAAGTGAACCGCAACTTTTAATGATGATGTATTTTAAATAATCAAGCTTTTTTGATTATTGGATATTTGTTTGAAGGAAATTAAAACAACTATACCAATTCTTAGTGTATATTGTATTTTATGAGTTTGACCTTTCAGAACTAATAACCTTACACAATGAGCTCGAGAAAAAGAAGGAAGTTAACCTTAAAGATGAAGTAATAATCAGCGTGGATTTTGACATGTCTAAATTTTTAGATTCGATAGCTACATTCATTATATCGATACAAATTTATTGGGTGTTGCCATTGTCATAACCGTTTGCTATAATTTCGGTTGAGTTCGAATGTAATTTAATTTTTAAGCAAATATAAAAATAGTAATAAAGACAATCGATATAATTGTAAAATCGAGGGAACATACTCCCCCTCTTGAAGAGCTTAAGGCTCTTCAAAAACAGGTAATTTGCATACTGTTGCAACTGCTCGCTTGGTGGTACCACTGGGTGTCTTCAATGTTACTACTCGCACACTATTGTCCGCTCCAGGATGAACTTCGGATACTCTTCCAAGTTTCCATTTCAAGGGTGGCAGATTATCATCCTTTATAATAACGATGTCATCTACTTTAAGCGAGGAACGTCCTTTACGCCATTTGCTTCGTTGTTGCAGTGTGTGGAGATATTCGGTTCGCCAACGAAACCAGAACTGCTGCATCAGCCACTGGACACGCTGCCAGCGACTCAAGTATGATATGTTCTTGTCGGTTAAATTTGGCTCCGGAAGTGCTACAAGTGAAGTACCCGTCAAGAAATGACCGGGTGTGAGTGGTTGTAAATCGTTAGGATCTTCAGAAAGGGGGGAGATAGGACGGGAGTTAAGGATACCTTCTATCTGGACAATAACAGTATTGAGTTCCTCGTAGGTAAGTGAAGCCAAGTGCAATATCCTTTTCATATGGTGCTTTGCCGATTTGACCGCGGCTTCCCATATCCCACCAAAGTGGGGAGATCTTGGCGGTATGTTGTGCCATTCGATGCCTTCCTCTAGACAGACCTTTGTTATTTCGCAGCTAGATTGTTGATTGGTGAACAGATCGTACAAGGCTCTCAGCTCGTTACGCGCTCCTACATAGTTTGTTGCATTATCGCTATAAATCGCCCGACAAAGACCTCGGCGGCTTATGAAGCGCCTTAAAGCACCTAAAAAAGCGGACGTAGTCAAATCGCCTACCAGCTCCATATGGATTGCCTTTGTGCTGAGGCAAACAAAAACAGCTACATAAGCCTTTACAGCTGCCGTTCCACGACGACGAGAATGCACCATGAATGGCCCACAAAAGTCCGTGCCCACAAAACTGAATGGGCGAGATGGAGTAACTCGACATGCAGGAAGACTGCCCATTTCAGGATTCTCCAAACGAGGACTCACTCTAGCACACAAGACACATCTGTTTATAATTTTTCGAATTAGCGGTTTTGCATGAACTGGCCAATATTTTTGACGTATTATTCCAATTAGGCCTTGAACTCCAACGTGTTGATATTTTTCATGCAAGTGCTTGATTAATACTTTGGTAAAAATGTGCTTACTTGGTAGTAATATTGGATGTATTGCCTCGTATTGCAAATTTGCATTATTTAATCTTCCACCGACGCGAAGTAATCCTCCCTCATCAATGAATGGACTTAATGATATGATGTGTGATCTAGCAGCAATCGGCTTCCCTCTTTCCAGCAGTGTAATTTCATTTGCATATTGACTGGCTTGAACAAGCTTTAGAATACAATGAAGAGCCTTGTCCATTTCCCATGTTGTTAGCTCACCGATTTGGCTTGGTTTCTTCTTTGCCTTTCTAGACGCATTATAACAAAATCTGAAGATGTAAGCAGTGGTTCTTACAATGCTCAAATAGTTGAATTTATGTTTAAGAGTGCTGATAAAGTCGAATTCTTGTTGAACAGAGAATGTGTGAATGATTGGTTTTCTTTCCAACAAGTGCTCATCTACTGTAAAAACTGGTTTTGCGTTTGGCCAGCTCTCAGGAGACAGAGTCAAGAAATTCGGGCCAGAGAACCACAGCGTTGAAGCACTCAGCTCAGTTGGGCTAGCTCCCCTCGATACTATGTCCGCGGGATTGTCAGTCGTGCTGACATGCTGCCACTGTTCGATCGACGAAAGAGTTTGGATAGCTGCCACCCTATTTGCCACAAATGTTTGCCAGTGATAGGACTCAGATGATAACCATGCCAGCACAATGCTTGAATCCGTCCAATAGTGCACACTCTCAAATCCATCCAAAAATATGTCTCTGATACGCTTCACGAAGTGAACCATCAAGTGTGCAGCGCAAAGCTCGAGTCGTGGTAAGCTTATATTTTTAACCGGAGCGACCTTCGACTTTGCACACAACAAGCGGACTACAACCGTTGAATTGAACGCACATAAATACATGCTCCGTATGCACGCTCTGAGCTATCTGAGAAAGCGTGTAATTGTGCATGCTGAACGTCACCCAACAAAACGCGTCTTTCAATTTTTAATTTGCTTAAATCAGCCAATTGACTTCGAAATGTTATCCACCTTTGATGATGTGACTGAGGAAGCGCTTCGTCCCAATCAAAATCGTCTTTCCATAGCATTTGCATAAATATCTTGGCGGATACAATTACAGGGTTGATTAAACCCAATGGATCATACAATCTTGCAATGTCTGAAAGCACGGTCCGTTTGGTAATCTTGCTGATGCCTTGATCATTGACCGTGTACAGAAATGCATCTATTTTAGGATCCCATAGCAGACCGAGAGTTTTCACCACATCATGTTCCTTTATTTGACAAAGGGGTTCTCTATCTTCAACGGCAATATCATGCAAAACCTCTGGGGCATTCGAGCACCACTTTCTCAACTCCAGTCCAGCGCTAGCCAAAATTGACCTCAGTTCCATTTTAATTACTTCGAGTTTTTCACATGTCGCAGCTCCCGTTAACACGTCATCGACATAGAAGTCCCTTTTCAATATATCTGCTCCGAATGGAAAATGTTCCTCTTCCCTGTCTGCTAAATATTGGAGTGATTTGGTGGCTAGATAAGAGGCCGGAGCAGTACCGTAAGTCACTGTGCACAAACGATAGATTTTCATTTCTTCTCTTGGATTCTCTCTGCATAAGATGAGGTGAAATTGTCGATCACTCTCGCTGAGCCGAAATTGCCGGTACATTTTTGTTACATCAGCGGTAAAAACATATTGGTGGGATCTAAATTTCACCACCAACGAAAACAAATCCGACTGCACTACTGGTCCTACATGCAAAATTTCGTTGAGGCTGATTCCATTTGCACTCTTTGCACTGGCATCAAAAACAACTCTTAATTTGGTGGAAGAGCTTCCAGGTTTTGTGATGCAATGGTGAGGAATGAAGTAGTGTGGGCTATTGGAGTCAGGCTTAGCTGTTAATTCCATGTGGGAGAGCGTTTCATACTCTCTCATAAACGATATGTATTGTTCCGCAAGTTCGGGACTTTTATGTAATTTTCTTTCTAGACTTAGGAATCTGCGGAGGGTTAGTTCATACGATCTGCCTAAGCACTGCGGATCAATCTTAGATGGCAGTCTAACTTCAATACATCCATTTTCTAGTCGTCTAACATTTTTAGCAAAGTGATCTTCACAAATTTGCTCTGTTTTTGTTAAAACATGATCCTTAGCCGCATGATTCTCAACTTCCCAAAATAATTTTAAAATGTGATCTAAACTTGTAAATGTGTTATGTTTTGATTCTCGTAATAAAGTGTTGCATGCAAATTTAGAGTTTTCATTTTTCTGCGCAACACTACCGGATACGATCCATCCAAAAATAGTATTTTGCAGTGTAGGAAGCTGATTGCCTAGTTTAATTTGACCGATCGAAAGAAATCCAAAGAAACAGATCAATGGAACCTGGATTTGCAAATAGTGGATCTGCCAACTTTATATTAGCGGGAATTGGCCAATTTGAAGTGTTTATTGGGACATCGGGAAGAAAGTCTGCTATTCGGTTGACGATTAAAGCTTCTACAGTGTCGACATATCCGTTAAGCCGTGATTTTATGATAAGATTGAGTTGATATCGGCAGTATATTGGAGTAGTGCCAATGCCGCAAATGGAGGTCATGGTGCCCTTTCTGCGAGTGCCAATAAGATTAGCAAATCTCTCCGTAATTAGGTTGACGTGAGAAGCAGAATCCAGCAATACGCGACAGGGCACTGGAGAATTGTGTTTATTCATGACGTGAATTATGGCGGTGGCAAGAATAGTATTTGGGGAATTACCTGCATCATCATGGGCGGTTGACGTTAAGCTATGAATGTGATAATTTTGTGGACTTTGGCCATTGAAATTGCTTGTTGTTGGGCAATCAATAGGATTACTTGGCAGCGATGAACTATTTTGGTTGTTATCATGAAGCAAAGTATGATGAAAGCCGTTACATTTTCTGCATTTGGAGGCTTGACAATTGTGCGGTGAATTGTTGAGTTTAAGGCAGTTTACGCATAAATTATTAGTAGCTACAAATTGTTGTTTTTGAGCGAGGGATAAATTCATAAACTGATAACACCTGTGTATGAAATGGCCGCTCTTCTTGCAACACATGCAACTAGCTCTTTCGGTTGTTGAACCGCCTTCACGTACTATGGCGAAATTCTTTGGCCGAGAGTTCTTATTTGATTTAGAATGCAAAGAAGTACTTGCCTGTGGAATGTCCTCGGTTAACGTGTGACTCCTCTTTGTTAGAAACTTTGATAGCTCTTGGTAGCTAGGCATTCTATCGGCTGGTCCTTCATCCCTCCATTTGCTAAGTGTTTCCGGATCGAGCTTCGGTAGAATCATCTGGATCAGTAGATCATCCCAATGAGCTACAGGACGTCCCAGTGTAGCTAGTGCACGGAGATGGCTATTTATTTCTTGCAGCATATGACGAAGGCTGCTTGATGAGGGCTTGCGAAGACTTGGATACATCATTATCTTCTTGATGTGTTCAGTGGCGATGAGCTTTTTGTTGTCGTAGTTTTCTATTAGCAGATTTATTGCGACTTCGTAGTTTCCTTCAGTTATCTCCAGCGACTGTACTGTTTTGGCTGCTTGTCCAGATAGTGATGAAATCAGGTAATGAAATTTGGAAACGTTGCTTAGGCTGGGATTGGTATGGATAAGGGAATTGAAGGTCTCATGGAAGGATAACCACTCAGTGACTTCACCTGTAAATAAAGGTACTTTGAGATCTGGCAGTTTTAATTGCGTAATTTGCTTGGCTTGGACCGATACAACCTCTTTTGATGGCAGCTGCGTGGATTTGCGACATTGCATGTGGTACATCAATGACGAGCGAAGTGTGTAATACATTTCTTCGTAGACTCCTCGAAGATCGACCTCAGCCACAACTTCTTTGGGGTCTGCTTCCTCTACCTTGGCTTGAAGCAATTGAAAGGCTTTGAAACTAGTTTCCAAGGCTTCCAGACGTACTTCAAACTCAGGAAGATACGTCTGTTGAGTGATTCTAGAGTTGAATTCGTATATGCGCTCAATTTGCTTGGTAGCAACACTTCTGCGGGCCTTTAATAATTCCAGTTTCCTTTCTTCTTTGGAAGTTGAAGCAGGAACAACAGCATCATTAGCAGCTGCTTCTTCTTTCGCCGTTTCAGGCATTTTATGATGATATGTTACAAAAAATGATCGTGATTGCGTATGATAAGATGGCGAATCACGTCGGGGTCACCATGTATTTTAAATAATCAAGCTTTTTTGATTATTGGATATTTGTTTGAAGGAAATTAAAACAACTATACCAATTCTTAGTGTATATTGTATTTTATGAGTTTGACCTTTCAGAACTAATAACCTTACACAATGAGCTCGAGAAAAAGAAGGAAGTTAACCTTAAAGATGAAGTAATAATCAGCGTGGATTTTGACATGTCTAAATTTTTAGATTCGATAGCTACATTCATTATATCGATACAAATTTATTGGGTGTTGCCATTGTCATAACCGTTTGCTATAATTTCGGTTGAGTTCGAATGTAATTTAATTTTTAAGCAAATATAAAAATAGTAATAAAGACAATCGATATAATTGTAAAATCGAGGGAACAGATGAAATCGTACGGCGGTGGCTAGAGCTCGATAAGCCCTGAGCAATTAGCTATTTTGTTATATGCAAAGCGACGTCGCTCAATCAGTCACTCGTTAGTCGCTCACGAGCGTTATCATAGACTAACCAAACTAGACAGTCGACTGAGAGCAGAAACGGTACTTCTGCCTACAAGCTGCCTGTCCTGCATAAGATTGCACAAGTATTCGTGCATGTGCAAATCAAAGGAGCGCCATTGATGCCGCACGCATACTTATGCAATTTGCTGCAGGGACTTCATGTCATTCGGGCGGCCATTATTATGGTGGGAAATGAAGTGTGTGCGACTGTGTTCGGCATACTTTGTGCCCATTAATTATGCGGAGTTCACATCACAGTTAATTTTAAGAATTTTAAAGTTTTTGTAATTGTTGGTATCAAATGGAATTCCTGTAATAATTTCGTTACCATGCCAAATAAATTAATATAAATTAATATTAATATTTGTAAATTCAGGTGCATATTTAAAGAAAATACACCTTTTTCCGTTGATTTTAATGCATAGAACTTCGAAGCCACAATGAAAAAAATATATTTTAAATCATTTTAGCGAAAACGATTTTTTTTTTGTTTGTCGTGGGGAAAATATTTTTTTAGTTTCAGCATAAGTTATAATCTGTAATTAGTACGTAAAATGTGTACTTGCACAATAATATAATTATGGAAGTATGCATTTGTTAAATTGAAAAAAAAAGTATTTTTTATATTATTAATATTAATATTCTATTCTAAAATTTGTATGCGCTTGGCTTTTTCTAATAAAGATTGCTCTTTATTTTACTCGTAACGAAAAAAGAATGTTTTGATCACTTTTCGTATTCCAAAAACTCAAATAGTGCACTTGTTAATTAATAATAAGGTTTATGAAAAAATCTGTGCACATTTCAAAACACATTGTTTTAAAATCTGTAAAAGAATAATGTCTATGGAAAACGAAATAAAGCGTGCGAATACCAACAATTAACAAAACAATTTGAATTCTTACGTTCGATTGAATACACAAAATCTGAAATCAAATTGCAGAACTCACTAAAATACAACATTATATTGTCTTTTTGTTTTGCATTCCGATAATAATATTTTTTTTTGGTTTTAAAATAAGAATAGCATTTGCATTCTTACTGTTCCTAATTAACATTATTCAACAATGTTAAGTGCTATTAAACTACAGAATTTCCAATTGTACATTGATTTTGTACAAATATGGTGTTAAATAAACGAATTTGAAAACATTCACCCTAATAGAAATTTATACAATATTCATGAACATTTACTAAAATTCAATTTTGTCTAGTGAAAGCTTGGGTTAACCTGCATGTTGTTGACTCATTTTTGGAACAACCCCCACGAATTTCATTTATGCATTTTGCTGTCAAACATAGAATTCATACAAACAAAATTAAAAATAAACTGAAATGTGAATGAATGAACACCTTTTACTGGCGAAGATGGATAGAGGACGAATTCAGCTATCTAAAAAACCATACTCAGCATTTACTTTTTTTACATTTGTTGTTAGAGATTCATTTAAAAATTGTTTGTTATTGAAATAGTGCTACCCGACGGCTTTTAATACACGTATTCACAGACAGGAAAAAAAAAAAAAAGAGAGAGCGAGAGAGAGCTGTCATTCAAAATTTGCGGGAATAATCGGGTGGGTGCACTGACAGTCGAATGTCTAGTTTGGTTAGTCTATGCCGTTATCATGAATGGGAATTTAATAATAGAAGAGTACTTATGTAGGTCCTTTAAATCGTTTGTAATTTTTATTCCACTACAAGCCATTGATCATGTCGAAGCCTCATATTAAGAGCGCCATAATACGCGTACAGGTGCTGGATTACGTGACAAATGATAGTTATGCCCAGCATTGAACTAACTATGTGCAGCACTCCAAGTTGAGTGGGTGCTTCAGGTGGCATATTTTCCATCAGATATCTACCGGAAATTGTTGTATTTTCCAAATTATTTGTTTATGACGTGCGGGTAAGACTCGGCGACTTCTGTCGCTGCACATGGGAATCACACTCGTAATAAAATCAATCGATTAAACTGACGCAATTTGTTGTCCGAGTGCGACACAAAACAGTCTTTTTAAAATGAAATACTAATCTATACGCATTTGCTTATTGGTTAGTCCAACAACTCAGCGAGGGGTCCGGGGTTCGATACCCGGAAAAAAAACCCAAATTACATCTAAAGGTTTTTTTTTCCACTGCGCCACTTCTCGCAAACGTCTGACTAACAACTGAGAGTATTGCCGCTTGGACTCGGCATTGATTTGTAAATCCCTGCCAATCGTTCCAGAAATGAAAAACTTGCACAAAACGAATGGTTGCGAGAAGCTAGGCCAAGGGTCCCTACGGAACTGTTGCTGCAACTATTATTTTTATTTTGTCTAATCTCTAATGGGTTTTCTTTGTCTCCTCCATCCTTTATTTGTCTACTATTTTTGTTTGGTCTGACAAGTGCACTGATTACGTATAGTGGTACAGATTATCAACAATTTATTTCCATCTGTCAATGTGGGTGCTGGCTAAACTATGCACCTACGTAATCACTGCAAATTAATAAATATCCCACCGCACAGTATGACAAATCATAAATTTAATTAAACTCAACATCAGTTTCAATATAAATGACCCATATGCGTTGCAAGTTCCAATCTCTCAATGCGGATACGGCTACATACAGATTGAGTGGCAGCTACACCAATTGCCGTGAAGTAAAACCCGTTGCATATGAATTCAATATGCCAATTGAAATAAAAGTTTTTATTGGTCGACTCTTCCTGTGATAAAACATTTTGCTTTCCCGTGTTATTCATGGATCCACCGCACCTGTGGCCACCACTGTACATCAATAAAAACTAAATGATGAAATATTGAATGGCAAATTTTTCTTTTGCTGCCATAATAAGCTTATCTAATCGAATTGGGGTAGAACTGAATTGCGGGTCGCTTGTTTCGGTGTAAATATTAAACGAAGCTGACCGGTTTATTTTTTTTTGTGGTCCCTCGTGCACAACAAATTCCAATATGGAGCTGGAGCTAAGTATTTAATCAATTGTTTATAATATTGCATACAAAATAAATATCAAGGACAAATATTAATGATGAATAGCGATATAATTTTTGTAGGATGTTATTTATGGCAACATATTCCAGATAGCGCCTATACTGCTTATACACCCTATACAAGGTGGCGCAAAATTAATCATCCCATTTTGTTTTGGAATTACTTTTTTACTAAATAAAAAAACTTGATTTTGAGTGATGGAAATCTTTATTTGAAACTTTTTTTCATTAAGTGGAAACCATTATATCCGTCAAGTGGCTGTCGCCAGTGTTGATACAAATTTGTGCCCGTTTATCGCATTTTTCCATGATTTTCCGTGAGATTTCCGCTTACAACTGTTCGCATTCCTGTCGAATACTCTCCTTAAGGTCTGCGATTGTCTGAGGCTTGTTGGCATAAATCCGCGAATTCAAGCAGCCCCAAAGAAAGAAGTCTGGGATGGTTGCTGGCCATGCCAAATCGCCAAAACGGGAGATTACGAGAGCAGGAAACACTTCCCTTACAATATCCATTGTGGCTCGTACTTTGTGTGCGGTTGCACCGCTTTGTTGAAACCACATATTCACCAAGCCCCGCTCTTCGGCAGTAAGAAGTCGTTTATCATGGCCCTGTAGCGTTCGCCAGCAACAGTGACCGTATTGCCGATAGCGTCGTCAAAAAATACGGCCCAATCACTCGTCCCGCGTGAACGCACCAGTGGATAAGTGGATGTAATGGCTCTTTGTGCATGACACGCGGATTTTCGGTGCACCAGAAACGAAGATTTTGCTTATTGACGTAACAGCGTGTGGTGGTGGAAATGCGCCTTGTCGTTCATGATGATTCGAAATCTACGCTGCGCTAACACCGACCGATTATTGGTGAAAAAAAAATCGACACAATTATTTCACGCTTTTGCGGAGTATAGCGCTCCATTGTTTGTCTGTTTTATTCTGCAGCTGTCTAGTTCAAAAATAATGTCAAATATGATTGACATACGACGTAATTTGCAAAATGATTACATCTTCCGATAGGGTGATTAATTTTAGCTCTAACATTTGGCAGCTCGACTTTCAGAATTTTCAGGAAATTCATTTCTTGAGAATGTCATTTCAAAGTTGAGGACGTTTTAACTATATTAATTGTTCCATTCCTGGACAAATATATCTCGCGAACGTCTGACAAGCATTCGAGCAGTGATACCAGATCTTGGGAAATTACCCATTACGTGGGTATTTTGCATTTCAAAATAACCTAAAAGGGCGAAGACAACTCAAATACTGAAGATGAAGGAAAACCATTCGAACTCAATTTTTTTTTAATTCTTGTGCTTTTTTAATGTAGTTTAATTATTAATGAATATATATTTTCATGGGGAATATCGTGGGTTTTTGAAGTGATAACTTCTTTACGTTGGGCATTTTTGATAAGGGATAAAATCATTGAACTCGTGACACCAATGTTGCGTTACCACTTGGAACGTGGAATTGGAACGGAAGTTGAGAGGGAATATAGAGTGATTGTATATAGAGAAATGTTTATATACAATGATAGAGTAGATAGAAGTACCAACTAAGAACCAGCGATACCTAGCAGATAACAGACCTATCATACCTCAAAGAGAACAACAGACGCCAATAATGGTCGCATTGTCAACCAATTTTGACGAAAAAATACCAAACTTGAGAAAAAAGATGCATTTTCCAACAATATAATGGCTAAAATATTTTTTTTTGGTAAAGTGCGACAATAAATCAAAAATAAAACATAAATATAAAAAAATAAACAAAACATTTTGTATTTATACAACAAACAGCTTTAAAATTTGTTTCCAATTTCTTTCCACTTACCGGAAGTGGAAGCTGGAATTATATTTAAGGAATGACGGATAGAGTGTTCGGATAATGGACAGAGTTTGAAGGTGGAAACACATTCTTTAAGACCGAGGTTAGGGTCGGTTGGGGTAAATGTAAACATGGGGTAAATGTAAACGGCCGTTATTTTCATACTTTAAATATAGTTCTCGGAACCCATACATAAAAAAAATCTGAATTTGGAGTGTCGCGACACCGGTGCATGCAATACCCTTCAGTTGTTGTTTGGCTTTCGTTCGCAATTTTCAAGGAAATAAATTAACATAAATTCATGTCTGTTTACTTTTACCCCATAGGCGAGCTCCCTGCTCTAAGAGAACAGAAATTTGTTGTCCCCATTTACCCCAGTATTTTTATAAACTATGGGGGAAATGTAAACACGGAAGGGGTAAATGTAAACACTGCCCTATGTCTTTTTTGGGTTCTTATAACTTGATTAAATCATCATATGTGCAACATCTTGTATCTTATAATATAATATCCGTTTTCAAAAGTTAAAAAAAAATTAAATTTAATATTTTATATATTTCTGAAAAAAATGGGTCTTTGAAAAATGCAAAAATCGTCCCCATTTACCCCAACCGACCCTACATTTAATTTTTTTTTGGGCAAAGATTTTTTAAAAATGTTTAAAAAATTAGAAAATTGAATCAAAAAAAAAATGAATTGAATTGAATGGGTATGGGAATCGTGGTATATCAAGAGTTAGAAAAAGGGAATGCTTTCAGTAGTGCTGCTACCATAAGCTAAGTATTAAATACACCGCCAGCCAGCCATGTGTTTGCTATGTTAAAGTAATTTGAGAGAATTTTATTTTCAAAATTTGCTGGGGCAATCTGGTTGGTGCGAGGAAAATGGATGAAGTATCTACCAATTATTTCTCAAGTAAGGGATAGTAAAATTCATCATAGGTATTTATATTTGGTAAGAAATTTGCATTTGCTGCATATTTTAACAATGCATTTAAATGTGTTGAGCCATTAATAAAAATATTTTAATGAGTTACTCGAAGTACTAATTCTACACAGACGAAGTGACGGGAACCACCTAGCAGTGGCGTGGCGTCCATATAACCCGATTCCTACCAACTTCCCTTTTTAACCCTAGAAGGATAATGTTCGTCGATTCGACGATGTCGCATTCTTAATTTTCCTGTCTCTTTTCAACGCGGGCACATAGTAACTTATGCTCAACAACAAACTCAGTCGCCGATGCGTTCGACGGAAAGACGGTTGTGTCCGCCAGGTAAAAACAGTATTTCTATTTTTATTTATATTTTTAAATGCAATATTGGAATTTGTGGTCAACATCGAATTGACTTTTGCGGATTTTGCGCAAAGAAAAATTGGTTCCCTTATTTTTTTTTCTTATCACCTGTTATTATTAATTTTATATTGCTAAAGAAGGAATGTTTTTTTTTCAGTTTTTTTTTAAATATTGTGAAGACATGTTCATTTTAGACTGAAAAATGCTGCGTTTTTTAAAAGACTGCTTAATAATAAAGAAATTAAGAATATACTTAGTAAAATCAAGTTTTTTATTTGGGAATACAATCTTAATGTTTCAGAAAAAAAAATAGAACCCTATGTATTAAACAAAGCTAAAAAAACATATTTTAGTACAGATCGTCGAATCGACGAATGTTTAGCTTATTAGGCGTAGTCAGCAGCATTAGCCTACTAGGGTTAAATCTCCATCAGCTAACACTAGGTATCTAACTACCAAGAACCAAATATACCTATAAAACACAAACGAATTTTAATACTCACAAAATGGTACATTTTCATACAATATAGTCATCGTCTCGTCACGACAAAGCGAAGGGAACTCAAAATATGACGGGTTATTAAAGCTCTCACTTGATAGTTGATTTTGAGAGAATATTTGCTTGTTATCCCTTTTTTTCTTCCCTGAGCACTGTGTCCGACACCTCTTTGTTCAACACCCACTTGGTTATGTAGGAAATAACGCGCTTTTCTTCGAGTTATTCTCAGTTCGCACTAAGTTAATTTTGAGTGCTGACGCTGAGTGAACAGCTTGGTTAGGATATGAACAAAATAACACGCTTTTCTTCGAGTTATTCGATTTACTTTTACTACTTCTTTTCTTATTGTGTCTTATGTGGATACTTGCAGGTATTATGTTGAGGTAGGTAGTGTGATGTGGAAAGCAAATGAACAATGTTTGATTTTGTTTCAAGGTACACAGATGTATAGTTTTTTTGCATTTGTATGTGATTAATATTGCTTCGACTTCCCGTTTGAAAATGTTCACGCCAACCCACTGCCACCTAGTATGCATTATTGTTCATATACACTAGCGCACTAAAGGAAAATAAAAATTGTAGTATAATTTTTGTAGTATACATAGTAGTTTATAATAATGAATGAGAAAACACTAGAATTTCCTGCACATTAAAATATTTCCTGACAATACAAAAATACACACTTAATTGTTCAAGTTTTCACTTCTGTCGGCACTCCCGGCGTGCTATTGTTTTTTTTTTTTCCTAACAATGACAATGGCAAAAGGGGTATTTTTGATAATTAGGCAAGTCAGTCCGAAATGTCTGGCATCTCTGCATTCGAGAGTATAAATGTCATGAAAGAGCTTCTCAACTCAGCCGTTGGGACTCGGCATAACATGGTAAGTCCTTCCATTTTTCCCAATAGATAAAAATAAAAATCTCACGCAAAACTATTTTTTCTGAGAAGCTAAACTAAGAGTACCTCTACACGCTCCTGTTGAACCAACTATTTATTCACTTATATCTTTAATCTCTAAATACCCAATGGTAATCTTCTTACTGGTATATAAGAGATATCAGGCTTAATCCAGTTAACACATCCTGTGCTTTCCCAAAAGATGTTTTACGAAACGAATTTCTGGGTATTACTTGCAAAAGATATTGCTCGGGTTGTTTATTTAGTGTGTAAAGAAAAATGAATAACTTAAATGCTATATCCGGATTCATTTAATTAGACTTCCTTACTCCTTGGGCTTCGGAATGAGAATACATACAAAAGTGAATGCAAAAGCAAGGTTTTAACATTTTTGGTTATAACATTATGGTTATGGTTGGAGGGACAATAATTGTGTCAGTTGTCACTTAGGACATGGTTGCATGGCTTCTCGTCGTCGGTTAAGTAATATTAAACATCAAATTGGATTGTATTAACGAAACTGCTATAACGACAAACAAGTCCGCCGATTGCAACAATTTCGACAGATTAAAATTTGACGTTTGACATCAGATATGGCAAATTCACACATCTGCATACAATCGGCACATCGCGCATAATCAAGATTGGCGTGCAGTGAAATAACCCCCACCGAAGAAGAAATAAAGCCCGTGGGTGACATTTTTTTATTTTTTTTTTGTTTGAAAATAAGAAACGTGGGGGTAATTTCACTACACCCAATGTTGGTTATTTATCACAAAGAAGATTTGCAGACAAATGTCAAATTTCAAAATGTCAATGTTCCATCTGCAGACTTGTGTAGGAAAATAATACGAAAACAGACCCAAACCATCAAAAACAATGTCAGCAATACAAAGGAAAGTCGCCATAATCTCCCTAGATATTTTACTCTCCACATCCAGTATGAACGTGAAAAGATAAAAAAAAAATGCAGAGGTTTAATTAACGTCTGGAATTTAAAACACCACACCCCCAAGACTTAAGATGAATAACAGACACATACACTGTGCTGTTAACACGAACAATACATAGGCAAGTATTCTGTCTCCCAAAGACCATCCCCTAAATTGACACCCGCATAGCAACCTTTCTGCAATAGCTAATTATTTATCTTGACAATATCTTGCTTAAAAAAATTAAACATTCTCCGAACATATTTCATTTTGTACGTAAGGCGCCGTGCAGTGACGTCCTTATTTCGTCATCTTTAAATAATGACAGAACCTTCCGACCGACCGACGCCCGCCAAGATTCGCAGCATTATTCTTTCGCTTGACCTTGTGTGCCAAGACTTTATTAATGGTACGCTCATAGACCTAGAAATAAACTTATCAAATTAAAAGCATACCCTTCGTCCTTGTCCGTAACAGTTCTAGACGAATTCCATTTCTGATTAAATTTTGTTCTTCTCAATTTGGCCTGCTCCTGGTTTTCGCATTTCTGTGGAAATAAAAACGTCCAACTGCTTGGCCCAAGTTCAACCACATTTCAGCGGAAACAGCAGACAACCACCTCGGAGGTCCGCACCCAAAGATACTGCGTTCGAAACATGGTTACTGGTACAGTGTACAGCGCTCTCCTATCCCACCTCTTATATTTATTTTGACATTTTCGATTATGACCAAATCGTTGCGGATGCCCGAATCAAGTCTAAAGTTAGGACAAGTATGGTATAGTTGACAGAGCCAATATCAATCCATTAATCGCTCCAGCAACTGGATGAGAAAATAGAAAAAAAAATCACCCTAACTGAGGGACGAAAAAAGAAATTGCACTCGCCTTTAAATGGGGTTTAGGCCATTTGCCCATATCCGTCTTGACTGAGGACATGTTAAAGGTACATCGTGGAAAAAATAGAATCAATAGCGATGGTAGGGATAATGTTTTGCAACCGTTCTTTGCCGGTTCTTAATCTTAATTAAATCTATGTAAATCGACGCAGGGATATTCGGAGCTCCCCTTTGGCAAAAACCAAACAATCAGGTAAAGACATGTGCGTTCTGGTTGTGATCCCAGTCTAATGGTCATTATGTATCTAAATTATTGTGTCGATGTATCAGCATCTCGACAACAAATTGGTTACAGGCCCAGTCGGCTGGAAAATTTAATTAGAGATCCATGCGAGGGTGGTATTCGTGTGCGGATTTTTGACGTGTCACGTCATCTTAATTGAGTTGGATGCTGGAGGATATCATCGTTCGTGCGTTCGAGTTTGTTATGGGACTCAGCGAAACTTAACAAGTATTGGTGAGATTAAAAGTGGGATGGCAATGGCATTTGATTGTTTGGCATATCTGGTAAGGATGTTAGGGATACTGGGAGTTTATGGGGCGATGTGCTCCCTAATTAGGCTTCGGATGAACGTCATTATGACCTTTACACATTGAATGTTCAAGGGAAGTCGTAGTTCTTGGAATAAAGCATTTTAAGTTTTTATTACCTTCGAACGAAAATGAGAGGTAACATTATTAGAATGCGAGTGAGAATGAGAAGAACTGTGAAAAAAAATATGAGAATGAGAATTAGAATGGGACTGATAATGAGATTGAGAGCGAGAATGGGAACTGAGAATGAGGAGGACAACGGGGACGAACTTTTATAAAAGAAAACGATTTAAGCACGATATGCACGGAATAAATAAAGGAACTGAAGAGCAGTCGTTGGTATTAGTTTCCATAACACTTTAGTCAGAGTGAAACAGATCTATAACTAAGATGCTTCTCTATCTAACTCGTCGTTCTACACCAATTAATCACGCAACTAATATCGCGTTCTACCCATGAAGTGTTGGTTTTGTAGGAGATACGAGTAGCTTGCAGGACATGCGTCCCAACGGTAGGCGCCATCTTCAACAGATCCGTTTAGCTACTGGGTTGACATTATTGGCCGTTCAGTGTAACGTGATACAAGCTTTCACGGCGATTGAAGAACAGTCGGAATCTGTTGGCTTTGAACGCCCCTACTGATAGCAATAATTTCAACTTAACTAAGAGTTCATCTTCCTCGGAGTGAGCATGAACTCTGCAGATGATACCCCAGAAAAACGTTCATACTTCGGTTTACCTAAGTAATTGCTTTCAAAACTAACAACTAAATGTATGCTTTAAAAAATGTTTGTACAGCCAGTTTTGCTCGCCGCCATCGAGGGCTGGACAATAGGCAGGAAGGGAGGGCTGATACTTGGATTCTTTGAAATAAAAATACTTTGAGTTTGGGTGCGAGGAGAGTGATACAACTCTATTGGCTCTACCAAGATGTGAATGTAGTACAAATAGCCAAAAAACGTCGACTATATTGGCACCGCCACATCGGGGGAATAGATCACAATTCCCCAGCTAAGAGGATCTTCGAATACCAGCCCACTGGGTCGACATGACAAAAGACCTAAATTTCGTTTCAAAGACACTGAGAGCAGTCTGCTTTGGATCACAGAAAATGGAAGGCGTCAGTGTCTCATATAATTGATATGAGAATTGTCAGCATTCAGCAAAATCCACGCGAAACAATAAATTTAGGAACGTCGCTTGATTATTAGTAAGGCCGTTTGTCTTTATGCCGAATTAACAATGTCGCGTTGACGCGTGCGTTCGTTGACAGATTATGTAGAAACAAAGCGTTCATATGCTGCCACACAAAATACAACTTCAGGCGTTGGATCAACTTTAGATCGTAAATATCGTAAAGTTCAACGCGACGCCTGAGTCCCTGAGTAGACCTACTCTTTACTCTCACTCGCGTTTGACAACTTTAGAATTTTGAATTGTTCGATTTGAGGTCATAGAATGTGCCGTTGATAGTTGGAGTAGCACAGAACTACAAATGTTTATCACACACATGTTTTAAAAAGAAATATGATGTTTTTTTAATGCAAATTAATTAATTTAGTGTGTGGAAATAGGGAATAACTTTTTTGGTGGAGCTAATACTTTTTTCTTTAGATTTTCTTGTAAAAACAAAATTTATCATTGTTCTTGTATCTATGTTCAGGTTGTTTTTTGCATTTTTATACTGCTATATATATGATTTAGTATCTATTTTCGAGAACCCTTTTTTTAAATCTTGCACAAAAATTACAACTACAATAAACGACCCGGAACTTTTGAAAGTTGTCGGGCGCTCCAAAAACAATTCGATGTTTTAAATAAGTTTCTTTACAGACAGTATGTTCTTTCTGTTGAATCAAATTCAAAGACAAATAGTAAACGCTTTTGGAGCTTTATTAATAGCAAAAAACAATCTAATGGTATTCCTAACTGTATGCGCCTAAATAACGTATCTTTATCTGATCTTTCAACCATCTGTAATTTGTTCGCTAAACATTTTTTTCAATCTGTATATTCTTGTGGTACTACCACACCTATAGTCTTTAGTAATAGCCCAATGTCCTGTGATGTCTTTAATATCGGCAACTTAGAATGTTCAATCCCGGAAGTTCAAATTGCTCCATCTTTGTTAAATTTAGATAAAAATCCTGGTATCGATGGCATCCCCCCAATTTTACTTCAAAAGTGCTGCGTTGCGTTGTCTGTACCCCTGTGTCTAGTTTTTAATTTGTCTCTCCGGTCCGGAAATTTTTTGAAAAATCCGAAGAGCTCATTTTTAACACCCATATATAAATCTGAATAGAGACATGATGTTACTAACTATTGTAAGATTTCAACTATTCCTAAGATTTTTGGAAAACTAGTTTGTGACAAAATAACACCTCTCTTAAAGAGACTTAACTCTCCGTTTCAGCATGGCTTTGTCGCAGGCAGATCTACTACCACAAATCTCTCAATTTTTTGTAATTCCGCCTTAAATTAAATTCCCTTGAGAATGGTCTGCAATGCGATGTAATATATACGGATTTTGCTAAAGCGTTTGATCGCGTTAACTACAATATACTAATTTCCAAACTAATTGGTTTAGGACTTCACTCCAACTTCCTAATGTGGATTCATTCCTGCTTAACTGATCGTATCCAGTATGTTTGCATAAATGGCACGTTCTCATCACCTATCACCTCTGGAGTACCTCAAGGTAGTCATTTAGGCCCTCTGCTCTTCCTTTTGTTTATTAATGACATTCCTGACTTGTTTTTGAGTTCCCAGTGTCTTATGTTTGCCGACGATTTGAAGGTGTTCCGACCTATACGTTCAGTTCACGATTGTATTCTTTTACAAGACGATCTTGAACGACTGTCGATATATGGTGTCACAGTAATGACCTTCATCTCAATGTCTTTAAATGTCAAAGCCTTTCCTTTAATTGTAACCTCTCTCCAATTCGCATTACGTACGTAATCGATAATACCCCTCTGTCCATTATTTCATTCAAAAAAGATCTTGGAGTTATTTTTGACGTATATTTTTCAATTGTGTTTATTAGTTATTTGATTAATTGTCATATCGATTGCCCTTTCCTATTATCATTAATTGGCTTTTATGCTCCTTCGAGAGCTCTTAGAAATCGTTTTTTATTTTATATACCTTATCATAGGGTTAATTATGGATGCAAGAAGCAATTTCTAGATGCCTTAGGGAAGAATCCAATAAGTATTGGAGTATATTCGATTTTGATCTTAGTAGGGATTCATTTATGAATATTAATTCTGTTGTTAAGCTCTGGTGGTCGTTTTAAAGAATTTTTTTTTTGTATTAAGTAATCTAGCGAGAACAGTAGATGTACTCATTTGATTGAAAATAAATATAATAAAATAGAAAAATGACAGTAGACTTCATATTTGAATTCTGCTCTCTTTTTACGTACATTAGTTAAAAACCCAAACCGAACTTATAATCTGTTTCTCTGTACTCTCTCAACTCGCATTTGCTTCATAGCAGCATTTCGTTTTGCAAAATTGTTGCTGCGTGCTTTGGCATTTAAAATCGTATCTGAATTCTGCATTAAAAGCTAGGCGAGTTACATATTACTTTTAGCACATTTTTTGATGACTTATTTGCAAGTGCTTATAGTGTCAGGAGGCTCACCAATATTTTTAAAGGTGCTTTAAGGTTTGTCTTCTATGCGAAGAAACCATTTGGCTTCAGTACGTTGTTTTAGAATAGTCTATGACGTTGCAAAATAGTCTCTGAAATGGTTTGCAAGAAAGAAAGTCAAGTTTTAGCTTAAAACCAAAAAAAACTTGTATTCAGCTGAAGTACAGGGTGGCGCACGAATCGTGCTACAAAAATAAAACGTAATAACTTTTTTTCTGTGTGGGTAATCGGCTTATTTTTTTTTTTTTTATTTTGTAGGTTACTATTTAGATTTATAAAAATGGATGCTTGGGATACGGAGAAAAGAATTTGGATAGTGCAACGGTACCATGCTTTGCAGTCCGTCATTTCCGTCCAAAGGGAATTTAGGTTGGAGTTTGGCGGTAATCCCCTGAGTAGATGGACCATTATGAGGTTTGTAAACATGTTTGCCGAATCTGGAAGCATCGCACGAAGGCCGTACCATCGAGATGCCAATGTTCGGGTTCAGGATACAATCGCAGCAGATGCTACTGCAATACAGGCCAATCCGAGCGTTTCGACCCGAAACTTATCGGGGCAAATTGGAGTTAGTAGACGGTCATTACAACGGATACTTCATGATGATTTAAACTTGTTTCCGTACAAAGTTCGCCTGTTCGCCTGGAATTTTGCCAAAAAATGATATCAATGGCCGAAGAAGACAACACATTGATCAATTGTTTGTTCATGTCTGATGAGGCCCATTTTGATCTTAACGGCAATGTAAACAAGCAAAATTGCCGTATATGGAAAGAGTCTAATCCAGAAATGCTCCAAGAGACGGAACTGCACCCAGAACGAGTCACTGTGTGGTGCGCAGTTTCATCAAGGTGTATTGTCGGACCGTACTTCTTTGAAGAAAACGGTGTAACCGTTACTGTCAATGGGGACCGTTATTTAAAGATGTTGAAGGAGTTTTTTTACCCAGAACTGCGCCGAAGACGTATACCATTCAACAGCGTTTGGTTTCAGCAAGATGGAGCAACTGCACATATAGCCAGACCAGTTATGGCGGAGCTAAACAAAAAATTCGCAAACAAATTAATTTCTAGGAACTCCACTCTTCGCTGGCCCCCAAGGTCACCTGACCTGACTGCACCAGACTTCTTTTTATGGGGTTATGTCAAGCAAGAGGTGTATAAAACGAAGCCCAGGAATTTAACTGAATTAAAGCAGTCCATAACGACAATAATTGAGGCGATCCCAACTTCAACTCTTCAGGCCGCAATGAATAGTTTTTTGATCAGGTGCCGCATATGCGTGGGAGAGCGTGGAGGTCATTTGCGATCTATAATCTTTAAAAACAACTAACTATTTAAAATAAAATTTAATTTTCTAACCAATAAAAAAAAAATAAATGAAATACATCGATTAAAAAAAAAGTTATTTGAATTTCTTATTGTAGCACAATTGGTGCGCCACCCTGTACAAACAGTTGTGCTCCACTCACTTAAAATCAGATAATATTTGGAAAACATTTCCAAACCACTTGATATGAGTTATGGACTATCTGCCACGCTCCGTGTTTCCGGCAAACAATATTAGGGGCGAGACTAACCCTAAATTGTATCCGCCTTTATTAATCCCTTCGTTGCATCATTACGCTGTCTACCGTGCACAATTGTGATGAACGGTGCATATTTTGCCAGCCCACGCGCTGTTGGGACACAAACAACAAACCCCGTTTTACACTGCATTCTCCCTGGATATTTGCATTCCCGCATGCGATTCCCATTGACCGAGCATAAATTACACAAACTTTTTGTTTCGGTATGCCGTTGGTATTCGTGACCATGCTTATACCGCAGACTGTAGCGCCAGCTATGGTTTTGAAGTTGTATGAATAATGAGAAGCCCATTACTTTCGCAGTTACGAGCACAGCATTTGAAATATCCAGACGATCCACTGGGCATGTGAGCTGAGATTCGTTTTCGGCGAAATTCTAACCTCACGCACGCAATTATAGCTCGCCTCCCACACTCGCGCCACGATGGACCGACAGACAAGCCAACAGAATGATTATAATAAGCTGCCAGAAAATACTGTCTGCATTAATTTTGACTCCGTATTACGCACACCTTGGCAATGGAAAATGGAAGTGGCAGTAGTGACGGAGTCACGTCCCAAACGAGTTTTCTCGGGGCAATCCTCGCATTTTTCACTTCTATAACTGACATGTAATCCAATCTTTGGAACCAATTTTTTTTTCCTTCGTTCACTTCCGCCAAGGCCAAGCAGTATTTATATGTAAATAAGGACGAAGTTCATACACTACGATAGATGGGTAGACGCGTTGCTCTATCATTGCGAATGACTGTTATCATTGCCAAAGGATTCCCATTTTGATGGTGCTTTAAAGTGAAAGTGCCTACGAAGAGGATCTAAGCTGACTGTATGTGGGTCCACTAAATCGGTATGATGGTAGGTGTGTTGCCATTGATTTCTATGCTGTGAACAAGATGTGCCAACGCTAGGCGGTTCATATAGATAAATCTTAAACTGAAGACGATCCTGTCTTTCTCCCTTTTTTCCTTACGACTGTACTTAATGTACAGAATCGTTTTTTATTCCCACCATTGCCTGTACAAATGGCTGCGAAGCGTAAATGTGTTGGAGAAATATTTGCCATTAGAACACAACGGTTAATGCCTCGCAATAAATTACCCTCAAGCCGAAGGCACACGGGACTAGGTAGTTTGAGGTAAACAAAACGCTGAAAAGCTGCGTAAGTAAGCTGCTTATACTTACTTCCGATAGAATGGCTTTCACTTGCTAGCGGCAATTGAGGGTGGTGCGGCCTAAAAGTATATAAGCCGGCATACGCGAGTATACGGATGCTGGTGTGGCTGGGTTATGGATTTAGATATATGGTTTCGAGATGACGCAACGAGCGGGATTTTACAAAGGAGTAAACAAACAAATTTCACAATACATTTAGCAATTACTCATGGGGCTGATAACACGCACATAGATGACGACGACGATGATGATTATGATGATGACGATGAGGACGACGACAACTTGAGGTCGTTGCGTGTGGTTTCGTGTGTTGGCAGGAATTTGTGAGTCATCAACTCATCACGTTGGCAATGTGTGTGCATGATTTTTTTGTTTAACCCTTGTCCGGGCAAAGAATATTACTTACACCAACGGACTTATGTGTCCGATAGACACATTTCTGAAACTATTGAATGAAATATAAATGATACACTTTTTTATACACTTTTTAACAGAGGTAATTTAAATTTTGCTCTATTTTGTAATTTTTTCCGAAAAATAAAAACAATAATTTAGAGAAAGTGGTGCTACAGCAAATGAAACTATTTATTTTGGCAAATTGAGCATATTTGCGACCTTGCGCTGTGCTGATTGCACATGTTTCTCCTGCAGATATCACAAATTTGCTTCTGTGTCCTTAAAATTGATGAAGGGCATATGCAGCATCTTCTTTTTTTCGTGCTGGGGGCTGCTCAGAAGGTTGACTTGGTTGTGGTAAAAAATGAGACATCGCTTGTAGAGAGGATTTCGTCAAACCAATACAATTTCTTCGTTCAATATGTGGCCTTATAAGAGCTTCAGCAACACTGACAAGAAACAATCGTCTTTTTTCGTTCTTTTTTTTCATTCTTTTTTTTGCACATACGAAACAAGTGTAGCTTTTTTAGAGAATACAGATATCGATGAATGATCCTCTCTTTTACGATTCGGAAGAAATTCTTTAGGCACAAATCTTTTATTCTTCCATACTGTTCCAATTATAGTCAAACCATTCGTTAGCATTTTGTAAGCTAAGTCTAAGTCAGTAAAATAATTGTCAAATGTAACATTTCTGTGAGATACATAGAAAGGTTCTGTTATTGATGCTACTACTGATGTGCAGCAAGGCCTTTGGCGACAGTATTTCCCTCTTTACCAACGTATGGAATGCCGTTCAGAGGATAAAAGGTTTCTGAATCGCAGGCCCACCAAATTTTCATCCCATATTTGTCTGGTTTAGCAGGCATAGGTATATTGTTTGAATGGACAACGTTCTCGAAATGGCACAAGCTGCTCATCCACCTTTATATTTTCGCCTGGACTATACATTTTCTTCAAATTATTATTAATTTTATTGAAAATATCTCTTATAGGTGATAATTTATCTTTTTGACGTCGATAGCATCTACTTGTTTTGTCATCAAACCTAATGAACCTTAATAAAAACTTAAAGCGCTTTAAACCCATCGTTGCCCTGCAAATTGGACGAGCGTATACATGATTCCATAAGACATCATAATTGGTCATATTTTGCTTAAGATGACCAGCAGTGAGCAGCAAACCAAAAAATGCATACATCTCAACGTTATCAGTGTTCTTCCAATTTGATTCCACGAAGACTCGAGAAGCTTCTTGGTTTGTAAATTGAACAATTTCATTTACAATGTCAGCATCCAAATATAAATAAAAAGCGTCCACCTGGTCATTAACCTGTTTTCCTGGTGGGAGATTTACTTTGGGCAACGCCTTGACACTTCTTATTATATCGTATTATGTGCCCGAACCCGACCAGAAGGAAAGGAGGTATTTGACCAACTTGCTTTGTCTTTCGAAGTGTACATCATACTTTGCTGCTGTTCTATCTATCCTCAATTTCCAAATCCTCTTCCATATCTTCATCGAGGTTGGCGATTTGTTCATCTTCAGCATCACTTGCAAGAGAAGTGTTATCCAATTCCAAGTCAGATTCGGAGTCGGAGCCAACGTCTTCAACATTTTCATCATCGGATAAATTTTCTAATATATACTGTAATTCTTTTTCAGATAATGGTTTACTGTTCGACATATTTGAGAATTTCTGAAACATAAAAGTGATGATAAAGCATCCACACATCCAATGCTTTGCAAAATATATTATAACCCGCCAAGATTTAAGTATCAAAAACTGTAACTACATATAGATAGTGAATATTATAATTTTTTGATTTCTCAATCCAAAATCACTCAAAACGAAAACTTTCTATGAAAGAATGACAGTAAATTTATGACAAAAGAGTTTTATCTTTGAAATAACAAAGAAAGTGTAAAACAATGCAAAGCCTACTCTCATATATTGGTATTTGGTTGCTTGTATCGAGTTTGTCTTTTGGACGTAAACGGGCCCAAAAATGTGTTTTTATTTTTTTGTTTTTTTCTATATAATCATATTTATACAATACAGCAGCAAAGGAGAAGTCGCAAATCTACATGTCTAAATGTGATATAGTTTTTGAAATATCACAAAAAAACATCAGCAGTGTGTCCATTAGACACACCTTGCCCGGATAAGGGTTAAGGATAGTGCAAGGATTTGTGTAGTTGATGTTTCTGTTTTGGCCATAATGTGTGGTTTCGAAGCAAAATAGTTTTGCAAACTAAAAAGCACTGGTCAACGAAGTTGGACTTTCAAAGCAGACATAAACATTTTGTTGCTCGTAGACAAACAAGCGCAACCTGTGATAGAAAACAAAACTTGATGGTGGATGAAGGAATGTGGCAGTTGCGTCTCAATATCATGGCGAGCTGTTAAAAAGTCGTCTTTACAATTGCGATGTCGTAACTATGACCTAGGTACAGTGTTTTGCAAAAGACTATGACTTTTCATATAAGTGAAACAGCCGCAGTTCTAACATGTGTACAAATTTGTCTTCCTAAAATTTAACAAGGGCGTATGAGTTAAATAATTTACATTGAAGTCGCAAGAAAACGGTATTGAAAAAGATAGAAAAAGTGCAATCATACTACGGCAATTGTGTAGATAACATTTTGCCACTTAATCTTAGTATCCTGCTCGCGCCAAATTTTAGCGTCCCTAGTCTCCACTTCGATTCTCCACACCAAAGATAAATGGTCGCTAAATAATTATTTTGTGTTTTTGTTTTGCGTTTTTTTTTATTTATCACGCTAACGTTCTCTGCGGTTTCCTCTGAAAAATCCATAATAATCACAACACTAACTTTTCCCTCCTTTTTCTTCTGTCAACATTTATCTTCGATTTAATGTACCGGACATTTATTTCGCGAGCTAAATGAGTGGAGACTTGTCATCGGCCCATCTATATGAAGTTAAGAATTTAGCGAGCGAACAGGATACTGCTTTGCTAAACTGCGGCGCTAAATTTGATATTTGTGGACATTTTTGTATGGGAGATAAAATTTAGCGCGAGCTAATTGACAGAATTGTGCAATCAAATAAAGTACCTAAGCACTTTATTGAGACCATTTAAAATTATATTACACTTAGAAGTGCTCAGAAATCAAATTCCTGAATCAGTGCTTATCATCCTAAAAGCACTCAATTTATTTTGAAAGGTTTTCAGAAATCTTTGCGTATAAGAGAAAGATAAATACATAAATGAGTTCATGATCTCTGCTGTGGATGTTTGTTTCGTTTAATTTTTTGCAAATTCCCATCCCAACACTCTCAAGATGAACGAGACGATTAAAATAAAACTTTAACGTTTGTAGTTGCATAGTTTTAGGTGGTCATTTAACTTGGTTCTCCTCAATACAAGGTTACGCAAAATTAGTCAATAATCACCCAATCGGAAAAGTTATCATTTTTGTAAATGGCGTCGTATGTCAATCATATTTGACAGCTGCAGAATAAAACAGACAAGCAATGAAGCGCTATACTCGAAAAGTTAATGGATATTGTGACGGAAGCGTTTCCTGATCGCCTAATCTCCCGTTTTGGCGATTTGGCAATGCTAGCAAAATTTAACTATCGCAGACTTCTTTCTTTCGGGGTACTCGCGGGCTTTTGCCAATAAACCTCCGACAATCTCAGCCTTTACGGAGAATATTCGACAGGAATGTGAACAGATAACACCGAAAATCTTGCGGAAAGTAATGGAACATGCGAAAACAAACACAAAATGTGTATCAATACTGGCGGCAGTCCCTTGACGGATACCATCGTTTCCACTTCACAGAAAAAATTGTAAGCGTCAAAAAAAAATGTCCATTATTCAAAATCATTTTTTTTATTTAGTAAAAAAGTAATTCAAAAACAAAATTGGATGATTCATTTTGCGCCACCCGTTACTAATTTAATTTTAAGTATTGAATTTTACTGTCAAAAAGTTATGTTACCATTTTCTCGTTGCGAGTAAGTTCAGAGTTCGATGGTCATGGACAATAATCTGGGTAGAAGTCAGTCAAAGTTGAATGTAGTAGCAAATGCAGTAGTCACCTGTCTTTTAGTAGCCGAAGCAGCTCGAAAGGCTTGCGATCGAAACAATATTATGAAATTCAAGAATTTTCTTTCTTTCTTCATGACAGGAACAAAAACTATTTTAAATAGCACCATTGGATATTGAAGCTCAGCACCAGATATGTTCAACCAGCATCGTTTTAATGTGAATCTTTTTCCAAAATGACTTATCGAGACTTATGACTTTTGAATGTCGATTAAAATGTCATCCAAAATACTGTGTGATTTTCTAAATTTATTTTGCAAATTGGCACGTGCAAGTATAGCTTCTGATGACATGGCTGACTGACCAAACTTACACTTTTAGGTAGTGCGGAAACCCGTGCAATGAGAGTCTGTGAGTGCTGCATTGATTGTCACCCAGTGCGGACGTAAATTGTGGGTTTTCGGACAATAAATGTATAATACTGAGTGTTGAGTGTATCATTTTTTTTTTGACATTGCAGAGGTAGTACGCGAGGGACGCTTCTGCAATAGTGATGGACTTTAACTCATCTAAAAAGACTCCCGGGGGACTGACATTCGCCATCCCGAATAGGATTGCACCTATAGTCGTGCGACTAATCAGCAATTTATTTTTGAATTATTTCAACAATTTAAGATAAAAATCCGCCGTTTGACGGACTTCTAAGCTTGTTGTGTTTGAAAACAACAACTGATTTCTTAGCCCTAGCTAAACCTCAAAGATCAAGAGTTTTTATCCGTCTCAATCTCCTGATTACATTGTCATTTTTAAAAGTTGTGTTATTTCTGTGTTTACGTGGTTGAGAAGCCTACTTCTGTGCTTTCAAGCAACCTTCTTAACTTCATCTTCAACCATTTCAACATTTAGATCTCTATACAGATCAGCGTAACGTATGTACCAAGGTGCATGAACTATGTTCCTTAGTACTTTATTTTGGAAAACCTGAATTTTTTGTAAATTTGTTTGGCATGTGCATGCCCACAACTGGAGCCCGTAGGTCCATACTGGATTCGGAACTTGCGTCTAGCAATATTTCATTGTAGTTGGACAGGGATGACGGATGAGTATCTCCCAATAAGACTATACATTTTACTGTATCGCATGTTCAACTCATCTTTTTTTTCTTAACGTGCGCTTTCCAACGCAGTTTAGCGTCTAGAGTCATGCCTAAATATTTGGCTGTGTTTGAATATTCCACTACATTGTTTTTAATGTAGACTGAAATGTGTGGTGCGTTTTGATATGTATGGCATAACACATTACCGGGAACGCGGTTCAATGTCATCAGTTGTCAAATCACTAAAAGTCATTTCTGTCAAAAGTGACAACTCGTCACGAAGAGCTGCCCTCCACTCATCGTGTCGCTGCTGGATTCACATTTTTATAACCTATTCCTTTTTCTAATAATTAAGGTACAGGGTGGTGCACGAATCGTGCTACAAAAATAAAACGTAATAACTTTATTTCTGTGTGAGTAATCGGCTTATTTTTTTTTTATTTTGTAGGTTACTATTTAGATTTATAAAAATGGATGCTTGGGATACGGAGAAAAGAATTTGGATAGTGCAACGGTACCATGCTTTGCAGTCCGTCATTTCCGTCCAAAGGGAATTTAGGCGGGAGTTTGGCGGTAATCCCCCGAGTAGATGGACCATTATGAGGTTTGTAAACATGTTTGCCGAATCTGGAAGCATCGCACGAAGGCCGTACCATCGAGATGCCAATGTTCGGGTTCAGGATACAATCGCAGCAGTAGCATCCGCAATACAGGCCAATCCGAGCGTTTCGACCCGAAACTTATCGGGGCAAATTGGAGTTAGTAGACGGTCATTACAACGGATACTTCATGACGATTTAAATTTTTTTCCGTACAAAGTCCAAATTACTAGCAAGTTAAACCCTCAGGATTTGCCTGTTCGTCTGGAATTTTGCCAAAAAATCATATCAATGGCCGAAGAAGACAACATATTGATCAATTGTTTGTTCATGTCTGATGAGGCCCATTTTGATCTTAACGGCAATGTAAACAAGCAAAATTGCCGTATATGGAAAGAGTCTAATCCAGAAATGCTCCATGAGACGGAACTGCACCCAGAACGAGTCACTGTGTGGTGCGCAGTTTCATCAAGGTGTATTGTTGGGCCGTACTTCTTTGAAGAAAACGGTGTAACCGTTACTGTCAATGGGGACCGTTATTTAAAGATGTTGAAGGAGTTTTTTTACCCAGAACTGCGCCGAAGACGTATACCATTCAACAGCGTTTGGTTTCAGCAAGATGGAGCAACTGCACATATAGCCAGACCAGTTATGGCGGAGCTAAGCAAAAAATTCGCAAACAAATTAATTTCTAGGAACTCCACTCTTCGCTGGCCCCCAAGGTCACCTGACCTGACTGCACCAGAGTTCTTTTTATGGGTTTATGTCAAGCAAGAGGTGTATAAAACGAAGCCCAGGAATTTAACTGAATTAAAGCAGTCCATAACGACAATAATTGAGGCGATCCCAACTTCAACTCTTCAGGCCGCAATGAATAGTTTTTTGATCAGGTGCCGCATATGCGTGGGAGAGCGTGGAGGTCATTTGCGATCTATAATCTTTAAAAACAACTAACTATTTAAAATAAAATTTAATTTTCTAACCAATAAAAAAAAAATAAATGAAATACATCGATTAAAAAAAAAGTTATTTGAATTTCTTATTGTAGCACAATTGGTGCGCCACCCTGTCTTAAGTATATAATATGTACTACATATCTCACATTTGAAATCGGTAGTAAATCTGAATTAATAAACATTCAAGTTATATTAATGTATCGCGTTTCATATAACCTTGAAATACATCACGTTTTATACATAAAATGAATGTGGACTGACTTAATCTAATCCGCCATTTCTAAGTCCATTCAGATATATTGTTTATTGTTGTTTGAAGCTTTTTTGTTGCTATTTCGACAGTTGCACCGGCAGCAAGGACAGCTGTGTGATCTGCAAAAGTAGCTGTGGTGGTTTCTTCACTTTCAAACAGATCGCTAGTGAAAAGTAGGTATAGAATTGGACCTAGCACACTGCCTTGCGGTACATCAGCTTTAATCTCTCTTAATGTTGAGTACTCTGTATTTTGCTTAATTCTGAAGAATCGATCTGACTCCTGTTTAGTCAGGAAATAAAAGACCGGAATGGGTGATGAATGCCAATTAATTTATTTTTACTCTATTGACACATTAAATACTAATTAATTGTCTACCTTTCAGTTTGGGCAGCACGCTGGTGACGCTTTGTTACCACAACAGTTGGTGCTGCTTGGCTTGCAGTATGTATGTTGACATGCTTCTTTACTCTTTATGCTTTCTTGTTCGCTTAAGCTATATTTCTTATATCTACCTTAAAACTACTTGTCGTGATGACCTACTACATTCGGTCTTTGCTGTGGCGACATGGGCCCACTCTAATTCTTATGACCTTACTTACTATTATGTTTGTTGACTGTGCCAACAACTCCAGAATGGTCGAATACTACTTCGGCAGTTGCTTTTGTAATTTGTGTATCAGTTCTTTGTGCCAGAGTTTATCGAAAGCTTGTGCTATATCAAGAAATACTGCGGAGCACACATTTTTCTCTTCAAATGCTTTCTCGATTTTATCTGTGATTCTATGCCCCTGATCAATGGTAGAGTGCTTGTTTCTAAATCCAAATTGGTGAATTGGGGCTAGCGTTTTTTCATCCATTATTTTTTTGTAGCCGTTTTGCCAGCACTTTTTCGAATAACTTGGACAACATTGGTGAATAGATATTGGGCGATATGAGGTAACTTCGTTAGGTGGTTTGCCTGGTTTTGGTATCATTATTACCTCAGCGACTTTCCACATGCTTGGCAAATATCTTAATTTAAATAACTAGTTTTCTTAATCATTTTCGTGGAAATTGTTTCAAAATTTCTCCTGTAATCAAATCAAACCCTGGGACCTTTTTTGTATTTATGCTTTCTTTAATTTCTTTGGCAAGTTCTTTAGTTGTTACCGAACGAATACTATCTTCTTCGCATCTTACTTCGTGCCTTTGATAACCTTTATCTTCATAAGGTTTGAATACGTCTTCAAGATACTTAGCAAAAATGTTTGATTTCTCTTGGCTGCTTTTCGCCCATCTACCTTCTCTGGTTATTGCTGGCGGAATGTGAGGTTAATTTTCTTTGTTGCCTTTCAGAGTGAGTGGTCGGTACTAGCATCATTTGTAAGACTTGTGAGGTAAGTTTTCAAAGACTCATTATTGAATTCTCTTACCGATTTTGTGAGCTTATAATTTAAGTTGTTCAGTGTGGTCTTGTCGCTTGGCGCCCTTGTCTGTTGCCAGCGTATTCTGGCTTTCGGCTTTTCTATAATAATTTCACATATTTCGCGAGGATAAGGGTTTTGTGTGAACATTTTTGTTGTTTCCAGCCCACGCAGCTCGTCAATATTTGGACTGCTTCTTCTAGTTGATCTTCTGTTTGAATAGCTATTGATAGTCAGTCTATTAACTAGTTTTGGGCCTTGGTATTTTATTATTATTTTATCGGGTTAAAAGTATAGGGGAATGGTCTGATTGAAGATCAGGTCCTTTTTCTATACTTATTTTATTTGAAGATATATTTTTGGATAGAAAGAAGTCGACAAGATCTGAGATTTTATTCCTATCTGTTGGCTGTAACATCAAGCTGTTGTAGTCTCCAAAATGCTATGTGTTTCGGGCTTAATTGCGAATGACAGGACCGGATCGATACTGACGTGCAGATGTCTCTATGAACTTTCGCAATTTCGAAAGTTTACCACATCGAAAAAAAAAAAAAAAAAAAATCTGGCAGGGTAATTTCCGGCTCCTAGCCTTCCTTTGCTAAAATAACGTCTGAGCTATAAGGTTGTCATGCTTAGAAGATTCTTTAAATACATATATTTTAAGCTAAGTATAAGTAAACTCCTGTTTATAGAACGCTAAATAATAAATATAAAGCAAACTAGTCTAAAAAAAAAAAAATAAATAAAAATCTGCAAGCAGACAGTAAGGGTAAGAGCTATATAAATGTGCATATAGTATAACTTTGTAAATCGTGCATTTTGGTAGGATTCCTATTGTCTTCTCGTGTCTTAGGAGGTAAACATCCACGTGGTGGGTAACATAAACGCTACGAACCTCAGACAAAGTCCAGCAGAAGCTCTTAAACGTGGGGAAGTTCAATAACTTCCCAGCACACACGGAAATATTACACCACGATCGGTGATCGCGCATGCGCAGGATCAGGCCACGCATAGCAGCCACCGCCATAGTTAAGCCATCACAGTCAGTGAGATAACCGCGTCAGCTGCGTTAGACCGAGTAGCAAGTCCCAGTAAATCCCTAAACTCGCGCTTCGTTTTGACCTAGTGCACAATACGCCTACACGTAACGTGAGGTGCATTTTATACTTTATCAAAAAAAAAAAAAAAAAAAAAAAAAGTGCATTACCTAAATACATATACCTATTTGCTATATGAACTAAAACCTACAATACCTATTAAATCGCTATGAATCTAACGTACATAAATATGTTTTGCTACTTAACCTATTTTTAACCTATTTTGCCTAATTTAGTTTTAAACCTAAAATAATTTAACCTAATTGTCATTCATCTAAGAGTGTTAGACCAGTGAGATAGTGGTTTGATTCATAAAAAAAAAAAAAATTTACAACAGCTTCATCAACAACAAGCCAGCTCCAGGATGTTCCTGACATGTCAAGAAAATCAAAGGGCAGAAATAACAGGTAACAAGTAATCATAACGTCTATATACATAACATTCACCACTATAACATTCAACACATAACACGTTAAATAAGTTAAAAGTTTCATGCTTACATTTACATTAACTTAAACTAATTAAACATTTACCAGTCTTTCATACTTGCTCCAAATTTTCTTGTATAAAATAATGTTGTTCATTTACTCTATCTAAATCTCTATCACTAAAAATTGTGGAAGTATATATAGTAGGTATCTCTATAATCCAGTGGAATCATATTGATAAATATCCTGAAATCAAAATCATAAAGCTGAATTTCATTGCGGTCATTGTACGTATACAATTTACATGCACAAATTAATAGCAAATAAATTGAGATCGGAATATACAATATAAACCTCAGTTCCCGCGCATATTTTTGTTGTTTACCAATAACGCATTTGCTTACGTGAAAATGTTTTTTTATCCAAAGCAGATCATAAGACTTGTCATGTTCTGCTAGCCCCCCCCCATATCGGTCATCTTCGTCATCAGCCTCGCGTCCAGCTCTACGGTACATACACTATCAGCATGACATAATACCTGTCATGTTTCACTCCCGAACAAAATTTGAAACCAGTTCTGGTGATGAGTGTCCGAGTGCACTTGTCATCATGTAGTTGTTCCCTGTGACGAGCCCCTCCCCCGAGCAGATCCATGAGGATCTACTATTTACTATGACCTTGTTAGCAACGGTTCAGTTCTCTCACAATAACATTCTCATCATTCATTTTCTATCGTCACCTCTCCCCACGACCCAACCCTGAGCAGCCGGAAGAATAAGTTAGAAAGGGAGCATCGGAGGTGAATGAAATGGAATGGACTAGGTATAACACTTTGATATGGAAGTGTAATATCATCATCTAGTTGCTTCCTTCAAATAAATAGCAGTTGTCATATGAACCCAGTCGCAGCAGCATGCACAGCGGACATATGCGACATGGCCAATAGGTAGGTTTTCCCGTTGAGTGATATTTGGCGCTTCATGTAGTTCTCTGCCTCTAGTAGAAGTTAACCCAGATCCCGAAGAATTTATTTTTGGCGTTAAAAACCCCTCCCGCGATTAATCTATTGGGAGATATGCGGAAGAGACTTTTAAAATCATTTTTCTTTAGTCTATAGCTAGGAGAGCAGTATACTGCTGCAACAGATATTTGCCCACTGCTCGTTTCTACACTTATGGAAATTCCTTGGATGGCACATGATTGGAATTTTGCTTTTATATGGTGTTTTATTGTATTCTTTACTAACACTGCAGCCCCACCTTGTGCGCAGTTATGAGGATGTGGGGAGTGATATAATTCATATCCTTGCAGTTTAAAGTTATTAATGAATTTAAAGCGTGTCTCTGAAATGAGACATATATCTATCTGGTGTATGTCAAGAGTCACTTGCATCTCGTCCTTGCGACTCTCGATACCATTGTATTGTATTGTAAGGAATAGGCCCTGTACACTGCGACCAGAAGAGATCTATTGTGTTGCTCGATACCATTAGCATTCCATTGAAGAATTTTTATTTTATTCATCATGTCTGTCTTTTGGTAACAGCTCTTTTGTTGCTGTTCCCTCTCTCTAACAACGATATTCTATCTAATATCGTTTTATTCGATTTTTCCATGGAACCAATCCTGTTTGAAATTTGCTTCATGAGGTCTTCCATTCCAGTGTATGTATTAATTATGGTTATTATTCGGGGTATTACAGGTAGCTTCTGGAGAAGAGCACTTTTTTTTCGAGCTGCACCACCTTTTTAACGAGTTCAAAATTCTACCCGTAAAATTCGCAAACTTGGCCGAGAACCCGAACCATTGACCGCCGATATTCGCATATAATGTTACACGTCGCTAAGAGCTTTACAGGGCGATGGTCGAATTTATTGCAAAACTGATCCAACTCTAAATACCGAATTTGTACCAAGATCTTCCGAACTTTTTCAAACGTTCACCGAATAGTTGCAAGAAAATGCACACTTTTATTAGGTGTCAATAGGGAAGGCACTACCTTCAGCAGATCCATTTAGCTGAAGAGCGGCCGACATTGAGATCAGCATCTGCTTTAAGCCTCCTGTAAAAGAGGCATTTGCAGCGATCCAGCGATATAAATATACAAACCTCTTACAAATGCTTTTGATTGATATAGCCAAAAAGTGTATCTGTCTTAGAGTAAGCATAATCTTCATGCATTACACTCTAGTGGGAGTTCGTCGGCGGCAAAACACTAGGACCTAGCTAGGACCCCAAAACTTGAAGAACAAAATGCTCAAAACCCCGGAAATCGAAGGACAAAATGAAGCCTTAGATGAGTTTCATTTTATTTCAGTCTGTTCCTATGATTTTGGGCCAAATGAAAAAGCAAATACAACCAATCGCAGCCAGAAAATCCAAAATAGTTTGACAATATTGGCCCAGCCACATCGAGGTTCTGGAAAGAAATGCTCCATTTAATCGTAGCTTAGATTTTTAGCCCTTCAATTTGAGACGTTAAAAATGGTTCCACACTTCCCTTCAAAGGTCGCGATCATAGAAACTGATACTGTGCAATGTTTCAAGTCGAATTTTGTAGTTTTGTAAAAACTTTCCAAAAAGTACACTATTTTGAACATCTTAGGAGTGGAATCGTACGATCCATATGAAAATTCTGGTTAATGAAACTGCCAGCAAGCGCATAACAAATAGACAACCAAAGAAAATAGGCAACGAGAACATTACTTTTCCGAAATGCCTTCGACTAAAGGCCAAGCAATCTTTGGCACTCCCTTTTGTCAACTTTCATTACGACTACAACTTGCAACAATTTGAGTGAGGAACTTACATCTATCTGCAAGTATTCTTCCTTGTTCAAAATCTTGCAGTCCATCGTTACCGGTGCGAAGGCTAGAATTCGAGTACAGAAAAACAGGCGCATCATTTCGTTCCCACATTGGCTATTACGGAACTCCTGGGTGGGACGGCTTTAAACATGGACCAACGAAAATAAAAATCCGTTCGATACCACCAGCATCGATTTATGGAGCATGTAAGTATTTTTGAGCAACAGGTCAAATGAGAACGACTGGAACTCATCCGGTGATATCACTAATTCAGGCGAGGCTCCAGACCCTTAATGGCCGAAAACTTGCCATTATAGCTCATGAGAAAAACCTCCCATTAGCCCTTCCTCCACTCGAACTACACAAACTCACATCACCCTTTGGCCACTTCGGTCACGCTAGAAGTTTGGATGTTTGGATCGTATATAATTGGGTGTCCGCACAAAATCTTCCATGACGACAGGAGAAAGGGGAGTTTCATTTAAACAGCAAAAATATGTTTGATACGTCTATTGCCGTTTGAGATACCTAAATCGGTGGTCTGGGTTACTATATTATAGTCTGGGATAGTATCTTATAGTATCCCAACCAGCATTATATAGCGCAGTTTCGTGCCTCCGGGAAATGGGGTTTTAGGTAACTCAATTGCTTATGGTAAGGTTTCCAAGTGCATCTTATATGATGTGCGCAGGAAAATGTTTTACACAAAATTATTTTTTACCTAAGTTCGGCTTGTTTTACTGACGCTTGCAGCTACAGCGTAGATCGCTTCTGAGTTTCTGATTCCCATGTCGAATTTCGAGCGGCAGCTGCAGCAGAGAAAAAGTTTCTAGTAAAGTGCTTGTCATTTTCTCATATCATCCTGTGCAAGTGTGACTCAACGTTTTCTTTAAAAGCCCTCCCCTACTTAAAAAGTCGCGGTAAGTAATCCCTGTCATGGATGAGTTGCGCTAAAGTCCATGTGCAGATAAACTAAATGGGTATGCAAAATACCATATGGGAGCTCCCTGTCGATGAGATCAAATGACTACGTTAGTATTAAATCCAACACGATAGCACAGGCATTAACCACGAGTCCATACCTCGATAATGATAATAACGCCGTAGCGTATAGCTACAGAGTGCGTTCAAGATCCGCTCGCACAATCACTCCCCAAGCGATTTCGGTTAGCACAATATCCAATAAGCAACGCACTAAAAACCCATCGCACAACAGTTAACGACACTACTGAACCAAACTCGTCACACATAAAAATTGCATAAAACCGCAATATGAATATTTTATCACATATAAAAAAGACAAAAACCGCTTATCACCCAGCAAACCCTGTAGTCAGCGAACCCACACCCAGCCAGTCGAATAAAAAACCAACTTAACCGATGCTACAATTTTCATCGGTTTCCCATTAGGATCTGTTTTATTAGTAGACAGTGTACGCGCGTCCAAACAACGATACACCATCGAACACGGCTATGGAATGAATTCGTTGTCGCACCGGCCAAACGACCAAGGACACCTGTGCCATCCAAGCGATGCATTGTCGTAATGACCGCACGACAATACAAATACACATTCAGGATCGTGCTATCGCCACAGTACCTATATCTGCGAAATGAAATTTAAATTTTTATAAATTTACCCTCAACAAGGAAACAACAAACACCAATTTCGCACAAACAGGAAAAAAAGGTCGCCACACTGGTGGTCGATGGCGATAACCTAAAATATCCTCGTTTTATGAATTTCGTATTCCCTCTGAGTCGATAAAGGTTCGCCCAACCAACCCAAATATCCACACAACAATCCTGCAGCAGAGCAGGCACCTAACAACCTCGGCCAAACTATGCGGCACCATGGTCATTGGAATGTTCCAAAAAAAAGGGAAAAAAAAAAAACAAGATTAACCCGTGCTCAACCAGAGGAAAAGGAGCAAAAATATCGCTTTCGCTCGAAATAGTGATAGTGAGCGTGGGCACCGACTGAAACTGACTCCATGGAAAAATAATTTGAATTTCAATCGATTTATTCAATCTGCGGTCGGTGTGTATCTCTGCACTCACACCTGTGCTGTGTACCTTTTCTGTGGAATTTTATTGGTCCCGCAAGGGAGGACGGATCAACCCTAAATGAGCTTAAATTTCAACCTAAACCCATTTGATTGTGTGATTTTTCCAATATCCCTCCAGTCCATATACATAATGTAGAAACCATTCGAATAGACCGAAAAGACAATCCTTGGTGTAGTGGCGGCAAAGGACCACAAGCGGATCTTTCCTAGGTAAACAAATCTCCGTACAGTGAATTTATGAGCAGATGATCTCCTTGTTATAAAATGTGAAGCTATGTTCTTCAAGGAGAGGTATGTCTTATAAGGTATCCTGTCTGAAATGGACGGACGACGACGGATACTCGTAAAAGGGAAAACTTCTCTCGAGGAGATAATTTCTCGTGTAATTATTACGCTTAGATGAGAGTACTCCAACTACAACATTGTTGTCGTTGCTCAGCTCTACTCTAATGTACACCGTAAGATGCCGTAATCTGATTTTGAGAGAGAGAGGAAAAGTGTGGTTTGCGTAATTTCGCCAGCGGTACCACTGCGAGGTTTCTTTGCATATCCCGATGACGGAGGTAATGAAATTGCCCATTGGAAGAGATGTTCATTAGGTTGTTGTATCTGCGTGAGTGTGCGACAACGACACCGCTTAGGATAAGGACTCGGAGTAATGTTTTTTTTAAGAATGTTGATGACTAATCAAAGGCTGAGTACTTTTCATTAAAGAGGAATGCTTAGGTGAATGTTGGTTCAATTTGGGAATGCCTTAATGGACTACCTCATCAGGCTAATTAACCCAGTCGGTGTGCAAAATCGGCTCCTTTTGCCGAAAAGTGTTCCATTAAAGAATGCAAATTCAACACATAAATGATTAAATAGCCCGTCGTTGGTGGGTGTAATGTGGATCGGTTAAAATGGGGTGGGCCTCAGCTATGGGCCAGCCATTCAGATCTTTTAGCAATAAGGAGTCTTCATTACGAATTGAAACGTAATAGAAGTAGTAAATTTCGATGTAGAACGAAGAAGTCTGAACTCAAGTTATTTGAAGAAAATAGCTCTTGGACGGTGGGTGAGGTTCCGATACGAATCAATGTCCAAGCCGTTGGACTTACAACTAACCTTGAACTGATTGTGGAAGTGGCAGTCTTGTGCTAAATTCGGAACACTCTGCGAGAAGTAGGTAAGTTGGTCAACCTGTCAGTGTAAATGAGACAAAGCATTAAAATTATAAGTTTGCCGTTTGATTACATAAGAACTAGCTTTCGTGTGCACATAGCCTGTGATTGAGTGTGGAAAATGATACTCCTGTTTCTAAAAATACAAAAGATCCTTTTCCCGATTATATCCAACGTATACATTTAACAACACACGCACATTAAGGCTTTAATCGACTTACAATTTGCAAAATAGCCGCTGGTAACATCGCAACCATCTGGCATTACGCATATACAACATTCTATTGAAATTCAAAATATGTACTTATCTCCAAGTTGCTACCACTGCACCATGACAAAGGTAAACCGGTTATTCAGGTCGAGTAATTTTCAATCTCTGCAAGGCATTGCAATACATATGACTCCCAAATTCCAAGCTGTCAAGTGTTTCAAACTGCGGTGCCCCAAACCAATTTGCAGCCCTTCAATCGTCGCACACTAATGGGATCGGTGATTTAGACCGATAAATGTCGATGATGGCCACCCACTAATTATGATCCAGCAGCATATATATAACCGAAGATGCATTACCAGTATATTCATCGCGGGTAGAGTAATGGCGGCAAAATCGTCATTAATTATGTATATGCTTGCCTAAGCTATCACCAAAGATGTTTCATTACAATTCAATATCATGGAAGCGTGGCGTCGAGTTGAATTGATGTTGTGTTTTAATTTTATTTATCTCATTATGTATGTCCATAAATTAACACCCTCGGTGCATAGTAGCTTTTAGCAGAGTGCTTCAAAGAAAATCGCGTATTCATAGACATAAGAAAGTTGCGTATACGCCCCCGAGTTCAAAAAGCGATTCTGTTGTTTCCGGCATTCCATTAAATCTAACAAATAAAATAACTGTGAAAGTAAGCTGGGAAGTGTTTAAATGTTTGTCCTTGCATATAAATAGTTCATGGACTGTCCAGAAGTTGATACCGCGAATGTGATGGCAATAAAAGAAGAGACATTTTTATTCTGCGATCTTCGGCAGCGCGTTTGTTTAAGACTTTATTCGTGGTTCAGAATTTGAAATATCTGGAGCAGATGGGGGTTTATTAACCGAGTTTTTAGCAAAATTATGTTTGTAAACGTGCTAAATACAAAATCGCTATAGGATTTTTAAGATACACTAGTCAGATTGAGGAAAAATATTAAACTCGGGCATTCGAATGATTTAACTTACCTGGTTTTGGATGATTGAGTAGTTCGAGTGATTTGCTAACTTTGATTTAGAAAAGTTTTAACAATCTTAGAGAACAATTTAAGCGTGAAATCTAGCAGAAGAAAAATTGAACTAGCTCCCGAATTATTATGCGCTCGTCGAAGTGCAGTGGGTTAAAAAAAAGAACAAATAAACAGATCTTTTATAGGAATTCCAGTTTCTATTTTATTCCATTTCACTTGTGAATTGTGTTTTTTTTTGCCTTTGTACCTTCAATAAAAGAGTTAAAAATAAGCATTCGTAACATTAATTATAATTACAGAAAAAAATATTAAAAAAATAAATTGTATATGCTGGAAGTATTTATCTGCCCAAAAAAAGACGACTGGTCCTTCGAGCCGGATTATTTGATTGTTATATCATAATTTGACAGCAGTTACAAAAGCAATATACTAGGTTCACTTGCAATTACCTACACATCTCGGGAGTGGCATAACTTGATGCGAAGTGACATCATTAACTTTAAAGCATCACCAATTGAATGCCTATAAAGGCTTTTTAGGAAGAATCATCGGAACTCTAGTTGCCCAAAAAAGATAACTATGATGGGTATTATCAGGAAGTTGAAAGCGATTACAATTTAATTGAAAGGTTTAAGCTTGGTGACGCAAAACAACGATCCAATGTTCCAATTTAAAAGCTAGGCAACAGGACCAGACATAAGTATGATAAGTTGGTTGATATGATAAAAGCTTTGCAATCACTAAAGGAATTTTCGACGTTCATATATACTCTGTGGAAAATGTGCACCGTTTCTACGACCATATTATGGTCGTCATAATCGACCTGGTGAATCCGTCAACTGCGATCGAAATCGAGCCGACGCGACTTCTTTTTTGCCCCAGTTCGCTGAGTTGAACTTGGTTGACATGTGGTTTCAACAAGATGGTGCCACATGCCACACAGCCCGTGAAACAATGGAAATGTTGAAGGATGAATTTGGTGAGCAGTTTAACTCTCGAAATGGCCCTGTAGTTGGCCGCCTAAATCATGCGATTTAACGCCTCTTGATTTTTTCTTGTAAAGTCGTTAGTCTATGTGGACAAGCCGAACACGATTGAAGCCTTACAGGATAACATAACACGCGTAATTCTTGGAATACAGGCCGAAATACTCTAAAAAGTGTCGCAAAATTGGGCCTTCCGAATGGACCATTTTCAAACGGAGCCGCGGACAACATTTAAATGAAGTTGTCTTTAAAACATATATAAAGGCCTATTTATCGATTAAAATAAAAATTGGAATATTTGATGCAAATTTGAGTGTTTTATCCGATTTAAAAAAAAAACTACGCTTAGAAATTCACCCGTCACGTCATAGGCAAAGCATTATCCCGGCTTCTCCAAACACAAAAACTACAAAAGCTTTCTGAAACCGCACCTACCACTTCCAAATACGTAGCCAGAAATATGCGTTTTAAACAACGCGAAACCAGATGACCCAATTAAGCAGTCATGAAGCCAGATAGCTCGACCAACAAAAAAGTACGATCTGAACTAAGCATAAATTACATCATCCAGTTCTAGAGCTGCATTTTTTGACATTTAATAAGGAAACATAAATAAGTCCATCAAAAGCTGAGAAAGTGTAACACATATCAGATGAAGAGATGGACATTCGAAGGATCCCTCAGCGGAATGATATATCAGAGAAAATCCACGAATATCGACAAACAGTCGTGATATAAAAATATCACAGCAACTGACCATATACGGAAGAAACAATTTCAAGATAACATATCTTTGATGACCCAACAAGATTGATATAAATATAAAGATGATGTACAATAAGAAGAGGACAAATTAAAGGAGACAAGAAAACCCGATATCAAATAGTACTGCACTAGCTGTTCTAGGAGGAGTTTTCAAATGCAGTAATTCTTCCTCAAACAGTAGGGGAGGATAGTGTACCTTGGACCAAGTGTACCTCGGACCAATAGCAATAACGTGCGCATTTACCCTTTTAAAATGAGTACTCCCGCCAAAACTATATTTGACATGTTGTTGCCTGTCAGCCCAGTTAGTCGCTGGGTTCTCTTCTCAGTAGTTGGACAGAAATTATCAGGAACTGTTTTCGTGTATGAAAAGTATTTTTTTCAGGAATTTCAGGAAGACAAGAAAACCCGATATCAAATAGTACTGCACTAGCTGTTCTAGGAGGAGTTTTCAAATGCAGTAATTCTTCCTAAAACAGTACAGCGCTACCAAGTATGGAAAACAAGGAAAAAAGAAATGGAAAACCGTGGAACCGGGGTGGTTCAAAGTAAGGCCATTGAGGAAGGCGGGCGAACATCTCAAAAAAGAGCGAGCAGACACAGTCTACCGGAGTCATCCTCTAGAAATCCCATTATCTTAAGATGATACCACAAGCTGTCAAGTCTAATGAAATTCAAGCATACCGATTTTCTGTCCGAGTGTTAATCTCGTCATTATTATAACTACTTTCTTTGAAGTACATTTGTATCGCTATTCAAGTTTGTACATTGGGGCACCAGTATATGCGAGGTACCCAATATTGTGCAAATCATTTTACGGGTCAAAAGTGGTCCCTGCTGCGGTGATTGGGTCATGCAAAACTTGTGCTCCCAACTCGTATTTCAAGATGTGCTGTGGAATCAAAGTCGTAAGGCAGTTGTCCTTTGTAATAGATGCTTTGATCAAATCCAATAATACTACTCTATCTGTATGGGGATTACTTTAGAGAGGGTGGACAAATATAGTTTCGTTGAAGAAACCATGATGTCATTTGTTTAAGAAATTGTTGCGTAAAAATAATTATGATGACGACGAACAAATTCCTGTGGGCTTCAAGTGGGTCTTGGTCAAAATTCTGGAAATGTGAAATTTTTTTCATATATTTTTCATAATATTTTTCTTTCAAAATTCTGCAAACAACAAAAATATATTCGGACAATTAAAAAGCGAACGCATTTCAAAATAATTTAAATTTCTGTTTTTTTTTCTTTTACTTAAAATTTTTTTAATTGGTATAAATTTAATATTTTTTTTATTATTATTTGATGTTGTTTATATTTTTATTAGGTGGAAAATAGGAATTAACACAATTTTATTGCTTTACATTCGAAAATCAGGTAAAGTAGAACTAAAAAAAAACTGAATTTTTTAAGCAGCATTTCGATCCGATCCTTTTTACCCGACTGCACGCAGAAAGGGTTATGTATTTCCCATATATTACGTTCCATCGGGACACCCTGCGGCCTAAAAGGCTTGACCGATTTTGAAGAGTGAGGTGTCATAAGATTTGTATTCTCCCCCGGAGTGTCATAGGGTAAAAAGATTAAAATAAAAAAAAAAAGTAAATTTAAAAAAAAACCAAAAACTCGAATGAAAAAGAATTAAAAAGATATGAACAAGACACATGAAAGTACCTATACCTTACTCAATACACAAATATTTGTTAGGCTGTGTAGGTATATAGTCTCCGATTGTCAAGTAGTTAGGTATGGGTACTTCCATGTCTCTTGTTTATATCTTTTTAATTCTTTTTCAGTCGGGTTTTTTGGTTTTTTTAAATTAACTCTTTTTGTAGTACGTATTTCTATAATTTGAAAGCCCCTTACACCTTGTTTAGGAGCAGTTTTCTGTTTCAGTAAAGTAGTCATACCATCAAAGACCAACTAAATCGTTCATCGCAGCGGGCTGCTTTGGATTTTTTTAATTCATCAGCCAATATCTTGTAAATAAAAAGTGACCTTTGCGCAGAGTGAAGCAAACGTGACGAGCGTAAATATTATGACACTGATAGTATTCAACGGAAGTACAAAATTAATTTCTCCCACCATCTATTTGCATACTGATAGGACAGGAGTAACCACTGGATAACCAGTACACGGGCGGTGCTTATCCTGTCGGTAGAAATTGCTTTCTTTTATCAATGATAGTAAATGAACTACAGGAAGTACCGCTAATATCATCACCTACTGTTATAAATTGCTATCAGTTAGTTTTATTGTTTTGTGTGTTATCAAGTTAACTTTGGAGTACTTATCTCCGTGACAATGGTACTCCTACTACGGGTGTTGGGAAACAAAATAGACGACTCCTTGAGTATTTTCCAATGGTAATATTCAAGTTAAAGTTCAACTTTATCGAAGCACAAATAGGTGATCCTTTTGAGGGGGCTTCATGGAGAATATGGATTTCATTTATGCAAATTACTGGTATCAGATAATTTTTTGTAATAAGTAAATATTGAGACGTGTTGAGAAATGATTATAAGACTAGCTTTTCTGAACTAATGGATTGTTTTTTAACTTTGCAATATTTGTTACTGCTTCGTCTGCATAATTTAACAAAAACCTTTCTTATGATTTTGGTCAAAACAATTATTTAGGATAATAAAATAGTTCTAATTAAGGTGACGTACTAGTTTAACTCAAAAAATTCGAATAAAAAATATTTCTGAAGTGAGAACTTCTTTAGGCGCGTTGCGCATTTTTGAGATGGGATATAACCATTGAACTCGCGACACCAATGTCCTGTTACCAATGTTCCGACACCAGTGTTCGGGTTGCCAACCATTTTTGACGAAAAAATGCTTAGCTTGAAAAAAAAGATGCCTTTATAAAGCCTTAAACAATATATCAAAAATTAAACACAAATATAAAAAAATAAACAAAAACAATCTTTATTTATACAACAAACAGCTTTCAAATTTGTTTCTAATTTCATTTTCACTAGAAAGTGGTCGGAAAATGGGCAGAGTTTGAAGGTGGAAACACATTCTTTAAGACCGAGGTTACATATAATTTTTTTTTTGTCAAAGATTTTAAATTAAATAAAAAGTCAGTATGCTGAATCAAAAGAAAACCAAACACATTTTTTTTTAATTAAATCCCATGCCCAGATGGCTGACACTGCAACCTGAAAGATCTATTGTATCAAACCAAACACATACTTAAAATAAAAAGATGTCTTTTTGAAAAAATAAAACAGGTCTTAAGGCCTTAACTAATGATTTCATTCCCTATAAGGCATAAAAAAAACCTTAGTTGGTATTTTTTTAGTAGTGGTTTATAATTTAGGTAATGAATAAAAAAACTCTTCATTTAAAAGTATTTTCTACAGAGGCCTTTTTTATTATGCTCACATGATCTGTATAGATCATTGATTTCCATGGTATACAACAAAAGTTTGATCTTGTACAGTTGTTGTACAGATCATGTGAGCATAATAAAATATTTCCGGACGATTCAAAAAATAAACACATAATTGTTCAAGCTTTCACTTCTGTCGGCACACCCGGAGTGCCACTGTTTTTTAATTGTTTTTCAAAAATGACTGCCCAAACACCGATCTGTTGTGGATTATTTTTTTTAAATTCAATACCGTAGTTTCAATAAAAACAACATGTGCAACTATGAAAAACTTATTTTTGGCAAATATTTCTTTTTTTTTCAACCATATTAAAAATGCATCTTAGAATAATTCTATCCGCTTCATTTGCATTGTCTGTGGGACATCCATTGGCATATTCAGTTTACGACTGCTAATGCAAATTTAAAAACAAATCCCTGAGTTCTTACAGAATTATATCTTTGTAAACATATCAGTCTATTGCGATCACTACTTCCATTTCGAATCACACCTTAAAGCAACAGATCAGAGAACAGAAACTCCTGCTACGTTGGTCCTTGTACTTAAAAATTTGGAAAGTGTGAGAACCTTTAAAAAGCACATTAGATGCTTATAATTCTCTAACCAGAACCAGAACTTGCCTGTTACTGAGAGCTAAAACTCACATTGTTATTTGATATGTACGGCCATATGAAATAAATAACCTAAACGAGAACTTTAATTAACACTACCTTTTCTTATTTATCTGGAAATTACACCTACCAATTGACTCAACCAAACTTTTTATGAACGAGAAAGTTTCGTGCGACCCAGTATTTCAAAAAGATATTGTACGATAATTTAGAGAAAAACTGAGTTTGCTATCAAGTTAGAAATGACCAACTTGTTGTTAAAATCGTGAAGACTGTTTTTGAGATAAGTCCGTTTTTCAAAAGCAACGTTACTCTTTTTTTTTAGCGAAAAACTGTTTTGCAGCCATATGAACTCAGCCATGTAGGTGCTCAAATATCAATTTTGGTTAAAATCGTTGGGTCCCTTTTCGAAAAAGTTTGACTTATTATGTTGGGTCCATTTTCAAAAAAGTTTGACTTATTTAAGAACGTTATATGGGGAGTATAATTAATAATTGTGCCCGAACTGTGAGCCCACAAACTCTAAGTCCGAAGTTAGAAATCGATCCGTCCAGGCGTTTAGGCTGTAGTCCTCAGGAGCCGACGGACAGACGGACGGGATTGCGAGACACACTTTTTTAAGTTCATCTATCATCGTAATATCAGAATTAATTAAGATCTCGAGTTCGAAAGTTTATACGAATACAATATCCTTGTCTTACTACGACGTATTCGAGAAATTAAATAGAAATTGCAAACTGTAGAGGTTTCGATAGATAGGTACCTATCTTCTCTTTTTAAGTCCGGACATTATATCAGTAAAGCAATTTCTTCTGGCTATCAGTGGAATTGGTTTGACACTTTTTATTCAGTTCGCTTTTTTGTTTGTGCTCGCCAATATATATCTTTTTTGACAGCCCCATTATGTCAGCCTTTAAAAGTGCCCTAGCATTAATATCAAAAAAATTAAAAAAGAATCAGACCTTTGGAACTTTATCATGACTTTTTTCGGTGACACCATGTCTATTAAATTCACCGAACACATTCCATTCCACCTGTCTACCACCGTGCCCGCGGTATTCTGCTAGCATTACGTCAAATTGATAAGTAACTGCTCGGTGCGTAATCTCAACCAGTTCATTGCCATAACTGCAACTATCCCATAATTGCGAAACATATAAATAGCCAGACATTGATCATAGCTTCAGTTCTACATTAATACCACCGCGGACTGAATTAATTATTCTAATTGCGCTGTCCTTTATGTTGTTTAGTTTTTCTTCGGTTTTTTTAAATATTCAGCATCCTGTGAGAATAACTTTGATAATTCATTCGCTATTAACGCGGCGGTATTTCCACAAGTGTTCAGTTTTTTCTCACTTGACACTGGTTTTTCATTTTATACGTGATATCCTTACTGAACTATAGTTTCGTTGGTTTGTTTGAAAAACAGTTTTGGCATATAGTGAATATTTTTTTTTTCTTTGTTTTTAGTGTGCACGAAATTTTGCAATTGCGGAAAGTTTGGACAAAAACTATCAATAATTCAATTTCATTCGAGCGAACTGAAATATTTCCCAAAAACGACACAAACAAGCAACACGGACATAATAAAAAAACAAAATATATCCTGTCCGAAACAGTGTGTCGGTGAAAAAGTTTCCGGTTTCTATGAAAAGTTGTTAAACATCATACCTATCATCGTTTTCAGCCTGAGTAACGACACACATTGCACATATTGGGATACGTGTTTTTGTTATTTTAAACAAAGATCCAAAAAAGTATATATACATTTAAAAGTTCACTATTAGTTTGGCTGATGCACACAACTTTTCAACGGATGCTGATGATATAAATGTTCGCATCGCCTTACAGAGTGAATAGACTCGAGTTTGAAAGGTTTTTTTTTTTTAATTTCGTTTCAATTGAAATATTGTTCTACACAAGATACATGTGTTTGTGCTCGGACACTTGAGTAGCAACACACATCCAATAGAAAGGGAATACTATTCAACTGTCTTATCTGCTGCAAGGAATAAAATATTTCTACAAATATGGTGGGAGTTTCAAAACTTTTCAGAACCTGCAGGAGCTTGGCCATGCTTACAAAATTGCTGGTGAGTTAATATTTTGCTTTTTATGTTTACAACCGACCCAATACTGGTGAAGGACTTTATGTAGCTACAGACCAGAGATTCGAAGTTGTACAACAGTTTTTGGAAAGTTATATCTTTTGATTGTTGTGCTGAAATGACAATGTTTACAACATACTGAGTGCTGTCGCATTTTTCGTCATTCAGTTCGATTTCCATGTTGACTATCTTATCAGATAATTGTGGCGTTTTTATCGAAATTGGATTTTCCTTGCTAACATTTGTTTTAATTCAAAAAGTGATGTCAACGCCAGGTGGCTTCAGTTGAAGTAAACGGTCATTGTCAATAGTGGTCTTTCTATCTGGAGTACTTGTCAATTTATATGTCTTTAAGATTTACAATTTAAATCGCCTAATGGGAGATAACTATTTATAAATACAGAAAAATTCCAATAGAAAGTTTTTTATATCTAATGACTCAATTTCGGTAGTATTTGCAGTTTTAGTTTATCATTAGAGTGCATTTCAAATGAGTTGGAGAGTTTTGGTGAGGGGCAGAGCAAAAACCTTACGTAAGCTGCTTCTTTGAATTTGAAACCTCTCAGCTAAGTATTCCAACACAGTACCCACAACATAATCAATCAATGAACTTAAATCATTTAAAGGTGAAGCTTTTAAGCACAAACAGATATAATTTTTAGGAGGCACATATCTACGCTTACAATCCGTTCATTATAATAATGAACAGTGCTGTATTTGAAGACGATATGTTTTATTTTTTGTATACAAAAACATTCAAATGTTCTGTATTTTAAAAACTGTTCACTATTTGTTTTGTATTGCATTTGAATTTTTTTTTATGGTCACAACGTAAACATTAAGAAAACTAAAATTCAATGAAAATGGTAATGCTAACATGCCCTAAGTTACTGAGCGAGCAACCAAGTAATCTAGTACTAAAAAATGGGTTTAATTTAAGTATTTTTTTTTATAAAAAAACATATATTAATAAATGAACATTTTGTTGAAATTTGTTTGTTTTCCTAATGTTTATTATAGATTAAGAGTTTGCAACCCATTTCAAATAATATAACTAGAAAGATCAAAATCTAGAAAATCAATATAAGTGAAACCGACTGCGAAAAGTTAGAATTGGACGCCATGTAAAAAGTGGAAGCATTTCAAAAACTCAAATTCCGAAAAATATCTTCATCATAAAAAATCTATCATTCAAAGCTGTATTTTCCATTAAAAAAACACATATTTTCCACAAACCGCGATACCAATAATCATTTTTTTGTGCTCAGGCCAAATTTTCCATACAAAATTGCGTATTGTGATCTACAAAATAAATAAGGGGAAGGTTAAAATTGATTATTAGTAAGGCGCATTTGCTTCTATACAAGTTGTAGGGGAAAATATATATAAAACTTCAGAGTTAAGCTACGCTGTACATTAAGAAATGGCAAAGACATACATTTTTCAGGACCAGTTTGTTTTGAGCCAACTCATTTGATTTCCTATGAGCTAAATAAAATATTTAATGCCAATGCCTAAAGTTCAAATTAAAAATATGTCTATATAAATTTTAGTTTCTTTCGATTAGGCAATCCATATCGCAATCAGTTTTAGCTATCAGCAGAAAGAGTAAGGCCACAAATAGCTATGAAGCTCAATAATGCTGCAGTTACAACCGTCAGATTAAAAATGACAGCAGTCTGATTGAAAGTGACAGTATCACCTAAAATGCAAAAATACATGAGACGTATTTTGGTCAGCCATCTTGTTTACGTGATAGGAATAATGGGAAAGTTCAACACGTTTATATTTTTCAGCGATGTCTTCCGAAATTTCGCTTTCCCCAAAAATTATATTTTCCGAAGTGATAAACGAAAAATTATTTATTTATTTCGTGTGACTGACTGATGAATTGTTGATTTAATATAATGACACTCGTTTCACATGTTTTTAAACCAGAAATAGAAATGTTTTCAAGTGATTGCAGAAATCTTGGTCGCCGGGACTTGCGACTTATTTAAGTCTTACGTATCTAAAATAATGGGCAGAACATCCATGTCACTTAAGGCGTCTGATCTCATTATTTCGCCTTGACTGCGTACAAACGGATCTCTCTCTCTCGTTTAGTGCAAAAATACGCATGCATGATGTTGTAAATGCAGTATAAGTTTAACAGAGATGTACTTTCTTGTTTTTTTGAATACCATTACATCATTTAACAATGCAAAACTTTCTCGAGGAGTTTGTAAAGTTTTCTATTTTATAACTTGTTGATCATTTTTTTTATGGCGGAAAAAAAAATATAACATAACAATAGCACATAGTGAAAATGCAACATAGTGTAGGAGTTCATGTGAAAAAAAACTGGACTCTCTAAATTGGTGGTGGCAGTCCTGACAAATAAATTGAATTAAAAATTTCGGTAGGATAATGACACATAATAGTATTCACTGACTATTTTGAATATAGATAGATACATATTTATTTATTTGGCTTAAGATAAGCCAATTTTCATTTTGTACAGTGTTTAAATTGTTTGGTTGGTTGTCTACTAATATTATGTACATTTAAAATATTACAGTTTATTATAATTAGTTGCAGAATTTATATATTTATTGAAGTTTACTTGTTCTTGTAAAGTCGCAAATTTTTCTTTTAAATAATAAAAAGTTTGATTCGTTTTTAATTTCTGTGGGCAGACTGTTGAATCTTTGAAATCCAATGTAGTTAATTGTTCGCTGACCTCTTATGGTTCTTGTTCTTTGGATTCAAAGATCTCCGACACTCCTAAGGTTGTATGTTGTTTCCCTTGTTGTGACGTTTTCACGGATATAAATTGGACACGTACCGTTCTTAATTTTAAAGATGAAAATCATAGCATTCACGAAGAGTTGTTGATTGACAGTTAACCAATTTAGGGAGTTTATCATAGATGTTATTGGCGTGTATCAAGTTCTTTTTAGTACTATTCGCATTGTTTTTTTTTGTAGTCTATTCTTTTGGTATTGTGGACATACAAACAAAACACAATATTCAAAATGAGGTTTTATAATCACATTATACACTTTGACGGCACAGTTTAGTGATACACATTGTCTTATTCTCCTTAGTACACCAATTTGTTTATATATTTTCTTACATAGATAATCCATATGGTCACATAGTGTAAGCTTATTGTCAAGCATGATGCCGAATATGTCACTTTTTGCACAATTTTAATTTGCACATTATCGACAACGACAGGGTGCACATGGGACAAGATATTATTAATAATGATACACTTAGTCTTATCAGTATTTAGTATAAGCTGATTCATTTTTAACCATTTGCTTACAGCGATTAAATCAGAATTTATATGTTCTATACATGTAACTAAGTCACTTCCACAGATATACAAAAGACCGTCGTCCTTAAAAAACACTAACTTCGAATGTACCACAACTTTTACCATATCGTTTACATATAACAGGAAAAGAATAACACAAAGAATTGTACCTTGCGGCAGACCTATGTTAACTGCTAACGGTGACGACAAGTTATCATTAACCCTGGTTCTTTGTGTTCGCCCAGTGATAAACGATTTGAACCAGCTTAGGTCCGTGGATTTTATACCCATTTTCAGTAGTTTACTAATCAGTATTTCATGATTCACCGTTTCAAAAGGAATACAGCTACAACGACATTTTTTTTATCCACATGTTCTTTCCAGTCACTAAACACATATTTCACACACGTTTCACAAGAATATTTTTCTCTAAAACCTGATAGTATATTTTGGTATTATATATTCATTTAATTGCATTTGAACTATTGATAATATGGACAAGGACAGGACCAGTAACATCAATGGCATCACTAATCATACGAGTGTTTATAAAATTAAAGTCATTATTTTTGTTTATCAACTTAATTGCACTTTTTATGTCAGGGACAACTATTGCACGGAATATTGGAATAGCCATATTGAGATCACTGACATAATTATTTTTTAACTTTCTCAAATATGTAGTAGGAGAAAGATATTGTATTCGTACAAAATTTCGAACTTGAAACTTTAATCAATTCTGAAATAACGAGGATAGAGGAATTGGGTCTCGCAATATTTTCCGTTGGCTCCTGATATCTACAGCCTAATTGACCGGATGCGTCAAACAGCGGAGTTCGAGTTCTTGGGCTTTCAATTCGGAGCGCCATTATTAACGGTACTTCCCATATAACGGTTTTAAACACGTTTGATTCTTATCGAAACCCACTCCAACGATCTTAACCAAAATTAATATTATTGAGCTAAGACAGGTGGAGTTTATATGGCTGAATAGTGTATACCCAGTTTTTAGCTAAAAATCGAAAAATGGTACTTTTGAAAATTGGACTTATCTCAAAAACGGTCCATGTCACAAAATTGGACTCCTGAGGTACGATGGCCATTTCTATCATGATAGCGAGCTCAGTTTTTCTCTAAATTATAGCTGTAACGGCCAGCAAGCAAAATGCATAATTAATTTGAATTCTTATCATTTTCTTTCAATTAAAACTATTTACATATACATTCACATTTATATTCATAAGCATATATTTTTCATAATACATAAAGCTCTCATCCATTCATTTTTAAATTCTAATAATTTTGCTTACTTTCTTTTATCTTGAAACGAATTACAAAAACAATTTTCGTTATTTAACTCTGTGAACGTATTTAAAAGGAAAATTGTAACGTGTAGTTCTTTTATACGCAAAATAGTCAAGTCCATGAAATTTACCGATGCACAACCTAGTTGGAGTCTCTTCTTTGTATACCCTCCACAGGAAGGTATATTCACTTTGACATTACATTTGTAACGCCAAGAAGGAATAACCGGAGACCTCATAAAGCAAATATATTCGGAATCAGGAACACATTCTGAATCGATAATGTCCGTCTGTCTGTCTGTCCGTCTGTCTGTTGAAAGCACGATAGCGCCCAAAGGAATCGATATAGGCGATTGAAATTTGGTGAAAGGTGTTCTTTTTATCGTCGTCAGGTTGGTATTGAAAATAGGCGATGTCGGTCAAGTAGTTCGGGTACCTCCCATGTGGCGAATGAAATTTGGTGAAAGGTGTTCTTTTTATCGTCGTCAGGTTGGTATTGAAAATAGGCGATGTCGGTCAAGTAGTTCGGGTACCTCCCATACAAAATCAGTATGTCAGTTGAAAACAAGACAGCGTCCAAAAGAATCCACCTAGGCAATTGAAATTTTGTGAGAGGACTTACTTTCATCGGCGTCAGGTTGATATTAAAATTAGGCTAAGTCGGTCAAGTAGTTGGGGTACCTCCCATACAAAACCATTTATGCATGACTTGTATGCAGTTGAGGGTATTAAAGCATCAGCCAGGCCGATGATAACACTCTTACTTGTTTATTCTTCTTATTGCTCCCGCAGAAAGTTTTTTTTGAGAACAGAAGACAGGCTGAACAAGAAATAGGTCGCCTGGCTCGGCACGGCTTTGTCGCCGTTTATTCGCCGCTCTCCAGTTCCAACTTCAACAATTCTAAGCTCTACACACCAACGCACACACACCCCCGCAATCACCATCACCCGCTTCATCGCACAATAAATTTGAGACAAAAGGCCAATATTTTTTTTAGCACATACCGATTTCGACCAACATGGAATAGAATTGATATTTTCCAAATTATTGCTTCCTTCATTTGCCATTCGAATCACCGAAAATTGTATTAAAATTGCTCTTGTCTCGAAAACCTCAAAAGGAATAAGGTTTGTATTTTGAGGAAACTATAAAATGCAAGTAATGCCTACTTCCTACACAATACCTTGTACTCAGTTTTTAGCTAATAATAATAAACATTGCAATACCTGTTACTCTTACTCAGCATAATTTTACAAAAACAGCTCTACCGATTTTGATCGTAATACATATTTAGGGTAATAAAAATTTCTAAAAAAGATTCCAAACTCAATCGTTTTTTTTTAAAGCAATTAAAGCTGCACTAAAAATATTTCAATAAAATAACTACCCAAATCCCTACACGGAAAAAATTTTGAGATCAAATCAAGAAAAATGAGCGCAGAATCACGAAAAGTTTGTCTAGTTTCAGAGCTTAGCTCAGGATTTACTAATTCACGACTTTTTATTCGCAATTCTATAAATTGTACGAAGTGAAGATATTGACCCTCTAAAGTCGCGAATCGCTACTTTTTATTGTCAATGATGCGATGAGGAATACATATTGCAATAACCAATCGCAATTTGACACAAATAGTTATTATTTTGTTATTACTATGGATTGTGAATTGCAAAAATAATTCGTAAATTACCACTTCTGTGTTTTAAATTCGGATTTCCTCCCTTAACAAATTACAACCATTTAGTCTTGAATTACAACTCAAAAGTGTTGATTTGCGAACAGATTTACTACTTCAGTAGTTGCAATTTACGAATTCGTAATTGTAAATTGAATCTTTTTTTTATCAATTTGCATTTCATATTTTGCAATTTACGATTCTGGAGTAGTGATTTGAGGCATCACCGTATTAAATTGAAATTGTTTTACCGTCAAATTAGAAAACTTTATTCTCAATTTTCAATTTATATCTTATGATTTACAGATCAAAATTCGTAGTTTAATTATTTAGGTTATTTTCGAATACATATTTAAAGTCACATTTTATAATTTGTGTTGTCCTGATATCCATGAAAAGCATACGGCGCCATATCGTCCGGAGACAACGGGATTTATCTGGGTGGTTTTTTGGTCTATGCTAGAAATTAAAATGCAAACAAATTATTAACAAGAACTTGCCATTGATACGAACATTTACAATCGTTTTCAATTACATATGATATTTTAGATTCCATTCCAATTTAAACTTCTTTCTAATAGCCCTACCTACTTATTTTTTTTTTTTTTTGTATTATTCAATATGTACTTAAAAGATATATTCCAAAAGTCTTTACAATTTGTTGGTTAGTACACTCACCATCACTACGAATGAGTTATACTTATAAATAACTTTGACCCGACAAGAACTGCTTTAAGCAAATATTGAATACCGACTGTCTGACTCTACTGAAGCCAAATGCGCATGGTTGGAGCTGTCCATGCAGAAAATGAAAGGACTTAAAAGGATTTCTTTACATGGACCATGGACATGATATGACGTTTCGTTTTTGTCGGCTGCCTGTGCGCACAAAATTTTCACACATCGGGTAGTTGATTCCATGGAAATTACAAAAAAATATTTTGTAATTCACGATTTCTCTACGTCAGTTTACGTTTTCGATTGTGAAGTAGTGTTTGAGAAATTGACCCATTAAAGTGGTAAATTGCGCCAAACAATATCGCAAATCACTACAAATAAAAGAAACTCGAATTAATACTTCTAATCGCAAAATTCAACAAGCAGAGTTTTGTATTCTACGACGTTTTCAATTTTTATATCAATCCAAGAAAAAATCGTTGTAATTTGCGACAAAGACAGAATTCGTGAATTGCAACTCAAAATTTTGCAATTGGTGATTTTCAATTCTTTCCGTGTATCTGTATTTGACATATGTACGTTATATTTTTGTTAATTTCAATACCTCGTTTTCAATAAATATACAATAGCAACTAAGCAAAACTTCATTTTAGCAACCATCGTCCGCTTCTGCTATTATTCTAAGCATACACCATAAAATAACCAGCAACCACCTATAACTTATATGACAGAAAACAGTTCATTGGTACTCCAACTGTCATACACTTCAATCAGCCTGTTTGAATGAAAATTCAATAAACAAATTTAGAATTTTACATATATATCGGTGTAAGGATTTCGGTATATCATGAAGGTATGGCTCCAACAATCCTCCAACAACAGGCACCTTAAACCAGCATCATCAATATATTTCCGTCAAAAGCTAGAACTTGCACTAACATATCAGAACACTTTTTCTAGTAGGTACATACTCAAAGATCGTGTAAGGTGTATGAGTATGTGAACAGAACTTGCTTTCTACTGAGAGCTTAAGCCCCTAATTATTTTTTGATGCACTGTCATCTGTAATGAATTTTTATATCCCGCGTTAATGAAATAAATTAAGAGACTCAAGACTTTCAATCCAATCTTTATTCCAATCTTAATACTAGGACTTCTCAACTTACGCAGACCGTGGTACAAATCAGAAGACTCCGGAAATCGCCATCATAGAACAAGTCACTTAATTGACAAGTCCATCTTAGAAGTTGGTGCCAACATTTAAGATGCATGTTCTCATGTTGCCAGAGTTACATTAAAGTTTAATACACTACATGAATATGTTTATTTACCTTGCCAATAAAAATGTTTAGTTCGGACTTTAAATTTAAGTAATTCACAATGGTCATATTTCCATACGAATTTCGCAATTGTTATCTTCCTAAAGTTTTTAAGTCTAGACTCAAACTATATATTAGCACGGCGCTCTGTCTCGTGTCTTCCATCTACCGACTAACTGCGTCCGCCTCTACTGAACTCAAATGCCCAAAATATCGCGACAGTCTCAAAACTAAATCTAAGAAGTCACTTAATATAACAAATACTGGATATGGAGCTTGCTCAGAATCGAAAATATGTACCTTATCGAGTTCCAGGTAACCATTAAAGCGAACAAATTTAAATGTACACCTTTGATTCGTGCGAACTTTGATAATTTTCTAACGTCCCGAACAACCAACCCACACACAAATGACTACCAATTTAAATGTTAATCACTTTCAAATAAACCAGTCCGCACTACTTGGTCGAGTGCTCCTAAAGGTGAACATCACTTCAATTTCATAAATCGCCTCCCACTCGACACCGGTCTTACTAATTACTAGCCCACACAAATAAGATCCCTACACATCCTGTTAACACGAAACTAATTTAATGCCCAAACTAATGAATACACAATTATATCCTCGAAATCACCTATCTCCATCTTAATTGATTTTACCGAAAATACGCTAGTCCTAGAATTGCTACTCCTTGTTCGTGAAAATATTGCAAATTAACAAATGCATTCAAATGTCAACAACAACAAGTTGGCTGCTCCTCGACGACGATGACGGCAACGCCGCCCATACAACGAGTAATTGAATTAATTCAACTCTCACCCTAGTACAGAGCTGTTAAATAAATTCCCCATCCCGGCGCATCCTCTGCCATCAAAACTGCGAAAGAGGAAACCGGAGCGCCACACCGAGCATCTGCCAAGGAAGTGTACAACCAACATCGTCCAGAGACACAGAGACCAACGAAATAATTGCAAACGAAACGAAAAGATAACAGCAACTTGATAATATGCAAATATGACGCCAAATTAATGTCCTTAAATCGCCGCGCAAGGATAAATACACAATTTAATCGCAATTGCGGATCTTCACTGGTCTTTCGGTGGGGTTCGGCTTTTTGTTGTTTCTCAATCGCCGTACAAACACAACACCAGTCCTGCTGCATCTGCAATTGAAGTTTGTCAGAGCGCAAAGTTTGTCCACCCTCACAGCCCACATATAGTATTTCTATCCGGACAGGATGGAGTGGGTGCAGAGCGGGCAACGTATCGTTTATCCTTTCATGTTTCCCTAATGACGATTCAAACTGAAAAGCGCTACTCTTTTAGGAGGATCTGCTTTCTGTTAGCTGAAGGACAAAGACGGCAACGACGCGACGGCACCAGCAACGACACAGACTACAGCACTACGCTGCGTCAGTCTCAGCAGCTAACGTTTCCCATTCTCTCATTATGATTGTATTTAGTATGAGTGTACTTTATGGATATGCCTCTGACGATTACTTTCGCTTTAAGGAATTGAATGGGAATGTCTGTGTCTGGATGGACCAAAAACCAACCATGTCATCGTTGTTTTGTGCATTGCCGATGTAGTGGACTTGGACATGGTACCTACCTGACTTTTAAGTGTACAACTTGATGGCTGCATTTGATTTTAGCCCAGCGGACTTTGCACGTATAAATTGGTCGGTTGCCGTGCCCGTTATTGGCTCTTTTTTCAATGCGCCGCTGTGTTGAGGGTAAGCTGTGGACAGGACACTATGTGCGACTACACTTTGGAGAGTATTAAATCGGAGCAATTGGTAGACGGAATGGAATTGGAAAGGCTCCAAATTTGAATTGCCTGTCGACAGCAATAACTATATGGTGATGAGATCTTCTGTGCAGGGACGGGGCTGGGATTTCTAGGAGGTAATGTGTGGGTGGTCGGTGATTGAGTGGAAATGGAAAAAGTATTTGATTGGAGGGACTTGTGCATTTTGAGAATTATGGTGACATGACTTGTCTCAAACAAAATGAGATATCGTAGTTATCTAGGGAATCTTGTGGGGGAAAATGGACCGTGGCTGCCAAAATCGAGGTACCTATATGGGAAGTCTCAAGTGGTGGTGCCAATGATCCGGACACAAGGCGCCTTCATTCATGTTAGGTCACCCTACAATATCCAAAGAGTAGCAGTAATTGAAATACATTAGGCCTAACTTATAATCATTTTTATCCTTCACACTAAATATTTTGTAGGTCACAATATGCAATCTTGTATGGAAATATTCGCCTTGTGAGTTCGAAAAATTAAGCCTGGACATGGACACTAAAAATGATTATTAGTGTATCGCGGATTGTGTAATCCTCATTGTTCAATCTAACAGCTTGGTCATTGAGGAAACCGAGGTTTAGTTTAACCTTCCGCCACGAACTTGTAATCGGGGATTTGGAGAACCTCTTGGATGAAGCATTACTTCGATGAGGGCAAGCTAATGTAACTGATAACATGGTGCAGCTCATAGAGTTCTCGGTTGAGTTACTCAAAACGAATAGGTTTGATATACCTGGTCAATCCACACTCAGAAGGAAGGTTAGAAAACTCTTCAATCGAGCAAAAAGAAACAAATTGTGGGACGAATACAGATTCGCTCTCACAGAACGAATCTAAAGGGGCTTCCTGGAGAAAATGCTGTGAAGACATTTCTAATATGCCAGTGGCAGCTCGTATCCACAAAGCTCTGAGAAATGATCATTCTAACCGTGTAGGCCTACTTAAGGAAGCAGATGGAACCTACACGAAGGACCAATCGCAAACAATCAAAACCTTACTGGAGGTTCATTTCCCGGGTTCGATCATCCGTGAATCACACGGAAACCCATATGACTTTGATCACATGATCTCTACTCCCTGTCGAGTTAATAGTATATCTGGGAAGATTTTCAGTCCAGATAAGGTTAGATGGGCAGTTGGCTCTTTCAAACCTTTCAAAACCCCAGGTGAAGACGGCATTTTCCCAGCCCTTCTTCAGAGGGTTATTGACGCTATACTTCCGGCAATTATAACTCTGTTTAGAGCTAGTTACAATTGGGGTTATATTCCGGCCACTTGGAGACAGGTGAACGTAATTTTTATTCCTAAAATTGGCAACAGGGCAAGTGAACTACCTAAATCATATAGACCTATCAGTCTAACATCATTTGTTCTTAAAATAATGGAAAGACTAATTGATGTTCATATTAGAGGCCAGATAATAATATCTAACCCTCAACACTCAAGTCAGTTTGCGTACAGAAAGGGCAAATCCACTGAGGGTGCTCTTCACCATCTTGTCGAAAAGGTAGAAGACGCCTTTCGACACAAGATTATTGCCTTGGGCGCATTCCTAGATGTTGAGGGTGCTTTTGACAATACCGGATACGACTCGATTGCTAGGGCAATCAGAAGTAAGGGTATCGAAAACTCGACTAACCGATGGATTCGTGCCATGCTGGAAAGTCGGGTTATTTCATTCTCGTCAGGGGGAGTGGCTGTGACAGTGACAGCAGTCAAAGGCTGCCCCCAAGGGGGCGTGCTTTCCCCGCTGCTGTGGTCACTCGTCATAGACAGTCTACTAGTCAGTCTGCATAATCTTGGTTACGACGCCATCGGATATGCTGACGATTTGGCAATTATCGTTAGTGGAAAGCTCTGTGCAACCATTAATAGTAGAATGAGAAATGCTTTATTGCATGTTATGGAATGGTGTAATACGGAAGGTTTATCCATCAATCCAAACAAAACCATTCTAGTTCCTTTTACCAGAAGGAGACCGGAAAACTTACAACCCATTATCCTTAATGGAACTACGTTAAACTACTCCAGCGAAGTAAAATATCTCGGTATTATCCTTGATAAGTAACTGAACTGGAATTTACACATCAAGTCTGTCACAGAGCGTGCCACTAAAGCCATGTGGGCCAGTAGGAGTATATCGGGCAGAACTTGGGGTCTTAATCCCAGAATGATACACTGGCTGTACACAATGATGGTAAGACCCATTATCTCGTACGCGGCAATCGTCTGATGGCCGAAAGTACTTGAACGAACTACGGCAAATAAGCTTCAGAAGCTTCAACGAATTGCCTGTCTCGGCATCACAGGTGCTATGCGCACTTGCCCAACTACAGCACTTGAGGCCATTATTGGGCTCTCACCTCTGCACTTCTTCATTATGAAGACTGCTGCTAGATGCGCCATTAAGCTGCAGCTAGAAAATAGGTCTAATTCAGTTGATCATGTGGGTCATCTGAAAATACTTAACCTTATACCAAACTTGGACATGTTCCGCTCCGTCCCGGACATTATGGTTAGGGAATACAGTTTCGGTAAATTATATGAGGTAGAATTACTTGAACGCGCTAGCTGGGCTAATGGAGTTCCAACATTGAACCCAAAAAGCTTAGTCTGGTACACCGATGGATCGAAAATGGATTCCGGAGTAGGAGCTGGTGTCTTTGGACCCAACACCAAAGTCTCGATACCCATGGGGACGTGTCCCACGGTTTTTCAAGCGGAAATCCATGCGATCGAAACTTGCGCTGATCTAATCTCCAAAAAAGGTATGAAAGGCGCAATCATTCAAATTTATATACAATGGACTCCAAAACAGTCGGTCGCACGAAACTTTCTCGTTCATCAAAAGTTTGGTTGGTTATTTTCTTATTTTATTAGTTAGGTAGGGAATAACCCGAGAAGCGATGCTAGTGTAGGAATCTACATTCAACCGATCGTTATTTGAAAAATAGGTTTCCTGCGCTGGTTAGAAGACTCTGAGTTTCAATTTCGAGTCCAGCTAATTTATTGGTATCTAATACAAACTTCGGATGTTGTTTTGATCGCAAGGGTCTTTGAACCATTGAGCTGGGAAGCTTACTCGATCGACAATACCATCTTTATGGCCTTGCTCTGCTGTGACATATTCTGTCAGCTTTGTTCAGTTTATGCAAACATCATCATGTCATTATAGATATGCTTAGAGTTTCCGTTGCAACATTGGATGGTTGAAGCTGCCTCTTTGATAATGCCCACTCGTTTTTTGGCGTCTGCGGCGAGTGAATGCCGACAGTGGAGAGTTTTTCACTTACGTGTGTCCGTAAACCTTGATGGATACTACAGCTCTTCCATCGATTTGTCTAAGCCTTTCGAAGCTAAGTCTAGAGCTCAGGTCAGAGTTTAACTGGTACACTACAATGGCCATAGTCGATGTGTTCCCTCCGGTCTTTTGCCTTGTAGTCTTTTCTAGTTTACTAGTTTAGTACATTTTGGCTTACTGAGTTCGGTACTACTTTGAATCCACCGCGTACTACATTTTGTAAATTCATATCAATAACTCATTTCCTATTTTACCAAAATTGTTTATATAAACAGACTTAGGGCCGGTCTGGGCACAGCTGATCAAATCCTTGGTTAGGTTACCATCGATTTAGTTTAACCAATGATTACAAATCAGTGATAACCAATGAGCGTTTGTTCACCGTTTTTTTCACTTCGGTCCAAAAAACCAAACCATATATTTGCAACAAATCGTTAAATTTTTTTTTTCAGTTCATTTGTCAATTCAGTGATTAGCCGAATCTTTGGTTATATATTTTTGTCGGCTCCTTGCGTTTTTGTCTAAGCAATTTATTAATGAATATAATTTATTGAGACAATAAGCTAGTAATTGAGAACAAAACTGAATCAGTACAACAACCAATAAAGTTGTTAACCCATTATTGGGCCGCATCTCAATTTCGTCTACAATAATTTTCTCATTCTCTCAATATTTTCTCAATTTATAAAAAAATGTTGTAATCTTATTTCATTCGGTTGCAGTTAGAATCCTGTCTGTACCGTAACCTTCCATAGAATGGCTTGCAGTGTATTGTATCTGTCAGTTGAATACATTAACTTAACCGAACAGATTTTATTGGTCAGGGCCTTCGTTACATAATAAACTCATTTCGTATTTCGTTCCGGGTCTGTTTGCAAGTTGAAAAGTCTAATTTTCCGAGGCTTCTCTTGCCTCTTCAATGACAATATCGACCTGGCCAAAATACCCTTGGCCTGTTAAATTAACGGTGTCGTCAGTATTTACTGCAGTCCCCGTGACACATTTCCATTATATCAGCAATGGCTTTGGTCCGAAAAGGATGCATCCACTTCCACTCGAAATGTATCGAATCAGCTCACGAAAGACAGAGATAGTAAATACTGACGACACCGTTAATTCAATCTACAGAATTTAGTCGCACGTCCTTCTCTGAACGGATCATACAAGATTTTTGATTCTATGACTCATCTAGCCAGTCATGTATTGAAAACTCGCGCTTATAACTTAAGCAAGTCATGTTCGGTTATCTAGACGAGATCTCTGCTGGGTTCCAGGACACGTTGGGGTGGAAGGGAACGAAAAAGCGGACGAATTGGCCAGATACGGCTCTGATATGAACCCTCAACTAGCCGACGGAGAGGTGCTACCGCCTTTCAACACTGCTAAGACTTTTATTGAAGGCGTCACCGCAAAACTGGCTAAGGAACAATGGAGCAACAACATCGGTTGCGTCATAACCCGAAGTCTGTGGCCTGTGATTAAAACCAAAAGAAAAAAGTTCCTAGTCTCCCTTAATAAAAAGTCAGATCCGGATGCTCGTCGGGGTTTTAACCGGACACTGCACCATAGGAAACATGGCTAAAAGGCTGGGACTTCTGCAGAAGCTGCAGAGACGAAGAGGAAATAGATTCGGTGGAATATCTTCTATGCCACTGCCCAGCTTTACAGGAACGCCGCTCATCCTGTATGGGAGCAAAGTTCTTCGAAAGTTTGGAAGACTTAGCGGGGGTACCTCTATCAGACATAAAACTATTCCTAAACAGATCGAAGTGGTTTTGTTAGCCACATGTCCTTACATGTACAAACAGGGTACTCACAATGGGCCTTCACGGCTTCCGGGTGAAATTTGCATCGGCTGCAAAACTGCCCTCCCAACCTAACCTAACCTAACCTAGCTAGACGAGATCAGTATCCGGGGGTTATGGACTATTCACATGAGAGCGAGCGAACGAATTGCTGAAATGCGAACAAACCGCTTTTGATGCATTTATGAACAGAAAATTGGAATTTTACTATTCTAAGAGGAGGATAATTAATTATCCCATTAAAATGTATTAAGAAACAGTTTAAATGACGAAATTTCAAATTCCAAACATTTTGCAGCGAACGAATACACCCTTGGCGCGAATTGTCAAAGTTTATTCACAATCCACATCATTCAATTCGCGTTCCACAGACTAGCGAATAAAACATTCGTTTGAACTTAACCTCAAACTTGGTTTATTTTTTTTAACTATTTCATTTTGTGGTGTCGTTTTGTTTTGGTCCGAATGAAAAATAAAAGAAATGGGTATGACTGAACCAACAGATAAAAAGGTAACATATTTCAAATGGGAAGCACTTAATATAATTTATTTTTTTATTGCTGTTATTAGTTTTGTTTAATTATTTTTTGTGCGTGTACGGATGTACATATGCATTAATTGCTTAATAGAATGTCGCTACCGTAAAACACCCTAATATTGACCACTTTTCAACTTTGAAACGTTGCTACTAATTACTCTTATGTCGTATTTAGGATTTTTAATAATTGCACTACGGGGACTGCCATTCAGTATTATTATGTTTAAATCCACGGCGTTTTTTATTTTCTTTAACAAAGTTATTGTTAAATACGTAAGCGGTCAAAGTAAAGCCTCTGTTGCCCTAACATTGACCGTGGTTCATGACAGTCTGCAAACCAAAAATTATTTGTTTTATGTTTTCATTATTTTACAAAAAAATATATGAACACAACGACTTTTTATTTCAGATTTTTAAATTAAACTCAAAATCACAAATTACTGACACTTTTAAATAACAAAAATAATGGAAACAATAAAATAAATAAAGTAAAAAAAAATAAATAGCTTCTTAATTCAGTCTTTAAAACACAAAATCACATATTATTCAGCTCTGTATAAAATAAATAATAAAAATAAATAAACGAAATAAAAATAAATACTTTTAGGTTTTATAAATGTTTTAGGAAATATTAGTTTAAAAAAAAAAACTAATTTTTAACTTAGTACTTCTGTAAATAACTTCAATTCAGAAAAATTTTAAATAGCTGGTTTTTAAAAAACATAGGTACATTTATGTGACTTATTTAGAACTTAAAACGCATTGAAAAAGATCTTCAACGGATTGATCTGAAAGAGGATCGTCAATTTGTTGCTCTTGTAAAACCTGTAAATACATTTCTTGAAAGTCGTCTCCAGAGGTCTCTGATAAATGATCTATTTCAGCTACCAATTCGGGTTCCGTTGTTATTTGAGGTGCTGTTGCTGATGTCGATGGCGATCCACCAAAATCAACCATGGTTATACCTTTTCCCGGCTGCACATTAACTTTAGTTCTTTTTTTTCTTGTTTGTGTGCTTTCTTTTCCATAACGCATTTCGGATAATAAAGAAATAACTGCTGAGGAAATATTAGTTCCGACATCTGATAATGAATTCTCAGCTTCTACAGCCATTCTCGACAAAACCATGTCTGGATTGAATGGGACCACACCACATTTCTTAAACCCAGCAATCAAGTTATTCGACCGACCCTCCTTACTAACACTTTCAGCGACGAGCTTGTTTAATAAAGATGGAAACGCTTCTTTGGACAAGCTTTGTGATTTTTTGCCTCTAGACTGTTTCCACACATCTAGAACTTTTCGCCACTGTTTTTTTAAAGGACCATCAAATGCGACGTCTAGAGGCTGACAAAGGTGGGTTGAATTTGGTAGAAAGCATGCAAACCGAATATTGTTTTCAACTGCTTTTTTCAATTATTTGTGGAGAAAAATTACTTGCAAGGTTATCACCTAAAATAACTTTTTCACCTTTATGTCGTCTTGTATATGGAGTAAAGTGATTTTGGAACCAATCTTTAAATAAAATTCCATCAAACCAACCAGATTTACTTCTATTGTACCGTGTGTTTGGTCGACCTCCTTCCATCCAGGTTTCCCATAAATGTTCCGATTTATAAACAACGTACGGTGGTATCATTGTGCCAGATGCTGAACCACAGAACATAATTGAAATACTGGATTTAGTGCTATCTCTTATTCGCTCAGGATATTTTACACCTCTCTTGAAAACACACCTAATACTTCCTGGATCATCATTCGTCTCATCATAATTAAAAATTCTTTCAGCAGGAAGAAACTGATCATTCTCATCTGTCAGAGTATGTAAGTTTTAAATTTTCGAAATACATCTTCATATCAGGTTGGCTAAGTTTGGCCTTGGAAACCTTTAAATTTTGACAAGTCCGTAATGTTAAAATGGATTTGTTTCTTTCCAAAAACCCGCGAAGCCACTTTTTACCAGGCAAATTAAAATCCCCAAAGGCTGGAACCTTTCTTCCGACATTGTCCAAATAGTTTTTAACCCCACTCACTGACAGTAACTAGCGCTTGAGCTAAACATTTCTCTTCGGTTTCGCTAAAAACAGTAGGAGGGCCAACAGTTTTACTGTGACGATTTTTAAGTTTGTTTATTAAAGTCCCCTTAGCAATATTGAACTCCTACGAAGCTTTTGTAAGTGATAGCTCCTTTTTTTGAATTTTACCAATAACTTCATTAATCAATTCTTCAGGTACACTTTTATATCGTCTTCGAGGCTCGTTTTTTTCTTTAGGAGGCATACTTATATCTATATATATGTATCTATAAATCAAAAGAATGTGTTTGTAGAGCGTTACACTACGAAGTAGTTAAAGGCATTAAAGGAAATCGCTTCATAACTCTCTAAGTACAACAAAACCAGACGTTGGTCAATGTAAGAAACCACGATTTTTAAGCGATTCCCAACATTGACCGGGCGGTCAAAGTTGGGAACTCCATGGTCAAAGTTAGGAAAACTCATGATTTGTATAAAGCAATTTTTCATTTTTACTTTAAATTACTTAATAATAAAGAAATGTGCCAATTTCAATGCTATTTGATTGGAAATAAAGTAAACTACTTACTTGTTTGGTTATATTCACAAAAAAAAACACCGTAACTAGGTGTACAGTCGAGTTTTTTTTTATTCAAAATGTAGAAACAAATGGCGGCGACTGTCATTGGATTCGCGGGTATCTGCGACCGAATAAAATGTATCATGTGAATGGAATGTCAAAATTTGCAAATATTCGTTCGTTCGTAGGTATTTGGTCGCTCTCATGTGAATGGTCCTTTACAATGAAAAGCTGCACGTTGATGTGTACACTACACTAGACGTATAACCAGTTTGGCAATAGTACATAATCTCGTTTGACAAAACAATGTATCTATGGCGCTGGGCAATATGCACAAAAATTGATTATATTCGCACACAACGCAAAAGGAGTTCTTGCCATTGCCGCCACAGACAAATGGTGCGTTCTCAATATTTTGTAACCAAATCACGGAGTTGCACTTCTCATGGTACTACGACTAGGATTACCTACCAAGTTTTTCCATTCTCTTTGAACCAGTTGTCCGCTACAGTCATGATATCCTTCCAATTATCATGGCTCTTTTTTCCGATCTGAAATGCAAAAATCGCCCATTTTTAAAGAGTGTCGAATGCAAATTGCTAACAAAGTGAACACCAGGCTTACAGCCAAGTCATCGACCACCGCTCATTGTGGCGAGTGTTCTCCTTTCCCCGCACTCACTGTCACAGTGGCGCAAAATGACATTCATTTTGGTATATGCCCCGAGCAAGGACATCCCTGGCTTTTATATATTTTTAATTTGATTATCAGCTCAGTGAGTTTTTTTTTTTTTTGCCCTCTGCGCTGCATGGTGGTATAGAAATGGGTGCAGTGAAGCGGTGCTGGTGGTCTGCCATGACTTTGTAACGTCCTTAATTGGAATTATTTCATAAAATTTAATTACCACGATGATGATGGTGATGATGGCATATAAATTAGAAAATGCAGTTGTGAAGTGACACAGATTCGGTTGTGTCTCCTTTGCATGCGCCTGGCGTGAAAATTGAAAATAACTCAGAAAGGGGTTTGTCTTTAGTTCAGGTTATAATGTTCGGCGGGAATATGATTTGCAGCTAGATGGAGTTTCAATGAGATGGATGGTTGGTAATGAAAAGGTCTGTCGAATGACTGAATTTTCTCTCAGAAAGTATTAGAACTATGTAAGGGCTCAGTGTAATAATGGAAATTCTATTTTCATTCGAAGCCATCCTGATGTCGCCGAAAGTTCTTTCAAAAGGTACCCAGCAATTTCGCTTCGTCGCTCAGAATGTGCTTCAAGGGGATCTTCATTTAAATGGAAACAGAGCTCACTTTTGTCGATATCATTTTTCATATCGAATACAGAAGTGCTTATTGATGGCTGAAACTGAATGCGATAGCGCCACGCTCAGCTAAATAAAGGGAAATTCGAGCTTATCATACTGCAAGATATTACTGTGCACCTATTGCTATTGAAAGCGGAAGGAACTTGCCAACGAAAAGCGACGCTATAAGTATATATATTTGCATTGCGCCCCTTACGACGTCAACACGACAATCAAAGAGTCAAGTGAAACGATCCATTCGCCGAATGAAATGCTGAGGGGATTATCCCGTTCCTATGGAAGTTCAAAATCAGATTCTAGTTCCATAGATACCTAGAAACAGATACTACACACTCACTAGCAGTCTTTGGGACACATGGTTACCATAAATCTGCTTCCTGCCAGCCAATAGATCCTGCCGAATACCGAAAACTATGTTTTCTAGTTTTAATATGACTCCGGAGGAACGTTTTGTCACTTAACACAGACCCGTCCATGCGGATGCCAGCAAGAGAGAAGAGAGAGGCCAATTTTAAATTTAAATTCGCATCACAGCACAAAACGCAGACAGTGCGATGTATATTCCTGGCAGCAGGTCCCCCGTAACATTTGTGAAAGCAACACAATCGGTATAACGTTCCCGCAGGATTAATCTCAGAATTTGAATGCATATTTATGGACATGGCGAATTTGTTTGGCAACAACTATCGCATTTGTTGGATGGCAAATACAATTAAAGTTGTTCTACCAGAATGTGCCTGGGTGTACTATTGTAAAATAATTGTTTAGCCCTGCACAGGGGCCGAAAGTTAGCTGATGCTCCTCGTACATGGTTGCCCTGAGATTTTGGGGATATTGTTTGCTGTGGCAGTGTTTTCCTGTTCAAAGCGGTGCGATGAAGGGGAACTTCTCCGGGCTAACAAATGTACTTCTCGCCACACAGACAAAAGATACTGACAAACGGTGAACTGAACTCACTCGTTTTGAAATTTACTTTATGTTAAACAAATTCGACGAACTGTTTTAATTAGTTTTGGATTTATATAACAGAAATTATGAAAGTGCCCGCCCCCAGGAATTATTGTCTGCGGATGGATCTACAAGTTGTATCCTTGAGTTTTTTTTTCTCTCTTTTTGCGTTAAAAATTAACATAGCTGGTGTTGGAGGGCGACTTTTGTAGATATTCATTTGGGTTGTTTTTTTTTTATATTTATTCTAGTTGCGCATAAAATCGCAACAAAAAAAAATATCATACTGCCTAATGCCTTTTCCTCCTTTTGGTATCTGTCGCAAATATTACCAACCTACTGATTCCATCTGATTTCAAGCTTTTGTAAAAGAAAAAATCTGAAACAGTTTGTTCTTATTCCCCACTACAGATATAAAAGTAGATAAGCTACAGCATATACTTCGAATAAATAGCCGTATGGCGTATTTTATTATCGGGATCAAATCACGAAAACAAAACAAGATGGAACAATGAATAGTTTAATTTTTGAGTTGTGGCAACAGTCGCTTTCAAAAACAAAACTAGCCATAATGCAAATATTTTGCTTAACGTAACGTCACACAAAGCACATAAAATTTCACTTGCAAGTTCGAGGGTGTTACCATTTAAATCAAATTTGCATAATTTTTTTTTAAAAAACTAATTTTTTTTTTGGTATCTTGGTATATTTAGGAATCAAGCGACACGCGATTTAATTCAAATAGTCGTATTTAATGAATAACTTTCTTATTAGGTATCCCAAGCTTTTCTGGACATTTTTATTTTATTTACAAAAAAAAAAAAACTAAAAACAGCGCTCACTTTCTGCAGAGAAACTTGTAAAACAAAAATTATTTTCCATCACGGTTGAGAAACTGCTTTATATTTTTTTTTTGAATATAAACATTTTAATAAATAAATAGTATTGTTTAATAAATGTTTTTGAAATATTTATGAAACATTAAGTTGTTAATCAAGTGTTTGGCTGGTCTGGACAGACCTCTATAGAACGAAAAAAAACGAGTGTGCTTTAGACCACACGACTGAAGTAAAACTTCTTTAGCTCCATCTATAAATACATGTTTAGTTTATACATTCTAATACAACAGTATGATACAGACAATAGGCCACGGTTGCCACTTTCAAAAAAATCTCAAATTATTTTATTTGATTTTTCACAAAATTACCAGCTGCTAGAAGATATGGGAGATCATTTACCTATTTTCTTATAACAAACCCTTAACAAATTAGAGTTTCATGTCTGTATATGAATAATATGATTAATTAACCTATCCATATCTCAATATAGTTATAAACAGTAACAGAAACCATTTCGAAGTTCACCATCTGTCAAAAGAAGAAAAAGAATGCATTCTGTAATTTTTTGAACAGCGAATAAAACAGTTTTATATAGATAGTGATGAAGCATAGCTATGCAAATAATGCAATGCGATCACTCAGAAGCAGTAAGGTAGCATTTAAATGAGGTGATATCGAGTTCGCATTCTTGGTACATCTGATCAAAAATTTACCATAGCCAGATAAAAATTACCAAAACTTAATAAGCAAAAAAAATTACCAAATTTGTTAAAAATTACCAAAGTGGCAACCTTGCAATAGGCGTGCGTTATGTCTTAGATATATTAAACGTAACTGGCTATGAGAGAATGAAAAGAAACTGTGTGCTCGCACCTGTCTCTGTTGCTCCTACAGTGTGATACAGATAATAGGCGTGCACTGCAGTGATACCAGACTTTAGAGGCAGGTTATCCCACGGTTATACTCAAAATATCCCTTTTATGTTTACGAAATAAATAAATTTATTACTTTAAAAAAATACTCGTGATTCATTCACAGACACATGTGTCATTTTATGAAACAGTTTAGGGAAATAAAAAAGTAAAATGAAAGCATTTAGATATTTTGAATGACTTTTTTCTAAGCATGAAAACATTTAATTTGATCGTAGGTTGAATAATTTTTGTATTCTTAATGAAATGTGCAATTAGGAACAATATTTGACCAAAAAGTAAAATCCCTTTCTTTTTGTACTATGAGGTCTGAAAAATCTCTTTGTCACTTTTAGCTTATTATTAGTGAAACAATCCCGCAAAAAGTGATAAATCCCCCGATCTGGTATCACTGCTGCACTGTATGATGTGTCTTAGATAATGAAACGTAACTGGGTGGTAGACAGAGGGAACGAAAATGTGTGCTCGCATCTATCTCTCTTGCCTCTACAGTAATATTCGAAACGAAACGTAACTCTCTCTCTTTTATCTCACTAACTTAAATCTCACTCTCAACTTCCGCTCGCAATTTCCGTAACCATTTTGTGACGCATTCACCCCCAAGTCAAGCGTGCTTGAAGAAGTATTACTTCAAAAAAAAAAAAAGCTCGGAACACGGACGGGGAGTTTATTCAAATGCGAAAAAATCAATTGATTTTTTGAGTTCCATTTTTTTTGTCTGGCAATGCGATTGTGTGGCTATGGTTTACCGGCACACGAACAGTCAAGAATGACAGAAACAACACAGCCGGAAATAGTGGAATACATTTTCAGATCATGATTCTTGATCTCGATGCAGCATCACCATGTTGTTGTTGTAAGTGCATGTAAATCGGTGATCTATATGGATCATAGCTGATAATAAAAAAGGGCTAATATCTAACAAGATTCGATTTAAATTTCCTGTTTCAGCTACAAAATACAAATCCACTGACGCAGTTACTGAAAAGGATCCTGTTGAATTTTAAATTTGTTCTTGGAGCCTGCCGGAATACCACCGCACGTTCAATAATGAATGTTGAAAATTAGCTCATCAGTAATGTTCCTTCGGAATCTCAAAGCCAACGTTGTGCAACGGAACCGGACTTTTAGTAAAAAATCTAGTACCGAATGTTATTGAAGCAAACAAAGTAGTTAAAGGCGAATGTAGAGGAGAATTTGTGCCTACTTAAGCTACGATGTTTTGACATGCTGTCGTCACTTAAACTTTACTTTTGTAGTAAGAATGGAAAAGACTGTCAAAATGGCAGTGGTGGGGATAAATTCTCTCACAGAGCGAGTCACTTGCGAACAAGTTACAAGCTTTTGTAGTAATCTATGAAAATGACAGAAAAAAATTAAAAAAATTCACATTCGTATAAGCTCGAATAATTTGCTAATTTACGATCAAAATTTGTTGGTTCATCTACCTAGCGATGAAAGTGACCTGAAATTAATCGAACAAGAAGTTCATGAATCCGAGTATATGGAAGAGTTTGTACTGATTGAACTATAAGCCTTCAAGAAGAGGAAAAAGCGACACGGCATACAAATTAAGTGGAGGAGATTGCATTTCTTACTCCTTATAGCGAGGAAGAATTTAATCGCCACTTTCAAAAGAATTTTAGGAGAACCTTCAATTTAATTTTCCTGCCTGCTGATACCATTTTAAGACCCAAGAAAAAATACACTCATATGTCCAATAAGACAACAAATTTAAAATCTGACAGCTTTTTCAATTCTTACACCAAGAAATTTGTTGAGTAAAAATTCGTAAGATTCTCAGTGGAGGGGTAATATCTTGCTCTCTCGATGACGCTCTCTTTTACGATATTTTCGAGTTAAGGAACAGCATTGAGTAAAAATTCGTAGGAATTAGTAAAAATTAGTAAGATATAAACGTAAAGGAACAGACCTAATATGTCCTAAATTTGTCACTACGTGCGTTCGCCTGTCAAGCGTCTGGTCATGCGGGCTGTCGCTGCGCACTCTCACGAAAGATACACAAGTGACCACCGAATGGCCGAATTTTTGTGAAGTCAGCATGTCAAAATTTGCAACAAAAAATTACGCGTGAAATCCTAGCTTTCAGTTCTTGGACCTATTTTATCTCTGATTTACATCAACTCCCTATTTACCCAACCATTCGTAGGAAAGGTCAGAGCATTTGCTGATGATCTTGGTATTGCATACAATTCCGTCAATCCCTTAAATCTAGTGGCTGATATAAATAATGACGTTGAATTACTAAGAATCTGGTTTGCTGCACATAAGCTAATAGTAAGCGATAAAACAAAACTTATATCTTGGTGTAATAATTGATCGAAATTTGAGTTGGGCTAATCATATCCAAAGTTTGAAGCAATATCTGCTCTCCACTATTCGTTGTTTTTATCGACTACAAAAGTTTAATGCATTAAAAAGAATTTATTATGGGATATTTCATTCGAAATTACAGTACGGTATAAGCTGTTGGGGAAGTGGATATCTGAATAAAATTCAGCCTCTGATTGTACTTCAGAAGTGTACTGTACGGAAGATCTGCAATTCGTCTCGCTTAGCCCTCTCAATGGTATTATTTAAACGCATGGATATCCTCCCGGTTAGGCATTTATTTTATTTTAAGGTCCTGAAGATATTTTTTATTAGAAGTGGCTACTTGCAAAGTGCGATCTATGGCGCCTATAGCTTGAGGAGCTGTCGTCAACCTCTTGTGTCCATTCCACCCTTTCGCACCACATGCTATAGAAACTCATATTCCATTCTTTCTTGCAAACTATTTAATAGCCTTCCTGTAGATATACGACTCATTACGAATTTATTTACTTTTATGAAAAAAGTGAAACAATGGCTTCTTAGTTTTAACCATACTGAAATTGAAATTTTGCTGAACTACATCGCGTAATATTTACTAAATAAAAAATATTATAAGTAATACATTTTTCTTTATTTTGTATAATGAAATTGTTTTCTTATTTTTAATTTGTCACCCCACAATAATTACTTTTAAATAATGTGACATTTGCCTCTATTTATGTTAATTAATACAAAATGTCACTAACTATTCTCAAAATTTTTAGCTTCAATATTTATTATTAGTTTTGAAGATTATAAATTGTAACATGAGGATAATGAAATAAATAAATAAAATAATAAAATAAAATTTACTAATTTAAGCATTTGACACTGACGTGCCCTTTAGACGTTCAAATAAACAGTAACCTGGCAGTTTTGCTTTCGCTTTTGCAATGACAATCAATAGAGCAAGGGCAGTCAGTGTGTTGGAATGAATTTATAAAATCCATGTTTCACGCAATTCTTTGTATGTTCCTTCCTTTAGGAACTCCAAAAGCTCTGAACTCACATCTATACAGATACACCCAATAAATAAAAATAAATGAATAAATAGATTGTTGCGTGTAAATGAGGTACCCTAGGCCAAGCTCCTCACAAGCATTCAATTTGTTTCGAACCCACACCTGTATATTTTTTGCAGAAGCGGCGTTTCCTATTAGCGAACTTTTTCCAATTATATCCCTGTATAAAATGCTGGCTTCAACATCCTCAGCTTCAGAAAAACAAAAACAAATGGTCTCTGCACTTCCAGGCTTTCCGCGACTCTAGAAATCATTTTTAGTGTCCAGGCTTAATTTGTCGAACTCACAATAGCGAAATTGTGTGGTCCCAGATTGAGGGGACCAATTTTGGCAATTTTTCAATGAAATAGGGGCAAAAGAGGGGAAAGCTTAAAAAAAAAGAGAACAAATAAAAATCTGTTTACAACTTAAATTGCTTAAAAGTAAAATTTAAACGCATTTCCATCACAAATAAATTTTATCGTTTACTCTGAATGAACTATTCACACTACTAAATATGAAAGAAAACAGCCCATCGAACGTCTACGTAAGAATTTTTGTGATCTAATTTATGAACTTATTTTTATGATTTCTTAATGAAGTTTTTTTTTTATTTTAGGTTTAGCTAACTGATGCTCGCATAATATAAATATTTTTATTTTATAGCTTGTTATTGAAGACAATTATAAAACGACTTATTTTTTTTAATTTTTTCATACAAATGTAAAGGCAAATTTCACTTAGGGGAGAAAAGAGGGGAACTTTTTTTTGGAATTTAGGGGAAAATGATTGCCTTTGATGATAAAAACAAGGGAAAAGTAAAAGTTGTGACCTACAGTATTGCTTGTAAGGCTCTTTATGACCAAATGGACAATTCCCAAGTAGCATTCGAATACACATTTTAGGCCTGGCGACGTTCTGGTGTCAATTCGTGATCCCATTTAGGAACTTATGTTTCAAAACAACGAAGAAACAGTTCCTTTTTTGTTTCGGAAGTGGCGCAGCACAATGTACAGAAGTTTCTATTTAGGAATTTGTCCTTATTTGCGTGCAAAAAAAGCAAAACGTCAAAATGTCTAAATACTGAGCAACATGTCGTTCAAAGTGGTTATGAGCAAGGAAAAAATGGGTCTTTATTATTCAGTTGTTCAAGCAAATTGGGTTACTACCAGTTCTATGCTTTATTGGCCAACGCACATACATTCGTCGCTGAAACAAAAAATGTAAAGCTTGATCGAATTTTGTTGAAAACTTCCAGAGAAATTGATATAACTGCAGATGCACAAAAAACGAATCTGATACAAGATTTTTAAATTTCCATTTAAACACGAAAATCTCTTCAAATACGGGACTCAAATCTTAGTTGCTAAGTAAATTGTGCAAACGTCTTATGCGATAATGTGTTTATAATGATCTATTATTTGTTTTAGTTGTTCCACAGCTAAGCCGTATTGGCGGAAATTTCAGTACTGACCAGCTGACGGTGCAAAACAAATATATGAATTAGTTGATATGAAATTCCTAGATAGAAATATTAATATAGGGGAAATATCTAAAATGCTGCTTGTTGGGAATATTTTCTGGTAACATAACTGTTTTAACGACGTCGCTAATGACATATGACACATGGTGTCGCAAAATGCTCCTTGGGAAAGGAATGCGTTTAAACTAGGAAAATGTTCTGGCTGGACGAGTCGGTTACAATGAATTCAACCGTCATATTCAAAATCACAACTAAATGTGGTTTCAACTGAAAATGTTTGTAGATTTGAATTCGCAATGTTGTTGTACATTTAACTTAAAAACTTACATTTAGTTCAAAAACTTTTCCACAGCATTTCTGTAGCTTAGTGTGTTGGACTACTAAGCGAGGGGTCCCAGGTTCGAATCCCGAGAAAAACCCAAATTCCAACTTAAGGTTTTTTTCGCTGCGCCACCTCTCGCGAACGTCTGACAAACATCCGAGAGTATCACTGTCATGAAAGAGCTTCTCAATTGGCCGTTTGGACTCGGCATAAAATTGTAGATCCCTTCCATTCGTCCCAAAAATCAAAACTCACACAAGACGAATGGTTGTGAGAAGCTAGGCTTGGGTCCATACGGACCTGTTGTGCCAATTATTTATTTTATTTTTATTTACTATACAACAATTTGTCAACAAGAAATTGCCATAATTTTTACAATTTGATTGCTAAAATGAAAGCATACTCGGTAAATCTTACAATTAATTGTGATTTGTGAATATGAACGTATTTGCTGTTTATAACAGAAATATACAGTGGAAAATATGTTTGGGTGCTTCGGATACAATTTCTGGCACCTGAAGAAGAAGTAAAACATCAACAAGCTATTTTCCATTTCAATTCGCAGAACACTCGTAAGAACCTCGAGGAAAATTTTATAATGCAAATTTACTGTTCATGTTCGGCAGGAACTGCAAGCCAAGTACACTTTCAGCGAATTTTCGGCTTTACATAACCCTTTCAGACCGTAGGTACACATATGTGCACCTTGCTTAAAACATTTCTTTGTCACACTACATCCATCTGTTGGCGATTAGCTGCAGTTGAGTATCAAGTGGATATAATTCTATTGCCGAATGAATTTTTAGATGAGGGGTTCGGTAACAGTCATTATTTGAATTTTAGTTGACCAGTTCAAATTGTTTTCAGATTTCCGCACAGTGAAAAAGTAAATATTCAGGTAAAAATATTAAATTGTTGTTCAACAGTATTATTTGCATTACAATGATGTTCTACTGAATTGAATTTTAGTTTGTGAGTTCGAAAGAATATTTTTTCATGTTTTTTCTACCGTAAACTGAGCTATACTTTTGAATTACAGATATGTGTACTTCAGGACTATATTATATCATTTGCTCCCTATATGGCTAGGTTACAGTTTTGAAATTTGCGAAACTTAAAATGGATGATACAGAAATTGAAGAAATGCTGAATGCTAGCGATGAAGAAAAGTACTTGCCGCAGACCGAATCTGAACTCTCATCTGAAGAGTCGGAAGAAGAAGAAAACACGGCAATTGTATGCGAGGAACATACGTCAAGAATGTTTTGGCGCACCATCGAAATGGTTTCCAGAGGTCCAACTATTGAAGACTATAGATTGACAAAACAGGAAAATTCAAGTACAAATGTCTTATACTCTTTGCTTCAATATCTAGATATTGAATTTTGGAAATTGGTGGCGGGGCAAACAAACCTATATTCTGCACAGAAGCGGGACCTCAGATCTATTAACACCGATTACCAGGAGGCAGTGGCGACGCGTGAGTATAAGGTGTAGGCGTTCAGTTCATCGATTTTATTTTTTCTTAATTTTATTTTTCATTCAAACCGAAAAATTACTTATATTCTAAGTCCAGCCTTTTAGATTTGTTCAAAAATCCTATACAAATTTTCCCCTTTTAGAACTAGTGGAACGTGAAAGCAATAGGTATAATTATGTACTCATGCTTTCTTTCCACTTGATCACACCCAAACCCAAAATCCAAGCACCACTAGAACGTTGAACCCCATACAAACCCGTAGTCATACAAAATAGTCGATTTCATTTACAACTGAGCTGAACGAAATAGTGGGTACGATGTGCGTTATACTTTTTTTTATAGCATTTATTTTTGATGGATACATTTCGTTTGCAACTCATCTGAACGAATGAGTGGAAATGGAAAGTATTTTTTATTTTTTTCGCTCGTGTTCGTGTCGCAGATCGCAGTCGCAGCCGCTGGTCGCAGTTTCGCAAGTAGCAGGGTAGTTTTTCGTTTCGGTATGAAGTATGAATTACGAATCGAATGGGCTCAAGTGCACAGGTACTGGCACGAGTTGGGAAATTCACTAAATTCACTGAAGTTTGGTTAGGACTTAGGGGATACGATATTGGAAACTTTTTTTTTAATTTTGATGTTAGTAGCGGAATGAGTGGAAAGTCGCAGGTTATGAAGTACGATTTGGCTCAAGTTCTCGAGAGGGTGGCACGAGTTGGGAAATACACTAGCACAAGACCCTAGTTAGGACTTAGAGGACAACTGAAATCATTTTTTGAATTTTAAATATTTATTCTCTAAAAGTTAGGCGTTCATGAACGAAATGAACAATATGACGCGTCGCCACTGCCAGGAGGTAATCAGATTAGCAGGAATTCAAATAATTATGGGAACCCTAAAATATCCTCAAGCCAAACTCTACTGGAGTAGGGACTTGTGTATACCCCTCATCAGAGACACAACCTCCAGAGACCGCTTTTTCGAATTGCGAAACCATCTCCATTTTGTTGACAACACTGCCTATCGTCCTGACACCAATGACATGCTATGGAAGTTGAGACCAGTTATAGATTAAAAAATGTCATAGCCTTCGAAGATCGCAACACATGTCCATAGACGAGCAGATGATTCCGTTTTCTGGTCGCTGTGAGTACCGACAGTACGTGCCTTTAAAACCAAACCCATTGGAATTGAAAAACGTTGTTTTGGCGGCCAGCGATGGCTTGGTACTAGACTTTGAAGTTTATGTGGGCTCTGTGTTTATGTGTGACTTCTCCAAGTGAAGTCATGACCGAACTGGGACTGAATGCAGGAATTGTAAAATTGTTGTGCAGAACAATCACTGATACCTGTGTTTTATATACCGATAGGTTTTTCACAAGTTTAAAACTCGCCGAGTATCTTAACAACAACAAAAAGTGAATATTCCCAACTGGAACTGTGATGACCAATCGAATTGGAGCAGTTTCTAAGAAAATGAAGACTGACAAGGACCTCGCAAGAGGTGCCTGGGATGAAAAAGTAAGAAATGATGGACAGGTATGTGTTATCAAATGGAAGGACACCAAGGCGGTGACAATGTTGTCCACGTGTTCAGGAAGTGCCCCAGTTGGAACATGTAAGCGTTGGTGCAAGGTTGAGAAAAGAAAAATTGATGTCAACCTGCCAGCAGTGGTAAGAAATTACAATGCATGTATGGGTGGTGCTGATCTATGCGATAGGTTGATAGCCTACTGTCGAAGTGCAATGCGGACTAACAAGTGGACTGTGAGAGCACTCAACCATTTCGTAGACCTCTGCATTGTCAATTCCTGGGTTATGTATGCCTGGTGTTGTAAAGACGAAGATGTTGCACCTAAGGACAGACTGGGACTGATGCAGTACCGCCTGAATATAGGTAAGGCCATGGCCAAGTTCGAGGGCGGTAGGGTTGATCCGGTATTTCTGCAACCTAGCGCAAGTCCGAGGGGTATCAGAAAGTTCAATGACGATGAGGATACTGAAGTGGATGCAACACCAAAAAAAAACACAGGCCCCACAAAATGAAATCAGGTTCGACGGAGTAGGACATCTTCCACGTTACTTGGACGATAAATTCGCATCGAAATTCAGGTTTTCTGGATGCAAATCTCGCTGCCGTACCATCTACACCAAATGCCAGGTTTATCTGTGCATTTTAAAAAACAACTGTTTTGATACTGTTCAATGGATAACAAACTTTTTATATAGTTCTCTTAACATGTTTTGTGTCATTATAGCCCGGAGGTACACATATGTGTACGTGTACTTTTCGCATGCAGTTAATAAAAATATTTTTTTTCTTAAATGCAAATATCTTATTTGATCTTACATAAGATTAGAAACCCACTAAAATCTTTCATTTTGCTTTTTTTTATTAGCTTGGGTCTGAAGAGGATAAGCAAAGTGTGTTTTTTTTTTCAGACTTATTCAAAACATTTGCTAAGGGCGTTTTCTTTGCCAAAACCGTTTACTCAAAGCAAATGCTGGTTTTCATTCATACGCCCCATTGGATACAAGATCAGTAAATCTACTTAGGTTAAGGGACTTTGTGATAGTTCATACCCTAGATAAACATAGGGATAGCAAGCTGTTCGCCACACATTTTAAGTTCAAATCGATAATCTTTGAGAAAACACATTTAACATAAATTCCCCATTACACATTTAGTGTATCCTTAGATAATCAAATGCAAGTATTTACGATTCGTATATATAGACTTGAAGTCCGCCTCGTCTTCTTCGGCTAATACCTTCGCACACAGCTCATTTAACAATTTACGATAAATTTTAGCTGCAATCGGTGTCATAAAATGCCACCCCTTCTGTCGTAACGTAGTAATCTCCACTATCGCCACCCCATCGATTGTAATTTCTTTCCGCCTAGGCTATCAAATTTACCCATTTCTTCTGGGACGCCAACGCCCGTTATCACTATCCATCTCAAGCAATGGGATATTTATCCGTGGAATAAAATTAATATCTTCCCAATACCGTTCTGGCTTTGAAGCTCCACCCCACACCACCGCTCACCCCCACCAACTTTTCAGATTGCAGCGCCACAGCGCATCGTGTATCATCATCAAACTGTGCCCTGATTACCTCAAGCCATTTTCAAATTAGACTTTGAGGGTGGTGCTGGTGATGGTGGTGGGCGCAGTCTTATTTATGCAAACTTTCACAGGGAATTACACCCAACATAAAGTCATAACATTTAATGGCATTGTCCCTGTGCACCCACCGAAATGCTATATACAATGTTACATGTCTACGTGACGAAGGTGGCCGTGGTGTCTCCGCTCTCAATATAAACTTATTCATCTACCAACGGCTACGCACCCTTAGAGCCTTTCGCCCCAACTCTGGCGTCCCTACATCTTAATGCCAAATCTTGCCCACCAAACACAAAATCCCCCCCCCCCCCCCACCGACATGGAGCAGAATAGATACATACTTCACACAGATTAAATCTGTCACCCCATGGCAATGTAATTTACTCTCCGGTATGATGCAGTGGTGGCAGACAGGACAGGACGAAGAGGGCGGCCATTATTAGACATTGGTAAATTATTTTTCGCCAGCAAAAGGATCGCCCGTTCCATGGCAGAGAAAAACAGTCTTGTGATTTTCCCTCTCTCTCTCTCTCTCTCTCTCTCTGAGCGGGTGTGTAATACGAAAGCAAGGATACGACTTTCCTTCACAGAAATGAGTAAGTGCGAAAGTGGAGGTGAACTGCGCCTTCCATCTTCGTCGTCTCATTTCATTTTAACACTGAAAATGTATTTACCCTCCCCATAGCGCGCCGAAAGAAAACTACACCCAAGGATACGAGAATACCTTCAATAACATGTACCTACCCATCCACGAAGTGAATTCTCCCTATCCGTTCCCTTGCATTCGGCTCTAATGAAATGAAAATAGGGTTTCGGACACTTTATCCTGTTTACCTTGTTGTAGCGTGATTCGGGAGGACGACGCGACGATGAAAGCGAGCAAGTTGTTGGCAAAAGCTTTTAGCGATTATTTTTCTCTTATTGTCAATCTTTTATTAGTTTATGGGTAAATTACTTTTGGCTGGAGATGTTGGTTTTGTTTAGCTTTTAACGTTTTTTTTTTTTTCTTCTGACTCCTTTTTTTTTGTTTTGCTTTTCTGCACATTTTTCGTGAGTAATTCTATTAGAGAGTGGTTGGTTGCTAACGATGTATGGGTAGTTTCGCCTCGCACACGAGTGCTAGGAGGACGAGTAGGGTCCGGGCAGATTATCTTCTCCGAAGGAGATTTATGAGAAGAAACTCTTCCCATCACGAAGATTTATGCTGCCGTCAGTTCATTAGATTAATATTTTATTGCTTTTCGTGTTGATGAAGGCTGGTGGTTGGGTGTGGCAGTGTGGCATTGCAGTTTCAATGAATTTCCGACCACGTAATCGACACATACATTACCGTTGGCGTAACACTAGAGGGACTACTCACAAGATTCAACGAAAATTCGGCGATGTTCTTGCAATATATTAATCCCTAGACCCCCTTTGGTTGCCACAGCTTTTACAGATCACTTGGTTCAAAATGTTATGAGAAGCAACAGTCAAACGACGCATCGTCGGCAGGCAAACTATTTTAAGTGTGGTGTCTGCATTTACCCAAATCCTTAGTTTCCTTTAGCCCCTCTGGTTCTGGTTTGTAAGACATTTGATACACTTGCATTGTAGAGCATAAGCAACTAAGAGGTGTTCCTCTTCTGTGCAAAGCTATATCCAAATGGAATTTCTGTTCAAGCTGTCGAAACCTGGATAGTAGAAGTAGCGACTTATGGTTGGCGAGCTAGAAAAAACTGTCCTGATCCGCAGTTAGCCTTGGTGTTAGCTATTGCCTTATTTGGCAGCATCATGAAAAGCCCTGTGGTTTTAGTGGTTAGTGTTTTGGACTAGTATGCGATCGGTCCCAGGTTCAATCCCCGAAATAACACAAATACCATCTAAAGTTTTTTTTCCAATCTGCCACCTCTTGCAAAAGTCTGACACCTGTCAGAAAGAGTATACATGTCATGAGAGATGTTCTCATTGGACTTACTTACTTACTTATGTTGGCTCAACTAGAGCGTGGTGCTCCTAGGCCTTGCTCAATATACCCCTCCAGCTGGCTCGATCTCTAGCCTGCCGTCTCCAATTTCGCACTCCAAGTTGTCGGAGGTCTCCCTCTACCTGGTCGCTCCATCGAAGATGAGGTCTACCTTGGCTTCTGACTCCCTCTGGTATGGCGTTGAAGACTTTTCGCGCTGGAGCGTTGATGTCCATTCGCTCAACATGACCCAGCCATCTTAGTCGTTGAATTCGAATTTTCCTGGCTAAGCTTATGTCGTTGTACAGCACGTATAGTTCGTCGTTGTATCTTCTTCGCCAAACGTTGTCTTCATGGTTTACGCAGACCGGACCATAAATCGTACGCAGAACTTTCCTCTCGAAGACTCCAAGTGCCTTTTCATCCGATTGGGACAGGGTCCATGCTTCTGCACCATATAGCAGGACCGGGATGATGAGTGTTCTATACAACGTCTCTTTGGTTCTTCTCGATAGGGCTCTGTTCCTCAATTGCTTGTTTAGCCCAAAGAAACAGCGATTTGCGAGAGTTAGTCTGCGTTTGATTTCAGCGCTGATGTTATTGCCTGAGTTTACAGCAGTGCCTAGATAGACAAATTCACTGACTACCTCGAAGTTATACCTATCAATGGTTACATTTTGACCAAGTCGGTGGTGGGATTGGACTTTTGTTGATGAAAGCATATACTTCGTCTTATCCTCATTAATTTTCAGCCCCATTTTGCCTGCTGCTGACTCCATAGTAGTGAATGTACCGGTTACTGCTCGCTTCGTTCTTCCTATCACGTCCATGTCGTCTGCAAACCCAAGTAATTGTGTTGATTTATTGAAAATGGTGCCCGATGTACTGGCATGAGTGCTCCGTATTACATTTTCAAGCACAATGTTAAAACAGCTACATGACAGTGCGTCGCCTTGTCTAAGCCCTCTGGTGGTTTCGAAGGGTTCAGTAGAGTCTCTACCAATTTTGACGGAGCATCGAGCATTCTCCAACGTCATTCTGATAAGGCGTATCAGTTTAGCAGGTATTCTAAAGTTAGACATAGCACGATACATTTCAGCTCTATTAACACTGTCATAGGCTGCTTTAAAATCGACGAACAGGTGGTGTGTGTCGATTTTATATTCTTGGGTCTTCTCCAGGATCTGGCGTAATGTGAAAATTTTGGACTTGTCATACAATTGTTCCAAAAATGAAAGAATCACATAAAACGAATGGTTGTGAGAAGCTACAGTCAGAAAAAAAAATGATTGTTAAAGTCTAGTATCCTGCTCGCCCCTAATTTTAGCTGCCATAGTCTCCACTTCGTTTCTCCACACCAAAGATAAATGGTCGCTAAATTATCAAACAACATATAGATGGGACACAAACCTTATGTTCATAAAAGATACCTGTAAATGTAATTTTAATTATTCGCGTGGTTAGAATTTTCGTATTTCAAACTTCAACGACATCGCAGTATTTGAATGTCTCCAAAACAATGGATATAAGAACAAGTAAAAGTGTTATAATCGGCCTAGCCAATGCTTTGATGCTCCACTGCATACAAGTCATGCAAAATTGGTTTTGTATGGGAGGTACCAAAACTATTTGACCGACATAGACCAATTTTAATATCAACCTGACTACGATAAAAGTAAGTCCTCTCACAAAATTTCACTTGCCCAGGTCGATTTGTTTCGACGCTATCCTGTTTTCAACAGACAGAGAGACACATGGGCCTAATATTGATTTTTCATAGGAGGTACCAGAACTACTTAACCGACATAGCCCATTTTCAATACCAACCTGACGACGATAAAAAGAAGTTCTTTCACCAAAATACTTCCTCCTATTTCAATTCCTTTGGGCGCTATCGTGCTTTTAACAGACAGACGGACAGACGGACAGACAGACAGACAGACAGACAGACGGACATTGCTAAATCGATTCATAATGTAATCCTGATTCAGAATATATACACTTTATGAGGTCTCCGGTGACTCCTTCTTGGCGTTACAAATGTAATGACAAGTGAATAACTTCCTGCGGATGGCAGACCAATTTAACAAGATATTATCATTGCTACAGCAGCTAAAATAGTTTCTGTAGTAGCACGCAGAAGAGGACACTTTCCTTCGTGTCCCGTAAATCTCTACTTGGAAAAAATGCAAACAAACTGCCGATTTGCAAAATACGTAATTTTATTTAAAGCTTCAAAAATGAATACAAAGTTTCTATTAACATTAATGTATTTATAATTCTCCAATTTGGAAGCCATAGCCACTTTCCAAAACTATTATTACCCTAAAAACACTCGAGGCCAAATGAACTCCTGAAAAATGTATTGTGGTATGTGTAAATAAATAAATACCTCGATATCTCTCAAAACCATGTATCTCTGTTTGGGCTTTGCATTTTCTTTTATTTCTCACGCAAATAGTCTCTGCGGTTTCCTCCAGAAAATTCATAATAAACACAACAAGGGTATTCACTTAAACGCGTAAAAGCCTCATAAACTGCGTAAATTGCAGAAATTTACCACCTCGTAAATGATAACGTAAATGTCGAGTAGATAGACGTGTTTTCAACTCGCTCTAGCTTTAAGCCACTATTTTTCACCTGTTTACTTATCTTAAAGTCAAAATAATTAGTCTCTTGAGTTCAAAGTTGGTTTAGCTGAACAAACCCTTATTTCTCAATTTAAACAGTGCGGAAATTAAATACGTTTTTTCCTAAATACTGGCAAGATAATGTCAACCACACGCCAGCAAGCACTTAAAGGCAAATCTGCTATGGTTTCATCGTTTACTCCAGACAAATCCCCTGCTGCTGCCAATCCAACGAAGCAAATTTCTCCAGCCATTAGACCCGGCGAAAAAACGCAGCCCCTTCATGCACATTTTCGCGAAATCGAAACTAGTTTAATGGACAAATTTAAAGTATTGTTGCACGAATTCGAATGCGATTTCAATAAGAAACTAAGTGACGCCATATCTTCTCTTGAGATGAAAGTACAGCAATTTGAACGAGAAACCAGTGAGCTCCGAGAGGAAAACAAAAAAATTAAAGAGGAATTAGCCGACCTGAAAAGAAAAGAGCGCCTCCGTGACGTTATTGTGCGCGGCATTCCTCGGCGGCCTGGTGAAAACACTACAGCAATTGTGAAGAGCATCGCAGATAAACTCCGTCACCAAATTTGTCCGCACTTTGACGCCTTCCGCTTAAAAGCGAACTCATCAGATGATCACAGTCCGCTGTTAATCCGCCTCTCTTCGCACATGGAGCTACGTGCACTGCTAGCAGCTTTTCGCGAGAACGGTGGTCTAACATTAGAGCAGATCAATGCAAACTCTCAAGGGCCTGATGTCAGCAATAATCTCTCCAAACGGATCTACATCAACGAGAGCTTAACACTGGAAAATAGTTCTTTGCTACGTCATGCTCTTCGGTTGCGGAAAGAGGGCATCATTTTTTCTGCGAGAACTCGGGATGGTTTGGTTTACATTAAGAAGAGCGGTGATGACACCGAGATCAAAATCGTTTTAACAACACAACTCTCTTGAAAGCTTTGATGTCTATAGAAATCAAGAATATCCAACTTTATCACCGATTTATGCTCGAGCATTTGTTTCGAGTTTTGAAATTATTATGATAGTGAAATTATAAGATATAAAAAGGACATTTCTGAAAATATCGATATAAGTCCAAATGCATTAAACAATTACTTTGCTTCCTCATCTTTGCCTACACCGTCTTTCTCTCCCAGTGTATCTGATCCAAATTTCTCATCTGATATCATCTATAGTCGTTCAGAGTATTTGGGGCCAAAATTTGTCTTTAAAACGGCAAATAGCATCGACGTTATTTTTGCCATCAGATCTGTTAAGTTGTTTGTGATCGATACTCTGACGCACATATATAATAGCTGCTTAGCCAGATCTTGCTTTCCCTCATCTTGGAAATTTGCCAAAATAACACCTATTCCTAAAAAATCAAATCCTTCAGAATGCTCTGATTTTCGGCCAATTAGCATTCTTTCTGGCCTATCAAAAGTCTTTGAACAAATTATTAAAGGCCAATTACAAGCACACATCGACACCCACAACTTGATTAGTCCGCACCAATCCGCGTATCGAAAAGACCACAGCTGCACCACCGCGTTGATCAAAATAGTGGACGATATTCGTCGAAATTTCGACAAATCTGAAATAACCTTGCTTTGTCTTTTAGATTTTTCAAAAGCATTTGACTCTGTAAATCACAGCAAACTTTGTAGAAAACTCTTTTTCAAGTACGGATTGGACAAAAAAGCGGTTATATTAATAGAGAACTATCTTAGCGAAAGATATCAGCAGGTTTCATTAAATGGCATTGCTTCCACGATGTTGGAAATTCGAAAGGGTGTTCCGCAAGGCTCAATTCTTGGACCGTTACTTTTCACTCTGTTTATAAACGATCTTCCATCCGTCTGTAGGCACATCTCTGTACATTTATATGCTGATAACGTCCAAGTAAATAATTCGTCCTTGCGATTACAGATTGGAGATTGTATTACACGGTTAGAAGAGGATTTGATGGCAATAGAGGATTCGGCTATTTCCAACGAACTTATTCTCAACCCAAAAAAATCCTTATGCTTGTCTATAGGCAAGAATATTGGTGCGATGTCCGAATATCCAGAAGTATATTTATCCGGAGAAAAAATTATATTTTCCAACAAAATAAAAAATCTTGGAATTGTTTTAAACACTTCAAACGAGCACATTGATGTAGTAGTCAAGAATATACATTCCGGACTGCGCATGTTGCGGACATCTGCTGACTACACCCCGATTAACATCCGATTGAAATTGGTTAAAACTTTGCTGGTACCTCAATTAACCTATAGCTGTTTAATTTATAGAAACCTTGATTCGACATCGTATAGAAAATTAGAACTCGCCTCCAAAGCTATGATTAGATATGTTTATCATTTAAGAAAGTTTAATCATATTTCAATGTTTAATAAGTCTATCTTAGGATGTTCTCTGCGAAACTATCTAAACTATCGTAACTGTCTATTCCTAGGTAACTTAATATCACGGCATAAGCCAAAATACTTATACCAAAAGCTGCAGTTTCCTTGTTCTTCCAGAACTGGAAATATAATTCCCCCAATTCATCGCTATTTAGAAAGTAGCCGTTTGTTTTTTGTTCATGCTATAAGGTTATGGAATTCACTGCCATATGTAATTAGACGTATGGTAGGTTCACGGGATTTCAGTGCTTTTCTATTCAATCATTTTAAGGATATCTAAAGCAGACTGGACACAAAAATAGGCATAAAAAAAGTAAATTAACTAAGCATGTAGATTTAAAATTAAACAAAACACACTTGTTGCTCTTAAATTTTTTTGTTTTTTTTGTTTTTATTGTAAAATTTAAAAATACCTATAGTTGTTAGTCTTTTCAAAAATTCGAAATCTATATTTAAATTCTTATTGTATTCTGTTTTTCCTAACTATTATTATTATTATTTATAATTTATGTATTAATATTGTTGTCATTTTATTATTCTCCCGTATCTTATGTGCGGGAACTTGGTTCTTAATTGTACGAAGCCACTCTATTTCAAATAAATAAATAAACAAATAAATAAATGAACTGTCAGATTTTGTATGGAGAATAGTTTACGCAGACATCATAATTTTCCGCGACGATTTAGGCTCGGAAATCAACCGCGGAACGTTGCACAAATCACAACACTTTGACAGACAGTCGTCTGTTGTTTGTTTGTTTTCAAAGTTTTTTTTTTTCAAGAAGATCTCAAAATGGTAAGAATTTAAGTAAAAAAATAGTTTTTAGTACTTAGAAATGAAAGTGTTAATGATTTGCACCAAAACGAAAAATATGAATTTGCAAATAAAATTTGAACAGCTGAGTTTGACAACCGACTTGATAGTCGATTTATGCAATGATATTAAAGCACCGCAGAAATTTATGAATTTTCGAGCTGCATAAAATTATGAGATTAAGTGAATACCCCTAACAAAACACAAACTTTCTCATCGGTTTTACGTCAAAATGTATCTTCGATTTCATGTACCGGACATTTATTTCGCGAGCTAAATGAGTGGACAATTTTCACCGGCACATCTATATGAAGTTAAGGGTTTAGCGTGTGCACAGGATACTGCTTTGCTAAATTGCCTCGCTAAATGTTATCTTTGTAGACATGTTTGTATGGGATATAAAATTTAGCGAGAACTGGATATTAATCTCTAGGCGAAAAATTTTTAGTTTTTTTAAAAAAAATTAAGCTTAAAGTTTTTCTTTAACGGCCATATTATTCACTCCGGGTGTAACTCAGGTTTAACTTGATTTTACACCCGATCCGATTTTAATCCGCAATTTTTAAACCCGATAATTTAAACCTATGTCCATATTATTCACTGAAAAATACGCATTAAACCCGCTGGATTAAAAATGGATTTAAATTCGGATTTAAAACACTTTAAACCGTTTTTAATCCGCTTTAAACCCACGTAATGTCAAATTGCACAAATAATGAAATTTTTTTTTTGTTTGTCAATTGGAAATTGATTTCATTTGTTTTGGACCCAGTTATATTTTAAGGTGTATTAACTATGCCGAAATTTCTATCGAATCATCGAATGTAGCCTCCAAAATGACACTTTTTCAGGACGAAATATTTTCGAGAATATACCACATCGTAATCGTCGACGCAAGCCCGCTTGTGCAATCGTTATATTCGACGACAAGGACGACCTTAATTTACCATCATCAGCACTTCAACAAATTCATCTTCTGAAGACGAAGTCGATATGTATGGCATAACACATTACCGGGAACGCAGTTCAATGTCATCAGTTGTCAAATGGTTGAAATGGAGGTAGATGACAATTATTACTGCTGCTTGTCGTAGGATGGCTGCCATTATCCACAAATTGTTTTTGTTGTGCTAAAATGTTGTTCATAAAATCTTGCTGAGATATTAGAAGTTTTGTGACTACATCCAAAATGTTGGGATCGGTCATTTTGTCGGCCAATTACTGAAATACGCGGGAATCGTTTACTGGGTTCACGTACGCAAGTTTGTGGTTATGCACACACACGCGGCTTCGTAATTCTCGTCGCCAATGATGTATTTCAGGATTATATAAAACGCGAACCATTAATATAACTTTTATATTTATTAATTCAGGTTTACTATTGATTATATGTAGTACATATTATTTACTTAATATCTTAATTATTAGGAAAAGGAATAGGTTATAGAAATGTGAACCCAGCAGCGACACGATAAGTCAAGAACAGATGTCCATAGCGAGTTGTCACTTTTGACGGCAATGACTTTTAATGATTTGACAACTGATGACATTGAACTGCGTTCCCGGTAATGTGTTATGCCATACATATCAGAAGTCATCAACATTAATTTCGTCCATTTCACGAATGAAGTCCTTTCTTAGTTTCTTCACATTTTTTTTTTCTATTCCTCTTTTCTACTTTTCTTATTTCTTGCAAGCGAAGAAATGTCAATATTATGAAATTGAGTTTTAACCCGAGTTAAAGTACTTAAACCGGTCTCCGGAGTGCAGTTTAAATCCAATCGGATTAAACGCTGTTTAAAAAACTGGGTTTATGTTCGGGTTTAACGAGTGAATATTATGGACTTGGGTTTAGTTTTTGGGTTAAACTCACTTAAACCCAGGTGTAACCTTTAACCCGGATTAAAGGGAGTGAATAATATGGCCGTAACAATTATTTTTGATAACAAGAACTATCTTTTAAGTTTTCAGTAATCAAGTATTCAGCATAAGAATAATTTACTCTTCATAACTATTTTCTTACATCATTGCCACGAGTTTCAATCTTAAATCACAAATTTTAATATTTGGGTTCATTGTAAAGCCCGTATGACACTACATTTTTATCACGTTGAAAAGTCAGCGGTGTGTAAAAGAGACTGAAAGTGTATTACGAAAGGGGTAGCAATTGTTTGCAAAGCAACCACAAATTTTCAAACGAATTTGCTATCAGAAAATAATCTTAAAATGTAAAAAAAAGCTGCCAGCAGCTGAAAAATGTAATCTTACACATTTTTAATGCATTTTATTTTATGTTTCTACATTAATAAAGTTGGTGTGTACGCACTCACTTCTATCACGAATTTTCGTTCTAATTTTTCGTATTGCTCTAGTTTAAGAAAATGCAAAAAAAATGTATGACACGGGCAAAGAAAGTTGTTGGCAATTTTTTTTAATTTTCTTTTTTCTTGGTGGGGTCCTTACAGAACTGTTGCGCCAACCATTTATATTTTTATTTTATGATAACCCCCATTTTCTTCATTATCGTCTTCATCTTCATCCGGAAATCGCTCAGTACCAACACTTTGCGAAAATGTGTGTACAGCAGTTCTACCTAAGTGTATTTGGCATACTATTATTCCTTTCAACAAATCGGATTGAATGGCTTTATTCGGGACATTGGAAAGTTCGGCAAGTACCTATATTCGAATAGATGTTTAGCACTGTTGAGTTGGTCCTCATCCCAAGTCAAAGGGGCTGACTGTAGTAGGACTGTTACTCTGACCTTTATTAAAGTTTTTTCTGATTCTGTCTTCATACAGTTCTCAATTCGACAATAGGTCAAACAGTCCTGTGTGATATTTCAGTATTTGAGAAAACAGGCGGAAAGTTTGAAGCGCTACATATGTAAAACTCACTGAACAAACCCTAGTACCGAAACTATCTGCGCGCACGAGAAATCGGGAAGACGCCCTTTCTGGTCAGATGCCAAAAGTGATATTAACTCAATTTGCCTGCCTCTGTTTCTGTTTCATAGTTTTTTAGAGAGATTGCGTTTGGGTCCCTTTTTACCCTGGCACCAGGAGGAGGGTAATGCTTTGCGCGAATTATAATTAAAAAAAAAAATTTTACTAATTATATTTTTTATTTCCACAAATGTGGTCACTTTAGATTCTTAAAATTACTGACGACTTAATTTAAAATGCGTCTCCTATTTATAGTCGACGGTAAACAAAGTTTTTGTAAGGAAAATAACCGTTGCTTAAGCATTCGGCTTCCCAAGTGTTGGTCCGCTATTTGCACTTGCAGATGTTGTTGATGATGCAGGTCTTCGTAAGTAGGTCATTTGCGGGATCTTGTTTATGTGGCAAATGGTGATCCGCTATTTATACTTGGACTGTTGTTTTGCTGCTGGTCTTCGTCCACAAGTAGTTCATTTGGACAGATCGTGTTTACATATTTTTATAAACGTTTTGACCGATTTTGAAGAGTGAGGTCTCGTTAGATTCATATTGTTCCCCGGAGTTTTGTAGGCTAAAAATGTAAAAAAAACAATGGCACTACGGGAGTGCCGACAGAAGTGAAAATTTGAACAATTATGTGTGTTTTTTTAATCGTCAGGAAATATTTTAATGTGCAGGAAATTATTTTAAATGAATTGGTTTCTCATTCATTATTGTATACTACTATGTACTACAAAAATTATACTACAATTTTCATTTTCCTTTTATGCGCTATTGTACATGAAAAATAATGCATACTAAATAGTTGGTACCCGCGACTTCGTCTGCGCAGAATTAGTACTTCGAGTAACTCATTAAAATATTTATATCAATCGGGTCAAAAAGTACCCTATCTTTCAAACCAACCAATTAGCCCTATATTTAAATTCATTGGTAAAATACGCAGTAAATGTATTTATTTCTTAACATTCCCCGATAACATTATCCGATTCCCCCGTAAATTTTGAAAATTCTCTCTTAGATTTACTATGACTGTAATTTGTAACTCTCTTCGGCCGTCGACTCTCTTTCGTGGCGTCGTTTGTACCATGTCAGCTCTTTCAACTTCAGAGAATTTGCCTATTTTTGCCTAATTTTTCGTGTTTCTATGTGGCAAAGTAAGTGTGCCATGTTAAAGTAGATTAGCAGCACGCATACACTCGCACATAGGAACCTGACAGATTCCTGACAGTTCATTCTGTGCTAACATTGGCAAAAATTCAAATAATTCAAATAATTGGCCGTTATCGGGTCGTGTTAAGAAAACGGTGGGTAGTGTGGTAAATTTAGTACCAAATTTATTAAAACGCATAGGTGTAGAGGATGTTTACATTTATGTTGTAAACAATGGAAATCGATGAACTATATGAATCATCGACAAAAATAAAAAATATCCGTTTACTAATCACTATTCCTATGAATAAAAAGGAAATTGTATGCAGCAAAACTTAAATGCGTCAGACATATCAGGGTACAAATCAGCAAACATATTTACTTCAAACTTTGTTTATATACATTTTGAGTTTCGTTCTTTCCCGTACATTTTAAAGAAAATAAATTTTCGTTGATTGTGTCTTATAGACCTTTTCTTTTTATTATTAATGCACATTATTCATATTCTCGGCATTTTATTTCAAATATAATTTCATAATTAGTAGTTTCATTTGTTTCAAATTTTCTAATAAATTTAATTTGTTTTCCATTAATAAACGGAACATTCATGGAAAGATTGGGCCTTACTAATAAACCTTTTTATTTTCGACTCTTATTACGAGTAGTTCACAGTGGTTTTATTTTCAATACAATTTTCGCAATTGTGAGCTTCCGTAAATTTAAAGTCGATACTAAACTCTATAACTCAAAAATTATACCCGAACAGAAATGTTTAGGTATCTTTCCCCTGAAACATATTTTAATACTTAAATGCATCATTTTTCAAAAATTGAAAACAAAAATATTTCTTTGTAACAGACATCTCATACAACATTCTGTTATTAATAATTTTCGTCAAAAATTATTTTAAATTATGAAAAATTGTTAAAATGTGATTGTTCCATTCCTTAAAAATAATTTTTACTTCACCAAATGATAATATTAAATGCACACGATGTACTTCACTGAATCGCTTTCTACTGACAGACTGAACCTGGTATCGCCGTTTCGCAAAGGTGGCTTTCCTTTGAGTATTCTAACGGGACCAAAATATAAATAGCATCGTTGTATTAATTGAATGTGCCATATGTGGTACTCGATGCGCTCACATCAATTTTTTGTTTGTATGCCAATGTGCCAGATATGGGCCACTATGCATTGAAGGGTTAAATGTTAATATTCTTAATCAATTTTCTCTTTATATTGGTTGCAGTTTTTCCGTCGACATTCACAGGTGAAATAATTTTTCGCCAAAAACCACAAACGAAAACAGACATAATAATTATAGGAAACAAATATTTTATTTTATTTCAACGAATGAATTTTCACACTTTACTCTTTCATTTATTTGTGTTGATTACGTTCGCTATTCTACATTTGGTAGAATACATGTTTCCGTGGTGAAATACAACAACGAATATAAACTCGCAGAACGCATCCATCAGCTGACAGAGACTCTCCAAATACACTAACTCTCAGTCAGTGTTCTTAGCAATCTGTATTTATTTTTCCCATTAAGGGTGCTCATTTTACTCTTTTCACTAAACTCAAATTTTTGTATGAAAAAAGACACACTTTTAAAAGTATTTGTATTGTTCGGAAAGAAAATCACATAAAATTAATCTCCAATATAAAAATCTCGGTTTCTTAACACTATAATGATTATTTTTTGGTACTATAAATTGTTGCTAAAGACAAGTCTCCTTTTTATGTACATTTAGTGCGTTGATATTCATGGTGAAATGTAGTTTGAATGTTTTTTTGTCAGATTATTGATATTCCCACAATTTTGATATTTTTTCCCTTGACGCACAGAAAGTTTGTGAAAAAAAATTAATTTCCCTCAAAAAGGTAGAGATCCCACGATGTAGGAACACTGCTAAGTGTCAGTATTTTATTACACCTCCCGCCATTTAGAATTTAATTTTTGCTGCTTCACACGTATAGGAAATTTAAGAGAGAATGTTCTTTTCAAAATTTGCGAGGGGAATCGGGTAGGTGCGCGGGAGCTGACGATCTATTTAATACTTAGTTTATGGTATGAACCGCAAGAGGTAAATATACTACTACAGAAACAACGAAAATATAATAGAATGGACTAATGGATGGATGGGTTATTTGACATACAAAAAATACAATCTATTGCATAAAACGAAAATTTAAACATGCATAAAATGAAGTTCAATTATTTGCTATTCTTTGAACTGAATACCAATGAAACCTATGAAGATTATTAAAAAAAAACTTTGCCGAAATTGAAATTAAATGTAACCGCGTTCTTACAGAATGTGTTTCCACTTTCAAACTCTGTCCATTTTCCGAACACTCCATATGTCATTCCTTAAAAATAATTTCAGCTTCCACTTCCGGTAAGTGGAATGAAATTGGAAACAAATTTGTTGTATAAATGCAAAATGTTTTGTTTATTTTTGTATATTTATGTTTAATTTTTCTTTTATTGTCCCACTTTACCAACAAAAAATAATTTAGCAATTATATTATTGAAAAACGCATATTTTTTCTCAAGTTAGGCATTTTTTCGTCAAAAGTGGTTGGCAACGCGAACACCGGTGTCGCAACATTACTCAACACAACATTTGTGCTGCGAGTTTATCTCATTCCCTGCAGCGACATCTACAATCTACATCTCTGCTCTGCAACTGGACACTTACCTTCTCAAATTCGCGCAAATTTTTACTTTTATTTTTTTCAAATTCTCTGAAGCTAAAAGTCAATTTATTTTCTCAAAAAAACTTATTGTTTTAACTTTAGAGAATAAAAAAACAAATTCCGAAAAGATATTCATCCATTCATGTGTGTAAATATTCATAAGTGAATATAACCTGCTCTAATTTCACAAATTGGTTCCCAAAACAATAGCACAAAATGTCTTCTAATATGGTTGCACCATTGACTTATTATATATGGACTGCTAGTGAATTGTCACTTCCATGCAACCTCTGCTCAGAAAATGACACCAACATAACTAGCGAACGTAGTTCTATGCGAAAAATTAGTGACACAAAATGACAGCCATCTTGGATTTCTCCATTGAATGCTAGAGCCTCCTATTGGGCGTGAGTGGATTTGCCAAGTGGAACGGTTGAAATTCAAATTGTTGCGGCATTGTTTACAATAGATGTCGTCACGGAATTGTGCTAGTTTAAATAATTAATAATAGATGGAACCAACAAAATTTGAATAAAAATCGTTTTTCATTGTCCAATAAATTGCACAATTTTCGTATATTTATTGCAAATTAGTCCTTTATGTTGTTTTTCATTATTAATTTTAGAAATATGACGTTATACCACTATAGCGTATATTTCAATCACATTTCTGATCAAGTACATGAGAATTTCATTCATCATATCAGAGAAACTTGAATCATATTGCGAAGTGCAACCAATTATACAACACTTCACTTTTTAATGTTAAATCTTTATTCAATTAATCGAAATAACACAGTCATATGCAAAACTATCTGCAACGAAATGGAAACGTCAGATGTGATCTTTCAATTTATTCCGCTCCGAACCACGAGAGCTAGCGCTTATGTTGGAACCCAAACGATATAGTGAGAAGGTAAGTTTCCGGTGACACCATTAATAGCGTCTGCTGTTCTCTTTGAAGGTATGATCGGTCTGTTATCTGCTAGGTGTCGCTGGTTCTTAGTTGGTACTTCTATCTACTCTAGCATTGTATATAAACATTTCTCTATATACAATGACTCTATATACCCTCTCAACTTTCGTTCCAATTTCACGAACACTGGTGTCGCAACATTGGTGTCGCGAGTTCAATGATTTTATCTCATATCAAAAATGCCCAACGCTAAAGAAGTTCAAAAAGGCTTTTTTTTACAGGCAGTCTGGTTTTTTGTGTTTTTTTTTTTATTATTTAAATAAATATTTTATTGCAATAATGATTTTCTCATTTCACAAAATCACTGGAAATTTTTGATCTTAAAATTGGTTCCCATGTCATTTCATGAGTAGATTGGTTTGACTTGTCATAGTTGTCTCATCGGAGAAACCCCAAACTAGAACATGTGAATCGGTTACCCCCTTTTCTGAGTATGGTGCACTGTATTAACCGGAAACTTTTCGCTTTTGTCTGGTGTAAGTCAGTGGAACTCGCTTTTGTCAATATTGCAAGTGCCTTTAAAGGATTGCTATTGCAAGACGAAAAGTGAAAAAGTAACTAAATATTAACATCCATCTACATAGGATGTTTGGTGATGAACCCAAAACGACCTAAGACCGAAGTACTGACCGTAACAGCCACAAGCTTCAGACAGACAGTACCATAATTCAGCCTCGGCTTACAATAGCGACACCTTACTTGGACCTACGCAGCACAAAAGTAAGCGAGAGACGTTGTTGCGCCTCTCTAATTCTGTACCTATACCCGAACACTCGACCATAAATTACCCTAGGGGGCTGTCCTCTATCGGACGTAATATGATTGATTAGATTCGCTCTGAGCAACCCACTTTGATTGGTTGTCAAATTGTTAACTATTGGCAGGCACGTTTCTATGCCACCGCAACTTCAAAACTACATAACCAACGGCACAATGATTTAAACCGAATTCCATCCACTCGTCAATGTCGAAAACTTATATATCATGCCTGAAAGCAACTCCTGGGCAGTGCATTTGAAATTGAACAGTCCAGCTGAGAAATTGATAAATTTAGGAACAAAATTCCGAACTCCTCGCCTGAAGCGATTGTCTTGTCAGTCTCTCCCATACACTTTCCCTTGCCTTTCCTATGCTGAGACTCACACCCAGTCTACAAAGGGTATTTATAACAACAACAAATTCCATCATCCACTTCCAAATTGAATGCGTTATGATTTTCGGACTCAAATATATCATACCGCCATCAAGCTCGAAAGCTGTTAATGTCTATTAAATTCAAAGCCGCCGACAGTCTATAAACTCAATTCGGAGCAGCCCTACTCAACGTGGCTGTCCACGTTGCATATGCCAAAGTAAATCTAATTTTCTTCCAATCCCACCCATCTCCGACATAATGTTCACTTTGATTTGCTCGTGTGTGTGTACAGGTAAACAGCGCGGAGACTGTTACACAGTCATATACGCCACATAGGAATCTAAGTGCATACAAATTTATTTCAACGATGGGATGGGAGACTCTTTTAACAATTTTCTTTCGAACTACGTACTCGGTCATGTGAAGGGATTCGTCCTTACGTGACCGTAAAACGGGAAAAAAAAACTCGAAAGGCAAACAAATGACAGAAAAACACAGCAAAACGAAACGAAACAAAAAACACTTTCGAAAAAACATACGTGACTTGTTTTGATGTGTATATACGACACATGTAACTTATTTTCATTCCCAACTTCACACCGTTTGGTATAGTGTAACACTTTGGCATGGCAATAGCCCTGCTGCTCGGCTCTCTGCGAATGTATGCGAAAGGAATTCCAAATGATATTCGAAATTGAATACGCCATTAGAGAAGTCGGAACTGGGAACAGAATACTGAATTACTTCGAGATGGAGTTTCCCGATTTCAGACGGTAGCCGTTGTATGTGCGCCTGTAGTCCTTAGGATCATCATCGTCATCATAACCATCATCATCAAGTGTAGCAGCACGAACAGCACATCATCGTCCTTTGTAAAGCGTATGTTTGTTGCCAAATTGGCGAATTTTCAAGCAATAGATGATGAAGAGGAGCCTGCCTTTTTGCAAGGATTTTCTGGTGCGGACAGCCAATTTGTATTTGTTCCCATCACATCCCTGTGAACCTTTGCTCATTTTGTTCAAAGATCCCAAATTATAGTCCTCGGGCTGTGGGACTGGCAGTTGTTTTCCTTAGTTTTACCAGCACACAAGCATCATCATCATTATCATTATCAGCGTCATGCCGAAGGCTAGTTGATTCTATTGCAGTCCATAGAGGAAACTGTCAGCCTGGAGGACATCATTTTCTGCTGAAAGTTTTGTTGTTTAGACTCTGGATGAGATGAAACGATCCGGCAGTGTAGTCAAATTATTGGAGCGATGGAGGCTATCGGTGGTTTTGAATAGGTAAACGGAATTGTGTTCGCTTGATTTTGTGAGGTGATAAGAGTTTAAGTGGTGTGGTTGCGGATTACATCACGCGATGAGGAGAGATACGTTGCGCCTTTTAAATGTGATGCGGAATAATGGGCCGAAATAAATTACATATAGGTACCTACCCGCTTTTCGACGCAAGTCAAAAGATGGAAAAATACTGGAGAGTGGGAGGACCACAAAAATTAAGGACGACTCTCTGTTGTCAAGCGATTGCCTATAGCATGATGAGATGGTGAACTTGATCGCAAAAGCAGTTGATTTCTCAATGAGATGGAGCGAAGTTGGTGGATTGCCTAATATGAGCCAAGAGTGAGCTGAATGTACCGCCCGTAAAGTCTGTCTTTTACTCGAGACTATATCAATAGAAACTGAACCGAAAGTCAATGGAAAAATATTTCTCCTAACACATCCTATGCTGATTTTTATCCGCTCCTGACAAAATATGTGACATATGAAAAAAACAGATTTATTAGGATGATAAGCCTTTAAAACAGATATATATATTCTTGCCTTGAAGAGAGTACATCTTCTTAGATTTCCCGTGAGCCCTCTGCCGGAATGAAGATAAAAGTATAGCGGAGCCATAGTAGAAGTAGCCGTCAACTAAGGTAATCATTTCTGTAGCAAATGTTAAGGGACCTATCTTTGTTGCCTCCGTTTTAATATTTGAACAAGTTCCACTAAAGGCCCGCCGCATTCTTCCGATTTGTAAAAAAAAAGCTTTTTTTTCACCTACGTACTCCTATTGTTTTTAAAGTCCTAAAATATCTTACACTTGCAGGATAGTGTAATTTTAAGTTTAATAAATTTAATTCACTTCAAATTTAATGCAAATTTGGCAGCACTTTTGTTATTAACTGTCTTCAAAAAGGGAATTTCCCGCTTTCTATTTTTTTTTTTTTTTTTTAACTGATTTTTGTTTAAATAAAAATAAAAATGGCTGTATTCCTATTTTTTTTAAATACTCCCCTTTTCTGTCTGCAGTACTCCCTAATAAAGTTTTTCGCCGGCAACGCTGCTACAATCACTCTTGCCTGTTGCCTCGGAACCGACAGCAAACGTTGGCCTTGGCATTCCTTCGAGGCGTTGCGTTGCCGTTTGGTCCTTTTTGGAGCTTCAAGACCCGTGGCTCGTACTTTTTTAAAAACTATCGAACTGGCCCCTTTTTGAGTTTAAGTAAGATTTTGTTCTTTATTGAACGAGAAGAAAATGCAAAAACAAACAATTTTTTAATGAATACATTTTTTTTTTCTTGTTATAAATATATGTTTTTGCTGCTGTTTTCTTTTTATTTTTTTTGCTACATACATGAGTATTTTTTGGGCCCTTTCCATTGCCGTATTTAAATTCATTCAGTGGCAAAGCTACTTTCGGGGCCTGGTAAGATTTATGAAGTTGCACATTTTTACTCGTCTGTATCAGTCCTGTCAATTTTACTTTCAGATCTGAATCTGCGGCGCTTTTTAAGTAGTTTTAAAGCCAATAAAAAATCTTTAGCGCTTTTTATTTCATAATTTATTTCCTTAAATGGGATTTCACTTTGACATGGCAGCGTCCTAAAATTAATTTTAGTTTTTTTTATTCATTGACATAAATTTTGTAAAACGGAACGGCAAACAAAATTCTCAAAACATTTTATTAAGTTTTTTACCACTTGTAGTTAAATCGACCTCGCTAGTGCCAATCTGCTTGAATTTCTAACAACAGATTTTTTATTTTCTTCAAAAGTGTCTGGATGTCCTTATGCTATTATATATTATATGTGTGGCGATCCAACACTAAACGTTCTCAGCGAACAGAGCCACAACAACACAAGTTCTCCACTTCGTCAAACATCGCTTTCCAGCTGTCACATTGGCCTTTTTCCGGTCTCTTACTTTTAGACTGCGACGGGCGAGCAGAAGTTTTCCTCCCACGTGTTTAAGATAAAATAAAATAAATAGAATTGATATTATCTTCAATAAATATAGAATAATCAAGTTCATATAATTCTTTGTTTCATTCTATTTAACCCTATTTCATTACAATATGCTATTATATTATATTTGAAGGTACTTGTACTGCCTGTGAATAAATATTTGTGATTTGGTGTACTCCACCTGTTATTAGCAGCTGTCAAAGAGTATACAACCTTATTTGGACTGCATAGTAATTGTCACTTTGTTGTCGCCTGCATATGTCAACCATATTCACCATATTAATTCATAGCCATAATCACTCGTTTCGTCATATTTTCTGCGGGTTATGAGTCAGTTCCCAGTTTATTCCATAGGAGGTGCTCTTCTTCTTCATGCTATTGGCAATATAGTTTCACCTATGGCTGGACACTGAGATCTATTTTTAGGAACACAAACCGTGAACAAGTATTTAAGTAAGATAAAAGCTCAAGTCTCTAAGGTTTGATACTGGAAATAGTTCCGAAAGTCCATATTGCTTCGTCAGTGCAACTCCAAGCCTGCTGTCACTTCCGCAGGGTTTTTGTTCTTGGCCACTTAGAATCGTTGGTGGTTTTCCTTACTTTTATTGTCTTTTGCAAGGTTATAGCTGCGCTTAGTTCCAAAGCGCAGATTTTAAAAGTCAGCTCCGACACTGTTATATTTATAAGTTGGAACTCATATATAGATTGTCGACTTTTGCCAGTAGCAGCCTTGCCTTGTACTTTCTTCCACCAATTTTTGACGCCATCTTTGCTAGAGCAGCCTTTATTGATTTGCTGCATTGACAGCTGCATAATCCTAGGCAATGTTTGAAAATAATCCGACGCAAGGTGCCTTATAATAAATATTTTTGAAAATCTTTATGTATTTGAAAATTGTAGCCAACTCCGCGAATTGTTTACACATCTCTTCTTGGTATTAAAGGGACATAAGTGAACGCGTTTTCGTTCACCCTTTAACTTCTGTTTTACCATTTGACATATCAAAAAATATCTTTTGACTTAGGGCAGGGTTGGTAAAGCTTATTTTGCTCTATATCGAACAGCGTTTTATGTAGCTCTTCTCGAATTTTGAATTAATCGTCACCTCGTAGACAGCTGTCCTGAGTTCACGATGTCTCATCCATCGTTAAGTGTAGGATGTATACTTCTAAGGTTTGTGTCTGTCAGCCTCATTAATTGTATGGTGACCTTCTAAGTGATCCGCAAATGAGCTATCAACACGTGCACTCTGAGCTTATCTACTTTCCACTCAACAGTTTTTCCCCACACATGGAACCTTGATGGTAATGGCGGTAATTGATCATGTTTCGTTTGTCGCTTCGTTTTCGTAGGTATTTACAAACGAGGTTATCGCTTGTAGAAGGAAGTTTTAATTTTTGTTTGTGAAAGGAGAACTTCATTCAACTGCTAACGTAATAAAGTCACCCGCAATGATGACCAAGCCGTCTCTTCTCAAGCAGTACAACTGACGTCGTCGAGGATTTAAAAACTCTTCTTGGTTGAGGCTTGGAGCCGCCTAGCACTGAAAGAAATGCACATACCTTACAATTTCTCTTCTGCAAATGGAAGCTTTGCCCTTGCACTTGCTGTCCACACGCTATAGTTAAGTGGCTCTTATGGTTCGCGGAATATATATAGCCATCTGATTTTTTACTGTGCAGTGATTTTAGCTCCAGTCGGAAAGACATCCCAAGCTATCAATGGTGAACTTGGCACTGCATATTTACGTAATTTCTTAAAGAGCACGCATTCAGATTCACAATCTGAGAAACATTCTTCGTTGGCAGTGTCTAAATTCAAAATTCAATCGTCTTCTTTACACAATAGTTTCTTAAGTCGGTCTAAATCTAAGAGCCTATTATGATTTAGACAATTTTTGAAATTAAATCTCCGAAAATAAACTGGAGGCGCATAGTTCTAAAGCTTTCTGTAGGTCACTTCCTGCCACCTAACAAACAAAATCTGTATTGGCCTTACAAGAAGCCAGAAGGATATTATTAGCAGAAATGATATTGAATTATTAATAATGAATTAATAAATTTTAAAAAAGATCAAGTTATATACTCATAAGGATTTGACTCATCATGTTGCGATAAAGCTATAGTTCACTGTTCCAGATTTCAACACCGAATACGGCAAATGCCTGACAGCCTTTTGAACCGAAAACCGACAAAATCGCCATTTGGATTAAGTCCCCCAAAATCATTATCATGTTTGCAGTCTCTGTATCCCTTCGGTCAAATCACCTCTAACTATACAGTTTCACAAAAGCCATTCCCTAAAAGGGCCACCAGTTAATAAAGTGCTCCATGACCACAAGCAGATACCCCAATAAAACTGTCAATACTCAGAAATTGAACAAAATTTCCGTGCAAAAATTTCCAATTTCCTCCTGAAACAAGGGGCAACAACAACAAGAGCTCTCCCACTCACTGATATCCTCCTTCATTTACCTCGTGGTGGAGTTTCCAATTTGCCTCGGCAATTGTTTTGCATCTCTCCTCGCAAATCGAAAAGGATATTGACAATTTCGAAACGGTGTCGTATCGCTTAAACTTTCTGCGCAAAACGGAGATGGCACCATTGTACCCTCACTCCGGTCTGGATACAATCAATAGTGACTATACTCGCCCCTGCAAGGCATACCAAGTGTGCAGAAAACAAAATCAAATAGCTGCAGTTGCATCTGCTCGCTGTTTACTTTTTGCCAAAGTTAAATGCAAAAACTTTGCTACTCCTTGCTTGGGAATGCAATTGAAAAAACAGCCCAAAGATGGTACTTACGGATACAAAACATCTTCAAGGGCAGCAACAAAACAGCATGCACTATAAAATATCCATTAGTATTCGCTCGGAGCTAACAGATACAAAACATGGTGACGGTGGGGGCGGATTTGCTTAAAGTAGTTGGCGGAAAGTTCGCACAGTACTCGCTCGTGCTCGCACACTCTCTGGAAAGAAGGAAAGAACAAACAACAAATCTAAACAAAGTTTCGTCGAGTGGAATTTCTATAAAAAGGTCGACGCGATACACGAAGAAGAGCCATGGACTACACCTAATAAATTATGTCCTCATGTTGGTCGCACGTGAGTGGCAAGCTACCACCACGTTTAATTGCGAAACGAGATACCCATCTTCAGTGAACAGCGTCATCAAGAAACAATATCCGTTTCCGTTTTCGTTCCATTCGACCGCCATTCGATAACACATTCATTTACAGTGTGAATCTCCCCTCTGTCCGCTCTGTGATACGGACGCTTTCAATTGCGTGACCAATTAGTTTATCTCACAGTTGTTTGAGGCTGGCGCTTTATGAAACCATCCCTGCCCTATGAATTGTGATGAAAATCCTTTTTACAATTACCGCTGGGGCATGACTTCAGTTCTTCAGTCCCAGCAGCATCATCACTTTCGTCGTTATTATCATGGTCGTGCGGTGCGGCTAGGACCTAAAGCTTTCGATCTGTTGTATTGAATTGCGGAAAACTTTTCGAGAGGTTTGCCCAGCTACATGCGTATAGAACCGGATTAGGCGTGTAATCCTTTTTGTTGTGTGTGTGCTGGTGCGAATGAACGTGTCACATGACTATTTGCTCGTGGGCAGAGGTTGGCAATCGATTTGATCTGATGAATGTTTGCCTGCTTTCTTATGTGCGGTTTTGGGACGTTTTTATGGGGAGTTGACATTTGGGTTTAAACACTTTTTTAACGGCAAACATCAAATGGATTACCTGTATGTGACATTCCCTGTTTCTGATTGAGAAAAGGATTCACTATTTTTCCTATGTAAGCTGGAAAGGAGTCGTAAAAGTTCTGCAACGAATTCGAGCGGTAATTGTCTGGTAATTTGGGAAATTGTTAATGATGACTACATATTTGTTTTGGACCATGGAAAGTTTCTGTTTGGAAATTGCTTTGGCATTGTTGTTTGAGTGGTTGTGTTTTGTGGGCGCATTTGTAGTGCATGTTTTTGGGTTTTATTGGTTGAGGAATTTATTGGTGCACCATAAGGAAGGACTTTTTACAAATGTGTCGACCAAAGGAGTTTTTAGCAGAGACTGTCAGAATGGGAATTGCGCAATTTCGAAAGATCTGCGCTAAGTTTAGGCTAATTTCCTGGGTGGTAATAGTTTCTCGAAGTTGAGTAGAAACAAATCAATAAAACACAAGCTATAACGAGATTTCCCGGCCTGGATAGGTTAGCGGGAATGTCCGGGTCCTGAAATCGAAGTGAAGGGGGAAACGACGGAATATATGTGGAGCAGAGAAGGAACGCACGAATTTAACTTTTTAATAAATTTCACTTTCTTAATTTCCTTAATTCTTATTTCTATAGTCTCTATATAAATTGTCTCAGCTTGGCGGCGCTCTGGCGACTGACTGTTGATCTAAGGCGGCTCTGCATTTTATAATCGTCCCTGCTGTCGTTGTTGTTTCCTCTGCTGCTGTTTTCGTTGTTGTTGTTATGTTGCGTGTTGACTTCTTTTGGCTGTGGGGCATGCTAATGGGGTTATTCTCCTCTACGTCTACTGTTATCACTACCACTACCAACACTACCTACAGCAATCGAGGGACGGGTACCTGGGCCGCAATAGACTGCGCACCCTGTGTCCCCACTGTCCACTCTTACTACCGAGTCCGATGGTTACCACCAGAGCGCTTCTGCTCCACACACGTAGCTGGATCCAGCTTCCGTGCGTATGGTCCGGTGGCCACCACTTGACTGATCTGCTGACTGTCGATTGGATCAGACGGGCTGTGCTCGTGTATGGCAGGTTGGCAATGCGTGGGGCGATAAGGTGAATTTCGGCTTTTATGGTGAGTTTCGTTTCTGCGAGGTGGGTGCGGTAGCTTTGTTGTGTGTGTGTCTCGGCAACGGTGTGGTAATGGAGCGTGGTGGGTTGCTTTTGGTTGTGTGTGGGTGTATTTCGTTGAACGTGGCGTCGGCTGGGTGAGACTGTGGCGAAAGACATTTCATTACAAAGCTTCCGTAACTCTATCATGGTAAGGTATATATACAAGTTGAGCCAAAGGAAGTCATCCGATGTTGTTTGGCTCTCATTTTTTTCTAAATGAAAAACTTCGATTCTCTTTTTGATTATGTTTATTTAAACCTTTAGAATTTGATTGGTCAAGTGGAGAAGATGATATCGGCCAAATGCGCGCCGTCACAATTGATTGCCATACGGACGCGTTTTATGGCATTTTTCATCACTTCGACGAGAACTTCGGGCGACAGATTCTCGCACTCGTGTCGTAAGTTGTCCTTGAGGGCTTCTAGGGTCTCGGGCTTGTTCACGTAAATACGGGACTTCAAAAAACCCCACAAAAAAAAGTCTGGAACGGTTAAATCGGGTTCTTGCGGCAAATCGCCAAAATGAGAGATGAGGCAACCCGGGAACGCCGCCTTCAGAATATCGGTTGTGCCTCGCGCAGTGTGTGCCGTACCTCCGTCCTGTTGGAACCACATGTCCTCCAGTCCTAATTCGTCCAATTGCGGCAGAAAAAACTCAGTTAACATTGCCCTATAGCGCGCACCGTCCACTGCTGACGTTTGACCAGCGGCGTTCTGGAAAAAAAATGGCCCGATTACTCCTCCAGCGTGAACAGCGCACCATGCAGTAACTTTGAGCGGGTGTAATGGCTCCTCGTGCATTACTCGTGAACTTTCGGTGCCCCAGAAGCGATAGTTTTGCTTGTTCACGTACCCGCTGAGGTGGAAATCAGCCTCATCGCCCATTATGATTTTGGTCGAAAAATCGTCCACTTCGTCCAAGAGATTGAGGATGGCTTGGGCGTAGGTTAGACGCGTTTGGCAGTCGACAGGCAGCATCTGATGCACGGACTGGTCTTTGTACGGGCACATGCGCAAGTCTTTGACCAAAATTCGCCTTAGGGCCGACCGGCTGATGATTGCGATGCACGGCGTCTGGTCGATGTTTCCGGCGACAGCTCGACATCCTCGTCAACAGCGGCGATATTCCCGGCACAACGGGCGCTCCGGTGCCGGCCACTCTTGGCAACGTCTCGTGTAGTCCCATACTCTTCGAAGTTGGTGCTCAAACGGTACAGCCCTACTCCTACAAAAAAAATCCTTAGACTCCGTAAGTATAACATAAGAAAGCTACTGGGCTTCCAAACAGGCCACTATGGCTTAAGATACCACCTCAACAAATTAAACCTTTGCCCGGATACAGAATGTAGATTCTGTCTGGAGGATGTCGAATCATCAGAACGCATCTTCTGTGAATGTCCGGCTTTCCATTGTTTAAGAAAACGTGTCTTTATTAGAGAGACTCGTACATCAACAGATCTAATGAACTTTGATATTGAGGACTTATTGGCCTTCATCACACGTCTCTTAGAATAACATTTCCCCATTGATACAATAGATCTTTCAGGTCGCTGTGTCAGCAATCATGATATGGGATTGTAAAAAAAAGGGTTTGAAAAACAATGGGACAAAATTGATATCGATTTCGAATGACAGTATGAAAAAGTTTTATGCTTGCCCAATCGGATGAAGACAGGACAAAAACCTTATGAGAAGTCACTTATCACTTTCCAGGCGCTGAACCCGGGACCTAGCTACGAAACGCCTAACTCACTGGCTAAAGTCGGCGCAAGCACTCCACTAATCGGACCTGAACCCTTCTGGGGAGTCAGCAAAAAACATTTCAGGAACTATATCAAGATCTTATCTCGTTTCAAATTCAATGAGGTCTGGTTGAAATCACCTGGGCAGAACTGCACCAGACAAATTCGCCTTAGAAAATCCTTCTTCCAGATTAATCTGAAATAAAACGACCTGAGAATCCTAACAGAGAAAATCATTGACCACGCCCTCCTTCACCGCATTAGCATCTCACCGGGTTCAACATGCAGACTCTGTCCTGAGAGTGACGAATCCTCTCTTTACAAACTCATGGAGTGCCCGGCTCTATGTAAAGCGTTTTCCAATAAGAGGTGTTATCGTGAATGACCCGCTATTTCGGTAGCTGTCTCTTTTGAAGCTTTTATTTTGACATTTGACAAGAAGAAACCACGCCATTACTAAAAATGGAACGATACACGCTTCAACAACGCATTGAAATTATTAAAATTCACTACAAAAATTGTGAAAAAACATAAGCATTGATCTTTTACGGGAAAAGTTTCCGGACCGTGTTATCTCTCGAAGAGGTGATCACAATTGGCCACCGAGATCTTGTGATTTAACACCTTGCGACTTCTTCGTTTGGGGCCACGTGAAAGATAAGGTCTACGCCAACAGCCCAGCGTCGATTCAAGACCTCAAATATAAAATTCGTGAGGCTATCGGGGACATAGGGCAGCCACTTTGCGATTTGGTTATGGAAAATTTCATGAAAAGGATATGGTCCTGTGTGCGTGCTCGTGGTGGCCATTTGGCTGATGTTGTTTTGCATTATTAATGGCACACCTTCCTCTTTATTATGAAATAAACATCCGATCATTTATCTCAAAAAATGACATTTTTCTTCGAATACCAAAATAACACCTCTTATTGGAAAACCCTAGTTTCAGAAAAACATCCACTTCAGCAACTCTTGCTGACATACACCCAGAAAAGATCGTTGTCTTCGTGACTGCCTCCGGAGTGAACAGATGGCTCTGAAGTCTAGGCAGTCGTTCCATGAAGGGTTTGGTGATTTTTTATCATATATTGTTACGGTGATCTCTGATTTTTTACTAAAAAAAACAATACATTGTCCTGTTTTTACTAAACTGACATCCAAATGTCCTCTTTCTCTTCTAAAAACCTTATTTCTACGATAAAAAATATGCAAGTAGTTAAATACATACTCAATTCTTATAAAGCTGGAGTCAGATCGAAGGATTTGTGTATATTGATTTTCAAACACTAAGTCAGTTCCTTTTGTCGAACCTACAAACTTTGTTAGTAATTTTTTTTCTTACATTTTCGACTGCATTTTTACTTAAAAGAAAACATTACCTCTTTTGTGTGATTTTAAAAATGGTCACCGTATGTATGGTATGGGGCTCTATGAAATTACTCCTAACAGATAATAATCCTAAAATTTTACATACAAAGGTAGGAGTTATTACAGAAAGAACTCCTAAATATTAGGGGTATTTACATCAATGTTATGACTTATTGCATGTTAAAATCATGTGAATGAAATAAAACCTAATTAGGAGCTATTACACTCAATGTTGTTAGGAGTTATTTCATTTTCCTTAAAATCATAATTCTCAAGTTAGTTTTTGTTTTTCAAACTGTGTATCGTATTGCATACGAGCTAACAAAATAAAATGACTTATATGTAACTGTACACGAATACATAGAGGGAGTATCGTCGTACTACTGCGCGTGCGACTGTACCTCTCTCTTGTTATTCACTTCACTTCCAACCAGCCAGCAATAAACATGGGTTTTTTTTTATCTTCGCTCTTTTTCCCATCAAAAAAGTTCGGTCGTTATTATATTCCGGTTTCTTCGCTTTACAGTTCGCTATTATACAAACTGCATTTTTTTTGTAACCGTTGAACTATAACAATTTGTCGTACCCATCGTCACTTAAAATCGCTTAGGTAATCAATAATTGCTGTTCTTGTTGACAAGTTCATTCGGTCGTGTAAAAAAAAACAATGGAGTTGGAAATAATTAGTGGAAAGAGAAAGAATAGTCAATTATTATATGTTAAAAGTGAAAAACAATTATACTTAAAACAAAAATTAAAATTCGCAATAAGCAATATTACGTATGCTATAACCAAAATTGCAAGGCAAAAGTCGAATTTGTCAATAGTAATATATATATAGTATAAATAGAGGATCTCTATAAAGAGCTAAAAGAGTTAAATTATATTAAGACAGAGTGTATTGATGTAGGACGTGTCTTAGGTGATGTTAATGCGTTGGGTGGCAATTGCAATACGTTCCAGACGTTTTGTTCCAAGTAAGTTCTTGATCGTATTAAACTTTTTTCGGATTTGCACGCTGGATCTTTTAATTGTAGCAAACAAAGCGAAACCAAAAACTTGGATTTCAACAAGATAAAAAGAAAATTGCAGAATTTACCAGCAAAAGTTTTTATTACCTCGCCAAAATCTGCTCTTGAGGTTGTTGAAGCTTTCCAAAGGGAGCATATTTGGAATAATCTCGGTGTAGCTTTACACAAAGATGGGCAATACAACTTTTTTAAAGCCTGAATTGAGGAAGAAGATTTCCTTTTGTATATTTTCGTCAGAGAAGATTATCAAATTAATGGAGGAGAATATTCTACGGGCAGACCGTAACTTCCTGGCGGATGGGACATTTTCTGTGGTGTGTGGTGCCTATTGGATGTTTTAATCAACTACTGGTTATATATGTTGAATACTTCAATAAGGTAACTTATCCAAACATAAAACATAAAAATCAACTCTATGTATTATCGGCCGAGGGGGGGAGTCGCGGACGGCAAGGGAGTCAATTTGAATATAATGATTTATATATCCACAGGTATTTCCATTCTTGTTTGTCCTCTTGAATAAGAAGTCAAAGAAGAGTTACTCCACTATGTTCACTCACATACGTACTTTAAAACATAATAAATTTGACATGCCAAACTATGATGACTGACTGTGAGGTAGCGCTTCAGAGTGCCATAAACAGTTTTAGCGTTGGTCAAATTTACGGCTGCTGGTTCCATTACTGTCAAGCAATAAGGAGAAACATAGCAAGCAAATTTACAGATTTGGCATGTTTTTGCGAAGATCAGGCTTATTATAAATTGCTTTCTTTGCCCTTGTTACCATCCGCACGCAGATAAGACCGACGTATGAAACTATTAAAGAAAGTGTGAATACTTTTGATGCTGAAGGAAGGTTTTTGAACTTTTTTACCTACTTTGAAAATCAATGGATGCAGAAGGTAAATTTTGACCAATTGGTTTTTCCCTTTTCTTACCTACGTTTTCTGCAGGTCGAACCAGAGGATTTTCGGTTTTTATAAGGCACACTCGGACAACGTCAGCCATAGAAGCCTATAATGGTGTTTTGGGCCGGATGATCCAAAAAATGGGAATTTTTTCAAATTTGTAAAATCGTTAGAAACAGAAGAATTTTCCAAAAGTAGGGATTTTGAACTCCTTACTTCTAGCGGTGGTTCCCATGGTTCTTCAAAACAAAGAAAGTTGCAGTATGTTATGATATGAAGATGCCAGTAGGGAATTGCTCGCAGGAAAAATAACTGCAGTTATGTTTATCAACAGGATGGCGTTTTCTAAAAATGGCATATGCACCGAAATGGAACCGAACGAGGATATTTTCGATGTTCACTTGGAAGATGGTGAAGAGCACAACAATGATGAGGACGATAAGCCTAGCACTTCTAAATCCATACAAAAAGAAGATGATGATGAGTGCATCATCATCATCATCACTTGTGCATCATCTGCTGCGTTACACGACCAAACACTCTTTTGTTGCGTTGTAAACATCTTAAACTCTGTGCCGAATGTTTCGATAAGTTACATTCGGATGAGGACGAATTTATTATGCGGATGAAGACGAATTTATTAGATGCCCTGTATGCAGATCCGTAGTGGTTGAAAACATCCAAGTTTATAATTAAACCTGTACTGACGCTAAATTAAATAAATATTTTGCACTTTAGGACTTTTTTCATTTTTTACTGTTAGGAATTTTTTCATTGTGAAATAACTCCCTAATTTTAGGATTAATTTCACGTTTAGGTTAGAAGATATTTCATCCGGGACTAGGACTTATTTTCATTTTCATTCATTCATTTTAAAAATTAGGAATTATTGCGTTTATTGTTCGGATTTTTTTCATTAGGAGTTAATACGTTTAGGAGCTATTGCATAGAGCCATGGTATGGTATTGTCAAACGGCTTCTGAATGTCAAGGATGGTACACTGTGCTATTTCTGTTGCGTTCTAAGCGATTTACGTTACTCAATTAAAAAGTCCGGTCCCTGTCGATCTTTCACCCTCAAATTGTAATTGAAAAACTTTTTTCAGATGTGTGCCTACCGTTTAGGCGGTGTATTGTATTGGCTTTGTACATTCGTGGTTGAGTGCAGATTGAACAGTTTCAACTCAGAGGCTCCTTCTTAAACGCCGAATCTATACTGACTATGAGGACTATTTTAATTATACATTAATTATAAAAGTTAAGCCGCCGTGTGGCCCCCGATGGGGGCAAAAATCTCCATCGTCTGCCCTTTCTTTGCCTTTTTTATCCCCTTAAGACCCTCAGTCATCAAAGAATACAATTGTATTTCAATGACCTCTTTTTTTGACCCGTAATAGCATACGAACCTCCATTACAAAAAGTGTATGTACGCACTAGCAGCAACCCACTTATAACTCTGATGTGTTCCGGCCCCGTTCATATCTCTTTCCTTGTCACTTGACGGAACTAAAAAAAAAACAAGTTTTAAACAAAAAGAACCCACTTCGGACACGCTCCATGGTAAGCCAAATAACACGCCCGCTTCAAAACTTCTTAAATGATTTAACCAAAAGTCCTGTCCCTCCCCTATATTTTGTCAGCCAAGAACCTGCCATCTTGTACAGTGATACAAAAAAATCCATTCAACTTCGTGAAGAAACCAAATTGTTTGGCAATATTTCATCTGTCCAACTTAAATTGTCATCATCTTTGTCACCTCGAAATCCTCTCAAATCAGTGTGACGCTCAGGCGAAAGGGAAAAACGAAAAACTTTACAAATTGCGACCGCTCTCCAAATCAGTGACTTAATTTAAATGTCTCGTCTCTTATAGGGCTTCACGTATCGTGAGTCGTGACTGTCACCCAATGCTCCCACTGGGATTAATTTTTTATATTCACACCCGTTTCCTGTGCATCCTTGTTTTATTCCCCAAATGAATTACTGTTAAAGTTGCCGTATTTCATTTCCTTCCTTCAGTTCGCTGTGTGTGTATGTGTGTCACAAGTTTATTCATTTATCTACCAACTAATATAGTCGACACAAAAAAAGGACTGGCTCCTATTGCGAACAAGAGAAATAATAATAAATTCATCCTTGGGGAATAGATTCGAGTGCAGGCGAGATCAGCATATTTGTCCGCTGTTTCATTCCTTCCCTTGTGCTTCGGCCGCATCCGCATGTAAAACGTTAACTAACTGGCAACGAAGAAAGGAGGACAAAAAAAAAGGAAAACTTTTCCTCGTCCATTGTGGAACCCATCGGGGAAATCAAAATTAAAATGTCTAACTTAATACAGCGCACAAGTGGAAAACAAATTGCCTTTGCAAAGATTTCTCTGAATTCAATGCGAGCGGGGAACATGGGTGGGCTAGGGGATACAATGGTGAGGATTCTCAAAAGCATTAGCCACACCGCGAAGTATTTTCCAAATCATTTGGAGCGTAAGAGTCTTTGAGTGCGTTTAGCACAGTGGCCTGGCCACTTTCTGCATCTAAAAGGAATTGTAAGTGAGGCTATCATCTCTGAGTCTACAAGTCTCCCCGGAGTTAACTTGACTACATGCATGAGGCCACAGGACATCTAGTGAATGCCGTATAGCGGGTAACCCCAGACCTTCTTGTGTCATGCATTTCGAGATGCAGACCTTTGTTTCGAGTCTATGGCAATAGCAACCGCTTTTACTCTGTAGATTCCTAAGTCCATTGACACGACATTTACCATACCCACACACGCCACCCACTTGTACGGATGGTTGCACGAAGAGACTAGAGAATCCGAACGACATTTAGCACACGCAATAGTTTGACTTCGAACGGTAGCACGAAACCATCGCATGCAACAGCTATAGTGACTGCGAGGGAGCACAGATCAAGGAGCCACGTTCGGCTCCATGACTGCGTGAAATTCCAGCTTCTCAGAGTCAAAGTCGTTTGGCCCAATTGACTAAGGTTTAAGGAAGAAATATTCACGGGGGTGGTGAAATACGTTCGGGGTTGCAGGTGAAACCCTACGACTAAAGAAGGAACGACAACCCCCCAATTGGTAGCTGCTTTGAATGAAGTTTTTGATAAACGATACCAACCCATAAATAGATTCGGTTCAGTATGTTTGAGGGACACGATTATCTTACTCCGGGTGTGATGGAGGAAAATTGGCTTACATTTCTCTAAGGAAATCAAGAAACCGGTGAATAATATGTGAGTGAAGAAGAATGAACATTTGAAGCTGTTGTATTGAATTCATACTCGTATGGTTCTAGGATCACAGAGAGCAGGTACAAGTGCAAACGAGGGGCGTGTACTAAAATGAAATGGTTGTCATGCAGTTTTTAATACAATGCCATTTCGAAATGCATCCATCAAGTTAGGTAATACTATAATAAAGTGCACGACTGCACCGCACGAAACGTTCTTGTTGATCAAAAGTTTGGTTTTATTACGTAGGTGAGTAAATTTCTGAGTAGTGATGTTAGATAAAAGAAACGGTTCTTAAATATAAGAATAGTGTTTAATAAAAGTCTAAAGTTAGAAAGTAAAAAACGCCTACTGTTCTATTTATAAGCTCTTTCAAATAACAAGATCTTTCAGTACAAGGACGTGCGCAGAAGGAGTTTCTGTTTTCTGATCTGTTGCCGCATGTGTGGGATAAACTAAACTATATCGACGGGTGGGGCACATATGCCGTAGGAGACTGCCAAAAGAAGACATAATACCCAGGGCCGTACCAACCATATGTGCAACATGTGCAAAGGGCGCCAAGTTCTGGGGGCGCATTGCTCAGAAAGAAAAATTAATTTTATCTTGCGCCAACAAATACTAGCATTTTCATTTTAAACAAAAAGCTTGTTCCAATAAACCCAAAATAACACCATCCTTCACTCGTGTGCTGAATTATTTCTTGCACATTAACTCACATCACTCACAATGTTGCAACTTCAAGGAGAATCTAACTCAAAATATCGCGAAATCAAAATCCCACTAGACTTATGAAAGCTCATTCACCCTGTTCCTGTAGGTATATTTCTTTCACATCCTCTTACATTTTGCAAAAGAATCTAGCTCTAGTTCAAAAATCGCAAAGCAAAAAAACGTTCACCGCAAAATTTTCATATGAAAAAATTCAAACAAAAAAAAACATTCTTAAGGAATCGTATGTGCTTGAAAGTGCAAGTTTTTGATTCTGCACATCTGTGCCCAAAGGCAAAATATCTTATGTCACTTTGGTACGCTTTTCAGTAGAGCAATTTTAAACTTTAAACGGTGCGCTGTAAAAAAGTACCTTTGGGTTGTACAGAGAAACTTCTTTAGATAGATAAAATATAGCCACTTTAATTGAGAATATAGACAAAACTATTATTTTTAATATTATACTTTTTTTTATACTTTTTTCACTGAAGTAGTTTTACCCAATCAAATATAAGTACATTTTGCATCGTAGGTCACTTAAGATATTTTTAAAATTCAATAACTAATTATTTTGAAAACTTAAGTCAACTCAAGACCAACGAAGTCGTCACTTTTCTCGCGGTATTTCTGTGTGGAAGTCCTCTAATACTTGTAAATTTCGAGATGACATCAATTTGTTCTGAAGTCGGTATCAGCGTATTTATATAAAGAGGTCTTTTCGAGGCAAATGCCTTAGAGACTTTCAAGCATATACGGCTAAGAGGGGGTTGACAGAACCCATGAATATCTGCGCTGTTCACTTTCCGGAAGTTAAAAACGATTAAAACGGGGTTTGTAATTTTTTTATCGCCTTTGGTTACTTATTTGATAACTTGAAATATTAAGATTATCTAAAAAAAAACGAAAATATATCCACCATATAATTTGATCTTGGGCAAAACAGGGAAAACGAAAGTTAATTCACTGCTAAATGCAAATTTAGGCATTTAACTTTTTGACAGTTGATTAAGTGTGAATTATTTAAAAAAAAAGTTTATGAATAATGCAATTAAACCAAAATTAGCTCTAATTCAGTTTTAATTAAATGTTATGAATAAGGCTGAAGATGTTTTACTACAACTTTTTCCACACTATTTTTCAAAAGAAGGGAAATATTGGTGCTTAAGCTAATTTGAATTTTCAAAAAATTAACATAAGCTGCTTTACCTTATGTAAGGCACTACAGTTGATGGCTTAAACTATTTTACAAACAGTTATAACTTCCACATTATTTGAATTCACCTGGCTTGGCTTAAGAAATAGAGTAAGGAGAACACAATTCAAATAACGTTAAAAAGCCTAAACAACTTAAGTCGACTTAAGATGTTTCACCTTTTAGGCACATACATATGGATGTAACAAATTACTCTTACAGCTACAAAGAGAACAAGTAGATTTTGTATTGTATTTTGTATATGAAAATATAGTATTCTCTACCGCTGCAGTGCCTTTAAAAATTGAATTGCATAAGGAATTTCTTTGGCTTTGACTAATGGAATTTTTGTTTTGTTTTGTTTTTTTTTGAAAATTAATTACTGACCACTAACTACAGTTGCACAGGGATACAGGGATAATTGTTGTTATTCCACATTTTCGTAGCGTTTTTTTCAATTCGGTTTGAGGCATCCATTATGGAATTTTCTCTTCGTAATCCATAAATAAAACAATCAACATGTCTGTTGTTATTGGTCACCGATCGTATACAATCAAGAAAAGTGTTGTTTTGAATTGAACAGTAACAATATTTGGAAGAAGTGCGAATTGAGTTGAAAAAGTAAAGCAAAAACTTGAGGTTTAATAAAGGGTTTTTCAAAAAGAGCGCTACAAAAGTTTTTTTAAATAAAACAAAAACGGTTTTGGATATCCATGGAATTCTTTATAGAATAGAGACATTCGTTAGAATTAACAATTCGTTCGAATTCCAAAATAAGCATGAGTGTAAGATATTGTTCGGAATCTAAGCATTACTTGGTTTTTTAAGTTTTATTCAAATCGAATTGTGGTTTTCGAGATGTGAGCATTTTCTGGAATTATTATTTTTGGTGATTCGAATAGAAAATTAAAGAAGCAATAAATTCGAAAACATCAATTTTACTCTAAGTATGCATATCCAGTCAAAATGGTTAGTGCCGTTTTCAGGTAAAATAATAAAACCACATTTTAAAAAAAATGTAATTGAAAAAAGACCATTGTAGGACAATATAGAGAAAAACTGAGCTCGCTGTTAATGTTGTGATTTATAAAGATGAAGAATAGAACCGTATCCAAATAATTTGATTTCTTCCTTAAATCAGCGCAAACACACAGAATGAGAATCACAGATAAAGGTATTTCAGGGGCTTCCTGCACAAAAAATAAACACCACTTGAATGAATATGTGTCCTGAGCAAGCTTCTCAAGTCAGATAATTAAATTCATCATAAAAATGATGGTCCCTTTAACTCGTCCCAAAAATAATAACTCAAACAAATGAATGGTTGTGAGAAATATAGCCCAATATAAATAGGATAAAGTGAGGTACATTTGACTTTGGGGCACATTTGACTCTGCTATTTTTAATCTGTTTACAGCCTAAGAGCCAAAAAGTTAAAATGGAGAAAGATGCGTAATTTCATTTAAAGCTCTTTTCAGAGTAACACGTGCTTTTGTGGATCTGAGATCGCAGTTGTAATATTTGGCTGCCGACACGTAAGTATATTGCGAACTAAATGTAACTGTTTTCTTTATAATAATAATAATAATAATGTTTATTAGTTCATTGAACTTTAAGTTTACAAATATTACAATTTTAGCGAATAGAAACGAATAGAAAGCAGGTTTTAATAACAAAAATATTTTCAGCAAAAAAGAGAAACAACAATTTAACGATTACTTTTTCTTTTAATAAAGTCTATAAGCTTGTGTTTGAATACGAAAATTCTTTGCTCTATCTTCAAATAGTTTGGTAGGTTGATTATACAAATTTATAATCTTAAGTTTGAGTAAACTAAAAGTGAGTTGTGTGAATATAAAACATTACAAATTAAAAAAAAAAAAAAGAATATGTGGGGCGCATTTGACTTTTGCGAAAGGGGTACATTTGACATGTTGTTAAATGTGCCCAACACTGCTGCATTGTTTATATATACAAAAAAATATTCCATTTTGTATTCATATATTTTTTAAGATATGGTTCGAGACCACAAAAAAAAGTCAAATCAAATCAATATTGATGAAGAGAACTATCTCAGATATCATACAAATAAAGTTGGTGTAGTTCTGTTCGGCCGAGATTGAATTGAACTGCTTGTATTTAAATGCAAAAATCTTAGAAACTGCTCAGTATATTCTGGTGCATTTTTCACAGGCCTATAGAGGATACCTAGGCCTACAATCTCTACTTTGTTTCAACTCTATATTTCTATAAATTTATTTTTTCGTTTCGTTTTACTTTTTTCTTTGTCACGCTTTCCGTTCGAAAATACTGGGAGCTTTTAAATATAGTTAACAGCATCTTATAGAGGACATCTGCAGCTACAACTTAGGATATTCAATAACTCGATAACTTAAAAGGTTTTTAAATAAAAAGGCAAAATTTGAAACATTCCTACGATTCTCACCTGCATGAGTAGATATGCACTTCATTCTCAAATCAAACATACTAACCGCTCAATATTTTGACATCTCTTTTAACCTTATTTTACTCTTGTGACGGAGAGGGAGACAGACAGAGGCAGTACGCTGTGTGGTTTGCTAAGAAAATAAAAACAAAAGAAATGGCAAATATGTAGGAAAGGTTTGTTTGCCTCTTTTTTGCTTACGAAATAAAGTGTCTAGAAAGAAATGTCAAACAGGTATAGGTACCAATGATACCATATCGTGGTATTATTATATTAGGGGATTTTTATTATTGAAAATTCCTGGTGATACACGTCGTACTATTTATAAATGCTATTTGCAATCAAGATGAGGTAGTAAATTACCCGGTGGAGTTTTTAAATAGCATTACAACCAATGGACTTTTTGCTCATAAAATTGAAATAAGAGTTGGAGTTTCCATTATGTTGATTCGCTATTTGAATCCCCCAAGCTTTGCAATGGAACCAGAGTGAGAGTGATTTCGTTGTAGAAAAACTTTATAGGTGCGTTAATTTTAACTGGGTGTGGTAAATGAGATACTTCCCAGCAATTATCCATTTCAGTTTAAACGGATTCAATTTCCTATTAATGTTTGTTCTGCCATGACAATCAATAAGTCACAGGGTCAAACTTTAAGAAAAGTTGGAGTTGAATTCACGGGCAGTTATAGATAATTATGTAGCGTGCTCAATGGGTAAGTAATGCAGGAAATATCACTATCTCAGCCCATAGAAACAAAACTTCTAATATGGTATACAAAGAAGCTTTACATTAATAAAAAAGTGAGTTAAATACCTATTATAAAATTATTTTCTTTCATTTTCATTGTCCAAAGAATATTAATTGTTGCAACGACCAGCTGCAATTCCATGAAGGCAGAGTTGACTCAGTCTTTGTGATATTTTTTAATACGGGCTCAAGTAACTCACTATTGAAGACCGCTCCCTCGCGTTATACCTCTGCAATGTCTATCGATGATTTTTTTTTGAGCGATTATCAAAAAAAAATGTGTCTCCTACAAGACAGCAAATTTATAAAATAATTGTTTCCATAAAATGTTCTGAAACCACATTTTGCGCGGGCGAAGCCGGGCGGGTACAGCTAGTAAGAAATAAAAGTGATATGGCGACATCAGCCGCTATAGAAATATGGGTTGAATAGGACAACACTGATCATGTTCGACCCATTGAAAGATTATTCGGATTCGGGCAACGAAAGCAGCTTCGACGAAAGTTTCGCTTTTCATTCCAAATGTACTGCACGTCAAACCTTGACGAAGCTTAAAAAGGATTTGACCGAATATGTAAAAAAACGCTCTTTATACACATTTATGGCTTTTCATAAATGTTATCTATAAATTATTTGTGTATGATTATGTGAAGGGTAATAAAATAAGCTGTCCGTCAAGTTGGGAAACTTCAAAGAAAGCTGGAACGGATTGGCTTTACAGATTTTTAAAGCGCAAACCCGACACTCTCGACTCGAAAACCCGAAAATATAAGCTTAACCAGACTCAACGGTCTCACTCAATATTTTTCAATTCATGCAAGAGCCAATGTTAGTACCTAATACATCTTTTAAATAAAAAAGAATATTGCTGTGTGATGGACTGCGATATGATGGACTTCCCTTGTCAAATGTGCTCCTCATAAAGCCAAAGGTGGCCCGTAAGCCGTAACTGGGCACCTTTGACAAAATGTATTCGAAAAAAGTAAAAAAGCAATTTTTATAAAACAATAACTTCTTTTACGGTTGCCTCAATGTATACAAAACAATAGGAAACACATTTTTTAATTTGTTGATAATTTTCTGAAATACTGATGTTTAAAACCGACAAGTAGAAACACAAAATTCACTATAGTACTTTAAAGTATCAATTCAAATATTTTTTCCAAATTATTTTGTATTATTATTACTTAAACCTACATATATTATTTTTCAAACTGAAAGCGCTGAACTCAAGAAAGTAAACAGTCGACCAGTTATCGAAACAACTAATCTTTGAAAAAAAAGTTTCAAATGCACCCCAGCTTACCCTACTTATTTTGTTAATAACTGTATCAAACTTAAAAATGATCATTAGAATCATGTCAATATGTAGGGTAGAGTTGCTAGTGGCCGGCCCCTTAAGGATTTTTCGTCATAAAATATATCACAGTACAGTCTACTCCGCTTATCTGAAACGGCAATTTGCCACAAATTTTATTTCACTTATGCGGTATTTTCACTTATACGGACTTCGGATAACTGAAAAATTGTTGTACTTAACCGAAGTTCGAAGTTTTGTTAGCAATTCAACGAAGAATTAGGGTATGTAGTAAAGCCGAAGGAAGGAGAATTAAAAACACAACTGAAATCGTGCTGTCAAAATTGACACACAATGAAGTTAGTGTCATAAGTTCAATGGACAAGTTCAGTTGACGAAATAAAAAATGTTACTATAATGTTCTATAACTTTGTTTTAGTAATGCGGCGCTGAATTAGTATAATTTATTAATTTCTGACGTATTAGTTTGTTCAGTTAACCGGGTTTTTCAGTTAAGCGGGTTCAAATTAAGCGGAGCTATTCGTATGAATTTTTGAAAAAAATGCTGCGTGCTAAATTCGGTTATTCAATTAACCGATTTTTTCAGTAAAGCGAAGTTTAGATAAGCGGAGTCGACTGTAACAACAAATATTAATATTTTCGACTAATTCGTAAAATCAATTATTCTCAACAAATATTAATATTTTCGAGTAGTTCTTAAAATAAATTATTCTTTATTAGATTCTTCACCTGTAAAATGAAGAAAAATGAATTGTTCTTATCAGAAAATTGTTTTTTTTTAGATTTTAGTAAAAAGAAGTTTTTTTTTTCAGTGGCCGACCCCTTATTTCCTGTTTCCGGCCATCTCGTGTCCCATATTTGGCCACCCAGTAAAGATAGGGCTTAAATTATTTAATATTTTGTATTTAAATGTTTTATTACAGGGAAGTTAAGAATAATAATTATTTATATTATTAAAAATAAATAAAAAAAAATTAAATTAAAATAACAACGTTTTCAAATGTCAAACTACCCACAGAATTTTTACAAAAAAAACACTAATTCCGATAGTAATGTCACTAACGATTTGACAGTAAATTCACACAAAAACCTTCTCCGACAGAGCACCAGTCAAATGCATTAGTTTCTCGAGAGCAACTGAGCCTCGCAACAAGAATTTTGACAAATTAATGGAGAAGTTTAAGAAAACAATTTGAAACCAAAAACTTCGAAAGATAACTATATACAATTCACTAATTACAACGATTTTTCCAAGATGTGGCCGGCCACTGGGGAGGGCCGCAATTAGGCTACTCTACCTAGAGTGTAGAGAGTGGATCAATGTTTTAGATTGGAAAAATATATATAAATCGATGACAGATAGTCATCTATTACTATTGTTGCTATTATTATTATTTGCTTTATTAATAAGTAATAAATTACATTGTTTAAATAAAATGATTGCAGCACTAGCTACCAAGGCTTTCAACTGTAGATGCATCATTTCAATGGTTCATTATGAAAACGTCTTCCTCGCATGTAATCACCTTTTGTGTACTTCAATTAACATAATTTAACAAAAGACTATAGGTAGGTACCTTCCCTCCTGTCAAAAAATTAGCATACACTTGAGATGCACACGGACATTTTCAATTACTTTCGATAACCGCAACACAAATTAATTAGCTTCATATTTATTAATATCCTCCTCACCACCAACAGTCGCAGTCCCTCTATTCTGTGTGCACACACAACACATAGTTTGCAAAAGTAGCTGGCCTACCGCAGCAGCTACCACACTTCATCGCCCACGGCCACGGCCCTCTGCAGTGTGTCATCGATTTTTATTATGATTGGATGTTGTGGATGTGCCTTCAGTTTGATTGGCGGTCGGCGTGGGGCGACCCCGAAGTATCGCGACTTTGAAAATTTAATCGCATTCCTCTGTAGACTACCAGTGTGCTCGAAATTGAAATGTTTACTATCGGGTAACTGGGAATTCCGTCGCTGCTGAAATCCGCGGGAGCCGCAAAACGCCACAGCCCCCAGACCCACTTCAACTTCAACGCTGAGCTGATAATTTTCTGGATATCTAGATAAAATGGATGATTTTATTCGCCCCACAGTGCCCTCTTAATAGCAGGCTGTGTGCGTCATGTGCATGTCTCTCCGCTCATCCGCAACATCGTATCCATCCAATTAATGAGCGACCAGCAACTGTCTAGCTCAGCTCAGCTGTACGGAAGATTGAGTGAATGGCTTTTCAATTGGTGATTTATTTAATTACGTGCGATAAACAATATCTCTATAGCGGAATCCGAACCACCCATACCACCCCAAATACCCAGCGGAAGGATTAATCGCTGTTGTTGTCGTTCGAGTGCATGGGGAATATACTTGGAATTCGCGTTGTTTTTCGTGGGTGTCGTCGAGGCTCTAATTAACTGCCACTGGGAAAATTTACCAATATCCCTCGAGATGGGTCTGTATTTATACGCGAGCGAATTAGGTGGTGCCTGTGAGGGATTGTTTTTCGGCAACATGACGTCTGCTGGAATTTCCCTATTTCACTGGTAATGCCAGACAGCAGCTGGAACCATGGTGAGAGAACATATACTTTTGGTAATCGAAAGGCTGCCTATTGAACTATCTGCTTCACATTGCGAACATAGATTATGACTAATCTGGCAGAATATCCATTGTGTTGTGTTGATTAAATTTGGTTTACGATACGAGTATTCAATGCGACCGAGCAGTATACACTTATACAGTCTCCAGTGTCGTGGATTCGGGCACTCGTCTGGTGTCGGGTAATAATAACTCGCAGTTCGATGATGATAATAACAATAGAACGCACGCGATAGGAAGAGACATTCCGATTGCGAAGTCCTTTATCGTCGTTGCAAAACTTATTGCGATCGTGATAATTAGATGTGGTCTGGAATAAACACAACAGATAGACGCTTGGGAAGGCTCCACAGATGGTATAGAACAGAGCAGAGTAATTGGATTCGATTCAAATGCTCGCCCAAGGATGACTAATACAGTAGTGGTATGGCCAACTGATTGAGTGCTAGTTGTAAGGGTACCTTCATGAATAATGAATTGTTGGCAAATGGAGCAGTGAATTCATTAATTTTGAATAAGTGAGAGATAACAGGTGACGCCCTGTTTTGTCTTGGGTCTGTTAAATGTACGGCGGCTGGTATTTTCTCTTTCATGATCTGTAGTGGGAAGGATTCGGCCGTTTAAATTTATAGTTACGCATTAAAATTTTATTTTTGATAACCCCGTTTCTGTATTTTTTTTTCTTGGATGCGCCAAAGGATGTGGTAATCTTCTAAAGATGCGGTAACCCGTGCTACCAACATGCACGATTCGTAAACCCGAATAATCGATGCCAGGAGTGCGCCTGCGTACTAATCCACACCCTTCCACCACTCTCCCAGCGGGACTGCCGTTAGGTGTTACTTCGCGGCGCTGGTTAGCAATTTATGCTCTGCTCACTGAATTTGTTTCCTCTCGCCTTAGTTTTTCTATTCTTCGCAACTCGTTTTGTACATTAATTACTAGTGTGCAAATTTCCATCCAATTGTCCTCCGAGTTCACCATCTCATTTATAATTATTGATGGACTGGGCAGGTTATTTCTCCATTGCTGAAAGCGTTCGCAATACAACACAGCGTGTTCGGTATCTTCTTCATCGTCTGAGCATTCTGGACAAAGAGGTGAGCTATCCTGTCCAAATCGGTACACATATTTCCGATAGCCGCCGTGCCCGGACAGGAACTGCGCCAGGTTGTAGTTGCAGCTGCCGTGACATCTGTTTGTCCACTTTTCGATGATTGGAATAGCTTATAAGTCCATCTGCCTTTTGGAGTACTGTCCCACCTAGCTTGCCACATAGCTATTGAAGCTGACCTCTCTTCATTCCTTATTGTTTTTATGTCTCTAGCGTCTTGGTGACTTAAAACTCCTATGGTGTAGATTCGTTGCATCTCGTCCGCAAGGATGTCTATAGGAATCGTACCGGCTATAACGAAAGCTGCCTCATCCGAGATAGTTCGAAAACCGCTAATCGTTCTTAATACGCAAAGTCTATATGACGATGTTAGTTTTCTCCTGGTCTCTTTTACTGCTAATGCTCCTGCCCAAACTGGTGCAGCATACAGCAGTACTGAACTGAACACTCTGGAAAGGATAATTCTTCTTGCATAACCTGGACCTCCTGTGTTCGGCAACATCCGGGATAGTGGTGCCTGGAGTAATGATGCCTTTTTGCTAACGTAGTCCACGTGTATTTTAAACTTTAGCCTATTGTCAAGCATAACTCCGTTTCTGTAGAACGCACGTGCACCTGTTGGCAGCGATGCCATATTACAAGATATATCTTTTTTTTTAAAGATTTTTGAGCTCCAAAATATGTACAAGATGTTTTATCGCAAATTCATCCAATTTCAAGATTTTTGTTATCAAAAACTTTGTAAATCTGTCAAATTAAAAGAACCTTTTCAATTGAAGAAAACAAATTTTTATTAATTCGATTATTGTGTATAATGTGAGTCAAACAAATCTAAAATTTGTACAGAGGCGAACTATGGAATAGCTGTCAAATTAGAGACTTCCAATCATAAACTAAGTAGAAATAGATTGACAGGTACAGCTTGCCTACGTCTCCCCAATATCCCCCGCAACTTTTTCCAATATTACCACCTCCCTCACGCTCTCAATTGTACTGTCTGTGTGTGAATACGTGTGCATATAAGCAGCAAAAAAAATATACAATTTCTCCGGTACACTTCTTACTTAATTTTCTATTTTTCAAAATGTTTAAAGTTAATTCGAAGTGGGTGAATTGTTTGTGATATTAATAGGCTTTTTATCATTAGCGAGTCAAATTATTCGCCTAAATCGAGTTAGTTTTCGAAACACTCACCTTGTACGATTTTGGTCGGCGAATTAATTCATTCGCCTGCAAATCAAAGGCTACAAAAATAATAAAAACGAAAATGAACATTCGAACATTTATGACAACACAGAAAGTATTCAAAATAAAAAATGTCTGTGCCTTAAAATTGATCAGAAATATTAATCGATTTTTTGAAGAAAACAATACGGAGGTAGCATTAGATAATTATGTGTGTAGATTGAGACGAAGTATAAGGGACAATTCCAATCCCATATATTGTAGAACTTCCAAACCATCTGTAAGTGTAAATACATTTAGCACTTTTATTTACAACTAGCTGTACCCGCCCGGCTTCGCTCGTGCAAAATGTGGTTTCAGAACATTTTTTTTATAAATTTGCTGTCTTGTAGGGGACACAATTTTTTTTTATAATCGCTCAAAGAAAAATCTTCGATAGACATTGCAGAGGTATAACGCGAGGGAGCGGTCTGCAATAGTGAGGGACTTGAGCCCGTATTAAAAAACATACCTAAGACTGAGTCCACTCTGCCTTCATGGAATTGCACCTGGTCATTGGACTAATCAGCAACAATTTAATATTCTTTGGACAATGAAAATGAAAGAAAATAATTTTATAATAGGTATTTAAATCACTTTTTTATTAATGTAACGCTTCTTTGTTTACTTTATTAGAAGTTTTGTTTCTATCGGCTGAGACAGTGATATTTCCTGCATTACTTACCCTGGAGGACGCTACATAATTATCTATAACTGCCCGTGAATTCAACTCCCACTTTTCTTAAAGTTTGACCCTGTGACTTATTGATTGTCATGGCAGAACAAACATTAATAGGAAATTGAATCCGTTTAAACTGAAATGGATAATTGCTGGGAATTATTTGTATTCTTTGAATAAATACCGTATCTTCTTTACCACGCCCAGATAAAATTAACGCGTCTATAACGGTTTTCTGTAACGAAATAACCCACATTCTGGTACCATTACGAAGCTTGGGGGATTCAAATTGCGAAGCAACATAATGGGAACTCCAACTTTTAATTCAATTTTATGAGCAAAAAGGTCATGGGCTGTAATGCTATTTAAAAACTCCACCGGGTAATTTACTGCCTCATCTTGATTGCAAATAGCATTTATAAATAGTACGACGTGTATCACCAGGAATTTTCAATAATAAAAATCCCCTAATATAATAATACCACGATCTGGTATCACTGGTACCTATACCTGTTTGACATTTCTTTCTAGACACTTTATTTCGTAAGCAAAAAAGAGGCAAACAAACCTTTCCTACATATTTGCCATTTCTTTTGTTTTTATTTTCTTAGCAAACCACATAGCGTACTGCCTCTGTCTGTCTCCCTCTCCGTCACCGAGTAAAATAGGGTTAAAAGAGATGTCATTATAATATTGCGTAGTTAGTATGTTTGATTTGAGAATGAATTGCATATCTACTCACTCATGTGAAAATCGTAGGAATGTTTCAAATTTTGCCTTTTTATTTAAAAACCTTTTAAGTTATCGAGTTATTGGATATCCTAAGTTGTACCTGCAGATGTCCTCTATAAGCTGGTATTTACTATTCTTAAATGCTCCCAGTATTTTCGAACGGAAAGCGTGACAAAGAAAAAAGCAAAACGAAACGAAAAAATAAATTACTCTTGTCTAATTTTTTTCCGGAATTTATAGAGATATAGAATTGAAACAAAGTAGAGATTGTAGGCCTTGGTATCCTCTATAGGCCTGTGAAAAATGCACCAGAATATATTGAACAGTTTCTAAGATTTTTGCATTTAAATACATGCAGTCAAATTCAACCTTAGTCAAACAGAACTACACCAATTTTATTTATATGAAGTAATTCAGTGATTTTGTTTTACATTTGTGTCCAACTTTCGTTTAACAAAAGAAGCATTCGTGCATTTATTGGACGAAATAAAAGGCAAATTCATATCTATGCGCACTTTTTCAATCAAGGTGAAATGCGCAATGCGCACCCTTCTTATCCCAATATTCTTTTTTTGGATTTTTTTGAAGCTCCGTGAGCTCAACTAGCTTCTAGAATTGGCTGGAATTGATTCTTTTGAAACTATGAAAGGCGATTTTCATTATATAATATATATATATATTTCTATATGAATTGAATAGGTTTTATACATTTTTATTGAATTTTCATTCATTTCTCTAGCTCATAAATTCCATTCGCCTCTGGTTTCACCAAATAGTTTTGTTCGACAAAATTTGAAGTTTAAGGCGAATGAAATTTCACAAATTCGCAAAACCGGAATTAAGCGATCTTACATTTGCCAGCTGTTTGACAGTTCAGACGAATGAATTTTGTTCGATAAAAATAAGTCACATTCGCAGGATTTTTTGTTCGACTCACTTACGATAATAGGCGCATAAATGGATGGAATTTGTGGTACCTAATAATATTTTGAAGAAGTTTTGATTCCTCGCATAGCAATGACTCTAACTGATGTCTTATACGAATTTAAGCGTCTTCAATTACCTATTCGCCGTTACCATTAATCTTTTCAAATGTTGTGCGGTATAAATTTGGAAAATCCAGTCTTCTCGCATGGCCAACCCTACGTTGCATGCTCCCAAATCGGAAAACCATCTGACTATTTGTTTATACAAGTGATGGATAAAAAAGAACCAACAATGTTGTTTACATAAAAGCATTGCAATAAATGTTTTAATTTTTTTTTATATAAATTATTGGAAAATGTTTTTTTTTTACCACGCGAAGCCGGCGGGGGTCTAGCTAGTATCCTATAATTTTTATTTATATTGCTATTTAATTATTTCGTATGTTAGTTTTAAGCAGTTCATATGAAATGCTTTTGCTGATTAATGAATTTGCGATGTTTAGAAACGAGTTTTATTGCATGGAGTCTAGCAAAACAATTAGTTTCACTTGATACTAAGAAAAACGAAAATCGAACAAATATTTATATAAAAATGTAGCGAGAAATTTCAATCTGGAACTAAGAAAATTATTATTTACAACACAGCCCCACACTCGATATTGAAATGGGAATTCACCTCAGGCTACATGACATCCGGTTTAAACCGGAAGTGTAGGTTGTTTTTACCCGACTGGACACAGGGAGGGTTATGTGTTTCGGGCGTATCCTATGTACGTTCCATCGGGACACCCTGTGGCCTTAACGGCTTGACTGATTTTGAAGAGCGAGGTTTCATAAGATTCGTATTCTTCCCCGGAGTGTCATAGGCTAAACAAAAAAGATATAAATCTAAATTTAAAGAAAAACAAAAATAACCCAATTGTCACACAAATGTCAGTGAGATATGTCAAATAAATAAATTACGTTCTGATCTATTCACAATAGCATCGTAATTTATAGCCAGCCAAGTTTCGCACCTCGCGGCATCTGTATTTCAACTCAACATCACAATTGACAGCCAAAAATCGCATCATTTATTTTTAGTGGATAGTGTTATCTACCATCAAACGAATATTATGTTGGGTGTTAGGTTCAAGTTTATATAGTCTAAATAGATACACTATTACCCGACGGGATACAGGGAGGGTCATGTGTTTCGGGTGTATCCTATGTAGGTACGTTCCATCGGGACACCCCGTGGCCTAAACGGCTTGACCGATTTTGAAGAGCGAGGTGTCATTAGATTCGTATTGATCCTCGGAGTGTCATAGGCTAAAAAGATAAAACTAAAAATAAGTTAGTTTAAAAAAAGAATTAAAAAGATATGAACAAGACACATTCAAGTACCTTGTTGTGAGCTAGGGTAGGCCACGGGGGCAACTTCGATGCAGGTGAGGAAGGCGCGGCACGCTTGCGGTTGCTCGGCTCAGCTCGTCGGACGGGGTAGTTCTTGTTTTCAATTGGGGTGTTTCAACCCCTTCCAAGCGGCTCATTTGACGCCAAAACTGTGTTCGCCATGGAGGTGGAAATGCGGATGGTCTACCGTAACAACCTATACCTTACTATTTGGCAGTTGGAGGATACTCAATACTCATGATATATTTGTAAGGCGGTGTAGGTGTATCTGTATAGTCTGCGATTGTCAATTAGTTAGGTAAATGTACTTGAATGTGTCTTGTTCATCTTTTCAATTCTTTTTTTTTAAAGTCAGTCGGGTTTTTTTGGTTTTTTAAACTAACTTTTTTTATTTTTTCAAGTATACGTGAGCCCCCTTTGAGGAACATGACACAAATACATGAATTCAAACTGGGTTGCATCCATGGTCAAATTTAGCTTGTAGGCAATCCCTCTTTTTTTGGCTGAAGCTGTCAGTCTATTTAGTACTTAGTTTATGCTTCCGGTCTGCTTTTGGATAAAGAAAAGATTTATTTTTACTGAATAAACACATACCACATACATCCATTATTAATCCAAATGCAAACTGATACTTACGTGTATATCACAAGATGATCAATCGAGTCGCACAATGCCCCATTTAAAAGTAAACATTTCCACTCTAACCACACATTGACTGTGTCGATAAAAGGTTGCATTGTTGTTCCGGGTATCCAATTGTCATTGCAACTTCTCACATATCTCACGTATAGATTATTAGACAAAAACTCTTGGGAAACATGAAATTAGCTGAAAACAGAAATAAGATGAGTTTTATTTCAAAATGCTTTTCCACTTCTCCTCTCTGTAACCGAACATTAACTGAATGCCCTCTCAATTACATAAAATTTCCAACGCAGCCAAGCACTCTGATATCTTGAAAACTTTCAAAGCAAAATCCGATATCAAACGCTTTATCGTCTATAATAATGTAAACAGTTTGCCATCCGCAAACTTGGGGTAGCCATAGTCGCCGTAATTGACATTTCATTAGAAGCAGAGAACTATTCACAAAGCCCTTAACCCCGTCACCATAAAAGGGAAAGAAAATATTTACCTTATGACATTCAGCTGCAGTTTGACCTGTTGTGTGGTTAAACACAGATTGCCTTGACTTTTCCTAAATCGGATAGGAATTTCTCGGTTTGGCCACACTCTCACAATTAAGTTCAGAAAATGTCCTTCTTTTGCAGAAAACTGTTTAAATAGAAGAAAAAAATCTTCTTTTTTATTTCCACAGTCTTGGTGGATTTTAATTGCAATAATACGACTTCTCTGTTGGTTCTTAAAATTTGTTTGCTTTGCAAGCTTCGTGTCTTTCTTGGAGATTGCAGTCATTATGGCTGGTGCTACATACATATATCCACATAAATTATTATAGTTGAGAGACGAAAGGTAACGCTGATCCTTGTGGACGTGTTGTACTGCAATTGAGATAGAGGTGGAGCCTTTGTACGAGCGGCGGGAGTTGTTGTTCGTATCAAAGACAACGAAACTTTGAGCAGAGCCTGGGAAAGTTAAAACTTTTAATTAAGCAAGTTTTTAGCAAATTTTTTAATTATACTACATTAACACAGCGCGTCCTATGAAAAAGGTGGTTGTACTCTGCTGTCGGGGGGCACAAACTAAGGGGGTTCTGTTTATTTTTTTCCGCAAAAAAGAACTCATTAAGAAATCAGGCTTCGATGAGCGTCTCTCTATTAACTAAGGGATCAACTAGCTGCAATACTTGAGCTTTTTTAGCAGGAAGTAAAAATGGTATGCTAGGCTGGCCGCAACATCTTCATGTTGCCATACTTAGAAGCAATGCATAATATTTTTGTAAGTAAAAATAAAGTGACTAACCTGTGGAAAGGGGTGGGCAAATACGCAGCATTTGGATTTAAATTATTCAAAGAAAAATAATTGTGTAAAGGGCGCAGGAAATTCTCAAGTAAGTAACAAAACAAAGTGCACTGCAAATAAGAATGACACGTGTAGCCATTGGTTGTGCGTAGTTTAAGAGAGAAAAATGAATTTGTTGGTGATTGAGGCATACTCAAAACATAACTATCTCTATACATAAAAGAGTAGCGTGATTGAGCTGACAGACATCGTACAGGCCAAACCGCTAATTGTATGTTCATGAAACTTTCAGGATATGTTGCACTATCTGTGTAGATGCGCACGAAGAAGGCATATTTCTATAAGACCCTCCCTGCCCTTTCTAGAGAGGTTTTTCTGTTACTCACGAACCGTTAGTCGTATAAACTTGAAATTTCATCAAATCATCAAATATCTATTTCGCCTTTTTATTCAAAATTCGCCTTATAAGGTTGAAAAAGAGGTTGCAAACTTTTTTATTTTAACGTTACTTCACTCAACCTGCTATTACATTCATAAAGCTTGGTCAATTCAAAAAAGCTTTAAATGCTCTTTAGCCAATACTTCCCCGAGTACTCTAAGCCATCATTTATTTTTCTGCTCCTTCCAGAGGATGAGCTAGAAGAAATTAAAGACTGATCTCATTTAATCAACAAAAAATTATGATTGATTTCTCGATTGCCAGTTATGCTTGGAGGGGGAGTGGGTTGAGTATATCGTACTCAATGAAAGCATTATGATGTATACACCTACACATGCCTACAGCCACAGTGCGTTCGGTTTCTCAATTACTACGCTTTTTGTCGATCTTCTACTTTTTATAATAATTTACTTTCTTTTTCCGTATCCCAAAATGGTTAGCTGTCAAAATATTCTGTGAGCAGATTTTTACTCATACCGCTCAGTCATTTTATTCTCAGCTCTGATTGCGCTGCAAATAAAAAAAGAAATATAAATTCAGAGCTCTGATGTGTCTAAGAAGAAGCACGAACTTTCTTTTGACAGTTTACTTCTTCTTCTTCTAAACTCGAAACGAAATGTGTAGGTACACTCAAAATTGTACTAAACTTGTAGGAGTAAAATTCTGTTGCGCCAAATTAAATTGACTGATAGATGGCAACAAAGTGGATTTGCGAGAGGCTTCTAAAGCACATTTTGTAGATTGCTGACGATAAAAATAGGTTAAAGCGTAATTCCAGTCATTTTAAAATTAGCAACGACTCATGCAAAATGACAATCAAAAACAAACTAAACACATGTCAATTTGCCACTACAATGACATGTTTGACTCGGATGATTCCATTCTGCTGTTATTTAAACATTTGTACCTCGTTTGCATCAATCGAATTGGAAAAGAAAAAAAAATAATGATTTGGTGCGTAGACACGCATTTGTTTTGACAACAAATAAGAAGCGCAGAAACAGCTGCAACAAAGAACTAGACTAGATGCAAAGAATCTAGGCAGGAAGATTATGTGCGGCTTGACGCAATAATAACTGTCTCGGTATCAATATAAAAGCAACACAATAATATAATGGCAAGGCCTCACACCGTATTATGTTACGAAACAAATAAAGTAGTTCAGACGTCAGACATCTGAGGAACTTGTTTCTCTTCTATACAGATCACTTTCACATTCTTTCACAATCACATATTATGAGAAGATTTTTTTTTCTTGACAACTTGACGTTCCATATTCCAATCCGTATCGCTTTTGGACTTTGGGTTGTGTGCGGCAGGCATGCGAGTATGACTGAAATGAATGAATAATCGCAGTATACTCGACGTCGACGTCCATAGCAAAAGCAACCAATGCGTGAGTGCGTACAATACCTACATGGCTATTTGCTCTTGGCTGTGGGCAGGCTTGCCAGATTTTTATAAGCTTATATCGCAATTTTTAGTAATTTTTTCGCAAAAAACCGCAAAATTACAAAAAAGTTATCGCAAAAGTTGATTGATTTTCACTTGATTTTTAATATTTTTGGTTAGGTAAGAGAAAACAATAACAAAGAAAAAGGAACAAATTATAGTATTAGTATTTCAAAATGCAAATAGAATAGAAATCGTTAGAACAATGAACAAGCATAAACAGTTTTATTTTGCGATTGAATTAAATTGAACGGTAACGTCAAGATAGAAGAAATATGAAAATGAGTGCGTTTAGCATATCTATATTTTTGATAAGGCAATGATAGTTGTATTCAGTGTTTTTAAATGGGAAGAGTTATATTGAATTAGTATTTAATTTTGTTTTAATTGTAAAACAAAAAATCGCAAACATCGCAAGAAATAAGAGATATCACAAATTATAATTTTACACCGTAAAATACACCGACAAAATATAACGCGCGTTTTGCGATATATCGCGCAATATGGCAAGCCTGGCTGTGGTTTTGGTGTTGGCTGAATTGGTGAGGTCTGCTTGAAAAAGTGTTTTTGGTGTCTCTCATGGTGTATTGATATGGAATACGGAATACGTATGTAGCGTAAGTGTATCATTTACGCGAGCGACCTGATGCTGTTTGGCCATGGTGTATACTTCGTAATTCCTCTTCGTTCTGCGAAACGTTTGCATTAGATTCGATCCAAAAAAATCATCCGTTTAATTGTTTTTAGGGTTTTTTATTTGAATTTCAATTTATTTTACTTACTTTACTTTTAATTTGAATTTGCTTTTACTTTATTTTGTCTTTGATAATATATACCTATTACATTTTAGTGCGTTCTATTAGATAGATTCTAGGTATTTGCAATGTTGATGAAGCGGTTAGCTATCCGGTAGAGTTTTTAAATTCCCTTAAACCATCGGGTACTCCATACTATAGACTAACTCTTTGGAAGGGCCCATCCGTAATGCTCCTTCGGAACTTAAGACCACTAAAACTATGTAATGACACTAGAGACTAGACTGCAAGTCAAAGCTTTGCATGCAAATTTAATCGAAGCTATTATATTGACCGGGATTGCTCAAGGGGAAAAAGTATTCGTGCCACGCATTCCTCTGAACTTTAAGAGATCACAATTTCCCCTCAAAGTGTACATCGTCATGACGATCAATAAATCTCATCTCTCATTGAAATACGCTGGTATAGATTTAAGGGAAGATTGCCTTACGCACGGTCAGTTCTACGTAGTATAGACAAATCATACTGAGACCCCCAACTCACAATCCTCTTGCCGCTGGCCCCCTCAATTTATTTTCAAATTCGCCATTTTGTTTTCCAATCGGTGCTATGTCAATTTAGAATCCGTGTGACATGCAAAAACATACAAAAAATACAAAAATAAATGCTGCCAACCTCGGCAACCGTGGGGAAATGTGCTAGAGTTCGGGAATACAACATTTTTTCATTGCTGAATGTCATTGGTTAGTTATTATATATTGTTAAAAGGCGAATAATTTTATTTGTTTGGTGAATAAAACTATCTAAATCAGATGTTCTATATACTAGAAAATTATTAGGACAAACATGGTTGAGTATTTTCTGCTTTTGAATATCATTAACTTCGATTGCATGTGTTAATTTTTCTTAGATAACTGAACAAAATTTGCTCAACATTTTTTATTTTCTTCAATCAATAACGTTGTTAATTTTTTATTAATATTTTAAGCAAATGACCACTTTTTTCAAAAAACAATATTATCCACATGTAACGAATAATTTCAAATTTAACGGATAAATTTCTATGAACGCTGTCAGCAACTTTGCCCACAGCGGATTGTGTTGGTGATTCGTAATTTTTGAAGTTAGGTGACATTTGTCAATACGAATTTCTATGTAACAATACAAGCGCACTTAGCATTTGCCACCCCATAAGAATATAGCTTGTAGGCAAGTATCGGGAAATCGGCCGAAGTTGGTGGTCTCAGTATTGTCTCTGCTACGTAGCTTGCAGACAAAGTCGCTGGTACCTTCTAGTATAGTATATACGTATCTATAGTCTGAACATGAAGTCATGAAGAAAGGTTAGTGTCCTCTTAGGTTGTGCAAATGTGCAACGCTCAGTGATAATTTTATTTTAGCAACAAAATATGTTAGGAGACTACTTCGCTTTAAATCCAATTCAGCAATCACTATTTTTTATTTTTTATAGAGGAACCATTTCCGTGTACTCATTCTTGTTCACAAATCCATTCAGTGATGGGGTTGCTATATAAACAATCAATTCCACTAATGAAATTCCTTAGATCGACTGGATTTACTCGAATATACTCGAATAAAATTCCAATACGCAGCATAAAACTCGCCTCAACAGGTACATTTTGGTGGTTATATTCAAAAACTTTTCGCCATTCTATATCTTTGAAGTACACATACAATCATCCAAATAGTAGTAAATATATTCCGTGCTGTTGGAGTGTTCTTGAAGTCCTCTTCAGCGGTGCAGAATAGCCAGGGGTGGATCCAATCATAGAATAGGTATTCCCGGCGCTGTTCAAGGAGGGCGTAATCGAAATCTAGGCCGAGTTTTTCAAAGCCATTTAAATGGGCGAATTCTCATATTTGAGACGAATAAAAGGGACTTATCATTTTAAGGCCAATACAAGCTTTTAAAATGAGAAGCTTTCTCATGACAAGCATGTATTTTTGCATGTGTATCTATCAGACCTCAGCCATTCAGAAGTCAGACAGAAAGATGACGGTCTATTCGGAGGTCCAACTTGACGTTTAACTCTTTTGATTTTTTTTTTGTCCCATGCCCTGTCATTAATAATTGATTAATTGTGGCTTAAATGTTTAGTAGTTAAATAAATAAATAGATCTCTCAAATAAAATGCGGGGTGTTCAGTTTCTGGGCTATCTATTACTGATGTCTGCGCTGAAAAACTTAGCAAAGCGCTGTATTTTTTAAATTGTTTATTTTATTAAAAATAGTAAGCCCTCCCATTGGTTGTGGAATATAATTTCCATCAAGTATCTCTCAGCTCGATTGGTAGATGCGCATCTCATGAACCCAATTTTTAACCACATTTTCAATTTTTTAAAACTAATTTGACAAGTGAGCCTAATTGTTGCTGGATTATGGGCATGACATCGCTCCACAATGAAAAAGCCCTAATGCGTCAAGTCGGGACAACGCAAAATATAATATATCGAATATACCAAAAGATTTGATTACTACATTCATAGATTTTGAAGTTTTTCTCTCTCAACTGCGTCATTGGAATCTAGTATCTAACTGCAGGGTGACACTGAAGGCATTTTTAGATCACAAATTATTTAAAAGATTATGCGTTGTACTAGTAACAAATTTTAGTCTCGACCTTAAATTAACAGAGGCTTCCAATTGCGAAATTTGTATGGAAAATATAGCCACTGTTTATTGGTAATAATTACTATTTCTAACAAATTTAGCCTTGAAATTAGATAAATGGTCGTATATGACCGGAAGTGTTGCATAAAAAATGGTTTTTCGTTGAAAAAGGGGCGTGGCACTTCCCATATAAAAATAAAAATTACAAACGTTATTTTTCGACACACAATGGAGGTGAAGTTGTACAATTTTGGACATTGATATGCACCCTGGGATCAATGCACTTTATAAAATGCGGTAAGAAAACTAGACGCATATAATTTCCAATGAGAATTATGTTATTGTGAATGACCCGCTATTTCGGTAGCTGTCACTTTTGAAGCTTTTATTCTTTGACACTTGACGCCATTACTAAAAATGGAACGATACACGCTTCAACAACGCATTGAAATTATTAAAATTCACTACAAAAATGGTGAAAATCTTGCAGTCACAGTTCGTAAAACTAAAGCATTTTTTGGTCGTCGTGAATCACCTTGTCGGAGACCGCAATACAGAAATTGGTGGACAAATTCGAGCTGTTGGGACAAGTTAGTGATGTGATAAATCCCGTGCACGTCGCTCAAGAACAACTGAGAATATTTTTTTTTTTTTTTCTCCGAGGTAGGTGGAAATCTTCCAGAAGACACTATGAGGACACTCGGCGCGTGCTAATAGTAGTGTGAGATTTTTACTCACTAAAACCACCTCCATCGAATTTCTTTTGTACTGCAACTAAGTTATGACTTATCAAGTATTTTTTTTTATCACGAAGTTTTACACGTTTGGCAGGCAACATTCCGGCGAAAGTTCCTGCTCGTTCCGCAATTTTAACGCGGTTGATAATTATCGGGCTAAGTCCGAAGGTTTAGTTCGTTGTAGACGCCGCAATAAATTTGTTTCCTCGAGAATTTCATGGACCGAGCTATTAATATGTCCTAATAATCGATTTCTGTGCTTTCGAGCGCATATTTTCGTTTCATCCTTGACGGTGGGAATTCCGAGGTCTCTATGGAGATCTTCATTTCTATTGTACCACGGTGCACTGACGAATGATCTTAGCACTTTGTTTTGAAAAGTTTGTAAAATGTTTAGATTTGTTTCGCTGGTACAGCCCCATAACTGTATACCATATGTCCATACAGGCTTCATCACTTGCTTATATAATAAAAGCTTGTTCTCGAGGGTAAGCTTGGAATATTTTCCGAGTAACCAATAAAGTTCTCTATATTTGATTTTAAGTTCTTCGCATTTTTTCTTTACATGCGGTTTCCATTTTAATTTGGTGTCGAGAATCATTCCGAGATATTTGGCATCGTTTGCAAACGGAACTTGTACCGTATTTATAAATACAGGCAAGTTATTTGTTTTTTTATATGTAAAATCCACGTGGACCGATTTCGTTTCGTTAAGAGCGATCCTCCATGATTTTGTCCATTCATAGACCCGGTTAAGCGCGCCTTGTAATACTTTGTTTGTTTTTTTGGTCGTTGTGCCCACTGCTAGTATAGGCAAAAGTAGCTACGGTAGTACCTTCTATTTGTGGAATGTCACACGTAAATAGCAGGTACAGGAGAGGCCCAAGGACGCTTCCTTGCGGCACACCTGCCCTTATTTCTTTTAATTCCGAATATTCGTTTCCGTGTTTGACACGAAAGAGTCTATTCCCTAGATACGATTCTAGAATTTTCCATAACCGTTCGGGGGAACTTGTCTTAACTTGCACTTGAGGCCTTCATGCCAAACCTTATCAAATGCTTGCGAAACGTCCAAGAACACGGCAGAGCTTTCTCTATTACATCAGTTATCCGATGCACTTGATCGATTGTTGAATGTTTGCTTCTAAACCCGAACTGATGATCGGGTATAAGACGGTTTTTTTCTATAATTGGTTGTAAGCGTCTGAGTAATATCCTCTCAAAAACTTTGGAAATAATTGGAAGAAGCGAAATGGGTCTATAAGACTTTTTTTCATTCTATGGTTTGCCTGATTTTAGAACCATTATGACTTCCGCGATTTTCCATTTACTCGGAATGTATTGTAATCTGATCGCGGCGTTTATAATGTGGAGAAGCTTAGTTAATGCTTTCCGAGGTAGAATTTTTAGGAGTTCACACGTGATCAGATCATAACCCGGAGCTTTTTTGGGCTTAAGTTTCTTTATTACTTGTCCGAGCTCGGTGAGTGTAGCGTTTATTACTACATTATTTTCAGATGTTAGTCGGTCTGATGCATTAATATTTCCATTAAGCACTTATCCGCCTTATCTTTGTCGCTTTTTGCCCAAACACCTTGGGTTATCTTAATAGGCGGCCCTGCGATCTTCGGCCTTTTTGTGGCTTTAATAGCCTTCCAAAGCGAGTAATTGGATTCTTTTTCAGCTGTTAAGCTTTCGAGGTAATTTCTAGCCTCGTCATTTTTAAAATCTTTAATCGAGTTTGTTAGCAAGTTAGTAAGTCGATTTAGGTTCGCTTTATCTTGCGGGGCTCGAGTTTGTTGCCATCTTTTTCGCGCTTTTCCCTTTGTTCTTACCATATTTATTATTTCATGCGGGTATTTGACGCAGTTATAGTTTGATGTTCTCTGCGTGTGAGGAGTATTATTCCATGCAGCTTTCTGTACGATATTGACGAAGCGGTCGACCGCAACTTCTAATTCGTAAAGCGTCTTGAGTGATTCACGCAGTTCAGTATTGTTCTGGACATATTTTTTGAAGCCTTCCCAGTCTGTTTTGCCGTTTGTTAGCCTTGGCGGTATTTCATTTTTTATAAATGTCTCAGTCGTTGTTAAAATTACCGGAGAATGATCAGAAGAAAGATCAAAACATTCTTCAACTTTAATACGATTGGCGGGTAGTCCTTTTGTAATAAAGAAATCAATCAAATCAGGTATTTTAGCGACATCAGTCGGCCAGTACGTTGGTTTGCCTGTCGAATGAGAATCGCAATTATACTGCATACACACTTCGTAAAGTATTCTTCCCTTTCGCGATATGCATCTAGATCCCCAGAATCTATGTTTGGCGTTAAAATCACCTCCAATTATAAAATGTTGTCCGAGGGAATTGATAAGGTTCGAATAATCATTTTTCTCTATCTTGCATCGTGGTGGGCAGTAGATAGAAGATTTTTTTAAAAATGCATTTCGATATTGGACCTGTACGGAGCTCACTTGCATTGTTTCGAGTTCTAATTGTACAATTAGAACTGAGAATATTGCTGCTTCAATAGCATTTCTGTTTACTCAGCAAGATGAGCAAAATTGAAACAAAAACCTGCCACATTCACGCTCGGGCGCCGGATTACACCGTACCAGCCCTGAGTTCAACTCTTGGCATTTATAACAAACGAAGAATTACCCACGAGGGACGGTTAGATGAAGCAAAAGTAGTAAAATAGGCTCGAGGACTGTTATTTTATTTTTCCGCTTCTTCTTTCTATTTGTGTGTCGAACTTGCACCCTCTTTCCTCTGGGTGAGTGGTGACGCCCTGTAAATTGCGGTAAAGAGGGTTTGACATTATTGAAATGAGGAAAAGAAAAAAAACCGCAAAAAGAAGAGAAAAAAAAATAAACTACAACGACCCCCATTTGGTTGTTTATTTTAATACCAACCATGGAAATAGTCATTTTCCTGTTTTTCTCGTTCTCCTCGTATTATGTCTTGCTTTGGGGTTTTTTTCGCTTCCCGTTCTAGGTCCGGGTAGCCTTTGGCTTAATCCCCGGACAATAAAAAATAATAACGTTTTGACATGGTTGGTAAATTTTAAGGCTGCCGGCTGAAACTCTTCACAAGGGACGGGGTAAACAATAGTGTTTCGTTTTTGTTTACTCTTGGTTTTCAGTGTTGTGTGTTTGTATCCTGATGACAGAGCTAATTAGGCAGCTTTTCGACAACGCAGAGACCTATTTTGTGTGTTCTATTGACCTAGGACGACACGATACTTATTTTGTATTTTATTTTTATTTTAGCCTTTCTGTGGAAGGATGTTGATGTTGGTACCGCCCCAGAATCAAACCAGAACGTGCCCTTGAAAGTTATTTCTCAAGAGTCAAGTTTGTTCATGGGACTCACAGAACCACTGCTTAATATTTTAATAGAGTTATTTTTGTTGAATGTGTAAATAGGTTTAATTTGATTAAAAGTCATTAGAGGGAGTTTCAAATTAAATTACATTATAATAAAAGTGGATGTCGAGGAAGGTATTCAATGTGATAATTGTGTATCTCGCTCGGTTGTTGCTGAATTCAGCTTCAAGTTAAAGAGGTTTTTTTTGCGGTTTTAATGAAGTTTTTCTTACATAAAAATTCTTATTTTACTTGGATGAAAACTCACTCAACTCAAAGGCAAAGTAAACCATTGAATTTCTCAAGATTATGTTTAATTGGAAATTGAGAGAGGCTTATCGACGAATAGGATTGTGTATATTATTTTTTGTAATAACAAGATAGGGAGGCACCTCGACTTTATAGTATACTGTACCTCATACTTACCACTTGGAAGGGTTTGTTCCCTTTACTATAGCCCCGTTGCATTATATTCGTATTTCTTTAAAAAGCATTTCTAAGGATCTTTACTTTGACTTGGCTTTGGAAAGAATATCTTTCTAACTGAGCTCCAGTTTCTTTTATGAATCTGAGATCGAGTAGTCTATAGTAGGTGTATCATCTAAGTACAAGAAGGTTCTTAAAAGTTTTAGACTTTCTCCATTTTTTAAAAATCTTACCGTAAGGTACAGGCCGCAGAGAAGTCGCATTCATTAACCTTGATAACCTAATTCGTAGACGGGTATCAAGTACACTTATATATTAAGTCTGTGTATTCATGCCTAAACAAGCTCTACCTGACATTAGAGACAACTTGGAGTTTCTGAACTTTTTTCTCGAGAATAGGTAATCCAAACATACCTTTCTATCGCACATACTTCCCCTTGCTCCTGGTACACTTTTCCATAAAATTGCAGATTTTGGTTCTAACTACAGCACTCCTGCAACCAGCCACTTGAACCGTTCTCGATCCATCACTTAATACTATAATCAATCGAATTAATACAACCAATAAGAAAACATGATTCTCAATTCCTTTTTCTTTATTGATGTTGACGATTCAACGTCTCAACTCCGAATGCCCCACAATTGTCCCATTCCCATATTCTTCCGGTACATGCAGCTGTCCTCGCTTGAACGATAATAATAATAATAATAATGCCACAATAATACAAGTGTAACAAAAGTGCTACACTTTTTAATTATTTTATAATTTTGTTACAATGTTACTGTTATTTTCGCTTTGTTACACATTTTCCCATTCAAATCTTTTTATATTTTTCTCGTTAAAAAATATTGAAAAGTTGAACTGGTAGCACCTTTTTCTTTCGAACAAACTTCTACTAATTTCTGTCAATGTATTTGTTTGTTTACACAGAACAAACGATCAAACTGCGAGTAGGAATGGGAATGGGAGGGAACGAATATTCAACAATATTCTGTCTCGCCGCGTAGCCGTTGACAATGTCCTACATCTCGTGGTAAATAAAGTTTGCGAAATATAAACTGAAACATATTTTTATTTTTTTCAGTTTGTTAAATTTTTTTCTCTATTTGTTAGCATTTTCGAAAAAATTTGCTTTTTTGCACTTTTAAAAAAATCTGCGGCAACATTGTTCGTGATTACTGTCTAGATATCAGGATTGGGTGTTTGCATGAATTTTCTAACAATACTCTAGCTGGGTAGTCTGTAGAGCGTTCGGATTCATAGCTCCAATGTTTCGTATGGATGAGCTTCGTTATAAAATTCTTTTAAAAGGTGGACTTCCTAGTGCTATCATCCCTGGGTAAAGTATAATAGTAGACATTTCTCTTTTTATTTTTCACATAAAATTCGTCTGTGTACGCCACAGCAAGTTGCGGTTTCAAAGTAATTAAAGATAAATACTTGATTGCCTGAAATTGTTTTTCTCCTTGTCAAGGGTACTATTATTGTATTTGGCAATCAGTACTATTTATTCGGCAGATGTTTAAAAACTTCCAGGGCTGGTTCATTTTTTCAGCAGTTCGTCTTCCAAAATAAGAGTGTAAATATCGCGCTTTGTTTACCCTCTAATTTTGTCTGCTTAAATATTCCTGGCTGATGTTAAGACTGAAAGAGACTTACGTCCAGTATCTGTTTCTCCTAAAGAGCAGATAGCAAAAGATGCTGTCTTCTTTCCGGGTTCTGGCTAAAATGGTTGCAACAGTTGGTATTTGCTAGTGCAACTTTTTGTGAAAAGAGTCTCTATTCATTCATTTGTTGTATAGCTGACATATAGTAACATCTGGTCACCTCAATGTTGACCGCTGTTGGCACTCCTATCGTCTTCGTCACGGTCTTATCCCAAGTACAGTAAAACTCACCTTAAATGTCCCGTTTTTATAGGCACTTATGCGGGCTAGGCAGTTATAAAAAAAATCCTTTTAAGTGCACACAGGCACTTATTTCTAAATTTATACAAAAAATAAAAATAATAAAAATTTATTTTATTTAAAAAAAGCTGTAACCGCCCGGCATTGCCCGTGCATAATGTGGTTTCAGAACAATTGATGAAAACAATTTTTTTTATAAATTTGCTGTCTTGTAGGGGACAGAATTTTTTTTGATAATCGCTCAAAAAAAAAATCATCGATAGACATTGCAGAGGTATAACGCGAGGGAGCGGTCTGCAATAGTGAGGGACTTGAGCCCGTATTAAAAAACATCCCTAAGACTGAGTCCACTCTGCCTTCATGGAATTGCACCTGGTCATTGGACTAATCAGCAACAATTTAATATTCTTTGGACAATGAAAATGAAAGCAAATAATTTTATAATAGGTATTTAAATCACTTTTTTAATTAATGTAACGCTTCTTTGTATACTACATTATAAGTTTTGTTTCTATGGGCTGAGATAGTGATATTCCCTGCATTATTTACCCTGGAGCACGCTACATAATTATCTATAACTGCCCGTGAAGTCAACTCCCACTTTTCTTAAAGTTTGACCCTGTAACTTATTGATTGTCATGGCAGAACAAACATTAATAGGAAATTGAATCCGTTTAAACTGAAATGGATAATTGCTGGGAATTATTTGTATTCTTTGTATAAATACCGTATCTTCTTTACCACGCCCAGTTAAAATTAACGCGTCTATAACGGTTTTCTGTAACGAAATAACCCACATTCTGGTACCATTACGAAGCTTGGGGGATTCAAATTGCGAAGCAACAAAATGGGAACTCCAACTTTTAATTCAATTTTATGAGCAAAAAGGTCATGGGCTGTAATGCTATTTAAAAACTCCACCGGGTAATTTACTGCCTCATCTTGATTACAAATAGCATTTATAAATATCACGACGTGTATCACCAGGAATTTTCAATAATAAAAATCCCCTAATATAATAATACCACGATATGGTATCATTGGTACCTATACCTGTTTGACATTTCTTTCTAGACACTTTATTTCGTAAGCAAAAAAGAGGCAAACAAACCTTTCCTACATATTTGCCATTTCTTTTGTTTTTATTTTCTTAGCAAACCACACAGCGTACTGCCTCTGTCTGTCTCCCTCTCCGTCACAGGAGTAAAAGAGGGTTAAAATAGATGTCAATATAACATTGCGCAGTTAGTATGTTTGATTTGAGAATGAAGTGCATATCTACTCATGCAGGTGAGAATCGTAGAAATGTCTCAAATTTTACCTTTTTATTTAAAAACCATTTGAGTTATCGAGTTATTGGATATCCTAAGTTGTACATGCAGATGTCCTCTATAAGCTGCTGTTAACTACATTAAATGCTCCCAGTATTTTCGAACGGAAAGCGTCACAAAGAAAAAAGCAAAACAAAACCAAAAATTAAATTATTCTTGTCTAATTTTTTTCCGGAATTTATAGAGATATAGAATTGAAACAAAGTAGAGATTGTAGGCCTAGGTATCCTTTATAGGCCTGTGAAAAATGCACCAGAATAAACTGAGCAATTTCTAAGATTTTTGCATCTACTGACATGCTACACCAATTTTATTTTTATGATGATAAAGAAAATATTTTTGATTTTTAAAGCATGAAACACAAGGAAGCGCTAAAGGGAAAACAGCTTTTGTATTTTTTCAGCTGATTTCAAAAATGTGTATACTTAAAAGGATTTTTTTTTCAGATAAATTTCAATAAAAGTACGATACAAAATAAAAGGCAATTAAGCGGGAAAGGTAGTTAAGCGAAAGGTACTTATAAGATGAGTTTTATATCAAAAAATCCTCAGAATTTTTGTTCTCAAAAAAAAAAAAAAAAACAGGTACTTATGCGCGTTAGGCACTTATCCGGGTTTTACTGTAACAATTTGACTTCGGTAAGGTTCAAATTTGTAATTCCTGTAGGCAATTACATTTGCTTTTATTGAACTTTTGGTATAAACAAAATGACTTAAACTAGGTAACAAATGATTGTGAATAGTATAATGTGTTGGCTGAACAACAGAGGCCCAAACTGTATACAATGTTTGTTTTCTTAGATCTATTTTACATAAATTGTGGCTGTCTTCTCGGCTTCATACTCGTGGTATGCATCGTTGGCTGGGTTTACCTCAGGGTGTTCAAGTCCGGGTGTTGATATTTCTCTAGGCAACAGCTTCGATAGAGCTTCTATAGTCTTTTTTAACCGAAGTTGATCCATTTCGAAGTAATTATTTCGATTATAACTTCCGTAAGACATTTATACATAATGTACCCTTCTTTCATTGAATTCGCCTTGCAGAACTTTCTGACTTTCGTAGCTAATTGTTTGACTGACTTTTGTTTTCCTTATTGTAGGTTGGTGGGTAGAGCCGTTTTGTAATATTTGCCAGTCTATATATCTGGTGGACCAGTTGCGAGTTTCGGATGTTAGTTTTGACATATTTTAGCTCTACCAATATCATATCTGTCCTCCAACTTTCACTTCCTAAAGCCAGCTTTCTTTGAGCGCATATTTGATATTTTTAATCTTTAACTGCGTTATCCATTTCTTAAAAAGGTGCTTTGGTTTTGATCACTTCGAGCCGATCTGCATTGCCTTCTAGATTGGCGGTTTTTTTTTCCAATGGAATAGATCTGTAGTGAGACCTTGACGATACTTACTATATACAACGTAGCTCGTTTTTAGTTACCTTCATGTACACGCAGTGAAGCATAACTTCAAGTTCCTCCTCCCCGCCAGATTGAAGGGTATTTCCTACATTATAAATTATAAAGAACTTTTGTAAGTACTCATCCCTGATGTCAATGATGTCAATGCTTCCCCTAATGGTGTTGTGACCGATCGCTTTATACATAACCCAGCATCCATAGCATACAAAGGCTGTTAGAGTGCGCCATTGGTCGCTACAGCTGAAATGCAATCATCGACATATCTCCAGTACAGTACGCCGAGTCGCTGATGATGTTAAGGTAGACTCCTTCAATTTTAAATTGCCAGAAGTCTCACGTCGCGTATTCAGTGGGTGCGTATACCTTTTTGTACTTTCGACCTCACAAAATAACAAAAAACTTCGCTAGAATAAAACTTCCCATTCATTATGGTGTCGAAAAGCCATCAAATTTTACAGCAAAAACGCCTTACGAGGTTCTATTAATCAGTGGTCATGATTGCGTGAAATTGTTCGTGGAATCTCGTAATAAATAAATGTACGCTCACTTGCCATACCTAGCTTCCAATTAATCGATCTTCCAAATGTCATTGTGACAACTTCCCATGACACGCAATATATTAAAACAATAAAACACCGACAATGGTAAATAAATGCGAAATTTAATTCCATTGCCAGTGCAAATACTTTGACTGATCAAATCTTCTCCTTCTGCAACCTCCTACATGACTCTCAATATAAACTCCCCCAAGGCTGTTGAATTAAAGGCCAATCAATCTGGCTTTTATCTCGTTTTCAATATCTCATTCCAGATTTCCGAGTCTAAAGGACCCATGCTTCCGATACTTGCTGCTGTAATAGTGGTAATCTCAGTCGTAGACTTAATTAAATTTTCCCCAACGAGAAGTTCGACATCGACTACCAACTACCAGTCATATATCGACCCCATTGTACGTATCCGCATCCACAGCAATCGAGAAAGAAAAGGAAAATCTCACAATCCCTTCTCAAGCGATGTTTTATTATTGCAGCCACGCTATCGGAACGATTTATGTATGAAGTTGCTGCCACATCGACGTTCGTTTTCTAGTCGTGGCAGCACCCTTTTTTCGTATTGAGCATGTTTGTCCTTAAGCCCACGCACGCAAGTGTGTTTAAGTAACGATTCACCGATCCGTGTTGTGTGGGGAAAAAAAAGACGAAGAAGTTATTACGGAACGTATCCCTCCGTGTGTCATAAAGCTAACAGCTTGAGTGGTCATTAAATATTTTTTTATTTGATTGATTTAATTTGATGTCCTTTTGGACGTGGACCCTTGATTGCCATGCCACCGCCTAAGAAGCACAGCAGCGCTCCAAAGGGATAACCGGCAACGCTGTTGATCATGGTCTTCTCTTTTATATTTTCATTTAATAATCCTCTGGGTAGTCGTCCTCGTCATCCCTTGGATAGTTTACTGTGTATCAAGTATCAACATCTGCACAATCAATTACTTGTGCAATCCCCAGATTGTCGTGGTCTTCTTCGTCCGAAAGTATAAACGTTATGGGAGGCGAAACTCACCGCCGACCTTTCACAATTTCATCGATAACCTTGAAGCGCACCGCCAAACACAAAAGTCTCTGATACAAGTCAGAACGTCAGCAGGCAAATATGCTTTGCGGTGTGTTTTTCGTTGTTGTTGATGGTTAACGTGCAGGGGGCGGAATGGGAACTTAAGTGGGGTTCTCCCGATATGACGACGACAAAGAGAGAGAGAGAGTGTGTGTGTGTAATGTTTACAAATGCCAATCAAAAGGGTAGTTCGGAGTGTTGTGTTAGCTGGCAGGTGCCTGCTGAATGGCATTCAATGTTACTGATAAATTGAAATTAGGTGCGAAGGTGCCATTCAATTGAAGTGGAACCTGTGGACTGCCGCTGTATTTGGTGGGTGGTTTGACTTGATGGATATATTGATACTCAACCGTGACGATGGTATAGATGATTAATTGCACTTACGTCATGTGAAATTTGAATTAGATGTAACCAGCTGGCATAGGGCTGTTGGCAGATGGCAGCACATTGAATGGTTTTATATCTTTAGCGATTTAATCTACGGGCGATAAACAACCATGTACGAGTAGCATATAAGATTTATGGAGATATGGTGACTAGGCTGAGATAGGTACATGGATTATGGTTTTTCTTATCGATTTTGTGTCACTTGTATGCTGGCACACAAATATGGAAAAAAGTGTATTCATATCTCTGAATTATGTCAGAGTAAAATTCGCAGACTCATTAGATAGCCCAATTTCTTGCTCTTCTATCACGATCATTGTCATTTACCTTAGGACTCCCTTTGCCGTGGTACTGATGGTAGTGGGGATTTACCACTTCCAATTAATTTCACAACTTTTTTATAATGTAATTCATGAAAGCTCGTCTATGCCAGAAAATTAAAACACTTTAAGCAACGAGAAATATACGTCAAATGTGTTTTTACCCGACTGCACACAGAGAGGGTTATGTGTTTCGGGTGTATCCCATGTACGTTCCATCGGGACACCCTGTGGCCTAAACGGCTTGACCGATTTTGAAGAGTGAGGTGTTATAATTATAAGATTCGTATTCTTCCCCGGAGTGTCATAGGCTAAACAAAAAAAAAATACCTATATAAAACTAAATTGAAAGAAAAACGAAAAAAAAAACAATTGTCACACAAATGTCAGTGAGAAATGTCAAGATATGAAATACACTGAACTGTGAAATAAATTACGTTCTGATCTATTCACAATAGCATCGCAACTCATACCCAGCCAAGTTTCGCACCTAGCGGCATCTACATTTCAACTCAACATCGCAACTGACAGACAAAAATCGCATCATTTATTTTAAGTGGATAGTGTTACCATCAAACGAATATTATCGAATAAATCGATCGCAATCACACAAATTCTATACACTTACTCATCAAAAATGACAGAAAATTAGCAAAATAACGAGTAACGAGTGGTTCTTCTCTTGACTCGAAACAGTTCAGAGAATTTCAACCGGCAAGAACTGATAAATATGTCAAATGCACAAAGTTGTCAAGAAACAAACTCAAAATCCGGCTTAAAAATGAATTACACAGAACAATAAAATCTGTAAAAATAAACGAAATTCGGTGGTGTTTGAATGTTCTCCTACAACGTTTCATACGTTGCAAAAAGGTAAGTTACATATGGATTAGATGTCAAAGATGAAAGTTGCCCAAAGTAGCTCGAAGTCTATCCACGTACTTTGGCGTATATTTTTAAATAGTTAGGTATATGTACTTGAATGTGTCTTGTTCATATCTTTTTAATTGTTTTTTTTTTTTACAGTCAGTCGGGTTTTTTGGTTTTTTAAACAATTTTGTTTTATTATATACTAATTTCCCGCTCATAAATAAACTAGGTAACACGAAATTTCTTGTTTACAACTTCGGTCTTACTTTCTCGTACTGCAAGTCTCAACTATCCCTTTTGAGAGAAAACAGAACAACAAAATAACTGAATTAATGACTTTTGCTGTTTTGTTTAAATATTGGTTTTATTAATTTTGTATTGTTTAGGTACCTTATTTTTTGGTATTTTTGTTAAAAATACTTGTTTGCAAAAAAAAAAAAATCTACCACCAAAACATTTAATTTACTAAATTTTTTTACAGAATCTACTGCGAAGAAATATTCCTGAAGTGGCAACGCAGGCTGTGAAGTGAAAAATATTTAATCATTTGAGTTTTCAAAGCTGATTTTTTAATTATATCACTTCACGAGCACGCATTATGTGATTCTAGAACTCATCACGATAAACTGCTGTCAAATGTGTACTAAAATGTACTAAATGATAAATCCTGTCACATAAATGTCATTTATGCCCATGTCCGGACTATCCATAAGGCAGTGGAGGCAACTAACTAGGCACCGAGGAAAAAACTTAAAAATGTTTCATGGAATGAAAATTTCATTTAAAGATTTTAATCCACAATGACAATTTTAGTCTATTAGTTCTTTTTTCAAATATAATAGAATGATATGCGATTTTAACGCCGACTAATCAGACGACGGTATGGCAAGCAAGAGCAGCTGTTTTAAGCGCTGTAAAACTTCTTCTTTGTGAGTGCACAAGTCACCAACCAACAATCCTTAATTGTTTTTATTATAATTATGTAATAAAAAACCACACATACTTTCCTTTCATTTATTTTAATGCTTAGGGTTGTGGCATAGCTTCGTATCGTAGTAAAAAAATAATATAATTGCATTGGGATAAAAATAATGTATTTTTGGAAGTTAGAAACGGTTTAAGGAGCCCCGAGAATTGCCTAGGACAGAATGAGTCGCGACCCCAAGGCATAAGTAAATGTAATGACCCATTTTTACATATGGGCTTCAAAATCAGAATTAAAAATTTATTTCAGTTTTATTTTTATTTATTTTTGTACATTTGGTGGACTTTTTTTTGAGTAGCTTATTTGTTCAACCATGGATTTGATTTGGAAATAAAATCAGTAAAATCATCCTCCAGTTCCACTCTTTTCCCGGCAGTAGTCTTTATGTTCAGCATTGAAGAAAACGTAAGCTACTGCCATCTGCACGTGGCAGCGCGTGTTTTCCAGTTTTGCCAGGACATCAAATTTGTCTATAGCCATATAGAGCTCAAGTCAATTAAAAGATGGTGAGTCTCGTAACATGCCTCGATAGTTCTTGCAAGACTTTTTGAAGTAATAGTTCTTTAGGCACGCTTGACTTGGGGGGTAAGCTGCTGAATGCGTTACAAAATCGTTACGGCAATTGCGAGCGAAAGTTGAGAGGGAGATATAAGTTAGTGAGATAAAAAGAGAGAAAGAGTTGCGTTTCGTTTCGAATATTACTGTAGAGGCGAGCACACATTTTCGTTCTCTCTTTCTACCAGCCAGTTGCGTTTTATTATCTAAGACACATCATACAGTGCAGCAGTGATACCAGATCGGGGGATTTATCATTTTTTGAGGGATTTACTCACTAATAAGGGATTTTTCAGACCTCATAGTACAAAAAGAAAGGGATTTTACTTTTTTGTCAAATTTTGTTCCTAATTGCTCATTTCATTAAGAATAAAAAAATTATTCAACCTACGATCAAATTAAATGTTTTCATGTTTAGAAAAAAGTCATTCAAAATATCTAAATGCTTTCATTTTATTTTTTTTATTTCCCTAAACTGTTTCATAAAATGAGATATGTGTGAATGAATCACGAGTATTTTTTTCAAAACCGGCCTTAGGGTATCTGAAGCCCTTTGTCTGCGCTTATTTTTAGTTTTAATTGTGGGTCTTATTTGCCTTCTCTATGCTTGTCACAATGCCTCACAGATGAAACGGCTGTTATAAAGAAATAGATAAAATTCTGACATATGTTTTCATTATTTCATAGATCGAGAACCGAATTACACATTTTGTGAAAACACAAAACACAGAACGAGAATCGACCCCCAGGGCACATGTTCGATTCGCGGTGAAGACCATCTAGTAAAATGTAAATTTTAACATGAAAACTGTCCTTGGATACTTAGTTTTAATAAATAAGAAAAGAAAAAATAAGAAAATGGGAAATTGCAAGATTTTGGTACTGAAGCCCATATGACACTACATTTTTTCTGCTTTTAAAATAAAACTAGAGCAGTACGAAAAATTAGAACGAAAATTTCCGATAGGAATTTAATGTAGCCTCATAAAAAATAAAAATAAAAGAGTGCACGACTGGGTCGAACGAAACTTTCTCGTTAAACAAATGTTATTAAGTAGGAAGGTAATGATCTGAGAACCGATGCTAGATAAAAGAAACGGTTAAATAAAATTCACTTGGGTTATTCATCTGATAGGCAGTTCATAAATTTAAATAACAATGTGAGTTTTTTATAAAATGTAGTTAAAGAGTTAAAAGCGTGTACAGTACTATTTCAAAATCTTTTACATTTAACAAGGTTTTTGAGTACAAGGAGAAGCGTAGTTGGAGTTTCTCTTTTCTGATTTGTTAGGGAATGTTTTTAGTTTTGACCAAAATAGATTAGTAACGCTGGATTAAGATGTCTATGATTGGAAGTAGGGTTCATGTTAGACCGATATATTTACATAGATATATATGTAAGTTTTCAAAGATTTAATCATTACTTGTTTTTTTTTTTTAAGTTTTATCGAAATGGAAAATAGGGTTATCGAGATATGAACAGTTTTTTTTTTAAATTACTGTTTTCGGTGATTCGAATTGAAAATTAAGAACGCAATAATTTTGAAAACATCAATTTTACTCTAAGTTTGCATTTTGGTCAAAATCGTTATTGCCAACAAAATTTTCCAAAAATGACTTTTTTCAAAAATCCATTTTACGATAATACAGAGAAAAACTGAGTTTGCCATTAAGTTAAAAATTACCATATTATAATAGAAATGAACTGTAAGCCCCCAATCTCTAAATCCGAAGTTTGACCGAAATACGGCCAGCCGTTTAGGCTGTAGGCCTCGAGACATTCAGACAGACCGACAGAATTTTGCGACCACTAACGTCAGAATTGATTAGCAGTCATTATTTTATTTCTATATCATAGTTCGTGCAACGATAACGCCAGTGAAAGTGTCAAACAATGATTCAGGAGCAATATTCCACCTCTTAACCTAGTTGTTGCTTAATAATCTTGGTGCTTGTTTGACTAGTTTCCTAATGACTATGTTTCCTTTTCTTTTTAGGTAAGTTTGGCAAACACGAGACACATCAACTTAGTAAGTATAAAGTTTAAAAGGTGCACCTCTTTTAAATGGGGAAAATGATTCAGATTCAGCATACTAAGCTTAGACCTGAGCTATGATTTCATTGGCGTCACTATCATGCCAATTTGGCGAAACATTAGAATGAAAATAATTCCCGCCCTAAGGGTAGGTATTTAAATCGAAAACACACGGAAATACTTTGGAAAGGCGAAGCTGATAGAAAATTTTGTTCTTCCTCACTCAACACTAAATTTGCCAAGCGATGGCTTGCGTCGAAATCGCAATGCTGCTGAAAAAAACATTCAATTCAAGTCCATGTAGGTAACATTTATGACTTTCAGTGTATCGTCTACCCTTCTCGTTCACTCACTCAAATTCTATATCTATTGCTGAGACACGACTTTCGTTTCCAGATATGTAAGGTCATACTCTAATAAGACGATTATTCGCCAAACCTTACTCGATAATCGACTTAGGGTCACTAAGCCTCAAGTAGCTTCATCTACTTGCAAGTAATTGGGAGATCATAATGCAGACGGCAAACACTCAAACTCCATACAAAAGAAATTGGATGTTCACCAGCTGCGGCAATTCCAATTTGATGCAAACGGATACGACAAGTACAACAAATTTCCCATGAATATAACCATTTGATTGTTGAATGGGTCGGGTCAGTATCATCATTAAACCAACAGAGCGTGCATGTGCCTCATGTTGTCCACTCAAAGACCTCTCTGTGGGAACTCAAATCAAATTTGGAAATACTCGGAACCCGGTTAGAAAGTTTTCAGAAGCACCCTTCAGCCATTGCATGAACGGGTGGCCCCAACTGGATTGTTATAAAGATTTATTTCCCCCCTTCGCCCCCCCTCTCTCACCAATACACACACACAAAGTATAGGTATACACGTTGTCCAGACAATTGAAAATCATTGATATGACCAAGGAGTACGTTGTACGTATCTCCACTTGAAATCTTTCTTCAATCTTCTTCTGTGGCCCTAATGTCATATTTCCCTCATAAATTCTCGAAACACAATTCAGGACACATACGGAGAGGATTTGTGTAGTGAAACTATTTTATTTCTTCTTTTTTTTTTAATAAATAAAATGTATATCCCAGGACACACTAACAGTCCCTTAGCGGCTGCAGTTGGTTTACCGATAAAAACGAATCCACTGAACAATAAAACGACAAGGGAGTGTTGTCTCTCAATCGCCCAATAATTCTTCCTTTCAAAGCAGCAAAACCCCTTGAATGCAGAATCGAAAGGATACCCTTCTCGCTGACCATCCATGGAGAATTCTTTGCACAATAGTATACGTGAACGTGGTATAATATGGAAGACACTCAAACGAAGGCAACCGCTGGTCTCTGGTGTTCGCACCCTTTTTTTTGTTATTGAGGAAAAAATCTCTTCCGGGAAGAGTCTTCAACATAAATTTCCAATTTGCATTGTCAGGGACAATGACAACGGTCTGCGATTTTTTGATTCAACTACAGCAGACAGTCAATCTGTAGGGGAACGTGAAAGTCTCGAACTTCAACTGAACTGAAAAGGCGTTCGAGTGGAAGGCCGAAAAATCATAACAGTCGGGACGCGTTCCGTTTTGAATTTTATTGAACAAAATTGTATGCGTGATTTCTTTTAAAGGTTAGGTCGGTTTGGGGTGTATAATTTCCTTTTTTGGTATAACTTTATTTTTCCGGATGACAAGCACCAACGGATGTGTGTCCCTTAACATTGGAGCGCTGCCACCAATATCCCCGTCATTGTTCGTGTCGACGGCAGTATTTAAGTGGAAAGTTAGTTTGGCTGTTTTTATTCTGTTGGAATAAAACTCTTGACAGCATGTATGATGGAGGTCCTTTGAGCGTCCCCACAGGGACGGCAAGAGCTCTATACGTGATTTTGTGACAAGAGAAAGAGAAAAGCTGGAAATGAATGACATAAATATTTATATGCAACCATCAGTGACCAATGTCCTTTTGTTTGAGACGACCAGGTCCTTTATTAACTTTGTCCTATTTATTCATTTGACCTCTGTCTTGAATTGTGTATGCAAAGGGCTGACTATTTTTTGGCTATATGCTGATGCGCAGTCAGAATCTGGTTTTATGTCTTGAAATGTTAACTTTTGTGCAGGACGACCAAAATCAATTTTGATTTTATTTTTCCTTCATTTAAAAATCGTGTGGAATGGGACTGAGTTGGGTTATTTATTTAAACAACTTTTGGTTGAATTTATTTTATGATAATTTGTTTCAGGTGCTACTTTCGCTAATCAGATTTGACAGTATTTATTTTGAATTCGGAATTTTAAGTAGGAATTAAATAAAAACAAGCTTAAGCACAAGCTGATTGAATAAAGCCTCCGTTTTTAACGCAGCGGTAAGATTACGATCCGAACGTAAAATAGTTGGCCCGTTTACTTTCCGTCTTATGAAATTCAAAAAAAAAAAATTGGCACGCCAAAGTAAACAAACAAACTAAAAATTTATTTCGATATTGTGAAAGTGTTAGACATATACTTTTAAAAATAATTCTTCATAAAATAATAACAGTTCATTTAATGATTAAATAAACGAAATTATTGTAGCTCATATAACGCAAAATAGTTGACCCACTCTTTTACCACTGAGTGAGGTCACCTTTGTTTTTAATAACGGCTGTAATTCGACTTGGAAGAGTTTCCACTAAATTAAAGCAGCATTCAGGAGTTATGCCATTCCAAACTTCTTGGATCTTTTCCTTCAATTCATTCAAGTTTTTAGCCGGATTTGTTCTTAATTCTTTTTTCATTTTTCCCCACAAAGTGTCAATTGGAGACAGGTCCGGGATATTTGGAGGCCACGTTAGAACTGGAATGGTGTGTTCTCGAAGCCAGCTCATATTTTGCTTGGCTGTATGACATAATGCGCCATCTTGCTGAAATGTAAAACTGCCATCTTCTCTTTGCAGCCTCGGAATCGAAGGTAGAAGTTGGTGCTCTAGGATGTCTTGATACCTACTGGCATTCACAGTACCATCGATGAAGCGAAGGTCACCTACTCCTTGTGCTGACGTACATCCCCATACCATTACTGAAGCGGTAAATTTAGTTTTTCGTCTAAAGCAGTCTGGGTGAAATGCTTCAGCTGGCGTTCTTAAAACTCTTGATCGTGAGTCTCCAACACAAAGTTCGAATCGAGACTCCTCGCTCCATATTACACTCCTCCATGGCCTTAGCGTCCAGTTTTGATGAGCACGAGTCCACTTTAAACCATGTTCCCACCAACGTGATTTAGCTAAATCAACTTGATTTAGCTATATCATCTCATAAATTACGTGATTTATCATACATTTTCGTGATTTATAAGTGTTTAAATTTTAATTACGTATCTGTCATCGCAAATCCACACAAAATAAAATCGAACATACCTGTTCTTAACTTCAGCACTTTATTCAGCAAACAAAAAAGAAAGAACAACTGTCAAAAAAATTATTTCAAATTCAATTTTCTAATTTTGTTCGTGTTTCAGTGAGTTTTTGATATTTTTATTAAATTCATGCAATGAAAAATTGTTTTATTCTTGGCAGGTATGGCAAAAAACAGAAAGAATAACAATGGTGTTGCACACCTAATGTTAAAGTCGACAAAAACGTCAAACTAAATCATTTAAAGTTCGGTGGAGATGCCTTTCGTGATTTATAAATCACCTTAGCTAAATTATGTTGGTGGGAACATAGTATTAAGCGCTTCTTTTTTTGCAAAGGAGTTAAAAGTGGTTTTTCTTTTGCCAAAGCGACGGTTTTTTAGAAGAAACAATTTTCTAAGATAATAAAACAAAAACAATTTGGTCAAAAATTGCTGTATAAAATTTGTATCCCATTTCCTTCATTTCCCGAATGCAGGTGTCTCTTGAAACTTGCTTTTTAATCACATTTTTCCACTGTAAGGTGATATTTGCCGTTGTAGCACGACGATATTTCTTGAGAATTTTTCTTAAAGACCTTCTGTTACGATCGTTAGCAATTGATGGTCTTCACAGTTTTCTTCAGTAGGTTCACATTTCCAGTCTTCTTGAATAAATTAATAATGTTTCGAACTGAAGACCTCGATATTTCCAAATTTTTTGCAATGTTATATGCCGAAACGTTTTTTTTTGTTCGCTTTTATTATTAAATTACGTATGTCTTCCGATAAACACTTGCCACGCGCCATAGTGAACTTTGATGGCGACTGCAATCAGTGAATGCCTGACTTGAGACTTAGCACTTAAATAACGCAACAATAAACGGTAAATGTCAAGAGAGAAACACATTATCCAGCTTAGGCTGGTTATCTGTTGTCGCTTAAAAGTTTGTCTTCTTGCGACTTGATGTTGCAAATCCGAAATGAGGCCAAATGGGGAACTAAAGTCGAATATAGCCAGTCAATGAAATCGAAAATCATTCAAACTGCATTCTAACATCTCAAAAAAAGGAATAATCTAAGTGTTGTCACTTTGCTGCAATTGCAGTCGATCTACTACATTCTTTTTGTGAAATAAATCTACTGCCTCTAAATCAAATCTACTGCTCTTTCAGTTTTTAGAAACATATCCCTTTACAAAATCTCCTACAACTATTATCCAATTCTGTCATTGAATGCAGTCATTCGCATTCTTACCAAAACCATAAAGTAAAGTTTTAATACTTACGGCCACATTATTCACTCTGGGTGTAACTCGGGTTTAAGTAAATTTTATACCCGATCATTAATCCGCACTTTTTAAACCCGACAATTTAAACCTGTGTCCATATTATTCACTGAAAAATATTAATTAAACCCTCTTGGTTAACGATGGATTTAAATGCGGATTTTAAAGAGTTTAAACCGATTCTAACCCGTTTTAAACGTGCGTAATGTCAAATTTTACAAAAAATGACATTTGTTTTTTTGTTGTTTGCCATTTGGAAATTGATTTTATTTGTTTCTGACACAGTTATATTTTAATGTGCATTAATTATGCCGACATTTTTTTCGAATCATCGAATGTGTCCTCTTTTTTCAGCCGGAAATATTTTCGGAAATATACCACATCGTAATCGTCAACACAAGCTTGTGCATTCCATATATTCGACGACGATGACGAAGTTGATTTACCATCAGCTCTCCGACAAATTCGTCTTCTGATGACGAATACATCAACATTTCACGAATGAAATCCATTTTTATTTTATATTTTTGAAGTGAGAACGTTGGGCATTTTTTAGATGGGATTTGAACTCGCGACACCAATGTTCGCGTTAGCAACCACTTCTGCTGAAAAAAATGCCTAACTTGGAAAAAAGATGTCTTTTCATAATATAATGCCTAATAAATATTTTAAATTATATTAAATTAAACAAAACTAATTTTTACTTATACAACAAACATTTTTAAATTTATTTCCAATTTCATTCCGCTTACTGGAAGTGGAAGCTGCAATTAATTGGATTGGATTGACAGATAGAGTGTTCGGAAAATTGACATAGTTTGAAGGTGGAAACACATTCTTTAAGGTTACATATAATTTTTTTTTTGCAACGATTTTTTTAAGAATGATTAAAAAATGAAAAAGTCAGTATATATGTTGAATCAAAAAAAAATGGAAAATATATTTAAAATAAAAAAAAAAGATGCCTTTTCAAAAAATCATGAATGCATGAAAAAGCCCAAGTTGTAATTTTTTTTTTGTACTAATAAATAATAATTGGCGCAACATGTCCGTTGGGACCCTAGGCCTAGCTTCTCACAACCATACGCCTTATGTGAGTTTTTAATTTTGGGACGAATGCAAGGGATCTACAATTTTATGCCGAGTCCAAACGGCTAATTGAGAAACTCTTTCATGATAGTTATACTCTCGGATGTTTGTCAGACGTTCGCGAGAGGTGGCGCAGTGAAAAAAACCTTAAGTTGGAATTTGGGTTTTCCCGGGATTCAAACCTGGGGCCCTTCGCTTTGTACTAATAGTTTATAATAATGAATAAAAAACACTTCATTTAAAAGTAAAGGGTTTTTAAATAAGAGCGCTACAAAAGTTTTTTTAAATAAAACAAAAACGGTTTTTGGATATCAATGAAATTCTTTATTCCTGTGAAAGTTCGTTCGATGCCATTATGTATGGAACTCGATTTCTTTTGCATGGCCACCACGGGCACGCTTGCAGAAGTCCAGACGCTGAACCAAATTTTCGACGGTTTTGAAGCATAAATCGGCCGATACTGCTGCAATTTCACGTTCGATATTCGTACGAAGTTCATCAATCGTCGCTGGCTTGTTGGCATAGACCATAGACTTGACGTAGCCCCACAGGAAATAGTCTAACGGCGTCAAATCGCACGACCGAGGCGGCCAAGCGACTGGACCATTTCGTGAGATAACACGTTCTCCAAACTTGGTTTCCAATAAATTGATTGTGACATTCGCTGTGTGGCTTGTGGCACCGTCCTGTTGGAACCACATGTCCTCCAAGTCCATATCATCCAATTGGGGCCAAAAATATTCGTTTATCATTGAACGGTAGCGATTCCCATTCACAGTAACGTGCCGGTCTTGATCATCACGGAAGAAGTACGGCCCAATAACGAAGCCGGCCCATAAACCACACCAAACCGTAATTTTTTCGGGATGCAATGATGACTCTTGGAGTACTTGTGGATTGCTGCTTGACCAATACCGCATATTTTGTTTATTGACGAAGCCATTCAGCCAGAAATGAGCCTCATCGCTGAAGATGATTTTTCGATGAAAATCCCAATCATTTTCAAGTTGTTGCTCAGCCCAATTCAATGGTGGTCAAGCGGCTTCAGTTCTTACGTCAATTTAATCTTTTAAGGATGTAGGCCAAGATCTTTTCGCAAAATTCGCCACAACGACGTCACAGAGATGCCCAACGCTTCAGAACGACGTGTGAGAGACACATTTGGACTTTCTTCAACTGAAGCCTCAGCGGCAGCAATATTCTCGACACTACGGGCACTTCTTTGTCTCACTGACACGAGAACATTTTATACTGTGGATTCAAATTTTTCCACTAGACGCTCAATTGTTGATCTGCTACGACGATTATGACGACCATAAATTGGACGTAGCGCTTTTAACGTTGAGGCCACTGACTCCGAATTTCGGTAGTAAATTTTAATAATTTCGACTCGTTGTTGGCTCGTATATCTTTCCATCATGAAATGGCAAACCTTACTGAAGAGAAATGTCAAAAGAGCGGCAAGAAATTCGGCGTCGTTTACTGTCCCTGTCGCTCTACTTTCGTAGCGTCCCTGTTGAAAAACCCTTTACATATTTCCCACACAATAAAATATTTCCTGATGAATCAAAAAATACACACGCAGTTGTTCAAGTTCACTTTTTTTTTACTTTTCTATTTTACGTATTTCTCGTGTCCTGCGAGCGAAGAAATATCAATATTATTAAATTGAGTTTTAACCCGAGTTAAAATACTTAAACTGATCTCCGGAGTGCAGTATAAATCCAATCGGATTAAACGCCGTTTAAAAAACTGGGTTTATGTTCGGGTTTAACGAGTGAATATTATGGACTTGGATTTAATTTTTGGCTTAAACTCACTTAAACCAGGGTGTAACCCTTAACCCGGATTAAATGGAGGGAATAATATGGCCGTTAGTTTATGACTCAAACAAACCCGCAACCTTTGCTTTGATGATTAATGGCAGGTTCGAGTTTTGTACCTATTTCATTTTCATCTGTTGTTAGAAAACTTTTGGTACAATGGAAAAAAAAATAATTAAATCTACATTAAAAGGTAAAATTGCCAAACGCAAAATCAATTGAATCAAATATGAAAGTTAAACTGATAAAATGCGGAAGCAAGAATTGAAGCCTGACAAACAACCATATGACGACCATAGACAACGCCGTGAGTTCGCTTAAATTGTGCGCTGGAAATGTTGCCCGGGGATCCGGACTTTGGCCAAAAAAATCATCTTTTCGGACGACGCTAATTTTTTGTTCAGCGGCTATATCAACGGTCAGTTGCAAAACTGTCGTTACTGCAGCAAATATAATCCACAAGTGTTCGAGCATGCACAGAGATAAATTGTTTGATGCGGTTTAAACAAATTCAGAAATCAGGACCTTGTAAATTCCAAAGGAGACTCCAAGACACAAGCTCTGCGCCCTAACCCCGAAATGGATTCTCTAAACCCAAAGCTATTTATATTAACCTATAACCCACAAACCAAAATTCATCTTGTATTCATTAAGATGAATTTAATTGGTGAAATCAAGTCGAGTGCGGGTTTTCCCCACAAGTTCTAATCGGGTACTCCTACTCATGTTCCCCTTCCCACTATTCTCGTTCCGCCATACTAATAATCATTTTCAGTGTCCAGGCTAAATTTTCCTAACTCACAGTAGCGAAATTTTCTATACAAAATTGCATATTGTGACCTACAAAATATTTAGTTGAAGATTAAATATGATTATTAGTAAGGCCCGTTTCAAATTCAACTATACTGATACTCCCAAGCCTCAATCGCTAAGACCCAAGCAACGATTTTTTTGCATTATTTAACAAGTTCGTTAGTAAGCTGGGTGTTGATGTTGGGCGGTAATTGGTTGGACGATGTCGGTTTCAAAAGGTTAATGTCTATAATAAAACATTTTTTGAATGACTACTTTTCGGTTATATGCTTATTCAAATGCTCCCCGCCGCAAATGCATCCCAGTTGGATTAGGAAGCCTGAAAGCTCAAAGGTAATCTATTGTACTACTTCTGCAATGACATCTCTTCATTTCAAACAGCAATTTGGCCAAAATTGTAGGCTGAAAAACTATAGAATGACTCCAAATGGTGCAACCACGCCACACAACATTTAACAAATTCGTTTTAATGCCACTTCCCAGGTGCAACCAACAAATTGGTGGCCATCTCGAAAGACTCTTCCAATGCGGCCACATCTACAACTAGTCTCTATTTTCGTGTCGTCTTTCTGCACCACACTCGCCAGCATGCCGCATAGCATCAAGCAAAAAAAACCGAAAGCCTCAAAACATAATACCATTCCGCGGTGTATGTCGGTACAATCGATTTCGCTTCGTCATACCTTGGCTGAAAGTGGTGCACACGGACAAGCAAATAGAACCCAATAACATGCTACAGTGGATTGGGAATACATATCCACGTACATCTGACCCCAATATCATATCACAGCCTTGTGTCCTGCAAAGGCTGACCATTTTTGTGATTCTTCTTTTGGGCATATACAATTCCCAATGGAAATTGCTCCACTTTCACAAGCAATAAACGAGAACACCATCGGATTTTTCCTACGATTTCGTTCGTCTTTTTATCGAAAAACTGTACACCCCAAAACACTGCATCTGACTTTACGGGAGTGCGCATTTTGGAGCGCGCTTTAGAAAACAAATACACCTCTGACAAGGAACAAAGATTGACAAAGCGAACAATAAAAAAAAAAAAACCAAAACCAGCAGCCAGGATGAAACCTCGAAAAGAAATAAATTCCAGTCCTGTCCCGTTTGTGGGTCCATTGTGAAAGAAATGAAATTCCTCTCGAGTCCTCTTGCACTGGACATTGTTGGTTAGGGCGAGGGAATTCCATATCCACCCCATTCGTTGCCGGTGTTCTCCTCGAAGCCCTAGTCCTTTCATTCCTATGTTTGCGGTATATGGTAAATCCAATCCAACATTTAGCCCTCACATTATAGAAGGCGCAAAGCTGTAAATAGCCGACGGCGGCGTGCGCGATAGCATCGTCTTTTTCTCGGCTGATTTATCCTGTGTTGTTGGTGTTCGGTGTAATGTCCTCTTTGTTCACCTCATGTCGTGCGGCTTGCAAATTTGCATATACAATTTAAAGTGTTTCGTGCGAGCATGACAGGATGTGTGTACTTTAGCACATACATCCTTGGAGCTCTAATACTTTAATGCGACACATCCTGTGAGTTGCGACACAACCTCAGCGGCATGGGAAACGGAATGTATGTGCTCACATCTTTTACATATCGGATCATGAGTGTGATGCCAGTGTGATTATCCTTGGCTGGAAAATGCATGCACAGGTTGGTGGATTACTAGACTTTTACATGAGATTGAGTGGCACGGGGAGCATAAGAATCTGACGCTAATTGTTGTTGTTGCTGCAGGGAGTACACTGACTTTGCATAAACAGGTTTAGAAGAAACGCAAAGTGAGCAACACTTAAACCTTCAGACTTTAATGGCATGTCCTAATGTTTGCTTGTTTAATAATTTGGCAAGGAGATTGATGTGCCTTGAGTGTTGGGTTTGAATTTTGAAAGGTGTACGGGATGTGGAGTGGTGTGCAACCATTGAACTCGCGACACCAATGTTCGCGTTGCCAACCACTTTGGACATAACCTGGAAATAAATATGCCTTTTTCAGTAATATAAGGTTTTCCAATAAGAGGTGTTATTGTGAATAACCCGATATTTCGGTAGCTGTCATTTTTGAAGCTTCTATTCTTTGACATTTGACAAGTAGAAACTACGCCATTGCTAAAAATGGAACGATAAACGCTTCAACAACGCATTGAAGTTATTAAAATTTACTACGAAAATGGTGAAAAAACACAAGCAACGAACCCATTGATCTTTTACGGGAAAATTTTCCGGACAGTGTCATCCTTCGAAGATCACAATTGGCCACCGAGATCTTGTGATTTAACACCTTGCGACTTATTCATTTGGGGCCACGTGAAAGATAAGGTCTACGCCAACAGCCCAGCGTCGATTCAAGACCTCAAAGATAAAATTCGTGAGGCTATCGACGACATAGGGCAGCCACTTTGCGATTTGGTTATGGAAAATTTCATGAAAAGGATATGGTCCTGTATGCATGCTCGTGGTGGGCATTTGGCTGATGTTGTTTTTCATTATTAACGGCATACCTTCCTCTTTATTATGAAATAAACATCCGATCATTTATCTCAGAAAATGGCATTTTTCTTTGAATACCAAAGTAACACCTCTTATTGGAACACCCTTTATAATGCCAAAACAATTTTTTGTTGGTAAAGTGGAACAATAAATCAAAAACTAAACACAAATATAAAAAAATAAACAAAAACAATTTTTTATTTATACAACAAACAGCTTTCAAATTTGTTTCCAATTTTATTCCACTTACTGGAAGTGGACGCTGGAAGAATGGACAAAGTTTGAAGGTGGAAACGCATTCTTTAAGACCGAGGTTACATATAATTTTTTTTTGCCAAAGACTTTTAAGAATGTGCAAAAAAAGTCAGTAGGTATGTTGGATCAAAAAAAAAAGGCATGAAAAGCCTTAGTTGGCATTTTTTGTAGTAGTAGTTTATAATACTGAATAAAAAAAACACTTCATTGAAAAGTATTTCCTACACAATAAAATATTCCCCGACGATTCAAAAAATACAAACTAAATTGTTCAAGTTATCACTTCCGCCGGCACTCCCGGGGTGTTTTTTTTCAAGTTTTCCATCTGCGACATACCAACTTAAAGATTTTGGAGGGTGGCGTATATTTTTGACATACACTGGCGATCACTAGGATGAGGCCATAACATAATAAATAAATACTCCAAAACCATAAAATGTAAACATTTTATTCATATTTTGCTTTCTTTCCAAGATTTTGCATTTGGCCTCATCCTAGTGACGCATCTTTTTGTACACTTTTCAGGTAGCTCACTGTTTGATCTTTGAAAATTCCAGTCGTAGTTTTTTATTTACCCTTGAATTTAAGACTTTCTGTTGGGAAAATATGTACCCGACACAGGCAGTAAAAGTTTCCGGGTAAAACATTTTCAACAGGTATAAAGACGAAAAATCGTTGCAAAATATATTGGTACATCTGCTCAACAAACAAAATTTGACCAAAAAGTAAAATCCCTTTCTTTTTGTACTATGAGGTCTGAAAAATCCCTTTGTCCCTGTTAGGTAATTATTAGTGAGAAAATCCCGCAAAAAAGTGATAAATCCCCCGATCTGGTATCACTGCTGCACTGTATGATGCGTCTTAGATAATGAAACGTAACTGGCTGAGGGAAAGAGAGAACGAAAATGTGTGCTCGCATCTATCTCTCTTGCCTCTACAGTAATATACGAAACGTAACTCCGTCTCTTTCTATCGCACTAACTTATATCTCCCTCTCAACTTCCGCTCGCAATTTCCGTAACGATTTTGTAACGCATTCACCAGCTTACCCCCAAGTCAAGCGTGCCTAAAGAAGCATTACTTCAAAAATGCAATATGTTTTTGTCAGGCTTTTTGCTTCATAATCAGGCTTTTCGATTATTTTTTTTATGGTAACCCTAGTCTCAGGAGACATCCAGATCCAATTCACCTTGTGAGAGACTTTTGAATGTAGACAGAAATAATATATGCCAAGCTAGAAAATTATCATTGGGCCTTGCTTATAATCATTTTCAACTAAATATTTTGTAGGTCACAATTATGTAATTTTTTATGGAAAATTGTGAGTTCGGAAAGTTTAGCCTGAACTCTAGAAATGATAATTTGTATCGCGGTTTCGTTATCTCCTCTGACATTAATTCGATATCGGATAGGTGTGCTGCTGTAAAATATGTGGAAGGAGTTTTTGTATTCCTTTCTCTTAACATGTGAGGGCGAGGCGATGGATAATAGTGATGTTGGGTACCTTTGATCGAAAGCTCGCTGACATTTATGGGCTCAGAAAATAAGACATAAGATCCTTCCTTTTCCCTTTAATAGAATATCTGATATATAGGTACCTACTTAGCTCTCCTCCTACGCTTGGTTTTGCTTATGTCCACGATGTTGGGTATAACGTATAAGGCCAAGGTATAGACGATCCTCCCGCCGTACAGAAATTTTACCTTAAATGCTTTAATTTTCAAGCGGTGAGCAGAAGTCCCAACGCAGTGCCAAAAAACTTTCCTAAATTTATCGCCAAATCATGTATTGTGGCACCTAAAGTTAGTACTGCTCATAAATTAAATGTTCGGTTTAAAATAGCCGAGGCAATACAATGGCACGGTTAGCTCTTTGGAACCCGATCTTATTTTATTTGTTTTTTCCCACCTTTTTCTTGTTTTCCAAGACATGATTAATAACTCCCTTTAAAAACGCTTTACCTATACATCAGATATTACAAGATCATACTGAGTAGGGACACAGTAAGGACACGCCGCTGTCATTGGCCTTCTAAAAAAAAAAAATCTCATTCAACTGCAAGGTCTTTGTTTGGTTTAAGACATCCAAGGAAACTTTCTTGATGTCCTGTATACAGTAAAGCTCTGGGTTTGAATGCTTATACCGGCAGATCACTTTCACACTGCCACCAAGAATTCTGACCTTGTACGGAATTCCCCCCTGAAGTTATATGACAATTCGAAGTACTCTCCAGAGCCTTGGTGGACAATTCTGAAACTATCAGACATGGTTATACATAGTTGCTAAGGTCACAAATAGCTCTCAACTGGCTTTGGACATGCATAATGTTGTGGCAATACTTGTACCGATCATTCTAAAAAGTTCAACTTGTACCACATACGGTTGTAATTGGTATTTGAGAACGATTTTGAAAACAATTGTAGTAAAATTGTACGTAAAATCGACATTTTAAATAAGGCTGGTATATAATGGCTAATGGGTTTTTTTTTTGGTTCTCGCCCTTTCGCCATCAACACTTCATCATGCAGGGCAATCTTCGTGCGTATAGGAGAGAAATGTCAGCCTTGATTTTCTCATCTCATTCTGGATCTACCTAGAAGACGACTTCCTAAAAGCTTCTATAAGTTAGCACGGCTTAGAATTTGAGTTGGGGACATACGTTTAAGGTGGCCAATCAACCTTAGCATTGACCCCTTCGTTTGGATAAGTAGCTGCTCGACATTGAGTGTCCCACTTATCCTGGTGTTTTACATACCATGAGTTGGAGTAAATACGGAATTAGTGATCCATTACTTAGATTTGGGCTTGGCGCCAAGTTCGGTCCTCTTGATAATAGAATGGTAGCTGTGGTTTAAAATTGACCATGTTGAGCATGAAGACTCATCATTTCTCCTTCTATTGCTCGTTTAGAAAACATATTAAACTTTTTCAAACACGCTCCTGCTCGTAAATAAAAAAACGCACTGCCTACCCCCAGGCGAGACTCGACTACAACTCTGAAACGCGTTTCCAAACCCTTATCAACGACTCTCTGGGAAAAAAAAATCAATGTAAGCTCGGTGCACAAGTGCATATCATTAGCCTTTAAAAACGTACCACCTCCCAAGCTGAGTCCTTTGAATGAATCAAATTCAAACAGAGGCATACTTTCAAGCAACTTTTCATACAACATCCTTCGGCGACCTCCAAAACGCCTGGTGTCTCGATTATAGGTCACGATGCATTTGGCACATTTGCAACCAATTTCCATTCGCCTTTAGTCCCCGCTGCACATGTTGACATAATTATTGCCAACAAAGAATAATTTAATTGCATCCATCTAACACATATCCTGCAACCAGAAAAGCATGCAAGGTTTCAATTTTGTATGTGGTGTGTTTTCTTCCAAACGAACAACATAAACAATGCTCAAGTGCCTGAGCAGAGGGCGTCCTCTAGCGCTACAGCTCGCCTCCAAGTGTATGCTGCTGCGAAATGTAATCCTTTTCTTTCGTCCGCTGCGAAGGAAGGAAATACAAAATAGTCACACAAGTTGAAGTATTTTCCTTGAACCACGTTTGAGGTAAGAACTTTACTTCATCTTTAAGTGTAGCTATTCGCTAGCAGGCTAACACATCTTCCAAAGGCCTTCGGGGTTCGGGTCCACTTGGGCCGCATACCCCTCTCCCTTTACCCGAATGTCGAACATTTGAGTAGGTAGGTACTCTCTCTACGGAGAGTGTTCTTTCTTGCACATCAGGTGAATGCGAAAATATTTTCCAATGGAAATTCCTTACTGAGAAGTCAAGAAAATTTCCCGATTTTCCATTTTCTAAAGATTGTGTTGGAGAAAACGCGCCCATACACACAAAATATATCCATGTATATATCTATTGGAGAGAGAACACACGGAATTCAGGTGCAACTAAGCAAAACTTTTTAATGAATAACATACCTACTGCACTCAGATGAATTGAGGATTGCTAGAAGGAGTGCGTTGTTATGCACGGATATGCAATATATGCATGTGCCATGGCCGAGGGTGTGTGACGCACTGTTTATATATTTCGATGTCGGGCATAAGTTGATCTCTCGAGTCCGTTGATGTGCCAGCAATGCTGCTGCAGTTGAGATTTCTTTCATTGGAAGCTAGTGTTCTGAGTGGTGTGCCGACATTTTTTCGGTTTCTAAAGAGTACAGCTTCAGCAATTATTATAAGGAGAACGTTGGATATTTCAGGATTTTCTGAAGAACATATTGTATGCGTTTCGTTGAGAGGTGTACGACTTGAAAATTATTATAATTGACATTGGGCATTAGTAAAACTAATTAGTGCCAAATAAAAATTACGCATTGCGTAAAATATTTTATTCAAAAACAAAGGATTTCCCCTCCAGTTCCTCCTGCTTAGATTACGTCAATATTGTTTCCTCAAGGCGTAAAAATCCGATCCATTCACTCAGTGATCCAAGCGCCAATTTTGGCGCTTTTATGATGAGAAACGGGGAACAAGCTTAAATAAAGGGGAAAAGAAAATGATTCTGAAACTTAAATTTCTTGAAAGTAAAATTAAACCGTATTTTCATCACAAACAAATTTCAAAGTTTACTCTGAATGAAATGTTCGTACTAAATATGAAAGCGCACAGCCCATCGAATGTCTACGTAAGAATTTTTCTGTATCCGAATGCATTTACACGTTTTAATATTATGCCTAAAAAACAGAAAATTAATGAGTATATTCTTATGTTATATATTATTTTGATCTTGTTAATAAATACTACTTACATTTCATTTATTTTTTTAATATGAAATTAGTAAAAATTTCCCTTTGACGAAAAACGCTTTTTGAAATTTAATACTCTTGCTCAAAAAAGAAGGGGAAAGCAGTCTTCAAAGTCTGGGAACTCTGCCTTCAGTTTGTTTTTCTCAATGACCTATCTAATATTGTCAGCAGAGTTTAGTTGGTACCAGCGTTGCCACTTGTACTACATATGTAGTACTATGCTACATATTTGGCGGATTTTTTAACGCTGTACTACATACTACATCGTTACCCTAAAGTACTACATTTTTTAAAATCTGTCTAACCATATTACTTTTTTACGAACAACATTTCAAATTTCCCCCTTGTGCTTTTATAACTAAATAAATCTCGATTTAAAAACTTGGCATCACTCTAAAGTATGTGCATATCTTCAGCTGAATGCTGTCATTTACATAGGTACGACATGAAGTGTCTGTCTCTGTCTATCAGCTGAATTAACAGCTGACAGCCAATTTAAATTTGTTTGTTTATTGTGATGCACCCACAACAACTGCAAATAACAAATATGGATCGGCTTTTAAAAGTAGTTTCAGATTCGGACTCGGATACTGGGACTACATTTTGTTTGAAAATGCTACATTTAGTTAGCTAACGTACTACATTTGCTAAAGACTTTAGTGGCAACGCTGGTTGGTACCAACGAGCCACGACCCGGCGTTATTATTGGGGACTACAACACCCCCTACGGGACAGGGGTTAGAATATTCCCGTGGTATGGTATGCCTGTCGTAGAAGGCGACTAAAATCCCATCCCAAGGCAAGACGAAAAGCGACCCGTGCCGAGGCCTGAATGGTGCTTGGCTGTAAAAACAAAACAGCATCGCTAGCGGAGCCCTCCAGATACCTGGTGACCTCTGGTTGTAATAAATGCCTTGCCACGTTAATGGGGGCTATGACGTGGTCGACATACTTTCCCCCGTACTCGTGGGATCCAAATTAAAAATAAACATGGAACAAAACAAAACAGAACAAAATAAAGAAGATAAAACAACGGAAAAACGAAAGCTTATCGATTAACCAGGAAATGATAGAAGATCCGTTCAGGCGAAGATCTGCGATAATGCGTTCACCGCCACTGAAAATCGACAAGACAGTTGAGCAGAAGAGAGATGGGAGTACCCAAACATCATCAGAGTCAAGGAAGGCCCAAGACGGGACACCGATAGGAGCGGTAAGAAGCTCATTTAGATGGATGTTACAGCAATCTGCCAAAAACTACTCTGAACCCAGAGGGGCAGAGAGCCCGACACAACCCGTTCCCGAAGTCGCTGAGGGAGAACATCAAGGTGCGATACTCATAGGCACTATGGAACAGGAGGTGCAGAAATGCAAAGACATATTAAGGAAGATGCGGAACGCGACGGAGACACAAAAAAATATCAGCACGGAAGTTAAAACAGGGCTCTCCGAGCTAGAGGAATCCCTGGATATTATCGGGTTTGCTATTGAAATCAGAAAACTCCGACAAAAGGACCAATCAACGCAGAGCTCTACGCCGACCTTCGTAGGCACCAACCTAAAAAAGAGGCCACCATCAAGCCCTCCCGAAAAACACGCAGAAGGGAAAAAAATGCCAGCTCGAGGCAAAAAAAATCCATTAAACGGAAAAAGCCCGGTGAAAGAGGCAGCACCTCCAAAAGAAGCCCCTTCAAAGACGAATGAACCCAGGAAATCCTCTAAAAAACAAGCGACTCAGGTACCATCAAAAAACGAGAACGTAACTGATAGAGATAGTGGCGGTACTTTAAGCCTGAAAGAGAAGGAAAAAACGAAGAGGTCACAAAAACTTAGACCAGAAGCGATCTTGATAAAACCGCAGGGTCCGGAGACGTATGCGGAAATACTTCGAGAAATACGTAGCAAATCCAATCCAGACGACACGGAAACGAGAACCAAAGCTGTGCGCCAAACAAAATCAGGCGACCTTCTGCTGGAACTAGACCGTAGATCCAAAGGTAAAGATGGATTTAGCTCATCCTTAAAAGCAATCTTGGGGGATAGGGCTAACATCCGACATCTGGAACCAAAGACAACACTGGAGATAAGAGATATGGACGAGCTCACAACAAAAGAGGAAATAGAGGAGGCCATTAAATCAAAAATTACTGATCCATCACTGGATATTAAAGTAAACATGCTGAAAGTAAACAGTAGATCGCAACAGATGGCTTTAATACATGTAAACGCGCGAGCTGCAAATGCACTACTAAAAACTCCCCGCGTTAAAATTGGTTGGGTATATTGCAGAATCCACCGCAGAGTGGAAGTAATACGCTGCTTCAGATGCTTTGGATATGGACATCAACAAGCAACGTGTAAAGGGCTAAATAGAAAGGAACAAGGGCTCTGTTTTAACTGCGGTAAAAGCGGTCACAAAAAAATAGAATGCAAAGCAAGTGCCAAATGCTGTCTATGTGAAGAGCTAAATGCAAATGTGGACTCACTATCTCACGTGCCGGGAACGGGCTCTTGTCTGGTTTTCAGGAGAGCCCTACAGGATGCGAAAAATAAAACGCTACAATGATGCGAATACTTCAAGGTAACCTACACAGAAGCCGCACTGCAAATAACATCCTCAGTCAGCTCAGGCTCGACCTGAAAGCAGATATAATCATCATAAGCGAACAGTATAAAAATAGAGGCGAAGCAGGATGGCTCACAGACTTGACAGGCACAGCCGCTATATGGAGACCAGACGAAGTGACTATCCCCGTACTAAATCAGGGAGCAGAAAGAGGCTTCGCCTGGATCAAACATGAGGCAACCACAATATTTAGCTGCTATTTCACGCCAAACGAAACTATTGGTGATTTCCGGGAAAAACTAAATGCTCTAGAGGACACCGTACGTGAAATTGAGGGCAAAGTAATTGTAGCCGGAGACTTTTACGCCAAGGCAATAGAGTGGGGTATGCCTACAACGGACTCGAGAGGACGACAAATCCTGGAGATGGCCGCTAGGTTAGGACTCAATGTGATAAATAATGGCAAAATATCTACATTCAGACGCCCTGGATATGGTGAGACAATCCCCGATATAACTCTCGCATCAGAAGAAATATCCCCAAACAGTCTTAACTGGAGGGTTATCGAGGATTACACGGGCAGCGACCACCAATATATCATCTACGACCTACAAATAGAGCAACGCTCGCACCGGGCAAATTGGAACCGACAACCTCGATGGAAAGTAGATAGGCTTAACATAGACCTCCTTACTCGAACAATTGAAGATGGGAAAGAAGAAATTTTAGAAATGACGGGAAGTGCTGAATTAAAGACGGAAGCCACAATGCATTCCCCTACAGCCTATAGACCACTTTGCATGTTGGATACGGCAGGGAAACTACTAGAAAAGTGCAGGAGACCTATCCGAAAGACAACACGGTTTGCTGCCAAAGTTTGTTTCTACGAGCTCTTTGACAAAACATATGAGCCATGTCCTAAGGATAATGTTAAAATTCTACTGGCGATTTACCACGATAACAATGAGGACATCATCGGAAAGCATAGCTTATGACAACGCGTCTTGAGAAGGACTTCGACTTATGGCGCGATGTCTACTAATAATCATATTTAGTGTTTAGATTTTACGAACTCACGAAGGCTTAATTTTCGATATAGAATTACCCATTGTGATTACCGTAGCTAGAAGTCGCCTTCCTCCTCTCATCAGAAAAAAGACGGCCACCAGATCAAAAAACCATCAGCCACATCGATCATGTTGCGATCGACGTAAGGCATTCTTCGATTGTTTTAGATATGCAAATACTAGTAAAAGTGCATAAAGCAGAAAAACTTACCTACAAAGCGGCGCTAAAGAGAAGGCCGAGAGCGTCTCTTAAGCTCTCATCAGCTTATACAAAAAGAAAAGAGCATGAGAAGCGTGCGATCGAGGAAATAGAGAGGTGACACTATATAGGAGCAATTTACGAAAGTTTTACCAATAGGTAAGAAGAACGTGACAGGGCAACAAGCCTCGAACAGAGACCTGCAGAGATGAACAAGCGAACCTGGCATACCACTATACCAGTCATAGTTTATGCTGGGGCTATGGGTAGATAGACCACTTCTGGAGACTGTTCCGCGGTCAGGCAGAACCGATAAAAGCTATGACCCAAATACGCCTGATTAGACGGCTTGCCAGAAGATCTGTTTTGGGGCAGCTACAGACAACTTTTTGGCCACCTATGGGTGCATTAGTCTTTTCAACATACCAAAACAGATTTTAAAACTATATTTCCCGACTGAAACTTGGGCTCTAAATAAAGGATGAAGATATCATCGTTTGCTCCGAAAGAAAGGCTCTCCGTAAAATTGAATGTTTTGTACAGGGACAAATGATGACAAATGTATTGTCTCTGGTTTGGAGGTGCACTATACTTGTATACGAGCTGGACAGCGACATCGAATCGACCTAGTCAACAAATTGACCATCAGTCAACCAAGATGAGTATTATATGTAAAGAGGATGCACGGAAAAGGCTCAATCCCGAGGGACAATTCAGAGGGACAATTCAGAGGGACAACGCAGTAGCGAAAGAACTAGCACTAGGGGCGATTATAGACCGATCTACTTTATCCACATATTGTTTATGGTTACCGACTACCGGAACAAGGGGCCCAGGTGCCTCACTATGAAACTCGATTCTACTATTAATTCTATTCATAAGATATTTTCGATTCGACTTCTAAATGGTACTCTCTAAGAAATTACAATCGAATGCCTGTAATGCCAAACTATTTGCCGAAAATATTTTCGATTTTCGAACGAATCTCGCATTATGTTTGATATAACCCAAACGACTCTCACATATCCCATATTCCAAAAAATTTATCGTGAAACAATTAAATAATAATAAATTAATATGGACAGTGTCGCAATTTGGATGGAGTCTGAATCAAATACCGAACAAATTGAACAAGTTGAACGAAGGCGGATTAGAGAAAAATCAAGCATAATGGAGCTCAGCGAGAAAAGGTTTTTCTATTGAGTACCAATTTATTTAACCCTAGAAGACTAATGTTCGTCGATGCGACGATGTCGCATTCTTAATTTTCCTGTCTCTTTTCAACGCGGGCACATAGTAACTTATGCTCAACAACTAACTCAGTCGCCGATGCGTTCTTGCGAAAGACAGTTTTGTCCGGCAGGTAAAAACAGTATTTCTATTTTTATTTATATTTTTAAATGCAATATTGGAATTTGTGGTCAACATCGAATTGACTTTTGTGGATATTGCGCAAAGAAAAATTTGTTCCTTTAGTTTTTTTCTTATCATCTGTTATTATTAATTTTATATTGCCAAAGAAGGAATGTTTTTTTTCAGTTTTTTTAAATATTGTGAGCATGTTCATTTTAGACTAAAAAATGCTACGTTTTTTAAAAGACTGCTAATAATAAAAAAATGAAGAATATACTTAGTAAAATCAAGTTTTTTATTTGGGAATACAATCTTAATGTTTCAGAAAAAAAATAGGCACCATATGTATTAAACAAAGCTTAAAAAAAATATTTTAGTACAGATCGTCGAGTCAACGAATGTTTAGCTTATTACGCGTAGTCAGCAACATTAGCCTACTAGGGTTAAAGGCATTTATCCAATAAAATAACTTTATTTCAGCATTGTTAAAACAAAAACCTACCTACCTTAAAATTCTTAGCAACAGGTGGTTAAATAAATAATTGGCGCAACAGGTCTGCATGGACCCAAGCCTAGCTTCTCACAAACATTCGTCTTGTGCGAGTTTTTATTTTTGGGATGAATGGAAGGGATCTACAATTTTATGCCGAGTCCAAACGGCCGATTGAGAAACTCTTTCATGACAGTTATACTCTCGGATGTTTGTCAGACGTTCGCGAGAGGTGCCGCAGTGAAAAAAACAGGTGGTTATCAAAACCAAATTGGACAAGACAGGCATGTGGGACTTGCACAACAAACTTTTTCCAAGCTTATAGCTGAGGTTTTAACATCAAAAGTAATTTATCAACTTTAAAATGTTAGATGAAGAAAAACGAAAATTTTTGCGAAAAATCGCAAATTCTTGGCATGATTGGTGTTGTCCGCATGTTGTTTACCAATACAGCTCGTATCGTGCAACCCAAAACTTAGAACGGACCACCACCAGTGCAGGGAACATTATTTTTTTCCTCAACTTGTCTTTGGTCTGTATACTTTTAAATCACTTCTTATGAAACAAAAATAAAGTAAAAGAATTTGTCATTGGTGAGACTTTGTTTACCTTATTCCATCCCACTGCATCACGCTACGATGGACCTTCAGCATTCAAATCTTCGGACAAATTAGTCCAAAAACGTTTGGATTTTTGTTTGTCTTAAAAAATAAATAAAAAAAATGAATAACTGGCGCAACAGGTCCGTATGGACCCAAGCCTAGCTTCTCACAACCATTCGTCTTGTGCGAGTTTTTATTTTTGGGACGAATGGAAGGGATCTACAATTTTATGCCGAGTCCAAACGGCCAATTGAGAAGCTCTTTCATGACAGTTATACTCTCGGATGTTTGTCAGACGTTCGCGAGAGGTGGCGCAGTGAAAAAAACCTTAAGTTGGAATTTGGGTTTTTCTCGGGATTCGAACCTGGGACCCCTCGCTTAGTAGTCCAACACACTAACCACTAAGCCACTGCGCCGACTTTGTTTGTCTTTGGGTGTTTTTAAATACCGCTTGGACAAATCTGAATGCCTGGTCATATATTGCACCATTATTTCAAACTGTGACACTTTTGTGTTTGGTCTTTTAGAAGATTCCATAAAACAAACTTATGCATTTGACTATGTTTATGAAATGTTCATGAATTATTACTTTATAACTTTTATTTACTTACATTCTGAGAAAACTTCTTAAATCGATCTTCTCGCAAAGACATTTGATGTAGATTATTTGCGAATTCGCACGAATTTGATATTAACCAAACCCTCGGGTGTGGAGACCGAATAAATAAAACCGCTCTGTCTCGTTGCGATATTTATTATTAAAAAAATATCAATCTAATTCTAAATTACATTTAATACCCAAAGGGAAAAAGTGCAGCGTGCACCGAATAAGTTTGAAACAGAGAATGACAGACCGATGACAGCTGAGCGATGATCGTTCAGTGGTGGTCGAACTTGAGAACCCGGTGATACCAACCAATTATTTATTGCGGATGCAACAGAAACCAAAAAATGGTTGGCAGTACTGTTCGAATTTCGTTTTCATAACTTACTTATAGAATTACAGAGTTGCGATTTTGCGAATTCGAACAGTTACACTTAGGAATCGAGTTTAAAAGTAGGGCCCCAGGTCTAAGCCATTATAAACAGCCGATGGTAGACATAAATGTTCTGGAAAAGCTTCTCAATACGGGAACCAGTATATTCATGCCAAGAAATAGGCAAAAAATGTCACAAACAAATAGTTGTTAGATGCCAAGGTCAAGGGCCGTTTGCGTCCTTCCTTTAAAACTTGGCTCTATTCCAAATCAAACCGCCTAGGGTAAAGGCACTAGTATCCCGACAGTTAACACATTTGTTACCTTTGACTTCCAATAGTTTCGACACTATTAAAGCTACCGCAAAAAAATTTAAATGTTTGTAAAAGTGACGATATTGGCTAATAATAATACATTAACGTTTTTTTCAAATGTTACGTTCTGAATATTTATAAAAAATAAATTCAAAAAAGTTCGATTTACTCTAGTATCCGGACAGCAGAATTTAGTCTCCGGACACTATTTTGTTAGTGTCCGGACACAAAAGTTTTATATAAAGTTTAAGGCCTTTTATGCCTTTATTTAATTTAACGCTTTTATTTTTCCATAAAATATAGGTATACTTTAATTTTGAACCTATCTTCATATATTTATTAAAAACTAAAACAAAGGTATTTAAAAGGCCTGCGGAATTCACAACACTTGAGGATACAAGCCACATCTTTTAAATCCATCTTGTATGACAATCAGCACCTTTAGTATACCTATGTTTGGTATATGTTATTGTAACCTTTGGGGGCTATAACTTTTTCGGACAGAGGCAAAAACTGTTTTCGTCATCATTTCAAACTCGTTTAGGCTCATTCACCATATGCTCGTGATGAATGCTTTTCAAATATTAAATTAGTTCCCTAAACCATTTTAATATGGTTTCCTGTGTGACTACTGCCTACAATTGCTGATGCTTTCTGCTTCTCCCATTGACAATGAAAGGTTTCGTTTCAAGAATGCTCCCATCTATGTTTTTATGGGGCGATCGTTTTTGAAATGAGTTTTTTATCTTTTTGAATCCTTTATGATTTACAGCATTTAACAGATCTCTGATTTTAAGAGGAAATCCACGCTTGCAAAGATCGGCACACCACTGAGCAATCTGTTCCTCCTCTTCATTTATCAAATATGGATCTTGTCCCACTTTCGTAGCTTTTTCACCGACCAATCTTTTGTGCTTTGACCGGTCATGTAAAGTTGACCGACATAAACCATATTTATTTGCTGACTTAGGAATGCTCAATTGGGTTGTTCTTATATCGTCTCAGGCCTAAGCTATACTTTCTGCATCCACAAATAAGTTAAAAACAAATGCCTATTAAAATAATTTGAACCTAAAAACCGAAAATTACATGCAAAACTGAAACTAATATTTCAGTACCCGGACAGATATATTCTCACTTAGTAAGCCCTTTCCGAATACTGAACCCTGCGAGAAAAAGAAAATTATCTCTCTCTCTTATTACGAACATCGCGCCGCCAGCGGTGGCCATTGCCCAGATACACAGAGGACTCAGTTAAACAAAATCATATCATCTCGCAGCACATACACCGCCTGATGGAATTGAGTTTCAGTTGCAATTTTCTACTTGTCCGCGGCGATTGAGTCCTGTCCAGAAAATGGCACATCACCAATAATTGTGATGTACAAAGTGCCTCGAAGTTCTTTGGATTTTTTCAAAGCACCGTATCTTAATTTAGCTGATTCCGGCCGGCTTTGCCATCTAAAGAAGGACGTGGCTTACCTTTCGTATTAGTTTCCCTTCTCTGAAGTAATCTTGTGCATTCAAACGCAAATTTGTATCTCCTCTCAAATTTACAGTATCCGGACCGTTTGTCTGGATGCTCTTCAATTTTAGTTTTAGTATCCGGACACTAAAAATTAGGCCAACAAAATAATTTTATTCTAATTTCTTTTTTAATTATGAAACTGGGTTCTTTTTAAAGGAAAACAAAGTTCTTCGCAGAAGAATAAGTTAGGAAATACTCTTTGAAAGACGTACTTTTTGCAAATGCTCGCACTATTTTTTTCGTATGCAAAATTATTTATTTATTTATTTATTTATTATAGATATTTCAGGCATATAAATTCAAAAAAAAAAAAATTAAGCATACAACAGCATTGCCTTAAATTTCTCTCTAGAAAGACATAAATCAATATTACAACAAGCTTCATTGAAAGACATAATTGCTCCAACGCATTTTAGAAAAAATTATCCTTGTAAAACGCCTTTGTATTTTTTCAATGCGATCAGAGTGAGTATTAACTGCGGGACTCCAAATGATATCGGCATACCCAAGAAGCCATCTTACCAAAGAGATGTACAAAGATAAGAGGGCATATGGGTCCCTAAAATCCTTACAATTTCTGGTAATAAATCCAATGGCAGAATTAGCTTTTAAGACAATATAGTCAATATGAGTTTTTAAAGAAAATTTGGAATCGAAAATAACTCGTAATTCTTTGATTTTATCAATTCTACAAAGAAGATTGGAGTTAATGACGCAATCAAATTGCGAAATTGAAGTCAATCTTGAAAATGTTATCACATTGCACTTACTTATGTTAAGTTTTAAGTCATTGGCGTTACACCATTCTGCAATAGAATTTAGATCCGATTGTAATAGGTAGCAGTCCTTTGGGCTTTTAATGGCTGAAAATAGTTTTAGATCATCGGCGTATAACAGACATTGGCAGTGTTTAATAGGGTGTCCCTTATATGGGCTAAAAAAAAAAAAAATCCGAATTTTTTCACGCATACCCTTCATTTTTTTTCTTAATGCCAATACTAACTTCGATGCAAAATATTTTGCTCCTGGGATGATGTTAACACGTGCCGACTAGACAGCGAAGTCAACATTGAAAATCTGTATGAAAAATTCAGGAAAAAAAATTTTTACCTGCTAATATTTCATTTCAATTTCAACTTTTTATTAAATAACTATACTAAACACTTAAATAAGAATAATTAGTAAAAAAAAGAAATTATTGCGGATACTTTCTCTTCAAAACTTCTTTCTTGCAATCAGGATATAACTTCCTGTGCTCTTTCACACAACGAAGAAGGAATTGTTTTTGCTCTTCTTCAGCTGTCAGAAGTCCGTGAAAATCCTGCATTAGCTTGACAGCTCTTTCAGCTGTATCGTTCACTACCTTAAGAGAAAGATCCATCTTTTTGGCTTCTAAATAGAAAACATTGGTCTCCCACGAAGATGGCCTTTCTTGAAGAAAGTTTTCATTTATTTTCAAGCGAGGAAATAAATGTTGACTCTTGGCCGACACAAAATCATCCAACGTTTTATCTTAATGAAATAAAAGAACATTTTCAATCATTAATAAATAGAAAACAATTATGAATATTCAAAATTAGCTAACCTTGTATTGAATTGCACATTTCTTCTTTCGATGGAACGTATCTTTTAAGATAATGCGATTGACTTTCCTTATTAAAGTTAGCCACCATTTTTGCTTTTGTGTTTAAGTCCACAGTATCATCAAATAAAGATAAAACTACAGCCTCTTCGGTAAAATAGTATAGATGTTGAAACAATTTTTGAAAGGCTGCTTTCGAAATCGACTCGTCTACTTTTTCATAATCTTTCAATTTTTTCAGAAAGCATAAGTCTTGAAAGGGTGCTTTTGCTGCCGAACTGCACTGCAACCATGGTTTAACATAAACCATCACAATAAAAACACAGACCTCTTTCAATCCTGCACTATCTTTTTTTGTCAATTTAAGTTGCGAGCGTAGCAAAAATATTTTTAAAGCATAAATTGCTCTTGCCATCCATCTCGCTTGATGCATTGCACCTGGGGGCCTGATTTTTAGTTGCTTATCGACATCTCCTCTTAAGAATATTATTGAAAGTTCAATAAGTTCGCGGTAGTCATTTCTAACAATTGGTTTTCGTAGCTCCCCAAAGTAAAAACTTAGAATTTCGGTAATTTCGTTGTCATTAAAATTCTCTTTAACAATGTCAGCACCGGTTTGAAAATTGTTAGTGTCAATATTTTTCCATTCATGTCGAAACTTTTTAAAAATAGGTATTTCTGGACTTATTGTTTCTTTGGTGGACCTTCGTTTCGAAGACACTTTTAAGCACGAGCTCATACATATGATGTCGACAACCAAAAAGGACTAACTCTCTTGCTAATTCCTGTTCCAAGAGCACGCATGCTCCATTAAAGCGACCTGTGTTAGATGCAGTTGTATCGCAACACATAATCTGAACTTTATCATCCAAGTTCCATTCTCTAATTGCTCTAGAAACAGCATTAGTTTGTTCTTTACCAGAATAATTTTCCAATTTTGGCACGGGTAGAAGTTGTTCCCCATCTCCAAAAGTAATAACAATAGGAAGTCGTTCTTCCTTAGCACTCCTTACATTCAAGCCAGGTAACAATTTTCCATCCCAGTGAACAGTAACAACCTCCGGAATATTATTTTGAAAATCGGTTTTAATGTTCTCTGCCCTTTCTTTTCTAATCCGTGTCCGCACGCGTTGAATCGATGACTTATTAATTGGAAAATCCTCAAAGTTAAGCCCTAGAGCCTCCACTGTAGCCTGAAGTATATAAACAGAGTCTCTTATGCTCAACTGACATCTGTCTAAGGCTGAGACTAATTTTGGAGTAACAAAGTCCTTCCTTCCTCGTTTTGAGATTGCCTCAGATGAAGGTTTAGGAGCAGTAGGAAGACCTTCGCTGCTTTCGTCGGAGCTTGTAAATATGTCCTGTTCTTCAGGAATTAAATCCTCCAACGACGCTGAAGAAGTAGATGGTATTGCCGATGACATGTACTTACTACGTTTTTGTTCTTCTCCTAATCGCCTTTGTCTTAACCTATCTTCCTTTTCAGCTTATTTTTTATCAACACCCGCTAAGCAGCCCGGTCGTCCTGGCTCTCTCTGACGCTGTAAAAAGACTATGTCCTCTTCTATTTTAATTTTTTGAAGAGCATCAGCATGAGCTATGTCAAATATGTTATCCAAATCGTCCTGGAAATCAGCTTCTCGTTGTTTATGCACCTCCTGGGTTTTCTTTGAATTTTTTTGCAGTTCTCTCCAAGCTTGATACAAATTTATAAGCTTCTTCACAGGGTTGGGTAGTGATTTTGTAGGGATTCTTGCCTTTTCCCAAAAAATAGTATACTCGCGAATAACAAGATTTGCACTTTCGCTAACTCTCAATTTAACTTCCCGCATATTAAAAAAGAAAACTGCAAGAACTTGTCGATTTGACGGTAATTTAGCACCCTTTATTTGGTGATTTACATCTCCCACTAAGTAAATGCTTTTTGTGTTGCTTCTTAATTGCAGTGACATCTTTAATCGATTAAAAAAAACTAGTTTACCGTTTAAAAACTAAAAATGCAATAAAAATTTCCTTAGGCACGTGCTACTATTTCAGTGTAACTTGTACTGACATGTTTCGATCGAAGTCGGCACGGGTAAACATGATCCAAATGACCTAATTTTTTTTTGGTTGCGTTTTATAATAAAATAAATAAAATAAGAACATATGCGTTAAAAAAAAAAATTGTCGAAAAATAAGGGACACCCTAGTGTTTAATAACCAATGTAATGTCATTGATGAAAATTGTGAAAAGCAATGGCCCTAAATGGCTACCTTGGGGAACCCCAGAAGTGCATTTAATTGGTCTGGAGCAGACATTGCCTACACGTACGATTTGAGTTCTGTCAGTAAGATAAGATGATAGCCAAGATAAAATCTTAGAATGGAAACCAAAAAGTTCAAGCTTCTTCAATAAAATTAAGTGATTTACAGAATCAAAGGCTTTACTAAAGTCTGTATAAACTGCATCAACTTGATTTTTGTTCTCAATAGCCTTAATAACATGCGATGAGAACAGTGTCAAGTTAGTAGTTGTGGATCTACCGAAACGAAACCGTGTTGAGCAACTGATAAATAAATAAAAATTCGATTTTGTTTTTGATAATGCTTTCAAAAAGCTTTGGAATCGCGGATAACTTAGAGATTCCCCTATAGTTCTCGACATTATTTTTAGGTCCAGATTTGTGAATTGGAACGAGAAATGAAATCTTCCATTCCTGAAGGAATTTACCCTCAGAAAGAGACTGTTTGAAAATAGTGAGCAAGGAGAAACAGAGAGAGTCACAACATTCCCTAAGAAGTAAAGTTGGGATGCCATCAGCCCCAGCAATAGGGTTTCGCTAAAGCAACTTAAGGGCTAAAAGAACCTGATCAGTGTATAACTGAAATAAGCCAATATCAACCTTACTTTGTATACTGTTTATCAAGTTACTACTTAAACCTGAATTAGAGTAAACCGATTCAAAGAAGTCGGTGAACAAATCAAGAGTAGATTCCAAGGTACAAGGTGGCGCACCAATTGTGCTACAATAAGAAATTCAAATAACTTTTTTTTTAATCGATGTATTTCATTTATTTTTTTTTATTGGTTAGAAAATTAAATTTTATTTTAAATAGTTAGTTGTTTTTAAAGATTATAGATCGCAAATGACCTCCACGCTCTCCCACGCATATGCGGCACCTGATCAAAAAACTATTCATTGCGGCCTGAAGAGTTGAAGTTGGGATCGCCTCAATTATTGTCGTTATGGACTGCTTTAATTCAGTTAAATTCCTGGGCTTCGTTTTATACACCTCTTGCTTGACATAACCCCATAAAAAGAAGTCTGGTGCAGTCAGGTCAGGTGACCTTGGGGGCCAGCGAAGAGTGGAGTTCCTAGAAATTAATTTGTTTGCGAATTTTTTGTTTAGCTCCGCCATAACTGGTCTGGCTATATGTGCAGTTGCTCCATCTTTCTAAAACCAAACGCTGTTGAATGGTATACGTCTTCGGCGCAGTTCTGGGTAAAAAAACTCCTTCAACATCTTTAAATAACGGTCCCCATTGACAGTAACGGTTACACCGTTTTCTTCAAAGAAGTACGGCCCGACAATACACCTTGATGAAACTGCGCACCACACAGTGACTCGTTCTGGGTGCAGTTCCGTCTCATGGAGCATTTCTGGATTAGACTCTTTCCATATACTGCAATTTTGCTTGTTTACATTGCCGTTAAGATCAAAATGGGCCTCATCAGACATGAACAAACAATTGATCAATGTGTTGTCTTCTTCGGCCATTGATATCATTTTTTGGCAAAATTCCAGGCGAACAGGCAAATCCTGAGGGTTTAACTTGCTAGTAATTTGGACTTTGTACGGAAACAAGTTTAAATCGTCATGAAGTACCCGTTGTAATGACCGTCTACTAACTCCAATTTACCCCGATAAGTTTCGGATCGAAACGCTCGGATTGGCCTGTATTGCAGATGCTACTGCTGCGATTGTATCCTGAACCCGAACATTGGCATCTCGATGGTACGGCCTTCGTGCGATGCTTCCAGATTCGGCAAACATGTTTACAAACCTCATAATGGTCCATCTACTCGGGGGATTACCGCCAAACTCCCGCCTAAATTCCCTTTGGACAGAAATGACGGACTGCAAAGCATGGTACCGTTGCACTATCCAAATTCTTTTCTCCGTATCCCAAGCATCCATTTTTTATAAATCTAAATAGTAACCTACAAAATAAAAAAAAAATAAGCCGATTACTCACACAGAAAAAAAGTTATTACGTTTTATTTTTGTAGCACGATTCGTGCGCCACCCTGTAGATGATTCATTATTCTTAAGAAACATTTGATTTGGAATTCCCGCAGACTTCCTTTTAGAATTTGTAGAGAATTCCTTGGGTAGTTTACTAAAAACGACATAATCTAATGCACTGTTAGATTTTTAAAATTTTTTTAAAGCCTTTCTCTTTAAATTTGGTAAGTTTGAGAGTTCACGATTGTACCAAGGGGGCTTAAACAACTTTTCTTTTTGAAAACAACGAACAAATTTGGAGGATCCACCTTAAGATTTAAGAATTCATAATTCCAGTCGATACTACTAAACAAATTATTTAATTCCAAAAAAGTTCTTTGTGATTAATCGAATCATTTAAAAGTGAAAAAGGAACATTTGTTACGTAAACTTTAAACTCTTCACAGCAAATAAAAACAAGATCTAAAATTTTATTTACATTAATGAATTTACAATGTGATTAACTTGAATAGAGAATCAATAAAGAAAAATTCATAATCTCTTTTCATATTATGGGGAGTCAACATTTTGTCGCTCTCAGACCAATTCCAAATAATACCAGTAAGGTTAAAATCTCCTAACACACAAATATTATCGCTAATTGAGCATGCGTTTAAAATTAAATCAATATTGCTGAAATGTTTTTCATATAATTCAATGTTGCTTCTTGGAGGCACATAACTAACTATAATATAAACACAGTCTTGATTAACGTTGTTCCATTTAACTGAGATACAAATCTGTTCGACATCAGAGACGGGGAGGGGAACTTCATGCGAATGAAAAGTTGAGCGACCAGCAACAATTATTCCGCCACCACGTTCAGAGGCAGTCTTACAGCGATCCGCACGATATACAAATGACAACACAACCACATTCTCGGAGCTCAGCTACAACACTGTCGCTTATCTCTTACATTATGCAAATGATTGATTTGAAACTTTGCATGAAGATGAGTGACATATAAAGGTTGATATTTGAGACTACATATGTGTGATGTATCTTTTTTTCTCGGATAAACAACAAAGTATCCAGACACTACCACTGTCCGGACCTCTACCCTACCAAACAAAGAGTTATTTTATGTTGCAGCACCATGTTTACCATTTTTAATAATCACGACAGTCAAAAATAATCCATTTTGCGTTATCGACTGACGTTTAAAAAATTATTCCACAAGTTAACCCTTGTTTCCACTCGACTTCTTTTGCGCGCATCCTTCTCTCATCGCATAAATTAATGAAAACCAACAAGTAAAATTAAGAAGGACACAATTTGCGTTCCGCAAATCGTAAAAAGCTCACTTATGCGTTAATTGATAAAATAAAAATGCTTTCCAAGTAGGTCATGCACACTCTGTTTCCTGCATACCGCAGGTCCTTCCACACAACCAACCATCCATCTACCACTCATCACTGAATTTCAGAAATTTAACGATTCATTAAATTTCCTTTTTCCCCCTCTGCAAAGAACAACATGGATAATGAGCGAAAAGGAAGAAAATTATGGTAATCTTCATGGATGCGGTGTGTGAAAGTTATTTTCAGCTGACTTTTCATATGAGTGCCATCCATTGAGATAAAACAAAAAATGTAAAGTATCTGCCAAACTAACCAGTAATCCATTAATGGGAATTTTTTTCAGTAGCTGAATTCAGCTTCCTCGTTGCTCAAGGATCGCACTCGCAATGTCCAGAATTTTAATATTTTTCGTTGTCAATTATGCGCCATATATTGCCGACATAAAATCGTGAGACCTTTTGAATTGTGGGAGCAACGTAACGATAAATTGCAATTAAAGTTCATAATAGTCCAACCTCCTACGAAGTATTTTTCATTTTCACACCGTGCACAGCCGCAGCCATCACATACAGTACGAAAAACAGAAAACAAATCGAATAGTCCAAGCACCATTGCACAGAAGGACGAGTCACACTGTATGCATTTAATTGTTTTATTATCCCATTCCGTTCGTCTTTCTTCTGGTTCGACAAGTTTTCAGATTTAATTTGTGGGCATGACTAAGGAGAGCGGGGTGCTCCCCGCATCAGCTTCGCCTCATCCGATTATCCTGTATCAGCACAGCAATAAAAAAACGGTCCATTTTCACAGTCGTTGACCTTATTATCGAGCAATAAAATACGAACCCGGCAGACAGACGTAATAACTTAACAGAAGAAAACACATCGAGAGGAGCGGGAGGAGAAATAAAAATGCGATTTCAAGCCCCGTTAAAATATTCATAAAAGCAAGAAAGAGATGCTTTTGGGTGGGCAGCCCACATCCGGGCCACTAGTTTACAGCAACAGTCAGAGTGAAAAGTTATCCGACTGAAGTGATTTAAACTATTGGCATATGATATGACTTCCTAAGACTAAGAAAGGGTAACCTAAGAGTACAACTTAGTTGTCTTAGCGGCAGCCAAAGAGGCAGAAGGATGAAAGAAAAGTATGTGTAGAAAATTACTGTGGATATATCCTGCCGAACAGATTTTATGTGTACAGGGTGAGCCAAATACAAGTTTCTTTTTAAAATTGCAATAAAATGAACCAAATTACATTTTGTCCGTGTATTATGGCTTTATTAGTAAGAGAGAGCAAACATTCCCATTAATTAAGCAACACAACGACGTTCAAGTGGCTGCCTTATTCAGCGCATTCTGTCACTCCTTGGATGATATTGACCTTAAGTGCTTGAATCGATTCCGGATTGTTGGCACAACATCGGTCCTTCACGGTTCCAAAACAAAACAAAACAAAATACCAAAAGGGTCAAATCGCAGCTCCAATTGACATTTTGGAATTTGGATCGATTGTGGCATGGGCTCTGTGGTATGGCGCGCCATCCTGCATGAACCCGAGGTCGGCCAAATCCATGCCTTCAATGTCAGTAACAAAGTCGGTAACGCCCACCGTTGACCGAAACGGTATTCAAAGACAAATTTTCTAAGAAAATTGGTCCAATGATGCCACTACTCCACAATCCACATCAAACTGTCACCCTCTGTGGATGCATTGGCTTCTTGACAATAACGTGCGGGTTTTCCGAGCCCCAGATGCGGCAATTTTTTTTGTTAACGTAGCCGCCGCGACGAAAATGCGCCTCGTCGGAAAAGATGATTTTTCGCCCAAAATCGTTGTCCAATTCAAGCTAAGGCCCAAACAGCGAAGCGGATGGTCGTGCGCCTTCAATTGCTGAGTCAATTGGACCTTGTAAGCGAATAATCCGAGATCTTTGCGCAGAATTCTTCTCAGACCATAGACCATCGATGGCGAGTTCGTCTCATGACTCTCACACTCTCGGCTACAGCAGCCACATTGTCGTCTGTGCGCACCGTACGACGACGGGGACCATGAGTGTTGTCCACTAGCGTACCAGTCTCACGAACTTTTTGCACAAACTTGCGTACAGCAGGTGCGATAGGTGCTTCATTTCGGCCAAAACTTATTTTCAAAAAACCCACTGTTTGGACTACACAGCACTCACTTTGGAAATAAGTTTTCAATATTTGCCAACGTTGTTCAAACGTAAAGCGACTCATTTCGTTCCGCGGAGGTATAATACTAACTTTCTGACAAGATTTCGAGCGGGAAACAGCTGTCAGTGTTTATGATTTAAAAATCAACCACTAAATGGCCCACCCTTTGCATGAGTAGACGATAGCCTTTTTAGCAGAGATGAATGAATAAAAGAGATGGATACCTTTCGCACGTCTATCCCCCCAAAACCCATTTGATTACATTGTTGTTTTTATAATTTGAACACCCGTCTGTGAAACGTGTGAGCTACAAAAAAGCATGTTGCTAATAGCCGGCCAACATTTCTTTTGCTTTTATGAGCATAGCGATGTTCAATTGTTTTGTGTTTGTATTGAACTTGTTTAGGTTTTGTTAAGGCTTCGATTAAAATAAAATAAAATATTGAAATACCATTTCGGAAATCGAATTCTTGCATTAAAGCCCAACTCACGAAGTCACATATATACTAGAAAAGAAATGAGCATATGTGCGTGACTTCATGAATTTTTCGGGAAAACAGCTTGTAGACAGCCGCGTTCCCACTGGAAAGTTATATATCTCTGTATTCCATCGTCTTTGCTTTTTAGGCTGAGGTTTCCATGATGCGAAATAAGTAAATTGTATTCTATTTGTTTAAAATTACTTATTCTAATATGTTCTGTAAAAGAATTTTTCTGATGCAACTTCTGATTCTATTTTTTCTATAAGTTTGTGCAAAATTTATTTTGAGTCATGTATTTTGTTATAATATTTTTTTTTGCAATGACTGTACCCCAGGTCTAATAGATAAACTTAAACTTTAGCTCCAGATGTCTGCCTGACATTAATTGAATCACAGCCGAGCCATACTGAGAACCCAAACTCGCAATCGTCTTTCTGGTGGTCCCTCAATTTTTTTTTTCAAATTCCGCCATTTTGTTTTGCTATCGTTGGAATGTGAATTAGAATCCGTGTGACAAAACATACAAAAAAATTAAAAAAATTCAAACACGGTTACATAGAGTTCAGGAATCCGACAGTTTTACATTACTGAATGTTATTGGTTAGGTATTTACAATAATATAATTTTTAATTTTGTTTATATGAATTATATTTTTGACTGCAGAATTCATACAGATGCCTAAATGTAAACCCTAGGGGTTGTTCCAAAATGAGTTAGCATTATGCAAAATAAACCCAAGTTTGGAAGATATTCCCGATCATTTTTATGTGGCTTGATGGGTGTTTTCAAATTCGTTTATTTTTTATTAAATTAACATCTCTTTGCAAAATCCAAATATGATTAGAAATTCTGTAGTTTCATAACACTAATCAGTGCTGAATATTGTCACTTAGGAACAGTAAAAAGGCAAATGCTATTCAAATTGAAAAAAAAAAAATAAATATCGGATAGAGAATTATTAAAATTAGAAGTATACACTGCGTTTCACTTGAATAGCACACCCTGCCAACTGTTTTTCTTGTCTTCATATATTTTTATAAATAAGGCCAGGCATTTTTTTATAATTTTTATTTCAACTACAGTTACGACTTATAGAACAAATAATCCGTACCTAAAAATGTTCAACACAATCTGAAAGCCAAGTCGAAAAAGAAAAAAAGAAAAAATACGGCTTGTTTTTTGTTTCACCTGAATAGCACAATTCATTGTTTCATATTATTATGTACACTAAATAATATTTTATGTATGAACGAATATTTAAATAAATTAAAAAAAATATTAGTAATTAACAATGCGCATCCCTTGTTTAATATTGTCTCATAAATTCTATTTGGTATTGAATCATACAAACTTTTGATGTAATCAAGGGAAATTAAAGTCCATGCTCGGTGAATGGCTTCGATAAGTTCGGTTTTTGATGAAAACTGCTTTCCCGACTCATAAACTTTTCGCGCCAGCCATCCCCAAACATTTTCTATAATGTTAAGGTCCGGCGAATATGGCGGCCAGTTCAAAAGGGTGACATTTTTGGACTCGGTCCACGATTTGACCACACGGGCAGTGTGTATAGGAGCGTTATCGTGTTGAAAAGTCCACGGCAGAGGCCCAAAGAGATCGCCCAATGACGGAAAAGCCTTCTCTAGAACATTTATGTACGCTTTTGCGTTCGTAGTTGTTGTTAAAATGTTAAGCTCACAGGTACCATAATACGATATGGCCCCCAAACCATAACACCACCTTCTCGACTGTGCAAGCGATCCAAGTGGTGAGTCTCCTTCCTCAAATCATGAAAATAATAGTGGAAACCATCAGGGCCCTCCAAATTACATTTTTTCTCATCCGAGACAACAACTCGATGCCACTCTTTGTTCCACGACATGTTGGATCTGCAAAAAGTTAATCGCATTTCTTTGCGTACAGGGGTGAGTGGTTTTTTTTAAGTTTTAGATGTTTGCTGTGTTCTGCTTTGGAAATAACGCGCCAGACACTTGTTTTGCTTGCTTGGACCCCTGATTTCTCTTTGATTTTGGCCAGAGAATCATGCGAATTCGAAGCGTTGCGCAGAATAGCCCGCTTATCTGCAGCAGAAAGGACACCTTGCGTACGACCTTTCATATTTTTGCCATACTTTAACCCATTTTGAATAAAATTGTAAATAATTTTTCTGCTTCTTCCGATTTTTTTCGCTATATCAGTAACAGAAAGGCCACAATCTCTTAAGGCTTTAATTTTGCCTTGCTCCTCGTTCGTTAAGGTCTTATTATAATTTTAAATTAATTTAGTGGGATATAAATAACTAAAACTATATTCCTTGGCCAATTCTTGTCGATTTGCACTACGTAAATGAAGCTTAAACCACAAAGTGCTATTCAAGTGAAACACAAAATTCGCAGCATTCTTGTACCACTCTAAAAGAAAGTAGGAAAAAATGTATAACGGCATTTTTCCAGAGCATACAATTTTTTGCTAAGAAAGCTTAAATGAAGGTGGAAACAGAACAGAAATAAAAACAGCAACAAAGAAGAAGAATATTATTTGATAAGGAAATAACAACAAAAACATGAGATGTGCTATTAAACTCATAAAAAAAACGACAATATAATGTGGTATTTAATTCGACTCTGGGATTTTATATCCGATTTAAGATTTCCCGTATTCAATCGAACGTAAGAATCCAAATTGTTTCGTTAATTGTTGGTATTCGCATGCTTCATTTCATTTTCTATATATAATATTTTTTAATAAATAACATTATAAATAATATTTTTATAACAATATATTTTGAAATGTCCAATAATTATTTTATAAGCCTTTCTAAATTATTAATTAACAAAAACAAATGTACTTTATGTGTTTTTGTAATACAAAAAGTGACCAAAACATTTTTTTAATAAACGGCGATCTACATAGAACTTTTCTATTATTGAATTTACCAGAGAAAGCCAAGTGCTTACATAGTTAAATTTGAGAGCAATTGTATAAACGGAACAGAAATATCGAATTGGCTTCTTGAATTTAACAAATGCCCCCATATATTATTGTGCAAGTATGCAGTTGACATACCAATCACAGTTTCAAATTTATGCTGAAACTAAAATATCTGTTTATCCCCACGACATAAAAAACAACGACATAAACTGTCTTAAAATATATTGTTTCAATATGAAATTAAAGGCATTTAAAATCAACAAAAAAAGGGTATTTTCTTAAAACTATACAGAGAATTTAAATTTTATTTAAAGTTACAAAATCTCATTTAACAATAGTGCGACAAAACTGGGTTCATTTTTCTTTGATTAATTTCATAAGATGGATTTCTACTAGATATTGAGAAATCATTAAATTAAATCAGGAACTCAATTTGATACCAAAAACTTCATAAACTTTAAAAACTCTTAAGCCAAACTGTGATGTGATATGTGAAGTCGGTACAACGATAACGAAATATGCCGAACACAGTCGCCCCCCCACTTGAAATCAAACCGAAAAATGGTCTCCCTAATGACATTAATGTGGTATTTGATTGGGCGCTCTCAGAGCACTTTTTTGCTCTCAGAGCAACAAAAAAAGCAATCTTTTTCAGATTTTTTTCTCAGATTTGCTTCATAGATTTACCATTCCAAGTACGTTTGCGTTTGACAACTATTAGAGTTTGTTTACGTCTTCGTGAAATTTTTCAACTGCAAAAAAATGCATTGCATCGGGCGGATCTATTTTTGTTAATTATTTTGTCCTTTTTAATAAACTGAAAATTCTGCCAGTTAGACACTTGTATTATTTTAAAGTTTTGAAAATGTTTTTTTATTAGATGTGGGTACTTACAGAGCCCCATCAATGATAACCATAGCCTTCGTAGCAATTCTAATTCCTTGGTAATCATACCAACTTTTCGCACTTCTAGATTCAGAAACTTTTATACATTTGTGTCTTGTAAATTATTTAACACTCTCCCAGAAGACATTCGAATCATTAGTACACTGAAAGTCTTTTTAAGTAAAGTAAAACTGTGGCTTTTGAATATTAACCTAAATGAAATTGAAATTTTGTTGCACTTCATCACCTAACCAGCTTTAAAATTATTTCATCTTGAAATTATATAATTGTATTACCTTCTGTTCGTCACTTTTCTTCATTTAGTTTCTTGCTTTTTAATAATGTACTTTCTGTTTCACCCCACACTGAATTAATATAAATGATGTGACATTACCTCTATTTTTTCTTTAAAGTAAAATGTCACTAACTATTCTCTAAATCTATGTATGTTAGCGTACTTTGAATTGTATTAACATTTACTATTTTATATTGAATTTTGAGAATAAAGAAAATAATAATAATAATAATGTACAAATGTCTATAAATCAATCTGAGTTCAAATTTTGAACGTCTTAATATACAATTTAAGCAGTGAATGCAAAATGCTTAGAAAACTGTTGAAGGCTACACATATTTGAACCGCACGAATATCAACACAAAAAAGATCAAGTGACGTTTTTATGTTCGATTAGACACACGAAATCTGAAATCTGAGGGCAAATCTGAAGAAGCCCAATCGAAAACCACATAAGTCCCAGCACAGGATTTTCTATATATGCGTGCGGCGGCAATGGCGCTCTTTTGATTTGTACAGGCACGAATACTGTGACAGCTTATAGAAAATGTACAGTTTCTGCTCTCAGTTGGCCATCTAGCTTTTGGATCATATTTGGCTAATACCATGTTCCCACCAACGTGAAACATCATAAATTACGTGATTTATCATACATTTTCGTGATTTATAATTACGTGATTTATACGTGTTTAAATTTTAATTACGTATCTGCCATCGCAAATCCACACAAAATAAAATCGAACATACCTGTTCTTAACTTCAGCACTTTATTCAGCAAACAAAAAAGACAAAGAGAAACTGTCAAAAAAATTATTTCAAATTCAATTTTCTAATTTTGTTCGTGTTTCGGTGAGTTTTTGATATTTTTATTAAATTCATGCAAGGAAAAATTGTTTTATTCTTGGCAGGTATGGCAAAAAACAGAAAGAATAACAAAAAACTAACTATCAGGTGTTGGACACCTAATGTCAAAGTCGACAAAAATGTCAAACTAAATCACTTAAAGTTTATAAATCACTTAAGCTAAATTACGTTGGTGGGAACATAGTATAATATCACTCAAATTCAAATTAATTCTCGAAACTAATGTCGTTTTCCATTGGTTTAACTCGGGGAGCCACTCATTCTGTGATCCAATGGAACACAAAACTGATTCTGATTGAACCCACAAAAGTATTCGTGAAATGCCAAAAAATAATCTACAGCGGCTGTCAGCTGAGTTGTATAAAATACATAAATTACATTTGTGTGAGTGCTTCTTGAGTGGATTCTGACTTCAAATCGAAAAGCGAATTTCTCTTTTCAGAATCACCAGAAGAGTATTTTTTGTGGCAATGGAACTGTTTCAGAAGTGATTTTCGATTCCGGACGCTTCTTTTTGCCCAATCCAAAACGACATAAGAAACCGACCGAATTTGAAATCCTTGAAAGCTTGCATGGTTTCTCCCCTATGAATTTGCTCATAATACCCGTTATTTCTGCTATATAGCCCAATGATTTATTATTCCGCGTCTATTTTGCTGACAATTCTCACATGTTACATCTCTACTTCTGCGAAGTCAACCTTTTCACACCAACAATTGTTTCATTAGGGATTCGCACTCTCAGCGAACAAAACTATTTTTAAAGACTTTGATTCGTGTGTCTGAGTCCTTGATAATTTGTGTTTGTAGTAGCTCTTCCTCCAAAATGGGAACAGTTTTGAGTTAGATGGTCCATTGGGTCGCTTTATTTCACTTGTCGGTAGAAAGAGATGTGTCAACTTCTACTCTACCGTTAACAATGGGTGTCCCATAATTCACGCAAAATTTAATTTTGATGGGAAATACCTACAGATTTTTAATTAGAAGGCTTACATTTTTTATTGATTCATAGAGGATACAGATTGGGGTTATGTACGGAATAGCACATTGGATAAATGGCCGCCACGGCTTTCCTGGCAAGTACGTACTCTTTTATTGAAATTTTCTATGACCGTTTCGCATAAATGTGGCTGATATTCATTAATACACCTCCCAATTGCCGCAGTGGCTTAGTGGTTAGTGTGTTGGACTACTAAGCGAGGGGTCCCAGGTTCGAATCCCGAGAAAAACCGAAATTCCAACTTAAGGTTTTTTTCGCTGCGCCACCTCTCGCGAACGTCTGACAAACATCCGAGAGTATAACTGTCATGAAAGAGCTTCTCAATTGGCCGTTTGGACTCGGCATAAAATTGTAGATCCCTTCCATTTGTCCCAAAAATAAAAACTCACACAAGACGAATGGTTGTGAGAAGCTAGGCTTGGGTCCATACGGACCTGTTCCGCCAATTATATATATAATTGGCGTTAGGTCTTATCGCCCTCTTTCAAGGTGTTTGTGGTCTTTTTGAATAGATTTTTGACTACAAAAAAACCCCAAAGAAAAAAGTCCAATGGCGTTGAATCGCAAGATCTGGATGGCCAATTCTGATCGCAAAACGGCCGATTACACGAGTAGGAGATGACTCATGCATTAATTGAATTGTTTCTCTGGCTGTATGGCATGTGGCACCGTCTTGTTGAAACTACATGTTGGTCACATCCGTATCTTGTAATTTAGGCACTAAAAACTGAGCTATTATGTCACGATAACGAACACCATTAATTGTTACTGCCTGACCAGCCGAATAAATGGTCCTGGACTGTCACTTATACTCTCGCGAACTACTTTGAAGTTTTCTGTTGAACGTCATGTGACAGGACATCCAGAGTGCTTATGAGCACTAATTGATCCAGTCTCCCTGAATTTTTCAATTATTCTCTTTACAGTTGATGGTTTAATATCATTATGACGGCCACCATATTTTGTACGAAAATTGCGGACTGTTGCTGACAAACCTTCATTATTTTTAAAATATTGCTCAACAATGAAAATGCGTTGTTCTTTCATATAGCGCTCCAGTTCTACTAACTTCGAACTGTCAGCTGTCACATTGTTATCTTTTTTTTCCGTTGGCCCAAAATTCAAATTTTGCGTGAATTATGGGAGACCCTTTACAATACTCTCAATACTTTTCGGCTTCACTGTACCTGCACAGCCAAACAAAACATTTTGGTATATCATCTTTGTGCTCAAATATGAGGTTTCCCTCAGCCGTTTACCACACAATGCCATTTTGTCTATAACGTATTACCGCTCTTGGCTCGTTCAACAAAAATGAAAGTTTATTGTCATTGTAGAAAGAGTAACGGCTATCCCTTCGTTGTGCCATACGACATTATATACCGCATATGACTGCCAGTATTTGTATCCATGCAATCTTTTTTAGTAGCTTTATATAGTCAAGAGTGCACACTCAACTTGTCTATGCTATTGGCTGTGAACTACCGAAAATAGTAATATGTGTGTGATGCCAAATTCTAAAAGCAGATGCATTCAATGACACAGACGCTAAGGATCCTTGCACTTAGCAGCACAGATATATTCTGCTTGCCACAGCAGACTATGAAAGGATGATTCAAATATTTCAAGGACTATTTGGGAGACATTTTTGTCTTCTGTGTGTGGAACTCTTTTTTTGGTGGAAACGAGGCCGACGAAGCAGATAAATGAACGCAATTTGGGCAATCTGTGCGGCAATTCGCTTATTAAAAAGAAGAACCCTACTGACATAAGCAGGATTTGGCTTCTCGTTGTGGAAAAATTTTAATTAAACTGCGCGTGTCCACTGAATTAGGGAGTAAATCAACTTTTCGCGAGATGTTGAGGTCTGCTGCCAGATCTCCGTTTGGTGAGGGAATATTCGGTTTAATGACTTGAAGTGGACGGCCTGACGTTTGAACTCATTAACATACTTTGAAGCTATTTGCGAGGCCTTGGTATCTATATTCAGTTGGAGTTTGCACTGTTCTCATGTAAAAGGGGGTGGTTGAGTTTAAAATGGTTTCAAGTGCCCCGACTGGTGATGATAATGCAATTGACCTTAATAGGTTGGCTTAGGTTTAGTTATTATTTGTCCTATTTGGGTTTTATTAGCGTGAGTGGCATCGGAAATGTTGGTTCACTTCGAACTTCATAGTAGTAAGTGAGAGGCTGGACCAGCATTTTTCAGTCTTGTTCATATTTAATGGCACGATGAGGGCTTTTCATTAGATACTTGAAGTTATTTTCAATCATCAAAACTAGACTGGATAACATTTGGATGCCTTGGACTGCCACAAAAAAAAACGAATATTTTTGTTCAGACAGCATTGTCCTGCTTAATAACTTACTTACTTACTTGCCTGACTATCTCCCGACCCGTAACAAATCTCTGCCTGTGTTGTGACAGTCATCTGCAAATGTTTGAATCGTCCAGAGAAAGCACTACGACAGTCGCAACCACTTGGGGGTTGAAAAACAGGTACAGTCCTTCATATGGTGGTCTCAAATCTAGGGTCTGCCTTTAACTGAAGCGCATTATTGTTCAATCGCTCGATAAGGCCGAAACATGTAGTTTGGCCTTTTTAACAAAATCTACATATACATCTTGGTACGGCTCTCCATTCGCTTCTCTTCGCACTGCTTCTGTGTCCCGTGTTGATATCTAAGCCGCACATTTTCTGTTCCGTAGCAAAATTGAAAGAGTCAGATGATGACGCATCTTCTTGTCAAAACCCAGTGAAACTTTTAAAAGGTTCGGGAGAGCTTCTTTCTAAATTCACCGTATGCGTCGTTCATCAACACAACTCAACAAATGTTATAAAATGGACCTCGATGAAAAAGTGGTCGGACTCGACTTTAAATGCACAGCACTTTTCCCAGATTTACCTTAGTTTAAACATTTGGTCTACAGTCGATCTGTCGGTGAAAGTAGTCGCGCATGCATTGACATAGCCGACGCGGCGGTGTCTATCCTGAAGGTATTTTTAGGTAACCGCGCCACAGTGTGACTTACTTTACTATTCAACAATATTATATTTATTAAAATATAATTTAAAAAATATTTAAATCTTTTCTGATTGCTATATGAACACCACCAAATCGTTCAAATGAACTATTTTCAGGTGATCGATCACAGCGATTTACAGAAAAATAGTTTGGAAAAATAAGGAGGACAATAAACAAAAATAAAAGATACATTTTTGCCTTGTATGCATTCATTAGAGCAAAAGTTCAGTTATTCAGTGTTGTTCAAGTTGAAGCCCCTATTTGTTGTAGAGCCATTAATGTTAGTAACAAAAAATTCAATTTTATGAGCAAAAACGCCATGGGCTGTAATGCTATTTAAATACTCCACCGGGTAAAATATGGTTAAAAGAGATGTCAATATAATATTGCGCAGTTAGTATGTTTGATTTGAGAATGAATTGCATATCTACTCACTCATGTGAAAATCGTAGAAATTTTTCAAATTTTGCCTTTTTATTTAAAAACCTTTTAAATTATCGAGTTATTGGATATCCTAAGTTGTACCTGCAGATGTCCTCTATAAGCTGGTATTTACTATACTTAAATGCTCCCAGTATTTTCGAACGGAAAGCGTGACAAAGAAAAAAGCAAAACGAAACGAAAAAATAAATTACTCTTGTCAAATTTTTTCCGGAATTTATAGAGATATGGAGTTGAAACAAAGTAGAGATTGTAGGCCTTGGTATCCTCTATAGGCCTGTGAAAAATGCACCAGAATATACTGAGCAGGGCCTAAGATTTTTGCATTTAAATACAGGCAGTCAATTTCAATCTTAGTCGAAAAGAACTACACCAATTTTATTTATATGATTGATATAATTCGGCGTCAATGAATCAGGCCTTGCATAAGTTGTTTGAAAGAAGTCAGCAAACAAGTTACATATTTCGCCGTTATTATTAGACAAACAATTTTTGTATTGCATATTCAAAGGAAAATTTGATGAATTACGCTTTGAAATTATATCCTTCCAGAAGATCTTTGGATTACGTTTGATATTAAGTTTAGTTTTAGTTATATTAGCATCATAGGAAGTTTTTAAAGCAGCTTCAAGGAATTGTCTGTAGTCAGCAAATAAGAGGTAGTCACTGTAGCAATTTGTTTTTTTTTTCATTCTTTTTCAAATTTATTCTTTAAGTTTTTAAGGCGGCGGACATCTTTATTTATCCATAAAGCTGATACTTGTGACAAACAAAGTTTTTACTTCAACGGCACACAAAAACGAACACAATTATATAAAACATCGTAGAATTTGTGAACACATTCGTCTAGATCAGATCCATTTAATGTATAAGGGGTTGCCATAAAAACAAAAATTTGAATCGTGATGGTACCCATCCAGATGTGTTCCATAAAAGAAGATACTCAAATATTTAGTGCACAAAAAGTCTTATATATGGAAAATAAATAATTGCCCTTTGTATTCATCCAAGCGGTCAAGTTTCAGAGGAAGCTCAAAGCCAAGAATAAGGAAAATAGGAAATTTAGGGAACTCTTTACCAGAAAAATTAACCGAGTCGATACGAACACAGACCTTTTGAACATATTGCTAACATCCTCAGACCCATTTTTGGCAAGCATGAAATGCTTTAAAAAAAGGTTAATTGAACATAAAGACCTGCAACTGTTGCACATACCAAACGAATAAAAAAAGGACAGATTATCGACTCTTTTAAGTTAGTTTTTGTCAAAACATGTGCGTATGTAGTGTTAATATAATTTAATACAATCACAGAAAGTGAACAATTTTCATAAAAATTTCAAATTTCAATTTCAATAAAAATAAAAAAGAAATTTAAGAAAAACATTTATTTCTGAGTGTTATTAATTTAACCCCGCTAAATAGGCAAATTGCCACACTGTGGCCGGTCCAAGTTTTTAAACGAAAGAACAGACTTTTGCAACCGAGAGGGATAAACTATATGTATTACATGGACTAGGTATGGTCTTGTCCCGCACGGTATCTAAACGTCCTTTGACAGAAGATTCAATGCAGTCACCACAAAGCCAAGTAGCACAGGCTTTCAGAATTTCCACAAGGATTATTTATTTATTTATTATAAGGTAATTACAAATTACAAGGTAATAGAGATAAAGAGCCTATCTGCGGAGACTATTGGCTCTTCCACAAGTAACATTAAATGCAAGATACGGATCGATTTAAAATAAATACCAGATTAGAAGACGGGATCTATGGACCCAACTTCGAAGGTTTAAAGTCAACTGTATAGAGCATTACGATTCTTTTCTTCAAAATCAACACTTTGTAATTTTACGATTTTAGAATGTGCAAGCATGAGAATATGAGATATATTCTATGTACCACAGTCTTTCTGCATGATGCCCTTGTAACTTTGCTGAAGAATATTTAAGCTCCTTGGAGTCAGACTGAAGACCGAAGGCATCGAGAAAAGGAGCCAAAACTCACATCTTCGATGGCAAGACTGGAGATTTCTCAGCACCAACAAAAGAAAAAATACTACGTCTGGGCTTAGATGTTCATACATTCACAAGTAGGCACTGCCATATCGTCTTGTTTCCATTTGGGGAGATAAGTCTGTTGCCACAAACCATAACCGCTTAAGTCGACTTTAGAGATTGTGATGCCATTAGATTCAGCGTATATCAAATCTAATTTGTAAATTTATTTCAATTTTATATCTTTAAAAAAAGTGGCCACAATTTAAAAAAAAAAAAAACATTACAGCTTAAGTCACTAGAATCATTTGTAATTCCACGCGTTTGTCAAAAACTTTAAACTGCTCTCCTGAAAAATGATTAAAACAGATTTAAGCGGATTTTCCTTGAGGGTACAGGTGTTCAATTTAGTACCATAACTAATAATTTTTTTACATAGGAATACATAGTTGGTAAGGAGATAATATTCGCGTGAAATCCGAATAATCTCGTTCTCTGCCATCATATAACTACTACCGACACCTTTGATTGAATCTGGTTGACTTATCCGCCGTACGTCCCCTTTTTGAGGAAATATCGTTCGTCTTCGAAGTACCATTGCCAGCGATGCCATATCTAACGATTTATCGTCATTTTGACGGTTTTCAGCCTCCATAACGATTTGACGGTTTTGGCCTGCCAAATGAAATGCCAAACGACGATTTGACGATTTTTCACTAAGTCATGTTACACTCACAATTTTCCACCTAATGGCAACTCCCATCACCATCACATGAAACGAAATTTCATTCCCATCTCCCGTGACACATTTTAAGAACACTTCCTAATACCTACATGAAACATGATAGCGTACTTTGTCAAGTGCTAGTGTATGGAATGTAGGTAGGTATAACCTATAAGTTGGCTGTAATTTTTAAACTCTTTAATTTTGATGACAATGTTTTAAAATATTTTTCCGCAATAGATCCTGTTATAGTCGTTAAAAGAAACTTCATTAAATTTATTACTCCAACATTTTCCAAGCTTAGTAGACAAAAACGATTTTCAAAACATTGATTCCGGATTGAGAAAAGTCAGAATTTTAATCTTTAAGGATTTATTTAAAGATTCCTTGGAACAATAGATATTGAGATATTTTGGAAAGTAATATCTAATATTAAGCGTGGTGATAAATCTGAAGCGTTTCCTCTCTTAATAAAATTTGGTTTTGAAGTTTGGCAAGTTAAGTTTGCCAAACTCATCGGCTAATGTTGAAAGAATTTTTTCCCAAATTAATATTAATAAAACAAAAACAAGGAATAGATTGACAATAATTAGTAGATACACTAAAAGGCATTCTAAATATTTTCAAAAGATTATTTAAAATTTCACAAATGCGAATGTCATGATCTAAACATAAACGACACACTTCTTAAGAAGTTCAATTCCAATATGTGTTTGGAATAAATAAAAATATTTTGTGATTATTTTTTATATTTATTTTTCAAACACCACAAGACTGAAAAATGTGTTCCTTTTTTTTGTACTCAGCGTGTTTTTATCATTATTATAATTATTAATAGAATTTATTGCTTAAGCTTAGTACGCTGCTCGAGCTAAATTTTCGCTCCCATACGAAATTCTCTCCAAAATTTAGCTGAGCTAAACTTAAGCGAACCCATTTATCTGAGCGGTATGCACCATAATCAAACTTTTGTTTCAGAATGTACTTCATGTGTCTGTCAAAATTTAGCGTGCCCATTTAATGGGTCGGCACATTTTCTCTAGCTAAATTGTCGCAGATCGTTGTGTATTTGTTGTTCTGTTGCCGAAAAGTATGCAAGGATGAGCTTTTTTAATTATTACATGGACGAGAAGTACCTAGAACCAGAAATAGAGAGAATTTAATTTTTGAAAGAAATTTTTCCAAAGATCAGCTACTTTCTGTGACACTTATCCACGGCGTACTATATGTCAAAATTTATCTAATACTTTAGCTGATGCTTGGAGAGAAAAGTTGAAGACCAGATAAAATTTAGTTTAGCTCGAGCAGAGTACTACGCTTTACATGGTAATGACCATTTTTTTAAGCAGAAAATGCAGATTTTGTTAAATTCTATCTGGCACCACTGACCATTGCACAGTAGATATGTTCGAGACAGTTCCAACCAGAGACAATACTGAGACCACCAACTTCTGTAGATTCCCCGTTACTTGCCTACAGGCTATATTTTTATGGGTCGGCAAATGCTAAGTGCGCTAGTATTGTTACACAAATGTCACGTAACTTCAAAATTTCCGGCTCATCAACGTACTGGCACCTTGAATATGCCACTTCCGCTGTGGGCAAAGTTGCTGGCAGCGTTCATCGAATTTTATCCGTTTAACTTGAAATTGTTCATTACTTGTGAATAGTCATTTTTTTTTTTAAAGAATAAGTGTACAATTGCTTAAAATAATTGTAAAAAAAATAACAATCTAGATTGGTTGATTGAAAATAAAAACATTTTGAGTAAATTTTCTTCATTATTTAAGAAAAATTCACACATGAAATCAAAGTTAATGATATCTTAAAGCGGGAAATACACAACCATGTTTTTCCGAGTATTTAAAAAATATCCATTAGATCGTTTTATTGACCAACAAAATCGAATTATTCGCCTTTTAACAATATATAATAACTAACCAATGGCATTCAATAATGTAAAAATGTGGTATTCCCGAACTCTGTCATATTTCCACACGATTTGCCGCGGCTAGCAGCATTTATTTTTGTATTTTTTGTATGTTTTTACATGTTACAGCGATTCTAGCACCGATAGGAAAACAATATGGCGAATTAGGAAAAAAATTTAGGGGGCCAGTGGCAGTTGGGGGTCTCAATATGATTTGTCTATGGTTTCAACGTCTGGTCCTGTTGACCTTGCATTCATTCCAAAAAACAAAACTCCCTTTGATCAAAAACTTTGTTTCAGACATGTCTTTCTCTGTGTCCATCCACTGATGATACATGATAGGTTAGGTATAGGACTGGGTACTTAAATCCGGTCATGTACATTCATGGACACTACTTGAGCAGGTCCTGGATACCGATAGTTTTTGTCACTTCTGCAAGTTACTTCTGCCACTCCAACAAAGCAAGGGCAAAGCCCAACCACATTAATTTGCTTCACCCTATTTTATACCCTAAATGAGCTTCGCCATTTCCACATAATGTGCCCCCCCTAGCTGACACTCACACCTCACACCACGCGTGTTGTTTATCCATTGCCAAGTGATTTTCCAATCGCAATTCGCTCCTAATGCGCCTCCCAGCCGCCAGGCCAATAAGGAAACTTTGCCACTCTAATCTTAAATTATTGCTGTTATCACAATAATTTCGTCACACATACCTTAATATCCTCGATTTCCAATTACACGGCCTTCAGCGATACGAGCGCCGAATGCCATTCCGAAAGGAGAAACGCAACACAACAAACAATCCAAAGGAATAAGGGACACGAACAGAAAAAAAAAAATAATGGCAATAACTGACACAAAGGATCTATGGCACCGCAACAGTAATCACATCTGCTATTTTCCAATCGGATCCCAATCTAAATGACTCTCTGCTGAGTCCTGGCGTTTGGCTCGCTGTAAATGAATGGAATGTAACACCGGCGGTTTTCATTCTATCCACTGGGTGTTGTTGTAGCGCAGATAGAATTTTATCGTCAGATAAATATCGCATTTCGGCGAAATGCACGATTTAATGAGGACATTCGCGTGCGCACGAAATGCTGAAATCCAAACCATCGACATTTTGCTGGTGCTATTGAGTTTAACATCCTTTTGCAACGGCTCGCCTCGCAGTAGATAAATAAAATATAAATTTAATTTTATTTTATTTTATTTCGCCTCCAATGGAGGGGGTGGGGGGGGGGCAGAACCTGTAAATAAAATTTAATTTATGGAAAAGGATGTCCGCCATCTTTTGTTGGTCGGCCGCGTATACGGTATACCTACATGAAAGTATTTTGCGGTCGCGTTTATTATAAGCGCATCCGATGACAACCATAAATTTTGTCGATGGGCTGCAGGAATAATAATTTTTGTTGCGCCAGCCAGGATGAGTGGGAGGTAGTGTGAGCGGGTTTGTGGGACATGTAAACAAGTTTTGATTGGAATGTGGCATTCAATTAATTTCGAGAATATTACCGGACTGACCGCATATATTAATATTGGTGATTTCTGTTAGATTAGGGAATTGGGTTTTGGGTTAGCTGAAATATTATTCCGAACAATAGCATGAAGGACGAATAAACCGGTGGCAGGCAAGCTGCATAATAGAAGGGTTGATACTTATGGTCAATGGTGTTTAAAAAAGCTTTGGAACATATATAGTTATAATCTGTGCAACCGCACGTCGTTGTCCGTGCTCAAAAGTGTGGTTAGGGTGTGGTTATAGGTTTTGAACACAGACCGGGTTGTGTGGCATTTCGTACAATTCATATTTCTTGGGTTTTTTTGGCGACGTTATATTAGTACTTTTGAGCCTATTCACAACTCTTTCTTTGTGAAATAATACTTCTTTAGGCACGCTTGACTTGGGGGGTAAGCTGGTGAAGGCGTTACAAAATCGTTACGGAAATTGCGAGCGGAAGTTGAGAGGGAGATATAAGTTTGTGAGATAAAAAGAGAGAGAAATTTGCGTTTCGTTTCGAATATTACTGTAGAGGCAAGCGAGATAGATGCGAGCACACATTTTCGTTCTCTCTTTCTACCAGCCAGTTGCGTTTTATTATCTGGGACACATCCTTTAGTGCAGCAGTGATACCAGATCGGGGGATTTCTCATTTTTTGCGGGATTTTCTCACTAATAATTAGCTAACAGGGACAAAGGGATTTTTCAGACCTCATAGTACAAAAAGAAAAGGATTTTACTTTTTGGTCAAATTTTGTTCCTAATTGCTCATTTCATTAAGAATAAAAAAATTATTCAACCTACGATCAAATTAGATGTTTTAATGTTTAGAAAAAAAGTCATTCACAATATCTATATGCTTTCATTTTCATTTTTTTATTGTCATAAAGTGACATATGTGTCTGTGAATGAATCACGAGTATTTTGTTAAAATAATAAATTTATTTATTTTGTAAACATAAAAGGGATATTTTGAGTATAACCGTGGGATAATCTGCCTCTAAAGTCTGGTATCACTGCAGTGCAACAGAGACAGGTGGGAGCATACAGTTTCTTTTCATTCTCTCATAACCAGTTACGTTTCGTATATCTAAGACACGCCTGTTGAAAGGTTGCCACTTTGGTAATTTTTAACAAATTTGGTAATTTTTTTTTGCTTATTGAGTTTTGGTAATTTTTATCAGGCTATGGTAAATTTTTGAGCAGATGTACCAAGAATGCGAACTCGATATCACCTCATTTAAATGCTACCTTACTGCTTTTGAGTGAACGCATTGCGTTAATTGCATATGCTTCATCACCATTCATATAAAACTGTTTTATTCGCTGTTCAACAAATTACAGAATGCACTCATTTTCTTCTTTTGACATATGGTGAACTTCGAAATAGTTCCTGTTACTGTTTATAACTATATTGAGATATGGATAGGTTAATTAATAATATTATATATATACAGACATGAAACTCTAATTTGTTAAGGGTTTGTTATTAGGAAATAGGTAGATGATCTCCCATGGCTTCTAGCAGCTTGTAATTTTGTGCAAAATCAAATAAAATAATTTGAGTTTTTTTTTGTAAGTGGCAACCGTGGCTTATTGTCTGTATCATACTGTAGGAGCAAGAGAGAGTAGTGCACGCGCCCATTTTCTTGCTCTCTTCCTCTCATAGCCAGTAAATTATTGAAGAAAATTGATATATTAGAATGTATAAACTAAACATGTATATATAGATGGAGCTAAAGAAGTTTTACTTCATTCGTGTGGTCTAAGGCACACTCGTTTTTTTTTTTTTTGAAAAACTGGACTGCTGTGCTCCCAAGTGTGATGTTAAAGAAGTCACATGACAGCGCATCACTAAATCCTTTTTAGATTTCGGAAGCCCCGGTGGGATTCTTTCGGATATTAATGGAACGTTATCCATCGTCCTTTTGGCCAACCTGACTATCACGTCTTAATTAATGCATACTCATTCACTTACCTAGATGCCTGTTTTACCTAACTCTCCCTAGTTGCGAACTCCAAAGTCCATTGAGATGCTCTTCTACTTGTGCGCGCCACATAAGGCGAGGTCTTCTTCTACTGCGCTGTCCCTATGGGTTTGACTTAAGGCCTCATAAATTTGTGCCCATCCGCTCTTCATTTGCTAGCGTTTTTGACTAGGTCGATGTCTATGAACGTATACACCTGGTATAGTTCGTCGTTGAATCCTAATGTCCATCTCCAAATCCTTTTAATGCAAAGGGAACTAACGATTTTGAGAAAAATCTTTACCTCGAAGGGACCAACTTTATTTGCTAATATGGAGTCCAAGCTGCGGCGTCATAAGCCATAACTAGAATGATAAAATTTTTATGGAGCATCTCCTTAATAGTTCGCGATAACGACCTTTTCAGGTTAAAATTTCTTTTGAGCCCAAAAAAAAACAGCTTCTTGTCTTTATGTGAGATTTCTTTTTAATTCAGCATGCTAGCTGGACAGTATTTTATACGCCTTTGTTGGCTACTGATGTGCTCCCGTCTAAGGAATTAAACGACCTCCGTTACATCATTTATTCCAACTTCAATTTTTTAAAAACAACGATACATACAAAAGGTTTATAATGCTTTGCTTAGTGTAGTTCGCTAGACAGCAGTTGCCATGAAGCTGCTGCAGAACTGCTCCGACAGCCATGTTTGATGCATCTGATGTAATGTTTAACGTAGGGTTTTCAATCGGATGTGCTAATAGTGTCACTTCAGCTAAGGTCTGTTTCGCTTTCTCGAAGGCGGGGTTGCATTCGTTTGGCCAAGTGAAATGTGATTTGCTTTTCTTCAATTTCCGAAGACCAGCCAGATGAGAATGTATGGGTGACAACAGCTGAGCAAGTTTTGGCATGAATCGGTTATAAAAATTACTCATGCCGACAAATTGCTGAATTTGGCGGATCGAGGTGGGGGAAGGTGAGGGAAGTTTAATGACTGCTTCCACTCGCTCTTTCGCAGGCGCTATGCCTTTCTCGGTGATCGTGTGTACTAGAAAGTCTAGATTTGAAACACCAAAAACACATTTCGTTGGCTTAAGTGAAAGGCCGTAGTCAGCCAGTCTCTGAAAGAGAATCTGCAAGTGCTTTTTATGCTCATCAATATTTATACTTGCTATGAGCAAGTCATCTATGTAAGCAAATACGAAAGGTAAGTTTTGTACAATTGCATTGATGAACCGTTGAAAAGTTTGGCTTGCATTCCGAAGTCCAAAAGGCATGCGGACAAACTCAAAAAGCCCAAATGGGGTAGTGATCGCTGTCTTGTGTACATCCTCAGCAGCCACGGGTATTTGATGATACGTCCTCACCAAGTCAACTCTCGAGAAAATCTTGCAACCGTTAAGTTGCATTGAGAAATTGTGGATGTGAGGTATTGGGTATCTGTCGGGAATGGTTACTGCATTTAAACGCCTGTAGTCTACGCATGGCCTCCAATCTTCGCTATTTTTTTTTTCCCACCATGTGGAGGGGTGAAGAGATAGGAGATGATGAAGATCTACATATGCCCCGATCGACCATGTGTTGAAATTCTAAAAGCGCTGCTCTATGTTGCTGCAGATTTAGCCGGCGTGGCTTTGAAAATGGACATTGTCCTTTTGTAACTATGTGATGTTGAACTGTGTGTTTGACTGGGTTGTTAAAATTGGGTGGTGCTGTGAGTGAGCGTTTGAGAGTTCTGTGTTTGTTTTTGAATCAGCGCGAGAAGGATGCTCAGAGCGCAGAGACTGATCTCTACAGCTACCGTCATAAAGGTAGTAGCTAGTTGATTGTCCTTATAAGTACAATGGCTAGTTCTCGCTGAGTTTGACGACTATAGCCCCCTGGATAGAGACCAAGTTATAGATGGTCTTGTTCTTCTTTCTCTCTTTTTTTTTAAATTTCATTTTGAGACTTTTGTTTTAAATCATTTTTAGAGAAAGAGTCCGTCATTTCAGTGCCCACATGACCCTTAGTGGTGGGTCATTTGGCATTTATACAACCGACCTGTATAAACATTATTAACTGGCACCAGTCCCTTCGTACAACCTTACCTAACGATCTTGAAAGCAACTACTTTTAACTGCCTCAGGAGAACTAATTCGGGGAGAAAGCCTATCGCAAGTTTGGAAATAGGATACGTTAAGTTTGAGAACATTTTTTTACCAAATTTGTTGTGTTAATGCGAGTGTTTTTCAGTACGTAAACCCTATACAAAGAATAGCACCACCTATGGGATTCTACCCCAACTGCTCCCTGAAGACTACCGACATTAATAGGAACAAATTGTTAATTTTTTTTGCAAAAGCGGTCGACTAATCTTTGAGTATATAGCCCAACATTGCCTTTTGTTTATCAATAAGTCTGATTCCCAAACAATAATCGACTGGAACACATTAGCCAAATTTATTCAAACTTAGTTCCCTTCTATCCAACTTTTGCGCAATGGAACGAAGTTGGACTAATGTGTTCGAATGAATTATCGTTAGGGAACAGACCTATTATATTGTTGGGCTACATGTTTCCGTCGGACAAATTACGGCGTTATTTCGACACCTTTTCTTATATAATATAAAACAAATGAAAAATGAATTTCCGTAGATGAATTTTCGCATATATGTGTGTGTCACAACTTTTTTCACGAATGCGAAATCCGGATTGATGAATTTTCAAATTATTGATTTATAATTTCCAACGGTGTGGGGAAATAACTTCACGGCCAGTAACTTCACATGGGAAAAAACTTCACCTTGAATGGGAAATAATTTCACATTTTGTATGTAAAGTTATTTCCCACTGAAATTTTTTTGTGGGAAATAATTTCTCTTAACACGCGACAACATACATAAGTCCTCCATGCATAAACACCTTCAGTGGGAAATAACTTCATAAAGTGAAAATATTTAACACTCTATGTGAAGTTATTGCTATTGAAGTTATTATGTAGTGTCAATCGATGCCGTGAAATAATGCCAAGCGAAATTAAGGCCAAATCTGAAAATTTCGCCTTTTTCCACTTTACAAAAGTGAGATAAAGCCATATTTCAACATTTGGCTTTATTTCACTTTGCCAAATTGAAATAACGCCCAATGTTGAAATATTTTGTGAAGTGTAAAAAGGCCAAATTTTCAGATTTTGCCTTATTTCACGGCACCGCGTCAATCACTTCACCGGAATGATGACTACTCAACTACCGCGCTAATTCCACTTAAAGGCTAGTACGGACATGTTCCGAAACGAAAAATCCCATACAAAATGACACAACGAAATCATAAACGAAAAATTTCGGTTTCCTTTTCGTTTTGCAGTACGCAGCTGTGGGTAGTTGTAGTAGATTGTTCGGTACAATTCTCCACTCTCTTTTCGCTCACGTTTATTGTCCGGGACATTATTTGCTTGCGAAAATTTGACATTTGTACTGCAGTGTTACCGGAAACGAAAAATCCCATAAAAAATGACACAACGAAATCATGAACGAAAAATTTCGGTTTCCTTTTCGTTTTGCAGTACGCAGCTGTGGGTAGTTGTAGTAGATTGTTCGGTACAATTCTCCACTCTCTTTTCGCTCACGTTTATTGTCCGAGACATCATTTGCTTGCGAAAATTTGACATTTGTACTGCAGTATTACCGGGTTTTAGAAGAGGTATGGAGGAAAATTTCAAAAATCTTATTCTGATTTCAAGACGACAATATTAAATTAAAAAAACACAACACATACTCATAATTGAGAGTCTTTTCTAGTTTCCATTTTGCAATGTTAAAAAAAAACCAAACTCCTATGAAAACGAGTTTTAATATTAAATAATTTCGAAATTATTTGTATATATGTGTGAAAATCAATTGCAATCGTGCAAGTGAAAAAAGTGTTTCCTTGCGGGCAACTCAAAAGAATAAAGAAATCTGAAATACCCAATCGAAAACTACATAATTAAATTTAGAAAATTTTAGTCATGCGCAAAGAGTACGTTCGCAATAGAAGTATTCATTTAATAAATACCCAAGGACCCTACAAATCGCCAAACTTTAAAGTGAATATCGTAAATTATAATAAACTCCAAATGACAATTTTAAGAAGCCAGTGAAAAGTTCGAGTAGCCAAATCCGATATAAAAAGCCAGAGCTGGTAACACTGCTACTTGTGTATCAGCTTATGGAACGCTCCACAAATTATTTTCCGCTGGCTTTTCGCAGACGTTTCGCTGTCCATTTGAAGACCGCCGGAAAATTTCCTTCCGGAACAGGTCCGTACTAGCCTTTAGTATTGGACAAAAATGCGATTCAAACATAGTTGCAATATGACATTTGACAGAAATGTCACGGATATAGGTCTCATTCAAGTTTAATGCAATTTTTCTACCTTTTACTCAATTTGCGAAAATGGAATTATTTTAACCTGTCTTGGGTTAAATTAGATTTTTTTCAACACAGTCCTTCCAATACCATCACCATTCTTACAAGTAGGTATAAAAAACATTTAACTCGCACAAAAAGAAAAAAAAAACCTCTCGAACGTGTGTGTAAAATTTGAAAAGAGGGTTACCACATCCGTTCGAAAAGAACTTCTCATAAATACCCAAACGTGAATGGAATAACTTTCAAAGGATGCCCGTGGTCCATCGTGCATGCACTTCTCTATCTTTTCCACTTCCTCTCGGCTACCAACACCGTGTGTAAGTAGAGCATTACGAATTGGGTTTTTGTGTGTGGAGCAAAGTGCAGGCGAGTAAACTTTCCTTCGACCATATCTATCTGTTGGCGGTGGATGGTGTATTTAGACGAAGATGAGTGAAATAAAAGAAGAAAACGAATGGAAAAAGCCAGAGAAATTATTACCAGACGTGGCATCTTTGAACTAAGCACATTATACCGACCGGCGAGAGAGAGAACGCTTTATCTAGGTGGGCATTGCCCGCAATACTCACTGTCGGCCGCACAAGGTTTTCAAGTAGAATATATGGACGACGATAAAGAATATTGCGTGCAGCAAAGCGTTGTGATTTTGATTTCCGGCGTGTTTCCTACCATAATTCTTTTTATTTTTAAAAGCGTTTCCCTCCGGCCGGCAGCGAAATCATGTGGTATACGTTCTGCTTACAGACAGACGTTGTTCGGCAAGATCTCGTGTTGGGTAGTAAATTAAAATTTACTGATGGGGTGTCATCGCTGGGTAATAAATTGCCCTTTGTATTAGACGCGTAGCTATACGATTTTGGCACCTGATACCGAAATGGGTGTACATTGTGTATTGAAGATGAAGGATTGATGATTTTCCGGAAAGTTTTGAGAGATAGCCTTTTGTTTCGCTGAACGGGCAAGATGCTTTGCGAAAGTAAACGTTGGTTTCACTGTGGCAGGCTGGCAGCATTTGGCCATAAATAACTGGGAATGACTTATTTTAAGTATCTCGTATTAGCAGATAGCAGGCTACTTGTAACTTGTGATGGCAGGCGGATTGGTGTTTGATTTAGGTCAGTTCAGTTACAGCTTGTCACGCAGGATGAATATTTGCTTAAGCAGTTGTTACCCTAGTATAAGAAGAATTATGCGTACATTGGGGATGAGTTTGACTTTTTTTCATGATTTACTATTAAATCCTATCCTTCTGAGATGCTTGCTTCACTTCTCTAGCTTAAATTCTTCTTGTAGCTCTGTGCTAAAGAGACTGTTGATAATCAAAACGACCTACATAACCTGAGAATCGGTTACTCCCAACCACCTGTCTTGTATAATTGACAACACCACATCCTGCCAATAGACCTTCCATCACCCGACTCAATTATTAGCAGAAACAATTTCCCAGGACTATCGAACTCTCTCTGCTGCCGGCAGACATTACATTTGACACCAAAGAACCAGCTAATACAAACCAATCGACAAAGAAATCCAGTTTCCTTGTTGCTCCGATTTATCGAATTAATTCTCAGAGTCAAGAGGTCAACATCTGCTTGCGAAATGCACAGCACACGTGCTTTTGCCAAATTCGACAAAAATACCCTCTCAGCACCATTAGTAGCTTGTGCCTTTTTCCTACAGGAACAAACTTAGTCAAACTAATTTATAGTTGACAATAATTATTGTTGTATCGAACTTCCCTTGTATAAGGAGACAGAGAGACAAAAAATCAATTTTTATCAGTGTCCTTTGGTGCGCTGCTTCCGTTTGTTCCGAATCGGGCTATGTGACCAAAATGTCGGGTCAAATCGAACCGCACATGCCAATGTCCTTTTCTGATTGGAAAATGTTTTCGCTCGCCCATCCACCACCCACCCAATGTCAGTCATTAGACCAAACGTGAACGTGACCAAACGACTAGAGAACGATAAGCTTTCGCAAACGCTCTTCGTCGGATGTCTGCCATTTATTGCTTCTTTCGTTTGCACACTTTTTGCATGCGCTCTATGTCTGTGCTGGAATGTATGCGCGCGGATGTGACCAATGGTTCGGGGTGCACGAAATCCATTAATTAGTTTTTGCTCTTCGCAACTTTTTGGTCCAGGGACTGTCCTTTCGTTTCATTTCGGCGCGAATGAGATCCGTTTCTGGTTTTAGTTTGAACAATATCGAACTTTTATTTCTTTAAATTTTTTTTTTTGCTGCTATTTCTTGGGTTATTTTTGTCGGAATTCTGTTTCGCCTGTTTCTCGCTGGACACAAGCCTTTCGGGATAAATAATTGAGCGGATGTTTTGGTTCCTCATTTAAAATAAAAAAAAAAAAAACTTTTCTTAAGGAAGCAATTAGCGATGGCGCAAATGACTACCAAGAAAGGATTTCTTTTCGTATATCTGTGATTTTGCAAAATTAAAATAAGCGTATAATGGTCATAGTTATTGGTCGGTCTCAACTAAGATGAGAAGGATATTTTTGGCGCATGCTGACAATAAATGCTAATGCCTAATGGCTAGTTAAACATTTTCTGTCAATTGTGTATAGGTACGCAGTGATTTAATTAAAAAAAATCGATCCGATAAGAGGCAATGAAAATAAATTGTCATTGACTGATAGAAATTGGATTCATGATTGATTTTACCAAGGAGACAGTCCTTTCCCTATTAATAATACTGAGCGAGTCTCGTCTAGCCAGTAATTTAACCTCGGAATTCACTGGGACATTTTATTAATCTGTTTTCAGTGCTGTCAGAAAAGCGTAAGTGAATCGCGGGTATCTGAGACCAAAGAAGATGTTCATGTATAAAGAGATTTAGAATTCTAGTAATTGAGGTGTACGTCTGAAATGGCTGATGTCTGTTGGTTTGGTTTTTTCTGCTTTGGGTATGGATACCAGCTTTTTATGTCGAACCAGGTTTGAGGTAGGTATAGTTTCAGTGTCAGAATTCGGCACATTATCCGTCTAATTGAGCCAATCGTCATTCGTATCTGAGAAAGAAAAATACCATTTGCTCTCAGTTATGTGATGGCTCCATGAAATTATGCCCCAATGAAAAATGGCCTCAAAAAAAATGAAAAAAGGCCCCACAAAATTGTATAGTAACAACAACAACGTTTGATAGTCTGATTGGGGTGATTTTTCATTATTTTGGGGCCTTTTGTCATTGATAATTTGGGGTAAAAATTAATTTTTGTTTGCCAAATTATACCCCAATGTAATATTATTGTGAACTTTTTTTAGAACGAACGAAAAAAATAATTTGCAATAGATGAAATATCACCCCAAAGTAAAGAAAAATGGCCCAAAATTCAAAAGAGCCCCAAATTATAACAAATATTCAATAAAAAGAAACAAATTGTTTCTAACGTTTTTCATTATCTTAAATAAAAGCTTGAATTGTTGAATTTCGACGTTTTGCCTGCAATACGGACACTTATAGCTTTGAGTCACACTCAGAGCAAACGTCTAAGTGCTTACAAGGCAAAAAAAGAATGTTTGCCCGCAAGTCCCGCGAACTACGCAAAGTTAAAATAAAAAATGTTCTATTTGAAAACCTGAGCTGGCTCTTAACTTTGTAAAGCTTAAAGCCAGTTCAGGTTTTCAAATATAACTTTTATTTTTAAAATTTGAGAAAATAAAAGCTAAAAATTCGCGCGAATGAAGCCCCAACAATATGCAAGAAGACCCCAAAACTATGAAAATACTCCCCATCTTGTTGTTGCTTGCCATGCATTATTTTGGTGCAATTTTTCATTTTTTATGCTAACATAAAAAAAAAGATGGTCGAGAAAGACCCTTACTTGTTTTCTTTATCAAAAGAAGGTCGCGTAAATTTTCACACTGGAAATGAATGCAATAACAGTGAGAGCATCACCAATGGCCAAGATCTTTTTGAAGCTGGATGGTTTAAATATGTTAAAGATACTCGTTAGGTTCTTAAAACACGCGAATTGTATGACAACCGTTTTATAACTGAATGTTCCCTCGGAAATAGTTCAATAAGAAAATCTGTTCCTAGAGGCACCCCACAAGGAGGAGTCATCTCCCCCCTTCTCTGGGTGCTGGTCATAGACGACATACTTAAAGAGCTAAACAATGCAGGATTCAGCGTCACTGCCTACGCGGATGACGTAAAGGGTCGGGTAAAGAGCTGATGTCGTTTGGCCACCGCGGAGCTGCGATTTGACACCGTTGGACTATTATTTGTGGGGTGCCGTAAAAGATAAGTGTTACGCCGACATGCCAGAGACAATTGACGCTTAAAACGACAATATTCATGAAGCCATTGGTGAAATCGATAATGTGCTTAAAAATTGGACCGATCGTGTAGGCTACTGCATGGCCAGCCGAGGCAGCCATTTGAATGAAATTATTTTCCATTATTAACCGGAAGGTTGACTTTCAAATAAAAAAAGAAATTTGAGAAAATATTCAGTCGTTTTTTTTTATAGCATTTTCCAAAAAAAAAAAGTTATTTGGCGGACCCTTTAGTTTTTTATCATTGTTCAAGGAAAATTCCTAGATACGACAAGTGAACTTATGGAAACGGCCCTCAATAGGCTCAAAATACGGGCCGAAGGGTGTGGACTACGAGTCAACCCGGAGAAAATGGAACTCGTACTTTTTAGTACAAAATACAAGATGCCACCCTTTAAGCTGCCCAGACTTGCAGGAGTGGAGCTCTCCCTCTCGGAGAGCGCAAAATATCTTGGTACGATATTAGACAGGAAACTGAATTGGAAACTTAACGCCCAGGAAAGAGTCCGTAAGGCTCATAATGCTCTGTTCATCTGTAAAAGGACAGCAGCAAAGAAATGGGGCATAAGGCCGTCAATGTTATATTGGCTATACACAATGTTAGTACGGCCCATAATTACTTATGGGGCTCTTGTTTGGTGGAAGGCCACGAACAAGAAGTATGTACGGGATATGTTGACCAGGGTACAAAGAACAGACTGCATTGCCGTTACGGGTGCTTTACGTACCACACCAACGGCTGCACTGGAAGCGTTCTTGCACCTTTTACCACTGGACCTACAAATACAATCAAATGCAGGTAATAGTGCGCTACGGCTTACTAATTTAGGGCTTCTTAAAAACAGGGGTTTAGGGCATAGTACTATTTTGAAGGAATCATTCTCTGATATCCCGGATGAAAGTCTTGGTACACTAGATTTTGACACGTCATACGAAGTGTCGTACCCTGACAGACAGGACTGACATAGGAACTTAGTCTTGAGGGACAATGAGATCTCAATATGTACTGATGGTTCCAAAACCGGTGAGGGTACGGGGTCAGGCATATACTCCAGCGAGTTGGACCTGCATTTAGCCCTGAGACTTCCGGACACATGCAGTGTGTTCCAGGCAGAGATTCTGGCCGTACTAAATGCTGCGGACATACTTGAGATGAGATCGATATCCAATAAGAATATCGCCATCTACATTGATAGGCAGGCTGCGTTTAAAGCGCTAGAATCATATACTACCATATCTGAAATAGTCAGGAATTGCCGCAAAATGCTTAATGCATTATGTTCGCACAACCATGTCAGATTGAGTTGGGTACCTGGGCATTCTGATATTGAAGGTAACGAGAAAGCCGACGTTCTGGCTAAGGAAGGAGCTGAGCTCCCACTAAATACAATGGTTAAGGGTATCAGACCACCTATGGCCATTGCTAGAAGGGTTGTCCTTGAGAAAACCTTGAATATAGCAGCCACCAGATGGTCACAGCTGGAAGGACACAGGGTCTCAACGGCAATGTGGCCCGTCTTACATAGGAAATAATCTGAAGAATTATTAAATCTCAGTAGAACAAAGTTAAAACTAACGGTAGGAAGACTCTCTGGACACTGCCTTCCAAGGAAGCATGCCATGAGACTAGGCTTAGTTAACACGGATATATGCAGGTACTGTAAGGACCTACAAGTCACGGAAGATATCTCCCACCTTCTTTGCGAGTGTCAAGCAATTGCTCGGAGTAGAAGGAAGCACCTAGGCAGGTACTTCTTTAACAACTTAGAGGAGCTTGCTTCCTCAACCAGTGTTGGAAAATTAATTAAATTCTGCAGGGAAATTAACTGTTTGTTCGATTTGGTTTTTAATCGTAATGGTTCCCTGGGGATGGCGATGGGCCAGGTCTTGGTGCCTGGTCTTTAGTGACGATGACGACCTCACAACCCTACTCAACCTAACCTAACCTAACCCAACTGTATGTTCCTACATTTAGGTTCTTCATTCCCAACGTCTAGGTGAAAAGCCACTTGAGACTTAGGTGTTGGTAGATTTCAATGGTGAAATCGAATCTGCTCACTGCAAATGTAAAACCGGCCTTTTTGAAACATCTTCTCATGTTGGGATTGTGCTATTTGCACTAGAAGGCATTTATAGAGACTATTGCCAATCCCGTGAGCTCTTTTAAACATTTACCTAATACATTTTGTTCAACTACGCAAATACAAAAAAACTCACACAAGTTTACACAGGACATATATATGTAGGATCAAGATAGGGTGGGTTCATTCATTGAATTGAAACCCTGTCACATATAAAAAGCAAATTCAATGTGAAATTTTGTTGATTTTTTAAAGTTTCAACTAATTGTTAGCGAATAATAAAAAAAAGACACCGTATTGGCGACGCGCTGCAAACAGTTCGACTAGACCGGACGTAGCACACCACACCGTAGCCGACGACTCGACTCCCTCTCTGCACCGGATCGTTTTCTCCGGCATTTTCTATTGTGTTGAACAATGTTTTTTTTTGTGGATCGTGAAAGGACAGGATGATCCTACATATACTTCGTTTTGCTATTGTCAACATAATTCTAATTCCTTAATTATATTCCAGGTTTCGGTAATGTTTTTAGGTAGTATTTTGCACTTTATCATAAACTTTTAGTCATAAATCGAAATAAATCATATCTCCCCGCCATATGAAATTTGGTTTGTTTTCCTACAAGTTGGTTTGACGTTTAAGTGAAAGAGAAAGCACAGTTGTGAGAGGGATAGCTTCGCGAAATACTCTTTTTTCAAAATCCACTTACTGGAAGTGGAAGCTGGAATTATTTTTTAAAAAATGACAGATAAGTAAAGTGTTCGGATCAAAGATAATGGAATACAGAGATATATATCTTTCCAGTGGAAAGGCGGCTGCCTACAAGCTGTTTTCCCGAAAAATTCATGAAGTCACGCACATATGCTCATTTCTTTTCTATTATATATGTGACTTCGTGAATTGGACTTTAATGCAAGAATTCGCTTTCCGAAATGGTATTTCAATATTTTATTTTATTTTAATCGAAGCCTTAACAAAACCTAAACAAGTTCAATACAAACACAAAACAATTGAACATCGCGATGATCATAAAAGCAAAAGAAATGTTGGCCGGTCATTAGCAACATGCTTTTTTGCAGCTCACACGTATTCACAGACGGGTGTTCAAATTATAAAAACAACAATGTAAACAAATTGATTTTGGGGGATAGACGTGCGAAATATATCCATCTCTTTTATTCATTCATCTCTGGTTCGGATAATGAGCAGATGAAGGTGGAAACATATTTTTTAAAAAAATAAAAAGTCAGTATCTATATATTTGATTGAGAAAATCTGACGGGATCAACTCGATTGAATCATTTGCACGAAAAAAAAATGATCAAGAAGCCGACCCGGAAATCTATGAAGTCGTAACTAGGCTTTGAATTAAATTTAATTCCAAAGGAGTTTCATTCGTTCATTGAGAAGTTCAACTTTCTACAGCGATGTTAATAATTTAATCAATTTAAGGCGGTACGAAGTTCGCCGGATTACCTAGTTCTTAAATAAAAATAAAAATTTTAAAATAAATAAATAATTCAAAAAGTAGTTGACGCAACAGGTCCGTTGACACCAGAGATACCACTTTACTTCAATTTTGAACAAAAAAAAAATTAAATCTGCTCCCTAATTCACACTTTTGTTAAATAATTGAAATCTACTTCACTTCAGAAATCCCTTATTTACTCCGCTCTAATTTTAATAAAAAAATCCTTAAACCTACTTCTAAAAAAAATATTTAAAATTTTGTTGACACTTCACTTTAAAGCTTAGTATCCTGCTTGCGCTAAATTTTAGTCTCCACTTCGATTCTCCACACCAAAGACATATGGTCGCTTAATAATTATTTTGTATTTTTGTAATACTCACAACACAAACGTTTTCCTTCTTTTTCTTCTGTCAAAATTTATCTTCGATTTTATATACCGCACATTTATGTCGCGAGCTAAATGAGTGGAGCCGTTTCATCAGCCCATCTATATGAAGTTAAGAATTTAGCGAGCGAACAGGATACTGCTTTGCTAAACTGCCTCGCTAAATTTTATCTTTGTAGACATTTTTGTATGGGAAATAAAATTTAGCGCGAACAGGATACTAAGCTTAAACGCAAAGTTTATAAAAAAATTTCTGTTTATTATTGTTCTCCTTTTAATTTTCTGTCAAAGAGTTGATACGTTTGGTTTGGTTTTTGATGCTGTCTGTTTCGAAAAGTTTAGTCAAATAAAAGATATTTTGAACTAATCACGAATGTGAATAAAGATAGGTACGCGAGATTATGATTTTTTATAATATTTAATATTTTTTTTCTAAAAGAAACTCTGAACAATCACGATTTGCAAAAAATAATGAAGGTAAAGTGAGAAGACCATTTATGAAGACTTTCTTTTCATAAAACAAAATATTGTTAATTCTTAGAACGTTTTTTTCGACATGTTTTATAATTATACAACTAATATCTAATTAAATATATCATTAAAACTATGATTTGGAAATCTACTTTCCTTTTCTTGAATCTATTTCACTTTTTTGGTAAAATCTACTTCGCATATTTTTTTGAAGTGATAACGCTGGTAGACACCCCAGACCTAGGTTCTCACAACCATACGTGAACGAGCAATTATCTCACGGAATTATGTCCACAATTACTCGTTAGATTTTTAGTTGTAGCCATTGAATGCATGCTTTTTCTGCTCACAAAATAAAATGAACAACTAACCAATCCAATATCGCAAAAGCGTACAATCATACTAGCATAGGTAGTAGTGTGACACACGAGCACAACTTCACAATAGGTGTCAAGCCAGTGCCATCAATTGCCATGCATACGAAAGCAATCAATGTCATCGATCCGTCGCTTCCGGCTATCGGTAGCAGTGACCGACAACGAGCTACCCTGCGACAAACGGTACTGCCAGTACAACATAATCCCCATAATCGATGGTCGCTTCCAAGTATCGGTAGAAGGAACCTTTAAAGATGACCAACAACTTGCGCATAGACAGTGACTGTGTATTGAATAACATATACATCTAATGCATGCGGTATTTGGGACCGATGACATCGAGTGCAAGTCAAGTCCCACAGTCCACTTCAAACAGTCATGCTTTTTTATAACTGCAAGTTGCAAGATAGTTGTAAATGATTCCCATTATTTTGGTCCTTTTATTTCCCGAATTCCAACCAAAGCTTTGCGGCTCAAATTTTATTGCAGTAAAGAGACTTATGCTTTCGACATTATTTCAGTCCATTCGGTTTTTTCCTTGTACTGGAAACCACGAAAAAACTGTTCAAATCTCGCAAACACCGATCTTTCGATGTTGAAGTTATATATATTTATATGAATTGAATATGTCACTGAATTTCTTATGTCACTGCAAATGTCATAACAAAATGATCAATCATTTAACAGTACAAATAAAAACCGAAAAGGACGCACGTCAATTTTGTTTTGCCGCCTGTCACTTCGACAGCAGCTGTGCAGAGTAAGTGTCAGCATTTTGTTGGCAGGCACTGTTAACACACACACACACACACAAAGAAACTCATCATTGGGTAAATAACTTTCGGGCACAGATGACCATTTGTTGTTGGTGTTGGCCGAGGTATGACTGTGCTCGTTTTGTGTGCACTTTATTATTGTTAGTAAAGGGATATCCTGCAAAAGGATATTGGACTTTTAAAAATATTTATTGCTTGAGGCATTAGGGATAGAAAGCGCACAACTATGCCAAACCATGTTATTGGGTATAGAAGAGAAACTCAGGCGGCACAGAAACGAGGGCAACTATGGCCGACATATTTCGACTCTTCTTTCTCGCCGTCTCAATGAGAAACATATAAACTTTGTCCAAGTTCGGCATTAGAGCCCATAAAATAGAACCCCAAGACGAGGGTAAACTTTAAAGAAGATGCGACGGACTAAGGAAATCTTTTTTTTTATTGCTACCACCCCTTTGGCTTGGAATATTTGAAAACTCAAAACCAATTCAATTTGAGTCTTTCTCTTTGCAGTCCAAGGCAGGCTGATCCCGCTTTGAAGGAACGACAACGAACGAACAACTTAAAGTGTCGCATGGAGAGAGTATAAAAGTTGTTTTGTTAGGGTATGGTGGCGAAAGCTGACGAGGAGTATATGTAGTTACAACGGAAAGGAAGGTCCTTGCAATTGGCTTCTGTCTTCTTTTTTTGCTTCTTTTTTTATGATTCCTTTACAATTTTTGGCTGGCTCTCGGTTAGGAAATCACGTCAGGTTTTTGTCTGGTGCTCTACTTTTTTTTCTTCACACTTCTTCTCTGTGTGGAACTGCGCACGAACTGCAAAAAGGATAAAATCGTGATAAGTGCCCCGAAAACGAACCACTATACCAACATCAATTTCAAGTAGAAGGACTTCATGGAACGTGCGGTAAGATACTTGAATCTGAATGGAATCACGACAACTGTTTGGGAGAATATAAAGAAAGTCTGACTGTCGCCTACTTGTTGGGTGATGCGGCTGATGGTCTGATGGTCGTTGGAGATGGTGATTGTGTGGAAAAGAACATTTCCTGTGGATATTCTTTCTTTGAAAACAGAATATCCTTCGTTTATGTATGAATGAGAAATGTATTTCTTTTAATTTCGAAAAGTTCTTCCTTTTGGCGCGCTATGGCCACGGGCGCAAGTATTAAGTATTTTTTTTTTTTTTTTTTTGTGAATCCTCTTTCATTCCTACTGTTATATTCACCCCGATGGAATGGACGCGAAATCCTCTTTTGTAAATCGTTGTCTGTTAAGAGGGTGGCAGTTGAATTTGCATTTCTAAGAAGAAGAAAGGAGACGATTTTTGTTTAAGTGGACACAACCGATGTCGATGATAATTATTTGAATGGAATTTATGAAGTCATTTAGAACTTTGGAAGACGCTTATGAGATATTTGCCAAATTGGGGTTAAGGGTGACAAGAATAAGGGGACCTGGATTATGGTCAATTTGGGTGAGAAAAAGGGGAAAAGATTACATAAAAGCGTAGCGAAATTTCGTAATAAATTGGTTTTGCTTTCAACAGCAGGTGTGTAAAGTGGGAAATTGGATGTAGCAGGCTTTTAGTGGTAAAACTGATGAGAAACTAAGACGGTTTAAGTGGTCTATCGAAATTTTGTTGCCTAAGGCTGGGCTACTTGGATGAGAACTCGATTCGCAACGTAGCCCACTTTCATTTTACGAAAATATTTCGGCGATTCGAACCGATAAAGATAGCCCACGACATTTATGCTGTTGCTGTTGCTGTTCTTGCGTGAAAAAATGATGGAGAGAAAATTGTAGAGATAGAAACACAAAATGATATCGAAAAAATTGTATAATAAATGCCACTTTGGATACACTTGCGACTAAAAGTAAACAAGCACAATGGAAAACGAAACAAATGAAATTATGAAAATTGATTTTGAAATATTGAAATCTAACTGTGAATTTATTAGTTACGTTGAAAATACAAATGAATTGTATTGTTTTTTTAAATATGTGATCACTGAGAACAAATGGGAATAACTTTATATTCAGCTACGCTGAAAGTCTACGAAACATTGATTTAATTGTTTTGTCAGAAATAAGCATAAAAAAGGAAGAAACGAGATTTTACAAAATGATGGTTTTATACCAACATTTTTTAATAGACCAAATGCGAAGGGAGGTGGAATAGCAGTTATTATAAAAGCCAATATCAGGTATGAAGAAGTTAAAGGAGAATACATCTCTTACGAAAGTATGGTAATAAATATTACGCGCGGTAATTTAGAAGGAACTATAATGGCAGTATACAGACCACCCAGTTTACGACTAAATCAATTTATTCAAGAGCCAAGTGATAACATAGATAAAATTCATAATAAAAGGGACCTTATTATTATAGGAGATATAAATATTAATACACAAAACACAAACGACTCTGGTGCTAGCAATTATCTTTCGATGATATCTTCGAAAGGGCTTATGAATACAATAAAGTCATGCACACGAGTAACTAATAATACCAAAACATTGATTGATCATGTAAGGAACAACGACATAATATCCGCAGTCTCAGAAATTAAAATATCTGATCACTATCCAATATATACTGCGCTGGTATCTAACAATATAAATAATTCTAGCATGAATTATGATTCGGTCTCATAGGTGGCAAACGAAAATAAATCGTAAATCGGATTCTATCACAGCAGATTGATAATTATAATTGGGAAGATCATTGTGGTATAATAGATGTAAATGATATGTATGAAGTTTTTAAACATACTTTCAATACCTTGATGGAATCAGTAACGTTTTTAATAAAGAAAAAGAAAAGAAACAACGAACAAGATTGGATGACAAACGAAATACGAAACGCTTGTAAGGAAAGAGATAGATTATATAGGCGATATAAAAACAAAAGACGAAATCAAGAATACGAGAAGATTTTTAGAAAATGTCTGTTCGTGATTTAATCGACGACCACACTGTTTGAGTTATTTCATTGCGCTCTTAAATTCAACCGCTTCACGGTTTTCACTCACACTTGTGAGCCGAAGCATTGTTTTTTTGCTTCTATAAATTTCATGACATAATATTACCTACCGTTTCTTTTTTTCTTTTTGTCCGTTTTTCTTTAATAAGTCAGTTGCAGTGTTAGTTTTTTTGCACTCTTTTTTAGACAGACCGTTTGTTAAGAAATTAAAATCGTTCAATTTGTATATAGTGTTTTGAATTTTCTTACTACAATTTGGAACCCCGCTATTCTGTACAATTTCGTAACGAATTAAATAAGAGGATCAACCAAGTGAAGTCTAGTTATTATAAACAAAAATTTTATGATGTAAAATCGAACCCCAAGGAGACTTGGAAGCTGGTAAATTCAATATTAGGAAAAAAGTCAAGTAACCTAGAAGAAGTCATATCGAAGAATTTTGGAAATACAGACAATTACTAGAAGTGTTCATCTGAAGTAGCCAATACGGTTCACGAATGTAACCACAGAATATTTCAGGGCCCTAAAAACAGCACACACCGGTCAATATTTATAGAAGAAGCTACTGTAACAGAAATAAAAAATATTCTTAGTTCTATGAAAGAAAATAAATCAGCAGGAATTGATAACATAAGACCTAAAGATCTAAAAACAAATGCAAAGAATCTGGCTCCAATAGTGAATATGAGTCTTTTGCAGTCGTCAGTGCCTAAGTTGCTGAAAACGTCAATAGTGCGCCCTATACATAAAGGTGGCAGGAAAAACGAAATAGGAAACTATAGGCCAATTTCCATGCTTTCATCGATAGATAAGGTGCTTGAAGAAGTGGTGACTAAAATATTGTACACATATTTGGAAAAATACAAACTTTTGGCAAATAACCAGTTCGGGTTTCGAAAAAATAAAAGTATAAACTTCACAAACAAATTATACTTGATTAGTCTTGATAAAAATCAGATTTAAATAGTAATATTAATCGACTTTAAGAAAGCTTTTGACACCCTAATTCATCCAAATATAATAAAGCAGCTAAAAAAAGTAGGTGTGCGAGGACCCATATTGAAATGGTTTGAAAGCTACCTCGAAAGAAGAAGTGGAGAAGAAAACATCATCTATGGAGTTCCGCAAGGTTCAAAACTTGGTCCACTGCTTTTTATAACATATGTAAATGACTTACTCTCAGTTCTTAAATAAAGCCCGGAATTTGCATACGCTGATGACACAGCAATTGTAGTAAGTCATCGAAATGTGGAGATAGCAGAGGCAATAATGCAAAAAGAATTTGATGCTGTTGCAGCATGGTGCCATGATCACGGTCTTGTAATAAATGTCCATAAAACTAAAGTCATTCATATTCGTCCCCCGCACATTACGAAAAACAAAACTAAATTTAAATTGCATGAAATTCAATGTTTGCATAGAGCACAAGATCATGTTCATCTACAAAGCGAGGACAACTGCTCAGCTTCAATTGAAAACGTATCAACATATAAATACCTCGGAGGTACACTTGATTATAATCTCAAGTGCACCTCCGATTATAATCTCAAGTTACCACATAAAGGCGCTGATCACAAAACTTCGGCAGAGTGCGTACGCTCTTTTCCACCTTAGCTACCATTGCCCAGCAGAGGTCTTAAGGCAAAGCTACTTTGGACTGGTTGAGTCACATCTAAGGTATGGCATACTTGCATGGGGAAATACACCTCAACTTACAGGACTTAAGAATATTCATTTAAAAATACAAAAGATTATATATCGAGCTACATTAGGGCATCATTACAACAGACGGCAAATCGGCAAGGACACAAATATACAACCTTGAAATAATATCAAACTTTCATGGTGCCTACACAAAAAACCGTAAATATGCGAATAAGGAACCAACTGCAATGGAATATCCCAAGATACTGGAACGAATATGGGCGAAGGCGATACGACGTAGTAGTGCCCAGAGACAAATGATACTGAGACCCCCAACTCACAATCCTCTTGCCGCTGGGCCCCTCAGTTTTTTTTCAAATTCGCCATTTTGTTTTCCTATCGGTGTTATGTCAATTAGGAATCCGTGTGACATGCAAAAACATACAAAAAATACAAAAATAAATGCTGCCAACTTCGGCAACCGTGGGGAAATGTACTAGAGTTCGGGAATACCACATTTTTTCATTGCTGAATGTCATTGGTTAGTAATTATATATTGTTAAAAGGCGAATAATTTGATTTCTTTGGTTAACAAAACTAGCTAAATGAGATGTTCTATATTCAAGCAACTTATTATGACAAATATGGTTACGTATTTTCTGCTTTTGAATATCATTAACTTCGATTTCATGTGTAAATTTTTCTTAGATAACTTAAGAAAATTTGCTCAAAATGTTTGCATTTTCCTTCAACCAATCTACATTGTTCATTTTTCATTAATATTTTAAGCAAATGTACACTTACCCATGAAAGAAAATATTATCCAAACGTAACGAATAATTTCAAATTTAACGGATAAAATTTTATGTACCCTGGCAGCAACTTTGCCCACAGCGGAAGTGGCATATGCAAGGTGCGAGTGTGTTGGTGAGTCAATACGAATTTCTATGTAACAATACAAGCGCACTTAGCATTTGCCACCCCATAAAAATATAGCTTGTAGGCTAAGTAAGGGGAAATCGGTCGGAGTTGGTGGTCTCAGTATTGTCTCTGGTAGTGCCGACAGTATTCAATAAAATTCCTACCGAATTTAGAAATCTTCCAAAAACAGTATTGATTAAAAATATTAAACAATTGTATTTAAATGAAGACATATAAGAAAAAAAAATAATAATAACAATAATAGTATATATGAATTAAATTAAAGCAAATTAGAACTCAAACTGCAGACAAGCACTTAATGCTTTGAAGATAATAAAAATCAAAAATTGTAAAAGTGTTGCTGTTGCTGTTGCTATTGCTATTGCTGTTGCTGTTGCTGTTGCTGTTGCTGTTGCTGTTGCTGTTGCTGTTGCTGTTGCTGTTGCTGTTGCTGTTGCTGTTGCTGTTGCTGTTGCTGTTGCCGGTGGGGGGGTGTGAACGGTAAGGACCATGAGGATCACACAAATGGAACTATGAAATAGAGCTCGTTTTGCATGCTGAAAAAAGTCGGGCCGTATCTTAAACGGTTTTTGCGGGCTCTATAACTTATAATCTCGGACCCATTTAATCGCATATCAATCAGAATGCTTGATCGGGGTCTATTATAAGATATTATTTTTTAACTCATTAAATGAATATTTTCCAAAGTCCTGCTTTATTTGCAATGTCAATTTATGATATCAACACATCAACAGATGTTCTTACGTCGACTTTAAGTAAAATTTCGTGAAATTTATATGCTGATAGATAAAGTATAACCTAATGATGCAACCTTGTGGAACACCAGCTATGTTTTCAAATCTGACATCGTTGATCAATTCCAATGAACTGTTTGTACTAGTTGGTGTATCAGCTTGACAGACAGTTATTGCAGACTTTAAGTGATAAAACTTAGTATTCGGAATTGTAAAATCCACAAAATATGTCTGAAGTTTTTCTTCGATCGATGGCAAGGCAGGATGAAATTCATAGTCTACTTTTAGGAAATCCGAAAAGAATTAAGTCTCAACATCGAAAGTTCTACGCTACTTATTTTTCAAACGATTCACGCTTCTGTCGAATGTCCTTGTCTTGTATGTGTCCAATTCACTGCTACTTGCTTTTACAAGTTTTAAATGTGTTTTCACCTCTTAATCGCGTCTCAAACATGCCATTTCAAAAACATTATCGAACAACTATTATACTACAATTCCACTCTATACATTTAAGCAGCAAACCGAATATCCAACAACAAGAACTATAGCAGGACCACAAGGAACTAACAACGACACACTTCTATATGAAATGCGCAAAATGCGAAAAGAGATGTCCGACATCAATATAAGTTGTGAATTCATGGCTAACAAATATGAAGAGATAAAGCAGCACATGACACTAAACAATGAAGCTTTAAAAAAACTTTCCAACGAAATAAAAGATCTTAAGGAAAGCAACCAAAAAAAGGACCAACAAATTTACCTAATGGAAACTAAAATTAACGGCCTCGAACAACAATTATTAAAAAACAACATAGAAATTAAAAATATTCCGCCAACACAAAACGAAAATCTAGTCGAAGTTGTCCAAGCACTCGGCAAAACATTAGACCAAAACATAAGCAACTCAGATATCACTGACATTTACAGAACTAACAAAAGAAACCCAAACAAATCAACTATCATCGTCACTTTCGCAAGCCACTTATGCAAAACAAATTTGATTAAAAATGCAAAAACAATGCGAAGTATTCCTCTGAAGAAGATCAGAGAAAATACTTGCAATGGCCATGCACCCAGTACAACACCCGAAATCGAAGCATTAGTTTACGTAAACAATCATCTCACACCTACTAATAAGCACCTTCTTTGGCTAGCAAAAAACAAAGCCAGAGAGTGCAATTGGAGGTTTGTGTGGGAAACAGCTGGCAAAATATTAGCAAAAAAAAACGAAAACGGTGAATCCATACATATCGGGTCTTGCGAAGATGTAAACAAGATGAACAATTAAACATTGTCGTTGTACGTATTACTACTACATATAATACAAAAAAAAAAAAAAATGGAAAACACATATAGTGAAGCTGATGTTGACTTCAGGGTGATACATGGTTTTAGCGCCATCGAAAAAAAATTTTTGGAGAAAATGAATTTTTGTTGTGTCAGTTTTAATATTAGATCGATCACAAAAACTTGGGATGTATTTATAGCGGAAATTGAAAATGTGCTATGCTACGTCGATATTATAGTATTGAATGAAATTAATATACCGAAGAGAAAAAATGATTTTTATAGCATTGACGGTTTTTATCCTGAATTCTTTAACCGTGATGCGACGAAAGGAGGAGGAGTTGCAATATTTATAAAAAAAAATATAACTTACACAATATTACCAGCTAATCCAATAAACTACGAGGGCTTGCACCTAGAAATATACCATAACGGTGAACAAAAGCATGTACATGCAATATACAGGCGACCTAGTTCGAGTGTTGGAAGGTTTATTGAAGAATTAGATGGAATTTTAAAGGGGAATAATGAAAATATCGTGTTGGGAGATATGAATATCAACATCCGAGATGAGAATAACTCACTTGTTTTAAAATACATGGAGTTGATGGCTTCCAAAGGGTTAACAAGTGTGATTAAATGTCCCACGCGTATTGATGTATTAAATAACACAGCGACGATAATTGATCACGTATATGTTAGTATAACTAAGCGTGAAATATTCTCAGCAGTAATCGAAACCGATCTATCTGACCATTACGCTGTTTTATATGCAACGAAAAGTCTAAATAGCTCTGAAACACATTGTGAAACCGATGTTAAAAACATTAATCAACAAAAAGTTAACGAGCTTATTCAAAGTACAAACTGGCAACTTATACTCCAGGAAAATGACGTTGAGGCACTCTACAATAAATTCGTAGGAGAAATGAATAAGATTTATGCTGAAGCAAGTAAAATAACCACGAGGAAAAGAACCCGGAAGCATAAGCCATGGACCACTCCAGAAATAGTTCCAATGTGCAAAAAAAGGGATGAGTTATATAGGAGGTGGAAAAACAGCCCCAGATGTAAGACGTTTGAAGACGAATACAAAAGGTATCGAAACACAGTTACTAAGAACATTCAACTTATAAAAGCCAATTACTACAAACAAAAATTCTCAAATGCCAATAACGACCCGAGGAAAACGTGGAATATTGTGAGTGAACTACTTGGAAGAAAGAAACGCTCTATAGACGAAACAATTAAAAGCAATTTTCCAAATGCTGCCGAAGGCTTAAAAGACATTGTTGAGGAATTTGCGGAGCAGTTTTCGACACAAGCAGCAAACATCATTCATGCCTGTGATACGAAAACCTCAAACCACAGGAACTGGCAACTTCAACAAAGTATCTACATAGAGGAAGCAACTGAGCCAGAAGTTTACAAGATATTGTGTCAACTGAGTAATAATAAAGGTCCTGGAGCAGACAACATTAGACCAGTTGATCTCAAATTAAATGCTATGTGTCTCACCTCCATAATCACGAAGATCGTAAACTGTAGTCTATGTCAGTCCTGTGTGCCAAAGCTAATGAAAACTTCAATAATTCGGCCAATATACAAGGGAGGAATAAAAAAAAATACAGAGAATTATAGACCGATTTCAATTCTACCTGCGGTTGAAAAATGTTTAGAAGAGGTAGTTGTTAATCGCGTTAATTGTTTTATGTCAAAGCACAAAGTGATTCATCCAAACCAATTTGGTTTTCAAAAGTACAAGAGCACTCAATCGTTACTGGGGGAATTTACCAATGTCGTAAATGCTGGACTGAATAAAAACCACCACGTACTTGTGCTTTTTATAGATTTCAGTAAAGCGTTTGATACCCTGACACCCGAAAAACTTGTGGAGAGTGTCAACAGATTAGGACTGAGAGGAGTATTGGCAGACTGGCTTAAAAGCTATTTGAGTGATAGAGTAATTCAAGTAAAGGTGTCTGATACATTAAGCAAAAAAAGGACAAGTAAATATGGTGTGCCACAAGGTTCCAAACTGGGTCCTATCTTATTTATACTTTTCACAAATGAACTCTTAAGAACGTTTAAAAAAGCTACTGCGTATGCCTACGCTGATGACATCGCAATCGTCGTGAAACACAAGGACTTGCACTTAGCCATAAGGATACTTCAAGATGAGTTCAACAAGGTATCTGAATGGTGTCATGACAACGGCCTGGTGATCAACGCAAATAAAACCAAGTTGATGCATATTCGGACTCCATCGAAGCCAACGGACGTTATTGAAATCTTCCATCGAAATGATTGTTGTCCATTACTGAGAAGCAGCAGCACAATTGAGGTAGTTAAAACCATTAAGTACCTCGGAGTTACCATCGACGAGAATTTCCTGTGGCGTGAGCACATCAACGTCCTGCGTCTTCAACTTAAGAGCACTATATTCGCAATGGTGTATCTTAAGCGTTACTCACATATGGAGGTACAAAAGCAAGTATACTACTCGTTGGCAGAATCACGCATTAGATACGGGATTCTGGCCTGGGGAAATGCAGCAAAAACCCACCTGGAGAAGATATCTAACCTACAACATCGTCTTGTTAAGATAATTAGACAAACTAATTCAAGTTTTAAAGTTTTAGATGTAAAGGCAATCTTCAAGATGACAACACTCCTAAGCTATATGGACGACCGGCGGTTTCTTCAACCCATCAGTCACACGCTAAACACCCGAAGACGAGCCCAAGGGATGCTAGAAGTTCCGACAGCTTACAACTCGTACGGAGACAGAGAATTACGATGCACTGTTCCTAAATTGTTAAATTCGCTCCCACCGTTACTGAAAATGATTCCAAATTTCAAAACAAGAAAAAAAGAGATTAAAAAACATTTTATTGAATTTCATCATGTAATTTAAGAAAACATTAGTAAATCTTAAACTCACTAAAATACTTTCAACTTCAGAAATTAATTAATTGTATTTAAACTTAACGTTCTTAATTTCAAATCACTTCAAAACTAAACTCAATGTTATGTCCAACCACCTGCAGATAAGCACTTTGCTTTGCAGGTAAAACAATGTAAACGAAAATTTGTGTGCAAATAAACAAACCTTTTGAACCTTGAACCTTGAACAAAGCAGGCTCAAAGATTAAGCCTTGAAACACACTTCCTAGTGTTTCGTCAAATGTTTTAAATGTGCTAACTAAGGAACGTCATTAAAATATGCTGGCATCGCACTTGCACACAATCTTCATAAAAACCATTCATCGTAAGCTTCGGACTTTTAAAAATCCAAGTTTCAGTCGAGTGTGGTTAATTGACAACAAAGTTCTTATCTTAATTTGCGGAGCTAGCTAAAATGAGAATATAGTAAAGGCCAACCAGTGATCTAAACTCTATATAACAAGCTATAATAATAATTCTAGAGATCTTCAAGCCTGTGTACCTTTAGAATTGAAATACTTCAATGGTCGTTCGTCTTCGGTTAATGGTTTAATGATCTCTTATAATGCTCATGTCAATTTAATCGATTTTGTCTTGTCAATTTTCGCCATAAAAAGAAAATTACTTGATAGTGTTCAGTCATAATTTGTTGCTCTACGTTTTCTTTGTATTTTCCTCTTTTTGTATCAATTTAACTTGTAATGTATGACCTTATGTCTATGAAAGATTTTGTTCTTTGGTGACAAGAAATAAATAAATAAATGAAAGTGTATAAAACCAGATTCTATCGTCGCGTCTCGCTACCTAATGGCAACAAAAACGCAATTGGCTTTACAAAAATGAAATGTGAAATAAGGCCCCAGTTTTTGTTATTTTAAGGTGACAAACCTCCGGGATTAGTGCTACTTCGGTTGATGGAAATATTGAAACAAAAAGTCAAACACCACTCGCTCTAGATTTGAATTTTCCAGAACCTTGTCCATTTTTGTTTTTTTTTTTTTCTTTGGACTTAAGTGTTTATTATTCAGTCTTCGTTATGAAAGCAATGTCTGTGTCCTGTTGCCATTTTTGCCCATTTGCTCATCCAATTACTAATACCCATTGCATGGATGTGTGGTGTGGACAAAGTGGAGAGAAAAATTCGTTTCCTCTAACTTTTTTCCTTGTTTTTATCATGCACGCTTTAACTTCTTTTTTTTTTGTTTTTGTTCTGTGAGATTTCTGCTTAGGATCCACGTGAAAGTCATCAACGTTGTCAGCTCACGTTTCTGGTGGAAGTTGGTTAAAACATTTCCGTCTCGGACACTGACGACGTGCGGAACCTTTTTATCAGTGTGGCTCTTTTTCGTGTTATTTCTTTTTGAATTTTTCTTATTTTTACTTTAACCAGTAATGCGAAGGACATTTTGTTATATAAAAACGAATAAAGAGTGAATGAATGTGGATGTGGAGGTGTCCAGGACAATGGTTTACGTTAGACTGTGGTTTTGATTTTTTTTTCTCGTTTTTCTTAATCACTAAGCACTTTAGACAAACGTTCGTTTGACATTTTACACTATTCTGAAAGAAAGTTAACACATAGATTCTAGTTTTCAAAATTATATATATATTTTATTTTTTCTTGCTTTCTTTTATAGATTTTCATTGTCAGCGTGTCCAGTTGCCTTGCTATAGACAACAGTATTGATGAGGATTACGGTGATGAGTCGAGAGGCGTGTCACAGACGCGAATGCAACAGCAACGGCCGTTTAATATGGAGAATCTGCAACGTTTACGTGAGAAGTTCGAACATGTTGCGAGTTTGCGAAAAGCCAGTGACAATAGTAACAACAATAGGAATGGGCTTAGGTCAGGAGCAAGGATAGCGACAAATCCATTGGCGAAGAATGAGGATAAAAACAGGTATTTGGTAACTTTTTTTCTCGATATTCATATATTTTAAAGACTGTGTAAAGGCGTTTAAGGATTATTCACTATGGGAGAGAAAATATCATTTGCTACTTTCTGGGAAGAAAAGTCATGGAAGATTTTGTTTGTGAGATTGTATTCTGCATTATGGGGCAAACACTCACACAGTATCAAGGCGTTAAGGAAAGGAGCCCAGTTTTGTCGAGTTAATTCATAGAACATCGCATTGCTGATCAGGGCTGCCATTTCATGATTTCGTTGAAGAGTATACGAGCCCAAACGCAAAATAGTTGGCCTATCCGGTCGGTCCTCCAAAGCAATATTTGACAATGAAAATTATTTGAGCTAATGTCTTTGACCTATTTTAGATTACAAAACAAGTCTTTTACAAAAAGCTAATGCCAGTTTCATTAGGAAAAAGTTAAAATTTTTTTTTTTAAATAGTTCCGGTTTGAAGCAACAAACTCATCTGTAAATTTTAGAAGCGACAATTTCATCAAAGTTGCGAAATGGGCAAGCGTTGACATTTTGCATTGTATTTATTTGGCGCACACTTTTGCATTCAGAAAACCAAACCTATGTACATGCGTTTACTTTTTAAATTCGAAATTCCTTATTGTAAGTCGTGTGTTGTGTTTTTTTTTTTCGAAAAAATAGCCAAATCTGTGAGTTTTTCCGATTTATCTACACTTATTTTTACCGTCTGGAAACGCTGACCTACGCTGAACATTAGCGTCCCTCTGACCGATCCCATAAGGTCATGTTAGGTTAGGTTGAGAGGGCAGTTCTGCATAAGATGCAAATTTCACCCGGAAGCCGTAAAGCCCCATTGTGAGTACCCTGTTTATACATGTAAGGACATGTGGGTAACAAAACCACTTCGACCTGTTTAGGACTATCAGACATAAAGTCTGATAGAGATAACCCCGCCAGGTCGTCCAAACTTTCGAGGACCTTGCTCCCTTACAGGATGAGCGGCGTTCCTTTAAAGCTGGGTAGTGGCATAAGAAGATGTTCCACGGACTCTATTTCCTCTTCGTCTCTGCAGCTCCTGCAGAAGTCATTTGCAAAAAGTCCTAGCCCTTTAGCCATGTTTCCTATGGTGCAGTGTCCGGTTAAAGCCCCGACGAGCATCCGGATTTGACTTCTATTAAGGAGACTAGGAACTTTGATCTTTTGGTGTCAACCACGGGCCACAGACTTCGGGTTATGCCGCAACCGATAGTGTTGCTCCATTGTTCCTTAGCCAGTTGTGTGGTGACGCCTTCAATAAAAGTCTTAGCAGTGTTGAAAGGCGGTCAGAGCCGAATCTGGCCAATTCGTCCGCTTTTTCGGTCCCTTGCACCCTTCAACGTGTCCAGGAACACAGCAGAGTAGAACTGAGTGATGACGTTTAGCCCTGAGCGCCAAGAGGCACTCTGTAACACATTTCGCATTAACAAGGTTGGAGCCGATTGCTTTAAGTGCTGCTTGACTGTCCACACAGATGGTTATTTCCATTGCTGGTATAGTCCCACCGATAATATAGTCTGTGCTGCTTTCTTCACCGCGTAGATCTCACCTTGGGAGACACTGCAGTGATCAGTCAGTCGAAACAACTGGTTAATACTAAGTCTGTCTGAGAATACGCCGGCTCCTATACCATTTGCATTCCCACCAAACAACTGAACCGTACGCAAGAATGGGTCTCACAATCGCGGTGTACAGCCAGTGCACAATGTGCGGTTGTAAACCCCAGTTTTTCCCAAAGGTTCTTCTACATGCATAAAAGGCATTAAAGGTCGTTTGCTGATACGACTCATAGCAAATTAAGTGCCACATAAACATTTATATGACAGATTATGCCCTAAAAAAAAGTAGCCTAGAAGTATTCGAGTAGAACTTAAATCGTTGAGAGTCGTATGACCAAACGGCCCTAAGTCCTTTCCTCATTCTGTCTTCAGTATTCCGTTTCCAGTTCAATTTTGAGGTGAATACCACACCTTGGTGCTTAGCCTCGGTCGAAAGATTAAGTCGGACACCTTTAAGCTTTGGTGGGTCCCATTTTGGTACCTTATATTTCCTGGTGAATGAACAATGAGTTCGGTCTTTTCCGGATTAACCAAAAGACCGTTGTGTTTCGTCCATTTGGATAGTTCTGATAACGCAGATTCCATAATATCTCTAATGGTGGACCGATGCCATAAACTAAGTTTTAAATAGACCGTCGCTCAACCAACTTAAAAGAATTTGCCTACAAGCTGTAGGCACTATGTGTGCCGTGTTAAAATAAATTAGCCGCACACATACTCTTGCATATAGTAACCTGACAGTTCGTTCAGTTTTTTTTTTTTTCTTTTTTTACACCTCCCGCCATTAAGCACTAAGCCTTCCATTCGTCCAAAAATATAAAAACCACAGGAGGTATGTATGTATTTTAGAAAGTCAGCTATTGTCATAGCTACAGGAAGGATACACTGCTGAACAGTTTTTCTCATCATGTATCAGTTCAATTTTGTTTATAAAAAAGCATCCCAAACGACAAGTACCGGTGGCCTATTTCAGTTGGCTGCACCAACAGGACTGGGAATAGATACTGTCAAGTCAGTGACGGATTGGATTTTTCCAGATGACGATAAGTAAACCAATAAAGATTAAAATCTCGAAAAAGTATTCGGTAAATCAGCAATCTAACAAAATGTTTCCATAAAAGTGCCTCCCCTAGTCTAGGAAGACAATTGCTTACGCTTTTATTATGGCAACCGACTCCATTCTCGAAATATTGAATGACGGGCATGTCGGCGCAGTGACATAAGTCCCGAAGAGACTTCGGGACTTATAACCCACTTAAGTGGGACATCAGTCCCGAATTTCGATCGTTGAAAATGGGACACAAGTTCCGAATGAAACAAACACTTGGAAATATCGCGCGATTTTCTTATTTTTATTTGATCAAATTCTCAAAAACATCGATTTAATGCCTTTTCTCAGCACTTATGTCTTTTTTCATTTTTATTTTATCAAATTCTCAAAAACATCGATTTAATGCCTTTTCTCAGCATTTATGTCCTTTTCTGAATTCTATGTTTTTGAGAATTTGATCAAATAAAAATAAAAAAATATAAAATATTTCCAACTGTTTGTTTCATTCAGAACAAAAAATCGCGCGATTTTCTTATTTTTATTTGATCAAATTCTCAAAAACATCGATTTAATGCCTTTTCTCAGCACTTATGTCCTTTTCTGAATTCGATGTTTTTAAGAATTTTATCAAATAAAAATAAAAAAATATAAAATATTTCCAACTGTTTTTCGGCATCAAAACTATTTTGCGCTTATATTTTCGGTGGCCAGTAATCGATACAAATATTGGCAATTAAGATATCGAATGTGGAGTATGAAACGTATCAAATACCAGGCCGAATTGTTATATTCGCAGGCCGCATAAACTTCAAGTGCCTAACTTTTAGACATATGTATGCATGTGGCTTCGTTCAGTAAATAGTTGCAAGTTATGTAGGTACAATTGATGAACTTGTTCACATTTTAGACTTCCGAAGGTATTTATATTCAACAGTTGCTCTCCTTTCAACTCTGAGGCTTTCATAAAATTTGACAATTCCATTTATACATAATGCATGAAAAGTGCGCCGTAATACACTCAATTTAAGGCCGAGTAGAAGCGCATATTCATACGGGACAATCGAACTTCAAGAAAACTATTTTTGCACATAATTTTAGATAAGTTTTTAACTTAAATTTATAGTGCAACACCTTCAGAATCAGGGCTCAAAAAAATCGGTTTGAAGTGTAGACCAATTCGGGAAATATTTATTTATAAAAATCTGATCACAAGAATTGCCCATGATCAAATTTAATTTAAAAAAAATTCAGTGCTTACTTCCGCTTGTATTTAAGAAGTCGTGAACAGCGAGATCCTCAGTATTCAGTATTAAGTTTGACTAAAAATATTATCTCTCTTGGGCAGACAATTGATGATAGACATAATATTTGTCCGTCTAAGGGGAAATTTAAACAAGAGTTGAAACTCAATCAAAATACGTGTCAAGTGTCAAGTGAGTGAAGTGTCAAGTTGTTAACTTGTGCTCGGTGCTTTGTCTGTCTGAATGACTAATCCTAAGGTCAGGGAGCTGTTCGCCTCTCAGCGTCTAGTGTAGAAGAAAGGCCTTAAGCTATCATGTCTAGTGACTACCGCTACTGTCCATTTGTAATACCAAATCATGCTAAGAACTTTGGACTCTTCTATAATATTCCGACCTTTTCCAGTGTCAAGCTGCAGCCTAATTTTTTAAACATCCTCTGTCAAAAAATGCACTGAATAGCTTCGGTTTATGAAGTTTAAGTTTAAGTTAAGTTTAAATGTCTTTATCTTAAAAGAAGTTCACATTTTGTTCCACCGCGTGGATTTTGGCGAATTCGCCACTTTTTACCAACTTTGCAAGGCGAAAAGTAAGGCTATTGCAACAAATGGGGCTGCAGCAGACACTTTTCTGTTAACTTTAATTAAATTAAAACAATATGGCGGTTTCTTAATGCCAAGTTACAAAACCTTTATTACGACATAAATTCATCAAATTCTTTAATAGAATAATATACATATATTCATTACTTACATAGTGTTTTTTCTTATCCAATTAGTTTAAATAAAATACTCATTTTTACCAAGTTTAAAGCGGGCTCAATCAGCGCCTCATGGAATAGAACCAAAAAAAGTCAAAATTCGAAATATATCTAACCTCTTTACAAATTATGTTTAAAACAACATTATCGCTTACGGCAATATCTTTTAGTCGGTAGGAGAAACTAATTTCTAGTGTGCATCTGCACATGTCCCTTAGAAAAAAGCCGAAATAAAAACAATTTTTTCTCTGTCAATATGCACATGTTTTGACATCTTTCAAATAGCCATCCACATCAAAAATGGGGCAAAATATTTTCCCTGATGCACAGAATTGACTGTTTCTGAGTCTGGCTTCGGATTAATATCGATAGAGTCAAGTTGAGTGCAGTTGTTGCATTTTATTTGGCTTTACTTAGCCAACCAAGCCTTAAAACAAGTCTAGTGCGACTTCACAACAGCCGTTTTGTTGCACACACTTGTCCAAGTTGAGTGACTTCTGGGATAAATCATTTTCATGCCTTCTTGCAATACCTACTGTTCACAAATACGATAACAGGATAGTGCTTAGCGTGCACGTGCATACGGTGGGCTTGCATATAACATAAGTGAGCACCGTTTGCACGTAACAAAAAGAAGCATCAACAGCAACAGAGTATATTTGCATTTTCAACTGCAACAGAAAGTCACATGGGTTAATCTGACTAAAAAAGGATTAAAGTCCTCGCCCGCTTTAAATATTCATCCGGACTTCTCAGATCCATTTCGATATTTGTTTTTGTCCTTCTCTGTATACTTTTTCTATAACCCCTTGGCTTTGGTCTTATTTTCAACTGGATTTTGAACAGTTTTGCTGTTCTTTTTTTTCACTCTCCTTCGCTTTGTACGGATTTGATTTTCAGTCTTCGTTTTGCTTGAAGTAATTAATGTTTGAAGTTTCGACTAAGCTCTGGAGGATTAGTATCCGGGGTGCTACTTGGACTTTTTTTTTTGTATTTCCTTGTTAGGGATATGAATCTTTTCCCATGATAGTGATAATGGAAGGTTTTTTTTGAAAAAACGACCAGATCTCTTTCAAATGGGATTTTTGTTTATTATTCCGTTTTCTCTATCCGTGTGTGGTGCTGTAAAAATCGAAAATAATTGGATTTTTGCTAAAAATCAGAGTAAATTGGTAGCTATGAGGTGTGTAGTTGGAATGGGTATCTCGTCTTTTTTTCGAACGATGAAAAGCTCTTATAGATTTGCATGCGACAGTTCCTTTCAACTAATCAAACAGGCTATAACCACAAGAAACCATGTAACCATGTATTTATTTCACTAACTGGATTGAGATATTTTCCATTTCAGTGGACAGAAAACCCTAAACGAGAACCAGCCAAAATTCAATGAAATGGAATTCTACGACGAGCTTCAGTCGAATCTGCCCTATGGGATACAGAATGTCCGTCGGGATCTCACCAGTCGATCAACGCGCAACCAAATGCTTCTACACAAGCCGAAGGTAAGTTAACCACAAACAAACACACACGCAATTAAATAATTTACACATCACATACTCTCAGCCACACACAACAACACCAACACAAGTAACCATAACCATTCTATATGGTGACAAAGTCTAACAATGTAACGCATTCTTCTCCTCACGGAAAAAAACAATTTCAGATAACTTTCCAGTCGTTGTGCCCCTCAAGACGAACCATCATCCCACTGGAGACTGTTTCATATGAATACCGCCCGAATCATTACGAGGAAGTTACCTGTTTCCACAGTTACGCACCATCTCGGGACTACGTGTCCGATACGAATAAGGTGAGTGCGAGTATATTCCCAAATCCCAATCCCAACATACACAGATATACGGAGGCTATGTTACACTTTGTGGCATACTTTGTTTGCGTGTATTTATTTATTTATCGTTTCATATTATAGTCAACCACTTTAATTTGAAATTTTTGCATTTGTGGTCTCGTTGCTGTAGATCTGCAGTGAAGCTGGTTTCACGTGTATCCAATTGAATCGAACTGTGTATCTGACGAGGCGTGTAAAGGGTACCGAATGCTGGGAATCCGAAACTAGAATCGTGCCTTCGGGCTGCGAATGCATGTGGCCGATGCACACATTTGGCGACATCATCACGTACCACTGAGTTTGGGGCGAGGAACCGCATTAATTGATACAACTGACATCACCACCATTGTAACCATGAAGAAGAAGAGGAAGCACACCGCCATCATCGCGCCACTAGCCGCACCACATCAATATCACCACCGACTACTGTTATTGGAAAATCAAATTTATTATTATTTTATATTAATTTTATCAATTGCCAACCAAGATAGGTAGAAGGTTAACTAGAATTGCACTTCAGCTAATTGGTAGTACTGCTGCTGTTACCGCGTTACTGTCATCCCCAGTAACCATCGTAAATCCAAATTCGCCACCGATGTTTGCAATTATTTTGAAATCGCACAGGGTGTGATGAACAAAGATTTTTTACAATAATGGCCACCCGTCCATTCGGGTGATTGTTTTAAGCTGAAGCCGTTTAAATAATTTTGTTCAAAAATATTTGATATACACAGGTCGGGCACGTCTCTATTGGCAAGTGTAATCCTCTTAATGGGGACCTTTTTAAACTATCGGACGAGCTGCAGCAGAACCAACAACCAACAATCGTTTTTATTATTATTAAATTGTTTAATTCTGTGTTTGTAATTTTTCTTATTCTGGTAATATTAAGATCCACTCATCCACTTAAGTACTTAATACAACGCATATATTTTAGAAATTCAAAAATTCACAATTTTATCGGGTTATACGACCTAACCCCCCATCATTTTGACAGCATTTGCGTGTTTGTTACCAAAAAGATTCGTAGCCATTATTAATTTAAGTCGCAGCGAGTTCTCCGGTGTTTGATCATATTTTTTTCAACCACATAAACAAACAAATTGTGACTTTCTATTCATGATATGATTAGATTGTTTAGTTTGAGGTTTTTCGCAAACATTTTGACACAACTACGACTCATTTCGCTTTTCGACACACCAATTCGTCAGTCATTCGCAGCTTTACCATCTATGTACAACATATATCCATATAAATCAGGCAACTGAGCGTTAGGAAAACTCATCCATAGACATGGACATTATATCTAGCATTATTATTAGACAGTTGTTACCTTATCGTGCAGGAATCATCCTGTCTGAAACTGATTTACTGTATTTTGTAGCTATTTCCGAGAGTCAAGCGAACCACTCGCTATAAAAATGGTAGTGAGTAATATATCCGGCAGATGAGTTGTCTTGAAAATAAGTTGTCTAATATATTAGTTGTTTTTGTAACCGATGCCAATTTTATTACACTGATTTCTGGCATTTGACATCATTACGAATTTCGAATAGCTCTAAAATACAGTCGAAATATACAAGTGTGTCAAACTGCTTCATTATATACTGAAATTAAACACAACACAGCATATTTGTGTCCTTATTTATTTGCCTAAATCTTTAAAAAGATTCCAAGTTGAACGCATTTGGTAGTGAGCCCTTTGAGTGTGTTAACTTACTGTCATTTTAAATATTTTGTAGGTTATAATAGATTTTTTTATAGAAAATTTCCCTATAGCAAATTCGTAAAACTTTACCTGGACATTAAAAATGATTATTTGTACTTCGCTTAAATTTCTTGTGTTCTAAACGGAATTGTGCGAAATTGGTGAACATACCCTAAGTAGATCTTTATTCAATGCAACCGCGATTTGTACCAAGAACCAAACAACCATTTATGGAAAAAATGTTCATATGTTAGTTAGCAGTTGATAACACTTACGCGACCGATTTAATCTTCTATCTAATTATTCAGTAAAATAAAAGTTACTCAACAGCCCATTTGAAAATCGTATCTAAAAAAGTGGTGAATTAAAAAAAATTAATCGCTACTTTTTATAGAAAGTGAGTGCGCGCTTAAGACAGTAAGCAGTGTCTTTTTATATATTACAATATATGAAGTGTCGAAAATGTTGAAAAATAAGAAAACAGCCTTAATGAGCGAGTTCCACTATTCCTTTCATCTGGAGAACTTTAGATTCTATGAACGTACTAAATTTTCCGTTTGTCACGCACTTTGTTTTCTTTGTAAGATAGGTACTCGTCAGCGTTACCGATGGGCGACATTAGTCGCCATTTGACCACTTTTTACATCTAAGGGCCCCCTGCGACGAATTTTCAAAAATTCTCTGTTTTCGCCACTTTTTACAACATTCTCCACTTTCGGGACACTATTTCCATAAAAAGGACCTAAAACTGTCGAAGAACTCCCATTTAAAGTCACATTTACACATTTAAAGAAATATTATCTTTGTAGCATTCGTATGGTTTTGCTTCATTCCAATGCGCAGTATTCGGTTCCCCTCGTTATTCCATGGCCTTTCTGTCTTTAATTATGAACTTGGATGATCTTTTTCTTTATGATCTTTGTTTTGCTTTGGTATTTTTGTTCATTTTTATTAGGCTCCATTTGTTTGGCGACTTTATCATTTTTACCATCGGTAACGCTGGTACTCGTATTCCTTTAAAAAATAACAATAGCCGGGTACCACTATTTCCAAAAGAAAAGTGTAAAAAATTATAAAAGTTACTTTATTAACTGTCACTATTATTTTACTTTCATTCAGAGAAGATCTGTAAATTTCAAACTCTTGTCACATGATTAACTTAAATTAAGTGGCACACCCTATCGGACTGCTGTCAGACTAAGAGCCGGTTAGTTCGCAGCTGGTTAAATCTGTGGTTGGGCTAACATTGATTTAAATTATCCCCTTGATTATAAATCTGTGATAATTACAGAGTTAATTATTTTTCACTTTTTTCGCCAAAATACATCGTTTATTTATCAAAATCTATAGTTACCTTTTTATTTTTGATCAGGAGTTCGTTTGCGTGTTTTATTTATTCATCTAAGCAAAACTGAATGCGGTTTTTTCGAAACTTTTGAAATGTGTACATTCAAAGCCTATAGACGTCAAATACAGCCGCATATTCTTTGGAAAGAAGAAACTTTTTCAAAACATTTCCACAGACAGAATGGGGACGTTCAAGTATATAGTCCAATAAATCTGACAGCTCTTTGACTAAATCTATATCGGTTTTGATTGGGGGAAATCGGTCATACGAGCAGCTATTTCAGTTGACGTTTATGGAGGGGTAGCCGACGAATCTAGTCAAGAAATTCGTGACTGAGTATTAAGTTGTCAATTCGCATATGGGAACGACGTAGGAAAACTGACGTTCCCGACCAATTTAGTTTTTGCGTTCAGGTTACATCTCATCCAGACCAATTCTTGAATGCGGCCAATGGTTTCTGGTTGAACTATCATGTTATCGGCATTTTAATTTTTGCACTTATAAATGGACAGCAAATTAGAAAATAACTGGGGACTTCCAGTAAATCTGTCTGGTTGAATTGCTGTGTCTCAGTTTTGTTTGGCCTACATCTGTGTCATGAACACTAAGATGACAGTTCGCGCTGTTAACTGACTTACAAAAGTGACGTTTCCGACTAATCTAGTTTTTGCGTTCGGTATACATCTTGTACAGACCAATCAAGTCCACTTAAAAACTCAAATTCAACAGTGTGTCATGTTGGACAAATACCATTGTGTATGTTATAAATTTTAGTTGAGAAACATGACACTCATTCCGGTTTGCTTTTGAAAGAACATTCTTCAACCGTCACATCCACCATATAATGTGAGCGTTGCTTACTATCTGACAGTTGCAAACGCCGACAAAATAAATACATCTATCTGACACTCACACTCCATATCGTGTTATGTAAAATTTTGTATTTATTTATTTTGCGATCATGTGCTCATTTTTCCGATTGCGCATAAGGTTGTTTTGTAGCAAAGCCTGAACAAAAATTCTGGAAAATCATTGCTAAAGTGTTTTTAACCACGCTAAATTGGATGGTTATCGACTTAACTCAGGTTTACTATCAAACTATGGATATCGTTGTTGACATTTTGTTGAACTAACCCCTTCGATGGCTTTCAACTGAAATAACCGTTAATTCAAGTTAAATGAAGTTAACAAACCTACCCTTACTAATTTAGAAGAGCTGTTTCTTAAGTTTTGTGAATATTATTGAAAAAGTTGTAAAAATAGCAGTAGTAGGTACAAATTTATATCGCATAGAGAAACTGACAACGATAATCTGAACTTGAACCTCTTCCTCTTTCCTTTCATACCATACGTACATTTAACCTCACAGAAGACCATTTCAAACAAAATTTGATTCACATTTGCACAATGCAATCAGGCATATTCCACTATTCGATTCGATTGGCTTAGTCCTACCATAACACTATTCGAACGTTTAACAAACTCACACACCTATAAATGTAAATATAGCTGCCACAATGGCCGCGCTCCAGTGATGGGTGGAATGATTGTTCATCTTAGATAAAAAGAACTAGCAACCAGAGTGTACCATACATTTTACGAAATTTACCGATAAATTTTGAGCACTTTTGAGAAGTGAATAGTGAAGCATTTAAATTTGTTGCTTTTAATGTTATAGGTATTCTATTGAGCAAGAAGATTTGATTTAAACATATAAATTTCGCGAGGATGGTAAAAAAAAGTAAAAACAGAAGTCGCCATAATGAGTATTGCTTTCAATTTTTTTTATTTTAAAGAAGGACTTGAAAATATATGCTGAAGGCATACACATTTTTTAAACATTCGATTTTATTGTATTTTGATTGAACACTCTTTGTTAAAAGAGGCAGAACAGGTGTTTGTATTTTTTTTCAAGTCATAAGGAAAATGTTGTTGTTTAAACTTAAGTGTAAGTAATTAAAAGAAAATTATAGGAAATCATTAGTTTGTGAGAGAATTACGACTTATAGCCTCAAGCTAATATGAAGGGGAGAGTATTCTTAAACAGTAGTATAATGAAGTAAGAGGCTCAGTGATTTGGATAGATACTAATGTCCCACTAGGATTCCAGTTTTTAAATATTCTTTACGAGATTATACTGTTTAAGATGTAGTATTCGGTAGAATATTCTAAGTACCACAGGACTCCTCAGTCCTCATACCGAATTTTTTCTGTGCACTGCATTATATGACCTTTGAAATTGTATTTTATTTTATTATGGATTGAAGCAGTCGATTTATATCACTAAATATTTCTTCGTAAGGTACACTGACTTAGACATGTCACTCTGTTTCGCGCTTATAACTAATTTAATTTATAATAACTACATAGCTAGTAACTAGTGAACCAAACAGGAAGATCACTGAAAATCTTTTCGAATTATGATTTTAAATCTTGCAGTTGGCTTTCAAAATAGACTCTTTGCAACCAACAGTATTTTCCAATCATTTGATTTATGATTTTGTTGCGAAGGTTTGTTTCTCTCAGATTGGTCATTAATTTCTCCAAATTTGACAACACGCTTTTACCTATAGTGTTCCATGAGTGCGGGTACATTTGCTTATCATTCCGAAGGTTACCTCTTTATATCAGAGCCAATTTCTCAGGCACCTTTCAATATCCAACGATTGGTAACATTACTTTTTTGAAACCAAATTCTTACCTAAAATCAATTGCAAGTTTCCCTTCTAATAAGGACGCCCCACTGTGCGGGAAAAAAATTAACAACTGCACTAACCGCTGTACTTTCCTTTCAATTGCTCTATCCGTGGCATGTGTCAGAACCAACAATGGACAACTGTGGTTGCAGTAAAAGGTTAAATTATTAGTCCAACTGTAGAAGCAGTGGCTGAATAGTTAGTGTGGTGTACTGTGGAGCGAGCGTCTCAAGTTCGAACCCCGGAAAAAAAAAGCACAAATAACTGCGCCAGCTCTCGGGAACGTCTGGCGAAAACCCGAAAGTATAACTTACTTACCTGTTGCGCTAAACATTAATTTCATTTATTTTTTAACTGTAGGTGCTATGCATCTCGAAAAAAATATAAATGACTCTGGATTATATATATTAAGATATCTGAACTCTGAAGTGTGTCATATAGCAGAGTAAGGTCTTATTATTTTTTTAAATAAGAAGCACGCAAGTCGTGATCCGTCTGGAACGGATTGCGGTATTCCCGGCATCTCTGCAATAAAAACAATGTTGTTGTTGTTTTATAATGCGCCGCTTTTAAAACAACTTTCAGAATTTTCTTCACTGTACCCACTCTCGCGACCACAATTGTGTTGCAAATATTTTCTGATTTAATCTAGCTAACTAAAAAACTCACCAAAACAAAATTATTTTCCAAATAAAACCGATTGAAATGACTGATCATTTAAAGTGACACAAATATGTATTGCTCTACTTAGCAAAAGTGTTGAAAATATGTAACTTATGGTTTGCAACTCCACGCACATCATTTGCCTGTTCAGGCCACTGTGCCGAATACGTTACATTTTCCATAAATTTAAATAGGTATAATTAAAATGAACAAGTTTCCTAGTTATAGCAAAAATAGCGAAGTTAGTTACATGAAATATTGATTATGAACAAAATAGTTTATATTGTGTTTTTGGGTTAGCTTAACAAAATACATAAGCCATCGATCATAGAACTAATATTTGCTTTAAACTACCTTACCCTATTAACACTCCCTTCAGTGAGTACAGGCGGTTAAAAACCGGCTACGTAATGATTTTGGGCAAAGTCCTTTCATCAAATCTATATGATCAGGGATAATCTACTTGAAGGGCACCTATTAAACATTAAATCTGAATGGCTCATGGCTCAAAAGTTGGATCTCAACAAATCCTTCATTTTAAGAGCGTTGCAATGTTTATCTGAAAATGTGGCTTATTTTCATGTGCCGTTATTTTTTTTTAAGAAATACTTAACTATGTAAATGCACCCCGCGGTTTTCATCCAACGATACCCATACATAAAACTAGCGTAGCTCTACAGAACAATTTAATTTTGATTTAATTTTGGTGTTGCAGTGGATTTTGATGAATTTTCAACCAGATATAACATGCATACAAGGACCAATGTTTTATTTATATTTGATATTGGTTGAGATTTTAATTAAACCAATTATTAGTATTTACAGTGGATACGAATATCAGCAGCAGTACGAATAAAAATAAAAGGATCTACAAAAAAAGTGATTGTAGGAAATTTAATCGTATATTAAAATAAGTGCAACAAGTACCTACGCAACAATATAACATATTTATTTATTTATTATTTACTTCAAAATGCTTATTCACACAACACGAAAAGAAATGCAAGATAGCACACAAAATATTTTGTTTATAAATTAAATTCAACACATATCTATAAATGCAGCTCCACAGCCAAGGATCTCATCATCACATCATATTTTGTTTCATAATGTTTAAGTGCATAGAAATATATTTTATCATGATGACACTTGCTTGGAATCAGATTTCTTATACATTCATTGTATTTATGTTTTAAATAAAAGTTATTTGTATTTAAAGCTATTCGTTGAAGTATTTGTTTTTCATAAGATTGAAGATTATTCTCTTTACACTGGTAAGTAAATGCCTGATTGTGTTGAATGGCTTTGACACCGATTTTTTCGAAACACTAAGATGAGCTATGTTTAGAATCTATTTACGTAAACTTCTCAATAGACAGAAACCGGCTTCTTACTTACTCTTACGCCTCTCCAGTTAGCGCGATCTTTGGCTAACTGCCTCCAGTTGCGCACTCCAAGTTGGTTGAGGTCCCCTTCCACTTGCGCGCGCCACCTAAGGCGAGGTCTTCCTCTACTGCGTTGTCCCTCCGGGTTTGAGTCGAAGACTCTTCGGGCCGGAGCGTTGGTGTCCATTCGCTCTACATGTCCTAGCCATCTTAGTCGACTGATGCGTACTTTTCTGACCAGGTTGATGTCGCTGTACAGCTCGTAGAGTTCGCTGTTAAATCTCCTCCTCCAAAGCCCGTCAACGCAAACGGGACCGAAAATCAATCGAAGAATTTTGCGTTCAAAACGACTAAGGAGATCTTCATCCGCCTTTGATAGCGTCCATGTTTCTGCGCCATAGAGTAGGACTGGGATGATGAGGGTCTTATATAGAGTCTCCTTAGTGGTTCTTGACAAGGCCTTACTTCTCAATTGCCTTCTTAGGCCAAAGAAACAGCGGTTGGCAAGTGTAATTCTTCGATTGATTTCTGATGTGATGTCGTTGTCAGAATTTATAGCGGAGCCGAGGTAGACAAAATCCCTACTACCTCAAAATTATAGCTGTCTGTCGTGACGTTCTGACCGATTCGTCGATGTTGTGTTTCCCTTCTTGTTGACAGAATATATTTTGTTTTGCCCTCATTCACCACTAAGCCCATTTTTGCCGCTTCTGTACTGATACTTGCAAACGCACCAGTGACAGCTCGCTGTGTTCTGCCAATGATGTCGATGTCGTCAGCGTATGCAAGTAGTTGCACAGACTTCTGGAAGATTGTGCCTCTGGTGTTGGCTTGCGAGTTTCGCACAATCTTCTCAAGAATGATGTTGAAGAAGTCACACGACAGCGCGTCACCTTGTCTAAATCCTTTTTTGACATCAAAGGTCTCGGTGAGATTGTTTCCGACCTTTATGGAGCAGCGAGCATTCTCCATCGTCATTCTGCACAATCGGACGAGTTTGGAAGGGATGTCAAAACTAGACATAGCTCTATACAGCTCGTCTCTATAAATGCTGTCGTATGCGGCATTAAAATCGATAAAAAGATGGTGAGTATCGATCTGAACTTCTTGGGTTTTCTCCAGGATCTGCCGTAGTGTGAATATTTGGTCGGTTGTGGACTTACCGGGCCTAAAACCGCACTGGTAGGGACCAACCAGATCGTTGACAAAAGGTTTCAGGCGTTCACACAGTATGGCAGACAGGATCTTGTATGCGATGTTAAGAAGACTGATACCCCTATAGTTGGCGCAGTTTAGAGGGTCTCCTTTCTTGTGGATCGGGCAAACGATGCTGAGGTTCCATTCATCAGGCATACTTTCCTCCGACCAAATCTTGGAGACGAGTTGGTGTATGCTCTCAACCAAGTCATCTCCCGCTGCCTTAAAAAGCTCGGCAGTCAAGCCATCTGGTCCAGCAGCTTTGTTGGTCTTAAGCTTGGATATTGCTATCCTCACTTTGTTTTGGTCGGGTGGACGGAAGTCTTGGCTTTCATCGTCTAAGTTGAATGGTTCGTTCTGCCTGACAGCGGAATTTGGGTCGTCTTCGCCGTTTAACAGTTTACAGAAATGGTTTTTCCATATCCTCAGCACCGACTGTGACTCTACCACAAGGTTTCCTTGTTCGTCTCTACAGGTCTCTTTCGCTTCGCTCAGATGTAAAAAGTTTATTGGCCGGGCGAGCAGTAGGCATACACCGCCGCCCGCAGCGTTGAGTTTTTTGTTATTGAAAATCTCGAAAGACACAATGGGGCTAGAAATATGTAGAAACCCAGAGTAGTGTGGGATTCTAACCGCACTAAAAATACCTCCTTAATCATGACCAATCAAAGAAAGATCGACAAATGAATTAAGTTTTAACGTTCAGTTGCGTTTGAGGAGGTATTATAATTTAAATACGGGTTCTCATATTTTTTAGTCTATAAGTTTCATCGTACATTTAGGTTAGGTTAACGGGTGGTCAAAACAGGGAAAAACCCTGCGCTAGGTCCTCGTGGACCCATTGTGATGCCCTTTTTGGGGTCGACCGTTGGTGTTGCATTGGTGCATCTTCATTCCCTCTTCTTGTGGTTAATAGACGCTGTCTATCCATCCCGATGTCCTTAAAACCCCAAAAAGAACAGACAGTGAGACATCAGAAGTTCTTGTAAGTCATGGAAGTAGTAGCTTCCAAGTGTTCTGTTCCTCAAGTGACAAAGACTCGGACAATGACAGAGGAAGTGAGGTGTATCCTCGTGGACCTCCTCGTCTCCGCAGCCTCTAAATATGTCGTCTTCTTTGAGATTTATGTCGTTTTCCATTGGGCAAAAAGAAGCGTCCGGGAGAGTCCGGAATCGAAAAAATCACTTCTGAAACCGTTCCATTGGCACAAAAAATACTCTTCTGGTGATTCTGAGGAGAGAATTTCGCTTCTCGATTTGAAGTCAGAATCCACTCAAGAAGCACTCATACGTGTAATTTTATGTATTTTATACAAGTCAACTGACAGCAGGCGTAGATTATTTTTTTGCATTTCACCAATAATATTGTGGATTCTTTCAGAAGCTGTTTTGTTGTTCCATTGGATTTCAGAATGTGTGGATCCCCGAGTGAAACCAATGGAAAACGACATTAGTTTCATTGCGTGGTTTCTTAGGAAGCTATGACCAGTTAGAGCGCCTACTAACTTAGATAGCGATGACCTGTCACACTGTAATAGTTTTTTGGTCCGGCTTTTATTATATTCTGTTTTTGGTTTTCATTCGAATTTGTTTTCCACTCGTCCTCTAAGATCGCAAAGAGGTGGCTTTATCGATTGAAGTGCTCTATCAAGATCCATTACAGACCCCTTTCTCGCCAGTTCATCCGCCTTCTCATTACAGGTTTTGTCTCTGTGTCCAGGGACCCAGCAGAGATTCGTGGTATGCTGCGAGCAAAGAACCTTGAGCTCTTCGCGGCAGCGGTGAACTATTTTGGATTTTATTTCTTTAGCAGAAACTGCCTTTATGGCCGCCTGACTGTCAATGAAGATGGTAATATCGCTGCGGGGTATTGCCAATAGTGACGACTTGCGGGCGGCTTCAGCGATAACCAGAACGCTACGCCTGGAAGACGCTACTGCTATCAGGTAGTCTGATGGAGCAATATATATTCAATTCCTTAGAGAATATGCCGGCACCGGTTCCACAGTCCATCTTTGAACCATCTGTGTAGATGGATAATGATTTTCTTTTTGAGAGTTCCATTCTTCCCTACTCGGAAAGGAGCAGGTGAATGGTCTGCAACGGTATCGTACATTTAAGACGTCTTTTATCTCAGCATTAATATGCATCTGCAGACACTCATTGTGACGAATTGCGTACTTTTTAATTGCTTCCGGTACAATATTAATCTGCAATTAATGATGCAAGTTATTATTTCTTATATACCATGGGGCATTTACTATTCCCCGCAGGACTTTGTTTTCGAATTTTTGTATTATTTGTACATTCGATGTCATTGTACAACCCTACAACTGGATACCATAAATGTCCAAACAGGTTTCAGTATCGGATTACATAATAAAACTAGCGGATACCCTGCGTGTGCTACTACGCTAATAAAATGAAATAAGTGTGTTTGCAAAAAAAGAAAATTTTGTTTATTTATTAACTTCTTATCTTAATGCTAGCGGATAAGCAATATTTTGAGTTTTTTCGGTAGCTGTGTAAACATAAAGATTTTTTGGCGTTCCAACTCTAGAGCAAGCAACATATAATTGGCCGTGCGAAAAACAGAAATTTTCTAAGTTCAAACCAGCAACACTTAGCGATTGGCATTGAGCCTTATTGATGGTTATGGCGAAAGCAAGACGCACTGGAAACTGTAATCGCTTGAAATCGAAGGGTAAATCGGTTATAATCATTGGAACTCGTGATATCAGCACTTCTTCTCCTTTACATTTGCCGCTGATGATTGTGGCTTCGATTAAATTTGGAGATAGTTTTTTAACAGCAAGTCTTGTTCCGTTGCAAAATTTCGGTGGATCTAAGTTGCGAATGCGCATCACTGGTGAACCAACTTTTAAAGTTAAGATGTGTGGTGGCATTCCAGAAGGTTCCAGAGAGTTAAGAAACTCTATTGGATAGTTAACAGCATGTAAAATATATTTTTTTTAAATATATTTTTTAAGTTAGAATAAGGAACTACATGCTTGGTTTTTTATAACCACAGGAACGTTCGTTATTTTTTTTATAGTTGTTAAATTGATATGAGTGGACTTTGACTCATTAAGTCTAATTCGCAATCGTTGTGCCCAATCACATATCTCGTTAACTGAATTTTGTAGCTTTTCTGTTGATTTCCATCCATCAGTTGATAGAATAGCAGTGTCGTCTGCGAATGTGGCTATCATCGTGTCGTTTGTAATGTGGTATATCACTTGTATACAATAAGTACAGGTTTGGTACCAGAACACTTCCCTGTGGAACTTCCGCTCGTAATTCTTTAAGTTCAGAATATGCCGTGCCATGGCTTTTTGAAATATAAGACTTAAGTATCTCATAATATTGTCTAGGTAGACCCCTATAAAGTTTATACTCTAAGCCCTTTTTCCCAGACCCTATCAAAAGTCGTCTAAGAATAATGTAGAACAAACTTGTTTTTCCTCTAGTGATTTTTCTATACCTAATATTTGTTACACGATTTACTTGGTCTATATTCGAGTGTTTATTTCTAAACCCGAACGGATGGTTGGGAATAAGCCTGGTTAGTTGGTTTAAGTGGCTGTATTCCCCGTGAGGGAAAAACACAAATAGCGCATTGAGCGCCGTTTTGATACCACAACTAACGGAACCTGAAATTGAGGGGGGAGAAGGATGTTACCGGAGCTCGAAACCACCCTGTGAAGTTGAGAAAATTGATGATATTGTTGAAATTGATGCTTTGGATGGCCGAAAGTTCATCATAAAATTGATGACCTAGTGCACTGCGTCTGGCTTTAGCTAGGGCCGGACACTCACAAAGAAGGTGGAGCACTGTTTCACTCTTGTTTGTGTCAGCGCAGCTACGGAAGTGGGTGTTACGGGAAATGCCAAGCTTGGCTGCGTGGGTTCCTAAAGGCTAATGGGGGAGTAAGACTTCTTTGCTCTATGATTTTATCTAGTCTTTTAAGTTTCCCAAAAAGTGGTGACTTCTGTTTAAGTATAACTAAAATTTCTGCTATCTTCCAGTGATGTGGAACATATCTTAGCTTAAAACAAGCATTAATTAAAAGCTTTAGTTTAACCAATGCTATGAAGGGTAGTTTTTTTTTGCAAAGTTATTAGATCATAATCTGGTGATTTTCTATTAGAGACCTTGCGCGCTGATCTCTTTTAGCAAAACGTTAGTGATTACGTCTTCATCTATTCTATCAAAGAATTCAATTCATTCGTTTACCACGCTAGGTGGAAAAGGTTTAAAAACATTTGTCAGATGTTCCGAAAAAAGTTTGACCTTTTCTTTTGTGTCGTGGAAAGCCCGGATCACCCTGTTTATACCGGATAACTACAACATTATTTAAACTTGTTTTTATGTCAAAATGTTAAATTGTCATATGAGCTCAGAATAAATTGACTGAGTAGGCTGAGTAAAAAGCTGAATACACACTCACAGTCACATTTGACAGAAAAAAAAACAGGATAATCAAAATAATTGAAATGGTGGACGACCTTTGTTGTTCTGGAACTGAATGTTAACCAATTTAATAAATAAAAATTAATAAATTTTCAAATTATACATATATTTATTAAAAATGTCAGATACGTGCTCGTGTGTGTTTTATAAATACATCAGAACGTCTGAGCACGCTCGGCTCCGAACGCTGAACTAAAAAAGAAAAACGCCTATAAATACTAGTAATCTACTCCATTTTCGATCTTTTTGTTTTAACATGGAGCGACAAAAGAAGTAAGAACCACTAATTCACATTCTATATTTGTATTTTATGTTGTAAACTCTTAAATTTGTTAAATGTATCTATATCTAATTATACTCAACAGAGAATAAACGAGTGGAAAACATTATGCGAATTCGGAAGCCTTTATATTTTTTGGACATTTCAGCCTGTAGCCGTAGATTCGTATTTTGCCAGCAGGTTTATTCAAACGCTCAACAAAATCAAAAAAGCAATACTTTTGAGTTGCCGATACATTTCCCATCAGATGTTCTTAACGGGGAATCTTGCTTTTGAGGTCTTTTTAAATATTTGGCAGCCTTCCAAGTGGAGTAGTCTGTGACTTTCTTATCAGTTAAGTTGTAAAGATATTTAGTTAGAGATCTATTTTTAAATTCGTTGATACCTTTTTTATGTTTATTATTAAGTCTATTGAATATAGTATAATCGCCGGGATATCTTATCATTTGCCATTTTATCCGGGCTCTTCTCTTTTCTTATATGAGTTCCCTAATTTCTATGGGATATTTTACCCATGCTTGTTTACGTTGGTGATTAGTTGGAGTACTATAGTCGGCTACATGTTGTCTATCGACAATGAATTGTTCCACTTCGATTTCAATATACCTTGTTGTGGCCAGTGAAGATCTAAGGTTTATAAGACCTTCGAGTATTTTTTTTTTTAAATTACACCAGCCGGCCGCAGCGTTGAGTTGACACAAATTCCTCCTTGCTTTATTATCGGTTGTTTAAATAATAGACGTGTTTTTTTTTTTGAGAATCTATCTCAGTAAAGATTAAATTTGTTTTTTGTTTTCGGTAATCGAACCTGGGACCCCTCTCAGACTACTAAGCGATTTTAAGTTATTTTTCCACTGTGCCACCTCTCGCGAACGTCTAACAAACATCCGAGAGTTAAAATTGTAGATTCCCTCCCATTCGTCCCAAATATGAAAAACTCTAACAAAACGAATGGTTGTGAGATGCTACCTGTTTTTTTTTATGTTGCGAAAGCAAAGTAGAGAGAATCAATTAAATGAAAAACAAAATCCTGATCCAACTTCACATTTCTAGGTATTTATTGCCAGTGAAAGTAACTTGACAGCAGCAGTTTATGTTGGAACCTTTCTGGTGATCTGTTTGAAAGTTTACCAGTGCATAAGAGTTTATAGTATTCAATCACAAATGTGACTTCTTCTTGTTTAAAAAAAAACTAATATACACACATTTTATATATAAAAAGAAAAGGTCAGGTTTAGAGAGGGCAAGCTTCACAGTCGCCCAAGTTTCCACGCTCAAAGATATCCTGTAAATAAAACGCAAGAAGTTCAAATTAATACTCTCCATCTGAAAACTGCTTCTGACACTATCGATAAAGGTAAGCTATATATACAGAACCAGCTTTCTGCTGCATCATACGGAGGTCGGTAATGACTTAACAGTCATTTTTAAAATATCAAAAGGATTTAGACAAACCAACATGCGATTTCTTTAACATGATCTCCATAGAATTGTATGAATCTCATAATTCATAAGCCAGGACTTTAATTAATTATCGAGACAACCTTTCAAATAATGTGAACGCAAGTTATTGTGGGTAATTCACAGCCTGCCCCCTTAAAAATTTCGATAGACCTTGCATGCTTTTATTGTTCTACTGGCGAGTCGAGATCTTGGATACAAACCAAAATTATGAAAAATTTAAAAGCAACCCGAAAGAAGGCATTCAAACCACACCAATAGACTTCTATCAGCATATCATCTTTTCTACCAAAATTTTCGAAATATTCATAAACCCTAATATTCGCAATTACTATTACATCTAAACGGAAGTGTTTAACGATGTAACGCACACATACTTACTGCAAAGGCAAATCGGTAGAGACAGTTCTGCAATAGCCGCAAACGATTCTCTAATGATTGCCGTACTAGCTGGGATAAACACCAGCCACTACTGTTGTTAAGTATTGTAATAATTCAGAACTTGAACTTAAACAGCTAAGGACCTCAGACCTCCGCATGGCGAAGTTATTGCACTGCAGCTAAGGCCGCTAGCAGTAAGCGAAGTGGTCCATGCAATGCATATCAAATGGAGAAGAAACATACCTTCTAATTAAAAACTAGCTGTTGCAATTCTCAAAGAAGCAGTGAGTACCGCAAACCAAGCTTCTCTGAGAGCTGAGAGTCTGGTTGTGGATAATAAGGTGAACCGTCAATTAAATTAGTTAAACTAATAAGTACTCATGTAAATACGGTGCTGTTGTATACTTACCAGCACTTATTGAAACCTACTTAATGGAATTCAAAAGCTGGTTGTGTTTGCATGACCAGTGCCCAGTGGACAACTCGAACTGCAGCACTCGAAATCAAGCCACACTTATGACTCCCCTTGGATCTCTACGGTAAAGTAATACCAGCAGTCATAATATCAAGCTTTACTGGACTTTGTTATATCGAAAGTATTATCAAAACGGGTTGTAAATATTGCTCGAACCCTATACAATTAAAGTCTTATAGTCAAAAGCACTAACAAGCTCAACCGAGCAGGAAGTTGATATTGTGTAAGAGATTTAATAAGTATCCGCGTTAAATATAGTCTAACCATGGACGAACATCTGAAACATTTTCCGCACGAGAGTATTTTCCAAAAGCAAATGCCGATCGATCAACCAAGTTTAACTGTTTAATTTTTGTCTTATCTGACGCTGAATCTTAATTAAAGGGAATAAATAATTCTCGCACTGGTTAATAAAATATCTTAATAGCTAATGAGTGGTTGGCTATTTTTTTGAGATGGTGTGTGGTTGGCAGGTTGAGTTCTTATTCAATGGTTTGCATGACTTAATCTATTGCCGATGAATATTGAAGGCGAATGGAGCCTAATTATGCAAGAAAAAAAAACATAAAGCACCAGTTCAGACGAGACGATATACAAAATCCGACTTGCGGGAATATGGCTAAACCTTTATACCTCATAAGTCAGAAACAATGAGATGATCAGCAAGCAAATGAAATATGCTAACATGATGAAACGGCGCGACGAAAACGCATCTTAAAAGAAGTCCCAGTTTAGGAAAAGAATTTTATATTTTATTTTGTTATTTAAAGCGCCTTCCTCCAAATGAAAAGTGTAATTTTAAATTTATTAAAAATAAAAAAATCCAGAAACAAATCAGACACCCGAACTACACATCGAATTAATCCTTTTCGGCGATTTTCGTCAGATGGTCCTCGATTTCCTTCTCATCCAAAGTCCTGAATTCTGGTCGCTCCTTGGACACGACACCAACTTCAATGCCGTTGGGTTTGAAGTCAACTGCGAGCACAGTAGACAAGCAAGTGATTGCAAGCTGAATGGTTTTCTCTTCAGACAAATCTTTTTTGTATTTCTTTTCCAAGAAGCTGTTCGCTTCGGTTTGCTTAACGCCAACAGAGACAGCACGGAAACCGCAGTAGTAACCGGCCGGATCAGTTTTATAAACGCATGGACCATTTTCATCGTCATATGCGATGAGTACCATGCCTATGGATTGAAAAAGTTTAGCAAATCAAAGGCAATTCTACAAAATACCATACTCACTGCAACCGAGTGGCCTCATCTCAGCGTTCTGCGTGTAAACCTGGTTGATGTCAGCCATGCGACGACACAAAACATCAACAGACATATCGTAGCCGTACTTGTAACGCCAATTAGCTGCTTCGTATCGAGCTCGCTGTACTTGAGAGCGACTATCAGCTAAAGTAGAGACACATGAGCTGGATACAAAAGCTATCAGTATAGAACCTTACCTATCCGTCCAGTCATAACACAACCAATTTGCTTTGTAATCCTGAATATGTGTGTCACAGTGCTTGGGTCGATTAACTTTTCGGTGACTTTTTTCTGCGTGGCGATTACCGCACAGTCACCGCTTTTGATTGCCACAGAAGTTATTCCCTCCTGATTAATCGATTTGAACGCGTATTCTATGGCAAAAATTACATATTAAACTGAATGTTGAAAACAAAGAAAGAAAAGAGATACTCACCAACTTGGTAGAGGCGGCCTTCTGGCGAAAAAATCGTAATGACCCTGTCAAAGCCGGCTGAACTTCCACGAGACATGATGCGGTCACTTAAATGCTTTGATAAAAAAAAATAGTTGTGTACAAATATTGGATATCTTGCACAATTACTTTTCTACTTTCTAATCACTTCGGAGACAAAGAATTCGCATAAATTTGCAACACGATTTGTGGCGAGGATGATTTTGTTAAACAATTTTCCAATGACAGGCAAATTCACAGAGTCATGTCGAGGCGTCTGTCACTGATGGGTTTGTTCGTTTTAGCTCCTTAGCTATTGCTATTTGTAAGGTAATAGATTCGGAGGTGTTCGGAGATACTTGCATTTTGTTGAGAAGTGGCCTTCAATAAAATGCTTACCAACGAACCCATTATGCTATATCCATTTTCTAAAGTTTAGGCTAATAAACACATAAATGAGATTAAAAATAAAAACAAATTTAAAGTGTAATACTGTGTTACTACTGGCAGAAATGGAACCAAAAGCGGTATATTTTATTACCTTGATAAAAGTAAGAGATCCCACTGTTGTTGTAAACCATATAAATCTATGATCTATAAATCGCCTTTCATTGCATTCAAAAATATTTTCTTAATTCCATTTTTACAACAGCGCACTTATTTTCTGCAACGTATTCTTACCATGTTTATTTACCGAAGTCATTGAATTCATTTCCTAATTCGAATGGTAAGGACCTCATAAAACTTCTGCTGAGTTACGCGTGGAAGGGCTCTGCTCCGCGATTAGCAGGATTACCTAACTTATTACTTAATCTCAGTGCTTGTGGGAAACATTAATTTGTTCTATTTGATGTTACTTTCATTCACTGCTATTACCTTTAATACCCCAGTTTTTCGGTTCGGGCTGTAAAGTAACATTTTCTTTCCATCACTTAAAAGTTTCTAACTTCATAAGAATGGACACTATATACGTATTTGTATTTTTATATTTCTTGGATATCTTAAGCTTTTTCTCAAGACATCTATGAAATTATTCTGCACTGTGCTAGGTGCCTAATAATGTACTGTTTCTCCTATCCTCCACCCTTAGCGCTATTTCTTGAAGCTGTCTATTATCTGTCAAGGCTGACATTTCCCCGAAAAAGGACAATGGACAAAATCGGACTTTTCTAGTGGAGCAGTCGCACTTATGAAAACTTTTCTCATTTTCCTTTTTTGTGTTTGCATCTTACTTATGGATTTTCCCCTTGCGCACTCATCATGAAAATCTAATTGTAAACACTTCTTCTATCTCAGCCACTCTCGCACATGATCAATGGTAAGCAAAATTGCATTCTGTTTATTTTCTTGCGCGGGGTCTACCTTTGGGGGGAGTCCAATCAGCAAATCCATTTCCTTTGCACGGCAGAGAGAAAAAATCGGAAAACTGTCCCCACAGTGAATAAGAAATTATTTAAAAAAGAAAAAACTCTTATCTCCGAATCTAGTTAGTAAAAAATAAAAAAAAAAAAACTAATTTCGAGACTAGTGATAATTATTACCCGGAAGTAAATTTCACCAACAAATTCAAACGAGGAAGGAGAATTTTTATATCGGGTTTTCCTGTCCATTGGTCGTATGCCGATGATTTTCCGACAGCCATTTAAAGTGTTTTTCCTGTGTCATGTCTTTGGAGGATCCGTTTTTTGTTGTTAAAGAGTGCGTCCTTAATTCTGCGTATTTTTTTTCACTTTTTTTATTTTCAAATAAATAATTTTGCTTTTGTTTTTTTCATTATTAACAGCGAAGTATTTAAAGCGTTGAATAAGACCCGTGGTCTATATCTACGTTGGCGAGAATTGGGCGAATCCAGTGGAGCTGAAGTTGAATGGACAACCACAGAGCTACGTAACTCGTTAAGGAGCATTGAATGGGATCTAGAGGATTTGGAGGACACTATCAATATCCTTTTTAAATTTACACTCGGTAACATAGCTGTAGTGAACTTTTGGTGTAAACACGTTGGTCGGGTGATTTTGTGGGAAAAATCAATGAAAATTGGTCTTATTTTCCCATCCCCTTGTTTTTGCCCCCAAACTCAATCATCAAGTGAATGGACGAGATGCTGTTTTTCTGTTATTTGCCAATTTTGTAATTCGATTCTTATTTTAATGGTTATTTGGTTTAGCAAACTTTTTCACAAATCGCTATGCACACTCGGTTTTGTATCAAAATCTGTAAACATTGCTGTTCAGTAATTGGAACTAAATGTTCTGCCTTCTGTTAGACAACGAGGATGAGAATTCTTAAACATCGCGACAAAAAAAGGATGACTTATAAAACAGAGCTTTGAATTGTGAAATTAAAAGGACATTAGTTCCGTAGCGACTACTCAACAAGTGTATACGGAAAAATGTCTAAGATGGCATTAGATCGGTTGAACCATGAGTGTAGATAAAGTTTGGGACGAGAGCTGATAACTTCTCTTTCATTTAGCTTACTTAACCGATATTTTCGTTAAAGCACTCAAAGCTAATGTTTATTAAGGCCGTCGAGGCAGTTTTTAGAGAACCATATGCTTTGAAATCTAAACGGTTGTCACTTTTTACCTTTTTGTTGACTTGATGTGGCTGTAAATTAATCTTTGCTTTTAACCACCACAACGTTACAAGGAAGTATTTTAGATTTTTTTTTTTTCTTATTATATACCCATGCCCAGCTGGCTGACACTGCGACCTGTAAGATCTATTGTATCAATGGGGAATAGTTAATCTAAGAGACGTGCGACCTCCCTAACGAAGGTCAATAAGTCTTTAGTAGCAGCGTGCGCTATATCTGCTGGCGTACGAGTCTATTAAAGACACGTTTTCTTAACCAATGAAAAGCCGGACATTCACATAAAATGTGCTCAGAGGACTCGACATCCTCCAGACAGAATCTGCATTCTGTTTCCGGGTATTTTAGATAGTTGGTTATTTTGTAAAAAGTTTGTTTATCCTTGGGAGCTCCACAATATTTTTCAGAAAGCTAATCCGAGACTTTATGTTCCCATTTTGTCTGTTATATCCTTAACCGCAAAACTTTCTCAACCAACACGCATCGTAGAAAAGAATCCCAACAAGTTTCGCATCGACAATAAGGAACTCTCTAGCCGTCGTCATTTCATCGATGCAACACGCGATGAAGTGAAGTCGATGAAAGAGAAAATGAGCCTGAACCGCAACAGGGATAGAGATATAACAGCACGGCAGCCGCTACTAGACGAGCAACAGAACGAAAAGAACCTTTCATTGACAAACAATTCCACAGCAACATCTGTGGTCGGTGGAGTTTTAGGCAATAGCGTTAGCGGTAATATTGCAAGTACCATTGCTGGCACAATGGCATCCAGGCACAGTGGAACGAAATACTCTAAATTGGAGAATACTCTGGATAGTCCGGGACACTATGCTACGCTCGACAGTCCTGGACATAAGTTTGTCGGAGAAACTGTGTCCATACAGCAGCGTATGATGCAGGGACAGGATGAGCAGTTGGATATGATTAGTGATTCCATTGGAACATTGAAGACTGTATCACGTCAAATTGGTGTCGAATTGGACGAGCAGGCAGTGTAAGTTCGAAAACTCCTTAAAGATGAACATTCTATAGGACATATTTTGTTTTGTTTTTGTTTTTTTTTTTTACTCGCAGAATGCTCGATGATTTTGGAAATGAATTCGATACAACTGAATCGAAGTTGGATTCTACCATGAAGAAGGTTGCCAAAGTTCTCCACATGAATAACGGTAAGTATGTATGCATTTTTGTAGAAAGAGATTTTTGTTCCGAAAAATTAAGTTACAATAGGCGTTTAGCTTTCCTCGCTCAGAATGGAGCACTTCAAACACATAGAGTAAACACTGTCGTATGACTGGCCACATTCAAGAATCTACTTATTTAAAGTGGACTAGATTGGTCTGGGTGAGATGCAACCTGAACGCAAAAACTAGATTGGTCGGGAACGTCACTTTTCCTACGTCAGTCACATATGCGAACTGTCAACTGATGTCGTTTTCCATTGGGACCACCAAAAATCTTTTTCAGATCTCAGATTTTATGCGGCTCATGGAACATGCAATGAAATTTATCTGCTTTTGTAAATGGCTTAGTGCGTTATTTGACAACAATATCAGCTGCTCAAATTGCATTTGTGTTTGGTAAAATCAACCATGAAAATCGGCTTCAAAAATGTTTCCTCTGTTGTAGATACAAATGGAGTAGTTTCGGTGATTCGTGGTTTCCAGATGATGAGAAAAACAATGAAGATAATAATTCCTCCAAAACTATGTCCATTGCTGTTTATATATTTCTTTATTTTGCTTTTCACGGAACTTTGAACATTTGTTTTCAAACAAACTTCTTTAAATGACGTAAAACAGCTGTGATGTATTTGTGGTAGTATGTGTAAATCTGAAAATATATCGAGATCTGCCAAAAGTGACATTAGTACTCAAGTCACAAATCTCTTCACTAGATTCGTTGGCTACCCCTCCATAAACGTCAACTGAAACAGCTGCTCATACGACAAATTTCCCCCAATCAAAATCGAGATAGATCTAGTCAGAGAGGTGTCAGACTTTACTAAACGTCCCCACTGTAAAAATACACATGTAGGGTGACGAGTGGCCGAATTGTTGTGACGTCATCATGTCAAAATTTGCCACGAAAAATGAAAAGTGTAATTAGTTTGACCCATTGTGATACTGAAATTGACGTTATGTATGACGAGAACTACACTTTTAAGCTGGTTCCAAACGGCTGAGACAGGAAGTCTTGGATGTTCTATCCTATCGCTGTAGGAAATTGCTTCAATCTTTTTTTATCATCTTAATGTCTCCTCAATGAAGTGGTAGCAAGAATTGTGATTCACACAAGCACATAGAACACCCACATCATGACCTTTCTCCGATCTTCCAATCAGGCGGAATACCATACAAAAATCTCCTCCAACCAAGCGACATATCAACTGCTCATACTATGTGCGTGCGGCTATTAATAGGTCATTCGCTCTGTTTTTTGTTTCCTTTCGTCCAAACACCGACCCAAGTGCAATGAGTCAAGTGTCTACCTATCCAGTACGATACACACGAACTACAATTGATCAGCGGCACGCCAAAATATATGGCAAAAGTGCAAAGGATGCATATCGGAGAAATATTGCATTGTGCTACAGGGAAAATACTAATAATTTATGAATGGGTGACTGACACCCAAGATGTCATTTAGGCACATAGGGAAAACAATTAAGCAGTGCCTAATCAGCGCGTGTGCATATAGGATGATTGGTAGGGAAAATAATGGTACGTAGAGGGGGGAGATAGAGTATAGGTCATGACAAATAATAATCACCCCTATCGAGGTATCCGTTCCGATACAACTTTCGCAAAACTTCTCCGATTACATGTAGCGCACCTTGTCGCATTGCGAGGAACCGCGTTATACCAATTACTTTTGACAGCTACGCTGCACATTTTTTCCGAAGCTCTCGGACAACGTATTAACGTATTGCTGCGGAATATTTTATGTGAAATGAACGCTTTTATATTCTTCATTTATTTTGTTCCGAAACGGCTAATAGTTTTTAAAACGATTATATGCATATTATATTATAACTCTCTGTCCGGCACTCTTCTCCTTCGGGAACGCACGGTGCCGTGTCGTAACACAAGCAAGGAAAAGGGAATTCCTAACAATTTCTTTTGGATCAATATTTCCGAGCTTGAATTCGTGTACTGTTTGAGAGGACAGCAATTGAAAGGATTCCTTCAATTGCTTTGAATTCTGCCAGTCAATTTTCTCTTTAATATCGTTGAAAAATTGTCCGTCTTATTAGGATGTAGGAAATAAACACAAATGTTCTGTCAACAACTTCTTTACCAGCTGCCAGCACCAATTCTCTTATTCCCATCTAATACCCAACAGTGATCAGAGTTACTGGCCGCATTCAAGAATCTAGTCATCTTAAGTCGACTAGATTGGTCTGGCTGAGATGCAACCTGAACGCAAAAACTAGATTGGTCGGGAACGTCACTTTTCCTACGTCATCCACATACGCGAACTGTCAACTTAGTACTCAGTCACGAATTTCTTAACTAGATTCGTCGGCTACCCCTCTACAAACGTCAACTGAAACAACTGCTCACATGACCGATTTCGACAAATCAAAACCAAGATTCACTTAATGAGAGAGCTGTCAGACTTACTAAACTAGATACTTGAACGTCCCCAATGACTCAGTTATGAAAGCCGATATCACATTGTGCTTTTAAATGTCAAATCGCTGACCATCCATTCGCTGACAACGCAGGTCAACTTGAATAAAGCTGCAACTGGAGACAAATCGTAACAAGCTATTGAAAGTTTTCGATCTCTTTTTCCGGAACGTTAAGAGTTAAAGCAAAATTTAAGGCATCCACCAAAGTGTGAATGTGTTATAGCCTCTTCTAAAATGTCCTCCATAAAGTTTTTGTTTATATATATAATTTTTTCTTGCAGATAAACGACAGTGGGCTGCTATAATTTTCCTCTCATCACTCTTGATCATTGTGATACTTTTGTTTATAATTTTGTAAATTAATTGCTGTTAGTCAATTTTATTTATTACTATAATTCTAAGTTCCTCGTTTTAGTTTTATTTCTTAACTCGTAATAAAGGCATATTTAATTGTATTAAGAATATATATGAAACCACAACGTACAAGTACTTCATATTTTTGGCAGCATCTCGGCATTCCTTTTAAATCAAAAACATTTCAAAATCGAACGTTTCATGTTCTTTATTTCCAAAATCACATACATACTTTATATTTTCCAAGAAATAATTCAGATTCAAAAAAAAAATAAAATCTATTAGACATCATGGTTCTATACAGATAGCTGTACATATTTACAAACAAAAATATTAATTAAAGAGTTTTATTCAATTTTAATATATTGCAACATCAAATGCGACAAAATTACCATTCTGATGATAAAATAGATATGATAATGATTCAAAACAAAAACCAAACCAAAACCAAAGTATGCAATTTTTTTGTTGTTTGTTTTAAATTTGGTAAAACAATATTATGTAAAGAATATACCGTATATAGGGAGACATACAATGAAACAAATTATTATCAAGAAAAAGAAAAAAAAAGTACGAAAACCAAATTATTAGCCTATTTAAATATAGTGAACATAACATTATATACACAATTAAAAGACGTACTTAAAGAAAAGGAAATATATATCTTATAACGAAATGGGCTGTTGTGTTTAGTTTTGATTATAAAAACAAAAAAGATTTAGCATCGACAACCAGAGAGTTACCAATAAACTTGAGTGTCTTAATTGCTCACGCACTGTGAATTCAACAAGCAGTTACGTATGTTCTCTGGCTTCGAAAGTCAACTAAAAGGAGGCCGATTGCCAGGAACAACACGTAAGTGATAGGTTTTTATTTTTGCTTGCATGCTGTCAGATAATTCTACTCTAATGTGGTATTCGATTGGGCACTTTTTTGCTCTCAGATGAATTTTTATGTTCGTTTGAAACAATCAAAAAAGCAATCTTTTTCAAATTTTAGAACACTCGCAAATCTGGATTTTTTTCTCAGACTTAACAATACAAGTACGTTTGAGTTTGACAACTAGTGGAGTTTGTTTACGTTTTCGTGAAATTTTTCAACTGCAATGAAACGCATTGCATCGGGTGGATCTATTTTAGTTAATTATTTAAGTACAAATGTTAAGAAATCAATCTGTTTGAATGTTATTATATAAAACGAGATTTTTATATATTAGATTTAAGCAGTGAATGAACAGCGTATAAAAAAGTGTCGAAGGCTACATTATATTCCAATCGCACGAATATCAACAAAGAAAAGAGCAAGTGACGTTTTTATGTTCGATTAGACACAGGAAATCTGAGAGCGAATCTAAAGAAGCCCAATCGAAAACCACAAAAGTACAAGTGGGCCGTCATTTATACAGAGTGTAATCGTCGGTAACAGATGATTTAAAATTTCGGCAACGGACGGAGGTCCAGACGTAATCTACTTGAAAATAAACTGTGATCAGCAATTGCACCCATACTCTGTACACACGTACTGCTGGTTGATTTCCAAAAAGAAATTATAGCCGCATAGGTGCCGTGCGTCCGATAGCTTTACTTTCAATTGACAATTACAATAATCTGGCGAAAATTGCATCATTGAAGGTAAAAGAACAACCTTCAAGCAAACATTTGCCTTCACAAATGAATCATAAATGATTCATTTAAATGAAAAAAACCTTCAGATATGATTCAATTTCAATCCAATTCTCTGAGAAATGGGCCTTCATGTATGATTCCTAAATGATTAAAATTGACAGTGCACAAGCAATCGTCGAATGTCTTTATAAATTTGAATTCTGAAAACGTAGGGCAAGGTATTTTTTTTATTTTTTTTTTTGAGATAACTAGCTCATAATCATTTTTGTTCATTTGTGTGAACGAAATCCAAATTGGTTCACATAAATAAATGTTAAATGAAAGTATGTTCTTCATTTTTACTGAATATAAAGTGATTCTTCATGTTTGCTGGGTTCTTATCTGCAAAATACATGTGTAAATTCAGAAACGTCAAACATTTACGCAGTGATGCGGCATCACTGCTTATTTGATACGATGCTGATTGTGAATATGACGTTTAAGTTTTAGAACGCATTGCATGTTTCGCCAGAGCTCGAATATTGCTCGCACATATGAATCTTGGCCCCAAACAAATTCTCAGGAACTTACTTGGTAGCATTCAAAGACGTATAGTTTAACTAACCTCGAAACAAACATCAAATTTTTCATTTTACACAAAACGTAACGGGTGTAATTATTATAGAGAGAGCTGTCGTTGACGATGCTTCTTGATTCGTTTTTAAACTGAAAGCTAGAAGATGAAAGAACTCTTTAATTCTTCCATAGTAAGAAAATTGAATAGTCTCGCAAAAGAAACAGTGGTATAGGCTTTGCAACCCCTCCCAATGGTACCTACTGGTTGACTATTGTGGGAGCCGTATAAAACTGAATTCATGAATTGAATGCGGTACCCAAAGCAAAAACACTGCATTACCTGCGGTAGAAGCACGTAACCTGGTACAATCGAGTTCAGTCGATACAATCGAGTTCTGGCAGCACCTAATTTGTCTCAACTCGATTGTACCAAGTTACGTGCATCGAGAATAATTGGTTGAGACAAATTAGGTGCTGCCAGAGCTCGATTGTATCGACTGAACTCGATTGTATCAAGTTACATCAAGTTGACAACAAAGATCCGATCTATTCCCTTGAGAAGACGTCGAAGAGTACAAGACGCTTCATATGGGCAGGTGGAAGCAGACTCTAAACATCGAAGACAATGAAAGACTGCAGTTTGTAAGACAGATATTTTTCACGTAAGTTAAGTACATAAGTAGCACATTGATTAAAAAACAGCCCTTCTTTTAGTAATGGAATGAAATAGAAGACAGCGAAAGCGTGGTAGTGTTTTACACTGCACTACATTTTCCTTAAAATGTGAATTAGTGACAATAATAACTAAAATATAAAAATACAATGAAATCAAAGGTGCTGTCGCAATCCGAAACAATTATTTATTAGAACACTCAAGGCGAAATTTCATCTTACTTTTTGTTGTACACCTTTCCACCGTACCGAGCTACATACGCTGCGATATCGAACTTTCTCTTGCAGCCTTGATAGTTCATATAACGAATTTTACCAAAAACTGGTCTCTCAGCCCATCCCTGATCATGGATTCCTCCAATTGACCACATACAACCTACAATCAATCAAAATCTCATCAAAATCCTTGGAAAAGCATGCATTTCTTACCAACGTATCCATTTGGATCACGTCCGTCTAGACTGTATTTGTCGTTCAACAATATGGCAAACTCCAGTGCCTCCTCAGGTGTTCGTGTCCACTCGAGAATCTTCTTCGCCCAGTACATTCTCAAAAATCCATGCATTTTGCCCTCCTTGACAAGTTGAATTTGGGCCGAATTCCACAAATCATCATGAGTCATGGACAGTTCCAATTCGTCCAGCGTGTACAGAAAGCTGCGTTTATCTTTACGATGATCATTGAGAGTCTTCAGTGACCACGAAGAGATTCCTTGCAAGTTGTCATAGTTCTCGTTGTAGAAGCAGAAGTTGTCGGACAATTCCCGACGCACGATGGCCTCTTCGCGATAAGCTTCCACCGATTCCTTGTACTTTGATTTGTAGCGACTTATTTCGAGAATACATCGTTGGACGGAAATTTGACCTAAAGGATAGAAAGTTCGAGGACGAAGAATTTGCGCATTCCTAAAAATTTCTTACCAAAGTGATACCAAGGCGACAGGTTGGAAAGGGCATTCAGAGTTGGATCATTACGTTTTGAGTTGAAATTCTTTAAACGCAACTGACAAAAATTTACCAACTCTCTGCAGCCAGCTGCATATCCGGGTGAAGCCCATTCTACTTCATCCACACTCATATCACATTCCAGAGTGTCATATGCCGTCTTCCAATCCACCTTCTCCGCTCTATGTTCAGCCGAATGGGGATGCTTAATTAACGGGGGAAACTCAGTAAGGAACTCGTCTAACTTTGAATTGATTTTATTACGAATCGTTCGAGCTGCGTATTCTTGTTTGTCGGAAGCCACCCAAACTGGTACGACATTGTGAGCGTCGACCTGGGTAAGTGGTATGCCCGCAGGCAGATTATTCTTAACATCGCTTACCCACTTGAGTGGACCACGTAAGGGTGAAAAATCACACACCACTGCTCCAATTTTATATTTTTTTACAAATTCCGGAAGTCTTTCTGCAGCAGGACCCAGCAAAAGATGAAAATCAATATTCAAGTCTCGACAATCGCGTTCAACCTCTTCCAATCCCTTTAGCAGAAACTTGTAATGTCTAATTGTGGCGTTAAGGAACTTGGGTACAAGACAGAAACACACCATTAGGGGTACTTCGTTTTTAAATGCCAATTTCTGGGCAAACAAGAAGGCCCAATTATCCTGAACACGTGCATCTCGGGACATCCAGTAGAGAACTGCTTTCGTAGTTTCAGGTACTTCTCTAACGTCAGAAAGTATTCGAACACGTTTCTTCTTAAATGAGAAGGCCGCGATTGACTCTGCGACCTTGAGGCGATTGTCTTGTAGTTTTGTAACGAAATCCGCGACTTGGGTCTGAGTTGCATTCTGGGATGAACTGGGTGATTGACTATCTTCTGATAGTTTCTGTTTTTTCAAAGACGGCTGCTTGGAGCTTGTCGCACGCTTCATAACGGAAAAATAACTAAAAGAAGACGATTTTACTAGAAAATAATGAAGGTATGTAGGCAACGTACTTATTCGATTGTAAAAAATGCTTAAATTTGAAACACAAAACCGTTGCCATGCATTAACTTAATCGGATCATAACCAATTCAAAGATTAAAGAAAGAAATCAAAACAAAAATAGGAAATTGAAATATTTTCGTTTACGGATAAATGCAACGCGATTGCGCCTGAAAACTGCATATCCTACTGTCAAATTGGGTATGTTCGTAGAGCAATGTTTTTTGATTAGCAAAAATCAAAGAAAATCTATAAACCCAAAAAACATTTTGTGCATTACTAAACTCTTATGCTGTTATGTTGGTCCAGTATCCAGTTAGGAGATGATATTTTTATGACGACAGACTACACAATTATTCTTTCCCTATAAAACAAAATGGCTTCCGAAACGGTGCACGTACAATATTTTGTTTATTTTGATGGCAGATTTGAATTTTTGTATTTTCATTCGACCACTTTTTTATTAGGTCAATGCAATCATAAAATGACGTTGGAAAGTGCTTTCGCTTATACAGAAATTCAAATCCGCCATCAAAAGCGATTTGAATTTTTAGCTTTTTCAACCAGGTCAGCGTCGTCTTCTTCTCCACACTCCATCGTTACAAACTGGACCGTTTATCACTCGAAGAATCTTTCTCTCAAAGCATCCCGGAAGGTTTTCATTCGCTTTTGACAGGGTCTATGCTACTGCACGGTACAGCAGGACCGGGGTGACTAAAATCGTTTATAATATCTCCTTGGTTCTATGAAAGGGCTTCACTTTTTAGATGCCTTCTAAGCCCGAAGATGCAAGAATGATTCTTCACATGACCTCTGCGCCGATGTCATTTTGTGAAGTAATAGTGAAACCCAGGTAGACAAAGTCTTTAACTATTACGAATTTGTATCCGTCCTTCGTGACATTTTGTCAGAGTCGCCGATGTTGAGAGTCCTCTCTCGTTGACAGCATATACTTCGTTTTGTCCTCATTAATAGCGAGACCCAGCCTCCTGACAGCTCGTCTCGTTCGCCCAATAATGCCAATATCATCAGCGTGGGCAAATAGTTGAGCGGACTTTTGAAAAATTGTAGCTCTGGTGTTGGCTTGTGAGTTTCGTACAATTGCTTCAAGAACGATATTAAAGAAAGTATATGATAGCACATCGCCTTGTCTCAAATTATCTGATGTTCAAACTAAAAGCAATAAATTAGAAAAACAAAACTCCGCATCACTGTATTATTCCTAAATTTTTATTGAAAATATATTTTTTAAATTTCAACAGGACTAGGACATCATTCGGTTTTTTACTTAACGCGTGCAATGTACCGGTCGTTAGGCCATTTGGGAAATTAATTTTAATTTTGGATGTCGTACCAAAAGTGCTCTCTATTTCACCGCACTCGCCCGACGATAATTCAATTTTCTTGCCCACATACACGTCTCTATTGCTCTCCTTACTGAACAAGTTCTGTACAATTATCTGATGTTCGTTCACCACTCTTTGTACAGTGCCTTGCCTTTGTTTATGCCGATAAATTCGTAATTTTGGAAGAATATCTGTAACATAAGTGTGCGAATGGGTTAACCACTCAATTGTACCCCAAAACGCCAAACGACAGGCACTTGCGTTAACATCCAAGTCTAATTTGGACGCAATTAAGATACTGTTCGCGATTGCCAAAATAGGACTCTCGAACTCCATAAATACAAAATGATCTGTTGTAAGTTTATCAGCCGTTTCTATCTCATCGACAAATTCATATTCTTCGGCAATATCAAAAAAACCACCGGCGCAGGTGTGTCTGAAAATGATTACTCTAGCCATAACAGTCTCATGTCCAATTGTCACGTGCAGTTTACTTTTTGATTTAATGCAAAACTTGTAGTATTCTACTCTGTTCAGCTTAACCACAGCAGCGTGTATGTGAGACAAGTACCCTGGTTGGGCGATTACGCCTCTCTCCATTTGATTGGCGTGGAATTGGGTTACACAAAGGCCCACACGGTCACCCATCCCAGCGCTTTGCACTGGACGCTTAAACATTTGAATGGATTTTACCTTTCGTTTCTCCTTAAGTGATGGAAGTTCTATCGTATCGTTTAGATTTAATTTACCTTGGATAATGGTGCCTGTACAAACTGTTCCTTGACCTTTGATGGGAAAACAGTGATCCACATACATGAGAAGTGGCTTCTGGTTGTCCCTTATTGGTATATACAAATGTCGCTTGATTCCGTCAAGAAAAGCATCGAAGTTCATACCAGTCAGAGCAGATAAACAGAAGATTGGCACGTTTTCAAATGCAGTTTTGGAGAATGTTTTCTGAAGCTTCACTTTCATCTTCTCGAGGTATGCTTCTCTGTGAAGCTCCTCAATCATGTCGATTTTGTTTACAACAGCAATAAGTCTCTTCTGTAACAGCTCCCCGATGAGAATGCATTCTGCTGTTTGCGTTTGAATGCCTTTCTGTGCATCGATGACTAGGATCATTAAATCGATAATTTGTGCGCCACCAATTATGGTGCGTATGAGGCTGGCGTGACCAGGACAATCAACAAATGTGAACTGAATCTGCGTTGCAGATGTAAGCGACTGGAGATGATCCGGTGTATCAATAACCAACGCACTGAATCCCAGATCAAGTGTAATGCCTCGTTCCTTCGATTGTGGGTTTTTATCAAAGGCTGCGGTACTGGCAATGGAACTGAGCGATCGGGCAAGAGTCGTTTTGCCAGAATCAACATGTCCAAGGAGCCCAATGTTAAAGTTTAATATCATTTTTGTTTATTACTTCTTTTTGTTGGTGTTATTTTCAGTTTTTCCTCCATATAGCTACAACCTACGACTCCCAAACTGGTGAATAAAATAAAATGTCAGAGAAACTATACAGTGGCTTCACAGCCTGTATTAAGGGTTCTCGTCTCTTTTCGACCGCAGTTTATTAAAATTGTAATAGAGTCGTATAAGTTACATGGAATTCAAAGATCTATATCAGGGACTCCCAAAGTGTGTATAGAGGGGCGCCGCGCCGTGAGTTATTCACAAAAATACAAACTTATTTAAACTTCGCGCTGCTCATAAACTCGTAAACAAATTCTATTATTTCTTTCGACTGTTTCGTGACAAAATACATAAACTTGTAGATAAGTGGCGGGAAAAGCCTTATGACTATAGATAAGGAAATTAACAGAGATACAAGGTGGGCCAAAAGAAGCCATCCGATGTTGTTTGGCTCTCATTTTTTTTCTAAATGAAAAACTTCGATTTTGTTTATTTGAACCTTTAGAATTTTATTGGTCAGGTCTAGAAGATGATATCGGTCAAATGGGCGCCGTCACAATTGATTGCCATACGGGCTCCTTTTATGGCATTTTTCATCACTTCTGGCGACAGATTCTCGCACTCGTGTCGAATGTTGTCCTTGAGGGCTTCTAGGGTCTCGGGCTTGTTCACATAAACACGGGACTTCAAAAAAACCCACAAAAAAAAGTCTGGAACGGTTAAATCGGGCGATCTTGCGGACCAGTGCAAATCGGCAAAACGAGAGATGAGGCGACCCGGAAACGCCGCCATCGGAATATCGGTTGTGGTTCGCGCAGTGTGTGTCGTAGCTCGGTCCTGTTGGAACCACATGTCCTCCAGACCTAGTTCGTCCAATTGCGGCAGGAAAAACTCGGTTAACATGGCCCTATAGCGCGCACCGTCCACTGTTGTCGTTTGACCAGCGGCGTTCTCGAAAAAAAAAAATAGCCCCGTCAACAGCGACGATATTCTCGGCACTACGGGTGCTCTGGGGCCGGCCACTCTTGGCAACGTCTCGTGTGGTCCTATACGCTTCAAGGTTCGTGGGCAAACGGCGCAGTGTCGGCGAGACGGAATTCGTGCTGCGCCAACACTACAGACGAATTGTTACGCAAAAAAATAAACACGATTATTCCGCGTTCTTGGGGAGTGTATCGCTCCAGGGCTTGTTCACTTGTATTCTACATCTGCCTAGTCCACAAATGTCAAAACAGATTTGACATTGGCGGCTATTTGCAAAATTAAGAGCATCTTCCAAGAGGGTGATTTCTTTTGGCCCACCTTGTACGTATCTTTTCAATTACGGCGGCTGCCGAAAAAATGCCCGAACATTCGCACATTTATGCTCTGATGCTCATTTCTGTTCTACGATAATTGAGTTAATGAATTGTACTTTAATATAAGTATTTTTTATTCCACAATGTGTATTTTTCTATTTCTTTTTCAATTTAATCTTAACTTGTGCTTAAGACAACAAATTAAATACTAAAAATAAAACAAGTATAATAGCGCGATACCTATAAAAGTAAGAGGGTTATCTACCGGCCGGCCATTTGCACATCACGTCTTTTCTCAGACAGCAGAGATGAATGAATAAAAGAGATGGATATCTTTCGTACGTCTCTCCCCCCATAAACCCATTTGTTTACATTGTTGTTTTTGTAATTTCAACCCCCGTCTGTGAATACTCGAGCTACAAAAAAACATGTTGCTAATGGCCGGCCAACATTCCTTTTGCTTTTATTGGCATCGCGCTGTTTAATTGCTTTGGGTTTGGTTTTTGTTAAGGCTTCGATTAAAATAAAAAAATAGTGAAATATTTCGGAATAGCGAATTCTTGCAATAAAGTCCAATATACTAGAAAAGTAATATTTATTTCTTTTTAATCTTGCGAATGGTAACGCTTCATTTGAGCTGTCACATTTGTGGCTTCCTCAAGGAAAAATTTGTTGCCCCGTCAAACAAACAAAAATTTCGGTATTTTTCTGTGCATCAAAATGATTGAAAACGATGTTGAATCGTTACGAAATCAATTGACAATTGCTCGAAATGAAATAAACAAACTACGGTAAGTTAAGTAGTAATATTTTGCTATACATTCAATCCACAATCCCGATAAAACCCTCAGACAACAAGTGAAAAATCTCAGTCACGTTCAGCGTAAGGATATCGAGGATTTATCGAAACTCCTACGTGATTTTCGCTGCGAAGGATGTCGTCAAAACGAAGAAAACACTAAAAATAGTAATGATGCTGTCTCTCAGGTGAATTTAAAAGCATTGCGATTGCAAACAAAGTAATATACGGTAATTTTTTTTTAAAGGTATCGAATGGTTGCGATCAGAGTACAATACGTTTTCGCCCAATCGGCATCATAAAAACCTCATTCCCCGAAAAACGTGCAGTACCACGTCAGTCTAGCATTGGTGCACGTCTTAAAGGTGTAATTGAATTAAACGCAGGTGTTTTTACAAATCCTGAACACTCACTCGATGGCTTGGACGAATACTCGCACCTTTGGATTATTTATCATTTTCACAAAAACAATTCGCATCCAAAGGCTAAGGTCGCCCCTCCCCGATTGGGTGGCGAACGAATTGGTGTATTCAGTACAAGGTCGCCGCATAGACCATGCCCGATTGGACTATCACTGGTTGAAATTGAGAAAATTGAAGGTGCAACTATTGTTTTCAGCGGTACTGATATGGTGGACGGAACCCCAGTGCTAGACATCAAACCCTATATCCCCTTTTATGATGCACCCAACGCCATTGATTCAGGTGAAATTTGTCGCATTCCTTTAAAGCGCCTAAAATAAATATTATATTTTTATTGTACAGGTCGGCTCTCTGTTGGTGAGCCAACAGTTGATTTCTACAACTCGCGTCAGGAGCCCGACGGCGAAGAATCCGAATTGGAATTGAATGGTGCCGTCGCCCTGCCCAATCCGCCGAATTTCGCAAATCACATTTCTCCTCCACCCACTGCTGTGAAAATTCCCAATTGGGTTGTGTCTGGACACCGGCTCAGTGTCGTATTCAATGAACGAGCTGAAAGCCAACTGCATGAGCTAAAGGTGCACAGACAGTGCATAGTCGATATTCTAGAAGCGGATCCGCGATCAGTGTACCTACGAACCAAGTACGGTTCACAGATCTTCACATTCCAGCTGAGCGAAGTTACAGTCACCTGCAAGTTTGACGATAAAAACGCCACCGTCACGGTTGTGCAGATTCGTCGCACCGAAAACGTCCAAGACGAGAGTACTTAGACAACGAGCTCTATCACACGAAGCTCGCACAATTTGTTTAGCGATGTGATTTAGGTAATTTTTTTTTTTGTAAATTCCGTACTCGTTTCTCCGTTGTTTGTTGTCCCGCTAGTGGATTTAAAGTAGTAACTAGCATATAGGTGACCATGCACGTCCCAAGTAGGTGTTCAATGCAATCCTTAACAGAAAACAATAGCAATCAACTGACACAACTACACCCACCTTCCACTATATCCTCATATATTTGTTTAGTGATAAATGTTTACATCATAAGACCGTTGATAGTTTTACTGACAGACCTAGAATCAAGACAGAGGGTGAATGCTTCTATGTGTATGTAATGTATACATAATTTAAGAATAATTTATAGTTTTTCTTAGTTTTTGTTGAAGCAATAAAGTAAAGACGTTGTGATAAAAGGCATTTCAATTTCCTCGTTCGACAATATTTCAGTAAACAATCACACTTTCTACTTGCCATCGGAGGACCAGAAGAACAGTCAACAACAGTCCACGTCTCCACGAAATCCAATAAATATAAATTTATAAATCTAAACCGTACTCGTTTCGCAAATTCAATTGTATGTACGGTCCCATAATACTTAAAAATGTCAGAACGGTATTGCGACTGGGACCCATTTGAGCTAAAAGTTCGCCCGTTCGACAGGGATGTAGTCCCAAAAATGGTTTAAAAAGCACTGGATGATCGGATTGCGTTAAAGTCTTTAGCATGTCCTCTCGGGATCTGCTATTGCCTGCTGAATTGTGGAATATTTTCCATGCATCGTCTAATCCGATTGGTTTTCCATCTGAAAGCATACACAGGTAAGTGAGCATTTTTGTAGGATTTTATCTAATCTTACGACTTCGATATCCTTTGAAATATAAGACTGGTACTTGATAGGACACGCTATAGGCAACATGGTATTCAATATCAACAAGCTCGTCACTGCTTTCAGTTGTGTGTGCTGAGCTCGGATCGGCATGAGCAGTTTCTAAGTCATTTCCGCTTATCAGTTCATCCTCGTCGTCGGTCTCGCCTAAGCAGACTTTAAGCTTCTGTCTAAAGACTAAATATGCGTTTCCCTCTTCCTTGTCCTTAAAAACAAGTATTTTCATGATAAGTATAAGAAATTAAGGGAATCCACCCGATTTACACCTTTTCAATTAAATTCCAGTCGTCTTGATAAGTCTCGGAGAGTTTAATAAATTCATTGGCATTTTCGAGAAACTCGGTCCAACTTATGGAACACATTTGATTTGTTACTTTTTTTATCCGGATTACTAAATTAGAAATAATAGGTTATTTCGCGAAAACTGTTCCACGCAGTCAGTGAAGTCAAAACAAACTGCACACTTTTGAGTTTTGCATATATTGGACTCAATTCGAAAATTCCACTCGACAGGTCCGAGTCATGTCGTTTTCCATTGGTTTCACTCGGGGATTCACTCATTCTGAAATCCAATGGAACAACAAAACAGCTTCTGAAAGAATCCACAATAGTATTGGTGAAATGCAAAAAAATAATCTACGGCTGCTGTCAGTTGACTTGTATAAAATACATAAAATTACACTTGTATGAGTGCTTCTTGAGTGGATTCTGACTTCAAATCGAGAAGCGAAATTCTCTTCTCAGAATCACCAGAAGAGTATTTTTTGTGCCAATGGAACGGTTTCAGAAGTGAATTTTTCGATTCCGGACTCTCCCGGACGCTTCTTTTTGCCCAATGGAAAACGACATATGTTTGCATATAAAAGGTGTAAACACACACTAGTTTATGGCTGTGTGTGGATTATTATACTGATGTAAGCGAAATCTCGTATCGCCGGTAATGGGAGATTCAAATCAACACGGGTGGAAGTACTAGTGAAGAATGACACTGGGGATTAAACGCCTTATCGGGACTTGAAAAGAAATGAAAATTACTTCAATATCTCTATGCTGAATAGGTCAATCGTTTTCTTTTCCACTTCGTGTACTCGATTTGTGCCACCCATTTCCGCAATAAGGCAATTACTGGCTGTACCAATTCGTTAGTGCAGCAAAGAATTACATGGAGGAGGATGGCACTATAATAAATTAAATGATAAATTGTACAACCAGATCAAAATAAAGTATTCAAATCACTCAAGCTGAATCGGGCATCATTTCATGGTGAAGCAGAACTTTGCTGTGCATTTTAAAGTATGTCTTCATTATTTAACTACGGTGGCTTAGTTATCCACAAATCCCGAAGTGCGGGGTAGAACACGCTAGAGCTACATACCAATGGGTCCTTCAATATATACAGTCAGTTGATATCTTAAAAATAACGTCAAATTGAGCCGCATTACAAATAGCTATACAGCACATCAACCGTTCAGCCATAACCAAGCACAAGTATGTATATTGTCACATCTGAAGTTTCCTGGTGAAGGGTTTAACAAATTAAATAATACTATTTGCGAGCACACTACCAATGTCAGAAACCGCATTAGGAGTCTAAGCAAACAAATCATTAACTAAGACGATTTCGAAGAACCCATCTGTGGTCTTTAACACATAAATCGACCGTTGTTAACGGACAACTTCAAAACAAATATACATTGTCATGGTGTGGGAGATTGGGTCGAGGAAAAGCGTATTCTGCGTAAATGGAGAACATCACAAACGCCAGATGTGAATGGTCCATCACTCAACAATTAATCATTTCTTGTGGAGAACATCACAAACGCCAGATGTCAATATTGTAACATCTTCTTCAACTTATTCCATTGATGTAGCATATTTCGATAACAGGAATTATAATTACCTGCAATTACTAGAATGAATCGAGTTTGTAGGATACTCAAGTCGAACCCCGACAATCTAGATCATCCTCCATCAACTCTTAAATCATCAAAATGATACGGACAGAGAATATTTGTATTTCGTACTTGATCCGACCACGAATTCCATGCCACGTTATGCAAGATTAAAAAACAGCAATTCTTAATCCGAACCCTGGCTCGCTAGCACAATAGATATCGGTGTTCTTTTAGAACAAAACAAAAATAAAGTGAAATACATATTTGTAGGTTTGATTATCTCTGGCATCGTAGTAGCTTGAAGAAAGTGAAAAAATACTACGTTGACATAACCTGGGTTGTGAAATATGTCGTTTAGTCGCCTTCTACGACAAGCAGACTCACTGTGAGCATATTCTTAAGCCCTGCTCACAGGGACGGTTCCGGTTCAGTTCGATAATATGATAACCATAAGAAAGTTTCATGCATTTAAGAGAACCGCCAGATTTTGACGAGCTACTATAGATATTTGTCCGCTTTTTAAGATATCATCGACACCCTGACGTGTCAACATTCTACGTCAGATTCGAAAGGCGCTCTCCGTACAATGAACACTATGGAGACAAAAATGTTATGTGGCCGTTCAGAGTAAATTTCGTTTGTTTTCGAAAAAGTGGCGCTGATTTACATCGGTCTGCCTATGCTCGGTAATTTGATCAAGAGCAAAGTGTACCACGCTGCGCTAAAAATCCAAGCCTACTGATGTGCTTTTTTAACATGTAAACTACTTAAAACAACAGACATCTAATTACTACTACGATTTCCAGTCCAATCTTAAAAGTAGATTTATGCTTTGAAAAAATTCCATCCAATTCATTTATTCTACTAAACTTAAATATATTTACATTTCACCAGCACCACTCTAACTACCAGTCATCCCTTGGAAGGCGATATGTGGTATTGTCACTTCGTATTATAGTCACCCCAGCTCCATAGTAAGGAATGATATATGCCGAACCATCAGCTGGTCCAACTACCTGCATTGCAATTAAGATTATATCGACCAGTTGTCCCAGGAACATAAAACCCAAAGTACACAATTTCATTAGGCCAATAGCTGGATAGCCTAGATAAAATCTATCAATACCGAACATCCCCAAGAAAACCGATAACAAGAGAGCTGTATCAAAGCGATATCCATTTCTATTGAGGAAATATTTTTTAAACAATATGAAAGCCAAGTAGTAATTGATAAACTTACGTCCATTTACAGGGTAATTCTCTTGTGAAGGTATTGTTCTTAGTCTCTGTGCAATTAATTCCCTCCACGGCGATGCACCAAACTATAAGAAATACCTTATTGATAAGTAACAACGCATTTACATTTATCAACCCACCTCTTGCTTTGTTTTCTTTGGTGCATCCACGTAATTGTTGTGTCTTCGGATCAATGTGGCTCTTACTAGGATCGGGACATAGAAACTGTCCCATCCGTAAGTCGTTGCAATCGTAATCGATTTGTGATGTATGTGGTATGCATAGTAAAATGATGCAAGCAATAATTATTGCATGAAAATTCATTAGTAAAACACTTTTAAGTTTGTTAAAATCTCAAATAAATAAGAAAAGCGCATAATTTCGGCCGATTCATGTAAATTGGATTTTGTTTTATTTTGCTTTGTGATGGGAATTGGACATTTGTCAGTTTCAACGAACAGTCGGTCTCAAACTGTAGGTGTGTTTGCAAAGGCCAACTATATAATCGCTTTGCGTAGATATCTTAAAAGACTAGGTACCTTATTAGCTACTTACCTACCAATACGTCAACCCAATAATCGAAAGTATAGGTAATCTTCATACAATACCCTTAAAACCAAATACATCTGTAATTTTAGAAATATGCACACGCGGGTGTATCAAATTGGCTTTCCAATCCATCTTCTTAAGTCTTAAATCCTTTGGGCGGTGGAATCAACTATTTGTTCACACTTTAAATACATTCCCCATAATTTGGTTTTGATGTCGTTGGCGTTACACGAAAAAAATGTTTTCGTTTTCGAAAACATTACTTGAGCGGATAATTTTATACCTGCATTCAATGTCGACTTTTCTTTCAGGAAACCTAAATTCAGTGTGCATTGCTTTTAATTTTTTTAATTTGTTACCGCTGTTTTAGTTGCTGTTCGCCAGTTTAGTTCCTATTTTGACAAAGAACCTCTCAGGAATATACTTGATTTTTTTTTCCCAAAGTTTTGATTTGAATTAGAACTCAATGAATGAAAATCTAAGAAAACAGGTCTTATAAACGAAGTCGGTATAATTGTTCAACTTCGTATTATCGACTCTATAGAAATTTTTGAACACTCCCAAGGCGCCATTATATATCTGACAGATACTGTCAAGATAAGAACGTCTGCCAAAAAAAAGTCCTAGCAAAGTGGATATTTTCCCCCGCAAATGTGAAATAGTTTAGTATAACCTCCCATCCCAAGTATACATAAAATAAAATAAAATCATAAACAATTCTGCAAATATCTTAAAATCCCGCTCCTTATACTGCTAAAATGACAAGGTAAGTACAAAAAAAATGGAATTTGTAGCCGGTACCAAATCATTTTCTTCTCGGACACCAAGAGCTAGCATTGAACTCGGCGACGTCACCCCGCACAACATCAAGCAACTGAAAAAACTGAACACAGTTGTCTTTCCTGTGTCTTATAATGACAAATTTTACATCGATGTCCTGGAAGCAGGCGAACTAGCTAAATTAGCTTACTACAATGACATCGTGGTCGGCGCCGTGTGCTGTCGCCTAGACACATCCGAGAACCAAAGGAGGCTCTACATCATGACACTAGGATGTTTATATCCCTATCGTAGGTTAGGTATTGGCACTGTTATGTTCAATCACATCTTGAACTATATAGAAAAAGACGGAAACTTTGACAGTATTTTCCTGTAAGTATTAAGATTGATTCTACGATGTTTACTTGATTTTGGTATTCTTTCACAGGCATGTGCAAGTGAACAATGATGGAGCTATTGCATTTTATAAGAAATTTGGTTTTGAAATTGTCGAAACCAAACAGCATTACTATAAGCGTATAGAACCAGCGGATGCCCATGTCCTACAAAAGACACTGCGAGAGTGTCAAAATCAAACAAGTCACGAAGTCCCGCAGACAAATGGTTTCGATAAAAAAGAAAAGAAAGCATAAGGGAGCAAGCTTTTGTGCACAAACACGTGGGTAAAAGTCTCGCATGATGCAAAAGTAAACATATTCGTAAAATAATTAATAATAAAACAAAACTGAATTTCGACGAAAACAACAAAATTTAAATATAATAAAGTTTAATAAATTCGAAGTTTATAAATGGGTTTGGCTTAATTTTTCAGTTTGGCAAAAATACAGTCATGCCTACAACGCAAACAATAAACTAGATTTCGGATGATTGCGATGATAGTCAATAAATGCATTAATGAAGTTGTGAAGTGTAGCATTTTGTCGCTACTGTTGGCAAATTAATTATATACACCACAGGAAAAAGAAGTAACGTGATGCCTTTAACATTCTGAAGGAAGTGAAATGATCCTTTTGTCTGTGCAGAGGCAGCAGTAGAGCGTTAAAAACGCCAATCGCAGCACTGCTCTTAGTAATCTCTTTTAACTTCCATTTTCCAATCGAAATACCTATAAATTATAGTGCCATGTACAGATTACGTAAGATTTCCATAATTTCATAGCTTTAGGGGCCCAAGGACTACGTCACGAGCCATCGGGTACGGTCGCAGGCAATAACCTCAACCCCTTAACTCTTCACAACTTTCCTGTGCCTTATATCACGCGGTTAACCTTCTTCCATCTTATATAAACTTCTTTCATTGCATTGCATTTTTATACTTTCGAAATGTGTGTTCGATTCACTTGCACCTACGTCGTCCAATGGTTATGCCTTTCGATTGGTGAACCACTGCACCTATATTACAGCACCGAATCGGAACAGACGTGAACTGCTGTTTAAGTTTTGCCAGATCATTATACTTTGCTTTGGCAAATGATTGGTAAATGGTGCTGCTTGCTTGGGTATTCTAGTTCGCTCCCCATGTTGTGGGTGTAGCTGCCATGCAAATGTTTTTTCGTCCGCCAATCGGTTGCAAATATATTTCGAAAGCTTGATGCTATGACTCCCCTTTGTATGGTCGGCCGACGTGAGCTGCTGAATGCTTCCATGCCCTGAGAATGTTGTTCCCTCAGTTTTCGGGGCATTCCTCTATATTGGCTAGTCTCCGACTAGTGCAGTATGTAATCGTTGAACATAGTGTACTTAAATACTTAAGGACGCGATATAGTTAGCTGAGTCCGTGACCTAAGGTAAGGTCGAAGCATTGGTGTAAATGTGCTATGTATGTCACAAGAGCTTAGCCCATTAATTTAATTCATCTAGATTAAGTCTATATCCCCGAATAGTCCGTAGTGTTCTTCATTATCATGTTATTCAACTTTAATTTTAGCATGGTTTTTAAAAAAAAAGGTGGGCTGGAAAGTGACATGCTATAGATATATGCAGACAAAAGGCTTTGGGAGCTAAGCGAGGCTTCGAATATATAAAAATGATTGTTATGATGAGTAGTTCTATGGATTGCATTTTGTTTTGAAAGGATACCAATACACCTGTGCTTTTGGTAGCAAAACGTGACCAATTAATAAAAAGAGTTGTATATATATATATATATATATATATAAACATATATATACCAGTTGTTTGGAGAAATAAGCTCTCATTCAAATACGTTACGTTAAAGGAAGCTATGTTGGCTGCATTTTGTATTTGCTCGTGCTTGATATTTTACTCTTACAAACCGATATGTAAATACCATATGTAACTGTTTATAACGATTAACAATTATTCTTCTATCGGTTCCAATCGATTATATCAGCGAAATAAAATGATATCAATTAAAACCATATTAACCACCGACAGTCGTCTAAAATGAAATCGTCTATACTATTTCCTCTCAGTTGCTATTCATTTCCATAATGGAGTCCACCAAAAAACAGTTTATCCAGTGTTTCCGACCAGTATTCCTACCGATGTTTGCATCCGGATGCCTATCGTTTCGTGTCAACGCTGAACACAATCTCGAGATATCCACTTTCAGCAAACTTTACACGAATTTGGCTCGCTTGGCAGTGGTTGGAACTCTCATTACCGGATTTGCACTAAAAATTATTTCCCGTCAGTACGTCAAGGACTTCTATGAGTTATCAATCCTTGTTCAGTTTTTGGTCGTTACCGAACAAATAGTCGCCATGATAGAATTTTTAGTGGTCTCGGTCATTTTGGATGTTAAGAAACGCGATCACATAGAACTCATTGAACGGGCTTATCAGTTGGATAAAATACTTGTTGACGATTTCGCCGTCAACTTTAATTACGAAAAGACCGTTCGCATGAACGCCAGTTATGTGACAGTCATAAATCTGTACTGTGCAATATATTACATTTGCTACTATCTCATAAATGTTGACTCTGACTGGAGATTAGGTATCGCGGCAGTGGGTTATGTTGCGTGCGGTGTTGGACCGAATACAAGTGCCCTTGCGCATTTGGCTGCGATGAACTTTTTCAGGGTTCGATTCAGATTATTCCAGGTAATGTTGAAAAGATATTTTACTCTAAGCCCGACAGAGGAACGTGCAAAACGACACCATATTAAATTGTTACTTAAACACTATCGGAAGTACTCTGAGCTGGTAGAAAGTGCGAACTATGTTTACGCACCGGTAGCCTTAGCGACATATTTTCATGATTTCACACAATGCACAAGTATGGTGTTTGTATTGTGTCATAAGGAATTAGAATCAAGGCCCCCTATTTTGGATTATGTCCTCCTTTTCTTGTTTGTGCTTCCGCGACTGGCTAAAATAATCTATACCGTTACTTACGCACGATCCACTTATAACGAGGTAAGCTACAGTGCTTGGAACGATTTTTGCCTTTAAAGCTACCTATATGTATTAATATAATTTTTAAATTTTATTCTTTTCCTCTGTTAGAATAAAGTGTGTTCTAAAATCATTCGCACATACTGTGATCAATATCCGGAGAGTGAGATTAAGGAAAACATACACGCATTTCACTTGTGGACAAAACACAATACAGTTCAATTTAAAGTGGGAACAGTGTTGAAATCGAATGAAGCTCTTATTTACAATGTAAGTATTATTATATTTTAGCGTACCTGGCAATGATTCGCTATTGATAAAATTGTATTGCTTATTTGTTGTGTGCGAAGCGTCAAGCGCCATTTTCCAATTCCGCCCACATTTCGCAAAGTGATTTGTTCTGGCAATGCAAATTAACGTTCCGAAGTTTACAACATTAGCTAATATCCGTGTGGATAAATAGCGTTTGCCACTTTTCCATCCCTTCGTTAATTTTATTTCACTATACTATACAAACTTTAATGACACGATCGTTGCATAGCCCGACAAGTTGGAAAACGTTAATACTTGCCATTTCTATCAAAAGATTAGATCCAAAAGTGCTCTTTCTATGTTTTCCATGTTTCATTGAAAACACGACAGAAGTTATGAACAAAAATACAGTTTAAAATAATACAATACTAATAATTTCCTTTCGTTTCAGCTCTTATTGGGAATAGGAAACTATGTTCTGATATTAATGCAGCTAAAATTGCAAGAGGAATCGATTGCAGAACATTTACGTGGCAATTTTATTCAACGAAATCTGCATTCGTCTGCGTCGTCTTCGACAACATTATCTATCGATAATTGAATAAATACACGTAGAGCACGATGCTCTTTGGATAGTAATAAAATTAAAGAAGAACACAAATTGTAGCAGACCTAACAATTATTTCTATTTTAACGTTCAGCTTAAATATTTTATCGGTCGAAAAACATATCGCCAAAGTGCTTTCGTTAAACTAAACACAGGGCATTTAAAATCGCATTTATTCACTAAATAAAAGTCAACAGCAAAACATAATAAACTGTTTACATAGAGGTACTTGTGACTAAAATTGAAAAAAGTATTCAGTACATTCCTTTTTTGTACAATAACTTAGACAATGCAATGTAATTTTAACTAGAGATTGAATTCTTGTTTTATTTATCTTGTTACTAGACGACTATACGATAGGTCTGTTTCTTTACTTTTAAATCTTACGAATTTTTACGAAAAATTCGTAAAAGAGAGCGGCATCGAGAGAGCAAGATATTACCCTTCAACTCAGAATCTTATGAATTTTTACTCAGCAAATTTCTTGGTGTAAGAATTGAAAAGGCTGTCAGTCACCTTACAATTAACAGCTGATTTGAATTTTTTTGTCCTATTTGACATAAATAAGTGCATTTGTTTTGACACTTGTGTATTAAAGTGGTATCGAGAAAATAAAATTGAATGTTCTCCTTGAATTCTTTTCGAATGTGGCGACGAAATTCTTCATCGCTGTGCCTATCTAAGGAGTAAGAAAGGAAAATCTCTTTCATGTAATTTTAAAAGCTGTGTCGCTTTTACTTCTTCTCCTCCCAAACACGGATTCATGAAGAAGAATTTCCATGAATTCCGAATCACTTTCATCGCTAGATAGTTGAATGAACTAATTTTGTTTGTAAATTAGCAAATTGTTCGAGTTTATATGATATTTTAACGATTTTTTATACCACTTTTTTGAATTTTTGAATTATTTATCTGTCATTTTCATAAACTACTACAAAACCATTCCCTAACTTTTTCGTAAGTGTCTGTGAGAGAATTTATCCCCACCACTGCCATTTTGACAGTCTTTTCCATTCTTACTACAAAAGTAAAGGAGCAAACCTAATCTGTCAACAATCATTAGTTAAATACATATTTAGGAAAATCGAATGCCATTTTTGCAGTCTTTTTTTTTATAAATATGTACGATTATGACTACCTATTTTTAAAGAATGGGTCTTTCGCGTTCTCTACAAAAACCATCAACCAATCTTGCGTAGGTATGTGTCTTTTTGGCAATACAAAATCATAGGAAAGACGAGGCTCTCAACAATTCATAACTAAGGAAATGCCAAAAGAAAATGTCTGAAGCACATAAACTTTTATTTCATATGACAGAATAGCTTTTATTTCTTTTTGAAAAATGTACTAGAATCAAGAACACTCCAATAGGCATTCTAAATTTTTCTATGTACTGTTTTGGTTCCAAAAAATAACTTGCTAGGGCCTATACGTACTATTTGCCAAAAAAATCTATTTAAGCGAAAAGCTTGTGAATGGGTGCATCTGGGATGTTCATCGTAAAATTTGGCTTTTGCGTTGAATAAGAGTTACTCAGTTCTGCTGATAGCCCGGAAAAATATTTCAAAATCAACCGATGTGACCATATACGCGTAAACAGAAATAAATAATTCCGAATCAGTGTTCCTAATGTTAATTTCACTAAGCAATTGCCAGCATTCCCTACAGTATCACCTATTTGATACTTCGGAGCCTATAAATATTGATTTTGAGCACGACTCGATTATCGGTTGCTTAACCTAACTTATCGTTTTTATGAAAATGCAACTTATTTAAACACTCAACTGCTAAAATCTTTTATTTATTTATGGCAACACATATGACAGAATAGCTAAAGCCAATAAGAATACATTTATAAGACTCGTTGCTGAAGCTCTATTCCGAGATTTCAGATACACACGAAGGGGGCTTAGGTAGTTTTTTGCCCATTCTAGGTTCTTGTCGAGCTTTAGGAGAGCGGAATCCAAAGATGCTGAAAATGGACCGAACTTTTCGCGATTTCCTATAACAAACTTCTCGAATGCGTTTCGTTGTTCGACTGTCGTTAAAAGAGTAGCCACACTGTTGATAAGATTCACTGTGTTTAACAAACTGTCAAATCTGAAATGGAAAGAACAAAAGTGACACATAGCCGAGAACAGGTATTCTTTACAGGTTTGTTATACTTCACGAACTAAAAGTACTATAAATACTTACGCCTTAGCGATTTCTTCAAATCTTGTCGTAACAATTTTATAGACTGGCCAAACGTTTTCCGGATTTTCTTTGTACAGTGGTGCCAATGCTGTGTTCTTTTCTGAAACCTCTACCGCATCACTAAGAATTACTTCGAAGAATTTTTCGATATTTCTCGAGTTACGAACACATCCGAGACCATATCTCATTCTCAACTTCTCCCGAAGGACATTTTGCGACTTGAATTTCGCTAAAAGCCTATCAAAGTCCTCTTCGGAACCATCTCGCATACCACTGCAGTAGATAGTGGAACGAATGTCAACCGGTATGACAACTGCGTTATATAAATATTTCCTCAGAATACTCTGCACCTCTGTAGTGCAAGATTTTCTTCCGTACTTGCAGTTAAAGTTGACAATCTGTCTTCGGTTGTAAATATCTAGCACAGGCTCATCACCTGTCGTTCCCGAAACTCCCAATTTTTGGAAAACTTTTTCGCTTACAAACAAAATGTAACTGCCAAAGTCGATGTGCTCCTGGACAGTTAAATATGAACTGACAAATTTGAAGCCAGTAAAGGCAGCTTCCCAAGGCGTGTAATGAATTTCAGTCTCTAAATATTCAAGCAGCCTGAATACGAACTCATAGTCAAGCAGTTTGGCCTTGGCAAAAGCGAACAAATCGTCAATAAATTGAGCCCTATTGATCTCATGAATACCCGACCAATTCCCCGCGTAGAGGGCGTTGTGCAACTTGTGCCAGCTACTGTTGTCATACATTACTCTGTAGTAACTGGTCTGCTGGATGTTGAACATAACCCAATCGACAGGTTCAGTAAAATTAAATATAACTTCTTCTTGATCCTTTTTGAAATATTGAACTGGGAAGGTGTTAGTGAAGTCCGGTTTCTTACTTGTGGCGTAGGTTAGTGGAATTGTGTACCTTATGCTTGCGTCGCTTCCGTCTTCCGGATCGAAAAGGTACCTCTTTTGTTGAACTTTAACACTATGCATATCATTGGAAATGGTGACTGTTAATAATGGAAATCCAACTTTTTCCGTCCAGTCTTTAAAAAACTCTACCACATTCACAATTGGTGAAGCAGGCCAGTACAATTCTAACGATGTTAATAGGTCTGACGGAATAACGGATCTCTGGAGGCTGAAACAATAAAAGTTTCTCATCAAATATAGGTAGTTTATATATTTAATTGTATATTGAAGGGAGGATATGTTTGAACAAGTCTTCAAAGTTTTTGTTCACATTTTCTTATTGCAAGAAGTTTAGATATGTAGAGTTGCAATACTGTACTAGCACTCTGTTGTCAAGATTGAGAATATTATATTATTAGACAGGTAACCAAAGTGCAAGGTATAATCTCCCACCTTAGGGGCTAAGCCTAAAGGTTCCTATGCCGACCTGTTCCGAAAATTAGTTAGTTTTTTTACTCACTTTGCCTTGATATAATGTTTCATCGCCTTTTGAAATGCTTCCTCCGACATGGCATTACTTATCATACGAATAACAGAAGCCCCCTTTGTATAGGTTATGCCACTGAACTTCCTATCGATTTCTGATGGCGACGCGATGTCCGGTTCACTTAATGGCTGCGTCGAATTGATTGCATCGGTATTCAGGATTGAATGCAAATGAATAACAACGAACTGTTTGTCTAGTTCGTATTCTGGGTAAACCTTAAGGACGGAACAAAAAACATAAATCTCTTAGTCGCCCATTGGTTTAGTTTAGCTCGCCAATCTTACAGTATGGGTAGCAAAATATTGATAGTATCTTGCAAAGCCCTCATTAAGCCAAAAATAGCCCCACCAATCGAACGTTATAGAATCGCCAAACCAGCAATGCGATGTTTCATGCGATATAATTGAGATCGTGTATTGCATGTCACTCATATCAGTGATGCCATCTTCGAATATCAATACCTCGTCTCTGTAATATCAAATTTTAATATCATGGAAGTTAACAAAAGCTATTTGTATTAATAGCTTACTTATAGAGCATTAGGCCCCAATTTTCCATTCCATTGTAGGGAAATTTGGATAGCGAAAGCTTTTGGAATACAGCGTTGCCCAAGTCGGCATAATTGTAGTCGAAGAGACTATTGTAATTTTTTAGTATTTTTTCTGTCACTTCGTAACTAAATTGAGTCTTGTTGTAGTATTCGGGCCGGGAAATTATACGCAAATAACCCTCGCCACGGGGCTTATAATCGGCAACGACCATTGCCACTAAGTAAGTGGACATTATTGGTGTTTCTTTAAAGTGATCCACGTAGCGGCTTGGGTCATATCTTTAAAAAAGATTGTTTATAAAATTTGATAAATTGCTGTTATGAGGTATGTTACTCGTCGATGGTAGTGCTTAGAATGTCAGTATTGCTGAAAGATTTGTAATTATTCGGACGGCTGATATGCATATTAAAGACCGCCTTGAAGCTTGGTTCATCAAAGGATGGGAACAATTTCCGGGCATCAATGCATTGCAGTTGAGTCGCTACTATCCATCTGAAAGAATGTAAATCATTTTTATAATGATAAATAAATAATTTTACTTCAAACTATTGGATCAATGAATACCAAGAGACAAATAAAAGCAAAAATTGAGAGTTCAGAAAATATCAAAACTTTTCCTTCATATTAAGATTTAAAATTCAACTAGTTCTGTTTCTAGCTTTGCCTACAGTCAGACATAAAATCTGAAGTTATTAAATGTGACGGTTTGTGACATTTGTCAATACAAGATTTTCTAATGTCGTTTTCCATTGGGACAAAAAAATCAATTTTTTTTTTGATTCGGATCACTTTTTGCAGATCTCGATATTTTTTAAGATTTACACATACTACCACAAATACAACACAGCTGTCATTTAAAGAAGTTTGTTTTAAAACAAATATGCAAAGTTTCGTGAAAACCAAAATAAAGAAATATATAAACAGCAATGGACATAGTTTTTGAGGAATTATTATCTTCATTGTCTTCCTCATCATCTGGAAACTACGAATCACCAAAACTACTACATTTGTAGCTACACCAGAGGAATCATTTTTCAAGCCGATTTCCATGGTTAATTTTACCAAAAACAAATGCAATTCGAACAGCTGATATTGTTGTCAAATAACGCACTAATCCATTTACAAAAGCAGATCAATTTCATTGCATGTTCCATGAGCCGCATAAAATCTCAGATATGAAAAAGATTTTTGGTGTTCCCAATGGAAAACGACATTAGTAAATCAAAATGATTATATTTAATTATTCAAAAATATTCCTTAAATAAATGATACTTTTTAGAACAAGCCGAATCTCCGAAGTTTTGATATTCGCATTATTTTTTTAAAAACTATATACGCAGTTGCCTGCGGGACTTGGCTAATTGAACTTAGGTACAGATAGATTATAGAGAGATATAGGTTTGCTATTGTTATATTCAATATTAAAAACAGCCAACACCAGAAGGAACAAGGAAGGTCGAATTTTTCCTTAGATGCTTGCAGACTATACTGCCACTATTTTGGAATTGTTACTAACAGTTCATCTCGAAATATATTCTATTGACTTAACGTCGTCTTTACGTTCATCAGATCATGTCTTTTTTAGATAGTGGCGGGATGCCGCATCTAAAATGATAACAATCGCTATTCACCAAGGATTCACTATTCCCAACAGAATGAGGAGTATCAAGGTATCATATTCCCACCTCCATAGGAAAAATACACTTTCGTATTAGCACAAAAGCAAGACCATCTCAATATTTCAAAATACCCTGGCCCAGATTGGGTATCCCTTTCCAACTAGTATTTTCTTTTGGGCTTTTTGAAAGAAGGTGGAAAACACCAAAATTGTACAGCCATTCTTTACAAGGCCTTGGAAACGTCGGTACATTATATAATAAAAATGTATCAATGTAGTTTTTTTTTCATATATCAACAGCTTCGCTGGTATTAACTTATCCCACCGAAAAGTGGAATCAATCTCTCCACCACGCAGGTGAATCAAAGATTTTTGCAATTGATATTTTGACATCAAGTTTTTTTGAGGAAAATTCGTGCTCCTTAATTCAAGTTGCGGTGAATAGTTTTAAGTCTGTACTATTGAAATCCAAAGGTTCCACACGGCTCTATTTTACCTCCGACACTATTTCTGAAATTTTTTGTCGTCCTCTTGTCAACAACTTCTAACCCAATACATTCATTATTTCGGTGATGACAATGGCCTATTTTTTTATATCCGCTCTCTCCCTGACAAACTAAACACCTACCTTAAAAGCATACTTAAATGAGAAACAGCCAATTTAATGGAATTTAGTGTTTCCAAGACACAATGCTGCCTTCTACCATTTAATCTGACAGATTGCATAAAAAAAAACAGAAATGGCTACTGTTATAGAAGTAATTTTGATGTATTATGTGGTTTTCAAGTCATTTAACGAGCAAGGCATACATCCAAAATTCATTCACATAATTAGAAAGCTATATAACAACAACACGACAACAATAAAGGATCGGTTGCCTTTCCAATTGATGAGGGGAGTCCGTCAGGGAGAACCATTTTCTCCTGCTCTATTTGCTGCTGTATTAGAGGGGGGTTTCAAACGCTTAAACTGGAGTGAGATGGGGATCAACATTGATGGAGCAAAACTAAATAATTTAAAATTTGCCAATTAAATTACACTAATAGGCACATTGCACACTGAACTAAAAATAATGGTTGAAGACCATGCTCAAAAGTTGCACTACATATCAACAAAGAAAAGACTAAACTAATAACTAACGCACAACCATTTCAAATTCAACTTGAAACTGAGAACCTTGAATATGTAGACGAATTTGTATACTTCGGTCAATTAATGTCTTTTACTTAACGAACCGAAAAAGGAATTGAAAGAAGAATAACGAATAGTTGGAAACAATATTGGAATCTGAAACCAATTCTCAATTCTAATATAACGCCGGATTCGAAAGAAATACTTGTTAGATGCTGCAATACTTCCAGTCATACGGTGCACAAACATGGACCCTAAAGGCCTAAACACAAGAGCGGCTAAGAAACTACAAGTTTGTCAAAGAGCGATGGAACGGTCAACACTAAAAATCTAGAGACTACAAAGGATTACGAACGCAAACATTAGGGAACAAACAAAGTGGACTGACGTAATAAAAAGAGCAAACGAACTTAAATGGAGCTGGGCAGGACATGTCATTAGAATGAACGACAACAGATGGACAATAAGAACAATTAATTGGACACCATATGAAGGACATAGAAAAGTTGGTAGACCACAATTAAGATCGCGGGACGACATTCAAAATTACATTAGTAATTGGAGACATGTAGCACATAATAAACAACAATGGCGACACCTGGGGCCCGTTTATAATAAATTTCTAAGTTTCAAATAATAAACGTCTGAATTAAATAAATAAAATATTCTGTTTATGATATAAATGAATATGTTAACTTTTAATACTTAAACAACCAAAATATTGTAAACTTCAAAGGGTAAATAAAGCTTATAATAATGTGGTTTTCCTTGGGCAATCAGATCTCGATGTTTTTCAAGATTTGCATATACTTTGCACAGCTGTTGTGAAAACCAAAATAAAGAAATAATAAATAGCCATGGATATCATTTTGGAGGTATTATTATCTTTATTGCTCGTGGAAACTACGAATCACCGAAACTACTCCATTTGTATCTACAACAGCGGTATTATTTTTCAAGTCGAATTCAAGTTGATTTTCCCAAAAACGAATGCAATTTGAACAGCTGATATTGCTATCAAATAAAAATCATCCATTTACAAAATCAAATCAATTTCGTTGTATGTTCCATGAGCCGCGTAAAATGTGAGATTTGAAAAAAATATTTGGGGGTCTCAATGGAAAACGACATTAGATATTGAATTATATTATTAACTTTCTAGTGAAAATATTACGAAGTACAAATAAAAGTTTGTTGCTCTTCAACAATTGATCTAGCGAGTTATACTTCCCAATTTTCTTCCAGTAAATCAACAGTGATAGATATATGTTCTTAAGTTATAGAACAAGAACAAACAGGAATCGCCTTTGGGCAAGGAAAACTTTTGAAGAGTAAAACTTTAAGAATTATCAAAATAGTTTATTTTTTAAGACACAATTAAGTAAATGATTCTTATTCAGTTATTTTTTCGATGAGGAAAAACAGGTCCATTTATATTTTTTATATTTGGGAAGACTAAAAACGGCTAAATTGACAGCCATTCGCCAGAAATGGTAGAGTTGAAAAAAAATTTAGAAGTCATTTTAACAAACATTTAGATGTTTTTTTTGCGGGTGCTGAAAATTATCGGAAGAACTACAAAAATGTTTTTCTTTTGTACATTTTTGGGTGACCGGGAGTAATGTCTTGCCAAACTGTCGCCTTTCGCAATAATGCAAACGCTCCACTTACCTTTTACGAAAAGCGATATATGTATATATAGGTACCCAACCTAAGTACTAAATTCAAAGCCGCACTAAATATGAGATGTGACATTTTAAAGAAGCCACATCTCACCATCATAAATTTAAGGACATTATAATAATAATTATATATAAAAAAAAAAAAGGAAAAAACGACATCACATGGCCTTGATGCCCGGATGTCTTCATCCAAATAGTTAGTAAATAATTTTTTTTGTAAACTATTTAAATATAAATAAATAAAATATTTTCCAAATAAATTGATTTAAGGAAACCATTGAATGCCCAGATACTCACTTTTCCGTAGCCGTATCGTCTGTGTAGTTAATTCGGTAAAGACCGTCCATTCCGTTTGAAATCCGTCCCGTGTACTTAAAGCCCAAAGTGTAATTTACAGAAGAATCCAAGGCCTCTTCTAGTCGAAATATAATTTTATCCGTTTTAGCTTCATATTCATTTGTAAATTTTAAGTCTCTCCCATCTCCAGACCGCATATTGACCTCGATGAACTCCAAATAATCAAAATGAACCGCAAATTCATGAACATTTGCTGTTCGAGTTCGAACGATGATCGATGTCTCGCCATAAAATGTGAATCTTTTATCTTCATCTTCCGATAGGAAATACGGTTTAGTTGTAATACTATAACTTATAGGATACACATCATTTGAGAGGCGGTAGTCTACTGCACAGACTGATTGCAACGCGAGTACTAATTGCAAAACCGACACCACGATTTTTGTTAGAGATCTCATTGTGAACTATCTGAAATTGAAGAATTGCTCAAATAATTGGTTCTGTATGAGACGACTAATATCGGAATCGCTCTTTTGTTGATATCTTTATCGTATTATCACAGTTGATGATTAGAAAACTTTTGTTGGGGCATACGTCCGAGAATATTTGCTCATAGACTTTTAATTAAAAAACAATTCGACAGATGGCTGTTTCAGTGGTGTTTCTTTTTTGTTATCAGATAGTATCATGTACCGATTACTGTCTTAATTTAGCTTGTAGTTCATAATGCCGATAAGAGGTGTTTTGGTACTTAGTGTAGCGGGTCACAGACGGAAGATTAGGCTGAAGTATATGACTAGCAAAAGGCGCATATGAAAATAACGAACAATAAACAGGTTAAAAGAACCACAATAACAATTAACAACTCTTCCCTTCGGTGGAAATTATTGACACATATTTCAAAAACAGTAAATAACTTCTTCTCTTATAGCTACTTTCCTCATAAGAGTATAGATAAAAGTTTCAACTTTATCGATGGAGTTTCTGTTTTCAAAATTCTTATTAAACAATTAGGACATAAATTTTAGCTAAAGTGCGTAGTGCCAAAATGTGAATCAAACTACTAAGACTGATCACTGATCTTGCAAGAAAGTCGATGGACTATAACATCGAAGTGGGGGAAATATTTTGTCTTATGTTTATCATTTTGCGTTGTGGTTTTGTTTTTATTGAAATTTACTTTAAAGTGACGTATATCTGATTGGACTGGTCTTATTTTGGGGTGACGCACTCTACAAAAGCTTACCAGCACTTTAATCGCAATATTTTCAGAACATTTTTTTATATTGTCTCGAATTCTTCTATTTACAGGTATGTACTTTGAAAGTTTCACAATATTGGAGGAATTATTGATTCGATATAACCTTAAGCGTGATTGTTTTTTGCTTCCTCTTCACAGTCCAAACTCAAGTAAAAGGGAACTAGTTTCTTAAAAAGTTATTTAACTGTGAACTAAAAAAAAAACTGGTTGTGTCCACAAGATAACACTGCTGTAGTTAATGCGACCGTTCAAATAAAGGTAAAGCACTCGTCCCGTATATATTTGTATTGACAATAGCAAGCTTAAGCAACCACTAAGAAGGCTAATTAGCATATTCGAGGCACACATGTTATCACTTTACTACCGTTACAAAAATTCATTTACAAATTATTTGCAAATACGCATTTGTTTGCGGTCCTATATTTCAATTCGAAGTGTATTGTTTTTAATAGACTTCGTCTACATCGAGATCGATTATTTTTAACTAACATTAATTAAATTAATTAAAAACATATAAAAAACAATTGTTTTGCCAATAAAATTCGTTTCGTTTCAACAGCACTGACAAGATGGCTTTACTCGAATTTAAGTCACAGAAAGAAACGAGCTCAGCTGGGCGATAACTGTGATGCGTCAAGCACACGCCGATGTATATATCAAGACAACTGTTAATATGAACGTACACAATGGTGGCCACCTTATCAGTAGTCAGTACACTATTTTATTTACATGTTCCATTATATTCGGTGGGTGCAGTTATTAATGTGCTAAATACAGACCGGAACGTTCTCAGTTCAAACGCTAGGGAAAACACAACTTTCTCTATAAGTTTTGTTTCTACTGCTCCGCCTCTCGCGAACGTCCGAGACTAGTTATACTTGTGGTCAGTACCATCACACCAGTGATCCACTGCTGTGTACATCTAACGATCCCTTTTTGGTTGAAGTCCCGACTTCTTTCCGAGAGATTTATTAGAGACATGATTGCCTTCCGCGCACGGTGTTCGATATTAAACATCCAGTTGAGGATAGGGTCAAGGATGACTCCTAAGTATTTGGCGTTTTGGAATGATTTTGGTTATTCAGACGGGGGAGTGTGAGGGTCGGTATTTTGAGTTTGATGGTGAAAAGCATCAATTGAGTTCAACTTGGGTTAACATTTAGGCCAACCGTTAATCTTAATCTTTTGATTTCGCTAATCACAACATTCCTGAAACTAGTACAACCAACAGCATGCGCAGTAATTCTGATGCTGTCACTGTCAAGTTTTGAGATAACATTTTTTGAAAAACTATATTAAAGAACTAAATAAAGAATACACCACAAAATATAGTTGAATGTTTGATGAACTCATTCGTAAAAGTTAAAAAGTTGAAGTAATGTGGATTGTGCGCATATTAGCTTTCTTTTCCTTAAAGTTATTTGTTACATTTAATCCAAAAATAAAATTCCATCCATCATGACTTTCGCGAAAGACTCTGTTTTAACACATATGTGATCAATTTAATAGCGCGCATACTAAGTACATACATTTATCGAGGACGTATTTTCGGTAAAGCTTAGTATCCTGCTCGCGCTAAATTTTAGCGTCTCAGGTTTTCCCACACCAAAGATATATGACCGCTTAATTATCCAACATGATATAGATAGGACAAAAACCATTATGTTCATTTCGGACATTTCTATATGAAGTTAAGAATTTAGCGTGCGAACGAATACTGCTTTGCTAAATTGCCTCGCTAAATTTTATCTTTGTAGACATTTTTGTATTGGAGATACAATTTAGTGCTAGCAGGATACTAAGCTTAAGCATAACATGCTGGAACTAAACGGTTTTATTGATGTTATTTTTTAAACTACGTTTTGTCAGAGCAGTCTTTTTTGGAATTTTAAAGAAACTTATACAACTTTAGTCCCATCAAATAATTTCTTAAAAGGAGACGGTAGCGAAAATATCTTGTTCGATTATTAAAGCCTAGTATGCTGCTCTCGCTTAAATTAAGCTCCCATACAAAAATGTCTCCAAAGATAAAATTAGGCAAAGCTCTAAAGCCAAGCAATAAGCAGTTCAAGCTAAATTTGTTAGCCACTGTGCGAAAAATCTCTACAGAATTTAAGTAAAGCCCGTATGACACTACATTTTTTATTGCATTTTTTTTTGCTTTTAAGCCTGTTCGCGCTAAATTTTAGCGTCTCAAGTCTCCACTTCGTTTCTCCAAACCCAAGATAATTGGTCGCTAAATTATCAAACATGATATAGTAGATGGGACAAACACCATATCATATTCATGGCAGTTCCTTCGTGTCGGGTAAGACCCTATTTGCATTTGATTTTTTTTTGCAATCTCCATATTTTTGATTTCTCACAAGCCCCGTAAGTTTTTTTTTTGTTTTTTCATCACATTAAAAGGAATTGTTGGTTTTGCTTCTTCTTTTATTTATTACGAAAATGTTTTCTTCAGCTTCCTCCAAAAAAAAGTCAAAGCAAAAACAACATAAACTTTTTCCTCCTTCTTCTGTCAAAATTTATCTTCGATTTAATGTACCGGACATTTATTTCGCGAGCTAAATGAGTGGAGACTTATCATCGGCCCATCTATATGAAGTTAATAATTTAGCAAGCGAACAAGATACTGCTTTGCTAAACTGCCTCGCTAAATTTTATCTTTGTAGACAATTTTGTATGGGAGATAAAATTTAGCGCGAGCAGGATACTTAGCTTTAAAATGAAACTAGAGCAGTACGAAAAATTAGAGCGATATTCCCGATAGGAGTGAGTGCGTACACACCATTTTTATAAATGTAGAAACGTCAAAAAAAATTCATTAAAAATGTATTCAAATTACATTTTTCAGCTGCTGCAGCATTTTTTTGACATTTCAGGATTATTTGAAAATAAATTCGTTTGGAAATTTGTGGTTGCTTTGCAAATAATTGCTACCCCTTTCGTAATACACTTTCAGTCTCTTTTACACACCTCTAACTTTTCAACATGAAAAAAAATGAGGAAAAAATGTAGTGTCATACGGGCTTAAGTATATTAATGCAAAGTACGTTTTTCCACAGTTAAATTTTGATAGATCAGAGAAAATATCGGTATTCGGAACAAAATTTCAAACCAAAGCAAACAGTATGGAGAATGGTTAGAAATTCGTTATCGTTAATTTAATTTCTTTGAGAAATGAATATTTTAACGAGGAGTAATGGAAGATGTTTTTGAGGAGGGAGAAGTACAAATAAAGAACCAGAACAAAGTCAATCAGCTTTACCAACACATTTTTATTTCGACGGAATTTGCACTGTCAAAATGAAGCGAACGTTAAGCGATGTGGTGGAGAGAAACATTGGAGAGGCGCCTAATTTTAGCTTTTCTGGAACAGCATACTAGGCTTAAGATTATAATCTTTTGAAGTAGGTATCATCAATTTGTGGATATATAATTTACAAGATTATTGTCGTACAAATTAACACGTTGCTTTCGTATAAGTAAAGTATTTATATTCTTAATAAAATTGTGTATATTTTAAAGCAGACTATAATACTTTTCGGTCAGATTCAGTTTCATATTTCTGCCATTGCATCCTTTATGCTTATTTTCATGTTTTCCAAACATGATAAAGTCTGGTGTTCCGGAGGCCGGCTAACAAACACAGCTAGTAACGATTTGATTTAAAAAAATATATATTATTTATTAGAAGAAAAAACACAAATTCAATACAGCAACTTCGATTGAAAAAAGAAAGTAAAATTAGGAACAGATGAATTCATGGCAGCCGCAGTCTATAAATATTCCTTATTCAGAGACTTCTCAGTAACACCTGAAAGTAAAAAGGAAATGTGATTAGGCGTAAAGGTTTTGTCAACATTTCAGATCTTGTTTGGTAGATACTACCAAAATTAAAATGTGTAAACAATTGTAGTTCTATCAGTATTAAAGTAAAATTTATGCGGTGAATGATTCAATCGGTAAGTTTGACAAAACGTACAGTCTTTTGCTGCGAGCGGTCACATTAAAAGATGGTATGTACCTCCGAACCAAACACATTGCCTGTGAATTGGCAGCTTTGTAATGATGTCTATAGTCCTTCATATCGGACGACCTTCCCGATCTGCATTGCCAAACAAGTTCTTACTACTGTAATAACACTACATAATGAAATTGCAAAGTGTTGCCTTCAGACGATAAAACAGTTTTTGTTGCAAAAAATATTTAACAAAATTGTGTAAACTCTTAGTTAAACTACTTACTAAATAAACGGCTCACAGTGTGCTCCTTAATATGAGGTTGATAGTAGTACGAGTTTAAGGTGGCATAAATTTTCTCGAATTCATTTTTAATGCTTTGAACTTGAGCTCGAGTAAGACTATTGAGTAGATTCATAGATGGAGACCAATAAAACGGTATACATTCCTCGTCTAATTTGTCCAAAAGCACTCCAATCATCTGCAATACAAATCGACTTAACTTAGCTGAATATGCAACAGTAGCAGGACGGCTTCATCGCTTACATGGATTAAGATTACTCCTGCTGGGAACTTCCAAAAATCATCGCATAGTTTATCATTTTCATGGAGGTAGATGGTTTTTATAAAGTAGCTTTTTAGTCTAGAACCACGCATTTTGTTGCGCAAGCTCTTAAATAGCCTGAAAGAGCTTTTCAGATTATACTTTTCCGTCAGCATATGTCTCTCGGCTTGGGGCACACAAATATTGAATGTCAAGTGGCGGCCATACTTAGGGCCCACTGCTGGCTTTGGCACAGCAAACCAAAGTTTCTCCCTAACATTTTTGGGGAACGGTCGATTGGCAAGCCACTCACTACTCGCATTAAACTTCAAGGCTGGCACAAAATCGATCGATATTTTTCGTGAGCTAGATATTGCCTTTATAGTGTGTGCAGTGCCTCTTTTAAAGTAAAACAATTTGTATTTACTTCCGGTGCAGCTCCGGATTGTACTGTCATTTCTTTCAAATACTTCAATTATTATATCTTCTAGCCACATTTGCAATTTGCTGCGGCAAAGGAACTTTCTGTCGTCAACGAATTCCTTAAAGGTTGCATACACCATTGCCTTATTGGGATCGGCCTTCATAAGAGACAGTACTTTAGAGAGACAAATCTTGACATAGCCTGGACGGGCGTTGTCACGTCTAAGTCTGATGCGTTCGTAAAATGGAAGCTTGAGAAGGAAATGAACGTCGAATTCATCTGGTGTGTTGATTTTTGCATTATCAATGTAGCTTCCTAAAACGATTTTTTTTTAAATATATTTAATCATAATCATTTAAAAAAATAACGGCTGATGATATGTATAATTTCGTCTACGGCCATGTTTCTATTCCGCTAAATAATTAATATGTTTGGCTAATTTTTTTGTTTATTATTTATTATTTGCTTGGATTGGAAAAGGCAGGATTGGTGAAAGGAATAAGTGTAATAACCCTTGTTATCAGCATGAGTAGTTGTTTAAAATAAAATAGTGAACCAAGTCTATTAAGGTTGTCAGCTGCTTAAATTCACTGCGATGACACATTGGTTAAGAATCTAGCAGCGGATAATGTTGAACTGTTCACACAAGGCACTAATTCTCTTCAGTGAATAAAATCTCACAACGCCAGAAAATAGAGAGCAAGGCTGTCAACATTTATCCCTTTGTGTTATTGTTTCAACACACATTTTCGTTTAAAATATACTTTGGAAGGCAGAAGATTAAGCAAAGATCGAGTTTCTTTTTGACTCCGTTGGCGATGTCCCATAGATTCCTGTTCGGAAGTTCAAGGTTGGAGTCAACTTCGAAATCAATTTTCGTAGGCAGGTTATTTGTGATTTTGAAGAAAGAAAACTAGCATTTTCTGCCTGCCTCGAACAGAATTACTGCGCTGCCTACATACAAGAGCAACGGATGACTTATCTGTACTCTAAAAACTTACCGAAGAGACTGGGTCCAGCGTAGATTTCATTGAAAACAGCATCCGTTTTTTTCATCTTATCTAATAAATAGTTACGTATAATATCAAAATCCGATGTATAGATTTGTCGTTCATTTTTTTTTATTGAGATTGCATTATCAATTTTACTGAGGATTTGCTCGAATCGATTCATTGTAGTACTGAAAATGTAAGATCCGTAATTATTTAAACGTTTGGCTGTATAGTTACATATGTAGTAAATAATAAGTAAGATATAAAAACTAAAATAAAAATTTGTGACTTCCAATACCAAGTCTCTTATACAGGTCATGTTTGGGTGAACTGACAGTTTTTGACCAAACATTAATAATCTTTCTTTGTACTTATTGTCGCATGAACTAGGAAGCATCTATTTCGTTGGGTTCCTGTTTCTGTATAATTTTCAGCCAATAGGCATTCAGACATTTTAAAATGCACAATGCAAATATTATGCTCTCAGTCCCGCAAGACTTTGCTATGGGGCCCGACTTTAAGAAGGTAATCAAGAAGATTGCAGTAGCTATAACCAGAGACAATACTGAGACCACCAACTTCGGCCGATTTGCCGTTACTTGCCTACAAGCTATATTTTTATGGGGTGGCAAATGCAAAGTGCGCTTGTATTGTTATGTAGAAATTCGTATTGACAAATGTCGCGTAACTTCAAAAATTCCGGCTCACCAACACACTCGCACCCTGCATATGCCACTTCCGCTGTGGGCAAAGTTGCTTCTAGCGTTCATAGAATTTTATCCATTAAGTTTGAAATTATTTGTTACGTTTGAATAATATTTTTTTAGAAACAAGTGTACATTTGCTTAAAATATTAATGAAAAATTAACAACGTCGATTGGTTGAAGGAAAATAAAAACATTTTGAGCAAATTTTCTTCAGTTATCTAAGAAAAATTAACACTTGAAATCGAAGTTAATGATATTCAGAAGCAGAAAATACGCAACCATGTTTGTCCTAATAAGTTTCTAGTATATAGAACATCTCCTTTAGATAGTTTTGTTAACTAAATAAATCAAATTGTTCACCTTTTAAAAATTTATAATAACTAACCAATGGCATTCAGTAATGAAAAAATGTGGTATTTCCGAACTCTAGCACATTTCCCCACGGTTGCCGAGGTTGGCAGCATTTATTTTTGTATTTTTTGGATGTTTTTGCATGTCACACGGATTCTAAATTGACATAACACCGATGGGAATCAAAATGGGGAATTTGAAAATAAATTGAGGGGACCAGAGGCAAGAGGATTGTGAGTTGGAGGTCTCAGTATTATTTGTCTACGGCTATAGCATTATGGATGGAAAGAATGCATTTACGAGTACGATTTACTATTAAAATTGAAATTATGCAAAATCATTACACATCATCAGACATGATTCTATTTTATTCTAAATCAGGCTAAGGAATAGTCATACAAATTTTGGTTTCCTCCTGCAAACAAATAACACAGCACTTATACTGTTAATTCGAATTTCAACTAATTGAAATAACAAAATGAATCAAAATTACAAAACAAAAAAATTGATACGCAATGATTTTAAGTTTTATTAGTTTGATGTTACTCTAATTAAGTGAACTGTATTCTTTACATAATGCAAAAATGAGAATTTGAGAGAGATTATATCGTACAATGTAAATGAATTGAGCGTAAGTTAATGATAAGCATAGACAAAAGATATACATATAGTTAAGTGTAACAAGAACATTCGAGATTTAAGAGAATATTTGGATAATTAAAAGATGATGTAAGATTATGCATATACAAAAGCAGTAAATATTAACGATTAAATCAGCTGGTAGAGAATAGGGTAAACGCTCTGATGTTTGTTTGAATGTGTTTCCGAACATATACATCAGGCGCATTTAAAATCAAGTCGTCTACAGTCGACCTATTCAATGCAATTCGATTAACGGCTGCCTTCAAGTCAACAAAAAAGACATATAGTTTATATGTTCCTTACGAAAACTAATTTTCAGATGCTCCTTAAAAAAATATAGGATCAATAGTAGAATATCGTAGTCTGAAGACTGCTGGAAATGATTGTGCTGGAGATCCCCGGGAAAATCCAAATTACATCTTAAGGCTTTCGTCGTGAACGGTGTCAGAGGCTTGTCAGCTTAGTCGTTCAGAATCAGCATAAGGCTGTTGGTCCCTTCAATTCGTCGTACGTAAAAGTTAAAACCCAACAACAACCAGTGGTTGTAAGAAGAAAAAGTACTCGCTGCGCTAACTATTAATTTTTATTTATTTTTATTGAAGAAGGATATACCACGATAGTTCGATCGATTCAACTTACCAACAAAATATCAGAGCGTTCTTTTATACTGTAAATGAACTACTTCATGGTCAAATATAATATTAAGCAACAAAATAAGAGACACGTTCTAGTCAACAGGTGTTTATGAAATTAAGGAATTTCATCCGAACCTGCATATTCTATCCTTCAGATGATTCAGAGACTCTTGTACAATGTACATCCTGAACTATTATCACTCTCTATCTATCTATCTATGTTCAAATATAAATTCACTAGCAAGGGTTACCATTTTATTTGTAGGTATGCCAACTTCCAGAAAATTCATAGAGTCTTACATTATATGTTACATATATATATATAAAATGATTTGTTGCTTGATAATCCTTTAAGGCTTTTATGTGTGCCTCGCGCATGTACCTACCCTTGGTTGCAAAAAAAAAAAGAAGTTTTCCTGTCTTTCTATAGTCCTCACTAAACCACATTTCCCCCCACTTGTCTCTTTAGTTTCAAAGCTCTGTTGGGAAAAATGAAATTACTTGTTTCATAACATTATATTCTTAATTATGTTGAGAGTTCTCCAGTCTCTATACTTTTTTTCATATACAGTGGACGTTCAGTATAACGAATGATATAATGTTTGATGGCATTCACTATATCGAGCGCGTTCGGTTCTATTTAATGTTAAATTGAATCGATTATGGTTTTCCGTTTAAATACTTTTAGGGTTTTTAAACTAACTTATATATACGTTTGTTATATCGGATAGCAAATCGTGGGCACCCTTCGCTATATAAGGCGTTTTCCTTTTTTAGTTCAGAGCTGAGCATTATGAGCGCGCCCTGAACCGAGCGTACTCAGATCGTTCTGATGTTATTATGAAACACACTTGAGCATATAGCTATCATTTGTAATAAAGTATGTGTAAAAATTGAATATTTATTAATTGTTGTTTATTAAATTGGTTAACCTTCAGTTCCAGAACAAGGTTCGTCCGCCATTTCAACTATTCTGTTTTTTTTTTTTTTCTGTCAAATGTGACTGTAAATGTGTAATCAGCTTTTCATTCAGCCTGCTCAGTCAATTTATTCTGAGCTCATAGAGCGCGCTCTGATCATGCTCTGAACGAAAAAAGAAACACAAATTCTGAGCTCTGATGTATCTGAGCTAAAAAAGAAACACGAACTTTTTGTTCAGGTTGCGTTTTGAACTAAAAAAGAAAATTGCCTATAGAGGCACAAATGTATATCTGAAAATCGTTCGTTATATCGGATATTCGTTATAATGAACGTCCACTGTATAATTGCTTTTATCCGGAGTGTCTCAACCTAACCGATGATTTCATTTATTCAGATTACAACACTTGGGGGAAGAAAATGGCCTATTAACTCATAACATCTTAGATCCAGCTATAGTTGCGATTCTAAGTTTTGTTATAGGTTCGCTATTCGCTTAGGTATACTAAAATGTCTACCCTCTACCCAGTATCTACAAAAAAAAAAAAACCAAAACGACTCAACACCCACACAATACCATTGTGTATAAAGATATTCTATATATACAATGACAACACCTAACATCACTGCACACAGCTTAATAAACAATATCTACATTCGTGATAACAATGTTCAAAATATCAAATGTTTACACACAACAATAAGGGCGATCACAAATTCATGGCCACTTGATGACGGCGCGCGAATGCAGGCATAAACAAAAGAACAAAACTCCTATTGGCTCAGTGATTGTACGCAAATGTCACTCTAGTGGTGTTTGGTGTCATTTGTCATTAACACTCAAATAGGCATACATTTGTGCTATTAGAATACCAATCATGCCCTTTTCTATAAAATATAAATATAAGTTCGTGCATAAAAGAATAACAGACGGTTACAAACATAGACTAACCAAACTAGACAGTCGACTTTCACTGCACCCACCCGATTTTCACCGCAAATTTTGAATGACAGCTCTCTCTCGCGCTCTTTTTTTTCCTGTCTGTGAATACGTGTATTAAAGGCCGTCGGGTGGCAGAATTTCATTAACAAACAAAATGTAAATGAATCTATAACAATAAAAGTAAAAACGGCAAATGTAGAGTATGGTTTTTTATACCACGTGATTTATCATACATTTTCGTGATTTATATTTACGTGATTTATATGTGTTAACTTTTAATTACGTATCTGTCATCGCAAATGCACACAAAATAAAATCGAACATACCTGTTATTAACTTCAGCACTTTATTCAGCACACAAAAAACAAAGAAAACTGTCAAAAAAATTATTTCAAATTCAATTTTCTAATTTTGTTCGTGTTTCGATGAGTTTTTGATATTTTTATTAAGTTCGTACAATGAAAAATTGTTTTATTCTTGGAAGGTATGGCAAAAAAACAGAAAGAACAAAAAAAATAACTATCTGGTGTTGGACACCTAATGTCAAAGTCGACAAAAAAAGTCACACTAAATCACTTAAAGTTCGGTGGAGACGCCTTTCGTGATTTATAAATCACTTCAGCTAAATTACGTTGGTGGGAACATAGTATTAGATAGCTTAATTTGTCTTCCATCCATCTTCGGCAGTAAAAGGTGATGGATGAACCATTCAGTCGTGTTTTTTTGAGCTTCGTTCTCAGCAAAGCAAAGTAATGTACGATTTTCAGCACACAATTTACAATAACTACTGCGGGTCTCGAAGTGTCAAGTAGAGCGTAGTTGTTGTAATTGCGTGCTGAAAATCCTACATTACTTTGCTTTGCTGAGAACGAAGCTCAAAAAAACACGACTAATATAAAAAAAATTTTTTTTTTTTTCAATTTAACAGATGCATACTTCCATAATTATATTATTGCGCAAGTATACATTTTACGTACTAATTACAGATTATAAATTATGCTAAAACTAAAAAAATATTTTTTTTCGCTAAAATGTTTTAAAATATATTTTTTTCATTATGGCTTCGAAAGTTAAAGCATTAAAATCAACGGAAAAAGATGTATTTTCTTTAAATATGCACCTGAAGTTACAAATTCTCTTTTAACAAAAGTGAAAAAACCGTGTTAGTTCATTTTTCCCTGATTAATATTATGAGATGGATATTGACAAATAATTATTATATTAATTTATTTGGCATTGTAACGAAATTATTACAGGAATTCCATTTGATACAAAAACTTTAAAATTCTTAAAATGAACTGTGATGTGAACTCCGCATAACTAATGGGCAAAAGTATGCCGAACACAGTCGCACACACTTCATTTCCCACCATAATAATGGCCGCCCGAATGACATGAAGTCCCTGAAGCAAATTGCATAACAATCGTGCGGCATCAATGGCGCTCCTTTGATTTGTACATGCACGAATGCTTATGCAATTTGCTGCAGGACAGGCAGCTTGTAGGCAGAAGTACCGTTTCTGCTCTCAGTCGACTGTCTAGTTTGGTTAGTCTATGGGGTATTAGCTAAATAAATCCTCCCTATGTCATTTTCAAGAGGAGTGTTGGACTGAACGTTCACAATTATAAACTCATTTTAGTAAATTGTAAATCTTTTCGGACTTTATTCGTTCGAATCGTCAATGCAAGTAGTTTTTAAGTTTAGCAAAGACAAGTTTTTACAAATGCATGCACAAAATTGAAAATTATTGCATTTTGTTTTATTTCTAAACACTTGAAATATATACACTCAATTCTATTTTTACACGAATTTCATTTAACACGAATCGAGGAAAAAATTTTATTCTCTTTTAACACGATTTGATTTGAAATAACACGAAAGTAAGGTCATAATTTTCATTTGTCGGGGATTCCCATAATACAAACATAATGTATTTGACAGCCCTATTATGGCTATCAAATATCAATTATTTGATATTTGATAACCTCTATCAATTCGTCGATGATTTGGTATTATGAGTATCAATTAATCATTTTTACCCCATTGTGAATGCTAATCAAAATATCATTGAGAATGGGTACTATTTTGAAGTTTGACGTTTCTAATTGGTTTTTGGTTTTTGTTTTGTGGCAGAAGTCTAATTTTGGTGAAATAATGTAAGTTGTTTTTATTAAAGAAAATCCGCCTTTTTCTTAACAATTGTTTATTTATTTAGGAGTAAATAGGTAAGCAATAAGAAACAAATCGAAAAATTGATTGAATTGATGGAAGAAAGTCCGGACATTTCGGTCTAAAGTTTTTTTTTTAATAATAGGCACAAGGAAATAATTTGTATGATTCGATATCAATAGAAATTTTGAACCGCCCGAATATTTGATATGTATCAACAAGAAATTTGTGGTTGATAGAAAATTTGATGAATATCAATTTTTTTGACGACCGTAATACCAAGTTTACAGATAAAACTATTCACAATCGGTCTTAAATCGAATACAATTCACAATTCATCAAAAATGTTGATAGATTGATAACCATAATACCGATTCGTTCATTTTGTTGATACGTATCAATTATTATCAAATATCGTGTTGATATTTATTTATCCACATATCTACTTATTCGTATGTTAGTTTTATTGTATTATTGTCGCGATACTTCCATTTTTAAAAATTGGCTGGCTAGTGTCGGTAAGTAAGTACCTATCCTAAACGACCGACTGTGAACTGAGCAGACTAAGGAGTTAAGATACCTTCCTTACTTGTCTAAAGAGTGGAGAGTTAAAAAGAGATAAGTGATGAGACAGAAATAGGTAGGAAATATAGCCAATGCAATGATAGAGGATAGAAAAGTGTAAACAAAAAAATTTCATTAGAGTTTTGGGTGAGTTTTTTGATAAGTTTATGAGTGGAGTTTATTTATTAGCAATTTTTATGTAGGATTTTCTGGTGATTTTAAATGGGAGAAACTTAACCCTAGTAGGCTAATGTTGCTGACTACGCCTAATAAGCTAAACATTCGTCGATTCGACGATCTGTACTAAAATATGTTTTTTTTAAGCTTTGTTTAATACATATGGTTCTATTTTGTTTTTCTGAAACATTTAGATTGTATTCCCAAATAAAAAACTTGATTTTACTAAGCATATTCTTAATTTTTTTATTATTAAGCAGTCTTTTAAAAAACGCAGCATTTTTCAGTCTAAAATGAACATGACTTCACAATATTTAAAAAAACTGAAAAAAAAACATTCCTTCTTTGGCAATATAAAATTAATAATAACAGGTGATAAGAAAAAAAAATAAAGGAACTAATTTTTCTTTACGCAAAATCAGCAAAAGTCAATTCGATGTTGACCACAAATTCCAATATTGTATTTAAAAATATAAATTAAAATAGAAATACTGTTTTTACCTGCCGGACATAACCGTCTTTCGCAAGAACGCATCGGCGACTGAGTTAGTTGTTGAGCATAAGTTACTATGTGGCCGCGTTTAAAAGAGACAGGAAAGTTAAGAATGCGACGTCGTCGAATCGACGAACATTAGCCTTGTAGGGTTAAGCTAACGTAAAATACGGAGACCAGAGAAGGGACACGGACGAGAGGTTCAAATTAATAGTCAAGGTATTTTCAAAAAGAAAAGAGATTTTGGTGTTTCGTTAACATTGTGCTTCCCATTTAGACGAGTTTGTGCCCAACGGCCGATTCTGGCATCGTAGCGTCTCTCCGCAATTCTTTGCTCCGGGATTCGTGTGGTAAAGTCCGTAATAAGCCCAACCGTAACAACGGGCACTTAGCGGTAACAGTCCAGCGGTGAAAGTAAGGTTAATAGTTAACAGTTAATAACCCGCATACGGTGCACGCAAACAAAGAATCCCCGGGCAAGAAACTAAAATCCAGAGGATCCCATTTTTTTTTTTGACCGTGGATACATTTTTATTATCTTCGCTACCGAGCAAAGTGCGGATAGCCCCTTGAAGAGCGGATACAAAAGGGGGTGTTCCGCCACTTCAGCCATCAGCCGTAAAAGCGGTTACCAATAAGGGACAGCGCTCCGAGATAACACCACCCAACTCCGCCGGCAAGTGTGGGCGACGAAATATTCAGAGGAGGTGCACCAAAAAAAAAAGTACATTAAAAAGAAAAAAAAAAAAATCAACGTTTTAGTTTTAGTTTAATTAAGTTTTGTGAATTTTTGCATGATTTCCATCTGAAATCACCTTATTAGAGTAGTTTTTTGAGCATTGTATTAAGGTTAGTGGAGGTTTCTGCCCTTAGTGTTTTGTTGTTGTTCGCGGTAACCATATTTGGTAATTTTCAATAGCGATCTGTCTTGTGCTGGTACCAGGACAACGGGGGATCTGGATAAACCGTAAGTTTTAGATTTTAAGTTATTCCTTTTTTTTTTGATTTTGAATTTATGAATTATTAGTAGTTTTATAGGGTAATATTAAGCGCAGAATACTTTAAAGTTAGGTTAAATTTTTTGCATTTATTAAATGAATTTTTATACTACCGTATTATCAGTGTTTTGATCGTGATGATGTTAGGCTAGGAGAGTTTCGCAACGGGTGTGTGGATGGCCGGACAGGCCAGGTTGACGCGGAAATATATAGATATAAGAATTGTCAGCATTCAGGAAAATCCCCGCGAAATAATAAATTTAGGAACTTCTGGAGGAACAACAGGTAGTATGTGCGAATTGGGCTGATGTGGTGAGTTCCCAACATCTAAGCTCTTCATCACTGAAGCTCCTTCTCATCTTTCTTCGAAAGACGGCAAAACTAAGTACATTAATGTAAGGTGTCTGTTTGGCAATACAATGGACCTGTAGATGTGTCTTCCATCGGATAGTAACAATCTCCGACAAAAAAAAAGTGCGAATTCAAGATATACAGGATTCTGTTTTATTTGGTGTGAATTCATAGAGGAGTACGCATGACAGCTTTCGTGTAGAAAAATGTCCTCGGGTTTATATTTTTCTGAATGAATTTAACATTTTGTCGCTTTCTAAGTTTCCCAAATTAAGTAATATCAGCTATACAATTTTTTAAAGATCAAATTCTATTTATTTTTTAATTTCTATATACTTTTACAAGCACTGTTTCGTTGCTTTGCTTCAAAAACGGAAGCGAAACTTTCCTTAAAACGCTTTTGGCTTCCTGCGAGTTTTTAATTTATTTTAAAATAAAATAAAAATATTCACTTGCTAACCATTCAATCTTCAGATCAATAAGCTTCGATTTGCATAATCAGCCTAACAAACTGTGTTCCGATACAAATTCACTCATGAATAATTAATCGTGAAGGATTAGACAACAAAGAAAAGTGTAGTATAAAAAGTACCAAAAATTGTGTCCGATCGAAGGAGAGGGCATTACTGATTTGCATATGATATTTGACAGATCAGTAGATATTTTGTGCATTTCCTATTTTGTGTTTTTTTTTTTTGCTTATAATAAGCATCAAAAGGCCTTTGAAAGATATCCGTTGGGCAAATTAATTTGCTTTTTATATATACCTTTTCTTAGAATAAAATCCTCGTTCTGAAATACAGAATTGACCTTGTTTTTCACGAAAACAGATTATGAAATTTGAATTCTGCGACGACAAAAAATGTAATAGATTCTAAGAAAGTTATCGCACTAGAAAATGTGGAGGTCTAATTGTTTATTGCCACCGTTACACTAATGCTGTACATTTTTACTAAAGCTGGCAACCAGCTAATGGTCGACATTAGTGTTTGATTATTAGTAAGGTCGACTGTTGTTCAGCCTGAACGTTTACAATTATAAAATAATTTTAGTAAATTGTCATATTTTATTCGTTGGAAAACAACAATGCAAGTGGTTTTTAAATTTAGCAAACACAAATTTGTACAATTGCATGTACAAAATTTAAAAATATCGCATTTTTGTTTTATTTCTAAACACTTGAAATATACCTACTATATATTTCGAATATTTTAATTAAATGAAATCGTTAGTGCTATTCTCTGCTTTATCTTGTTTAACCGCTAGTGCTTGCTTTTTGATTGGGTTTCCTTTTTTAATAGTTTGCATGTAACGAATGCTTATAGGTAGTTAATTTGCATGACACTTCTAAACACATAAAACTTTTGATTTTACAATTTCATGCATTAGCTTTTGTAACACAAGCTTTTGTTCAATACCGAATCGTCCCATAAAATTGCAAGCGTTTGTAACAATTATGTTTGAGTTTGTTGGTAAGTAGATTGCAGATAAATTTATAGCAAATCAGCAATTAGAATAGGTAAAAGGAGAACTAATTCGGAAGTGCATGAAAATATATTAATTTTAGTAACTATGTTCAATCATTTTTTAAACGCCAACGACTGAAATTGTTCCTAGAATTTTTAATATTTTTTTTTATTATATTAGATTGAGTTGTGAGTTGCGAACGATTAAAAAACGTATTTTCCTCAATATTTGAAACATTAATTTTATGTTGTTTTGTTTAAATAATTAATCGCATACGAACACAGTAGGTACCTACTGTTAATTCGTTCACTTTACATCCGTTTCGGTTTTTTAGTCATATGAAACAATGGAACAACAAAACAATTTTTTTATGGCTATGTATATTGTACATATCTATACCTACCAATTTTTAAGGCACGTAATGCAATGTTTGTATTTAGTTTTTCACTATCTCGAACTGCAAGTTTGTTTTCGAACTAATCACCATATATAAACTAACTATGAAATAGACTGACAGCTTTCCTACGTCTCCCTGATTCACCCCGCAGATTTTTTTAATATAATCCCTATGTCAGTCTATTTAATAGTTAGTTTATGCCTACAGATAACTAATAAAACTAAGACTAAACCTTTAATAATTATTCGAGTATCAAACACAAATAAGCAATCCAAAACGTCCGAGAACCGACCGAACGACAATACATTTACATTTACAATTAAAAAATACAAAATGTAACAAAACGAAACGTTGCCGCTGCGCTCTGTGAAACCGTTATGAATGATTTTTTTTTTCTTTATCTTTTTTCACTTCTGAATACTGATTTCTGATCGGAATCTGATTGATTCATCTGCTGCTGAAGGCATATAAGTTCGTGTGGTTAAATTTGAGTGAATTGTGCTTGTTTGTGCTTGTTGATTGTTTGTGTTAAAGATAATGGAATACAGAGATATATAACTTTTCAGTGGAAAGGCGGCTGCCTACAAGCTGTTTTCCCGAAAAATTCATGAAGTTACGCACGTATGCTCATTTCTTTTCTAGTATATGTGAGATCGTGAGTGGGACTTTAATGCAAGAGTTCGCTATTCCGAAATGTGTCTTTCACTATTTTTTTTTATTTTAATCGAAGAAAACTAAAAAAGTTAAACACCAAACACAAAACAATTGAAGAGCGCGATGCCTATAAATGCAAAAAATTCACAGACGGGGGTTGAAATTACAAAAACAACAAAGTAAACAAATGGGTTTTGGGGGGATAGACGTACGAAAGATATCCATCTCTTTTATTCATTCATCTCTGGTTTGTGTCCTGTGAGAATAAACTGTTACTGTACCAATCAGCGTTGCCGTTGACTTTTCGAAAAATGTATTGTTTATTTTTTTTTAAATGTATCAAAAGTATGTAAATTCTAGTTTCTAAAGTGTAAAATATCATTTCACATTAAAAAAAAACAGAAACCGAAAAAGGAACACGCAAATAATTAAACGCAGTAGCTGAAGATAATTAACGCAGAAATTATTAAAAACTGTAGAGAGTAGAGGCTTAGAGGAATTTGAATTGCATAACTCACACACTCTTATAAATCGGGAGAAATTTAGGAAGGCAAAATGCAAATGAACTTGAGTCGTACCGTACATGTACAGTACAGTATCAGTATGGGTGGGAACTGGGAACATCAGTTCAAAATGAGAAATAGTTACCATAGTCTGTTTTAAAAACAAGAAATACAAATTCATTTATATTTGGAAAAAAAATTAAAACACATATTATATGAAAAGAAGAGATTGTGCTGAATTTTAATTGAAAATTGAAAAATGTATATAACTGTATCAAAATCTCAAAAAAAGTATTTAATGTCGTTTTCGATTTGGCAAACAGATCAATCTTTTTGAGAAAAATTCAATTTTTTTTTTGACCGAGATTGCTTTTCATGTTCTATTTGCCACAAAAATCAATCTTTTTTTTTGATCTCAGATCACTTTTGAGAAATCTCAGATTTTACACATACTTTCACCAACACCAATGTTTATGACTAACAGCTGGCGGTTACGAATTGTTTATCGTTGAAAGGATTGGTTTTTTTTTAGCTGAATTTCTTATTTTACGCGTATGGGATTGAGTTTTTATATTAAATTATTACGAAATGCATTACTATAAATGTGTGAAAATCAATTGAAATGAATTTCCAGTGTAAGTGAAAAAAATGTTTTTTTGTTGCTAACTCAATACACACAAATTCCAATTAAATTCAGATTTCATGTTCGATTTGTAAGCAGAAATCTGAAATCTCACATCAAAATCTGAAAAGCCAAATCGAAAACGACATAAGTATCAATTTTTTGCACGGAAGCAAAAATGTAGCTAATACAATATATAATACAATTGTATATTTGTGGCAACGCTGGTACCAATAGACTGACAGCTTTCCTATCCTGACTCTCCCCGATTCCCAACGCAAATTTTTCAATAATACCCTCTCCCTCCCGTTCTCAATTTTACTGTCTGTGAATATATGTGAGTGAAGCAGCAAAACAAAATAAAATTCTAAAAAAAGTGTCGAAGGCTACACATACTCGAACCGCACCAATTTCAACACAAAAAAGAGCAAGTGACGTTTTTATGTTCTATTAGACACACACAATCTGAAATCTGAGAGCGAATCTGAGGAAGCCCAATCGAAAACCACAGTAGATAGAGGGCGCTTTTAACAATTTCGTCAGTTCATTGATTATTTCAATTCTTAAAACAAGTTTTATTCATGGAAAACTTGGGAACAGTCTTTAAACAACCAACCAAATCAATAAGCAGGGGCCCACGAGTAATCGCTCCTCTCGTATTATGGTACTTATTCGATGCGTATGCAGATGACGTGGTTGTTTTAGTATCAGGAATGTTTTCGGAAGTGATTGGCGAAATCACAGAAAAATGTGTAAGATTAGAGGCTACGATACAAATGTACCCTTAGTGTTTACCGAAGTAAAACTCAAGCACCATACCAAAATACCAACCTTCAGACTCCCTCGCCTGAATAACCAAAACCTATTTATCCGCCAGCGCTAAATCATGTTCCTTGGGTTAGATATGTTAGATCTTGCTGAATCTGTAGAGGCAAGATAGATAGATGCACACCCACATTTTCGTTCTCTCTTTCTACCAGCCAGTTACGTTTTATTATCTAAGACACATCCTATAATGCAGCAGTGATAGGAGATCGGGGGATTTATCCCTTTTTGCGTTATTTTCTCACTAATAATAATCTAAAAGGAACAAAGGGATTTTTCAGACCTCATAGTACAAAAAGAAAGGGATTTTACTTTTTTTGTCAAATTTTGTTTTTAATTGCTCATTTCATTAAGAATAAACAAATTATTCAACCTACCATCAAATTAAATGTTTTCATGTTAAGAAAAAAGTCATTCAAAATATCTAAATGCTTTCATTTTCTTTTTTTATTGTCATAAAGTGACATATCGTCGGCTTAATAAGAAAACCTCGTAACTCCATTTTTGGCAAAAATTACTTTTTGATGCTATCTTATAGAAACTCAGTAGGCGCATTGCTATGGAAAACCTCGTAGCTCCTTTATAAGTTAAAATCACTTAAAAATCATCAAAATCAGAATAAGATCGTTAACTACAAAGTTGAGCTTGGTAACAAACTTTCGTTCCTCCTGTAAAATTCAAAATTTTGGAGTTACGAGGTTTTCTTATTAAGCCGACGTATGTGTCTGTGAATGGATCATTAGTATTTTTTTAAAATAATAAATTTATTTATTTTTTTAAACATGAAAGGGATATTTTGAGTATAACCGTGGGATCACCTGCCTCTAGAGTCTGGTGTCACTGCAGTGCAGACCTATTGTCTGTATCACACTGTAGGAGCAGCAGAGACAGGTGCGAGCACACAGTTTCTTTGCATTCTCTCATAGCCAGTTACGTTTCGTATATCTACATAAGATATGCCTATTGCAAGGTTGCCACTTTGGTAATTTTTAACAAATTCGGTAATTTTTTTTGCTTATTGAGTTTTGGTAATTTTTATCTGTTTATGATAAATTTTTGAGCAGATGTACCAAGAATGCGAACTCGATATCACCTCATTTAAATGCTACCTTATTGCTTCTGAGTGAACGCATTACATTATTTGCATAGCTATGCTTCATCACCATTCATAAAAAACTGTTTTATTCGCTATTCAAAAAATTACAGAATGCACTCATTTTCTTCTTTTGACATATGGTGAACTTCGAAATAGTTCCTGTTACCGTTTATAACTATATTAGGCGTTTTTCTTTTTTAGTTCAGAGCGCAACCTGAACTGTTATACAAAAAGTTCGTGTTTCTTTTTTAGCTCAGATACATCAGAGCTCAGATTTGTGTTTCTTTTTTCGATCTGAGCATAATCAGAGCGCGCTCGATGAGCTCAGAATAAATTGACTGAGCATGCTGAGTAAAAAGCTGAATACACACTCACAGTCACATTTGACAGAAAAAAAAAAAACAGGAAAACAAAATAAATGCAATGGTGGACGAACTTTGTTGTTCTGGAACTAAAGGATAGCCAATTTAATAAATAAAAATTAATAAATATTCAATTTTTACATACATTTATTAAAAATGTCAGCTACGTGCTCAAGTGTGTTTCATAAATACATCAGAACAATCTGAGCACGCTCGGCTCAGAGCGCGCTCATAATGCTCGAGCTCGGTTCAGAGCTCAGCTCTGAACTAAAAAAGAAAAACGCCTATTGAGATATGGATAGGTTAATTAATAATATTATATATATACAGACATGAAACTCTAATTTGTTAAGGGTTTGTTATTAGGAAATAGGTAGATGATCTCCCATGGCTTCTAGCAGCTGGTAATTTTGTGCAAAATCAAATAAAATAATTTGAGTTTTTTTTTTGTAAGTGGCAACCGTGGCCTATTGGCTGTATCATACTGTAGGAACAAGAGAAAGCAGTGCGTGGGCATTTTCTTGCTCTCTTCCTCTCATAGCCAGTAAATTATTGAAAAAAAATGATATATTAGAATGTATAAACTAAACATGTATATATAGATGGAGCTAAAGAAGTTTTACTTCAGTCGTGTGGTCTAAAGCACACTCGTTTTTTTTTGGGTCAAAGGTCTATGCAAACAAGCCCACGACCCCCAACGACTTGAAAGAGGAAATTGGGAGGTGTAGGTATTAGTGAAATTCAGCCACATTTATGCGAAACTGTCATAGAAAATTTGGATAAAAGAGCCGTGAAGGCCATTTATCCTATGTTTATTGACTCATGGAGTACAGATTGGGGTTACGTATGAAATATAACCCCATTCTATGAATAAATATAAAATGTAAGCTTCTTAATTAAAAATCTGTATTTTCTGTCAAAATTACATTGAGTGAATTATGGTACACCCTTTACAAACCATTAAAATTGTTCATCCCCGTGCGACTTATTGCTACAAATGACAAGGGAAACAATCTGCGCTATAACTCAATGAAGGCATTGATTGTGTGAAAACTAACACTTGGAAAAGTATATCAAGCATGATAGCTAAGCTTCTACGTGACATATACGCCATCGGAACACCGGCTGCTATATTAAATTGTAGCTAACATATACGACATCTCCTCATAGCATTCTCATCATAATTGAGGCGAACAATGGCTCAAAAAAACTCGTTTTCAAAGCAAAGGCTGGGTCCGCCATGGGGATTCACCGCTGCGTAAGCTTAGAATTTACGCAGAGAGATCCACAGGTAATTATAGCTAACATTCAACATAAACAAGTTCCAGCAGGGCAGATAATTCTAGAAGAGCAAGTAATAGAAGGACAAACAGTTTTAGTTATGGTTGGTACGAGAAAGCCGAAACTTTTAATGTGACGTGTTTCCCTATATCCTTCGTTATTCAATATTAGACGAGACTGAGTACTTAAAATGATGAATATAACGACTTTTTTAAAAAAAAAATTCACACTTGAGGTGACAATACCTTCATTCACCATTCATGCACCTATTCCAGAAGATGATACAACGGAACAACTATAGCCAGCTTCTTTTGATAAACCCAAAAAACGGTATAACTTATAATATGCATATATTTGTTATTTGGATAATAAAACAATTAGTGTAATGCACACTAGCATTTTTCTATACCGCCTTAAAAATCCACTAGGAATCTATCCGTAGACCTCTGAAAGAAAAACAATTTTATATAAAACAAAACAAACACACAAATGATACAACACAATTAAATGCCTCCCGTGGAACACCGTGCTCCATCCACCCACTGCCCACACAAACGGTAAAATCAAGAGAACTGTAGGAAAAAAAAAGCGGTATCCCGCCTGCGTCATGCTTCGAATCAAACACGGGTAGAATCTAGTATCGCTCGTTTGTAGTCGTTGCTGTCCTCGTCGTTGTCCTGGGGCGTCGTCGTTCGTTCAACCCCGTATGCCGTATCCCACCAGCCCGCCGCGCCATCATCCCCATCATCAGCAACCTCTCTTCATCGCCTCAACTACTATTATGCTTTGCTCTCGTCGTCATCCCTTATATCGATTTAGCTATGGCATACGCGATTGTACCGCCAGCGGTCTATGACAACACGGACAACGGCAGAAGTGTACAGTTCCGGACGGACCGCAGTGGCAGTACGAATACGGATACACAAGTGCTAGTCGGTAGTGGCTCCTCTTCAAAAACTGATTGTGTAAAATTATTTCGCTCAGTGCGGTGCGTTTCTGATTATAGTGTGTGACGCGGTTTCCATTTGCAGTTGTAGATCGAAGAAAACACAAAATGGATAACACGTTAGAGTTTATAAATGTGGTCAAGCGTTACGATGCAATTTACAATGTCGCAACAGCAGAGTACAAGAATTTTGAGGCTAAAGGACGTGCATGGAAAGAAGTTGCCCAGGAAGTTGGAGTTACAGTAGGTATGCAAGTCTATGAGCGTGTATCGCATAATGAATTTTTCTTGCAAAGCAAAAACGAAAGGAAAATATGGGAAAATTCCGTATTGGATCGCATTTCAAAATGTTGTGGATGATAGGCTCCAACAAAGAGCTTCTCAAACTTTAATGTTGTCATTTGGTTCGCTATAGGAAACTTACTTCTAAATTTTCTTCAATAGATGCGAAGCAAGAGATTCCATCAAAACAAACAAATGAACGATAAAAAGAGGTATAGGTGTTTTGTTTTTAGCTATACTTAGTACGCAGTTCAATATGAATTTAGGCAATTTTTGTACTCCCACCGTACAAAAAGTAGACACGAAGTGTAAGCTCATGTTAATTTGCACAATGTAGATATGCATAAGAAGGTACTTATTTCCCTTAGCTTCAAATCAAAATAAAACAATGGGGATTCTCATCTGAACTTCAAATCGACATTAAATGTTTTTTTAAACAACGTCGAGCATTCTTATACCTATAGAGAAGAGCTTAGTTTAAAAAATAAAGCATTTATTCCAGTACATAATTATGATTTCTGACGAAAGTTTTAAAGACTTTTAAGTGTTGATTTTATGTATGATCGTGTATAATCGTATATAACTATCGAAAAGCAAGTAAGATGCTATTGCTAATTTGGCGCAGAAATATTGGTGGAAACATTTAATAGCAGATTATTCACGTTTTCTTTATTGAAGTATAAAACGCTTGTAGTCCATTTGCGATTACATTTACCTGGCGCCTAAAATAGGTATGCAAGAGGTTTCCCAAAACCCAAGAAGATTTGAATTTTCCTATTGCTGAAAAACACATGCATCCACCACATGTCACTGTTTGGTGCGGGAGCCATCATTGGACCATATTTTTTACGAAATTGAGACTGGTTAAGTATTGATACTGTTACTGGTGTTCGATATCGCGACATGATACGTCAAAAAAGCTCAACTGAGCTGTCGCTGCAGTCAGCGCGGTTGCGTGCGTGGGGGGGAGCGTTTTCTACGACTAGCTCTGGCATTGTTTTGTCGTTTTAGCATGAGCGTAATGCCCAAAACACATGTGCAGAATTCACTGCGCAGCAAGATTAGAATACACATGTTTATATGGATATAGGCACACGTAAATTCTGCACTCACCGTAGCACTGCAAAATGTCTCTATTTCTAAATTGCCTGAAAAATTGAAGCGTACAACAACACAAAGGAAAATAAATTGCAATTTCAAGTACTTGGCATCATCGGCTTTTGACATTTGCTGATCGTGTTTGTTTTTGTTTTGGTTGCAAACACATCAGCTGGATAGTCGGTAAATGACAGTAGCCATATTAGCCGATGCAATGCCTGTCAATTAATTTTCTGCACATCTGTTTTACCTGCAGCACTGCATTCTGTGATGCGTCCAGAATTTCTGCACATGTATTTTGGGCATAAGTATTTTACCAAAGTCGATTTGTGAAAGGCTTGTTCAAAAGATGAGTTCTTTCTGTCTAATTGTGGACGAAATGTGATTTCAACAAGACGGTGCGAGATGTAATACAGCCCTTGAGACAATTCATTTGCTGCATGAGACATCTCCTGGTCGTGTACTCTCTCGTTTCGGTCATCATCTCTATGCTATTATTTGAAGGCAAAGGTCTGTACGCCGTATTAATAACAAATTTTAGTTTCGTCTTTAAATTTACGGAAGCTCACAATTGCGAAGCTTGTATGGAAAATATAGCGACTGTGAACTACTAAAATTTTGAGTCGAAACTAAAAATTTTTATTGGTAGGTAAGGCCCTGTGTCTACAATCCTGCACATCCACCCGCGCATTGAAGGAGCACAATTTCGACAAAAGAGTGCCAGCGGATGTGTTATTCCATACATAACCCGAATCCGACCCTGTCTAGCTTATGTTTAATTTATTGTTTGGAAAAAAATGTGTTTCCTAGATAAATACCAGAAATACAATACGCTTCTGAGAATCGAACCCTTAACCGCCAACTCTAATCACTGACCTTCTAAAATCGTGCTTCTAGATAAAACAGGATTGCCACTATTTATGTTTACAGTCGTTTAAAAGCTCTATTCAACAATCAACAAGTGAATTAAATCGATCGTAGGTATTTGAAAAATCTAGCTGCTGGAGAAAAAAAAGGACGTCAATTGGGGAAGAAAACACTTTTATAAAATGTCCTACTTTTTTTTCAAATTTCAGGTTTTTACTAGTCCTAAGGGCGAGTTCATATGAAAGCAAACTGTGAACGAGCCAATATTTGCAAATTATCTGGTTGCAATAATTACTATTTTGGGGTTATGTTCCGAATTCGTGAATCGCGAACAATAGGTGGGTTTTGTTGAACACTTATCTCAGCAAGGCAAAAATGAAAGTAGGATCGACAACAACTCGTTGACACTACCGCTATTCACACTACGTATCAATCAAAAGTGGAAGTGACTTGACAGCAGAAGTTTACCTTAAAACCTTTTTGAAATGTGTCCATGAATATGGTAATACTTAACTAAAAGTAGAAACGCATAATGAAATACGAGTTTATTTGTTTATACCAATTTTTTATCACAAGTATGACTGGGGCAGTTTTATTAAGCATTCGTTTGAATAGTGGATTTTGGTGTCCAGGAAAACTTCAGAAATTTAGTTTTATGTCGAAAAATAAAAGTCGACCCTTAGATCTGCCACTTAAAAGGTTTAAATAAAAAAAAATTGCCTTTCTATCCAAAGACGAAATGTATCAAGTGCTCTTTCTATCACTAAAAGGTACAACTTCAAAAAAGTCCACAAGTCACTTAAAAACATTTAAGTGACGCTAACTAGAATGTAGTTATTGTCACATGTCAGATTGAAATGTTTTTCGTTTTGTGTTGTGCTGCGTGCTTAATTAATTATTTCATTGAAATGAAGGGTGCAACTGCAAATATAGTTATGTGGTTTTCCATTGGGACAAAAGAGCATTCTTTTTTTTCGATCTAAATCACTTTTCATGTTCCATTGGGCGAAAAAATCAATATTTTTTTTTTTGATTCTGATTACTCGATACATATTTTTTAATGTCGTTTTCCATTGGGACCACCAAAAATCTTTTTCAGATTTTATGCGGCTCATAAGAACATGCAACTGCCAGAAATACCAATATACTTTGCACAGCTGTTTCACGTCATTTTAAGAAGTTTGTTTTTAAACAAATGCGCAAAGTTTCGTGAAACCCAAAATAAAGAAATACATAAATAGCCATGGATATACAATTTTGAAGGGTTTATTATCTCCTTTGTCTTCCTCGTCATCTGAGGGCAACGAATCATTAAAACTATAATATTTGTAGCTCCTGTTTCGAACGCGGTAGGCCTTTTCCAGAGCGCACTAGTGCGTAATAGCTAATATGGCCCTTGTCAAATTAGAGACCGTACCGGCAATGACATAATCATTTTTATATCATCATCATTATATTTATACGTGAATAAAAACAATTTGGTGATATTCAATTTGTCGCCGCCATATTACCATAGTAACGTATTCATCTTAGAGTAGAACCTATTTTCGAATTTAATTACCCCTAAAAGTAAACAATTGTATAATTTTGTTTCAACGATGTGACTATGGAAACGAATATTTTTCATAAATTGTTTCGCGCTAAATTTGTATAGTGATGTATTAAAATGTAAATCATAAGTAGGTGAAACTTATTTTCAGGGCAGGGGCGTATTTTTTCGACAACTGTGTCGCTTTTTTGTTTATAAAAAAAAAAAAAAAACACAAATAGCATTCCTCTGAAATAAAAAAAAGAACAAGTAAAAGAGTTATCGTCGGCCTGGCCGATGCATTGATACCCTCCACTGCATACAAGTCATACATAGCCCAATTTTACTATCAACCTGAAGATGATAAAAGTAAGTCCTCTCACAAAATTTCACTTGCCTAGGTAGGATCTTTTCGACGCTATCGTGTTTTCAACGTGTGTTTTCTAATATTGATTTTGTATAGGATGTACCAGAACTACTTGACCGACATAGCCCATTTTCAATACCAACCTGACGACGATAAAAAGTAGCCCTTTCACCGAATTTCAATCGCCTAGATTGATTCCTTTGGACGCTATCGCGCTTTCAACAGACAGACAGACGGACATGGCTAAATCGATTCAGAATGTGATCCTGATTCTGAATATTTATACTTTATGAGATCTCCAGTGACTCCTTCTTGGCGTTACAAATGTAATGAAAAAGTAAATTACCTCACCGTGGAGGGTATAAAAAAATAAAACTTTGGGGAACATATGTAGGTACCTAGCATCATTATGGAACATTACATGAAACTAATGAATTGGAGACAACTTTCTCAGAACAATAACAGAGCGTGGAGAACAGCGATTTGAATGGCGAACATATAAAACCTGTTTCTCAAAAATTGACCTTGATGGATTGAATAGTAGGTTAAGCAACTTATTTCATAACTGAATATATCGATTCGTTGCCTTACTGACCATACCCATTTCATCCACCTTCAGCATTACCGGAAATATTAGTGAGATTGGATAATGTTAGAAAACAAGAGACCAAATAGCTACCATCGACATCGAGCAGTAGGTCATCGTCATCGAAGGGGGAGTCTCTCAACAAAAAATGATTTGATTTAAAATTCTCTATACCGCTTAACCGCCTACCACGATGAACGTCTCCGTCAACGGTGCGCCCCGCAAGTACCTTGACTTGTATTGATTTTCATGTTTTTTTCCAAACATCGTTGCAGGTGTACATAACAACACAGATGCCTGCATAGACACAACATATAAACGTATCTTTCTATAGGAAACAATTAAACAGAGAGCTGAAGTTGTATCGCTGTGGCTGCCGCTCCGCAATCCACTCCGCTCAGTTGACTGTCCAACCGTTCTCCTCTGTCGGCGACCGCCCAGCGCCCAGTACAACACAGGCAGCAGCAACAACAAATAGCACATTTTTAAATACATAATGTGTACATACCTACATACACGTATAAAAAAATGAGAATGATGACAAAAAGCCTGAAAAAAAAAACTACGCCACCATTGCCATCACCAGAACCAGCAGCAGCAGCGGTTGCTTCAACATCCATAATGGGGGGCGGGAGGATGTTGGAAAAAAATCCTTTCCCTCCCCTGGAGGCCCGCCCGCCATCAGCCGTTCGCCTTTCCGCATAGATACCCCAGCTCAGCGCGCCGCACCAAATTGAATCACAGTAGCGAAGCTGGAGAACGAAAATCCGTGGACGGGATGTTGGATGTAGTGTTGTTGGTGCTACCATCAGCGAACTATGGTTGTGGACGAGGGAAGAGGAGAGGGAGGAGGGTAGTCCACATAGTAATACCGATGGTGGATGGTTGGGTCGTTTTTGTATGGATTGCTGACGCGAATATGCGGCGGCGGTATCCCGCCTGCGTCGTCGTTGTCGTCTGAATTTATTCTCCAGAATATGCTCGCGCTCAGTGTATAGTATAGTACTGGTACGTTGTCGACGTCGCCGTCGCCATCGTCGTGGTCGTTGGATAGTGTCACTGTCTACTGCTTTTGCTGGCTGGTGGTGTATCGCCGCTTTCCATCTCTTTTATCGATTTATTTAAAGCGGCTGCAAGATCCACCGCGACCGTCGCGTCGTCATCGTCGTGGTCGTCGTTGTGCAGCAGCGGGTTGATGGTGGTTTGGTTTTTTTTTTTTTGTGTTGAGAAGAGTGACGGCGGTTCTTCATACCGCTGGCGGTAGAAACGGGTTTTCTGTTTTGTTATTCCATCACTACGCGCAGCAGTCGCAAACACTCGCACTAGTCGCAACAGCACAGTGGCAACGGAACAAAGTGTCGTTTTTTTATATGTGATACAAAGAATTTCCAGTGTTAAAATTTTAAATCATACCTAGACCACAAAACTCAAAATTCAAATATTCAGTGTTTCCAGATAGATTTCTAGTCTGGTAGCGGAAAGCTTAAAATGGTAGACAATACTAGCGAATACATTGAAGTGGTAAAAAAATATGAAATTGTTTACAACACCCGAAACACGAATTACAAAAACTTCATCGAGAAGTCAAAGGCCTGGGAACAAATTGCTGGAGAGCTCGGATTGACTGTTGGTAATGCATTGGGAAAATATTTACGTTTTATTTATTTGGGAATGCAACGCACTGAGTCTGAGTGTCCTTATGGTGGTTGGTGGTGGTGTTTTGAATGAAAAGTTGCACGAGTTTTTGTTTTGTTTTGCTTTCGATTACATAGCTACATTCATCTGTGAAAAATGGTAAATGAGAATTCGAGAATAGAGGAGAAGCAAAATGAAAGTTGTGTATCTTGTTGGGGTTAGTGGAATTTCAGAATTGTGTGGAATGTGGGTTTGTGTATAGAGACTCTCAAACTGTATAGACAAATTCATCTTTCATCTGTTGCATAGCAGTTGTTTTGATCTAATACTACTGAGGAAGATGTCCACTGTGAAGTTGAACTTAACAAATCTAGTTTATATGGGCGAACACAATGAATTTATGAGATGTGTAGGTAGGTACGCTTAACGAACCCAATTCATACATTATTATTTGTAAAAGCTATTAAAGAGTTCATTTTAGGAAATGTTTCAGACTAAAACGTCTCATTAAAATGCATTCTTAATTTTATAACCTTAAAAATACTTTTAGTTGTTTACAAACTTCACTCTCAAGGTGTGCAATAGTTTCCCATTGATATCGTACCAGAATGTATGTATATTGTATACCAACTCCGTATTTGTCCTCAAAAGTCGACAGCATGTTATCATCCCCGCTTTTGTGTGGTATAAGTCATAATCATAACCATTAACAAGGCTCAAGACAATCTCATAATTTATAATGGCTTACGAATTTTATTCACGTAGCTAGTTATTAACAAGACCAACTGTTGCTTACCAGAACCAATTTTAAGGAACATTTTAAAATTCTATTTGACGATGTATAGAACATGAGCATTTGATAAGAAAAACTTACAAAGGCCAGGTTAATGTACGGCCTATAAATGGAACCTTAGCATATTGGCCCCTATCCAGAAGTAAGAAGATACTTTGCGCCAACCACAAATAAACAAGTCTCTCCAACAAAATGTAATCCATAAACAGCACAACCTCGATTTTAAATGAAGTACATATTTGACAAAATCCCATCCTACAGTCATGTCAACTCAAATATTATACTTATCAGACCACGTTGATTTCTATTTACAGAAGCAGCTAAACGAAAATGGAAGAATCTCCGAGACAGCTACACGAAATACCTTCGATCATTTCGAGTTGGAACAAAAACCTCCAAAAAGTATCAGTTCTGGGCGCACGCAGAGCATATGGACTTTCTAAAGCCTCACCAGGGTCCCGGACGGTAAGACTTGTGTGTCAATTCTTGCAAGCGGTAAAAATTAAACACATTTTAATTTTGCAGAACAATGCTTAAACTCGAAGAGACTGATGGAAATGATTCTGATATCGGTTTTCATGTCCTCAAAAAAGTTACAACGCCCGGGGATGAGGAGCTCGCACTCCCAGCACCGTCATCTCTTCCCACAACGACAGCACCGGCCACCACCAAAGCACACATTCAACCTTCTGTTATTTTGGCTAAAAATGTTGCCAACGGTTTCATTACCCAAATATCAACCACTCCGTTGGATAGTGTAGCCACACCTCAGACAACATCATCACCGATAATTGCGAAAATTCGTGCGATTCCGACTCCAGCCCCTATTGCGAATAACATACCAGCTACAGATTTAACATCAAGTCCGCCGGCTAAAATTCGTAGAATTATCCCGCATAATAGTAGCTTCGATTATCTCGATGTCGCATCGGTAACGCGTGCCAATCGTGAGCTAGACGCAACCTCCTTATTCTTTTTGAGTCTCGCGAAGTCGGTGCGAACGATGCCAAGACGATACCAGGCCATGGTAAAAATGCGTTGCATGCGAATTATCAGCGATGCAGAGGTGGAAATTGAATCGAATTACGAGTGTGATGAGTCTGGGGTTGTTCTATCAAAATTCCAAAATGGAAACCATGGCAATAATGGTGGAATGAAGAATATGGAAGGTATGGAGAATGGTAATAGTGATAGTAATTCGCAGACTGTGCAGCCACCAAGCAGTGCAAATGAAAACTCGGAACATTTTCTCTATGTAATGTCGCCTTCACGAGTCGAAACCATGATCGATGTATCGTCTGAGGACGAGGGAACGAATGGGACCAACTAAGGACAAATGAAACCCATTATGAAACTCAGGATTTGGCTGAACTCAGCTAAAACGTTTCTGGTATGGCACAAAAGAAATCACATTAAATTATAGTATGAATAAAGTTGTAAATACAAATGTTAGTCAAATTTAAAATGGAAATTATAGTTAGTTGTCTTCTGGAAGCAAGAAGTTTACGCTAGTTTAGTTCATGGAAGTCCGAACTTGTCCGAACATACAGAGTGCGACAGAAAACCCAAATTCTTCAATATTAAAATTTGTATTTTTAAAGCATTGGGGTCTACTGATCTTGAATGCTAGAGCACCACTGACCTCCTTGATGGATACACAGGAAAACACACCACTTAATACCAATATGTCCAGGAACCGGTCTTCATTTTATAATAAGATATATGCAAGTACGTAATCTATACGAAAAGCAAATAGTAATCTATACGAAAACACTGTAGAAAATAGTAGTTTTACTAGATTTTTATTAACTGACTGCACACATTTATTGAAAATGTCCAGTAAAATATTATTTTCTTGACCAAGTATAATTTGTTGTGTACATATGACTTTTATTTTTTTCCAAAGTTTTCCACCCGAGGGAATTTTACTTTTTTATAATTCACATTTGAAAAGTAACGATCCAAATGCCCATAAAAGACAAACAGATGCTGTAGTATGGTCGCAGCTTCTGTGCGAGGAAAATTAAAACACATTCTAACTGTAGCAAAAACTGAGGTATAATTTAAAACGTATTAACTTCTAATAGTAGGTAATCCAATTAAAAGCAGATACACTGCTTTATACATTAATTTATAGGAGCACAGCACAATTAAATCGTAAGCACCAAAACTGAAAGGAATATACCTACACAAATTATTCCTGACTGATCCCCTTGGAAATTTAATGTTTTGTTTTGCCAGCAATTTTACTTGTTGCTGCGAGAAAAAATAAAAAATAGCTCCGGAGGAACGCCCAACTAAGATTTATAACAAATTAAAACTTCGTAGGTTATGAAGAGAAACATACATAATGTATTTTTATTTTTTTATAAAAAAAAGTTAAATTTCAATAGAAAGATAATTAAATTACACTAATTCTCAGTATTTACGACAAGAATCACGAACGAATTTCATCCAATCTACGCCTGCAATTTGCTCTTGGTAGTGAAAGCAAAGTGTGAGACGAATGCTGCCACGAGAGCAGCTACCAATTCAGAATTAACCCATGGGCCCTTGTATGCCTTTTGCAAAGAGATGGTAATGTCAGTGAGTGATTTCACAGACGCCACTTTATCGCCATCACGTTGAGCCTTGCGAATGCTGGAGTAGCCATCCTCATCGAAGAGACGAATAGCAACATTGCCACTGCTGCCCTTTTTAACTTCCTCAGTCCAACTTATCTGCAGGCGTTATAAAGATAAGCAAACATATCCAATCGAAAATTTCCATTTTAGCATATTACCTGGTATTTGTCTTCGCCAACACGAGCAACCGGAACCACTTTACCACATTCGAATTCAGCAAAAAGTTGAGGCTTTTCACCATTGGAACACTGCAGTGTGAATTCACCAACGTGAGCAAGTTGTGTGAGGATTGTGGCATCCTTCGTACTAAATGAAGACACTTTCGTCACTTTTGGGCTGGAACAAGTAGCAGCAGAAGTAACAGTAGCACAAATTGCTACAATCAAAGCAATGCACACAGTTTTCGACATTTTCGTTGATTCTATAAAGGTTTTTGTTTTATTATTAACAACGCTTTAATTTAGTTGAAGCTTGGAGGTGAAATCAGTGCAAATTCGGCGAGTGGAAAATTCAGTCTGCGTTTACGTTCGAGTGACAGCGAGAAAGTGTCAAGCAAGTTTGCCACGAAAACGTCCACGTCATGTCAGTGCGAAGTGACGTTTTTGTTTTGTCTTTAAGGTGGAGTTTACAATGAATGGTTTCAAATGCAGACTTTTCCATTGCCTAGTGAATCTTGTTCTCTATCTCTGGTGCTGCTATATAATTTCTGATTTCGCGTATCAAATCATGTGATTGAAATAAAAATGTATTCTTTTTGATCTAGTGATTCGATTTATATATATTTTTTTTTCAATTAAGAGCATTTTTTCCGAATCTCGATTTCGAGTAATGCACGTAATTAACGTATAGGAGGCATAAGATATAACGTTTTGACACGAACTATGGTAAAAATGCCATTCCAAAATAATAGGACCACTGTTTTCTGAAGCGCATACCTACCTACCTACCTACCTCAGCAAAGTCAAGGAATGTCTTTTTCCATTGAGATTTTCAGAACTGCCCTGAATCTGAAAATGGAAAGATATAAAATAGACGAATGACGAATGATGAGTGTGTCTCAATTCTTAATTTGAATTAACGCTCCCCTAGTTCATCTCGCTGAAAGTAAATGGCTTTGAAAGCAGTTTCAATGTTTTATAAATACATCACCAGATAGGTTTCAACTTTCAATATGAACTGCTGCTGTCAAACCGCTTCTATTTGGGGTAAATATATGCAGTGTGTTTTGTAAATTTCGTATCAAATAGAATCTAGTTATTGTAAATGTGTGCTAAGGATTACTTTACTGTGGTATGTTGTGTAATGCAACAGATCCGATTAATAAATGCCCCTACTTATAATTCTAGTCGCTTATAATATATTATTAATGGCGTCTATATTGACCCCAGGTTCTTTGACTCGAGATTAAAGCTTCCACTAGATCGCTGACTGGCTAATTGCTAAAGAAACGTAGGTCTCGTAAAATGACGTGGCACAGCGATAACCTCATAAACTTTATGAAAATATTTCATGACACACTCACAAAATTCAAGTATGTACTACATTTATTTACCCCTCTTGGGTGTTCTACCCAGCGGCCTGCGCCACTGAATAGTCCCAATAAAAATTTCAATAAGCTTTAAATCAGAGATTTTGTAATTCCAATAATTTGCTTTAAACGATTATAGGCTACACACGCCGCACACGAAAAGCTAAAACTAAACATTCTAAGCTGAGAGCAACGCGAATGGTGTCCATAGATAACGCTAAAATAAACGATTCAAAAGTACAAAAGTGAAGGTACAGTTCTTCTTTTTCAAAATTAAAACTAATTAGATTAACCGACAAGATTGTACAAGAGCAAAAGTTGTCGCGATGGAAATATTCATTTTGACCGGTACCTATCGCCCGAATGCAAAATAATAATTTACATTTGAAAGACAATATTATTGACGACTACCTACCTAAAAAAAAAATTCCAATAAGGATAATAATGTTAGTTTCTGAAGGTAGTTATTTACTAGGTATACAACTATACGACATAGGTAAATGATTTTCAGCACGCAATTACAACAAATACGCTCTACTTGACACCATAGTATTATGATTTGTCTATGCTTGGCACTTTGAGGATTCATAGTATAGTTGTTGTAATTGCGTGCTGAAAATCCTACTTTAATTTTTTTTGCTGAGATCGAAGCTCAAAATAACACGCCTATGGAAAGAGGTAGCGGACAGAGTTCGTACTTTACTGCAATACAGTACATCTGCTAGTTCTAGTTGGACACAGCTCGATAACAATTGCATACTTTGCTGTTTTAATGCGCATTCGCAATAGAGTAGGTATAGAGATAAAGCTAGAGACCAATCGGTAGGCGATGTGTAGGTACATTTGGCATTGGCACGATAACAATTTCAGTTGAAGTATTATTTTACAGGCTCATCTGTGAGATGAACGTTGTTAACAGGTGGTATGTATGTAACTAAATAAATATGCTAGGTGCTAGGTCTCCGTGGGAACGACTTACAGCAAATCATTCGTGCGCACGAAAACGTTCAATCTGACCCATGATTTGTCGTTTAACACTGGGTATCATTTCATAACTTGATTCGTTACCGACGTATGTAATATCTTATGGCGCCGTTTCGTTGGGGAAGGTTCTTCGTTACGAATTTCTAAGTTATACATAATGTGGCATGCATATTGGGGTAGGTATGTGTGTGCAAAGGCAACTAAAAAATTGGACTCAGCTTCCATCTTAAAACACTGCTTTAAATGAAAATATCAGAAGCGGCTACGTCTTCTCGAAGCCGATTGACAACGGCCGATAACTTACTTCTTATACCAATTATTTATGTAGATGTTCTTTTTTTACCCAGATGTTTTTTTTTTAAATTTAATTTTTGAACATTAATTATAAAATATGTAGGTAATGCACTTACCTTTTCCTTGGAACAATAAGTGAAGAAAAAAAGCGGTTTATTAAAAAATATTAGGTAGGTATGTCTTGCAATACAACCACAATCACATTAAACAGTAGCCACTTAACTGAAGGCTTACGAATAACAGTATATTTAAAAGCTAAATCGTCCGAAGTCTTTGAGCTTATAGAACAATTTGACAACTAAGAAGAAGCAAGAAAATATCTCGGTTGCAAATTGGAATAATATGCATGCAATTCTTAAGCAAGCGGGTAAGGGTATTTCCCTTTTAAGTGCGAACACGTACCGTGTTTACACGACGGGGTTAAGAAATGGAAAAGAAAATAGGTACCTATGAGAGAAAAACAAACGTTAAAAAGTTACCTATCCTACTCGCACTTAGAGCTGAAATTTTAAAAATTGCATAGGTTTACAAAGGAAGTGCGACAAATCTTGAATGAAATTAAAATTTGTTTACACAATAGCTGTTTTTTATTATCAGCGTGATCTGATCCCGATCAGATCACGAAAATAAAACAAGAAGGATCATTGAAAAGTTTAATTTTTGAGTTGTGCTCAACAACAGCTGCTTTCAAAAACAAAACAGATTATACAGGGTATTACAAACTTCACATTGCCACCAGCCATATTGCAAATATTCTGCTCAACGTGACGTCACACAAGGCACATATCATAAGGCGTTTTTCATTTTTAGTTCAGAGCTGAGCTCTGAACCGAGCTCGAGCATTATGACCGCGCTCTGAGCCGAGCGTGCTCAGATCGTTCTGATGTATTTATGAAAAGCACTTGAGCACGTATCTGACATTTTTAATAAATATATGTATAATTTGAAATTTTATTAATTTTTATTTATTAAATTGGTTAACATTCCGTTCCAGAACAACAAAGGTCGTCCACCATTTCAATTATTTTGATTATCCTGTTTTTTTTCTGTCAAATGTGACTGTGAGTGTGAATTCAGCTTTTTACTCAGCCTGCTCAGTCAATTTATTGATCATGATCTAGATGGATCATAACTGATAATAAAAAACAGCTAATGTTGATGTTAGTCAATTTATTGATCATGATCTAGATGGATCATAACTGATAATAAAAAACAGCTAATGTTGATGTTGATGGTAACTAACACCTAATTGATCTCAGTAATCCAAGGCTTGAGTTTGGGCGAATAGTAAGTAAAGTAGAGAATTGGAAAATAGGCATGACGAACGATGTAAATGAAATGAAAATGAAAACTTTGATTACCAATTTCAAAATTAATTTTTTTTTTAATTGACTGTAAAAAAAAAAACAATTCACAAAAATTATGCGTTTTTCTAAACAAATTTCTTCAATGCCTCAAGCATCAAAATTATCCCTTAAAGGTATAATTATGTCTTATGTTATTTGTACATCCAAATGACCAGCTTTCAGATTTTCAATAAAATACCTATCCGTAAAATTTCCATTTTTCAAGAACTAATCTATTTTGGCAGTTGTAACTTCCGAAAATTGAAATTCGAAATATGTTTGCACAATCTGAAATATTAATCAGTTAAATTAAAAAAAACTCGCAATTTTTATCTACTTTAACAAATCGACGTTCAAAAATGAACCTTCAAAAAAACTCTCAAGCTAACATATCTCAAATATATTATGAAGTTAATAAATGTCATTCATCAACAACAAATAGTTGAGTTTTTTCAGTTTAAAAGCCTGAGAGATTTTGAAGTTGTTTCATCAATCATTTGGGGTTTTTTTGAAAAAAATATATTATAGTTCCTGTTCCTGGTTATACTATACCTGCCTGATATAAATTCTTTATAACACCAGACATGAAAATCAGTGGAAAGCAGCCAAAATTGAAGTCTGAAATCAAGATAAAACTATAAGCAAAAATAATTTTACTACAAAGTTACTCATTTTTAGAATCTTTAAGCTTTTTCTGCATATTAAAAAAGAATATAACCATTTTCTTTGAATTTGGTATATCTATATATCATTAATTTAAAATTCACACTTTTTTTAAACTAAAAACTTTTTCAAACTTATCTCAGACGTCTGTACTTTAGCCCACTAAGCGTTGTTTTATGAACATCAACGCCAGCATATCAAACTAAAATAGAAAAAAGTTTTAACAAATATATCCTACTTGACATTTTCAAGATTCACAAAACACACGTAGACCATTCGGGCCCATATTGTAATACCTACATACCATAAAAATGTATAGTAGTGTAAGGTATCTACTTACCTATAATTTTTCGTCAACTCTCAATGAATTAATAAATAAAATAGAATAGGTATACCTATACGAATAATCATAATGTCAAATAGATGTCATATTTATTGGCCATTACTGTTATTTTTTTACGCCGAATGCATTTTGTGTTTGAGTGGTTTTCGACTTTTATAATGCAGTTTACTAGCTATTTCCACCCACAGCACCAGAAAGGTTCCAACATAAGATGCTGCTGTCAAGTCGCATCCACTTTGGATAAATGACTCTCTAAAATGTCAAGTTGGATGCAATTGTTCTAATATTTCAAAATTCTAAAAAAAAGGCGTAATATTTCCATTTGCAGATTAATTTCGCACAGCAGCTATCAACAAAAACTGCCGTCGATGACATAATAGATAAGGTAGTTCATAGGCTTATGTATTTGGTTATTCGTTCTCATAATGTGATTTCGATTATTGAGCAAATTAACGTAAATAAAACTGCTTCAATCACTTGTATGTCACATAATATGAAAAAGCACTGATAGCATAGTCATGAACACATCTAGCATATGAACGGACACATTTCAAAAAGGTTTAAAGATAAGCTAATGCTGTCGATTACTTCCACTTGGGATAAATACCTATTGTGAATCCCGGAAGTGTCAGAAAGAGTTTAGTTGTTTTAATTGCGTGCTGAAGATTTGTACTAAATGCTAGCTTGGCTGAGGTAGATGTAGACTTATAAAGCCTTATTTTTAATCGGGAATTTAATCAAAATGTCACCTAATAGTGAAAAAAGGACTGAGAAATATTTTACGATCAAATATTATGAGAAGTTGACTGCTTCCAATGAATATAAAACAATCCCAAGATTGATAAATCTGTCCAATATTTGGAGCATGTTGTTGGATGAACCAATCATCACCTTGAATTATCTAAGACGGTTCGAAATAGTGAGCTAATTTTCTGGTCATAAGTCAGATGAGTGTGTTAAGCCATGTGATTTGTGATTTTTGACAGAGAAATCATTGTACATTCTCCAATCATATGAAAAGGGCAAATGAATCTGACAATACTTTTTACATCACTTTTTTGTACAGAGTATAGTTAAATTAATTCCTACCCACAAGAACACCTATGTATTTCATCTTGTTCAACGTTCTTTTGATTCTTTTGGATAAATTAACTCGTAAATCGAACAAAAACAGAAAAAAAACTGTTCCAAAGAGGAATTCAAATATCCATAGCTACATACATAAAGCACATGAATCTAATTTTGTTCCAAAACTATGCCAAGTTATTCTTGTTCTCTTTATTAAACGAGAACGAGAACGCCAATGCTCCACCACCATAGAGAGTTCTCGTAAACACCACCACCCATCATAAATTGAATCCTCATTTGTTTTTCCTCTTAATCGAATAGGGTAATACAGTGAGTCAGTATTGATCTTATGGAAAATCTGGCAGCCGTAATTCTTTTCTCAAAACAGGCGTTGTTTTTCTTACCTAGTGCTTCTCTAAACCATGGATATCAATGTGAGTATAAAAAAAAAATCATTTCAATGGCAATTGTTACTTTTTCATGTCAAATTTTGACATGCCGACGTCATTATGACGTAAAAATGAGCCCTAAATTTGTCACTGCGTCTGGTCACGCGGGATGTAGGAGTGCACTCTCCCAAAAGTCACCGAGTGACCACCGAATGGACGAATTTATGTGACGTCAGCCTGTCAACATTTTCATAAAAAATGACATGTGAATCGTAGCTTCCGCCGTTGGAAGGCACCTGGCTGGAGTAAAAGTTCTGTCGGGACTAATTTAAAAAAAAAGAACCTTCTAGGTCCTGTGAAAAATACGAATGTAGCAAGGCAGTTCTGCTCACATCGAAGGTCTGATCATGAGGACAGCATGGCAATGAATTGCTTAACAATTTACGCCAAATCAATTACTTACGTCATAGAATTACATAATATTATACTTATTTATGAAAAATCTTCGCCGCTCATCGAGGTTTTGCAAGTTAAATGGTCACCTCCAGAGACTCTTGCAAACTGTTTTTCTAATTACAAGGGCCGTTCTTATAAGGTCTTTTATAGAGTTATTCCAGCACACAGGAATAGATGTCTGTGTATGAGTAACATATATTTCGTTCATTTAAGGATACCCTGTGAACCATTTGGGCGCATAGACATGAATCCAAGTAAACAACCACCAATCAACCCAAAACTGGTTCAAACTATTATTTTTGTGGGGGAGAGAAATAAACAAAATCACGAAAAGAAAACTCTTCCAATTCGAATGAACCATCAATGGGACTACCAAAAAGGATATCCTCCAATACAACCATTCACAGTATACTGTTGTCTCGTATGGTCGTCGCCAGGCGAACGCTAAAAATCGCACAAATCGCGAGGGAGGGCAATGTCCCAAACATTGTTGTTAAGATACTTGTCGTTTGCTCGGCAGCGCGCGAACTTGTTAATATCCTTCCACACTCCATAAACCTATGGTGTGCCCGCTGAAGTTGCTGCAATTCAGTGTTGGCTTTATTGAGTGCAAAATTCCATTCTACCGAAAGATTTGTTTGTGTTTTCATTCACGCCTTGTGTACACCCCTCGCGAAAATTTTGGTTATCAATTACAATTGTGATTGTTTTTTTCTAAACAACGAAAATGGATCAAATTTAGGCCATATGTAACTCCCACTTTCAGATGTATAAATAGATAGAGAGAGAGAGAGAGAGGGATATAGCAAAAGAACTGTGGGTACGAAAAACAATACACCAAACTCAAACCCACCCCAAAAATTTGTTATTTGAATTTGACTTGATTTACTCATCCTTTCCTCGCCCGTGTGTACGGCCTGTCCTCCCGCATTCTGTGCGTGGATTAGTTCCGTTTCGGTTGACATAAAACTAAATCGAACGCTTTTTCACATTTTCGATTTTCGCGAAACAACGAGCCGTTCAATTAATTGGCAAACGATATTGCTTCTTGAAACGCGCTCTAGTTGATTATATACACCACTTTGAGTTTGGGAGTTGCAATTGGCTGAAGGATGTCCTCTTCGTCGACATATGCTGTTAATCGTAGGCAACAGACGTGGTTGAACCAACATCAGTTGCGGAAGCAACGATCCTTTAATGAGAGTACAGCGGTTGCTAGTCGGATCTTGAATCAAGTTAGTGGTAGTAATCGCGGGAGTCGTCGAAGTGGTTCGTTGATTTTGGCACGACTTCCATCGGAAAGGAATAAATTTTCGTATTTACAAAAACAACGAACGGTTGTGGATCAAGTGTATGCCGGTATTCGTGGACGAAGTGAACAAAGATCGAGGGAAAACTCGTTACTTTCTGGTTGCGATCGCGGAAGTGGTGGGGCACGGCAAATTGGGGAACAGTGTACCATCAATGGAAATGTGAAAACCGCTTGGACGAATAATCCTTTGGATGGTGGCGATACAATTGAACTTAATGGACAAGCAAGACAGGCTGGGTCATTGTTAGGTGGCACTAAGAAAAAGTAAGCATTTGTTTGGAGAGTAAGATAAAAGTTTGAGGCGGTTTTAATACGTATATTTTTTTGTTGTTTTTAATCAACACTTTGGTTTATTTTGTTTCCAAAACCCGTATAACTGTTATTTGACAATTTCTACTTTTTCGGGCATTTAAGCGTGTGGAGTAGTTAAACGAAGAACCTGCTTAAGCACCCAAATGAGACTAATATCCAATAAAGTTTATCTAACCCACGTAGGTACATTTTATTACATTTTACTTCGAGAGGCCTTGTACCCAACGAACGGCGGTCTGCCAATAGCGCGAATAGTTCAGAATTGTCTGTCACTTGATCTAGATAAGAAGCTAAATTTTCAGATGTTTACAGCATAGACAAACCACACTGCGACCCGAACTTCGGCTGATTACTGCCTACATGCTATATTTTTACATTTTTACGCAGGGGTAAGGATTGGGTGCGCTGTATTGTTATATAGAAATTCGTATTGACAAATCTGTGGTCACAAACCATAACCGCTAAAGTCGACTTTAGACGAAATTGAGATTTTGATGCCATTAGATTCAGCGTACTCAAATCTATTTCGTACATTTTTTTCAGCTTTATTTCTAAAAATGTGGCCACAATTTAAAAAAAAAAACAGCTTACGTCACTAGAGTCAATGGAGTAAAAAAAACTTTAAAATGCTCTCCTGAACAATGAGTAAAACAGACTTTAGCTGTTTTGCCTTGTGACCACAGATATGTCACGTTACTTCAAAAATTACAGCCCACCAACACACTCGCACCTAATATTTGTCACTTTCACTGTGGATAAAGTTGCTGGCAGCGTTCATAGAATTTTTTCCTTTTAATTTAAAATTATTCGTTACATGTCAAAAGTAATTTTTGTTAGGAATATGTGCACATTTGCTTAAAATATTTATGTAAAATGATCAATTAAGAATGGTTGTAGAAACATAAGAACAATTTTTAGTCACACTTTCATTAGTTATTTTTGAAAAAATATTTCATGTGTACATTTTTCTAAGATAATCGATGTTGATATCGAAAAGTGGTAAATACATAACAACCTATGTCCTAAAATGTTTCAAATATGTGAAACATCTCCTTACGTTCCTGGGAACTTTTTAACAGCAGTTTAATGGTAATCCCTCTACTTCAAAATGTTTTTCGTTCCAACACTTTTTTTATGGCTATTAGATTATGACAAAATATGCATTTTTCAAATATAGGCTTGGCGGGTGTTTATGGTTAGGTGGGGCTGCCAATCCAAGCGTTCCTAACTAACCCTGAGCTTAGTCTCTTTAATCTTTTGTTAGAGCTACTCATGTTTAAAACTATTTGAATAACCGTTGCAATGGAGGAAGTCGAATGGCATGGTGGTTAGTTAGCGCGATATTTGGCTAACTGTCTCCAATTGCGCACTACAAGTTGGTTGAGGTCCCCTGCAACCTGCGCGCGCCACGAAGCCGAGGTTTTCCTCTACTGCGTTGTCCCTCCGGGTTGGAATCGAAGACTCATCGGGCCGGAGAGTTTGTGTCCATTCGCTCTACATGTCCCAGCCATCTTAAACGACTGATGCTTATTTTTTTGACTAGGTCGATGTCGCTGTTAAAGCTCATCCTCCAAGGCCCATCAACGCAAACGGGACCAAAAATCACTCGAAGAATTTTGCGTTCGAAGCAGGACGGGGATGATGAGGGTCTTATATAGAGTCTACTAAGTGTTTCTCGACAAGGCCTTACTAATCAATTGCCTTCTTAGCTCGAAGTAACAGTGGTTGGCAAGTGTGATTATTCGCTTGATTTCTGAGGTGCTGTCATTTTCAGAATTAATAGCGGAGCTTAGGTAGACAAAGACCCGAACCACCTCAAAGTTATAGCTGTCTACTGTGACGTTCTGTCCGATTCGTCGATGTTGTCCCTTCTTATTGACAGCATATATTTTGATTTGCCGTCATTCACCACTAAATCGATTTTTGCCGCTTCTGTACTGATACTTGCAAACGCACCATAGTGACAGCTCAATTGTTTGTCTAAAAAACCTTATAAGAAGGTGGTCAAGATTTGATTGCGTCAACAACTTAGTATTTTTTTTCAGATATAATACGATCATTTCTTGTTTGATGTGTGACTTGATCTTGAAATCTTTTCACTATTTTCGACGGGCTTCGTTAAGTGGTATTTTTGTCTGCAACTATTTAAACATAGTATTCATATTTAATATTCCGCCTATCCTTTGCAAGAGTCGTGGGTGTGGGATGCTTAATTGGAATTTCCATAACATCCTATAGGAAAGATTTTGGACTTGATTTAACCTTTCCCCTTCAGTACTAGAAGTACAGTTTATTCACCACTATTCCAAAGAATAAGTTTGATGTGGTATACCCCAAGTGATGAACCTCCGTCCCGAGGCATGCAGCTTAAAGTTCATAAACCTTTTTGGGAAGCAACTGGCTCACTATTGCTCCAATCGATGTCTCATAATTACAATCCTTGTCAGCGCACCTATAATTGGTTGAACGTTTTTAATCTACTAGTGAATAAAAAGACCTCTTAACTGTTTATTATATGGGAAAACTAAAAGGGAAAACAGTTATATGTTGAGACTTCACACAATTTTATGTATTTTATACAAGTCAACTGACAGCAGCCGTAGATTACTTTTTTGCATTTCACCAATACTTTTGTGGGTTCAACCAGAAGCAGTTTAGTTGTTTCGTTGGATCACAGAATGAGTGGATCCCCGAGTGAAACCAATGGAAAATGACATAAAACTCTCGGATCTCGGATGTTTGTGCGACGTTTGGGAGAGGTGGAAACAGAAAACCTTAACCCTCGCACAACAACCACTGAGTCCGACGAATAGCTCTGAAGAGCAGAAAAATATTATAACGTAAATAGTACTACAATCGTTCTGCCATTATGAATATTGTATCCATCTGCTGGGTCAAAACATATGTATTTCCATTACAAACAAAAAAGCAAAAACATTTTATCCAGGCCTAGTGCAACAACAATAATAAAGGTTCTATTTTGGCTAATAAGGACACTCGTAATATGTAAACCAAAACTGACATGGATAAACATGAAATGTCCCAGTTTCTTTGTTTTTTTTTTTTTTGCAGCACGTGTTTTTCTATTTTTTTTTTGTCATTTGATTGATTATTTTTGACTTAGAATGTCATATGATTATAACGCAGTCTAAATGAAAACATGCAACTGTTTCAAATAAGTTGGGTTTCTGCAAAAGAGAAGCTATCGCCTGATGAATCTATTACATTTGAAAATAGGTTCGCATGACGAATCAATTGAAAAATAGTTCTAAGCAATTAAGTAGTACCTACTGCTACAGCCTCCACTTCATAACCCAACTAAAGTCTTCGTTGAACTAGCCCCCTCACAACTAAGGCAATCAAATCCAATTATGTCTATTGATTTACTCAAGCATTACCAATAATATCTATTTGACAAACAGAAGAAGTAAATATGTCCTAAATTTGTGAATCCATGTTGCACAATCAGAGCCATATTGCTCCATATTTTATTCGCAAATCGTGTGCTAAGTGTCAATTTCAGTTTCATTCTCATTCAGTCTTTAATTTCTGCCATGGAATATGAATTTCGCTAGTTAACTTATGAAGAACCAGCACAAGAAAAAGAATTATCAATCACGCAAAAAAAAAAAACAGGAAGAAAAAAAAACAAACTTTTCTACTTTTACTTTTAGACAGAAGGATTGTTTGCCGGCATTTTGTGCAAATGGCTATATTGGCAAATCGCGTGCCGATCTAATGGCAAAATATTTTAATTCAAACTGACTGTGCTTGGAAGGAGTTTCTCTACCTATGCCTACAATATTATTATACACAAGTAGATACATCTGGCATATAAGTAGGCAGAACAGTACCTATACATTTTGAGATTGTTTATAATTTTTTTTATTCGCTAATCTGAATAAAAAAAAACAATTATTCGGACCAATTAATTTGGGGTTAGAAGAATTAAATTATCTGCGCTGTAACCATGAGAAACTGAATAACATATTCGTTATTGCTATTCGATTGATTAATCTATGATAAATTAAATAGTACGTTGATAGTGTGAGGGGTTTCTTTCGCTCAAACATCGAAATTTACAAAAATTTTCTGGCAACATATTTATATTCGTATCTAGCGTTCGATTGACTGTCAGAACACCAGCGCAAATCGTTGAATATATTTTTTGTAAAGCCAGTATTCGTTTAGGTTGTGAGTTTACCGATTGCGTATACTTGAACAGATGGAAGTCTTATCACGTTTTGAATAAAACAATAAATACATAATCCTATCTACGAGTAGCTTCTCACAACAATTCGTTTGTGTGAGTTTTTTTTTTTTTTTTGAATGAAAAGAACGATGGCTAGATTGAAAGCTTTCTCATATGTTTGTAAGACGTTCTCGAGAGCTGGCAATCTGGCATAGTAAAAATACTTAATGATGTAGTCTGGCTAAGTAGTCCAGCACATTTTTTTTTTCTTTTCAATTAATTTTTACTTTATCATTCATAAACCAACATACTAGAGAAACACGATTAAGTGTAGTTTAAAAATAACACTTACTATTATCACTCTAAATTTAACCATATATCCTTAAAATGATTGCCTTTCGACTTTAAATCTATCTATATGTAACTAGAGTTCGCCCAGGGTAGAAATTCGAACATTACGGTAATCTGAATAAATATTAAAAAACAAATTAAACACAACATTGCATCTTTTACAATCTTCCCAAAAAATCAAGCGTATATATTGTGTTTAAGGCAGTTGTTGTGTTTAAGACCCAGTTTCGTCTTCGCTATTCACCTATTATTTTTGTTATTGAAAAACCTTTATTTTTTATTATTTTGTTATGTGACCGCAGTGATCACGCCACTGTTTCAATATCTTTTTTTTTTAGTGATAGGCTTATGTACTTCCGTGTCCGACTCTCGGTGGCTGTGTTAATAAACAAAAAGGTGGAATTCAATCTTCAATGGCGCCTCTTAACATTGAAATAAATTCCAAAATCCTGTTGGTCTCTATTGCTTTTTAACAGCAATGATAAAGAAGTTTTCTACTAAATTGGACCGGTGGCATGCGCTCTAAGATCTTACGACTTGACACCATTGTAAGATAAAACTTAATCCAGCTTTAGCTGAACTTAAATTGTGTGTGATTTAGTAATAAGGGTATTCACTAAAGCTCATAATTTTATTCAGCTCGAAAATTCATATTTCTGCGGTTCTTTAACTGAACACCCCTCGGAAATTTCATTGCGTAAATCGACTGTCAAGTCGGTTGTCAAACTCAGCTGTTCAAATTACTTCCAAATAATTTACATAATAAAATATAAATTTTCATTTATAAGTACTCAAAATTATTTTTTTACTTATGTCGTTTTCCATTGGGACCAAAAATCAATCTTTTTTTTGATCTAAATCACTTTTCGCGTTCCATTGGGAACAAAAACCACTTTTTTTTTTGGATTCGGATCACTTTTTGCAGATCTCGATATTTTTTCAGATTTACACATACTACCACAAATACAGCACAGCTGTTTTACGTCATTTAAAGAAGTTTGTTTTAAAACAAATGTGCAGTCTCGTGAAAACCAAAATAAAGAAATACATAAAGAGCAATGCACATTGTTTTGGAGGAATTATTATCTTCATTGTCTTCCTCACCATCTGGAAACTACGAATCACCAAAACTACTCCATTTGTAGCTACAACAGAGCAAACATTTTTCAAGCCGATTTCCATGGTTGATTTTACCAAAAACAAATGCAATTTGAACAGCTGATATTGTTGTCAAATAACGCACTAATCCATTTACAAAAGCAGATCAATTTCATTGCATGTTCCATGAGCCGCATAAAATCTGAGATCTGAAAAAGATTTTTTGTGGTCCCAATGGAAAACGACATTAAATTCTTACCATTTTGAGATCTTCATAAAAAAACTCTGGAAACAAACAAGCAACAAACAACTGTCTGTCAAAGTTTGACATTTGTGATTTGGCCAACTTTCCGCTGTTGATTTCCGAGCATTAATCGTCGCGGAAAATGATGAGGTCTGCGTAAACTATTCTCCGTACAAAATCTGACAGTTGATGTACGAGGTGGTAAATTTCTGCAGTTTATGCGGCTTTTACGCGTTGAGGTGAATACCCTTAATGTTTTGAAACTAGTAATAGGAGATTATGCTCTGCAAATGTCGCAACTAGTTCCCTGCGAATAAAAGGCCCCAATGAATCGCACGATTTTGTGTTCCAAATTTCCATTATTGCTTAATATTATACCTAGATGGATTTTCTTATTAAAAATCAAAATTTAAAAATTGCTTGTATGGACTCGGCTCCAAATATTTTATTTTTACCAAACATTTAAAAACTTGTGCAGAGTGTAATTTAAAACTAAATACAAGCAGATGCAATTGCAAGTAACTTCGAGCATTACAAGTGCCCTTATTGCAGAAAACTTGTTGAAACTTCCATGCAAGTCTTTATTTAATTAAAAATACATAAATAAAGATTGTAAATTTATTTCTAAAAAGACAATATATTGAATAAAAAAGCAATATACAAAAAAAAGCAAAAAAAAATTGGGGTGTTATTTAATTCTTGAAATTGGGGTTTTATTTAAAATTTGGGACCTTATTTCATTTTCTCTTTTGGGGACTTATTTCTTGCAGCCCGCAACTAGTTATCATCTAAGGATTTTTTTGCAAAAGCTTGCACACACAAAGTTATATATATATATGTCCAATTATATAAATAGCATGTAAGTTATGTGGTACTCGATTGGGCGATCTCAGAGCACTTATTTTTTTGTTACTTTTTATGTTAGTTTGGTACTAAAGAAAACATTTTTTTTTCCCAATAGTATTCCCAAACTCTATCATATATCATATCAATATATCCCATATCATATAAATATATCCCAAGTACCTATATTTGGGCACCTACTTGTTTTGCAAGCTCGTCTAAAAAGCTAAAGCACCATCCCTTGTTAAAATAACTTACAGGGATCTTATGTAGATATCTAAGTTGTTGGTCAATAGGAAACCGTACGTCTGCATACTATCACACATTTTATATGTTATAGTCTGCAAATGTAGGTACAGTCTTCATTGGATTTCCCAATGAATGTGCTGCTCCGACTCCCACGCAAGGGAAATAAATTTCACATGAACGACTCTGGAAAAGCCGGAAAACTTTTCACTAAAACGAGAAAGTCATGCATCCAAGAATTCAACTTTTTGAAGTTCTTCATCAAGGTTGATGTTAACTCGTTTCTTTGTGTGTTACACGTGCTATAAGTCGTAAGTACCTATGTCCAATTTTGTTTTAATTGCATACCGCCCACCTTCTTTTCAAGCGCCTTTCGTTTTATTGCTGTAGAAGTTCTCAAGTGGTTTGTTTATTTTTCTTTTGCAGTGCTACAAACCGAAGTCTTATGGGCGATCGCTTAAAGAAGTCATCATCGTGTGCATCAACTAAATCGGATAACAAAATCAATTTAAATATAGTCCTATCTCAAACCATAAAGGCAACAGAATACGAAATCATAAACAGTGACATTGATAGCTCATCCGAAAGTGTTGATACTGCTGTAAGGTTTTTCATTTACATTTTAATGCATAATGCATTTTATTTAGTTCTAAGTAAATGATGGAAGGTCAAGAGTGGAATAAATACATAATGACCGCGTTCAATTGACTGCTAGTTGGTAAAACACACGTTATACCTCTAGCGGTAAAATGGCATTTGGTTTTGTACATTTATTTTCACTCCGTTCTCCATTAGCAAACTAATCTCTCATGAGAGCTAGATATTGTCAATACATTGCTCAAAATATTTCGTGATACTATAGTATTATATCGTTTTCCATTGGTTTCACTCGGGGATTCAAAAAACTGCTTCTGATTGAACCCACAAAACTATTGGTGAAATGCCAAAAAAAAATCTACGCCGGCTGTCAGCTGACTTGCTTCTTGAGTGGATTCTGTCTTCAAATCGAGAAGCGAAATTCTCTTCTCACCAGAATCACCAGAAGAGTTTTTTTTTCGATTCCGGATTCTCCTGGACGATTCTTTTTGCCCAATGGAAAACGACATTAGTTTTTCCTTAAAATGACAGATTGTTATTCAAGGAATTGGGGACGTTCAAGTATCCAGTTTAGTAAGTCTGCCAGCTGTCTGACTAGATCTATCTCGGTTTTGATTGGCTAAAATCGGTCATTTATGGAGGGGTAGGCGACGAATCTAGTCAAGAGTACTAATGTCGTGTTCCATTGGGAAAAAATTTTTTTTTTTGATTCGGATCACTTTTTGTAGATCTCAGATTTACACATACTACCACAAATACAGCACAGCTGTTTTACGTCATTTAAATAAGTTTGTTTTAAAACAAATATGCAATGTTTCGTGAAAACCAAAATAAAGAAATACATAAACAGCAATGGACATAGTTTTGGGGGAATTATCTGGAGACTACGAATCACCAAAACTACTCCATTTGTATCTTACTTACAATAGAGGAAACATTTTTCAAGACGATTTCCATGGTTGATTTTACCAAAAACAAATGCAATTTGAACGGCTAATATTGTTGTCAAATAACACACTAATCCATTCACTAAACCAGATCAATGATCATGATCATGAGGCGCATAAAATCTGAAATCTGAAAAAGATTTTTGGTGGTCCCAATGGAAAACGTCATATGTGGCATATGTGGCTGACGTAGAAAAAGTGACGTTTATGCGTTCAGGTTACATCTCATCCAGACCAATCTAGGCGACTTAAGATAACTGGATTCTTGAAAGTGCACATTATGATTTTATACGCCTGACTGTCATGTTCTATTTCAGAGAATAACGTCACAGCAAGCAATTGGCAAGAAATCCTCACCGAAAGCAATTAACAACAAACCCCAAGAAGGTCGAATAACTTCCGCTGCTCAACGTCGCGCTCAATATCAAACAAGCCGATGCGAACCAGTCCCTACCTCTAACGCTACCCAGACGTTTCCTTCGAATACAAATTCACTGAGGGCATCCCCATCGTTAACGATTCAGCAACGACCGCCATTAGTTCGGGCTATGTCAGCACCGGTTCGATCACTAGATGACTCTACTAAAAATATCCTTGCAAACAACAAACGTAAGGCTCGACGTAGAAGAATTATAACGCGAAATTCAAGCTTAGATAAAGGTATCAAAAGAATTTCAAGCCAAAGGGGTATTTCTATAGCATTTCAAACTTAAGGTGAAGTGGAATCTGTTGTTGGAGTTTCTGTCATTGGACCAAATGGTAAAAAAATTCTTTCTCGATCCCGGTCTACAATAGCGTCAGATGTTATAACATTAGTCTCACTTATAAGCTCCGAGGGTAGTGATTCCGAGAAAGAAGATAGCACATCTATTGAAGAAAGCCAAACAGCAAGGGCTCCGTCTCTTAGGAAAACTGGCAAATCTGGTAATTTCCTTTAAAGTGTCTATCATTAACATGACAGTTTTTTTTTTATTTCTTTTATTTAAGTGTCATTTCAAGAAAATGAACAGTCTAACTATCAACTGGCAGTCAAGGAATTTCCTCATATGTTGCGGAGGGGGTCAATTGCACCGCTGGCAGCAAGACTAAGATCGAATCGACCTCCAACAGCGCCACCTGTTTCTATTTTTCTAAGTGATTATGAAAATTGGTAAGAATTTAAAATTTTGTGACAGTTATTTTGTTATCAAATCCGTTAACTCATACGCATTAATAGAAGAAGAATATGAATCCTCTTTGAACTATCAAAAATTACATTGAAATCATTATGACATGACTTCAAACGAATATGTTATTTGTTGTTCGCACTGCGCCATAGGTACTAATATCAAATTTTGGTCTCGGCTTTAAATTTACGGAAGCTCACAATTGCGAAATTTGTATGGAAAATATAGCAGTTGTGAAAGACTAAAATTTACAGTTGAAACTTAAAATGTTTGTTGGTAAGGCCCACTGTAAATATAAAACCTTCTATTGTCGTGTAAAGGGGGCTGACATTGTAAAATAAGACAAAATACAAAATAACACACACCGAATGATATATTACTTTTTTACAGTACTGTAAAAATGTCAGAACTTGAAAAGATCACGAATAAAGATGACCTGCCAAATACATCGCTTGGCAAGGAAAACAATAATTTTATAAATAGCTCATCCCCTATTGAATCAACAGTGGAATGTGATTTTCCTGAGTATGTTCGCTCAATCAAGGAACGAGAATGTTGGAAATTATTTCAGAAAATGTCAAAGAAGGGTGTAACCGTCACCTACGACACGATACTTCGGGGTATGTTGACACCTACCGAGTTTCGTCAGCTACAAAAACAGCGTGAATTTGAAGATGCCAAGGCTAAGGAGACAGAAGAGGCTGAACCGCCAGCCAATAATACGAAAAATGAGCATCTAATTATAGGCAAGAAGTAAGAGCTATTACAGGTGCACTCAGTCGAAATTGAATAGGTATTACTTACAAAAAATTGTTGTTCACTTGATTATTAAGTTTTAAAGAAATATATTGTATGTTAAAAATGTGTGGTAAGAAAGCTAATATATAAAAATAAATAAAAAATTTGTCTTATTGAAGACGTCTACTAATGGGTGTATTACCTATCATACGTATTTTACTTCAAAGATACAATGTAAATATAAGTTATTTGAGTGGATATTCCATGCACAATTTGTTTCCATAGTTCGATGTAAGAGCAGAGAAAATGGGTTATCTTTGTAAGGATTTAGAATCAACTTGTGGTGTATTTGTAATACCTAATCCGCATAAATATGCTTACCAGTAACGAGTTTAGTTCGAATTCAAATATGACACCAATGTAACGTCTCTCTTGCGACACTAACAAGTCACAATAGATATCTGCCGACAAAGCGGTTTTGTTTACAACAAAGATAATGGAATACAGAGATCAAAGATAATGGAATACAGAGATATATAACTTTCCAGTGGAAAGGCGGCTGCCTACAAGCTGTTTTCCCGTAAAATTCATGAAGTCACGCACATATGCTCATTTCTTTTATAGTATATGTGAGTTCATGAATTGAACTTTAATGCAAGAATTCGCTATTCCGAAATGTTTATTTCACTATTTTTTTTATTTTAATCGAATCCTTAACAAAAACCAAACAAGTTCAATACCAAACACAAAACAATTGAACAGCGCGATGCCCATAAAAGCAAAAGGAATGTTGGCCGGCCATTAGCAACATGCGTTTTTGTAGCTCACACGTATTCACAGACGGGGGTTGAAATTACAAAAACAACAATGTAAACTAATGGGTTTTGGGGGGATAGACGTACGAAAGATATCCATCTCTTTTATTCATTCATCTCTGACAGAGATATATAACTTTCCAGTGGAAAGGCGGCTGCCTACAAGCTGTTTTCCCGTAAAATTCATGAAGTCACGCACATATGCTCATTTCTTTTATAGTATATGTGAGTTCATGAATTGAACTTTAATGCAAGAATTCGCTATTCCGAAATGTTTATTTCACTATTTTTTTTTATTTTAATCGAATCCTTAACAAAAACCAAACAAGTTCAATACCAAACACAAAACAATTGAACAGCGCGATGCCCATAAAAGCAAAAGGAATGTTGGCCGGCCATTAGCAACATGCGTTTTTGTAGCTCACACGTATTCACAGACGGGGGTTGAAATTACAAAAACAACAATGTAAACTAATGGGTTTTGGGGGGATAGACGTACGAAAGATATCCATCTCTTTTATTCATTCATCTCTGGTTTACAACTACCGAAGATACCACATTATCGACTGGAAAAAATAGAACTATAAAGTATCTGAACGCGAAAGTGACATTTCCTGAACAACTCAAAAATTAATCAAACATCAAAAAATATGAACAAGATATTTTTCAGAGTAATATCAATTCAATCAATCGACCAAGAAATAGATAAATTCCTTTCACTCAGAGTTATGTTTCTGTGTCATATGTGTTAAGTAGAATGTGGATTCTTTATGCCATTCTTGTGCACACCGCGCTACTTGGCTCAATTTTTGTGATTTACTTTCGATCTCCGGTTATCAGCGGCCTCCATCCGCAAGAAGAACTAAAGAACCCTCCAGCTAAGCGCTTAGTATTAATAGTCACAGATGGACTTCGTGCAGAATCGTTTTTCAAAAATCAATGCGGCGACATTCCGCACATTCGCCGGTTGATAAGTCAACAAGGGCTTGTGGGCATATCACAGACAAGAGTCCCCACCGAATCGCGTCCCGGTCATATTGCACTTATTGCAGGTCTCTACGAGGATCCATCGGCAGTGTTGCGAGGCTGGAAAGCGAACCCAATTGATTTTGACAATGTTTTCAATCGGAGTTCGCACACATACGCATGGGGAGCAATGGATGTGCTTCATATTTTTTCCAAAATCACGGCACAGGACAGGCTTATGATTGACGCCTACGACGAATATGATTTCACTGGAACGGATGATTCTTGGATGGTCGATCAGTGGGTGTTTGAGAGAGTTCGACGTTTTTTGTCGAGAAAAGCTGAGGAGTTAAGGCCGCAGAGAAGAAGTGTGTTTTTTCTGCATCTGCTTGGACTGGATATAGCGGGCCATGTTCACAAGCCTGGATCGAAGTTGTTTCTCGACACTTTGCATAGCACGGAGAAGGGGGTTTACCAGATGTATGAACTGTTTGAGAGTACTTTTACCGATAAAAAAACTGCATATGTTCTAACCTCTGATCACGGAATGACTAATCATGGTAAGTTGGGAGATTTTTTGCTAAAAGATACTTACAAGTCTCGGCTTTCTAGGTTCACATGGAGCTGGAGATATCCTCGAAACGGAGACACCATTTTTTGTCTGGGGCGCAGGAATAAACAATTGGGAGCGTTCTCGAACGACTGAAAAGACTATTCAAATTGATAGCAATGTCATTCCTCTGGCAAATATCGAGCAAGGTCAAATGGCCCCACTAATGTCGGCCCTTATTGGCCTGCCACCACCAATGAATAGTTTCGGAACACTTCCAAAGGGAGTCCTTAACGTTTCAACCGAATATTTGGCAGCAGCAACGTACTCCAATGCTCTTCAGTTGGTAACTCAGTTGGAGACGCTAATAGCCGTATTTGATAAAGGATCCTTCTCCAAATATATGCCTGCATTCAAACGCCTGGATTCCTTCACTATAGACAAGTTCCGCGTTCGAGTTGATGAATATATCCACCTGAAGAACTACAAACAGGTCATAGATGAGTCCTACTTAATAATGCAGGAAGCACTCGACGGCATCGAGTACTATCACACCTACTACCAGAAAGTACTGCTCTTTTGCACTAGTGTAACGTTCCTGATATGGATGTTTTGCCTGATAACGTTCACAATCACCAACACACGAAGAGCTTCAGTCAATATTTTCCCTGCGCCTATGCTTGTAGCCATTCCGCTGGTGGCTTTTATTTTCCTACAGCGAATTCCCCTCGAAGTGGCGTTTTATATGCTTCTTCCGTTGGTTTTATGGGTCTTGGCATTACGCGGTTACAATGGCAAGCGGCGCTGGGTTAGATCTCAAATGACTGCTAAGAACGCTTTGATGATGTTGATTGTAATCGCTGCGGCTGTTTTCATGGTCACTTCCTTTTTTAAAAGGCAGTGCATCACGCTTGTGTTCCTACTCTTTTTATCTCTCAAATTTAAAGCCATCTTCGGACAAGGTATCAAGTTTTACACTTGGTTCTTTATAAGTCTTTTACTTGCAGTATTCCCTCTCCTTCCCGACGCAATGGGATACAAAAACGATCTACTCCTCTTGCTTGGAGCTGCCCTCACCGTAGGAAGAGGACTTGTTGTCAAATCGAACATTCCCAGCTGGATGTACCTGGTAGCAGTCGGTGGGTTGGTCAATGCAGCATTCTGTATCATCAAACACACCAACCATGAGGCAACTCCTTTCCCCTGCCGACTGATTTCGTGGCTTTTCCTCCTGCACTCACTAGCGGCGCCATTTTACGTGGCAACCACATCACTAAAGGCACAAGTTGAGCTAGTGTTCTTCAGCCTCTCTACAGCATATCTCCTTTTGTGCACAAGCTACGAAGCCCTCTTCATTGTCCTCTTGGGTTCACAGCTCATGCTGACATTTTCTCAAAGAAAGCACTTCCCTGTGGACTATCTGAGCACTGAAGACTTGACACACTCTTTCCTGTATGCATTAGCGATACTGCTCTACACACTGTTCGCCTTCTTTGGCACGGGGAATATCGCATCAGTCAGCTCCTTTGATCCCAACATTATGCGATGTTTTTTGACGAATTTTTCACCATGGATCATAATGGGTTTGGTGATATTGAAGCTTTTCCTGCCCATGTTGCTTAATGTGGCTATTATCTATGGAACTGTTGGGCCGGCCTTAAACGAACGCAGGGTATTTATTGCGATGTTGTTCATCTGCGACATTATGGGATTACAATTCCTCTACCTGGTGCAGAATAAGGGTTCCTGGTTGGAGATCGGCTCATCCATTTCGCACTTTGTGATCATGGAAGTAACTACCCTGGTTCTAGTAGCTACTACGTATGTAGTGAGGAAATACTTACGAATTGAAAAGACTGCGGAGAGTGTTGAGAAAATAAAGTAGTTAAGTAAATGTCCGGAAGCATATGTAAATAAAGAAATTATTTTTTTGAACATCATGCACCTTTCATTAAATAGGGTCACACTTTCAAGGATTTTTGCACTGCGCTGCTGCGCAATATATATTCAGTTTGACAAAATCTCTAAAGAGCAACTTATATTCTATCCTTTTACCAAGAGCAAATAGGAAATGTTCAGATCTACGTATGTATTATTTGTGACATTTTTGGTGTATAGTTGAAAGCGTGGGCATTTAAGTAATGGTATTAGCAGGAAACTCTGGTAGCTAGTTCTGTTATATACCTATCAACAGAATAATTGTTTAATCTGTCAATAAAGCTGGATTTACCGGGTTTTTCTGTGGGTTGTTTTACAGATCCACATGTTGGAAACGCAAACATCAATAAACACGAAAAAACGACGACGATAAATAATTGCCGTTGATAGGATAATGAATCAATTAGCCTTAAAAAATGTTCCCCTTGAAACTGAGAGGAGCAAAAAATCCGTCCGCTCAGCTCCGACTTTTCATAGAAAAACCCTGACGGCGTAATGATAATGCATCACTTTTTTGTATGTGAATAAAATGGAGCACATTCGAAATTCGAACACATTCAAAATCAGTTGGAATTGTTCACAGTGGGGTAGTTGTTGTAACACTAAAATGTTTACACATAAAAATATACCTACATTATTTCAAACGCGTATCTCTTGACTGCTCTTAATTCGATAGACCGCATAACAAAAACATTTGGGATTAAGTGGATGATTGGCCATGCACGAGATCAGAGCACTTACGACAATTTAGCTAACTTATGACATTCATAAGAGTAAAGCGTCTTAATACGTATAGGTATTTTGCCATAGAAAGAAAATGTTTGTTTTATTTGTTGAGTCTGAGTAAAGAAAAAAACCACCCCACTCTCTTTTTAGCATGCATTCTTCCTATGCAATAAATATAACATTAGTCGCCGCTTTTCTCATTCAATTATTTGTGAACTTTTATTTTTTGGACGAATTGAAGGGACCCAAAAGCTTACTCAGGAAATTTATCTATAATAACCTTTAAGTCAGACCTTGGTAAGAGATGGAGAGGTGAAAGCAGACAAATTTAATACAATTACGTTTTAATTTTCCAGCCTTTTATATATCCAGCCCAATAATCATTCTAGTTTCCTGTACTTGTGTTGATGTAACTATTCAAAATAACGCATAAATTAAAGTTTCGCTTTTTCCGTGTCATATTTTTAAGACGTGCCTCTATTGAAATGATTCAATATCACCGGACATTTTCTTTATATCGAATTAAGACTGTGGTCGAACCCTAAACTTGTTAGTTTATGTTTTATAATTAAAATCCTTGCAAGCTCGGACCATTTATTTAAAAAAATAAGATCACAGCTAAAGTCGTGTTAAAGTTGGTTACCCTTGCGTTAAAGGTGAAAAGAAAGGATACAAATAACAGTACTCGACAGACTAAAAACCATACATATTTCTGTAACAAATACAAAATAACCGAAACTACATTGTGAGACTGAATTTTAAATCAAATGAAATTTCAGTAGAAAGGAAATCCCAAATTGATTAATTGTGGTCATTTTTGGTCATTTGATGCCAGTCATGATATATTTTAAAGTACTAGTTAAATTAACTTGTATGAATTAAATATTATGTTTCTTTCTTGATATATTTCCGCCATTCATTTTATTCCTATAAGCAATCATTTTTTTCCGGATGTGCTGAAAACATAACTAATTCTTTAAAAACTGTTTCAGTGAAAACAAGATCTAAATATATACGTAGAACTAGACGGAACAAAGTTACTTCGATCAGAATTGCAACAAATATGAATATTATTTTTATATCGCTGATCAGGCTACCAGTTGAGTAGTTCGCCTTTTAATTTAGTTATCAACTCTGTGGATACTCACATAACCTAAATTCACTGATTAAGAAATAAAAAAAAAAAAATTTCAATTATCGCTCCATGGTTGATAAGACTTCATAAATATTAGTCCAATCCGAGTAAGATGTAAAGTATTATAGGAAAATTTTGAGCTATACATAGGTGGTTATTTAGCCATTTCCTGTCGGACAAACCATCAATTAACGTATAGACAAACGTTCCGCTTGAATGAATAATACAAAGTTTCATGGACCAAGTAAATCTTTAGATTTTATTGTTCTTTGTAATAGACAGCCCACAAAAACAGTTGTAGGTGTTTTTCCATTGATGTCTTGAATTATTAAAATTGCTAAGATGGATCTTATGCGCACTCCGTGCTAATTTTAAATCGCAACAAACATGTTTGCCGTCATCATTAGCGAAGTTGTAGTTGATTCTTCTAGAATTTAGATTGACATAATCTTGTGTTCGAAAAAATTAAGCGAAATAAAACGACGTGACGTTCACTACAGCCACGTGCAAATCGAAATTGGCAGCAGAGAAATAACCGGTTGGGCGCACAAAAGGAGAACAACAAATCACATTAATTAAGTGAATGACCTCACAATGAAAAGAATTGAACGACTATGGAAAGATGTTCATACATTGACCCGGCGCGCAAGATATTTCTCTTTTCCTACTCGCCGGTTACTCTGTCCTGTTTCAAGATTGCCAAAGTCAGTTTTTGCAGACTGTGCAGTGCATCGAAAGAACACAACGCACATCCCTTTGTTTATTATAAAAAAAGTTTTATTGATTCTTTCTTAATTTAAATGCAAAAATTAATGTTCTGTAACGATCTTTCTGATTTAAATTGATTCAATTAATAGGATGCAAAACTGTCATTACACCTACGCTTTACAGCTCGCACACTAGCAAACAGATGTGCTATCACTTTATTCGCTGGATGGCTCCTTAGCGACGGAGAATGGTTCAGGAACAGCAATCGATCCAGAATCGGTAATTACAACGTCTTTAACTGGACGGTCACGTCCATCTGTGCCGCTGCTCTCGATCTTGCGAACGACATTCATTCCGGAAAGAACCTGCCGAAAGTCCCAAACATTAGAATATATATGGCAAACCCGAGAGTCATGCATGTTACCTTTCCAAACACAACATGACGTCCGTCCAACCAGGAAGTCTGTTTGGTTGTGATAAAGAACTGTGATCCGTTGGTATCCTTGCCAGCGTTGGCCATGCTCAACCAACCAGCACCGTAGTGCTTTAGCTTGAAGTTCTCATCATCGAAACGTTCACCATAGATGGAACGTCCACCAGTACCGTCACCCTTTGTAAAATCTCCGCCCTGGATCATGAAATCTTTGATGACGCGATGGAATTTGCTTCCCTTGTAGCTGGAATTGAGCAAAAATATAGAAACTTCACGAATAAGGAATGTTGCTTGTCTTTAAACTTACCCTTCGCCTTGTGGTTTCTCAGCCAATTGCTTGAAGTTTTCTGCAGTTTTTGGAACAGTAGCACCGAAAAGTCCAATCTCAACTCGACCTGCTGGTTCTCCACCAATACTAATATCAAAGTACACCTAAAACATAAATATAGGCGATATTATTAGGAAGCTTTAATCTAGCTCAGCGGATTCTCACCTTATCGGTAACTTTGGGACCCTTGCTACTGTCAGACGCTAAAGCGGTTCCGGCCAGAGCCAAACACACGACGAGGAGATAATTCATTTTCGTGGCTGTACAACGGTCCAAGTTAGATTATAAACTGAATTACTGTGGCTTTATCTACTTGATACGCGTCTAGAAAAACGCCAATGGAGTAATGGAGATGGAGACGCAGAAACGACACGTAATCACACAAAGAACAAAAAGTAGGAAAGCGATAACAAAGAGAATGAAGTAAACTGAGAACGTAAAACGGAATACATCTTCCAGATTCTTGTTCTTGGTTGAGTTTTGAGTGACTTATTAATGATGAAGGGAGTAGTGGTAGTGGTGCGTGCCACTCAATCTAGTACATCATTGCGAAATTTTGGTTGTAGTAGATGAGAAAGGTGCGTTTGATTGCCGATTTTTGGAAATATGATTGACGGCCAAAAAACGAACGTAGTTCATCCGAACAAGAAGAAACAAAGTTATTTAAGACATTTCACCAGTTCTTAAGGAATAAATACAACTCTTGGATACTACTTATTGTCGAAAGAGTATATATTTATTGAACTTCAAGTTAATAATACAGCAATTATAAATGTCCAGCTATCCTTTACTACTTATGGAGACCGACGGGGGTACTCGATTTTCTATTTATTAATTCATAATGCATAAAATATAAATTTACAAACATTTTTGTGGTTTTCAAAAACTGCTGAATCTCGTGCTGTTCTTATAGACCCTTACTGATAAGATACGGGAGCCAAAAAAGTGAGCTAATGTACATCATGACTTATTCTCTTTAACAGATATTTGAATGCAAATTGCATCGTCCTTTTCTTGGTAATCAAAACAAACAGCTACATTCTTCTACAATCGAACTTTACTAAGGTTTTACACAAGTTCACCCCAGAGACATACCATACTGACCCCACCACAATCCTCGTGCCGCTGGCCAGAGATGAATGAATAAAAGAGATGGATATCTTTCGTAAGTCTATCCCCCCAAAACCCATTTGTTTTCATTGTTGTTTTTTTAATTTCAACCCCCGTCTGTGAATACGTGTGAGCTACAAAAAAGCATGTTGCTAATGGCCGGCCAACATTCCTTTTGGTTTTATGGGCATCGCGCTGTTCAATTCTTTTGTGTTTGGTGTTGAACTTGTTTGGTTTTTGTTAAAGCTTCGATTAAAATATAAAAAAATATGTCGTTTTTCATTGGTTTCACTCGGGGATCCACTCATTCTGAAATCCAATGGAACAACAAAACAGCTTCTGAAAGAATCCACAATAGGATTGGTGAAATGCAAAAAAAATAATCTACGGCTGCTGTCAGTTAACTTGTATAAAATACATAAAATTACACTGGTGTAAGTGCTTCTTGAGTGGATTCTGACTTCAAATCGAGAAGCGAAATTCTCTCCTCAGAATCACCAGAAGAGTATTTTTTGTGCCAATGGAACGGTTTCAGAAGTGATTTTTTCGATTCTGGACTCTCCCGGACGCTTCTTTTTGCCCAATGGAAAACGACAATAGTGAAATACTCATTGCGGAATAGCGAATTCTTGCATTAAAGTTCAATTCATGAAATCACATATACTAGAAAAGAAATGAGCATATGTGCGTGACTTCATGAATTTTTCGGGAAAACAGCTTGTAGGCGTCCGTCAAAGATAATGGAACACTGAGCTATATTACTTTCCAGTGGAAAGGCGGCTGCCTACAAGCTGTTTTCCCGTAAAATTCATGAAGTCACGCACATATCCTCATTTCTTTTATATGCGAGTTCATGAATTGGCCTTTAATGCCAGAATTCGCTATTCCAAAATGTGTATTTCACTATTTTTTTATTTTAATCGAAGCCTTAACAAAAACCAAACAAGTTCAACACCAAACACAAAAGAATTGAACAGCGCGATGCTCATAAAATCAAAAGGAATGTTGGCCGGCCATTAGCAACATGCTCTTTTGTAGCTCACACGTATTCACAGACGGGGGTTGAAATTACAAAAAAACAACAATATAAACAAATGGGTTTTGGGGCATAGACGTACGAAAGATATCCATCTCTTTTATTCATTCATCTCTGTCTCTGGTTGGCAGACGCCTTTCCACTGGAAAGTTATATAAATCTCCGTATTCCAATATCTTTGGTCTCAGTATTGTCTCTGGTTCACCTTATTTCTGAATTGTGTTGATAAATACACGCGCCTTCTCCCCAAACCATATTCCATAATGACATCAAAATAAATATAGGCTACTGTGCAAGCTACCTACATACACACCGAATGCGACAGCAACTTTTTTTTACATTAGCGACAGTCCCAAAAACAAAGAAGATTCTAGCAATATTCTGGCCCCTTTAGAAAAACTGGTTTTAACCATTAGACATTGAACCGCAGATGAATCATTAAATATGTAGGTACATTATTCCGCAATTTTCCAGATTCTTCGGATAGCCCTTATCATGTTTCTCAAGCCCAACACAGTTAACCATACATACATACCCTGAAAGGAAGTCCTATTTATAGATTTATCTGGATATAATTAAACGCTTTGACATAGGTAGGCATTACATATGCGTAATTTGTTCGCCACAAAGTATGAACGACTGCCGTTTGACTCTCTAAAACACACCCCTAGCAACAGCGAAACGGCGACAGATGAAAGGCTTGAAACCAAAAAAACACCATTCTCTTGAAGTTTTCAATGCAATTTTATTAGTTATTTCTTCTTCCTCATACTAAACTATTACATAATGTAATGAAACTAATTTCCATGTATACATGTTTATATTATCCATCCTTTTACAGTTAAAATAAAAACAAATTAATTCAGCAGCAAAAACACAGATTATTGTATTATATAGTAAAAAAAATAAGAGAAAACTGCGAAACTCTGAATTACTCTAAAAGAATGTTATCGTCCTGCTTGTTCTATTTAACTGGTAATGCGTTCGAGGAGTGTACGAGTTCAAGAATCCTTCGGAATTACATCGTATCATATAAATATTAAGAGATTTGTGTGAATGAATGTAAATTAATGTGCAGCTGAGTGAGAAAGTAATCAAAATGAATGAATGTGTTGTTCAGGAGGAAAATGCATCGTTTAACCAAAAAATAAAATAGTTTTCCAGTTTTTTTTTTAATATAATTTTCTTTTGTTTTTGTGTGGTTTGTTATAATTCTATAAAGTGTAATTTTGTTTTTCTCTGGTTGCTCTTTGTTTTGACTATGTATAGTGTAAAACTTTCACAAACTACAATCTACTACCCCGCGCTACGGCTCGGCTTAAGCGACTGGAATTTCTTCGATTTTCTTCGGAGCTGTCGTATCTGGAGAACTGGTGGCGGCACTTTCAGTGTCGGAGGCTGCAACAACCGGAGCTGCGGGGGTCACTGTAGCGGCAGCAGCTCCAATTGCGACTTCTTCGAAATTCTGCACCAAATCGGGAACATCGTCGTCAGCAGCAATACCACCGGCAACAGATGCTGCAACAGCACCCTTATTCGCGGCAAACTCACTTGCAATCTTCTTCAACTGTGTGATGTCCTGGGGTCCCAATTGGGTGAGGATACCAGGAAGCATCTCGGAAATCGATTTATTCTCCCCATGTCCGGTGATGGCGAATGTGTTTGTGGGCAGTGATGCCTGGGCTTTGGGATTGTTGAAATGGATGACTGTACCGTCGTTTTTGATGATATTGACCTCCTCAATGCCTGGGATGGTATTGACCGAGAGTTTTTTCAACGATGATTGCAGCTTTTTGTCATCGGTAGCGGGGGTGGAGTGAACAATCTTCTTCTTTCGGCGTGGAGTGCCCTTTCCACCGATACGCACCTGTGCTTGGAGTTTCTTCAACTTTTCGGGATTCATTCTACACTCGAATTGAATCGTTTTTACAATTCGGTATAAATATCAGTCCAATTAACGGAATAAAAATGTATGATGCGTCGGAAAACACGTGCGCCAAAAGCAAATTCAACTGTCAAAAGGAATCGCCATTATGCAAAATGTGATTATTGTAGTTAAAGAATTCTTGTAGCTCTGACGAGGTAAAATTGCTAGAAACTGGTACAGTGATGCCAATACATTTGAATAAAATTAAACACTAGATGGCGCCAAACTGCTGTTCTAATAGGAATAGAAAATTATATCGAGCCTTACACCGCGTCTCCATGAGCAATATTTTATAGCTTGATATTTGTTATTTCATTGAAAAAAGAACGATATTATGCAATAAAATGTAGGGTGAGCCGTGGGCATTTCATAGTGTACTATTTCGTTCGTTCAAATGTCGCTGAGAAGAGCATGGCGTTGCATTCTCGCATTAGATGCATCGTCCATCGCGGAAAAATATACCAAGTGTAAAAAAACACAGAAATGACAGCCCATAGCATACTATCGATGGCTTGATATGAGCTGAATATATAGAATGAATTTTTTATAGCATACTATTTGTGGTCTCCATTGTCAATTTTCATAGTATGATATAAATGCATGCTATAGGGTAGAGTAGCCTAATTTCTCCCCATAGGCCGGCCACCTTACGGACAAGTCGTTGTAATTAGTGAATTGTATATAGTTCTGTTTCGAAGTTTTTAGTCTTAAATTGTTTTCTTAAACTTTTGCATTAATGTGTCAAAATTCTGGTTGCGAGGCTCAGTCGCTCTCGAGAAATCAACTCATTTGACTTGTGCTCTGTCGGGGAAGGTTTTTGTGTGAATTTACTGTCAGATCGTTAGTGAAATTGCTATCGGAATTAGTGTTTTTTATGAAAATTTTGTGGGTAATTATTTTCAAATGTTGTGTGTTAATTTCATTTTTTTTATTTTTTTTTTAATAATAAAAATTTTACTTCAAATTTATACTTCTTTAAAAATTACACAGCAACTTACTTTGACCGAGCTGTCTAAAGCGCGATTCCGTGAGCTTTTGTTATTAAAATGAATCAATATAAATAAAAAGTAAAATACAATCTTCCTCACGCAATTACAACGACTAGGTATTTATCCCAAGTCAAAGTGACTTGCCAGCAGCAGCTTATCTAAAACCATTAATGTGCTAAATGTGTACTTGAGTACTGAGTAAACTGCGTTGAGTCAAACTAAAAGCTGTCACACACAATAAAATGTTACCAGCCTATACCACTTTTTCAAAAAAGGGGAAGTTTTATTGCGCATCTAGTGTACTTTAATGAAATAGATGTTCGTTAAATAATGTCAAAGCCAGAGATGAATGAATACAAGAGATGGAGATATTTCGTACATCTATCACTCCAAAACCCATTTGTTTACATTGTTGTTTTTGTAATTTCAACCCCGTCTGTGAATATGTGTGAGCTACAAAAGAGCATGTTGCTAATGACCGGCCAACATTCCTTTTCCTTTTATGTGCATCGCGCTGTTCAATTGTGTTTGGTTTTGAACTTGTTTGGTTTTTGTTAAGGCTTCGATTAAGATAAAAAAAATAGTGAAATACACATTTCGGAATTGCGAATCCTTGCATTAAAGGCCAATTCATGAACTCACATATACTAGAATAGAAATGAGCATAAGTGCGTGACTTCATGAATTTTTCGGGAAAACAGCTTGTAGGCAGCCGCTTTTCCACTGGAAAGATATATATCTCTGTATTCCATTATCTTTGATCTCTGTATTTCATTATCTTTGGTCAAAGCCACATACAACTTTCTAATGTGGTAGTCCCTTGGGTTTCTTCAGATTTGATCTCAGATTTCAGATTTCGTATGCTAATTGGGATAATTTGTAGCCTTCAACACTTAGCCCGTATGACACTACATTTTTTTTTGCATTTTAAATGAAACCAGAGCAGTACGAAAAATTAGATCGAAAATGTCATACGGGCTTAAGCGTTATACATTCACTGGTTAAATTTTATATTTAAACATTAGAAATTGTGCCCAGATTGATTTCTAAACCTTTGTACATAAATAATTAACAAAAATAGATCCATCCGATGCAGTGCGTTTCTTTGCAGTTGGAAAAATTTTTCGAAAATGTAAACAAACTTCAGTAGTTGTCAAAATCAAACGAATTTGGATTGGTAGATCTGAAGCAATTCTGAGAAAAAATCCGGATTCGGAAAAGTGCTCTTAAATCGGAAAAAGATTGCAATTTTCTTGCCAATCGAACATAAAAAGTTGTTGGAGTAAAAAAATTGCTCAGAGTGCCCAATCGAATACAAATTTAAAATTGGTCTAAATACGGTCGCACTCCCCTCGAACAGGTTCCACAATCCACCAATACCACAGCAGCTGATAAATTTGACGCTGTCTGTCAACAACAATTTGCGTTTTTTTTTTCGCTCGGCTCGTGTTTGCAAAAAAAGGAAGAAGAATATTTTAATTATAAAAGTATTCCATCAGTTGAACACATGTACAGAATCATCTGGAATACAGTTTAAACCACCGTAAGTGATAAATGTGTCATGGAAATAGAATATATTGCAACTAGTTTCGTTAAAAGTCGCATGGAATCTTGAAGCAGATGTTGTTCTGGGCTGCCGCAATCGGATTTTCCCTTAAACAAATTAAAACAAAATTCTTATCGGAGTTTAGTTGGCGAATATTTGGGAGATTTTCCTAAGTGCGCACTCTTTGTCCTATTGTTTAAGCAAAATGGGCATTTTTGCTTTGTTGAGCGCGTACCTCTTGGTGGGAATGGTCACAAGCGTTGATGTCATAAGTAGTGGTGTTCCTAGCAGCAGTAATAGTGCCTCATCTCGAATTGAAAATACTCCTTTGAATACAAGAAATGTACAGTCGCTGTGTCCGAGTATGTTTCACCATGTATTCAGCGGATATGTACCGCGCGATGGTGCCGGAGCTGGAACTATGACAGATTTGCAATTCGATGGCGATATTGACTTGCGTACCTGCGTCATGGCGTGCTGTGAAAAGAAGAATCAGACATGCAATGTTGCATTTGTTTACAAGCAAACTTGTTACCACGTGCGATGTAATAGCAACGCAGCCTGCTTGCCAAAGGAGAGGATGGAAACCAAAGGGAGACTCGAAATGGTTTTAGTGAGTCCCGTTGCGGGTCAATCTGGAGAAGATGATGTGACGTGGATGGATGTGTTGAAGAGTGAAAAAATGAGCGACTTCTTTCCCGATGAAGAAGCAGCAGCAAATCCATTAAACTTTTGGAAGCAAGCAGCCAAATTTAGGTACGAATCATCACCCCCGGCCTATGAAGATGAATACCTCCCAATGGAAGAGAAGAGAGTCAAGCAACTTTTGCTGGACAGAAAGAGCGACTTATATGGCAATTCAGCAATGGACGAAGAGGCAGATGATGGAATGCTGTTTTACACCGGATCTGCGAAGTATATCCCCTGTGAAGTCAACATGGAAGGTGGCTGCCCTGAAAAAGAACTCTGCGTAGGCCTACGTTCAGGCGGACGGAAGGGAATCTGTAAGTGTGTACCTGGATATGCGCGAAATCGGTTACGAGAATGCGTCCTGAGAGACATAGACTTTGCAGGTGACAAAATAGTGGAAAAAATCCTCCAAGGCGATGGCCCTAGGCACATCTCTTTGATGGAATCCATGCCGGTAACTGAGCGGCAGATGGAGGAAGAAGCAGCCGCGGCTGCCAGCAAAGAGGAACAACAGAAGAAAATTGTCGTATCCGTAGTATCAAAGGAGGTGCAGTTACCAGAAAAAGAAGTCTCCCTTTCTGCATACACTGTTCCAGATGAACAATCCAGTGGAAATCCGTATAAATACCTCTGGACATTGATTACTCAGCCCAAAGGACCGATGAACGGTACGATCTCGGATCAAACTAAGTCCAAGGTGAAGCTATCAAACCTATCCGAGGGATTGTATACTTTTAAAGTTTCTGTAACCGGCAATGGAACCTATGGCGATGCCATGGCTAACGTAACAGTGTTTCCGGAGAAGCGTATCAACAGAGCACCGCAGGTTGTGATCTCACCACCCGAGCAAACCATCAAGTGGCCCACAACTAAAGCAATTCTGGATGGTAGTGCAAGCACAGATGATGACAAGATAGTAGCTTGGCACTGGGAGTTGAAATCCGGTCCGATTGGATATGAGCCAAGTCTTCCCGAAATAAATACCCTGCAACTAAGCGATTTGACATCGCCCGGAAACTACACGTTCCAGTTAACTGTCACAGACTCGGACAAGGCCACCAATTCTACTACAGCAAACATTACAGTTCTTAAAAGCACCGACTACCCACCAGAGGCAAATGCTGGCAGTGCTGTTATGGTGTATCTTCCTCACAACAATGTCACATTGAACGGAACTGCCAGTACTGACGATCGTGAAATTGTCGCTTGGGAGTGGACAAAGGATGCCAGCGACGAAAGCAAGGCTGTCGATATGCAGAACACGCGCACGCCGTACCTTCAGTTGTCGAACCTCGAGGAAGGGATGTACACGTTTGTTTTAAAAGTAACCGATGGTAGCAATCAATCGAGTAACGCCAAAGTGCACGTGTTCGTTAAACCTCCTACCAATTCACCCCCCATAGCCAAAGCTGGAACTAACTCTACGACCAATTTGCCAAAGAACTGGGCAGAGCTAAATGGATCTCAGTCCAGTGATGACATCAAAATTACAAACTACCGCTGGTCACAAGTGTCCGGTCCCAACAATGCGGTGATCGTCAACAACAACGAATCGGTTGCCAATGCCACGAGTCTAACCATTGGTCTTTATGAATTCCAACTGACTGTCGCCGATGAGAACAACAACACCGCCAGTGACAGCACATGGGTAAAAGTTGTCCAAGAAAAGAACTCTGCGCCCGTGGCCAATGCTGGTGGTGATCAAAGCATAACACTTCCCGTGTCCGTGATCTACTTAAACGGATCCAAGTCATATGATGATCTCAAAGTTGTGAACTACTCGTGGAGCCGCGATGATATGAGCCTTGCAGCTGGAAATATCGTTGGCAACTCCGATCAAGAATCTCTTCTGATGCTTACAGATGTAGCTCACGGACGGTATGTCTTCAAATTGACTGTCACCGATGAGCAGGGACTCACTGGCAGCGATACAGCCAGCGTGATCGTTCGACCCGATCCAAAATTGCTAAATCTTGTGGAACTCACCTTCTCGATGGGAATTTCTGTACTTACACAGTCCGAGCTTGAATCGATGGTACAGAAGATAGCTCTGCTGCTGGGTAACGTGAAAATATACGTGCGAAAGCTGAAAGTCGATGCCAAATCCGATGAAGCGATTCTAGTGTTCTATGCTGAAGAACTACCTTCGGCTGGAATCGCTGACGGTAAGTCTACACCGATTCCAGGCCTTAAAGTGGAACAGATTCTCAAGGAGAAGATTCTGCGTGATTCGTCCATTTTGGGAGCCGCTTTTGCTGATGTTCGTACAACTGTTTGCCAAAACAAGTGCTCAGGCCACGGTTCATGCAATACTGTCACCCGTTCTTGTATGTGTGAAACTTTCTGGATGCCCTCTGTGTTCTTCTTCTGGGGCGTCGAGGAAGCCAACTGCGATTGGTCCATCCTTTATGTCGTCGTTGCGATCATTGTCGGATTTCTCCTGCTGTCAGGTTTATTTTGGGGCATCTCCTGCGCTTGCCGTACATCCAAGAAACCCCGCTCGCGGCCAAAAGTGCAGAAGTACTCTCTCATCGGTTCCCAGGAGGAGGAACTTCCCTCTTCGTACAACAGAGCGACATCACTCACCGATTCGGACACTGATTCTGATGTCGTCTTCGAAACGCGCTCCAAGCCCAACGGAATACTGCGCTCAAACGGAGCTCCGAGAAATCACCTCCCTGGATCAAAATACGCCACCACAAAGATGGGCCGCAAGATCAAGACATAATTCTTGTTGTCATCTGTACGTAAATGTTTCGCTCGTAAGTTCTGTGTTAAATGTCCTTTTATGTCGTTCCATATAAAGGAGGAAAGGCGGATTGGAAAGCAACATTCCAATTATTGTCAAAACGAAGTTCCTTTAAGAATTTATTTTCGAATGTGTTTCTGATCATTCCATTCGCGCATTTGTTTGTTATATTGTTTTTGTTTTTTTTTTTCATTTCTTCAGTACAGCACAAAGTATTATCATTTTAAGATTATGCTCGACCTGCACGCACATAGTTGTGAAGGGCTAGTCGACGTACTTATCTTTTATTTGTTTGCCAAAATAAAAACTATATACATACATATTTGTAATACAACAAAAATTAGGTAATTCTCTAGTCTGGGCAGGAGGAAGAACATTATTTTTAGATTCTAAGTTGTCACATACATACATACAATGCATTGTACAGAGAGAAGACGATAGGCAGGAAAATAAAACCCATGTATTATTTATTAACATTTAAGAGAAATGGTGTTTTATTTCACGTCGACAGTTGGCTGAACGACTGGGCTTTTGAAAGCATAAGGGCAGCGGTTTCAAAATTGGAAAAAAAGGAAAGAATGGTAAGATCAAGTTCACGTATAAAGTAAATATGGAACGTAAACTCTGCTTCACCAGAGGGAGGACTGTGATCAACTTGGACAAGAAAAAGATGAATGCTGTACGACTAAGTCAAAATCCCACCAAAGGGTCTCAACATCTTGGTATCGATTTCCTGGAACAACTGTTAATACCAGAGACAAAACATGATTAGTCTATGGTTAATACTACCTACCTGCTTTTTGTTTGTTCTTTGAATAATAGCTTTGCAACTAAATTGTGTAAAAGCCAGAATTCAGGCGCAAATTCCACAGCCCACCCAAAAAAGTTGGTGAAAAACAACGTTTATTTGGTGCTAACTGACTTCGATATTCAAAGGATGAAAAATATGCAACGCCTTGTATGCCAGGGAGTAAGACGAAGCTAAAGAAGCTACGACACGCAGCTCAGCAAGTGTGATACAAGCAAAAAAGATTAATCTTGCTAATAACTAGCTAATAGATTTTTCTCTGAACTTCCCAAAGAAGACATATTTACAAAACTCGTTTATTTAAGTCTTCCGCATTCATATTTTCACGGGCAGGCATAAATCAGGCCGGATTGAGTTCGAAATCCCATTTGCTTAACAGGAACTGAGCCATTCTGCGGGCTAGAATACACATACAATAGGTATCTTTAAAAAATAGATTATAAATAAAGCAGTTGCCTATGAGAACATAAAATAGGAAAAAAGTTCAATAAAACACTCCTTATCTAAGCAGAAAAAATAAATAAATAATTGGCGCCACAGGTCCGTAGGGACCCTAGGCTTAGCTCCTCACAACCATTCGTCTTGTGTGAGTTTTTATTTTTCGGACGAATGGAAGGGATCTACAATTTCATACCGAGTCCAAACGGCCGATTAAGAAGCTCTTTCAAGACAGTTATACTCTCGGATGTTTGTCAGATGTTCGCTAGAGCAGTGATAAAAACCTTAAAAACCAACCAACAAACCAACACACTAAGCACTAAGCCACTGTATCTCAACGAAGCATAGTAAAACTTTCAGCATGCAATGGAATTGCTCAAGAATCTACTTTACTAATGTCGTTTTCCATTGGGACCACCAAAAATAATTTTCAGATCTCAGATTTTATGCGGCTCATGGAACATGCAATGAAATTGATCTGCTTTTGCAATGTCGTTTTCCATTGGGCAAAAAGAAGCGTCCGGGAGAGTCCGGAATCGAAAAAATCACTTCTGAAACCGTTCCATTGGCACAAAAAATACTCTTCTGGTGATTCTGAGAAGAGAATTTCGCTTCTCGATTTGAAGTCAGAATCCACTCAAGAAGCACTTACACCAGTGTAATTTTATACAAGTCAACTGACAGCAGCCGTAGATAATTTTTTTGCATTTCACCAATACTTTTGTGGGTTCAACCAGAAGAAGTTTTGTTGTTCCATTGGACAGAGATGAAAGAATAAAAGAGATGTATATCTTTCGTACGTCTATCCCCCCAAAACCCATTTGTTTACATTGTTGCTTTTGTAATTTCAACCCCCGTCTGTGAATACGTGTGAGCTACAAAAAAGCATGTTGCTAATGGCCGGCCAACATTCCTTTTGCTTTTATGGGCATCGCGCTGTTCAATTGTTTTGTGTTTGGTATTGAACTTGTTTGGTTTTTTGCTAAGGATTCGATTAAAATAAAAAAATGATGTAATACGCATTTCGGAGTAGCGAATTATTGCATTAAAGTTCAATTCATGAACTCACATATAGTAGAAAAGAAATGAGCATATGTGCGTGACTTCATGAATTTTTCGGGAAAACAGCTTGTAGGCAGCCGCCTTTCCACTGGAAAGATATATATATCTCTGTATTCCATTATCTTTGCCATTGGATTTCAGAATGAGTGGATCCCCGAGTGAAACCAATGGAAAACGACATAAATGGTTAGTGCGTTATTTGACAGAAGATCAGCTGTTCAAATTGCATTTGTTTTTGGTAAAATCAACCATGGAAATCGGCTTGAAAAATATTTCCTCTGTTGTAGCTACAAATGGAGTAGTTTCGGTGATTCGTTGTTTCCAGATGATGAGGAAAACAATGAAGATAATAATTCCTCCAAAACAATGTCCATTGCTGTTTTTGTATTTCTTTATTTTGATTTTCACGAAACTTTGCACATTTGTTTTAAAACAAACTTCTTTAAATGACGTAAAACAGCTGTGCTGTATTTGTGGTAGTATGTGTAAATCTGAAAAAATATCGCGAGATCTGCAAAAAGTGATCCGAATCAAAAAAAGATTGATTTTTTTTCCCAATGGAGCCCGAAAAGTGATTTAGATCAAAATAAGATTGATTTTTTGTCCCAATGGAAAACGACAATAGTTTCGTGAAAATCAATAAAATAGCAAATAGCCATGGATACAATTTTGGAGCAATAATTATCTATCTACATCGTCATCTGAAGATAACAAATCTTCGTCGTAAGAAGGCGAAAACATTTTCAAATTGCAAGAATTGAATTGTACAAGAAAAAAAGAGACACTGGTGTTATTAATTTGAAATATAGCTGATGATGCTGTTAACGAACTAAAATTTTACCAAAACCATAAGCAGCGTAAAATCTGAAGGCTGGTAGGTACGGACCTGTTCCGGAACGAAATTTTACGGTGGTCTCCAAATGCACAGCGAAACGTCTGCGAAAAGGCAGCGGAAAAAAATATCTGGTGAACCCAATGGAAACCTACATTAGTTTGTACTAAATCGGGGCGCAAATGTCGAATGTTTTAATATAAAATTTAACCAGTGAATGGAAAGCACTTAAAATAGTGTCGAAAGCTAAACATTTTCCAAACGCACGAATATCGCAAACACAAAAAACAAGTGACGTTTTTATCAGAGTATGATTTTTCTCTGGTTTTTATGTTTGATTAGCCTCACGAAATCTGAAATCTCAGAGCGAATTTAAAGAAGTCCAATCGAATACCACAAAAGCTATCCATGGCTACAATGAACATTGAGATGCCACCCTACGACGTAATTAGACAAAATGTTGCCAATGACTGCAACAAACAGCCTATCCAACAATAGATGACACCACAGCAACTTTTCAAATCTATTACAATTTTCCACTGTAGACAGACATGAAATAAAATTGTAAAAGAGGCAGCCACGAAATTGTGGTCGGAATTGTCAAAAGAAAGAAATCTTTGTTTTTAGCACAGAAATTTCTTATTTCTTCGTATTTTATTTCACTAGAATCACATTAATCGGCCATCCGCCTTTTTTCTCTGTAAATTCATTGTTTTCCTATTTTAAACTGATATTTTTACAATCACAATTGCACAATTACAGGTAAATCAGTCTTGCGACAGACGATAATAATTAAATTCTTACTGAGTCATTCGATTTCTTATTTTGTTGTTGCTTTAGAAAAAAGAAAAAAAATACCAGGGCAACAATTAAAAAAGCCTCAAATCATTATCAACACTTTAGCACAGACCCTAAACAAGTTCATGGTTTGGTAACCTGCGTTTTACTTTTTTCCCAATATCAGGTTGAAGTTCAACGCTGACGCCAGTAATTGTATTAACATTTTTGAAGCATTCATCATACTCATAAATAATGGATACGGAGAAATCTAGTAATAGCTCGTTTGAGGATCTTTCGAATCTTAATGAAGCTGAAATAAAGCAGATGAAAGACTTGGAGGACGAGGCCAAGAGAACTGCTGGCGATGAAGACGAAGAGAGAGTTGTCGATTTACTTGGCAATGGACAATTGATAAAGAAAACTTTAAAGAAGTCGAACAACCCCCTCAATCCACAACGTGGTGACTTGGTTAAATTAACTTATACTGGCAAATTGGACGATGGAACAGTTGTGGAGAAGCAAGACAATGTTTATGTGCATGTGGGTGATTATGAGGTATGTGTTTGGTAACTTGTATCTGAAAAGTGTATAGGAAGCAAGGTGTTTTTTTGTTTTTTTATTTATTTTAGCTAGTTCAAGGCTTAGATATGGCAGTTCCAATGATGCGGGTCGATGAGGTAGCTGAAGTCTTTGTAGATTCAAGATTTGCTTATGGGGCCATCGGCTTAAAGAACGAAGAAAATCCAGAACTTTCGATTCCTCCAGACGCAAAGGTGGGTAAACAAAATACATGTTCAGATAGCGTTGGTTGCAATATGTTAACAAGGTCTATTTTATAGTGATTTTATCTTATCGTTTATTGTTGGTATAAGTGGATAGTATAATAACTAATAAGTATAACAAATGTGCGGCTATACAATTACAAAATATGTACCAAGTCGTGCATTATATTGTAATTAATGGGTGGTGTGGGAATTTCTATAAATAGGCAAAGGAACACGTGCGTTCTTTCATATATTTCTTTTTATTGATTACGATAGTCTAGAATAAGTATTAGTCTTAACAAATCATACAATTTGCATGAACTATTATTATTTAGCTATCAGCGCTGCTGTCCTTTAAATCGGTATTTATTTTGGCATACAGTGGTATAAAATTGTTTGTCCCTTTCAAAATGCCTAAATAGGTTTCTCATAAACCTACCTACACACCTTGTTTCTTTATAGAAGATAATGTGGCCGATTTGTAAATGTCTCAAGGAGATCACCACAGCTCACTGTTGGTCATGTCATTTATTAATCATATGCTCTCTAGTATACCATTTGCTTGCAGTTTCACAAAATGTCCGCAAATTTGCATAACCTTGCGTTTTGTGAACAAAACCTTAGCTCATCCAATATGTTAAAAACTACCACGCCTCAATCTAAATTGATCAGCTACTTATTGCATTTATTATACGCGATAATTAATATAAATAAGGCTTCCTCGAAGCAACCTTATCTCTGTTCTCATTTTGTTAGTTAATTCGTTTTTATTGTGAAAATCTATTGTCGTGTTACATTCGTTCGTTGACTTGATAGATAAAACATTGTTTATGTATCTAATTTAACTTTTTAGATAACCTACGAAGTCCATTTACTAGAATGTAAATTTGAAGAACATAGCGATCTGAAATCATTCGAAATCCGTAAAAAATATGGGCAAGTCAAAGACATTTCCACCATAAAAACAAACAGCTAACACTTTTTCCTAACATTTTAGAAATGGCAAAAAGGAGCGTGCAAATTTCTGGTACAATCGCAACGAATTCAATATCGCAATTCAGCTTTATCGTCGTGCACTTGAATACTTAGATGACAGAGATGGTGATCCAGAAGCAAATATTGACACTGAAGATTTAGAAGTAAGTCGTTATAGTCGAGGTAAAACTTTTGGAAATTACCCTTAATGTGTCGATTTTATTGCAGCTTTCAAACACCGATTTACAGAGCATCTTAGATGACAGACTTGTTGTGTATAATAACCTTGCCATGGCACAAATAAAGATTTCAGCATACGATGCTGCGCTGGCTTCTGTGGAACATGTGCTGAGATGTCAACCCGATAATTATAAAGCTCTGTACAGAAAAGGAAGGGTAGATATTGAAAAATAAATTAACTATTGTTATGATCTAAATTAATAAAAATAATATTTTGTTTTAGATTTTGGAAGGTAAAGGCGACACTAAGGGTGCCATCACTTTGTTGCAGAAGGCGGCTACTTTGGAGCCCGACAGCAGAACTATACAGCAAGTAAGTTCTTAAAATGCAACCCATTCAGGGCTTAATCCTTGGATGGTGGTGCTTCAATCGATTATAATTTGTTAACCAAGAAGGCCAAAAGTAGGGAATCGCTTTCCTTGCTTAAAATCTCGAAAGATTGATTCGCACCTACTAACTACAATATGAATTTAATGACTGTAGACTTGAATACTACTGTTTACTGCACGCAGGAAAAAAAAAGGCCAGAGGCATGCATATTAATAAGATGTGAGTTGTATTGAGAAGGAACGAAGGGAGATACGGCATTCCAAATGCGTGTTGTTCTCAAACACTTTATACAGTTCCCGACGGATATAAGAAACCTCTATAACAAAAACAAAAAAAAATAATGTTTCTTATATCCGAGTTGTTTTTATATGCGACAAAAAAAATGCATGCGGTTTTTCCACATGCGTTTCTTATAAGCCATTTGTTCATATGTGTTTGTTCATAAGTGCTACTTAAGCTACGATTACACGGCCATTTTTCCGCGGCATTTAAATGACTAAGAAACTGGCAGACCAAATGACATGAATTTTGTGTCATTAAACTGACGAAAAAAAAGACCGTGTGATCGCCCTTTGGCTGTTGCGTCATTTAAATGGCAGCTTCCAAAAAATGAATTTAATACGATATCTGTTCTTTCAATTGGTGCTATTCTCGTGGCGAAAGGACGTATAAATTCATAAATTGGTTTTTATTTGTGGTTGTGTTGTTCGACGCAGTCGATATAACCGAAGTCAGGAATATACCTCAACAAATAATCGAATTGATTGGCTGATATACGAAGGACATTGCGATTCAGGTTCTTCTACGCGCATTTCGAGCAGTAATTCTGGACAAAATCCACTCTTCTCGCGATGGCTCAACCACTTCTTTTGCCAAATACTCCGCTTTGGTCGTGTTAGCTCGATATCAAGATCGTCGTCACTGCTTTCCACCATAAATGCTGCCAAATACGCATTCTCGGCAATTTCCACCATCATCTCAATAGTTCTGTTAGCCAGTTTTCATTTATTGTAATATTTTTTTTCTTTTCACTGTTATTTAATTTAATTAAAAATGTCGTAGCACACGTAAGCGTCTTCGCCGAGAGAAAAACAGCAGATGCCAGTAGCTATATTTTTCTCATCGGTCAATATCAATACCGTCTGATCGCAAAACAGATAAATGACGCGAAATCGAAATAATACGAAAGGCGACATTTGTCATTTTGATGTGGCATGTCATTTCGTCTGATCGTGCAGTGTCTGTTATTTTATTTTGGGACATTCATAGTCATGATAGTCATTTCGTGTGATCGCCATTTTTTCGCAAATGACCAATGACGACTCGTAGCTTGAAAATCACTCTAATGCGACATTTTTTCCTGACGTCACAGTGCCATTTAAATGACTCGAAAAATGGCCCTGTAATCGTACCTTTATATCCGTCATCGACTTTGTAATACGCCCGAACTTCAAGGATAGGTTGATGGATGTTCGATTGGGTGCGATCAAATTTGTTTTTGCAGCTGTTACAATCCGATTTGGCAGTAGTTGTTATGTGCGATTGCAAGAAACAAAGAGTGCGCTTCAGCTACTAGAAGTATATGTTTTCAGTATTCAGCATAACAATTGCAGATTAGGTTATGTCATAGTTTTTCCGTCTAGCATTGCAGAAGTGATGTTACTTGAAAACAACACATTTATGCTTTGCAAAAGTGAGAGACGCCGTTCAGTCGCCTGTAGTTGTAGTTAGGTCTGTCAATCCAAACCAAGAGAACTTCTCTCTCCCTCCCAAAACCTTCCAAACAATCAGTACAAAGTTTGTTTCATGATACGACTTCCACTTTGAAAGAACCTATGATACCCTTTACCTCATCTTTATTATCGGAATAGGCGTGCATATGGTTATTCATAGTTACTTTTTGGCTTTTTTAATTCTTTGCGCTTCGCAGTTTTTGTCGCAGCACCATATACCACTCCGAGTCGCTTCACTCCATAAACATCTCACGAAGGGGTCAACGGAGCAAATGAATTTTGTCCGAAAAATATACATCAACTTGTTGATTTTCCAACACGCAGTCGTCGTGGTGTATGTCTGGGATGTGTTATGCGAAATTGCATATAAACTAGCAAATGTTTTGGTTGCTGTAGTCCTTGCCGATCCGCCCTCCTTAGTGATTTGCTCCTTTGGTCTACTTTGTCATTTTCTAAGCGAGGAGCAGACTTGAAACTTTGAATAGCTGGAACTCTTGTTTTTGACTCTCAACCGATATTTGGCCATTTTCTAATACATACCTACAACAATTTTCAGTGCTTTTAAATGCTCTTCCTCCGTTTTCTTACAGGACCTAGCAAAACTGATGATCAAAGCACGCCGTGAAGAACACAACGAAAAGGAGATGTACCAAAAGATGTTGGGTCAAGCCAAAAAATTGGAACAAAAGAGTAAACAGCCACAGCAAATAGACACTCCAGAGAGTTCAAAGGTGAATTTCCAAAAAAATGTACTCTATGAATTCTTGTAAAATATTTTGCTTTACGTTTTCAGTTGAAACTCCTTGGATATTTGATGGGATCGATTTTGATTGGTGTTGCCGGTGTGGCTATGTACCGATATAAATACTAAAACAACGTGTTTTCTCCTTTTTACTTCCCTTTGCTTTGCCTTATTATTTATTTTTAGTTCCTCCTGTGTTGCCTTATTGTTCCTTTTAAGCGTAACTGAACAAAATCGATTTCAGATTCTACTCAATCGCAATCCAAGGCGACTACTCTGAAGTTGAATTCGCAATCGTTTCAGCAATTGAACAAGCAAATCGTATATTGTTTTCATTTCGTTCAAAAACATTTATAAATGTTGATCATATAAGTTTTTGGTTATTTGCTAACGGACATAAACATAATATTTTATATTCTTATTTTTCATTTCTAAATACTTATCTCTCGAGATATCATTCCAAGACAGACGTTGGAACATTCTATTTTTTATTTTTCCGATGGTAATGGTCAGGTGGTTAAAACAAAAAGGTAAAACACGAAATTCATGTAAAACTTATATATTTGGTAGTGTGAAGCCGAATTGGCTATGATTGTACACAGAATTTCGATAGAAATGTTATATTTGTTAGGGTTTTTATGTTAAACTGCAATCTTTATGCTAATCAATGTAATCTGTTGCCAATAAGTCACTTGCATTGAATTTTTTTACAAAAAGAACAAATAAAACAGTTTATGTAGAACGCTTACATATTGTACGTACAAGATGTGAATAAATATATTTCTTTAAATCGGAATGAGCATTTTTATTTGTTTCCAATTGTTGTGTGTGTGGTTGAATGGTGTAGATCATTTAATAACCGCATCGGTTTGTATTAAAATTCTGTTAAGTGTTTTGTGAGTTACAGGCAGAATTAAAATATTCACAGATTTGAATATTTGTTTGAATTAATTCTTTACTCTATACCATGGAAGATTGTCAGTTGTAATCGCTAATAGTTTGACAAATAAAAATTACTTAGCTTTTACTTTTAGTATTTCTATGCAATCCATTAAAAATGTAACCAAGTTAGCTAAGACCGACCAAGTCTTGCAAAGCGGTAACTACTCCTTTGACTATTTCTATGCTGGATGCGCTGATTTTCTCCATCTGAGCAATTTCCTGCAGCTTACAAACATTATTCTCTATGGATTTAAGTAAAAGTTCAGTTTCTGTGTCTGTTTTGATTTTCTTCGTCAGAGGCATTTCTTTATCAATACGGCAGACATGACGCCATTTACTTTTTTCCACTGATCGTCTTTTTACAATCTCTTTATATACATTTTCGCTTTTCTCTGTGCTCACGCTCACAGTTGGCATGCCGTCTTTATTCCCGAAGAGCGTTATGAGTTCATCACATTCAAACACGTTCAGTATTTTTTCCGAGTGTTTTGCAAGTCGAGGAATTTTTAGGATTCTTCTCAAAAATCCAATTAAACATAATTTTGTCGAGTGATCTTCAAACGTGGAAAGGTCCATACTCACAGCCGTAAGTATCTTAAGAATCTTGATATCATCGATGAACTCTATCTTGGATGCAAGGTAATCCAAAATACTTTCCAGCAGCAAGTTGAACTTTTTGCTTTTTAAGGTAGTCTCCAGATACAGCAGCAATAATTCAATCAGCTCATCATTTCGCACGGACACTGAGCCGAGGAGTTTTAAATCTTTAACCTGATAATGGAAAAAGGTTTGCAAATCAGTTGGTATTTTATATATCTTGTATCTTACAATCGTGTAGAAACTGTCCGCTGTTATAATGTCGGAAGACTGTTTTAGAAAACGGACAAGTTCATTTGTAAAGTGGTGAACGATGGTTTCATTGTTTGGGATTGCATCCAAACCAATAGCGAGTAAGAACCTGTCACCGGCTAAGCTGCATGGGTCGAACTTGCTCCAAATTTCAGCCTGCTCATTTGTAGTGAGTAAGCTGTATAGATTTTTCAAGAGAACCTCCACATGCAGAGCTGAAGGCTGATTGGAAAATTTCGTAAAATGCTCGTTGATGTCCTTCCAAAAAAAGAACTGTGTTAATCTGGTGGACGGGTTAGAGATTCTAAAGAAAATAAATAAATAAATTATGTAACGAATGGCTGAAAACTTTGATGATATACCTGAAAATTGTACACCATATATCGATAGCTGTGATCGCTAAAACGATATCGTCCTGCAAAATATTCTTAACGAGATTGCTTTCAACTTGTTCCAAACGAAATTGAATTTGAAGCGAGCTCAGAGTTTCAATGAACCGATTGTATGTTGTTCTCGATATAAAAATGTGAACACCTTAAAAGAAGAGAGCACTTGTTAAGCTACAATACACTTGGGTTTCGTGTTGGAAAAACAGGAATAAAAAAATCTTTTCCACATAAACACAGCGAAATCAGTGGTTACCGACTTTTGGGTTGTTTATATGGAAGGCTTGTGCCTTCAAAGTGCAGATTGCGATATACGTTGTAATCTTATAAGTTTAAGCATATATATTTCCCAACTTTTAGGCAACGCCTTTTCTTACTTTTGGGCAATCTTTTGAAAGTTTCATCAAAAATCTTAGTATTCAAGCTTTCAACATCATTTCTGCGACATGCTTGTGAAATCACCTCCAACGACACTTCATAGAAAGCCTCGTTATTGTTTATGCTGCCAATGCGTTCACTAAATAGTATCTAGAATAAATCAGATCGGAACAAAAGTTTGTTTAATATACAAAAATGACAATTTAACATACTTCATAAAACAGTTCATTTCTGTAAGCAAAGGGCAACACATCCCTATAGCCTTTTGTAATGTATTCTTCAACAGCTTTCTGTACAGGGGTATCCATAATATAAGAAGGAGGGCTGCAACATGTTTAGTTTCTAAAATAATAGTCGCTTTATTTAAATGTAAAAGACTTACCTTAATACCACTGCCAGAGTGTTCAGATAATCCTCGCAAACTGGAAATGGTACATGTTGAAAATCCTTCGCAATATTTTGCAAAAGTCTCAGATAAAAATTTGTTACCTTTAGGTACTTTTCTATTTGTTGAATTGGTTCTTTAAGAGAGTTCTATAATGAATAGGATATATAGAAACAAATATTTAAAATGGGTTAAATTTGATTGGAAACCTCTTTGTATACAGTCTGTACGTTTCTACCGATTTCATTGATTAGAAACGACATCGGTCGTTGCAGCCAAATATTTTCTTCGAAAGAAAAACTATCGGATTGTGAAAGAACAACATGTTGTTGAGCCAACCTTGCTATACTTTTCCATGTATCAATGGCAGTTTTAATGTCCAACTTTGGTGTCGCCTCTCCAACAGCGCATAAATGTGATATCACTGTAAATAGACTGTGAGTTTGTTTTGTCATGTTATGCCGTGAAACACATACGATTCCGAAAGATTGAAAAACTATCATCAGCGAAACAAAATGACTTTGGATTCTCCATAATAATACGAAGTATAAGAGCTTGAATTGCAAGTGATTTCTCCAACATTTTATTGGCATTCGTCAGACTTGTGAGCCTAAAAATATATAATAAATACTCTTCTATACACAACTTAAATTCATACTTTAGAACAACAACCAGGTAGCTGTTTACTAGCGAAAGGCCAAAACACAGAAACGCTGTGATCTCATTTGTTCCAAATTCCTTAGCAACCGAACGGATCCAAGTGAAAAGTTCCAACGAAAAGTTGAGTGATGCAAGTAGTTTAGCATTTCCTGTATCGTTATCGCTTACACATTCCTGGCATTCATTTAGCATCTGGAAGACAACCGATGAGCACCGATCAGAGATGTTTTTTTGTCACTTACCTCCTTAATTGCAGAGGTGAATATTTCTAATAGTTGAAGTATGTCCTTTTCACTGATGTTTTTAGGTCCATATTGCTGAATTAGCGACGTCGTCCAAGATTTAAATATCTCATAGTCTGAAACTTCGCCAGCTTTATAGCTTTCGTATTAGAACGAGTTAAGGCAAATTATAAAATTCTCTGTTTTGTCCAAAGAACAACGAAAGTAATTATTTTTGAAAAGGATATGAGAGTTATTTGTACAGCTCTCTCCGACGGAATAGTTCCGACACCATTTTTGGAAGATAACTCATTAAGTTCTTTGAAATTGAATGCTATTGTCTGTGTACTCATATTCAAAATTAAAATGTTTTAAAAAGTTTACAGACGCAAAATTTTAAATTCAAAAATCATAAACACAAACACAGCCAAGTTACAAAAAATCCCGCTTAGGTAAATGTCAAATTGACATTTGTTGTGAATATAAACCAGCGTTACCGTTGTAGTATAATGTGGTATTGGATTGGACACTTGATATGTTCGTTTGGTACGGAAAAAGTTATATTTTTCAGATTTCAGGGCACTTTAGCGAATCTGGATTTTTACTCTGATCTGCTTCAGATTTACGCTTGAGTTTAACAACTAGTGGAGTTTGTTTACGTTTTCTTAAATTTTTTTAACTACAAAAACAAAGACGTTTTTATGTTCGATTAGACACACGAAATCTGAGAGCGAATCTGAATAAGCCGTATCGAATACCATACCACAAGTGTAATGAAAAAGTACATTGAATTTTGAAGTATTTCGTAAAGCTATCAGCCATAGCGAGGTATCCGTCAGAACGGAAACTGCTCTGCAGCGCATACTCTGTAGGAACCAAAAATCACATTCGAGGTATCCGTTTTCGGAAAAAAAATAATTGAAATACGATGACGCGTTCACGTCCTCGTATTGTTTGGTGTTTTTTTTCGCCTGATTTTGCACTGTAAACACAAATTGAAGCAATAAATACAAAAAAAAAATGCGCTGGTAACTGATTGTTGTCAAAGGATATCGGAAACAATTCTTATGAAATGTCTGAAATGTCACTCAAAAATAAACTTCATCGCACTGCAACGCAAGACGCTGAAGTGCGTGACATTTGTATCGGAACAATTCGCTAGGGCCGTATACCTATGTAATCACAATCACAATAGTAATCATTTTAATTAAATGTGAAAGTATGTTATATTATATATATATATAGCGGATTATATTAGGCGTGTTTTTTTGAGCAGCGATCTTAGCAAATTCTTATGTCGTTTTCCATTGGGACAAAAAATCAATCTTTTTTTTGATCTAAATCACTTTTCGCGTTCCATTGGCAAAAAAAAATCAATCTTTTTTTTGATTCGGATCACTTTTGCAAATCTCGATATTTTTTCAGATTTACACATACTACCACAAATACAGCACAGCTGTTTTACGTCATTTAAAGAATTTGCTTTAAAACAAATGTGCAAAGTTTCGTGAAAACTAAAATAAAGAAATTCATAAACAGCAATGGACATAGTTTTGGAGGAATTATTATTAGGAATTATATTCACTGTCTTGCTCAAAATCTGGAAACTACGAATCACCGTAGCTACTCCATTTGTATCTACAACAAAGGAAAGATTTTTCAAGCCGATTTCCATGGTTGATTTTACCGAAACCAAATGCAGTTTGAACAGCTGATATTGTTGTCAAAAACGCACTAATTCATTTACAAAAGCAGATCAATTTCATCGCATGTTCCATGAGCCGCATAAAAACTGAGATCTGGAAAAGATTTTTGGTGGTCCCAATGGAAAACGACATTAGTATGATTTGTCTATGCTTCTGAGTACTAACTTGACAGTTCGCATATGTGGCTGTGGAATACGAAACGTCAATTGAAACAACCATGACTCACAATGGTAACATTTTTCATATAAAACTACCCATTGTGACCTAAAAAATATTAAGTTTGAAGGTTAAGAATCATTATTAGCAAGGCCGAAAGATTAGCTTGTATAGGAACAACTAGCGCAATAAGAACAACACCCATTGCTGGATTGCGGCTATCCTCAATTTGCTACCGATAGACACATACATGCAAGAATCTGCTGCCAAGAATGGCTAAGGATTAGACAAACTTAAAACTTGGACACGTACAGATTCTACAAAAGTACGAGGGGAATGCTGTCAAAGCTGACGAGATGTCTCCCCATCTGGACTTTGATATACCGTCCTTTTACTATTTTCCTTGAAGCGATAAATGGAATACAGATGAACCCATAAAAAGGAAATCAATATCCATCTACAGAGATGTATCAAAGATGGTCTGTGGAACAAGTTCTTAAATATTTTATGAGCAATTATATATATACGGCTCAATCGGACCTCCCGATCACAGTACTCGTAGTGTCTCCCAGGCGGAAGATCTTGCAATCGCCGAAGCTATGCCCATATTATGGTGTCAATGTTGGCCCAATACAATATGACCATATTTTTTGAGAGCCAGCCGGTTTGGAAAGCAGTCTCTGCTATTGAAATAAAGTCAAAGCAAGTTTGCTTAGCTTACTACTGAATTTGCTTTGGCAACAAATATTTATTTTAATTTAAAAATGTGCACCCAAAAGGATACATGAGAAACGCTGGAAATGTCAAAAGCACCGGCGATTGAGCTAGCCGGAAAAAGAAATCTTATCCCAGAGAACTCGAACTGAAGAGACGCGCATTTATTGATGGTTTACTACGTTTGATTAAGGCATCAACCGTTTGTGCGGGATATGAGAATGATATTAATTCTTCGAATGCAAATTATGGTAAGTCATGCTTTTTCAAAATAGTGCCACTTATTGTCCAACAATTGCATATCGTTTCCCAGGAGCCAGGGCATAATCTTAGTCAATGTTTTCACGTATATCGAAGCGGCATTTCTTCGATAAACTTTATGAGCGAAATCAACCGTCGCACGAAACATTTATCGCCAAATAAATATTATCAAATGAACTCGTAAACAATCGAAACCCTCCTCCGCAGAGAACTAGAAGCGAACCAAATGCAAAGAGATGGCCCTAGCGCCAACCGTGATTTGGTTAATTTGCTTCACCTATTGTTGATCTGGAGACCACGATGTGTCTGACATAGATATGCAGAAACATACATTTAACTTCGTAGCCAAGTCAATTAGTTATTAAAAGAAGTGGTGTCCCACATTTATTTTTGTACTTCCCAGAGTCCGTTCAGAAAAATATTACGTATACGACCGAGTGGTTTTTATTTTAATTGTTATAACATAGGTACTTAAACTAAAAATTACAAGATATTGGCACCAACAACTTTTATTGTACTTTTAACCATCCTTCCGTTTAGTTTTTTTTGTAAGAAATAAATAAATAACATTCATTCATACACACTTGCAGCAACTTCATCTAGAACGGTAATATTCCAGCAATCATAGTGTGATTTCTAGCTCGGGCTTTTGCTTCAAAAAATGTCTGATACGCCCGTTGTTGTTCCTCTGCTGGTATAAGAATACCTGATAGAGAATATCAAATAAAATTTAGTAAACAAAAGTTTTGTCGGCAGTTACGACTTCTTCTTACCAGCAAAACTCGCCGAAACGAAACACACAATGCTTCCCACAATGAATGCTCTGAGCGCCACGGAGGTGATCAAGTTTCGTCTGCTGGGTGCCATAGCCGACAATGAGCCAATTAAAATACCCAACGAACTGGGATTAGCAAACCCGCAAATGGCAAACGTAGCAATTCCAGCACTGCGAGTCTAAGAAGATAAATAAATCAAAAACTGAATGCGACTATACAATCAATTCGAAAACTAACCGAAATCTCTTCTCTTTCTATATACTCCCCCAATCGTTCGTATGCCACAAACTCGTTTATAATAGTCTTCGTGGCCACAACCTTGGCAATGATGTCACAGTCTTCATTTGGCACACCCATCGCCCATGCCAGGGGAATGAAAATTTTCGAGAAGATCCACTCAAAGTCAATCTTATTCCACCCAATGAGGTAGCCAAACCAATTGACGACCGAATTGAGGAACGAAATGAATGCCACAAAAGCCACAATATTCGCAATTATCCCTAGAATGATGGGAATGGCTTGGCTAGCGCCATTCGAAGCTGCATCTAGAAGTGATGAATCTTCTCTGAAAAGTGCAGTGCATCTGTCATTAGTCAAAGGAGCACGATTCTCTTACGGATAGCTTACGATTTTTCCAACTGCATGTTCTTTGACGAAGTCTTACTCTTCTCGGTCTCCGGCATGTACAGCTTCGAAATTGCCAGAGTTGCAGGTGCAGCCATCACGCTCGAAGTAATCAAATGCGCGGGCGATGCCCCAAATGACATATAGGCTGCCAGTACTGTACCCGAGACAGTGGCAAACCCAGATGCCATTATCGAATGTAACTCAGATGCTGTAAGATGTTTGATATATGGCCGGATCAGCAACGGGCTCTCTGACATACCGAGGAAGATATTTGCAGCCGCAGTGACACTTTCACAGACTGTCGTTCCCAGAACCTGTTGCAGTATCCATCCGAGCTTCATGACAATCCATTGCATCGTACCCATATAGTACAAAATTGATATGAAGAAACTGAAGAAAAATATGACTGGCAGAATGGCGAAGGCAAACACTCCATCGTCTACGATTTTGTCACCAAAAACGAATCGACTGCCGTCCTCGGCAAAGCCCAAAAACGTCGCCACCTTATCGCCCAAGCACTGGAAAATATTCCTTCCGACCTCCCAACGAATGCAAACCACTCCCAAAATAAACTGACACAGAATGCCTGTGATCACTGTTCGCCATGGAATATCCTTGCGCGACGTTGAGAAGATAAACCCAGCCAGTATGAAAAAGCACGGAGCCGTGAGTCCCTTAAGCTTCTTGGGTTCGTTGCGTGTCTCAAAATACAAGTATATCGCTAGTATTGCCAAGATGATCCCTATCATTGCTGCTGACACAATTCTGAAAGAAGAGAAGGAATTGTAACTGATTCAGTAACACCAAAGGACCTCAAGCTTACCTTGTCCGACTAAATTGCATCCACCATTTACCAAATGGCTTTAGTTTGGTCTGGTGGAATTTCCTCCCTACCTTTGGCTTTAACACGAAATAGTAGAACAATCCCAAATAGACAAAGCCTAAGATCAGCACTAGCATGCCATAACCGCTGCAGTACTGCATAGGGCAGTCGATGTAGCATCGGCCGTCATTGGGGTAGTCTTGGATACTATTCCAACTTCTGTCCGGAACTGTTAACATTTGAATATGAGCACATAAACAAAATGCATTTGATAAAAAACTCACCGACCACAGCATAGTGGTAGGTGGCAAATCCAAAATAGACACCGACAACGATGTGCAGAAGCGTTTGCAAGGCGAGTTTCACTTGAGCCCAGTATTTGAACGGTTGCTTTGGCGGTGGCAACGGGTCCGCCCCCCCATTTTCAAGCTGGAATTCCTTGCTGTTGTCGTCTGTCTAATATTGAGATAAAATAACTTGACTCTTGATTGCCGTGAAGTTGCTTCAGGATTAGAAGTATGTCTTACATATGTGAGTACTGTGGACTTATGATCATCGACGTTTAGTGAGGATATGTTGATCCCGATGGGCATAGACTTAGACTGGATGAAAATATGAGAGGCATTGACAAACAGAAAATGCGTGAACAAAGAAACACGTATTCAAAATTATTTTTAAAGCTTACATTGTCGTCAGCGTAGGCTTCGTTAAGTTCACCCTTCATTTTGATTGTCTAGCAGGAGGGACTCTGAAAAGATTTAGTTCATGTTTGAAAGCAAGACAGATAAATGAAATGAGGATGTTTTCAATTTACGTCAAAGAAAACAAAATATTTCCTAGGCATAAGCCTGAAATTATTCAACTGCGTAACTTCACATCTTAAGGTGTAATACTCCCAAAGACTGGAATGAAGGCACTGACTTTGAAAAGTCAGTTTTAAAGCATAACAAATGATCTGGGCAGTCATAAACAGCAAATTCTAATAATTTATGTAGCGATATTTATGAAAAAAAATTCAAGTTGAAACGAATGCGATTCTTGATTTAATATAATTTACTGTTTATTTTTTGTGCTTCCAAGATCGCGCACTAGCAGGGAATAACATATTTATTAGCCATGAATCCCATTCAGTAATTCGATAAGGTAATATATTCCGCACTAGCGATGTCATAACATTCCACACAAGTGTAAATGAGTTGGATTAGTGAATTAGATATCGAGTTGCTATAACAAAAATCGGGCGTATTAACCAAATCGCAAATGAAACTGATGGACTTAGCTTTTGTATCAAGGGGGCGTTTCAACCGTTTAGGGCTGATAAGTTATCATGATTAGTTAAGTTGATTACAAGTTATTAATGCTCGCAGAAGATTAGCATTAGTTACGAGTTTATCTGCTTGAAATGGGAATCTAAAAAAAAAGATAACTTGCGTGTGGTTACTTTGGTGACGGGAAAAAGGAAATACAAGTAAAAGTGTTATCATCGGCCTGGCCGATGCTTTGAAACCCTCCATTGCATACAAGGCATGCAAAACTGGCTTTGTATGGGAGGTACCTGAACTACTTGACCGATATATTCCAAATTTAATATAAACCTGACGACGATAAAATTAAGTCCTCTCACAAAATTTCACTTGCCTAGGTCGATTTGTTTTGACGATATCCTGTTTTCAACAGACAGAGAGACACATCGGCCTAATATTGATTTTGTATGGGAGCTACCAGAACTGCTTGACCGACATAGCCCAGTTTTAGTAACAACTTGACGACAATAAAAGGAAGTCCACTCACAAAATTTCACTTGCCTACGTGGATTCTTTTGGCCGCTATCGTGTTCAGCGTTACCACTTCAAAAAAAGAGGAGCGCAGTAGATCACTAAAAAAATGCAGTAGATTGGATCTTTCCGCAGTAGATTTTTTATTATACAAAAAACAAAGATAATTTGCTTAAAACTGTATTAATAATCACATTAGTGTTTTTTTATAAACGTTCCATCAATTAAATTATAATTTTGAAAATACTCTAAAAGCCCAGGAGAGTCTGAGGGTGTCAAAAATGAAAAGTGCAGTAGATTGGATTTAGTGGCAGTCGATTTATTTTTTGCGAAAAGTGCAGTAGATCTACTGCTATTGCAGCAAAGTGGCAACGCTGATCGTGTTTTCAACAGACAAAGAGATACATGGGTATAATTTTGATTTTGTATAAGAGGCACCCGAACTACTTGACCGACATAGCCAATTTTTAATACCAACCTAACGATGATAGAAATAAGTCCTTTCGCCAAACTTCATTCGCGTAGGTTGATTCCTTTGGACGCTATCGTGTTTTCAACAAACAGACAGACAGACAGACGGACATGGCTAAATCGATTCAGAATGTGATCCTGATTCAGAATATATGAGGTCTCCGATGACTCCTTCTTGGCGTTAGAAATGTAATGACAAAGTGAATATACCTGCCTGTGGAGGGTATAAAAATGACGCAGGTCCATAGGGAGTAGGGACCCTTGGCCTAGCTTCTTACAACCATTCGTTTTGTGTGAGTTTTATATTTTTGGGACGAATGGAAGGGATCCACAATTTCATACCGAGTACAAACGGCCAATGTTTGTCAGACGTTCGCAAGAGGTGGCGCAGTGAAAAAAACCTTAAGCTGGAATTTGGGTTTTTCGGGATTCGAACTTGGGGCCCCTCGCTTAGTAGTCCAACATACTAACCACTAAGCCAATGCGCCGACACACGAATAACGAGAACGAGTAAATAGATAGAAATAGCTGAAATACCACCTGTATGGCATATAAAGGGTCTTTCATTAAGGACTTCTTTTTTAAATGAAATCCAAACTACTTTGATAAGTTGAGATATCTCAAAAAAAAATTGTATTGGCTTGAACTTTAAAAACATTTATGGATGGAATTCGACTTCGTTCATGTATCCACCACGGGAACGTATGCAGCGGTCGATACTGTGAACCCAATTTTCGATGACTCGGGCGCATATTTTGACCCATACGGCCGCTATTTCTCGTTCAATATTGGCTCTGAGCTCCTCTAACGTCGCCGGCTTGTTGCCCAATGATTTAATGTAGCACTAGAAAAAAAAAGTCTAGAGGCGTTAAATCACACGATCTCGGCGATTTCTTCTCGAGATAGCACGTTCGCCAAACTGAGACTTCAATAACTCGATTGTTGCATCCGCTGTGTGGCTTGTGGCACCCTCTTGTTGGAACCACATATCAATGATGTCGAATTCATGCAATTGCTCAAAGAAATATTGTTCCCACATGTCTCTGTACCGTAACTTGACGGCCATTTTCATCGACGAATAAAAACGGCCCACCGGCATAAAACCGCACCAAACTGTCTTTTGCGGATGAAGTGCTGTTTCATGAAGTACATGAGGATTCCCACCTGTCCAGTAACACATATTTTGCCGTTTAACCAAAAATGCGTTTCATCGCTGAAGATAATTTTGCGGTAGAAATACCACTTAAGTGGTAGAAGTCCCATCACTGTTTGCAAGTTCCGTACTTAAACAATGCTGTCAAATACATTGAACGTAATTTAAAAAATTAAAGCACCTACTCTGGTGTAACGTGATTGATCACAAGCACGATAAAAGATCAGATTAAAAGCAAAAAAATAGCGCCTGTCATAGTATGAGTACTTATCGTTTATTTTGTAATTTATTATTTTTATTAAAATGATTACCGCTTCGTACAGCTTTATTCACGAGTAGAATAATATTCGAGTACAAAAGTAACTTGTGATTTAATCTTGCCAGTGGGTCTTCCCCATTTTGTTTGTTATAGGTGTCGCAAAAAAAAAAAAAATCAATGGCACTCCGGGAGTGCCGACAGATGTGAAAACTTGAACAATTACGTGTGTATTTTTTGAATTGTCAGGAAATATTTTAATGTGCAGGAAATTCTTTTCTTATTCATTATTACAAACTACTATGTAGTAAAAAAAAAACTACAATTTCCAGTTTCCTTTAATGCGTTATTGTAAAGGGCTTTCCAATAAGAGGTGTTATTTTGGTATTCAAAGAAAAATGCCATATTTTGAGATAAATGATCGGATGTTTATTTCATAATAAAGAGGAAGGTATGCCGTTAATAATGAAAAACAACATCAGCCAAATGGCCACCACGAGCACGCATACAGGACCATATCCTTTTCATGAAATTTTCCATAACCAAATCGCAAAGTGGCTGCCCTATGTCCTCGATAGCCTCACGAATTTTATCTTTGAGGTCTTGAATCGACGCTGGGCTGTTGGCGCAGACCTTATCTTTCTTATCTTGGGTTTTCCGAGCGACAATTTTGCTTGTTGACGTAGCCACCGAGGTGGAAATGGGCCTCATCAGTCGAGATGATTTTTCTATGGAATTCCGGATCAATTTCATGCATTTCAAGGACCCAATCAGCAAAGACACGACGTTGTTGATGATCGGCCGGCTTGAGTTCTTGTAATGACGTTTGTGGAATGCCCAATTCCAAAGAAAGACGAGGAATGGACAAACCTGGGTTGTCTTCAACACTTTGGGCTACAGCCGCAATATTTTCAGTTGTTCTTGCACGGGTTTTATTCTTCACATCACTAACTTGTCCCAACAGCTCGAATTTGTCCACCAATTTCTGTATTGCGGTCCAACAAGGTGCTTCACGACGACCAAAAAAATGCTTTAGTTTTGTTAACTGTCACTGCAAGATTTTCATCATTTTTGTAGTGAATTTTAATAATTTCAATGCGTTGTTGAAGCGTGTATCGTTCCATTTTTAGTAATGGCGTTCTACTTGTCAAATGTCAAAGAATAAAAGCTTCAAAAGTGACAGCTACCGAAATATCGGGTCATTCACAATAACACCTCTAATTGGAAAACCATTTACATGAAAAATAATGCATACTAGTGGGTACCCGCGACTTCGTCTGCGTAGAATTAGTACTTCGAGTAACTCATTAAAATATTTATATCAATGGGGTCAGAAACTATCCTATCTTTCCAGCCAACAAATTAGCTCAACACATTTAAATTCATTGGTAAAATACTCAGCAAATGTATTTATTTCTTAACATTCCCCGATTCCCCCGCAAATTTTGAAAATTCTCTCTTAGATTTCCTATGACTGTAAACTGTAACTCTCTTCGGCCGTCGACTCTCTTTCATGACGTCGTTTGTACATTGTAGATTGTACGGGCTAAGGCGCTATGGACAAGATGAATGAAAGAAATCATAGTTAGTACACAAATGCGTAGTTGAAATTTATTGTAGTAAAATTCAACTTACTACTACAGAAACTAAAGATATATAATAGAGTAGATGGATGGATGGATGGATTATTTGACATACAAAAATTCCAATCTATTGCTTAAAACATAAATTTACAAATGAATGAAACATGCAGTTCAATTAATTGGTATTCTTTGAAACGAATACCAATGAAACTTATGAACATTGTTAAATAATCTTTGCCAAAATTAAAATTAAATGTAACCTCGTTCTTAAAGAATGCATTTCCACTTTCAAACTCTGTCCATTTTCCGAACACTCTATCTGCCATTCCTTAAAAATAATTCCAGCTTCCTCTTCCGGTAAGTGGAATGAAATTGGAAACAAATTTTAAAGCTGTTTGTTGTATAAATGCAAAATGTTTTGTTTATTTTTTTATATTTATGTTTAATTTTTGATATATATTATATTATTCAAAAAGGCATCTTTTTTCTCAAGTTAGGCATTTTTTCGTCAAAAGTGGTTGGCAACGCGAACACCGGTGTCGCAATAGTACTAAAGGTGAGATTAGACTGTATGCCAAGTGGTCACAAAATGCCAATTTCTGACAGTTCTCCTGACAAAATATGGTCATACAATGTAATGGGCATATCTCATATGCTCTAATGACCTAAATGCCACATATGATCATGCTAAATTTGACAGATAAAAATGCCCAAATAGCATATAGTGTAATCGGACAATAAGTACGAATGCCAGCATAAAGCCCTATATGCCCATATGTACTTTATTGAAATTTATTTATAGCATTGCTGGCATTTTTCACGGAAAAAAGAAAAAATAATTATTTTGTTGTCATCTCAAAGTCCGTTCCAATTTCACAAAGACTGGTATCGCAACATTGATGTCGCGAGTTCAATGATTTTATCCGATATCAAAAATGCCCAACGCGCCTAAAGAATTTATCACTTGAAAAATCGACCAAATGCTGTAAACTACTGTAAACGGGATTGGCTAGAGGGCCCGATAATGTAATCTTCTATCATATAATTCCTTGGCGGTGAAACTCGATGACATTATAATTCGATAAGCGCTGGGCCAGGTTTAGGTAGAAAAATTGTCATATTCATCGGGCAAAACGGAGTTCTACCGGGTCCAGCTAGTTTCACATAATAAACTTTCCGGGGAGCTATCATTCGAAGCGTTTTTAATATATTCTATATAAATTGAGCCAAGTAAAGAGAATTGGATGGCAATGAAGGCTTGAATAAATCCAATGTTCCGATAATGAGATATGCCGATTCATCGAGTAAAAAGAGCGATAACCAGTAGAAGTAAAAGCGGTTATTATAGAGAACACTAAGGGGTGATGTATTCCTACTTTAATTTTAGTAATGGTGCTCTTCAATGCAAATGGTGAATCACGAATCTCAGCATTTTCCTAAACTCTTTCCATTAAGGCTGCAGATTTCCATTAATAAGGGGCCTTTTAATAATGTTAAGAAATCGCCATATTTCTTTGAAAGTATTTATTCTTTGGAAGGGAAGGACAAATTATTACATTTGTAATGCACTACAAGTGAAATAATTCTTTGCTGTCTCCAGCGATAGGTTAGGTTAGTTTAAAAAGGGGATAGGAAGTTCTTGGGAACTGATTGAAATATACTGCTATGGAAAAGAAAACAGACCAAAACCTTTTACCTTGAAAAACACCCAATTTCCCTGCGGAAACCAGGTGATCTTTCTAGTTTTTGTGGTTTATATCCTCTTGAAATTAGAAGAAGTACCTATACAGAAAATTACTTCACAGAGTATTATGTGCGTGTAATATTTTTATCAGCTTCCCGGTCGTTGCAGAATCTGCAAGTATCTGTGTCTGTCAGTCTAGTATTTTTGCACGTTTTATTAGATGGCAGTCCTTCGAAGGGGAAAGAAGAAGCCGCAATGAAGGGCTTCAGTGTGACTGACTGGGACTCCTACAATGAGTTACAAAAACACCTCGGCCCGTGCTAATGATAAGCTGTTTGGATCTGGAGTACATCCCCCATATGCAGAGAAGTTAAAGTAGTTATCATACCCAGGCAATTGCTCTCATGTGAATCCTATCATTCATCATTCCTTCCAAAAACTTTAGAACAACTGAATGAAATCCATTTACGCAAAAGCATTGACAAAAGACTTCTGTCAACTGCACAATATGCGTATTTCAAAGGTAAATTATTAGAAACGGCTTTACACACGCTAAAACGTTCTATAGAAGATTCTCTCCGTCATAGGGTCGCATTCATAAAGATAGGAGGTGCTTTCAATAATGTCAGCTCATCTCGGATGCCTCACTTGGCGCGTTGATTATTTTGATGCTCAATAGCCGAATTATAAACTCAAGTCTGGGTGAGATATCTACCAAAAGATCTGTCGGCACAGGAACCCCACAAGGTGGCGTCCTATCTCCCCTTCTCTGAAATTTAGTGGTGAATGAAACACCATGCCTGATAAGCCTGGAAGCGGGAATTTACAATGTAAATGCCTATGTGGACGACGTTGCTATTGCTGCGTCAGAAAAGTACATCAACACTTTAAAAGAACTTCTACAAGACGCTCTTAACAAGCTAATAAAATGGGCGAACAGATGTAGGTGGGGCGTAAACCCTCACAAAATTGAACTTGATTCCACACATTGACCTTCCATCTATAAACGGCACTTGTTTGGCTTTCTCAAATGAAGCTAAATATTTGGTACTTATTTTTGATAGAAAGTTAACCTGCCAAGAAAGTGCCACTGTGGCAGTTTTCTCTTACAAAAAAGCCATAGGAATCAAATGGGGTGTCCCTCACAGGCTATATATCTCTGTCATAAGACCGGCACTCGCGTACGGTGTGGTTGTCTGGTGGACTGCTTTGGAAAAAGCGCATAATAAGGATACGTTAAGCAAACTCCAAAGAACTGCTTGTTTGTGCATCGGGGGGGCTGTTCGAACCACCCCCTTGAGATCCTCTTTCATCTGACAGCCATTGACATCTTAAACAGACAAACGGCAGCTTCTGTAGCCGTACACCTCAAAGCTACTCACGAAAGCAAAACAACTAGCCTGGCAGTGCCGCAACCCTGAACAACTTCAAGAACCTTCCAGGAAACAGCGACTACACACCACACCAGAACTTCAATTTGATAGAAACTTCCAGGTCGCACTAGGTCATTCTGGGAGGAGTAAGCATTCTTGGATGATGAATCGATCCATTTCTTCACAGATGGTTCGAACACTGTGGACGGTGTTGGTGGCGGTGTCTTCCCCGATCTTAATCTCTCCTTCCGTCTTTCTGAACACTGTAGCGTTTTTCAGGCGGAAATTATGGCGATAAAAGAAGTCTTATCCTTGGTTTGGCAACAAGGCTTGGCATATTATCTAACGATTTTTGCAGAAGCTGCGTCTTGACGAGGAGGAGGAAGAAACTTTTCTTCTACATTTGGGAGCGTTCCTCTATAGTGATCTAAGCGACCTGAAAAACACGGACATTCGAAATCTCCTCCGCTTCATCGGAAGCTACGACTGGTTTAAGGAGAAGTTAAGGAATAACTATATGGATTTATTGGTATCACAAGGGATCTTAGAATGGGACAGCCACTTCAACATAACCTAACCTATTAGACGGCAGTTCCATGACAGTAGTTGTTCCCTTCCGAGTTTGAGAATTTCCCTAGATCGCTTGCTCTATGCCCGGTGATGTTTGACCACCTTTGGTGGGCCGTCAATATTTTTTGATTTTTAAAAGTCCACTTTCATAAATATGGAGGTGGTTTCTTTCCTAGTTCCGCTTGCGAGGGCATGCTCATCAGCCAATTATACCGCAGTATCCTGTCAGCACAGTTTTACTCGGTTCTGATTGCATAATGACTTAAGGATTGCGCGACAGTACCTGACTATTTCGGAGGTGATGTTCAAAGTCAGAGTGCCGTGGATAAATCCTGACTATCGATGTAGATGAGAATATATTTCTTCCATATATAGATCTCAACTGCAAAAACTCTGCCGCATACAGCCCGAACTTCTTATTGGAAGACACTTCATGTATCTAACAGCCATTTAGACACCCTCAGTTAGGGGTCTACAGAATAGACGCCAAAAACATTGCCTTCCCTGTTTTAGTGCCGCCTGTAACGCTGTTTTTTTATCTCTCCAGAGACAGATTTACGTCGGCAATAGCTGACGGGGAAAACAATTTAGGCAAGCGACGGTTGACTGAAGAGTGTAGAATGTAGATACATATATAAAATTAATTTTTAAACCGTATCGAAAAATGTTCATTCAAATGTCGTTGAGATCTCCCACTTATGTGGAAACATAAACGGTTTTAGAAACCCCCGAAATGAAAATCTATTTACTGGTTCCCAATGTTATCTCAATTACACAGACACATACATATATCTGTTCAAAGTTTATCATTTGCGTAAAGATGGAGGTATACACAGAACCAATTTTCTGATAGACGCATTTTGTTACTGCAATTTTAACACTTTTTTTTTTTATAAATCCCAAAGTAAGTAAAGTATTTCTAAAATCTCCCCTGACTCAGACATGTATTGTCTGTGTGTATATATAATTACTTCGCAGAAATGCCAAGTAAAACCCACAACGAAATGCCAAAAGTCTCCATGATTTGTATTTCCCCGGAAAAGTGCTTAAGTTATTCAGCTAATGTAATTTAATATTCCGAGGTTGGTACAGGTTTTTCTAGGCATTGAAATTTGTTCCACGAGACCACTGAACTGGCGTTCATTTTGCAAATAGTTATATATTTGTGTTGCGCGGACATATTTTTTATGGTTTCTGCCGATCGAAATTGCAATGTTTATTAGGGTTAGGCTGAAGAAGTTGTAAATTAATTCACAAGTTGCGAATCGGAGAAACATAAATTCATATGTGGGCATCAGAAAAATGGCCATAAACTCAAAATACTATCGTACAATCGAGCCAACAATTTTAAGCGATAAGTGTCTCGTGCTGCAAATCGGTGTGCGTATTTTACCTACGTATATTTGAAATTAATCTGAAGTGTTTTATATCACTACTTCTAAGTAAAGTAACGATTACTGTTAGAAAGAAACTTGAAAATGAATCGTTATAAGCGCGATGAAGGGTTCTCCCTGCTCTTAGGTTTACCAAACCTAATCTAACCTAAGCGTAGTGCAACTGTTGGTGAAGGACAGTGAAATATTTAAACCAATACTCAGGACCTTTTTAGGTACGCATTTCAAATGTGGGCGCGATTGGTATTGCCATTTGGTATATTTGTAACGTTTGTAGTACATTCTGTTGGTCAGAAAAGTGAGGGAGTCAGTTGTTTGCATAGCAACTATACAAAACGATTTTGTTTTAATTTAAATTTATTTTAAAGAATAAAGGCTTTTATTAGGCTGAACATTAAGGTTACTTATTTACTTAATCTGATGGCTTGCAACTCGTGAATGCTTTAATTTCTGCCGTTCACTTAGGCCTTCGGAAATGTGATTGTGGAAATCGCGTAAATCGTCTGTCAAGTCTGGATTCATTCTTGGTTCCGTTCCAAAATCGAAAATTTCCCAAATTTCCACACAAATTCACAAAATTTCCGTACATTCTGCCATTAATGCAGTTTATGTTAATTTTACGAGTTTAAATGAATAACATCCTTCTAAAATATGATTTGTCATAATCATCACTTATTCTTCGTTATTAAAAAATAGTACATAAAGATACTTTTTATTAAATAGTGTTCAAAAAGCTGTTTGCCTAGAAAATTAAAATTAATTTTTTTTAGTATTTTTATTTGTACTGTAATGAATTTTCATAGTAGCTATTTTTAATTTTCGATCTTAAGGAGTGCCCTATACTGATCCGAAGCCGTCATTTGTATATGGCATATATTGTAGGCACCAAAAATAAAACTCGAAGACCCTCATTAATAAACAAATGTGCAGAAGTTATTTAGCTTACAAACGTCAGTTAGCGTACACAAATTTGACTGCTGTGTAATCAATTGATAAATTTTATGCAGCGTTTATTAATACAGGGGTAACGAATGGTGGCAAGAAGCTACTTCAAGGGTTTTTTGGTTTTGTAGAGTCATACCCGATCAGTTTGTCACTCTGAGAATGGTGCTAGAGACATTCATATTCTGGCTTAAACTAAGCAAAATAAAACGTCAAAAACTTTGCAAAAAAAAAAAACTTTTATCTAACTACCGAAGCAAGTATCATTTTATAGATCGTTTACTCACCTAGTCAGAAAATCAGCGGAAGATAATGCAATCGTTCACACGTCGAGCTTCATAAGTCTGACAGAAATCTGACAGCATTTGTTTTTTTTTTTTAAGATCTATTTCTTAAATGACTTTTTCGGCGGAATAGTCGAACAAAAATATTCATTAAAATTGTACCTGAATACGAACTTGAAATTTCTATGCATCAAAAATTGTTTTTCCGAATTTACTCAGGTAGGTGACATTTGGGGAAACATTTACTAATGGTTTCGGATCATATCCATACAAAAAAGTAGTAGCCTTGAATCTGAAAACTTTCGTTTTTATTTTCGTAAACTGGAATATTTTTAAAACAGAAAAACAGCATTCCACACTCCGCCGACATTAAATGCTCGTAATTAATTTAGTTCCGCATGGCATGAACTCACGTGTGGACTTTCTGTAGGTATATAGCTGTACACCGACCTCGTTTTTTTTTATTTTGCTGTGACAGCACGTCACTATCGGCAATTCTATATCGAAAATCACGTTTTTCGAATGTTGTGGCTTAGAGGGTCATTGCACTGACTGCATTGCAGTTCAAACTACATAACTCATATCCAGGACATTGGGCGGCGGAACTGTTTGAACTTATTTCCAAAAGTCCTCAGTTTAACTCACTTGCTGTGCAATAATACAAATAAATGTCAACATCATTTGCCGGATGTGCTTAGCATTTGTAGAATACTCAGTTATTCTTATCCTGAACAAAGAGAAAACGTTCGTAGTAGGTATCTTTCGAGGGCCTCAACAATTTCAGTTACAAACACACCTATTTTGCAATATTTTCATCTGCCATAAAGAACGAAAACACACCATCATAAAGATATCACGAAATGATTTACTCGCTTGAATTGTTTTTATTTTTGTTTTTGTTTAAAAAATACGTCCCTGTGCCACATTGATTTTGTGAATTGAAAACACAGTTTAACTCGTGATCGTAATTCAATATTGTTAGACTTACATAAGCGGTTTATGAATAATTTGTTCTACTGGTCCAAAGGCAGTTAATGTACAGTCGTTAAGAAAAATACACTTTTGACACAGTCTCACGATCTCACCATACTGTCGTGCTATTTTCACGAGCGAATAAAATCACAATTGTTTATTTTTGTTCAAGTTGATATGCACAGTTGAGCAACCGCGGCAAAATGTTAAACGCTTTTCGGATACCTCATCGTTAGCTGAGAGTTACTTGTGTACTGTCGCGTCGTAGCTCACTTAATAAGAAGGGCAATCAAAAGTGAAAACAAATGGCGAAAACCACACTCCGATAATCGAATCCATCTTTTCAGCCGAAAAAAAAAACTAGATTTAAAAGTACAGCACTTGCTCCGATAAAGTCGACCGTAAACCGTTTACGGTAACCCAGGAAACTTGTACCTAGGCACATCTTTGGGGTAACTAACTTTTGTTATCACAGTTTTTTTTTACAAGTTCCAACAACTGCGCATTCAATTGGCTCAAACATTTGTGAGTGTGTATTCAGTTGGAGTGCCGTACAATTTCGCGGTGAATGGTGTTGGTGAGCCTCTATCGTTTTCGTTTTATTTTAAAATTTTCATCTTCACTTAATAACAATTTAGTGTTTTATGTCTTTGGAATTCAGCGTATCTTTGGTATTCGATTCCGGTTTCGATTGAAAATGATGCCAGCAATGGAATTCAATTGATCAGTGATTTCAGATACTCGTATTTGTTTGTGCCAAGGGCATTGAAAGCTTGGTAAATATATTCGAAGTAATATAGATGAACCCATTATCTGCGAGTTTTGTCACTTTTGGGGTCTCAATTTGCATCTGAAACGATAAGGTCTATGGCACGTTTTAATTTCAATCAGCTCTGATTAAAAAGCGGTATGCTGTTTGTCAGTGGGACATTATTGATCATTTTTAACCTGCACACTAAATATTTTGTAGGTCACAATATGCAATTTTGTATGGAAAATTGACATTGTAAGTTCGACAAATTTAGCCAGGACACTAAAAATGATTATTGGTATCGCAGATTGACTTCTAATACGGTTTCCGGTTTTGATTGACTTCTGTGGTGATTCCAATTCGGTGGTTGGGATACTACATAAATATTGGTTATGGTTATTGTATGAGTGAAACTAAAGTCACGATTAGACCTTACAATATATATCCCAAAATTTTACATGACTAAATTTTCAGATTTCTAATTCTCAAGTATTAGGTACTATGTGAACCTTTAAAATGTGAAAGTGATTTTTGTTGTTTAATTTTTGTAGGGCCGGGAATCTGTATTTTCACGAACGTTTTGCTTCATAGAGCTTCGATAGCAAAAGGTATTTCATTGACGTGTTTGTTTTCCTTTTGCGTCATAAAATTACAAAAACGAAAGGCATTTTCGTTTCGTGCGACAGCCCTTTCCTTACTTTTCATTTCTAGTTGCGGCTTTCACACACAACCTTATTTAACAAATAACGTGTCAAAATAAAAAAAAATAATAGTTGGCAGTGCGCAGCTGTCACCATAAAGTTAGAAAAATATTTAAGGAATGAGAAGAAAATAGATAGGGATAATAATTCACTTAATCTCATAATTTTGTGTAGCTCGTAAATTCATATATTTCTGTGCTTTAAGTGAACACCCCTGGGAAATGTCATTGCGTAATTCGCTGCAAATAACCATAAAGCAATAGAATTACTATATATTTTATTAAATTCTTACCGTCATTGCTGCAAATTTAAAAACATGAAAAGCAATTCACACGACCGCTTGTCACAGTTTGACGTTTGTAGATTTGCGCAACTTTCCGCAATTGATTTGCGCATCATAAACTGCGTAAACTGCAGAAATTTACCACCAATTTACCAAAATTTACGCAGACCTCATAATTTTCCGCGACTTTATTTATTTAGGCTCGGAAATCAACCGCGGAATGTTGCGCAAATCACAAAAATGTCAAACTACAGAGAGTCGCCTGTTGTTTTTTTGTTTCTAGAGTTGTTTTTATACTTGAAGCATAAATAAGTCGTTTAGTGCCAATTTCTCCAAGAATTTAATAAGTTTTTTTTCGCTTACTTTCGGTGTTTAACAACCGAATTGACAGTCGATTTACGCGATTTTCGCAATGATATTTCCGAGGGGTGTTCAATTAAAGCACCGCAGAAATTTATGAATTTTCGAGCTGCATAAAATTACGAGATCAAGTGAATACCCTTATTGATCGCAGAGGCATGCGTAAACTATTCTCCATACAAAATCTGACAGTTCATTTACGAGGTGGTAAATTGCTGCAGTTTACGCAGTTTATGAGGGTTTGACGCGTTTAAGTGAATACCCTTAATAAATTATTTAGGGCCGTTTGCTGATACGACTCATAGCCATATAAGTGCCATATAAACTTTTATGTGATAGTTTATGCCCTAAAAAAAGCAACCTGTAAGTATTTAAGTAGAACTCAAATCGTTAAGAGTCGTATGAGCAAACGGCCCTTAGAGCTTTTAATGGCATAATAGCTTCGAGCCCGAAAAGCAAAATGCACTGTCAAAAATCAAAGATCCTCGAAATTTGAAAATGATACTAAAACTATAAAAATTAAACTACAATACCACTTAAACGTCTGCGAATAGGACGACGCTTCAAGGATGAAAATTTTCGCTTTCGCATGATTTCTTTCGTTGTTTTAAAAGCGAAATTACTTTTTATTCCGTTTTTTATAAAACCCTTCCCCGGAATCCCTTGCACGGTCGTAAAATTGAGTAAAACTCGAAACTAACCGTCAAGTACTTTCGAGGTTAAGGCAACGAAAAAAAAACAGCTAAAACGAAAATCTGTTTAAAGCAAAATTTTTCGTTTTTTTTATTCATATTAGCAAGTATATTTTAAGCAGCCTACTTTTAGGGTAAAGTCCACAGCTGTACGAACTTTACCTTTTAGAACCTGAAACGAGTGTACCTTTTCGTACATCATGTTTAGTTGTGGAGAATTGAATTTCTTGTAAATATAGCAGTATTGATTTCCTTCTCATTCTAAGGTAACAATAAGGCCTCATTTGATTTAATTGTGTAATCATTCGCACCGCACCGCCATATAAAAGACAACAAGCTTTTTTGCATTGCATATCGATACGGCTCCACATTCCTTTCTTTTCTTTCTAGAAGTCCCCAATCAAAGTAAATGAAAACCGTCAATGAAATGTCATTCTCTTTCTTTCGCTGAAGGCTAAAATATTTGTTTATTCTAGAGTGTTATTTTAATAAGTCGGCTGTTGGATTGTAGAAGGCGCTGGGAGCGGAAGTGAGTCAACAAGTCAAAATGTGGATCGGGCATTATTGGATGGGAATGCAAAACATTGAAACTATCTCTCATAAATTTGAATAAATTCTGTTTCAATGCGGCATAAGGCATAAGGAAGACATGTCTACTGGCCATATCCACTGCAAGATAGAATAAACATTGTAGTTGACATAATTAATACATCTCTACTGCCACTTTGAGCAAGGGTTACTTCTTTGAAAACCTACCAACTGTCAACACACTTGACAACCCCAAGACTTGTTCGGCTAAGACAAATGCACCTTGTTTGGAACTCGTTTCATGGAGATATATAATTCCACTGGACTATACTTTCAACAAACGAAGTGTTAACCTATACTATAGTTCGTTCGCTATAAAAATTCGGTTTTCTTTAGAGAGTATTTAAAAAGATACCTTCTATAGTTATAGTTGTTTAGTGGTATAGAACTTCAAGTTGGCAACACTATTTTAACAGGCGGCCATTTTGCCAGCTGTCAAGTAATTTATTTTTAGTTTGGTTTGGCAGTTCAACATGAATAGACTGACGTCTGAACAACGCTTCCAAATTGTGCAAATTAATTTTGAAAATCATGGTTCTGTTCGAAATACGTATCGTGCACTACGTCCATTTTACGGTCAACATAATCGTCCATCAGAGCAATATCAGGATACGTCAATAAACAAAACTCAAGTGTATGTTGAGACACCGTTACATCCACACAAACTGACTGTTTGGTGTGCTTTATGGGTTGGTGGAATAATTGGTCCGTACTTCTTTAAAAACGATGCTGGCCAGAACGTTACAGTCAATGTTGACCGCTATAGAGCCATGATTACTGACTTTTTCGTTCATCAATTGATATACAGGAGCTGTGGTTTTAACAAGACGGCGCAACATGTCACACATTCGTGCCACAATTGATTTATTGAAAGAAACGTTTGTAAACCGCATAGTTTTACGTTGCAGACACGTGAATTGGCCTCCAAGATCGTGCGATTTAACGCCGCTTGACTATTTTCTGTGGGGACATGTGAAGTCGCTAGTCTACGCCGATAAGCCCGAAACGATTGACCACCTGGAGGACAACATTCGCCGTGTTATGTTGGAAAAAGTCATCGAAAATTGGACCTCCAGATTATACTACGTTCGAGCCAGCCGTGACGGTCATATGCCAGAAATCATATTTAAATTATAACACCAGAAGATTATCTTTCGAATAAAGCAAATTTCATGTCAATTTAAAAAAATAATCTTTGTTTTATTCCATTTATTCTACACCTCTAAAAAAGCACCCTACTACCAATTTACTTGTATTTAAATTGGCGCCGCACCTGAAACATCTAAAAACTGAAAAACACGTGTCGCAATCTGCGCACAAACCATCACTATTGCAAGATTTACGTCGTCACACATAAATACTGGAAAAAAGTGGAAACCTCAATTTGTTTCATATGAGTAAGCCTACGTGTGCATTGTCAATTAACAAAAATTGCATTTATTAGGTATGTCATTTTCTTCAACACCCACCTCGTACGTGCCCGTGTGGCAAATTACGAAATAGAGTAGATTTGCTATTCCTAGTCGCACTATTTGGGAACAGCAAACTGATTAAGTAACCAAGCTTTATAAGTAGTTGTATCCAACGAGAAACCCTATCGCCATAGGCGTGATTTACTTTTTTTTTTTTTGGAAAAATCTCTAAAGTAAAGTTGATTACAAATTATTAAATCAGATCCTTATCTTGTATACGAGTATAAATTAATTGAAAACAAGGCAAAAGCCAACTGATAAAATCGACACATTAAGTTGCTGCTAGATAGTGAAATATATGAGTTCTATCCGTTTTGCTTCCTCATATGTGTAGCAACACCTATAGTATTAACCGACTGGTTGTGTGTAATTAATTTTATCAGAAAATATTGAGCGTTAATCTCTAAATTAAATCAAGGATAATATCCACTTTACTTCGCTTTGGAAACGATGACTAATTCTAAGTGCATAATGAGATACTTACAAAATCACAATTAAGAGTTCAACAAGATTTGAATCCTGTAATAAGGGTGTAGAAAATATTGTTTCTCATTCAAGAAAATAGTAAGTGCACCACTGCGCAACTTTCCCATTTGGCTGGAACACGCTTGTAATTGGCAGTGTTATGTTACCCTGTTATCTATCTGAAAGCTTAAAAGGTGGTTGCAACTATACGCACTTACGCATTATACAAACTGTCACCTCATTCTGAGAAAATTGTTGCATCACTAGCAAGAACGGATATTCCTATAACTTAACTAAATAATTTCGAGTACACATGAGCTCAGTGCAAGTTCAGCGCAGCTATAATAATCGGAATGCGTTCAACATGTCAGGCGAGGTATGATTAGGCGTCCCAGGTTCAAGATTTATTTGGCGAACTTTTGACATCAGTCTTTTGAAAATGGGAACAAAATTTGTATGCCCCTTGCATTCGACCTGAAAAATAAAAGCAAATGGTTGTGGGAAGCTAGGACAAAGGCCCGAGATCGACTTGTAGAAAGTCGAAAGTCAAACAGCTCAAGACGTTGCATTCAGATTTGAACATGGAGTTTTGGAGAAATAGTATTTATAAAGCTGATATAACGATACGATACGAGATACGAAGGGGACCACGACAAATTGTTGAATCTGCTATAGCGATTGTTATACGAGAATGAAATCCTGGTAAGAGTCCGCCCCCGCATCAAGCCTGAATTCGATAACACAATGCTTAACTACACTCACTCATTGTCAGCCGAATGTAGCAATTAAGTGAGAAGATCTATATAAACTCGGTAAAATAATCGTACTTGGCAATTCAACGACTAGAATAGGATAATGGGTATTTTTGACATCTTTAACACCCTACCTAGTAGCAGCAAAAGAAAGAAAGATCTTGAGTGATACCTACAAGGTGGGCCAAAAGAAGTCGTCCGATATTGTTTGGCTCTCATTTTTTCTCTAAAAAAACCTGAAAAACTTCGATTCTGGTTTTTGATTATGTTTATTTGAACCTTTAGAATTTTATTGGTCAAGTCGAGAAGATGATATTGGCCAAATGGGCGCCGTCACAATTGATTGCCATACGGGCTCGTTTTATGGCATTTTTCATCACTTCGGCGAGAACTTCGGGCGACAGATTCTGTCGAATGTTGTCGTTCAGGGCTTCTAGGGTCTCGGGCTTGTTCACGTTAACACGGGACTTCAAAAAAAAAACTCACAAAAAAAAGTCTGGAACGGTTAAATCGGGCGATCTTGCGGGCCAGTGCAAATCTCCAAAACGAGAGATGAGGCGATCCGGGAACGCCGCCTTCAGAATATCGGTTGTGTCTCGCGCAGTGTGTGCCGTAGCTCCGTCCAGTTGGAACCACATGTCCTCCAGTCCTAATTCGTCCAATTGCCGCAGAAAAAATATGGCCCTATTACGCGCACCGTCCACTGTTGTCGTTTGACCAGCGGCGTTCTCGAAAAAAATGGCCCGATGACTCGTCCAGCGTGAACAGCGCACCATGCAGTAACTTTGAGCGGGTGTAATGGCTCCTCGTGCATTACTCGTGGATTTTCGGTGCCCCAGAAGCGATAGTTTTGCTTGTTCACGTACCCGCTGAGGTGGAAATGAGCATCATCGGTCATTATGATTTTGGTCGAAAAATCGCCCACTTCGTCCTCGAAATTGAGGATGGCTTGGGCGTAGGTTACACGCATTTGGCGATCGACAGGCAGCAGCTGATGCACGGACTGAACTTTGTACGGGAAGATGCGCATTTCTTTGACCAAGATTTGCCTTAGGGACGACCGGCTGATGGCTAATTGCGAGGCACGGCGTCTGGTCGATGTTTCCGGCGACAGCTCGACAACCTCGTCAACAGCGGCGATATTCTTGGCACAAAGGCAACGTCTCGTGTGGGCCCATACTCTTTAAGGTTGGTGGCAGTTTTTGCGCAGTCGGTTTCGGACGGCCGTGGAATCGGCGACGGAATTCACACTGCGCCAACACTATACAGACGAATAGTTACGCAAAAAATAGACACGATTATTTCGTGTTCTTGGGTAGTGTATCGCTCTATGGCTTGTTCACTTGTACTCTACATCTGTCTAGTCCACAAATTTCAAAACAGATTTGACATTGGCGGCCAATTGCAAAAATAAGAGCATCTTCCAATAGGGTGATCTCCTTTGGCCCACTCTGTATGTTGACCAACCAATCACCGCTGTCGCAAGGGACTGGAATAGAAGCACTGCCGGAAACGCATGTTTCGAAGTCAAATTTAAAAGTGGCGGTGCTTCTGTAGTAAAAAGTGCCATCTCTAAGGTGCTAGGTTTCACCAGGCAGTCAGCAGGAAAAGGCCCATGGTTCGATGACAGGTTCGATGACCTGTATGGACAGATGAAAAACAAAAAGGAACTTCTATAATCTAAACCTATTTCGATCTTATCGTTTCATTGGTGAATGGCCGCAACTTTTCTTGTGATGAAACAAGTTCCCGTACGGAAATCCATCTGCCGTTCCCCTCTTTTGCTGCTTTTTTCTTTTATTTCACCTTAAGTGTGCAGCTCGAGATACGTAAAGAAGGAGTCTAAAGCAGCTGTCAAACCGTTTCTTGCTTATTCGTCCGCCTAAAATGCATTCGTGTCAAGCTTCATGTTCAAGAACCCATCAGAAGAGCGATATCTTGTGCGGGAGACCAAGAACCTTTAGCTCTTCACGATATAACTTTACAGGCTTCAATTTCTGTTGCGGTTATTACTTCTATACCTGCCTTTCATTTCGATAAAGACGGTGATACCTTCCATTGGTATTGCGACTTCCCCAGATGAGCTGTACAGAGCCAAGAATAGGCCCTAGATCCCCGCCAAACTTATTCGTCTTTGTAGGATGACTCTGACGTCCGACATTTGGGGTAAAAGTGGTAAGGATTAAGATGAGTCTTTGCAATAATTACAACCCTGTACAGATATCTAATGGAAAAAGAGACTTTGTTGAATAGTCTCCGGTCTCCGCAATATAACCTTTGATACGAAAGTGCAAACACGATTAGAAATCAAGCGAAGAGCAGCACTTGCCGAAACGTGTTTAATAGCGGATAAAGATAACACATGAGTAGTATAGTAACATCGATTTTGTCACACTTTGAGATGGTCTAACCGGAGTTATTGAGTCATTTCGGTGATTATTGTAGAGGCACGAAAGCAGGATGACACATTTAAGAGCCCGGCTCCAAGTAATTAAATTAACCACAAATATTTTGCATGTTTCTTTATTCATTGTATATATATTTTTTATATATTCATATAAATTATAGGAAAAATAAACATTTAACCAACCTCAAAATTTTTACTTAATTTAAACTTAAAATAAATAATATAAAAAAAAAATGTTTGAAAAACAATATTTACACAACCCCGGTCCCGCTTAGAGTCCTTTCATCAACACAATCTAAACCTAAATAAATTTGCTGCAATTTCAACACTTAGAAATTAATACAACTGACATACAACATAACATTCACAAGCCAAAATAGAAAATAGCTCAAATTAATACGATTCATAAATCTACTACAATATTATATAATTCACACAGTAAACACACACATTGTACAAGAAAGAGTTTCTCAACCACATCTAAATCACAGTCTCCTAAAATAAAAATAAAAACAATAGAAGAAAACATTTCTCAAATTTGATAGAATTATTCAACTTTTAAAAAGCAAATAAGTTTGACACCTCAACTCGGGAATTTCACATTGATATTTTTTTTTGGAAAAGAAAACCATAGTTGTGAGTTATAATGCACACATCTTAAGATCAGTTTAAAGATCAAAATGCTTTAAATTTGACAGATGCGTTAATTATTGCCCGATTGTGACGTTTACAAATAAAAGCGAGCAATATGTTTCAATTAAATTCGAAAGAAATAAACCAAATGCGAGGTAAATGCACACATAATTAATTAACTCTAAATTGAATACTTAAGACAAAAATACTATTTACACCAGTAAATGCGGCTGTTGTATTTCTCAAGCATAACAACTGTCATTTTTGACGCGCTTTTGCTTTCCCAAACTTGACAAAAAAATTTGTTCGTGCTGTAACCACTTATGAACTAGAAATTAAGTAATTGGCATCTTATATACGAAATATAATATACTTAAAAAGGACAAAACAAAGGATCAACTATTAATCCGTCATGATATGATGTTTAAAAAAAAGAAAAACACAAATCATTCTGACATGTTTTGTTGGTTCTTTGCGGCAACTAACAATCCAATGACTGATTGTTGGTCTCCTCAACAGATGCATCAGATCTTGTACTGCTGCTGGTGGCAGCGGTAGCTCCAGCGACATTGCTATCAACAGTCGAAGCGGAATTGTGTGTATGATGGTGATGATGTCTTGCATGTCGCTGTCGGTGCCGATGGACTTCTGTCGAAGCGGATGGATCGAGAAGATTTGCTGTAGGTGTAATCGATGTGGTTGATTCCTCTGGATTGCGATTGGTTAAGCGATAAATTTCATGGTTTAGATTAAAATTTGGACGAGTACGTGTATTACGTGGCAATAGAGATGCATAGCCGATTCGTTTCATATCTATTCTTGGAACTCTGAAAGAAAAGAAAAACAATTAAATCGTATTGCAAACTGCATGAAATTCAATTTTTAAAATGCGGACATTCCGATACCAAGTTCATGTAAAAAGTCAACTAGATTTGTCTGGACTAGGTATACGAACGCGTTGACTAGTCAGCTTGAATTGTTGTTATATTCTCGCGGTTTATTTTGAATTTTGACACCTCGAAATGTCAACTACGTATGCAGCCAAGTTTTTCTCGACTTGATTTGTCAACTACCCCTTCATAAATGTCAACTGAAGAACTGAAACACATCAAGTCAGTCAGCTGTCAGACTTACCAAGCTAGAAATCCGAAAGTCCCCAATGTTCTCCTTATCGTATGTTTTCAATTTACATACAAAATATGTATATTTTTTAAATCTCCCATAACTATGCAAGATATTTTGACAAACGCCACCAGTAACATCTTTTTGCATACTTTTAGGCGTATATATTGTGTCATGATATATTTCTATTACTTGCAGGCTTAATTGGAAGAGGAAATGACGCCATGTGCAAGTTATAATTATTGGTGTAACGCCAAAAACCCAAATAATGCTAATTTTTTGTTTTAACGGGCAAAAAGAGTGCAAAACTGCAGAGTCCGAAATAAATTGAATCTGTTTATTCCCTACACACTAGAGCAATGTGAGATGTGACGAGAATGCTTAAAGAAGTAATAGAGGGATAGAACACGGCACAGCAGCAAAAGTAAGTGAAAACTGTCAGAACAAAAAACTACTGCCCTTTGTATTGCATGAACAGATGTTCTACAGGTGAAGAGTTGTTGGAATGTCATGGAACTGGAATTTTATAAACTTTATTTAATAAGAACAACAACAACGACTGCATTTATTGCAAAATATAATTAATTTAAACTAATTTCAAAAAGGAAACTGAAATTTCAGCTGATTTTAACTATTTCCATATTTCGGTCTCGCGTTAGAAGTAGGTCCGGAAATTGTGTACTAAATTAAAAAAAAAAAAACATGAATGGAATGGGAACAGAAAAAGCATCTGGTGAGTAAGTGAAACCAATACGATATGACATTAAACGCAGTATTCTATAACGAGTTCAACGCCACAAATTTTTGCATTTGTGATTTGTCAAAAATCTAAGGCCTGAATGTAGGCGTCGGAAAATTCATATGAATTTTCAAAAGAAAAAGCATTAATGACTTTTCAGACAGTACAACTGCGGCTATTGCGAGTCGCAATGCATTTTTCCTGTTCCCTTGAAGCCATTTGACTTTACATTTTCTTCAATAGAAAATTTATGTCTTATTTGAGACTATATATACCTACAACTAGTCATTATGGTCACATTTAAATACCTAGTTATCTTAGGTCCGGACTAGTTTGGTCTGGACTAGATGCATCCTGAACGGAAAAACTCGATTGGTAACTGTAAAGTCACTTTTCCTAAGTCAGCCACATATGCGAACTGTCAACTGACTCGTTGTACTCAGTCACGAATTTATTGACCAAATAAGTCGGCTATCCATTCATAAACGTCAACTGAAAAAGCTGTTCATGTGACAATAAAAACTGAGAAATTCAACCAGTTGCTAGACTTATGTCGTTGTCCATTGGGACACAAAAATCAATCTTTTTTTTTGATCTAAATCACTTTTGGCGTTCCATTGGGAAAAAAATCAATCTTTTTTTTGATTCGAATCACTTTTTGCAAACCTCGATATTTTTCATCCTACCACAATGTTTGTTTTGAAACAAATGTGCAAAGTTTCGTGAAAATCAAAATAAAGAAATAATAGACAACAATGGACATAGTTTTGGAGGAATTATTATCTTCATTGTTTCCCTCATCATGTGGAAACTACGAATCACCGAAACTACTCCATTTGTGTCTACAACAGAGGAAACATTTTTTAAGCCGATTTCCATGGTTGATTTTACCAAAAACAAATGCAATTTGATCAGATCAGCAGATCAATTTCGTTGTGTGTGATGGTCCCAATGGAAAACGACATTAATAAACTAAATACCTGAACATCGAAGTACATTAAAAGAAAGAGGGACGTTTGTCAACATATTACATTTACAATTTTCACTCTCGAAACTGGACCTTACCAGTAATATGCCCACCAAAATGTCCTGTCAAAGACTGTTTCAAATGCAGTTTTAGGTAACAAATTCTAGAGTTCGTCCTGTGTCTTTTTTAAAATACCTTCGAATAATCAAAACTGCTTACCTGGGCACTTGGTCCGTAAAAGATGAAGGCAAAGCTGAGTAAGATCGGTAGAAATTCCAGGGGATTGCAGTATCTGAAATAAAATTTAATCCATTATGCTTTCAGTTGCATTACACATTTCTCTACTACCAGGGTTCGATTAGTTTACTCTAAATGTGTGTAGATACATGTTTGCACATGCTCCTACATCTTCCATATATAATATTTTTTTTTTTAATATAAATCGAACCCTCGAATACAAAACAAAAATAAATATAAAACGCAATAAACAATAACACGCAAGCTCAGTTTAAGGTACAGGTATTTAATTGCAAAGCTAAACAAAAAAAAAACAATTCAAATCGCTGACAATTAGCTGGCGCAAACTGTCTTGGGAGGGACATTATTTTTGCAAGGTATATCCACGCACACACACTCAAACACATAGTATACAAAAAGCAACAACAAACACGGTTACAGGAATACACGAATACGCATGCAAAACACGCCGTTATGTGTCTGTTAGTTTCTTGTTAAGTTCTCAGGGTCTTCTTACCGTTCATATGTAACAGTCTCTAAACTAAAAAAATGTTTTCCTTCTACACATTTGAATGGAAATATACATGTACGATCAATTTCCTCACTTACGAGTTAAGTAATACGGAATAGATATCATAATTCTCGCGACGAAAACAAACGCAGTTACTCGATGGCATAAGTAAAAACTGAAATTTAATTCACACTCAAAAACAAAATGATGACTTTAACCCTAAATGTCATTCGCCTATGAAATTTGAATTTACAACGTGTCGCACTCTCCATCTCACTTGACCAGATTTCCTATATCCATTGAAATATGAATAGCAAAGTCAACCAGAAGCTATACACGTATGATATCGATAGTACCCTATGAGTTCTGTTTGCAGAAAAGTTTAATACATGTAAATGCATGTAACACGAGTCCTGTCCTTTTAGGAGAAAATTTAAAAAAAATAATTTAAGACTGCGTTCTGGAACTGCAGCACTAGTTGTCCTATTCCAGGGATAGGTGAAAATATGCAGGTATTGAATTGTAGCCAAAACAAATTGAATTTAAAGTCTTGAAAGTTATTTCTTTATCCATTTACGAAGGGGAGGCGTCGATGCCATGAGCACGCTCAAGATATATCAAATAAACAGTTTTTGATCGAGGAATGGGTGGCATTATACGGTGCGATATGCTGGGGCTGACACTGGATAGTGCTCGCTAAGATTTTGCGTATTTCATACCATTATAAGTTTAAAGTTATTCTTGTCTCTGTTTAGTTACTGAAAGATCTCAGTCATTTACTGAATTAAAGTTGTGGTGTTGGCAAAATCTCAATCGAAAGGGCTAAAACGACATTCAGGCGGTTCATTGTGGCAGATCTCGACAACCATTACTTTCAGAATTCGAAGATTTCTCTTTCTATTTCAAAATTAAAATAAACACAACATGTAAGGACATATCCAGGTCAACAATAACAGATAAAATTTCTCGGTGTTACAAACCATCACTCACAAAGAGCGCACCCTATATGACAAAGTAAACATACCGGTGAGCACCTGCCAGCCAGTGAAGAATCTGCTGAGCTTGTTCCACTGTCTGTCGATCGGTAAAATGATATCTTTTAGGCGCTATGGCGACCTGCCTAAAGTCGGCCATTCAGCGAATGCGGTTACAATGGTGTTTTCACGACCGTCAAAATATTACGTCAGCCAAATGAGAATGAAGTGAACAACAAAGACAACTGAAAGTCGTATGCAATTCCAGGCATACCTATAGCAGCCCCAGAAACGGGAAACCCATCCGCCTATTGTTTTTGTTTGTAAATACGCATTGCAGTTATATGAGATGGCAATGGATCTACGTTTCCCTATCTAATTCAACTCACTTGCAAAAAATTTTATCAATGAAATTGAAAGAAGTTGTAGTTTTTTTTTCGGGTCATTAGCGTGTTAGTCGGGTGGCTCACAAAACAACACACATACCTGCCTGTTCGCAATTTGGTGGTCTGAAGTACAGACCCGGCTTCAGGGGACGTTCCTCATCATCGTGCACTTCGATCAACAACCAGCCGACAAGAATGGGACTGTTGCGTTGACGCTCAACACCCTCCCAGATATGAATGGCGCGCTTGATATCGATTTCCACCCAACCAGTGTGTGTGACATTCATCATGAGGGTGTTACAGATGCGCTTCCTTTTTTCTGTGAGAAAGGAAAATATGAATTTTTATTGTGGATCACAATTAAAAAATAATTATGTGTGTAGATATTTACCTCGACGATTTTTGCGGATAACGATTGAGACGGTGACACGGATTTGAGTGTCCATTTTAGGCACTGCACATCCTACAGTGGGTTCTGTTGGCTCTGGAGGCTGACTGGTAATCGGACTGAGTTTGTAAAGGCTAAAAGAGAGAAAGAAATTCAAGATTTTGTTATACAAGACATACTTAAATGAAATAACGTCTTATTGACGAAAAGGTGGGTCGAGCAAATCAGGTTTATTTCTACATCCGCGTAGAAATGCTGCTGTCATCAGCAGCGGCGAAATGACACTTTCTTGCTAAAACTACCTTTGCAACTGCTGGATCAGTGGCTGGTTAACTTTCAAAGATTTCTGAGACTTCCTCAGAAAGTTGAGATCAGGAGATATACGGTATATAATTTTAGGTCGCTTGCATTCGTCTCTAAAGTTTGGAACACATACCTACTACATAGGATTCATGTGGACCCGTCGCCACCAGATACTTTATTATCAGAAAAAAAACCTTGAAACTGAATAGATTTTGTTGCCTTAAGCTATTACGCCATAATTCGACGTAATTCCACTTAAGTTCAGTAAAACGTTTTAAATGAACAATGCCATTGCCATATACAAATTATCAACATAAACACACTTTGGCTTAAGCTGGATTAAGAACTATTCACAGAGTGAGTTCGGAATTCTATTATATATAAATGTCACATTTCTATAGCTCCTAAAATTCTAAATTGGTTCTCTGAACTTGTGCCTGAAGTTTCCTAAAGCCTGTGAGCATAAACAAAGTGTACGTCAATGAAATGTGATAATTTACAAATATTCTCCGAGTCACAATTTGAAATTCTTCTTACAATGAGTTTGGAGTCTAAAGTTTCATTTATTGTATTTATTGGCGATACAATTAATCGGTGTTGGTCGATTTTTAATCATTCTCTAGTCCGAATTTGTCTAATTGGTTCTTTTTTTTTGACGAGTTCTTTAACATGGAGAGAAATTTGACAGATTTTCTAAGTTAGAAAGCAAGAGTTACATTCCAGAAGTAGGTGTACGACACAATTAATATAGAACTAGAAAATGGTGTAAAAGTGTTAAGCAATATTGCTCACAGCCAAACTAACTGCGATGACGGCTCTAAAAAATGTGTGATTTTCACTTACCGCAAAATTGCACTCTCCAAATACAAGGGATTCGTCTTCGGCTCAAAGAGGCTATCTGCGAAGCGTATAGTTACGTTACGATCATCCAGCCAAGACGACTCATTGGTATCTGCACCACATATGGGATATGCGGCCATCTCATGCAGTGGATGATCTGAATTTTCACTCGACATCGCTCCCTGACCATTAACTGCCATTTCAATCTTATTGCGAATGTCTCCAACTCTGAAAGTAAATAAATTACTCGTTCACATTAAAGAAAATAAATAAATAAAAAAAAAAAAAAACAGCAAGTCAAAGGAATTGTATTAATTTGAACTTTATTTTTCCATCTTCTTCTTCTTGTTCCATCAAATCATCAAATTTATGTTAATTGCATAAGAAATCAACGTCTACACAGTCGAAAAATTGCATTCAAACAGCACAAGAAGAAAATAAACAAAAAAAAAAAAAAAAACTGCAGCCAGACGTAAATTATCTCCAAAAACGATAAATGTACGAGACGGGTATCTCTAACAAGCATAAAAAGCACATAACACCAAATGACAGACAGACTGGCAGCCATGCAAGCAAACACACAAAATGCAGACAGGCAAATACGGCATCATATAGCCAGTGCAGTGCATCATTAGCATCAGCCTTCGGTGTATCTCTCGTGTCTCTGGCAAAATGCATCCATCCACTGGAGTGCATTTCTAAGGGCAAATGCAAGAAAGCCCAGACAGCCACACAAACAGATGCAAATAGAAAATGTTTGCCCTTTTTTGGAGGTTTTGTTTTGATTCTTTGTTGTGGTTCTTTTTTGTGATAATTTTTCGTATTTTTTTTTTTTTTTTTTTGTCAGACAAGACGTCTGGTGAAACTCCACTTTATGCTCACACATTCACTTCGTGTTGACCTTCAAATTTGGATCGCTTTATGGGGAATGCATTCCTCCCGTTAATTTGGTGGGGGCAGACGAAATTGCATATACGAAATGATGTCATGCAATTTGTGATTGCATTTGAAAAGGTGTCTGGGACGTGGTGGATGGAATGATAAGAGTAATGAGATTCATTGTGATGATTAATTATATAATGTACGCATTTTTTTTTCATTTTGAATTTTTGAGGAACTCCAGTGAAAAGGATTTCTTTCAAGACAGGCAATTACGAACTTGGATGAGTGCTTGTTGAAACATTTTTGTTATTACTCTAATAATCATATTTAGTGCCCTGGCAAAATTTTACGAACTCAAGATGTGTAAACTTTCGATATTAAATTACCTATTGTGACCTAAAAATATTTAGTTTGAAGGTTATGATTATTGGTAAGGCCCATAATTTAAATGTAAAATAAATTCGGATTACATTTTTTCACGACAACTATTACCTACAATATGAACCCAACAATCTACAATTATACGAGCGTTAAATTATAAAATATTTTGAAACAGGTACCTAAGTACCCTGGTGCAGATTCCGTATATCAACGATCGTCTAAACGATATCGTTTTTGAAACTTTGATCACCAAAATAAGTAATATTCTGATCGAATTTTTTTGACAAACGTCAGCTTTCATTATATTTTTGGAAAATGAACTGGATTAAGCTCTCAAACTTGCAATTTTAGCATTCTGTTGCTAGATTTGGAGGTCTATCGTTTCGACGATAATCGTGTGAAAAGTTATGTAGTGCCCTGCATATTCACCACTCAAAGTAGTAAAATGTTTTAGCAGGGCGTTCTTAAAGCCCTTGATCTTAATGTAAGATCGCTCAACGTATTGACTTGCTCTTCTTACCTCTATTTGCTTCTTCGCTACCTTTACCGTCTTCACTTCTCTTATCTATACAGTGACCGTATTTTAGAATTCCAAATAAAAAAAAGAACAATTTTTTACATAAATTTCAATTATTAAATGCTTTCCATTCTTTGTTTGATTTGATAAATAAAATTTAAGTAGAGCATAATTTTTAGTACTAGATTGCTTGTTTTGCTCTTTCAGCAAGTTTTGTTCATCGAATTTTGATGTTCTTAAAGTTGACGCTTTTGGTTTTAAAGCTTCGTATACTGCTCGCGTTAAATTTTATCTCCCATACAAAAATGTCTACAGAGATAAAATATAGCGCGAGCAGGATACTAAGCAGTGCTGTCGTTTTAGAAATTCAATGTCTTTGAAAAGTGTCTTAACAACTCCTATTTCCCCCATCATAACTGACGCATTGTCGTAATCGTAAATCCAATCATATTTTGTAATGGGACATTGACATTTTCAAAATATTTAATTATTTCCTCAAATATTGTTTTAGCATCAGCATTTATTAATTTAATAAGACCAAGGAATCTGTCGATGACCTTACCCAACATGCTATCGAAATACCTGACAACAAGTATAGGTACCAAACATTTTGTAGTTTCTCCAAATCGTATATTTTTGAGATCTTATTACATTAGCTATCTCCTCTTGACCTTCTTTAAGAAAGTTTGTTGTTTCTGTGGCTTTTGTTTTGCCACATTTTAAGTATTTTACTATTTCAGAGTCTGGAGCAATTATAATAATTGGCGGAACAGGTCCGTATGGACCCAAGCCTAGCTTCTCACAACCATTCGTCTTGTGTGAGTTTTTATTTTTGGGACGAATGGAAGGGATCTACAATTTTATGCCGAGTCCAAACGGCCAATTGAGAAGCTCTTTCATGACAGTTATACTCTCGGATGTTTGTCAGACGTTCGCGAGAGGTGGCGCAGCGAAAAAAACCTTAAGTTGAAATTTGGGTTTTTCTCGGGATTCGAACCTGGGACACCTCGCTTAGTAGTCCAACACACTAACCACTAAGCCACTGCGCCTACGTCTGGAGCAATTGCCTTAATCAATAAAATAAGAGGATTTATAAGGGCAAATTGAATTCAAGAAGAATTTAAAATATTTTCAACTCTGCCGACTCTATAGATTAATTCCTTATGTGTTCCTGTTAGTTTTGGTGAATTGACGTTTAAGTTGGAACAGTCAAGCAACAGTGGCTCAAGTTTGTTTCATAAATACATCACAACGATCTGAGCGCTCATAATGCTCGAGCTCAGTTCAGTGCTCTACTCTAAAATAAAACCGCCATATCTTCCTTTTAGACAGGGCAAGCGAGACAAATGAGACATGCCATAGCACACTGCAGTCATTTCTTAATTAATAAAGTTGGTGCTATCGCGAATTATCGTTCCAATTTTTCGTACTACTCTAGTTCCATTTTAAAAGTAGAAAAATGCAAAAAATAGTAGTTTAATACGGGCTTTGGAAGAAAGCTGGATGAGGAAAGTGATACCATCTCTACTGTTTTCTTCGATACATTTATGAAAACAACGAACTAAAAAAAGCAATGCAAAAAGGAAAATGCAGTAAAAAACAAAAGTGAGCAGTACAGCAGTACGCACCGCCCGAAAGCAATACAAATATTGCTTTTGCAGTACTTTCGACAGCAATGATACTAAGCCTAAGAATTCAAATGAAATACGAAATAAATAATGACAACTTTTAAATTACTGAACATTTATATGTTTTTGTAAATAATAAAAGTTCATAGTGAACATTGTCTACCGGTACAGAACTGTTCAATACTATAATGAACGGATGGTCACCCTCTTATTATTTGAGAAACAGATTGGCGCAGTAACAGCAAGAGCGCTTTTTAGCCACTGGTTTTAAATGACTTATAAGACTTTAGCACAGCAACATGAAATCGATGTAGAACGTAAGACTTAAATTGGATGTTGCCTTATTAAAATAAATAAATAAATAGTTGGGGTAGCGAGCGCAACTGGCGATCGGAGCACAATACGTTTTTGGCCAAAATCCAACATCATACAGCAAACTGTAGGGGAATTTTTTCGACGTTTTTTTTACATTTATTGTTGTATCAATACCCCATAATTTAATAATTAAATAAAATAAAATTGTTTGCTGACGGCCATATTATTCACTCCCTTTAATCCGGGTTAAAAGTTACACTCGGGTTCAAGTGAGTTTAACCCAAAAAGTCCATAGTATTCAGTCGTTAAGCCCGCACATAAACCCAGTTTTCTTTAAACTTGACAGCGTTTAATTCGATTGGATTTAAACGCACTCCGGAGACCAGTTTAAGCACTTTAACTCGGGTTAAAACTTAATTTCATAATATTGACATTTCTTCGCTCGCACGAAATAAGAAAAGTAGAAAAGGGGGATAGGAAAAAAAAATGGCAAGAAACTAAAAAAGAACTTCTTTCGTGAAATGGACGAAATAAATGTTGATGTTTTCATCGTCAGATGACGAATTTGTCGAAGAGCTGATGAAACAGCAGCTTGTCTTCGAATATATCAAATGCACAAGCAGGCTTGCATCTACGATATTTTCGTAAATATTTCCGGCTGAAAAAGAGGCATTTTGGAGGCTACATTCGACAGATTCGACAGAAATTTCGGCATAATTAATGTACCTTAAAATATAACTGGACCCAAAACAAATGTTATAAATTTCCAAGTGACAAACAACAACAAAAAAAAGTCATTATTTGTGAAATTTGACATTATGTGGGCTTAAAACGGTTTAAGGTATTTTAAATCCTTTTTTAATCCAGCGGGTTTAATGCATGTTTTTCAGTGAATAATATGGACAAAGGTTTAAATTGTCGGGTTTAAAAAATGCGGATTAATGATCGGGTGTAAAATTAACTTAAACCTGAGTTACACCCGTAGTGAATAATATGGCCGTTTTATATTATTTGTTAAGCCAAATTTAATTATCCAAAATGTTTGTTTATAAAGGGTTTCCCATAATTCACGCAAAATGTAATTTCAGTAATAGAAAGCTTAAATTTGTTATTGATTCATAGAGTATATAGATGGGGCTTCTTTGCATAGACCTTTGACTTCAGAAAACCCTAAACAAAAAAGTCCAATGGCGTTAAGTCGCAAGAATGGCCAATGGATGGCCAATTCACGATTAGGAAATGACTCATGCAGATATTAAATTGATTCTCTGGCCGTATGGCATGTGGCACCGTCTTGTTGAAACCACATATTGGTCATATCCATATCTTGTTATTTAGGCACTAAAAACTGGGCTATCATGTCACGATAACGAACTCCATTAATTCTGTGGCCGCAAACCATTACCCCCATATTGTACATTTTAAACGAAATTGAGATTTTGATTCAGCGTACTCAAATCTGTTTTGTAAATTTTATTTCAGTTTTATATCTTTAAAAAAGTGGCCACAATTTCAAAAAAAAAAATAAATCAGCTTAAGGCACTAGAGTCTATTTTGTAAATTCACGCGTTTGTCAAAAACTTTAAACTGCTCTCCTGAGTAAAACAGACTTAAGCGGTTTTTCCTTGAAGATTGGTCCGATAATGCCTGCCAGTACAAAATCCGCACCAAACAGTCCCACATTATGGATTCATTTGTTTCCCAATAATTACTTATAGGTTTTCTGAACCCCAAATGCGCCAATTTTGACGATTAACGAAGCCATCAAGATGAAAATGAGCTTCATCACTAAAGTTAAAATTTGCTGACTGTAGCTGAAAAAACCTCTATTATTTTTAAAATGTCGCCCAACAATGAAAATGCGTTGTTCTTTCGTATAGCGCTCCATTTTTACTAACCCCGAACTGTCAGCTGTCACATTGTTATCTTTTTTTCGTTGGCATCACTGTACTATTGTGCAAAGTTAAAATTCTGCCTTAATTATGGGACACCCTCTATTTATTAGTTGAAAAAAAGCAGAATAAGCTGCATCTTATTGCTTTAAATTTGAATAGCATTATCTTGTAAGGCAGAACTTAAAAAAGCAGAATTTCGTAGAGCAGATTTTTTGTGTGAGAAGATAGAATTTTGAAAAGCTGAATTTTGAAAGCAGCATTTCGACACGCTCCCTGTTACCCATCCTGGATAAGCTTCTCAGGCATAAACAATTGAAATCTTACACAAACGTATTTAGATTTTGAAGCGGGAGAGCCTTCAAGGGCTTCTCAAAGGAGCCTATTCTGTTTCGCTGGACAATGGTAGAATTTCCATCAGTGGTCGAATTTTAGTCAACAAAATTGATCAACAACGCTTTCTCTTCAAAAAACTGATTTTGTTTATAGCTACCATTCACTGTGTTGATCATCAGCGAAATGTATACTTCCGAGAATCAAACATCGCAACAGAATAGAAATTACCTCGTCAGTCATGCGACATTCCATATTCCATTATGACGATCAATCAAGTGTAAATAAAAGAAAGATCTATGATGCGCACAAGGAGCAAGCGCCAAATTATGCCGGCAATTTATCTCGCTGGCGTTAGATCACAGTCTGTCATGCCACAAATGATCACGATTTTTTAACAGACCAGACCCCGTCAGGCACTACCGTAACACGTCGGTTGGTCGGTCGCACGTCCGGGATCCCCTACATGGCGATCGCAGCAAAACGGTAGCTACATGCTAATGTAGCAGACATTTGAGTAATGAAATCATGACTATGCTGTGTCTAGCTGAACGACAGCAAGCACTCATCAACATGTCCAATTATATTTTCTTTTGCTTTGCTATTATTTTTTTTGTTTTTGTTTTTCTGTTCATATTCCGCTCCAGACTCTGACTAGACAGACAGCTCTGGTATGCCCGGCAATTAATTTGTCTGCCTCGTCAAAGTTTTCAACACCTCCCCGGCGAAGTGTTTTCACACAAACACACACACAGATGATCAGCGGAATTGATAATAATCTGATCGTTTGTTGGAGGAAAACCGAGAGGCCGGCGGCGGCGCGCGGCGGTCAATGGACCAGACGGATAAAGCAAAAAGGCTGGAAATCTTAGATAATGAAGCTGGAAATTTAATCGTTGCAGTGCTGTTAGACACCAGTGAAATGAGAGTGTGCGACAAGCCAAACATGAACGCCACCACCCGCTCCGTGCTCTCCTCCTAACGTTGATGACAGTGATGATGATGATGTATGATAAGTGCTCATCATTATTGTCGCGCCATCTGTACCGTTGAGCTTCTGCGGCGAATAACCGTAGCCTATGGAGATGAGATGGAATTCAATAATCGACATTTAGTATGGGTATATGAACTGCGTCTAGCGTGTTGTGCCTAGACTCGTTTATGGGGTCTATTAATAAATGTCGTCTGGAGGCGAAACACTGAACCAGACCCAGACACACGTTCTAATGGATTAAATTGTGACCACGATCAGACGCGTGTGGTGATATCACCGCAGCAGACATCTGTCTGGCCAGGCCAAGTGCAGCGGAATCTCTGGATAGATGAATAGATGCACTGCTCTTGGTAAATCAGGTTTTGATGCGGCTATTGGGGTGATCCTTCCTCTTACCTATAGACATATAGACAGATACGTATAAAAGCAAAACCAAGAAAGTGGGTACGGATGGATCTGAAAGCGAGATTTTCCGTATCGAATTGAGCGATTGAAAGCAATCGGTGAACAGAGAGCACATACCTACAACAAAAAGACAGACATCAAGTCAACTCTAACAAAAATGAGTGTGTCGACAAATTCGTCGATTAATCAGTTTACAAGAATTCATTTATGGTTATAAGAAGGCGAAAAGAAACCAACTGTCAAATAAGAGGATTTTTTGGGCCCAAGACAACAGTTGGGGTGATGATAACTCACTTGGGAACCATCTACAACAAATCACTGCTTTCTGTTGGCTTATTATGATAGTCGATTACAATACAACTTTTCTCGGTGGTCTATAGCTCATCTCCTGACATTTCAGTCAACTCATTGACTTGATTGTTGATTTATAATTCCAAACTAAGAATTGATTGCCAAGTCGCCAAGTAGGTCCCACATGTGTTTTTTTTTTTAGGTAGACTCGATCAATTGCATTCTAATATGTAGATATAAAACTGAGTAGGCATGCATTTTTTCCTAATGTGCAGACAAACCAATGGAAGGAGTCATTTGGGAAATATTTATTAAGATAAAAGGTAAACAACCTCTAGAAGGCATTAAACGAAATAACAATCGCAATCTTTTTAATAACCATCAACATATCCTCAGATGTAAATGCTGTTTTAAATTCGCTCAAGATTTCAAGTTCGTGCAATTTGTGCGGTTAAATGCTGCCAACGCAACGAAAATATAAATGAATAGTTGGCGACGCACGTCCGTGAGAACCCTATAGGCGTAGCCTCTGACAACCATTCGTTTTTTGCGAGTTTTTCACTTTTGGGACCAATTGTAGGAATCTACAATTTTACCTCGCTAATTGGGAAGCTTTTTCATGACAGTTATGCTCTCGGATGTTTAGCAGACTTTCGCAGTGGAAAAAAACCTTTAGGTGGAAATTTGTCCACAAATCACAACAAACAAAAGCTACATGAAAGAACATACGTGTAGCTGAAAGAACATACGTGTAGTTGTTTTCATTATTTTGAAAATAACATTTGACAGCTATAGTTTGAAATTTATGTACTACAGTTATTTGCCCATTTTGTTTTTTATGAGGTTGTTAATACGTCACGCGAGTTATTATTCGTCCTACATACCATTTTGGCCGGAAATCAGTTGTATATAAACGCAATCTTATATTTTTGGCCATGCTCTTCGATTGCTGCAACCAGAATTGTCTTTTAGTTTTCGAGATAAAAAATTTGATTTTGTCCTACAGACCAATTTTTTTTCTATGATATTTATGCTTATTTGTCCTATATCAATTTTTGTATGCCGCAGGACAAATTTTACACTGACATAATTATGTAAAGTTTGTGTTTAAACACGGAAAGAGAATTATTTTCTACACAAACAAATTTCGTTTCGTGAATCGAGGAAATTAAAAAATTCTTCTTTGTTCGAATTTAATTTAATAGTATTTAAACACTAATTCTTGGATCTAGAAAATCATTCTTATTGGTAAAAAATATCATTTTACCGAAACGATCAAATATTTCTTGATTTAAGAAACGAATTTTATATAGAAAACTAAATAAATATATTCTGAAGTCAAGGAGTAATTATTTGATAGTAAGAAGTCTGCCCTTTATTTACAACGCATACAGATTTTCTAATTCCAAGAAAATAATTGCAGCAATTTAGAAAAATTATTGAAACTATTCCAGCATATATACCTTTATGCTAACATAATCTACATCGAATTTATGGTCTTTTATTTATTATATTTTTTTTTCCAAAGAAATGTTCACTTTTGATATCATGGCCGTGTAGTAAGTATAGAGAGAAAGTGGGTGAGTTGTTTGTTTCGATTTACTGTTGCTGACGTTCAACTTACTTCTTTATCTACTGCATATAAGAAACAAATTCTTATATTAAGAAAATAGGGCCGAACATAAGAAACACCTTTCTTCTTATTATATAGAAACTTGACCAATTTTGTTGTTGATGTATTTGAAGTTTTTCAAACATCAAAAATAAATTATAGAGGAACAGATTACAAGGAAAATTTCAATCTTTTGAAATCTGAAGAACTATTCCGAATTTGTAACATTATTGTTCAAGAAGAAGAAATATTTTTTATTTTGGTTCAAGTCATAATAGACTCTCATGATGATCATTTTTGCTGTGAGATTGTTCGAGAGGAAAATGAAAATGAAATTATAAAATTTTAAAAATTGATGAAATATGTACTAAACCATTTATAATAAGTATTTTACCAGACGGAAGAAAAGTTCTTAACAAAATAAATATTTGAATGTAATGCAATAATATATAAAAGCACTTAATTTCCATAAATAAAGATTGGGTAAATAAAACTTTAACCTTTTATTCCAAATAAAAAAATAAGTAAAAGATTTCAGGTCTACTACTTAATTTATTTTCATTTTAGGTAATACACAATTATACAATATATGACTGCATAAATTATATTTTAAAGCAGGATACACTTCTTGGTTTTAGAAGTTCTTTATTGACTGTTTTCTGATTTCGATGAACAATTGATCGAAGTAAGAAGCAAGTATCTAGTCGATAACAGAACATCGCATTTATCTTAATTTTCTTATTTCAAGGTGCAAATGTTATTTGCTCTTAAGAAACATAAATGCGTGTTTTAAGAAAAAAGTTATTGATATAAGAGACAAGTTCTTAAGCGCGCATTTTGTATTTAACAAATCGTTTCTGGGATATAAATAACGCTGCAACATTTTAGAAAAAATTTATTGATGCAATAGCAAAGTGCTTGGGGTAAATTTTCGTATTTAAGAATTTTCTTCTTAAATCAAGAGTAATTCTTCTGAATTCCAGTAATAAATTCTTCATGTAAGAAAAATGTTCTTGGGGAGACAATTCGAATTCAAATATTTGTTTCTGGGAACAACAATAATTGTTCTGGATTTTAGAAAAAAGTTGTTGGTATAAGGAAGTAGTTCTTGATTTCAAGTCTTGGATCAAGAATATCCTGCATGATCATAGACCAAAGTTCTTGATATGAGAAATAATTTTTTAACGTGACATAGATATCTCAATAAGCGATCAGTTTCTTGGATCAAGAAAACGTATGCACGATTTATGAAAAATAATTCTTATTGGAAGAAAACGATTCTTGAGGATATTAAAGAATTATTTTCTTAATTCAAGAATTATTTTTTCTAATTTTTTTTTCCTTGGCGGAAGAAATCCGTCCTATAGCACTCTCTCTAGTCCAGTTTCCTTTAAGAATGTTAGGATGAGATCTGCCTCCAGTGACAGTATTTCCTCATCGGATAGTTGGTACTTGCCCAAGTATTTTAGTCTTTTGTGGGTCAATGCCCCACATGATCCCAGCATGAGTTCTGGGATTTCACTGGAATCATCGCAGAATCTGCAGAGACCTTCTTCAGATATACCCAGTTTCCTGAGGTGTTCCTTGAGTTTACAATGCCCCGTCAGGATACGGAGGTTATTTTTACTCATGCCGATTGGAATCATTTCCGGTTGTATTGTCCCAGAAGGTTTGTTTAGCCTGCCTCATGCCTTGAGAATTGTGCCAAGTTCTTGCCCTGTTTTCTTTTTTTTTAGTTTCCTAAATTCTTCTTTGAGGATGTGATCCCCTATTCCGCAGAATTGTTCAGGAAAGTTCACTTCACTTTGATGAATGCAAATCAATTCAAAAAAAAAACCCAGAGTTAAACCAAAAACCACTGCCCCCATCCCCCTGTACCGTGGTCATAAATCAACTCATAATTAAGTAAACATACCCAACCAGCCGACTCGCATTAATCACCATTTATCAGCGTTGCAACTTTGTAAAGCCACTTAATGTATCCGAGCTCCACTACAGGCCAGATGCCACTCGGGTATCTCAAACACATATACACTGCAGGCGATACAATTCCCAGGACGTAAATCTGTGCTACAGCCAGGTGCCCCTCGCCCCGCCGATGCTCATACACGATTGGCCCATAAAGAAATTTCAATTCCTAATCTGATCAGACGCACTTTGATGATGGACAGAGGACATCTTCAGCGCTCTCCGAGGGAATATTGTTCCATAGCAATCAACAAAATAATGACAACTAAACTTTATTAGATATTTATAGCGGCATAGACAGAGACACACAAACAAAGTGGCTAGTCCTCGTCCCAAAGGCAGGCAAAGAGTAAATAAAAAAAAACACTGTCCCAGCACACAACCTGTATTCGCATCCATATGCACATTCTGGCTCTCCTACAAAAATCGTCTAGACTTGGGGACCTTAATTCTAAAAACAGTCAGCGCTACCAAATGAGCCAGTCAAATGTCGCCTGAAGGCGTATCGGTGTGCGTGCTCTGTGTTAGCTGCCAACATAGGTTAGGTGGTAGCCGTTAATAGAGGCAAAGCCGAGTCGTGCCCCTTTGCCATTAAAGACAACAAAAACAAAACGAGCGAATCTACATCATCAATGCAACAGTCGTCGACGACGCGACGACGAGACAAAGTTAAGAGAACAAAGCTAAACTCAATCCAGAGAGCCATACGATGACGACAATGATGGAGCAAAAGGAGATCCAACCAAGATACAACCCAGCCATGCCGTGGATATACGCCGAATACGATATGGGTATCATACGAGCTACAACACCACTGTCTGGGCCATGTCTATCGACTCCGTTAATGAACTTTTTGTAGGTCGACATGTGTGAGAGTAAAAATGTGAACAAGCCGAGAGTACACATAATAATACACAACCAGCCTCGGCAGAGGCAGACCCGCACCGCCCGAGACTTGTGCCGGTCCACCGTCATTGCCGGCCGCCCCACCTGTCGTCTCTCCAGCCGCCAACCGCCAGATACAAACATTCTCTCTTCATTCATAGAATTTCATCGCAAGGTATCTGCATGGAAACGTATATGTGCTGCTTTGCCTGAGTTTGTACTGCGCTCGTACGAGACGCACACACATCTACCTATACATCCTGTCTACGAGGGTGTCTAGCCGAACTTGCCGTTGCCACTTGAGAAGGCAAAAGGCAAACACTGCCAGCCAGCAGATGGCAGAAAAGGAGCGTACCAAGAAGATGGCTGGCGATAAAGAGAGAGAGAGGAAACAGAAAACCGACTTGACAGACGGCTGCTGGCCGGGAGACAATTGCGGCTGCTGTAGGTTTGGTTTTTGTCCAAGGTAGCGCAGCGATATGCTTCACTCCGCCGCCAGCCCAGCCCGGGCGTCTAGCCAGAGTGCAATCGAATTCTCTCTCATAGGCCAGACAGTTGTCGAAGAATGACATCAATCAGATGTAAGTGTGCATAACAAACCTGCACCAGTTAACACAAAGCGCAACCATGGAGCATTTATGCATCCATCCAGCCGTTGGTTGATCTGCGCCACCTTTAGGATAAAATCAGCCAGCCAGTCGCAGTTGCAGTCGCATCCAACGAGCAGAGAGTGCAGAGAGATAATGAGTGTGGTGGCGGTGAGAGGAGCAATCGTGCGGTGCGGTGTCATGTCGTCGCGCCGTCGGTAAATTTGACGAATTCTTTCCATAGGAACTGCGATTGCCTGAGGTGGTCGTGGTGGGCTGGGTTGGGTTATGGCATACAGAAACGAACAGTAGCACTTTTTGGAGCGGGTCTTTTTTTCTGTGGGAATGTTGGTTGGTTTCTATTCAACTGAGACATTTTCACACGGTCTGTTCAAATGGCTGGTGGGCAGGATAAAGATACCTAGGTATATCACATAGAGGCACACGACGGGGTTTGTCGTTTGCCCTAATGTCAGTAGGAACCTATGAATGCGGGTGGCTTTGAACGCATTTGAAAGCTCTTAAGGATAAGAACAAAAACGAAGTTTAAATATCGTTAGCGACCGTTAAAATGGGTATTTTTCGGACATTTGTTGTAGGGTATACTCATAGATTGGGGAGCGTGAAGTGGGGAGGAAAGTGTCGTCAACGTATTTGGCATGCAACACCGTGCTCCCATTGGGAAGTTGTTAAGACTACCATGTGTTAAATGATGGTATTGAATGATAACGTCATCAAGTCTGGTTCGAGTTACTTAACAAGACAATTCTTCGGTTGTGTCATTGGAGGGAACTTTCAGTTTTTCTTTTGTTTTTCCAATAGAAATGACAACGATCTGTTTTCGTTTTGACATGATTGGTTTGCGTTCTTAATAGGCCTGTGTTTTTGAGCTTCGATCTCAGCAAAGCAAAGTAAAGTAGGCTTTTCAGCACTCAACATCTACGCTCTACTTGACACTTCGAGCACTCACAGTAGGTGTTGGAATTGCGTGCTGAAAATCTTACTTTATATTGCTTTGCTGAGATCGAAGCTCAAAAAGACACAACTAATGTACGCCTCAAAACTAACGACTAACGATTGCTGCTCTCTGTGGCACATGCCTGTTACTGTTTTCCTTAATTTACGAAGTTTAAGAACTGAAAAGAAATTCTCATTTGATCTACTTATCTCTTTAACTTCTAAATCACTTTAATAGTGCATTTTCTGTTACAAAAGTGACATATTCACAAACGTCTAAATGTGGCGTTAAAAAAAAGAAATAATCTGAAATACCACCGAGCAACTGGCCGTCTGATCTATAAACGCCAAAAAGAGGCAGCGGAATAAGGCCAATGCAGATATTGCCTATGTGAATGGGCACATTCATAAATCTAGTTACCTCAAGTCGAGTAGAATGGTCTGGACTATGTGTAACCTGGGGGGCAGATTTGAATTTTTGTATTTTCATTCGACCATATTTTTATTAGGTCCGCAAGCAATTTGTCACCTAAACATCTATCGCTTTGTAATCATAAAATGACATTGGAAAGTGCTTTCGCTTATACAAAAATTCAAATCCGCCATCAAAAGCGATCCGCCGCGCATTTGGGAATAACCCCCATGAGCACAAAAAACTGGAAAAGTCAGTTTTCCAACTTCAGCCACATATGTCAACTTAGTATATACGCAGTCACGAACTTCTTGACTGGATTCGTTGGCTGCCCGTAGTTTAAAGTCAACTGAAACAGCTGTTCATCTGTTCATATGACCGATTTAAGCCAATCAAAAGTGATGGCGTTTTCGATCAAAAAAAAGAATTGCCCTTTCTCTGAAAAGAGCAAATATAGAAGTGCTCTTTCTATGTATTCCATGTTTCATTAAAAAAAAAAACGTGAGTTCTTAACACGACAGATGTGTCCGGGATAGTTTGAGAGCATTGCCTCACCAACACACACTAGCAAAATATGTCAGATTGAAATGTTTGTTGTGTTATTTGAAACAAATTTGTCGCTATGTGATCCGAAAAAATACAATTATCCGTGCAAAATTTGAACTGAAATTGAAATATATTGATTTGGCCTATTAAAACAATCATATTAACTGTAGAAAACAAAAAAATATAGTAACAGAAAACCAAATCTCACATAAATGGTGTCTACATCTATTAAAAAAATATTCCAACGAATTTCATTGAAAAGAGCAATTATGAGTTTCGGGCCAATGTAATCGGATCTTCAATGAAAAACGCCATTAGAAACGTCAAGTAAACGTCCCCAATCCCGCTGCCACAAACTAAACTCCTCCACAAATGTGTCACCGTTGACGGAACACTCTTTCCACTAAAAATTGTTTTGTTATAATTTTTTTTTAAATATTTCCACCGACAGAATATTTTGTGACAGAGCTGTCATCGGTGTTCCAATGTTTAAGCCGAGGAATGTGCTTTCTCTCAATTTTAGAAAACTGTCAAAGAACAGGAAGTAGAAAGATAATTCACTTTATCCGTCACATTTTGTGTTGTGTTCTTTTGCTAAAGTGTATTCATCTGTCAGTTGAAAGCGTCCACGAATAAAAAAACGACGAATTTGAAAGGTCGGCGCTTTAATTTTGTTTCTAATTTCACAACGATCGGTTGGTGCCATAGACTAACCAAACTAGACAGTCGACTGTCACTGCACCCACTCGATTTTCCCCGCAAATTTTGAATGACAGCTCTCTCTCGCGCTCTCTTTTTTTTCCCGTCTGTGAATACGTGTATTAAAGGCCGTCGGGTGGCAGAATTTCATTAACAAACAAAATGTAAATGAATCTATAACAATAAAAAAAGTAAATGTTGAGTATGATTTTTGAGCTTAATTTGTCTTCCATCCATCTTCGGCAGTAAAAGGTGTTCTCCATTCACATTTCAGTTTATTTTTCATTTTGTTTGTATGAATTCTATTTTTGACAGCAAAATGCATAAATGAAATTCGTGGAGGTTGTTCCAAAAATGAGTCAACAACTTGCAAGTTAAACCCAAGCTTCCACTAGACAAAAGCGAATTTTAGGAAATATTCATGAATATTGTATAAATTTATATTAGGGTGAATGTTTTTAAATTCGTTTATTTAACACCATATTTGTACAAAATCAATATATGATTGGTAATTCTGTAGTTTAATAACACTGAACATTGTTCAATAATGTTAATTAGGAACAGTAAGAATGCAAATGATATTCTTATTTTAAAAACAAAAAAATATGAATATCGGAAAACAAAAAAAAAAGTACACACTTGATTTCCCAACGTCAAAATGGCCGTCCGAATGACATGAAGTCCCTGCAGCAAATTGTATAAGTGCGGCAGCAATGGCGGTCCTTTGATTTGTACAGGCACGAATACTTATGCAATTTGCTGCAGGACAGGCAGCTAGTAGGCAGAAGTACCGTTTCTGCTCTCAGTCGACTGTCTAGTTTGGTTAGTGAGGTGTAACCTGAACGTTAAAACTAGATTGGTCGGTAACATCACTATTACTAAGTCAGCCATAGTCACGAAATGTCAATACTAGGTCAGGAAATTCTTGACTAGATTTGTCGCTACACATTAATAATCATAATCACAAAGTGACAAAAAAAAAATTGTTTACGTGACCAATTTAGGCCAGTAAAAACTCAAAAAAACATCAAGTCATCCAGCTGTCAGATATACAAAAGTAGTGTTACGAATGTCTCCGTTAACTACGGATACATGCGAAGCATATGCCTGAATAAGATGGTGTATTTACGACTATCAGGCACTTGTCTTTCTTATTAATTTGCGTAAACAATTTATATACGTTCCTTTTAATTTATTGAATACACGGGGTATGGCTCCTCACTGACTGTGTAGCCCCACCTTGCCGGCACGCCGGCATGTACTTTTCACTGATGTTACACAGAAGCGTGGCTAGTACAATAAAAATAAATTGTATGATGGCATAGGAATTAACTTTGACTTGTATCAACTTACGCTACATGTGCAGACTTTTCATCTTAGTTGTCTAATTTATTGCACGTTCCTATCACTAATTTCAATAGGAACTAGTCGGTAGGTTACTTCAAAGTTGGTAATTCCACCAACCACAATATCTCAGTTAATACCATTGCAAGTTGAAAATACATCCCAATTTAAAAGACATTTAACATTCTGAAATTCATCAACCTAAATTTAACTCACTCACAAAACAATAAAAATAAAATGATTCCCACACGTATTTCATTTGAATTTATCATTAATCTTCTAATGGACTAATTTATAAAAAAAATCGCAAATATACCATAGATAAGCGTTTACCCGCTTAATTAAATAATTTATTAAAAATTCTAAAAATAATAGATCGACAATAAAATTTGTGCACAAGCTGCAGTTTGGCTTCCGAATTTTATCTCAATGGAGAGTATTTATATTTTTTGTGTGAAAGAATACCAAGAAGCATGCGAAATTATTTTCTTTGTTTATAGAGAAATAAAAATAGCATTTTCGAAAGCCAATTAATTTCTTTGATCTATTATTTGTTTGTATATCAATATAAAATGTACATGTACAGTTTACACGAATAGTGCACATTTTGTAATAGAATTTTAGATTTTATTTCTCTACGTTGCTACATTGTCATAGTCTTTCGTCTTTCCGATTGACAGGCAAAATACGTCGTCAACAGAAATAATCTCATTGTTATAAGATGTTAGTTTGCTTACTTTAGGTATAATGCATAATGGTAAGCATATTCGCATATTTTTGCCTAGACATTATTTATTAGGCTGCGTTCGTTGCTTTCGCTTGATTGAGCGAAATGTTTCCGTTTTTCGAAAACTCTATTTAGCAAAAAAGTACTGGGTCGCTTGAAACTTTCTAGTTCATTTGACATTCAGCCGGATTGCAACTTTTGAAAGTATATTTGCACTATTCATGTGGTGTGCAGGTGGCACAGACGACTAAACCGAAACAATTTGTCCCAGAATATCGTTCCCACTTGCATCATTAGTGGCTGCATTCAGCAAGCTCAGAAAACATAAATGTGCACAGATGCCAATAAACATTAAACTGACTAAAATCGCTGGCTCTAATAAAATTCGTTTTTTCTAGAGCATTATAACTTTTTTTTTTTTTCATAATAGTGACTGACAGGATGACAGGAATTGAGTTTAAAAATAAAATCTTTATTCGTAAGAAATCAGCAATAATATGCTGCCGTTCCTCAGTAAACTGCATTTATAACACGGAACGGAGACGTGACAGAGAGAGATCCGATTGTTCGCAGTAAATGATAATAATGAAAAAATAAGATCACAAATCAGACGCTTAAAGTGTCATGGATCTACCCATAATTATAGATACCTAAAAGAGAAATAAAAAAACAGAAAAAAGTTCCGGCTACAAACATTTCTGCAATCACTGGAAAACATTTTTATTTCTGATTTAAAACATGCGAAATGAGAGTATAGTAAACAATTCATCAATCAATACGTCAGTGCATCATTTTTGGAAGCCATTTTGTTTTGTAGTAAAGCAAAATTTATTATTTATTTCTATTGCCATAAAAGTATCAACATGCTGAAGTTTTCCATATAAAATAAATGCTTTATTTGTTTCATATTTCCTTAAAATCGATTTTGAAATAATGCTGTAATTGGTGAGATAAAAAAGAACACGCAATACATTTCTGTGGCAAAAAGGAAAAACAGCATAAGTCGACTTATGTCAAAATTGAGTTAATCTTACAATTGGATGCACAGTACCCTGTTCTATATGTCAATTTTTTTTCATTCAAATATCTCTCATGGTTGAGGTGTTATGGGTCAGGAAAAAACGCATAAGTCATTTTCCTACATTGAAAGTCAAACCTTTAGCCTGCGCACCAGAGACAATACTGAGACCACCAACTCCGACCGATTTCCCGTTACTTAGCCTACAAGCTATATTTTTATGGGGTGGCAAATGCTAAGTGCGCTTGTATTGTTACATAGAAATTCGTATTGACAAATGTCACGTAACTTCAAAAATTCCGACTCACCAACACGCTCACACCTTGCATATGCCACTTCCGCTGTGGGCAAAGTTGCTGCCAGCGTTCATAGAATTTTATCCGTTAAATTTGAAATTATTCGTTACGTTTGGATAATATTTTCTTTCATGGGTAAGTGTACATTTGCTTAAAATATTAATGAAAAATTAACAATGTAGATTGGTTGAAGGAAAATGCAAACATTTTGAGCAAGTTTTCTTAAGTTATCTAAGAAAAATGTACACATGAAATCGAAGTTAATGATATTCAAAAGCAGAAAATACGTAACCATATTTGTCATAATAAGTTGCTTGAATATAGAACATCTCATTTAGCTAGTTTTGTTAACCAAAGAAATCAAATTATTCGCCTTTTAACAATATATAATAACTAACCAATGGCATTCAGTAATGTAAAAATGTGGTATTACCGAACTCTAGCACATTTCCCCACGGTTGCCGAGGTTGGCAGCATTTATTTTTGTATTTTTTGTATGTTTTTGCATGTCACACGGATATTTAATTGACACAACACCGATAGGAAAACAAAATGGCGAATTTGAAAAAAAAACTGAGGGGCCCAGCGGCAAGAGGATTGTGAGTTGGGGGTCTCAGTATCATTTGTCTCTGCTGCGAACCTGAAAAGTGGATAAAAATGGCTTATGCTGTTTTTCCTTGTTGCCACAGATTTGATTGTCACACATTGCTAAGTATAAGTATAAATGTCAAATATTTTTTAAATAAAAAAGCTCCCTCAACCTAGATTTTGAAGTGTTAAAAAATATCCTTAATTTTGTATCTCTCAAACAAAAAGAACGTTAGTCAAAAATCATTCACTACCAGATGGTCGAAATATTTCCCCCAAGATAAATTTCAAAAACCCCCAGATTTGACTATTTTTTTTTTCCAAAAAACCCCCAACTTTTTGCCATTATTTTTTTAAACATGTTATATGTACGACGAGGAATTTCGAATTTGAAACGCGAACATGTAAGTTTGGTTTTCGAATGCAAAAGTGTGCGGCAAATAAATACAAGTCAAAATGTCAACGCATTTTGCTTGAATCCGAAAAAAAATATTTAAGGAACTATTACAAAAGAAAGAAAACTATTATTTATGAAAGACTTGTTTTTTAAACAAAAAGATTCCAATATCTTTTGACAAACAAATCACTTTCAATGCAAATATAGCTTTGAAGGATCGATCGATTTTTCAAAAGCATTTAAAAATAACACATATTTATTTCATCCTTGATTGTCATGCTCAATTTTGAATCATTTCAAACAAAATGTAATTTTCAAAAACCCCAGATTTCTCCCAGTTGACTAAAAAAAACTAAATCTGGCGGAAAGTCCCCAAATTGGCAACCCTGTTCACTTCGAAACAAATGCAGGCCAGCTGCATATAGGAATGCATGCAAATACCCATCTCAGATCGGTTGTGATGTATTTGAAATTTATATCTACATTTTAGCAATTAACATGGGCTTTTCCTAAAATTTGTAAAAAAAAACACGGTAGGTACAATTGTACTAAAAGCAACTCTACAGGAAAATTGTAGATTGTAACTTGTACTTTCGTGAAACAGGGCTGTGTTTTGAATACAAGGCGATGGCGAGACACGGGCGAAAACGAACAACAAAACAACGATTGACGTTTTTGTGTGGCTGTTTGAACGGGCAAACCAATTGATTGATTTGGTAAGAAGTACTAGATTAAAATCTGTTTGAAGTTTCGGAGTGATGATATTTTAAAATTCGAATTTCTTTTGTAAAATTATGAACGTAAGAAATTCAATTCCAAATTTTGGTAAAAAGAAAGTAGCCTCAAAAGCCTCATCAAACAAGTTTATGCCTGAAAGTTATATATGTGTAGTAATGCCTCAGCTTACAGTTATAGTTATAGTATTGATTCAGATTGCTAGATGAAATTGTAAGACACATTTAAATGTAACTCGCTGTCGCATAGTATATTCGACAATTAAACCGAAATTCCAACCTGCAATAGGTGAAATTCAGGGCAGAATTGTAAAAAAAACGACTACTCATTATTTGGGTCTGTCCATTTATTATCATGGGGCATAAGAAAACATGAAAGGTATAGGTGGAACTGATCGCCTGAAGGCCGTGGCTTCTTTCAAATGCTGCTGAAGCACAACCGACAGTTTAAATTGTCACAATGAAAGGTTCCTGAGCCTGTCGAAAATACTCAAAACTTAAACATTTTGATTGGCCCTGGGAACGTTTAATATCAAAGCTCCGAAAAACGCCAACAAAACAAGCCAATTGAGGACGTAGAGGGGCATTTGAAAAAAAAATGGTGATTTATTCCTGTGTAATGATTTTTACTTCTCTATCAAGGCGTGTTGTGTTTGTGTTTTAAAAAATGATAAAAACATCAGTTTGGTTTTACGTCATAGCCAAACACTTCCTTTTAAGTTCCACATGAGTCCGACAAGACAAACTTTTTTATAGACAGGTTGGGTAGCTAGGAAAACACAAAGAAGGTGGATTTACTAACAAAATACTTGCTAAATTTGACAAGAGTCCTTTCTGTGTTTTTTTTAAGAGAAAAACCATAGGATCGGTAGGTAAATTTGTGCAATAACCGATTTGATGCTCATCACTTGTCGTATAATCAGTTTTGTTTAATGAGTGCGTTATTTGATGTTTTTACTAGGGAACACCTCAACGCTTCGTTTTTGCCAAGTTTTAGTATATCGAGTGTCAGGGCGATTTGAAATACACAATGCACATCAAAACAGTAAAAATAAAAAGCTTATTCAAATCCGTTCAGTGATTATCTAAAATTAGCGCAATCAAACAGACAAAAGAATGGATGAACTAGCACTATACAAGGAAATGAATGCAAACAATCAAAACAGCGCCACCTATTGGATTTTCCTCAAATAACTCTATGAAAACTGCTGGCATTAATAAGAACAAACTGATTTCAGTAAAATCGGTAGGTAAATTAGTCAGATTTGCAGAATAAACAACAGAAGGCCTATGTAAATCGCGCTCGACGTCTTTGACATTTCTGATGATTGCATATGAGTTTGTTGGACACACCTTTCCATTTTATAAGGAAAATCTATATAAGACAAAAATATATGACGTATATTTTGCTGATAACTCTGTCTATTTGAGTGCAACTTCAATTTGTGCACAACTAATCAAATGGGCAGCACTAAGGCTTGAACCTCTTTATGTGTGACAGTTGACAGGCTATGCTGTTTAACTGACACGAGCATGAAAATCCAGTCGCCGACGACTGAAAGAAATGACAGCGAAAGGGACATTTTGTTTAGGTAAAGAATGGAAGTACAGGCGCAAGTGGAATGTTTAAATGTTTCAAATTTCACCAAATTTCCGGAAAGTAACTTAATTTGTAAGGTGTCTGTTTGGCAGTACAATGGACTTGTAGTTGTGTCTGAGTGCTCCAACGGATAGTGAAAACCTCCCAACCTCCGACAAAAAATATAAATTTGACAAGAGAAATCATGTACATTCGATGCGATGTTAGATTACAAAAACTTTAACAGCCAAATTTACCAGCTATTCGCTGTCGCTGTAAAAGAGTTGTATATCAATCTGCTTTCTTCCTTTTTAATTACAAATGCACAAAGTAAGTCACCAACCGTCAAATTTACCTAGAAACACTTGCCTTATAAAATACCATTAATTTGACGACGTAAATCGATGAATTCAACACAAACTACAATTGCCCATATAAGAGTCTTCATTGTCGTATCTCCGCTTACTTGTCATAGAACTTAAGAACATTTTTTCCCTGTTTAAAGTATAACTCGACGCACATTCAGCCATCAACCACAGATTCAATCACCAAAAACTGGTCATTCTCACAGGGATATTTTTTTTTGAATTAACGGATCAGTATCCGAACAAAAGGATTATTCCCAAATTCCGAAATCGTTTATTTTTTTCCCTTTAAGAAAATAACTCAACCCTTCAGGTGAAAGTATTTAGATTCAGCATTTAGAATCACCACAAAAACAATCTACCAGGATTTATACAGTTGACAATAGTTTTGGGCAATTTTTCCAGGTCTCAAACAAAAAAATGCACTGAACGAAAAGTCACATTCCATATATCGAAAGTTCTGTCAACAAACTCAAAATTTGATCTGAAACCGTGACCAGCCGTCGCTTTTTGCAACCTTCCTGATCGCGCATCCAACTGTGCCCGTAAAAAACGCATACAAACATCAAACACCGCTCCGTGGAACAATTGAACTTATTGCAGAAACACAAACAAAAAAACTCACCTGTGCTCTTTGATATTGCTAAACCGCTGGCTGTCCTTTGGGGTGGCCGTCGATTCCGACTTCGTTGCGGCTACCCTCTGTTGGATCCGTTTCAAAGCCTCAGGGGTGAGATTGAACATCCCCAATACGCGTTCATTGTTGATGTCAACTCGAACAGACTCGACAGTTTGGTCATCGATTGAGGTCCTTCTCAATCGTTTGCCGTTAACACCACTCAAACATCCCGCACTAATAACGCCCAAGGCGACAATTAACTGCAAACACTGACACATTTTTCAAAAAAAATAAATAAAAAAAAATACTCTCAATAGATTTATTTAAGTTTCAACTGTTACTATGGCTTAAACCATGAATCTCATTGTTTTTGCCACAAGGTTTAGGATTGCATGCGCCCACTGATAATGGCCAACAATTGTTCTGTTATAATAGTAACGTACAAGTTGAGCTAAACACTGAAAGAATCTCACTATGAGGATATATTTCGGTGGATGGGTCTTTACTCTAAGAACACCAAGTATAAAATGATTTGCGCGGAGCACTTTTTAAGACTTAAATAACATTTCACTTCTGATATTGCTGGTACTATATCGAACTGATGTACTGTAGATAGAGAGATACTCACACACATGCTAATCTTGGTTCTTGTCCAACCGCGCGCACCTCGCGGTGCACATATACACGAATTTGGGTGTTGTTGCTTTGAAAAATATGGGAAAAAAAAACAGCAACAGCAACGGCAACAAAAACAAAATCACAAATGAAATGAAACAAATCATAAAAATATGTATCTAGATACATGAATTATATCGGACTGGCCTCTACCTCACACTCTCAGTCACACGGTGTACACTGTGCGTCTCTATGAATCCGAATGAGGAAAATTCTAATTGCGAAGTGTGAGGTTTTTTTTTACGGTTTCATTTGAAAATTCGTTTTCTTATGGATTCATTTGTTTTACCGGTAGATGAGCATGGGCGTGTGTGCTGCGGCATCTGAGAGGTGTGCTTCTGGTGGCTTTTCGATTTGGAAATGATTCTGCAAATGATTCTTCGTTGCAGTTCGTTTGAAGTTTGCTCGCAATTTTTCGGCCGTTTTAGAGGGGGGGGGGGGGGGCGGATTAAATGGGACATGATTTACTGTGGCTAGCCGTCCGTCATCTCGAGTAGGTACACAATTCGATTGCGAGAGGATCTGCCAATTATGGACATGGAAAGCCGGCAACTCATGTGTGCAGTGCCGTATACGCAACGCTGGATTTGAACTTCGCACACAATGACAGATGTGTCGCCGGCGAGAAATCGTCTCTGCGATTGATGTCAATTTAGTTGCGCGGTTGCATGCCGATTATAAGCGGAATGCCTGCTACGTGGAATAGTGGGTGGTTGAGCGACTTCTTTAAGTGATTCGAAGTTAATTTGAAGAAATGCTGTCCGATGATTTGCATGCGTGCGTTGAATGTGATAGGCAGATGATGGAGGGCATATAGACACCTGGTGGGTGGAACATATGCTTTTCGTTGGTATATCAACTTGGCTGGTGAAAAAAGTGGCAATAGAAACATGATCCTTTAGTTCGGGTTGTGGAACTTTACTTTAAGTTTATTTCATTAATTAATCAGAAAGGCGATATCCCACCTGAGTTGTGATTCGAACCAAAATTAGTGGATTAAAGGAGTTCGATTATCGCCACCATACTCGTTTGTGAGAGTTCTATTTTGAAGACTGAAAATGTAAAATGGGGAGACAGTCGGTAAAAATATTTTTTTCATTTTACACGAAGAAGCTCACTGTTCCGTTCAGGATTGCGGCTACAGCCAGAGTCTGCACCTGGATTGGGTTGTAGGTGAACCTGAAGTCGGATGGCTTCAAGACCACTAAATCTTGACGATTGGGTCCTTGTGTTCGTGAGAGAGAGATATTGTGTGGCATGGCTCCCCAGCATCCAGGCAGACTAAACGGATGCTCCCGAGCGTCTGTAGAAATCAGCGGCATTCTTGGCAGAAAAGACTGCAGACAACTTATTGGTGTTCTTATACGGAACACTATCCTTTCGCCGAGTATTGTACTGTCCTGGGTTTAAATGACACCACTGTCTGCGACGCTTGTGGAGAGGGCGACCTCTGATCACTTCCTTTACTATTACCCGGCTATTGTTCGGATCAGGTGGCAGTAGATCTTCGGTGCTGATGTTTTAATACTGCTAGCTCTTAATCGTTGTGTATTCTCTGTTTTATTTTAAAAAAAAGTCGAGGAAATTCGTGATACTAGATTTGCTTGCTGGTAGTCAATGGACCAGTTGCGCCTGAGTGCTCCAGTGGACTACTTCCCAAAGAAATACAAGATTTAATCATCGCCTTGTTGAAGACTTGAATCTGACTTTACCCAACCATGGTAACATTGAACAAACACCAATTGTAGGACCACTTTCCAGTAAAATTGGTGATACTAGATTTGCTTGCTGTTCCAGTTGACCAGTTGCGTATGAGTGCTCCAGTGGACTACTTCCCAAACCCGACAACAAAATTATGAAGAACTACAATATTTAATTATCGGCCTGTTGAAGACTTGAGTCTGACTTTACTCTGACTTTGAAACATAGCTTTCTATAACGTCTCCCTAGTCACAAAGTTCTTCCACGCAATTGCGCTGTAACATCCGTTCATATACAATAAGCAATGGAAAGGAGAGGCGACAAAATTAACCTTCGGCGAAGTCAAACGTGCATTTGGTGAAATATATACGCCGTTTATCTGAACACAGCTTGGAGAGAACCATATTCCTGCGTAACACTAAAGAGCTCACTTCGAGGAGCTCGGTCGCTTGCCTTCTCAAAGTCTGTAAATTTAAGAACACAAGTGTGACGTCTGTAAAAGTGCGTTAACGATGTCAAAACTACCTAAATAAAACTCATAGAAACAAAATGAAAGTATCCGCTCAGTAAGAAACTACCTGTCTTGCAGATCCCGACAGCAACAAATAAATGCAAATTTTAGTTGCATGAAAGTCAAGTCTTCGACTGTCCGAAGAAGGAATCGAGTGACACCTTATACACAAGGTGGCGCAAAAGTAATCCTCCTATCAGAAAATGCTATAAATTTTGCGATTGGCCCCTAATATCAGTTCTGTTTTGACATTTGTGTAGTAAACACATGCGACATACACGTTAATAAACAATGTTACGCTACACTGCTCCAGAACGCGGAATATTGGTGACTATTTATTTGAGCAATAATCGGTCGGTGACTTCCTAGCCGTCCAACGCCTACTGGTGAAAAACTGCGACGTTTAGCCGCTCGCCTCGAAGAGACTGGCACAACACGAGACGTTGCCAAGAGTGGCGGGCCCCGGAGCGCCCGTTGTGCCGAGAATATCGCCTCTGTTGACGCGGTCATTTTTTTTTTCGAGAACGCCGCTGGTCAAACGACAACACTGAACGGTGCGCGCTATAGGGCCATGTTTACCGATTTTTTTCTACCGCAATTGGACGATTTAGGACTGGAGGACATGTGGTTCCAACAGGACGGAGCTACGGCACACACTGCGCGAGCCACAACCGATATTCTGAAAGCGGTGTTCCCGGGTCGTTTTTGGCGATTTGCACTGGCCAGCAAGATCGCCTGATTTGACCGCTTCAGACTTCTTTTTGTGGGGCTTTTTGAAGTCGCGGGTTTATGTCAACAAGCCTCAGACTCTTGCAGCTCTTAAAGACAATATCCGTCAAGAATGTGAGGACCTATCGCCGGAAGTTTTGGCCAAAGTGATGGAAAATGCCATAAAAAGGGCTCAAATGACAATCAACTGTGGCGGCGGCCATTTACATGACATATTCTCGACTTGATGTAAAAAAAAATTAAAAGACCGAATAAAAATAATCCAAAAGAAGAATCAAAGTTTTTCATTTTTTTTTTTTAAATTACAGCCAAAAAATATCGGAAGGTTATTTTCGCGCCACCCTTGTATATAGATTTCGAGAGATATTCGAATCAGACAGATATCAGATATTCGAATCAGACCATTGTCGGGTCTCTTTCCGTCTCTCTACCACTGTAAATCTTACTCAGAGAGACTCTCTGGATTTCTTCACAGTTCTTCTCTGGGCTTAATCTAGTGTTAACGCTAGCATCTGTTTATGGGAGATCTGTTTCATCGACCAGGTCTCGACCGAATGATGTCCCAAAATCCTCATTCTTCTGCCAGCCAACGCTGGACATTGACACAGTATATGTGCCGCTGTCTCAGATTCCTCCAGGCATAGTCTACAGGTATCATCCTCTATAAGGCCCATTTTCCTTAAGTGATACCCGAAATTACCATGTCCTGTCGACAAAGCCACCACCCGTTTCAATGTTCCTCGACTCATACTTTGAACCCTTCTTTGAGTGGAGCAGGTCGGCCACTTTATTGCCATTTTAGCTTGTCTACATTGCTCCACGGTTGACCACCTTCTCAGATGTTCTGCCGTGATCCATTTCTGAATCAGCTGTTCTACCATTCCTCTGCCAATTGAAGAGAATGGTTCTGGTCCCAGCAACTTTTCAGTTCACCCCTGTTTTGCAAGGAAGTCCGCCATTTCATTGCCTTCGATCCTTATGTGATCCTTATTAAGCTTAAGTACACATTCCAGTGCCAATGATGTTGTGATGTTTGTTTGTTCCATGCATCTGATCACCGCCTGAGGAAGTTGCGTTTGCTATTCGAAGGGTTCTGAAGATCTCTTCGTCAAGCGCATTTTCTTCATGTGATACCGCAGAGTGTTGTGCCCCATTATGATTCCTTCGACTGTGGAAAGAGATTTTCTATCCATCTATTCATTGACGATTGGCCATATCATTCTTTTGGTATGACAAGTTTCCAGTGCAGTCCATCTATCGTCCGTCTCTCTTGAGGCCTTTCTCCCTGCTTCAAGCCTGAGTGAGTAAGGCGGGATATTCACAGATATCATTTACTTTGCTGCACTTGTACTTGACTTGCAGTTCCTGTCAAAGCAGTAAATTTGAGTTTTTGAGTTTTCGACGAATTTTTAACGACTTTTGTGCAAAAATGAGCAGAAATAATGAAATTAAAAACATAAAATCCAGCAATCTTTAGCTCCAATTGCACCTGGAACCATGATTTTTGTTTGCCAAATAGCTTTTTGAAGTTTCATTCCTTCTTCAGGTATCCAATCATTGTTGACACTCTAGCTTATAGTTTAGGAAGAACTATTAATTTCCGAGAGCTTTTTAAAGGCTAGCCCAAAAGCCCGGATCTCCCAATACATATCAATGATTATGAACGAAATATTAGGCACAGTCCACAGTCTACACTTCACGAAACAATGCTGTTTTTTTTTTCACGAACGTTTGTGTGTTTTGTTGGTTTCACTGTGCTAACAAACAAAATTAAACTTAACTAAAGGGTCTTTCATTAGCGACTTGACAACTTAAAACTATCAGTGTGAACGCACCCTTAAACAGATTGCCGAACTGTCAATGTCAAAATATTCAGTAGCACCAACATTTTCATCATGGAAACAACGTTTACAGATAATTAAAATTTTTTACCGAAATTCCGAGTTGGTAGTTGCAACATGATTCCATCATGAAACATCATCCATCATCAGGAAGAATTTCATCGCAAAATCATCTTCAGCGATGAAGCGCATTTTTGGTTAAACAGCAAAATATGTGTTACTGGACAGGTGAGAATCCTCATGTACTGCATGAAATAGCACTTCATCCGTAAGACAGTTTGGTGCGGTTTTATGCCGGCGTCATTGGGCAGTTTTTATTCGACGTAGAAAATGACCGTCAAGTTACTGTGCAGAGACATGTGGGAACAATATTTCTTTGAGCAATTGCAATTTGACATCATTGATATGTGGTCCCAACAAGAGGGTGCCACAAGCCACACAGCGGATGCAACAATCGAGTTATTGAAGTCTCAGTTTGGTGAACGTGTTATCTCGAGAAGAAATCGCCGAGATCGTGTGATTTAACGCCTCTAGACTTTTATTTTTATAGAGCTACATTAAATCATTGCTCAACAAGTAGGCGACGTTAGAGGAGCTCAGAGCCAATAGTGAACGAGAAATAGCGGCCGTATCGGTCAAAATGTGCGGCCGAGTCATCGAAAATTGGGTTCAACGTATCGACCGCTGCATACGTTCCCGTGGTGGACACATGAACGAAGTCGAATTCCATTCATAAATGTGTTGATAGTAATTCAAGCCAGTACAATTTTTTTTTTTGATATATCTCGAGTAGTTTGGATTTCATTTAAAAGAGAATTTGCCAAGTCCTTAATGAAAGACCCTTTATTTATAAACAACAAAATTCGCAATGCTATTGTTTTATGTGAAAATTTAGCCCGAGTCAGCAAAATAGCAGACTCGAATTGTCGTAGCAATTGCTATGTTTTATTCACTCCACCCAATATTAGCAGAGGAAAATAACATTGCATTACATAGCTTGGCAAATGTAGAGCAGTTGCTTTGGATACTCCAAATGCTTAAGAGTCTGGTAAGCAATCCTCTTGTGGACTACTTAAAAAACCCTTACAAAACTTAGCTGAAGTACCTAGTGCAGCCATAAATTCTGTTACAAATATAAAGCGGCATAAAAAAAAACGAGTAAACATTTTGAACTGTTTTTTTCTGGATTTATTAGATAATAATATTGGGAATTTGAAAAAAAATACATCACTCGAAATGACCATCTTCTGCATTTAAACACAAGCTCTCAAACTTGTTGGCCATTGGGCTATTGCGGCACGTACTGTTTCCATGGACATCGTTGATGCTGCCACGGTCAATCATTTTTTTAGGCTCTCCAAATTTCTGTAGGTTGTTTGGCAACCTCCTCTCCAATTCTGGCTATATACTATTATCCAATGGGTTCAGATCTGGACTACCCGACGGCCAATCCTCTGCGGCTATAAAAAAAGGAATATTGATCCTGAGCCACTCCTGCGTGGTTTTGGCTTTATACGCCGGAGCAGAGTCTTGTTGAAAGACCCATCTTTCTTCATCAAATAGAGTATTAGTTAGCGTCTTTACAACACCCTATAGCATATCCTGCTGATAGACTTTTGTACCTGTTTTGACAGCTCTTTCACAGAAATGGAGAGATGCGACACCTTGGTAAGAGACCCCCCACCAAACCATTACGGAAACGGGATGATGGCCACGCAGAACCCTTGGTATTTCTTTTTTTCGCTTCCTAAACTCTATTGTTTTGTTTGTTAAAAACTTCTTCCATGGTACAAAATTCTCATCCGTAAAAAGAATGTTTTCATGCCCTAGCAAGAGTCTCTTGCATCTCTCCGCCCTAATTTTTTTAAGTTGAGGAGTTAAAAGATGGCCTGTTGATCGACGATAGGCTTTCATGTAAAGATCACCCCCAACTAGCCTAGACATCGATCTGGCGGATATGTTCATTTTCCCTGGACATGATCTTCTGCTTCCGAAGGGGATTTCTTCGCATACGTTCACGCACAGCTTTTACTACCGCACTCGTACTTGCGACGCGTGGGCGACCACCCCTTGGCCTGTCCTCCACTTCCGAGAATTCACTAAATCGACCAATAGTTCGATAAACGAACATTCTCGATATTGCGAAAAGTTTAAGCAAATTGAAGATTTGGCCAGCACTCTTTCCGCTCTTAACCGCGATTCTGTTTTCTTTAGCACCCCACTCCATGTCAATTGACTACAAACTGAAACCAAACTGGCTTCTATTCATTAGTTAACAATGCACATGTTAAGAAAAAAAGTTAACGGGTCTATTCCAAGTGGAAATTTTAATAGATGGGCGCTGATAATTGTGTAACAGAATTTATGGCAGTACTCGGTATATTCAAGTGACTGCAAAGTTCTTGCAAGTTCAAGATTAAAGATCAGAAAATTCCTATAAAAATTAGCATTTTAATGAAGGAAATATTGAGCTGGAATTTATTATTTATTTTGTGTTGGTTAGTTAATATGAACCGACTTCAGTTTATTTAATTTTAGTTGCCAGTTAGATATTATATCATTTACTGTCCAATGCAATTTTTGGGTAACTTTCTGTATGGTTTCTCCTACCGCAAGTTCAACAGTATCGTCTGCCAAAGTGGCAGCAGTATTCTCGTCAGTTTGTGGTTAGGAACAGCACAGGTCCCAACACACTACCTTGCAGTACTCCGGCTTTGATATGTTTCAATGCAGAGTGCTCATCTTCTAGCTTAACTCAAAATAATCGTTACTGTACTGTACTGTTTTGGGAGATATTTTTGTAGCTTACGGACTGGTCCTTTGTGTCAGACTTAATCAAAAGTCTGTGCTACACCAAGGAAGATGGTAGAGCATATTTGTTTTTCTTCTTAAGCATTTTCTATAGTTGAGTATTTATTTCTAAATCAAAACTTTTGTTTCGGTATCAGTGTTTCCATCTAGACTCGGATGGATTCCATTTTTTCGAATAGCTTAGACAGGATTGGCAGCAATGAGATAGGCCGATATGACGTAAGTTCACTGGGCAATTGGTCCGGCTTAGGTACCTTAATAAAATAATTTCAGTGACCTTTCACATACGTGTAATAAATGAAATATATATAAAAATATTTTTTCTTGTATTGCATACACATGTATAATACTGACGCGGTACTGGAAAATATTTTTAACCCAGTGTTAGTTCCTTGAAGTTGTAGGGTTATATCTGTCGAAGTTCAGGGCATCGTTCTGAAACATAGAACACATAAACACAAGCAAATTTGTAATGCTCTCAGAAGTTTCGTGCGACCCAGTCGTGCACATTATTTATACTTCCTTACTTTAAACATTAAACTGTAAAAAATAGAAATAAAAGACACAGCGTCTACCTCGAAATATGTAAATATTAAAATGTTCTCTTTAACAACTCATCGAAAAGCTGATTGCGTCCGTTTCTTTCTTTCACGCAACCTTTTTATCAACTTCTCAGCATAAACTAATAAACTAAGTAAGCATTATATTTAGTTAATGGACGAATGGCTACTCTAAAAGTATGTTCCCTTATTCGCCTTGGCGGGCTTTTGACTGGAATTTGCACCCTTCGCATGTTATTTTGAGCCCAAAGCTTAGTATCCTGCTCGCGCTAAATTTTAGCGTCCCTAGTCTCCACTTCGATTCTCTACACCAAAAATAAATGGTCGCTAAATAATTATTTTGTATTTTGGTTTTGCATTTTTTTTTATTTATCACGCTAACGTTCTCTGCGGTTTTCTCAGAAAAATCCATAATAATCACAACACAAACTTTTCCCAGCTTTTTCTGCTGTCAACATTTATCTTCAATTTAACGTACCGTACATTTATTTCGCAAGCTAAATGAGTGGAGACTTGTCACCAGCCCATCTATATGATGTTAAGAATTTAGCGAGCGAACAGGATACTGCTTTGCTAAACTGCGTAGCTAAATTTTCTCTTTGTAGACATTTTTGTATCGGAGATAAAATTTAGCGCGAGCAGAATACTACGCTTTAGGTAATTTTTTTGTTATAAGAAGCTTCCTCTGAATCTATAGCTTCTCTTTTTAATGGCCAACGTGTATGTAGGTATTTTGCATAGTCAATGTCGTTTGCTCTCACGTTTCGGATATTCGAATATATACAAAACTCATTTATGCAATTGCCATAATTTTTTCTGTTGATGATGGTATAATAATTGTTTAAATTATTTTTTAAATGGTAAAATTTCCGTTGAAAAATTCGTCTGCGTTACACAAAGTTAATTCGCTTAGCCCAGAATACGATCAGTCATAGGCAAGTAGGTATGAAAGCACAAAATACATTCATGTGAATGTCAATTTAAATTACCAATTGAGAATAATGAAGAATATCCTACAATGAGTCTACTGTATTACGACCAAGTATAGGCGCACTTGCATATTGTCATAGAACTGAAAGTTAAGTTGGCGTTTCAAAAATAGGTCTATGTGGGTTCATCCATACGAATGCCCAATCATCCCCAAAAATTGAATTACTTTGGCCATTGTTGGACGTAAACAAAGCAATTACTGTGACAGATTACCTCACGCACTTTCTATGACCTTTACGCACGAAGTTCATGAATGGAAATGGCTTTTTTCATTTTTCGAGGTCACCACACCAACGCATTTCGTCAATAGAGCGAAGAAATTTCATACATTCTCCTACGAGAAACATGTTTAAGACGTCTATCTATCGAACACACATAGACACAGCGTTTAGTGACGCATTCAATTAATGAGGAGCACCCTGGTGGCAGTCTGTTTGATTTTTTGCTAATTCATGAACAATCTATAAATCTAAACTAACCAGCAACGACAACGGTGCATTGATATTGCTTCGCTTAATTAACATCTGAGACAGAGGCGACGCAGGAACGCCGGTTCTTGGTTTGTTTCTACTGCCTGACCATCAGAAATAGCTGTCATGAAGACGCCTCCTTGCAGTTTTATCTCGACTAAATTCGGATGGTGTTCAAACAAATTTAAACAGATCACAATGTAGACTGAAAACAAGTAAATGTATGGTGCGCAAACTTTCACAGATGAAAGACGTTCAAATTTTACTTTGGCATCCATAATCACACTATTATATAAAGCGGTAATGTTTGTTTGTAAGATAGAGTATTGCGATATGTACTTTATTTTTATACCCTCCACAGGAAAGTACATTCACTTTGTCATTACATTTGTAACGCCAAGAAGGAGTCAACGTCTGTCTGTCGGTCTGTCTGTTGAAAGCACGATAGCGTCAAAAGGAATCAACCTAGGTGAATGAAGTTTGGTGAAAGGACTTCTTTTTATAGTCGTCAGGTTGGTATTGAAAATGTGCTATGTCGGTCAAGTAGTTCTGATACCTCCCATACATAATAAGTATTAGACCCATGTGTCTCTCTGTCGGTGGAAAACAGGATAGCGTCCAAAGGAATCCACATAGGCGAATGAAGTTTGGTCAAATGACTTATTTGTATCCTCATCAGGTTGGTATTAAAAATGGGCTATGTCGGGCAAGTAGTTCTGGCAGCTCCCATACAACATCAATATTAGGCCTATGTGTCTTTCTGTCTGTTGAAAACAGGATAGCGTCTAACAAATCGACCTAGGCAAGTGAAATTTTGTGAGAGGACTTACTGTTATCGTCGTTAGGTTAATATTAAATTTGGGCTATGTCGGGCAAGTAGTTCTGGTACCTCCCATACAAAACCAGTTTTGTATGCAGCGGAGGGTATGATAATATGATGATAACACTTTTACTTGTTTTGATTTTCATTTTCCATTTTCCATTTTTTTTGATTTTTTGCACTAGTACTTGAATGAAACACTGCGAAGCAACTTACGTGATAATTTATTATAATTGCATTGGTTTTCTTTTTATACTTCATTTCGACAGTATAAAAGGACATCCGAAATGTTGTTTAATCAAAATTCCTTCGACAAGCGAGTCGGTAGGATCGTCGAATACTCTAAGACGATTTTCCTAGGGTGTTCGTTGTAATTACTCTTAAGCTGCGATTGGTGGTTTGATGGACAGAGACGGACTCTTAGTCTTCCTAAAAACTATCAATCAGCAACAATAATCAACAGTGCCGCTTCTTTTGTTAGCTTTCGTATTTCTATAATAAAAATAAAATAAAATCGTATTTTTAAAAAAATACCCACGACATTTTTTACTTTTACTTTCTTTCCGCTTCCTTGCAGTTTTCGTTATCCGTCGCAATGTCATTTATGAGCGCGCCGTATTCAGTTCAAGGGAGCAGGACCCCAATTCTCAAATTCCGCATAGCATAATTCGTATACGAGCACATCCGCTTGAAATTTTCGCATAGCAGAAAAATTGGCATTCTCAAAGCGGTACGGGTTTTTTCCCCACCTATGCGAAGATTATATTCACCTCTCGAATGAGGTAGAATTTTAGAGCACGTCAAGTAAACCATTAACAGGTTGTAAAAAAAAATGTTTATATTTAAATTGGTTGGGAATTGTTGTTTTCGATTGACAACATAAAAGAAGAACTTATGTATTTATGTTTAATGAACATTTATGTGTTTTCGCAATGGCTACTTTGGGCGATGTGAGCGCCAAATTTGTTTGATTGTCAATGAATGAGTTATGCTAAATCAAAATATACCGGATTATCCGAGACGAGAGTTCCAAGACGAATGGCACTATATATTTCCAAACATGGTTATGGGAAGGGATATCATTCAATAAGTGCTCCATTTAAATTGTTTGATTAAAATTAATTTGACTCTTATTTTTACACACACAAATCAAAAAAACAACCCGTTCTTTAAAGTGTCAAACTCACAATACCGTATGCGAGACGCAAATCCGCATGGCAAAGGCAGACGAGTACAATTCGAATAGAAATTCTCGTATACGGACTTCGAGAATTGCAAATTTCAGTTTTTCGCATCGCATCGGAGATTTTGACAGATAAACGTACACGATAATTTTTGAGAATCGGGGTCCAGGAGGAAGGCAAGCCAGTCGACACGTTTATCACATCGCTGTATGCATTGGTCGAACACTGCAGCTTTGGTCAGCTACACGATGAACTCATTCGTGATCGCATTGTTGTCGGAGTGAGATCAAAGACTCTTCGAAAAGCTTCAGACTGACAATGCTCTTACACTGGAGAAGACTGTTCAGCCAGGCGAGGCAAGGCGAAGCAGTGAAGCGGCAATTGCGTGACCTTTCGAGGGACACAGAGGACAAAACCGTGGATTGGGTCACATCCAAACTGGGTAAAAAGAATAATTAACAGAAGTCGAGAAAATCAAGGTCGGCGTTGTCGATGGTGCGGTGGTAAGACGAAGCACAACAGGGCTGCTTGTCCAGCAAAAGGCGAAAATTGCAACAATTGCAGCAAACAGGGTCATTTCGCACGTTCTTGCCTTGCTACAAAAACAGTCAAGCAAGTCGCAGCCAAAGCAGACTACCGTGACTCAAGTTGCTGTTTCAAAGAAATGCAGCCTCAATAATTCCAAGAACCGCAGCAAGCGCTAGACAGCTGAGGTCACGGTCAACGAGATTATGATCAATTGGAAGCTGAACCCGGGGGCTGACGTTACCACCCTTCCATTTGGTATATTTCAACAAAACTTTAAGACGACTTCACTCCTTCCGTCAGACCAAATTGTGTGCGGGCCAAGCCAAGAAAACCTTCGTACTGTAGGCATGTTTCGAGGTGAGTTGGTCTATTTTCAGGAGCGAAAGTTGGACACAATATAAGTGGTAAAGGGGCTGGCTCAGCCCTTGTTGGGGTTACCAGCTTGTGAGGACCTTGGACTGGTGAGACGCATAAATCACGTTGAAAACTATACAAACCTGAAACCAAAGAAGGAGTTCGCGAAGCTGTTCAGTGGACTAGGTACAATTCAGGAGCCCTACAACATTCAGCTGGAAGACCAAGCCGTGCCCTTTGCTACGTGCACACCTATAGGCGTGTTCCAATTCCGCTTCTCTATAAACTTAAGAAGCAATTGGACGATATGGTGATTCAATGGGTCATCGAACCGGTGGCGAAACCTACGGACTGGTGTGCTCCTATATGGTCACCACTACAAAGAAAAATGGAGACATTCGCGTCTGTGTTGCCTTGAGGCGGCTGAAAAAGTTTGTGAAACGGGAGCGCCTTCTGTCAACCACGCACTGGGACAGTTAACAGGGGCGAAACTCTTCAGTAAATTTGCCAATAGTGAGTTCTGGCAATTAAAACATACTGAGGAGTCAAAACTGCTGACAACTTTCATCACACCGTTCGGTAGGTAATGCTACAAGCGTCTACCATTCGGTATCATCTCTGTTCCAACACACTACCAAAAGAGAATGTCAAATGTAGTCCGTGGATTGGAAGGAATCCTTTGCCAAATGGACGACACTCTTGTGTGGGGTAGCTCAGCTGACGAGTACGATCGACGACTACGTTTAGTTCTTAGTTCTGCGACGTCTTCAGGATTCAGGAGTGACTCTCAACGAAACTAAGTGCCAGTTTGGTGTCAAATGCATTAAGTTTCACGGACACATTCTGGGTGAAGAGGGCGTGCATTCGAACAGCGATCGTATTGCGGCCATCGTCGACATGAAGCGACCGGAAAATGTATACGAAATCTTCATTCTGATCGGACTGATCAATTATCTTGTCAAATTTACGCCAAGTTTTACTGATAACTTGCAGCCTCTCAACGAACTGCTGAAGAAAGAGCGAGCATTCATATGGGCATTCACGCGCGAAAAAAGGCGTAAAAAAAAACATGTCAAAATACGCGCGAAAAAAGGCGTCAAAATACGCGGAAAAAAACGCGCGAAAAAAAAACTTAAAAAACAGGACAAAAAACGCATCAAAAAACGTGTGAAAAAAGGTGTCAAAAACGCCAAAAAAAGGCGTCAAATACACGCGAAAAAAGCCGTAAAAACTCACGTAAAAATACGCGTAAAAAAAGCGTGAGAAAAACGGGTCAAAAAGCGCACAAAAAAGGCGTCGAAATACGCGCGAAAAAAGGCGTCAAAATACGCGTAAAAAAACGCATCAAAAACGGGACAAAAAAGCGTCAAAAAATGTATCAGAATACGCGTAAAAAAAGGCTAAAAAAATCGCGTCAAAAACGAGCGAAAAAACACGTCAAAAAATCCGCGAAAAAAAACCGGCGAAAAGACGCGTCAAAATACGCGCGAAAAAACGCGTCGAAAAGCGCGCAAAAAGACTCATCAAAAACGGGACAAAAATCGCGTCAATAAAGGTGTCAAAATCGAGCGAAAAAAAGGCGTGAAATGACGCATAATAAAAGACTCGAAAAATCGCGTCAAAAACGCGCGAAAAAACACGTCAAAAAATCCGCGAAAAAAACCGGCGAAAAGACGCGTCAAAATACGCGCGAAAAAACGCGTCAAAAAGCGCGCAAAAAAACTCATCAAAAACGGGACAAAAAATGCGTCAAAATACGAGTAAAAAAACGCGCGAAAAAACGCATCAAAAACGGGCCAAAAAACGCATCAATAAGCGCGCGAAAAAACGAGTCAAATAAACACAGATCGGGATTTGCGTAGTCGTTTTAAAGAAATATTTTTTTAATACGGCATCATTTTCATTTTTTTTTTAAATAACTTATTTAGCATTCCTTTATTATCTTAAATATGTATTTCGATCAAAACCGATAGAGCTGTTTTTGTAAAATTATGCTAAGCAAATAGTACCATGTACTGCAATGAGTTCCAAAAATACTTTTTAACTAAAATCTCAGTAAGAGGTATTGTTTAGGATGTAAGCATTACTTGGTTTTCACAATGAATACGTAAGTCAGTTCTGGTGGGTACTACAATTAAGTTTGCCGCTCAAGCAAAATCGATCTCTACATTCTTCATTAGCAGCGATCGCGTTTGTTTGGTCGCCATTTCGTTTTGGGTGACATTTATTAGCTGAAATTTGACAGTCGATATCAATGTATGATGGAGGATCTACAATATCCTCAAATCATTAATATATTTTGTTTAAATAATGAATGAGAGAACGTTTATAAAATAAAGCGACATTTTTAATTGTAAGCAATTTCGATTTGACTCGCATTTATAATGTGCAGGATAGCTGCTCTTGACACACCAAACACCATCAATTAATACACTTAAGTCAACTACACCCTCGCAGAGTGACTGCGTGGTGCATCAATGGGCTATATTTTTTTTTGAGGACGCTAGAGAAATGCGGAATAAAAGAGCTACTGATATTTCGTTATTTCCCTTCATAACCTCAATAACTTCGACCTGGAACATTAAAAACACTCTGTATACGACTGAGAAATCTTTTAACAACAAAATAAAATACATATATGTTTCCAGCTTTGTTAACGTGTATCATATTTTTATTTTCTACGCATATGGTGCTAAATAAAAGAATTTGAAAACATCCAGAAAGCCTAATAGAAATTTATTCAATGTTCGGGAATATTTTCTAAAATTCACTAATGAATAGTGCAAACTTGGGTTTTTTTCCATATTGTTAACTCATTTTTGGAACAACAAGCTGCATGAATTCTGCTTTCAAAAATAAAATTCATATATGAATAAAAAAAAAATTAAAGTGCATGACTTTTTAGATTTCTTTGAGAAAAACCAAGTGTCGGATCTTAATTAAAATTATTTTATTATTCAAAATATGTATTTTGATCAAAATCGTTAGAGCGGTTTTTGTAAAATTTGGCAGACAAAACCGTACCAAATATTGCAATGTTTAGTTTGAAAAATACTATTTTTTAACTATTTAGCTGAAACCCGAGTACAAGTTATTGTTCGGGGTGTAAGCATTTCGAGATATGAACAGTTTTTACTTTTTTGGTGATTCGAATTGAAAATTAAAAACGCAATAATTTTGAAAACATAAATTTTACTCTAAGTTTGCATTTTGATCAAAATCGGCATTGCCGTTTTCAGATAAACTAAAGAAACAACATTTTTCAAAAACGGCTTTTTTCAAAAATCCATTTTACGATAATACAGAGAAAAACTGAGTTTGCCATTTAGTTATAAATAACCATATTAAAATAGAAATTAATTTGTGTTACAATTGTATGGGCTGTTTTCGAGATATGTTTGTCCAAATTTCAAAAGTACCGTCATTCAATTTTTTAACGGAAAACTGAGTATGCAGTTATACTAACCTCACCTACATAACTACATATAGCTTGAACATCAATTTTGGTTGAAATCGTTAGAGCCGTTTTCGAACAAATCAAACTGGTATGAAAATGTTATATGGGAAATACCATTAATATTGAGGTTACAGTGCAAAAAAAAAAATCTGTCCCGAACTGTAAGCCCCCAAACTACAAATCCAAAGTTTGAACGAAATCCGGGTAGCCGTTTAGGCTGTAGACCTCGGGACATATAAACAGACAGACAGACGGACAGCATTTTGCCACCAACTTTTTTGAGTTCCTCTATCATCGTAATGTCCGAATTGATTAACATTTCGAGTTCGAAATTTTGTACGAATACAATATCTTTCTACGTAATCGAGAAAGTTAAAAATTTAAAATGTGAATAGATAAACATTTTTTGGCGTCAACGATGGATAAAGAACAAGTAAAGCTATCTAAAAAACCATAATAAACATTTATTTTTTTTACATTTATTGTTATAAATTCATTATCAAATCGTTTGTTATTAAAATAATTCCACCCGGCGGCTATTCACAGACAGGAAAATTACGAATGCGCAAGAGGGGATTTACTTTCAAAATTTTGCGGGGAAATAAGTTGTGGTAACAAAACGGCTACAAGGGTTTTTCAAACCGCCAAATCTACCTGCCTACCTGACATCAGAGCATACGCGTTGAATCGACTTGGACAATTAGTTGGTAGATATGTTCTTGGTCAGGTCTATGCGGTCGTTGGGGCTGCACATAATTATTGATTGTAGGGGAGAGTGGGGCACCTTTGAGCTTGTTCGAGGAAGGTTCGAACAAAATGATGACTTTTGCTTTTCTAAACTTCTCAAAATTTCAGTTAGGTTAATGATACTCCTCGTATATGTAAAAAATTGTTTGTTTCGTTATAATTATGTATTGTAGGTACCTATAAAGTTTATATTTTATTTCATTTAACATAAAGTTATCTGTGAATTCTAGGTTATGTTAAGTTTTTTTTATCTCTAATTGAAAAAAACAAAACTAATTTATAGTTTAAATAAAGTGTAAAGTCTTATTTCAGGTTAATATTTTATTATAAAAACTGTCGTCCAAAGGTGCACAAGTCTAGTTCAAAGCTGCCCCACAGGGGGGCACCTTTGAACATAAGGACCTGCTTCGTTCAAAAAATAATTAAATTGAAATCTTCATGAAACGGATGGAATTATGCGTTTAAACTAACGCTGAGTTCGATTTCTTCTCTCGACTAATACTGGATCGAAAATCACACGTAGAACTACTTGCTTAAAGCATCTGAATGCGTTTACATCTGTCATCGACTGGTTTAATGCTTCTATGCCATATATCAGGACGAGGACGACGCCATTTGCTCATTCCAGTGCTTTGGTCCTAAATTGTATTGCTATGAAAAAGAAAGTGTTTGAATGGCGGGTGTCATTTTTGCTGGTATAGACAAAGTCATACAGGTATACTTTACCAAAATTGAACTCGTTCATTGTGGCGTTCCTTTCAAGGTTTCAATATTGAATGCGCTTTTTTGGAGGCATAAAATATTTTTTTTTCCTGATAACGGTGATATATGTGTGTGTCGTTGCCACTCTCAAAATGGCCAGCTAATTGTAATGGTTGCCGTTTATATTTCACCGGATAATCTTTAAGTGCAGTACGAGCATTTTTGCATGACAATTAATTTATTTATTCTAAAGACACTTCTGCATTACTTCAAGATAAAATTGGGAAAAGGTTTGATGATTTGCCAATGATTCTGAGTGGGTCTTTACAAGATATTTAAAAATATATTAACGTCTCAATACCTGGGGAAAAGCCCCAGTGTATTTCAAGCGGAGCTCCATGCTAGGAATGCGCGAAACTTACTTACTCCTCAGGGATCAAAGGCGCAAACATCCATATCTTCGCAGACAGTCAAGCAGCTATAACCGCCCTTAGCTCACCAATAATTGTCTCAAAATCAGTCATGCACTGCTCCAATGCTCTCCAAACTCTCTGCTCTAGAAACAAAGCACGAGGGTATTGAAGGAAACGAAAAAGCTGACGAACTGGCCAGGAAAGGGTCAAGAGCCCCTTTCACAGGACCAGAACCCTTCTACTAAATCATCAATCATTTCCACAATTAATAGTTGGGGACACAACATGTGTATCAAACAGTGGCATGAAATCCCAGTCCTCAGACAGGCCAAAAGAGCAATCCTGCCATTCAAGAAAAATGCAAAAAAAAAATCTTAAATCTACCTTTTAAGCCACCTTACAGATCACCATACGGTTTGCGGTACCACCTACAATAACTTCACATAGCCGACTCCGCGGAGTGCAGGCTATATCTTAAAGAAGACGAAACAGCTGAGCACATCATGTGTGAATGTCCAGCTCTATCTAGAATTAGAAGAAAAGTCTTCTTCCGGGAAATACTAAGTCCAGAAGAATTGAAGAAGTCCTCTGCTGGAAACATTACCAGCTACATTAGGGAGGTAGAGACGCTGCTAACCTAAATACTATTTTATTTTATTATTATTTATTATTATTTTATTATTATTATTATTTTTATTATTTCATATAAATTTCTTAACAATTATTGAATAATAGAAAAATATAAAAATTCCATTAATTTAAAGAAAAATATAAGAAAGGTTGGTGACATTCAATATTTTTGAGAAATTAAAAAAATAGAGTTGAATGCCACTTCAAATTACAATAGCAATAGCATTAAAAGTAATTGGGTGGGGTGACCCTTATATGTAGAATTCACATAATTTTTTTATAATACAAATGATATCAAAAAACTAAGTTAAAATAACAGAAGTATGTAGTTAAAAATTTGAAATGTTAAAGTAAAGTTAACCCAAAACATCAAAAATATAAGATTCCAGAGCAACATAGTCTAAGGAAAGAAGCCACATTTTTACGGTTTTAAAAAACATTCCAGGTACAGTTATAGTCCTTATTGATTGAGGAAGACTGTTAAACAACCGATAAGACATTATAGAGAAAAAGTTACGATAAGCAGTGGTATGGAAAAAAGGAACAGATAATAAGTTTGAAAGGTTTCCTCGAAGATTGTATCTCGAAATTAAACGAAAATTGAGATTGCCAGACTTCATATAGAAAGTTTTTAGCACCTTGAAACAGTATAAATGACGAATTGGTAGTATCTTAAGAGCACAGAACAAAGGAAAGCTAGAGTGCCTACCAGCCTTACAACAAATTTTTCTAACCACATATTTCTGCAGTATCAAAAGTGGTTGTATTTTGTTACGATATACACCACCCCAGCAAGCAATTCCATATTGTAACTTAGAGTGGAAAATACCATAGTAAATTGTCTTTAACAGTTTAGTTGAGCATACTTTACGCAAATAATAAAAATGTCGCAGGGTACAGCGGAGATACTTCTTCAGGGATTCAGCATGATTAGCAAAACTCATCCGAGAATCTAGAGTCAGTCCCAAATATTTAAACTCGTTGACTTTCTCAACTACAAAACATTTATCACTACAGTTCAAATCACAATAAAAGGAGGGAGGAGAGAAACCAGACGAACAGTGGCAAGTAAACAGTTTGAATCTACAACATTCAGGAGCATGGAAGCAAACATTTGCATTCAACATGGTAGATGAAGATAAACTGTAAAACATTATCTTGGTCTTAGAGCTTATTACTAAATTATGTTCATGGAACCAGAGTCGCAATAGGTCTAAATCCCAATTAATATTGGAAACGAGGTCTAAAGGACTATAAGTGCCATATGAGAACGCAATGTCATCAGCAAAAGCAGTTGGTAAGCCTTTAAAACTAAGAGCAAAAAGAGAATTGATGTAAACTAAAAATAAAATTGGACCCAGGACAGAACCCTGTGGTACACCCAAATTAAGAAACCTTACGTCGCTCCTTGTATCATCGATTTTCACTCTTTGCGCCCTGTTTTCAAGGTAAGACTTGAACCACTGAAGCATGAAACCCCTAAAACCTGCTTTCTCCAGCTTCCTTAACAATATATTGTGATTGACCATATCGAATGCTTTAGTAATGTCAACAAATAGGCCAGCTACACATTTTTTCTCGTCGAGTTGTGACATTGTTAACGAACAAAATTGTAAGAGAGCATCTTCCGTCGATTTGCCCTTTAAAAAACCAAATTGAGATGGATTGAAAAACTTGGTTTTATCTAAAAAACTCATTATTCTATTTTTCATGAGTTTTTCAAAAATTTTACTAAAGACGGAAAGAAGTGAGATGGGCCTACAATTACTAATTTCAGTAGCAGAACCCTTTTTAAATAACGGTAAGACATCAGCACACTTGAGCTCTTCTGGAAATACACCCTCAAATACGCAGCGATTGAATAAATATGCTAATATATCTACCAGGTAATACGCAATTTTTTTGATTACATAACTTGAAATACCATCCGCTCCACACGAAGACGATTTAGGTAAGTTCCCAATAACTTTCAGTATTTCAAAAGAAGATATAGGCTGAAAAACGAAACTCCTACTTTGGAAATTCTCAGAGCGTTGACATATAGAAAGACAACTACAACACATTTGATGGTTATGACTCGGTCCAACATTACAACCAATATTAGAGAAATGGTAATTGAAAGCGTCAGCAATACAGAGCTTATTGCAGACTACGGAGTTATCCACAAGCAAAACAGTAGGTTTCTTAGAAACAGAAGCTTTGTTCAAAATGCTATTTACAACACGCCATTCATTTTTTATATTACCCTGTACAGAGTTGAATTGCGCACGGTAATAGGTGTCTCGACATATAGGGATCTCTTTTTTTAACTCAGCACATAACTTCTTATACCTCCTTCTTAATAGTTGGTTACCAGGATTCTTTTTGCATTTCATTCTAAGCTTATTTTTTGTTGCAACCTTATTCACAATTGATCTGGATATCCAGGGCTTTAGATGCTTAATAAGTTTTTTGGGTGATACAAAAAAGGAGGCGGACGATATATGTTTCTTCAGAGAGTCGATGAGAATTGAGTATGCAGCAGATGAATCGCTGGAAGCATACACATCTTCCCAAAACTCAAAACATAAATTATTATTAAGTTTAGCAAAGTCAATTTTTGCTTTTCTCTCAACTGACCTAGAAGGATAAGAACATCTAGTTTTAGAAATGTCAAAAACAAGTCCGATCATGCAGTGATCTGTAATTTTAAAATCGAAAACACATTTCTCACACTCCTTAAGTTCAACATTACTTAGACGCCCATAAATATGGTCTAGACAGCTTCCGGAGACTAGCCTAGTAGGTTCAAAAATGAAGCACGTAAGACCATGAGATGCGAGTAGTGCCAAGTAACTAGCAATGTTATCATTACCATCCAAAATGTTGACATTGAAATCACCTACAATAATTAAATTTTTTGAATTTTCCCTAGCCAAGAAGTCAGTGAATTCATTTATAAAGTTCGCAACACTAAACATATGCAATCTATAAACACAAACAAATACGTACGTAACCTGATCAATTTCCACGGAAACCTTTAAAACATCAGCACTAAGTAAATTAACGCACAGAACTTCAATAATAACGTGGTTATCTTTGACAAAAAAACCAACTCCACCTGCAGCATAATTTTCATTCGTTTTTGAATAAAACTTAAAGCCCGGTATAAAGTAATCATTTTCCTCAAACTCATATATCCAAATTTCAGACAGAAAAACTATATCTGGAACGCAAGCAAAAGAATCTATATGCGTAACAAGTGAAGAAAAATTTTCTCTCATACTTCTAATGTTCTGGTGAATTATAAAAAACTTATCATTACAAAAAGAACTATCAGTCCCGGCACAATGGACCTTCTAGGTCGACGTGCCTATTTTTCGCTTTGGCGAGTAAGAAGTTTAAAAAAAAAATTGTTTTTCTTTCCAATTTTATTTCTGTCGGCACTTCCGGAGTGCCACTGTTTTTTTCACGATGCTGCACTGAACCACCTCAAAAGTATGTATAAAGAATCGTGTGCTAGGTAGTTCTGCCCAGCCTCGTGAGACAAGATGTACATAAATGGAGCCTTAAATCCTATACTTTGCTGCTCCTTCCCGTGCAGCTTATGTAGCCACTAAGGGCCGTTTGCAGATACGACTCATAGCGAATTTAAGTGCCACATAAACTCTTATGTGACAGTTTATGCCCTCAAAAAAAGTAGCCCATAAGTATTTAAGTAGAACTTAGATAGTTAAGAGTCGTATGAGCAAACGGCCCTAAATGTTTCGATTACAAACACAAGCAACGGGCCGTACTAATAATAATAATTTTAAAACTTCAGCCTTTATATTTTGTAGGTCACAATGGGCAATTTTAAATGGAAAATTTCGCAGATGTGAGTTCACAAAATGTTCATTTTTTATAGTGCAGACATTTTCTCTTTTTTAGTGTTTGCCCAATCGCTGACATTGTTACTATTTGTGCTCTGACAATATAACAAATGTTTTAAAGAGAATTACACATACGTCTCGCCGTCTTCTAAGCAACGCCGCAAACCAGAGGCAAAGTGTACTAAGCCTAAACCTTCAACTCACGATCCTCTGCCATTGCTCACCCCAAAGGATACAATTCTGTGAACGCTTTGCCCGCAATGATGGCAAAGATTAGGTGCGAGTGGGTTCGTGAGTTGAAATTTTTGAAGTTACGTGTCATTTGTCAATACGGATTTCTTCGTAACAATAATAGCGCCCCTAATCTTTCAGACAGTTTGTTTAAACACATTCTCTCCAATCATGCAGCCGCGGTTACCAAATGTCAATTTATTCACAACTGATAGCTGGGAGGCCACTTTCTGGTCACTGCCACCCAATTCACTGTTGCTCCTCGTCGTCTTCGTCCAATAACTGTGATTACTCACTGTCTACCACCGATAACGTTGAAGTTTTAATGAAAGACACGACGACGACGACGTCTGTCCACAAACACACAGCGCAGCGTCATGGACTCACACTGCTAGACAAAAATTCGTGATAAAAAAAAAAATAAAAATAAAAAACTCTCCAGGCATAAACTATCGTTCTCCCATGTGAGAATTATTGCCACTAAATGAGCAGGAGGAGGAGGCGATAAAAACGGGTGCTAAAGTGCAGCAAAGGTAGACAAAGAGGAAGAGTTAAGTAAAGCAATCGTCTGGCTCGCTGTCTGGAGCGACTGCAGCCATATATACCCAGTCATGGGTGTAGATATACCTCGAATGCAACTCGCTTCGCCTTAGCACACATTGTGGCACATATCACATGCACATCGTCATTCTCATCATCACTATCACCGTGGGGATGGCGAGACCGGCTGGTAGCTTACCCAGCGAGAGGTAGAGGAGGCTTGAAATTAATAATCAGAACTTAAAGCGGCAGTAGCAACTATATCCGAGGCTGAGGCATTTTCATCTGGTGGTAGTCAATGAACAGGCCACGCTGATTTCACTCCTGTACGAAGAAGATGACGCAAAAGAAGAAATTCGCATGCCACTCTCTCTCTACATCTCGGCATGTGTGCAATGTACATCACCTCTGTGTTCTCTGGTACCCAGATTAGCTTCACTAGTCCCTTCCAATGAGTGAGGAACACAAACTTGCAGATTGACTGACTGCCGTGCGGCCTGCTGCCACCCGACTTCGACTTCCCCCCTCCCCAATGTTATATAGTTTCCACTCGTTTTTCTGTGTTCTTGGTTTGCTGCTGTTGCGTTATGATGGCACTCGGCATGGAAAGGTTTCAATATTTATGCGTCTGAATGTCTGGCCTGACTTCGAAGAAGACGAAGGAGAACAAGCAGAAGAATGCCCTCAAAGGCGGAGAAATGCCTGTAAAGGCCTCCTCCATGTGGAACTATACCACACATATAGTGTGTCTGTGCTGTGCAGTGCATCTGACGAATGCACGCTTTCGGATAATAAAATAGTAGTGCACAGCATATACTGCGTGTGTGTCTGTACTACTGCAGTTTTCCATAATAGAGACGACAGAGAGGAAAAAATAAAAAAAAATCACAGCCCAGACACACATTTCGTCGAGGAGGTGCAGCCGAAGGAACATCATTGTCGAGTCGATTAAATAAGCATTTTATACACGTCTGGTGAATCTGAGATTTACTAGACGAATTAATGATGCACGCACGTAACTTCTGTCGTCTATGGCTCTAAGTATCATTCCCACCGATGCGCTGGATATCTTGTTTCCTTTTTTTCCACCCATTCTTCAGTAGGCTGAACTGCAGTGGCGTGCTTTGATTTTATGATCTTTTACAATGCTTTACAGCGTTACAGGTGAGTTTAAGCTGTTCGTAGATGAGATTGACCTAAGGAGGGCGGACGGCACGGCAGCGGGACGTTGCTCTGTGTAGCACCTGATTAGCTTAATTTTTGTTTCGCTTCGTAAGCAGTTTAGACGAAAGACGGGTCCCGTGCAAAGTGATTTGAGTACGTGGACCCATAGATGTCATTACTGACCTAGCAACACTTAATATCTGTAACACGAAATCACATGGCCGCAAGTTTTGAACTGCACCGCCCAAGTCACAAGCAATGATCCTATCCACTACACCTTTGCCACCCTACTAGAGTACTTATAGTGACTTGCATTTGCAGAGTTTGAGTTGGCCAAAAAGACTCCTAAAACAGCCCGATTCTGCCGTTGTGAGCCATCACAAGTCACTTTTGTGAGGTTTGTTGTGATTATCTCAAAAAAACTCACCTCAGCATGGTTAATTTCAAATTTACTCAACATTTTCCGTAAAAGTCAAAACCGGTAGACGAAGTTAACAAAAATATATATGTGATATAATAGATCTTTTACGTCCCAGTGTCAGCCATTGGGCAGGGAATTTATAAAATAAATAATAATGAAAAATATATAAAATAAGTTTTTGGGCAAAATCTGCGAAATATTAACACAGAAATGTTTTAGAACTGATGGACAAACAATTATTAACGCCATTTGTCACAAATCAATTTTCCTACCTTCGTAGTTCTTTTTTTTATACAATATACATATTTTTTATATATTATACATATTTTCCCGAAATATTTATAAATATGCAACATAAAATGTCATGTTTCGGTTATTAAATTGTTGGAGGTGGGGAACCAGGGTCATGAAATGCAAATATTGTCACTGGTAAGCCATTATGACTGGTTTTCAATTTTTTTTTACCTGGTCCATAGGAGATCACAATTTTGATTGTTTTTGCACAAGGTGTGTGCCAGAATACAAAAACCTAACAAAATTAATTTCACCTCAGCTTGTAAGGGGTCTTGAGACTTGTGAGGTTTGCTGTTCTGACCGAGGCTGTCTAACCCAGATAAAAATTTCGTAAAGTAAAATGGCCTGCAAGACCTTGTACAACTAAGCATAAAGAGTCTGCCCTTAATCTGTAAAGATGGCGCTCCTCCACTCTATTTGCGGGATGACGGTACAATCCGGCAAATGGTATAATAGTTGCCGTTCTATTTTGTGATCATCTTTCGACTTTTGGTAAAAAAAATCAGCGTTCCGGGCAGTGCTGGCAGATTTTTTTCACCAGAAATCGTAATTACTAGCTTTCAAAATTGTGGAAATACGATTTTTTGGAAATAATAAAAAACGAAACAAAAACATAGAAGTGTTTTATTAGTTTTAAGTTTATTTCTTTAAGTTTTACTTCAGACTGGCTAAATCTAACCGATTACAACTATTTATCAATTCTTAATTCTAAGTGTTAGTATGTTTAAATATACTGATACTCATGCCAATACATATACAATTATATTTGTGAATATGTTATGTACCTATTATGTTATAGTGGTAGTTGAATATCATAACATCTTCTTTTTTCACATGGTTTGTTTTTGTTTCTTAATTATTATTATTATTATTATTATAAGAATAATTGTAAAAATATACAATAGAAATAATTCATTCTTAAATGCTAAGGGCATAATGTATATATTTTTATTTTTATTTTTTTAACCTTTTGATTAACAGTTCATATGTTCTTATCCTATTGACCTTAGTGACGAAAATATATTTATTTATTTTTTATTATTTGTGTAACCAAATGGCTTAGGTGGTACAACTTTCCTTCCATAGCGTGTTCTAAGTATTCCTTCATTATTTTCCGTGGATGTTGGATGTTGAATCTGAGGAGCTACCCCTAATAAATTATTGTGGTCGCTATCAATAAAACTTTTATCAGTTGAGGGTGTTTCGGCAGTTGTTTGATTGTCTCCGCGTTGAACCTTTATGCCTTGACTGTTTTCAGAATTTTCTTTTACCTCTGGTGCTTCTATAATATGTTCTCTATTTCTCCTGTAACGATTACCATTTGAATCAGTCACCAAGTAAGAACGTGGTTCTTTACATTTAAAAATAATTTTGCCAGGACTCCAAACTGACTGCGGTGTTTTTTTGTAATATATGCATTCCCCATTTTCAAGTGGCCTTAATGCTCTAGAGCCTTTATTGTAATATTGTTCGGACTTAACTTGTCTTTTAGCGACTGTTTGATTATGTTTTGCAATACTAATTAATTTCGGTTTAAGGTTATCTTGGGTGATTGGCAATTTTGTTCTTAACCTTCGAGACATCAGAAGCTCAGAAGGTGAACTAAGATTCCCTTTCGAGGTTGTTCTATGTAATAAAAGAGCAACGTATGGATCGCTATTTGTTTCATTGCACTTGGTTAGTAATCTTTTTATTGTTTGAATGGATCTTTCTGCAAGTCCGTTCGAACGAGCCAAGTATGGGCTGGAAGTATAATGATCAATATTCCAGTCTTTTGTAAAGTTTCTGAAACATTCTGCGCTAAATGGTGGCCCATTATCCGAAATCATAATCTGAGGTATGCCATGACGAGCAAAAATGGATTTTAGTTGAGTCACTACCAAAGGACTTGAAAACCCAGCGTTAAGCTTAGCTATTTCAATGAATTTTGAAAAGTAGTCGACCACCAGAATATATACGTTTTTTTTAAATTCGAAAAGATCAACCCCAACTTTAAACCACGGCAGTGGAACCACTTCATGAGGCAGCATTGGTTGTTTACTATTCGAGTTTCTGTGACGAATGCAAGACTCACAGTTTGAAACAATATTGTATATGTCTTGATTAATATTTGGCCAAAATACATTTTGTTTGGCTAAATTTCTGCAGCGCTCTATTCCCATGTGGCCCTCGTGAAGAAGCATTAGTATGCGGTGGCGTAATGACTTTGGGATAATAAGGCGATGCGATTTAAATAATAACCCGTCTACAACATGAATATCATTGCTTATACTAAAGTACGGTATAACACTGGCATCAATTTTCTTTTTTATACCTGGCCATCCGTTTTTGCAATATTCTTTAATTAGATTCAAAGTCTTATCTTTTTCCGTTTCATTTCGTATTTCTTCAAGCCTTGAATCCGACACTGATAAATTTGAGATAAGTAAATTACAATGAAGGTTCATTTCCTTATCTAAATCAGTCAGAATATTTTCGTTTAGAGGAGCCCTTGACAACGTATCAGCAACATAAAGGGATTTTCCTGGTTTATATATTACAGTCAAATCATAATTTTGGAGACGCAACATAAATCTTTGCAGTCTGGTCGGTATCTTGTGTAAAGATCGACTAAATAACGGAATGAGAGGCTTATGATCTGTTTCTACTGTTATATGTCGGCCATAAACATATTGGTGAAACTTAACACAGCCAAAAAGAATGGCAAATAACTCCTTCTCAATTTGGGCATAATTTTGTTGACTGGTTGTCATGGTTGCTGATGCATATGCAATTGGCGAAAACCCATGAGATATTACAGCTCCCATCGCATTTTTAGACGCATCAACTGATAATATCACTGGTTTGGCCGGATCATAATATGTCAAAATTGGCGCTTTGGAAATCGCACACTTTACTTTTGTAAACTCTTCTTCATGCTTTGATGTCCAGTGCCACCCTACATCTTTTCGCAGAAGTTGTCGCAGATTAGAGGTTTCAATTGACAAATTTTTTACAAATGACCCTAAATAGTTGACCATGCCCAAAAACCGCTGAAGATCAGTTACGCTTTGAGGTGCCGGCATATTACAAATGGCTTTTATTTTATTTTCGTCTGGACGAACACCGCATTCACTAAATATATGACCAAGAAACTTTATTTGTGTTTTTAAAAATGTTGATTTATTCGGGTTGAATTTTAACCCAATCAATTTAGCCTTTTGTAGCACCAGTTTGAGCGTCTTATAGTGTTCTTCTTTGGTAGCACTATGAATCAAAAAATCGTCAATATAAATGATGACATTGGGTATGTCACTGAAATGATTAACCATTTGTTGGTGGAATATTTCAGGTGCTGACTTTATACCAAAAGGTAATCTCAAAAAACGGTATCTCCCAAAGGGAGTAATGAACGTTGTTAACACAGATGAATCATAATCTAATGGACAAACCCAGAATCCCGAGTTTGCATCTAATGTGCTGAAATATTTTGATTTACTTAGACGTACCTTACATTCCTCAACTGTGGGAAATTGAAAATGCGACCTTAAAATCGCCTTGTTGAGGTTTCGCGGATCAAGGCATACACGCAAACTACCATCTGACTTTTGTACTAGTACAATTGAACTTACCCATTCTGTAGGCTTTTCAACCTTTTTAATCACTCCCAGATTCTCCATGCGACATAATTCTTGCTTAAATTTGTCCTTTAAACTAAAAGGTATACGACGGGGACAATCAACAACTGGATCCACATCTGATTTAATCCTTAAATGAATTTCTTGTTTTAAACATCCAAGACCACTGAAAATATTTTTATATTTATTTAAAAAATCTAAATTTTCATCACTAGTGTCAAAATGAATACCTTTCAATTTGGATTGTTTTGGCTGTATGTTAGTATTTAAGTTATCAATTCTTTTAATTAAATTTAAATCAATACAGGAACTTAAGCCTAGTACCGTACGGCATTCAATTTGCGCTACACAAAACTTAACTTCATAGCTCTTGTTCTTATGAGCACATTGAATTTTGCATTCACCTACAATTGGAAGCTGTGCCCTACTAAATGTGAGCAATCGCGTTTTTGACGGAGATATAATTTCTTCGCTGAGCTGCAACTGTTGAAATTTGGTGTATGAAATTACGTTAGCCTGCGCACCTGTATCCAACAGGCAATGTACTTGTTTCTTATTAATTTCAATTGTAGTATTCCAAGATAATGACTCGGATGGCTGTAGTGCTGACAACGACGATGAGGGCTTGCGTGGTGGTAAAGGCGGCGGAGATGGGGACTGGGATTGGTGTACTGATATTTGTGTAATTTGACCCAGAAAAAGAGAATCTGTATCAGATGATTCTGCTGAATCTGCTCCGACATTGCGTATGTATGAATTTGTTCTGCACATTTTTGCATAGTGGTTTTTTCTGCCGCATTTTTTGCAGACAACTCCAGTTGCGGGGCACTTGTGTTTGTGCTGCTCACCACATCTTTGGCATATTTCTATATTGGATTGTTGTTGTGCTTGTTTACCGCGATAATTGGAGTATTTACGGTCGTTCGATTTTGATGACGTTAAAACATTGTTGTTGTTTGAATTGTTGTGGTTGTATTGTGTTTTGCTTGGTCTGTAGTGGTATTGAGAACTACATGTTTTTACTTCTCCAATCATGGGGCTGTCCCTTTGCCCTTGCAATTGTTGCGCTTGTTCCTTTGTTATTTCTAACGTTTTGGAAATTTCAATGGCTTTATCTAATTTTATCGCACCTTCATTTAAAAGCTTTTCCTTAATGTGAATATAGCTGTCATGCAATCCACAAGTAAAAATATCACGCACGAGGTCCTCTCGGAGAGTTTCAAATTCACATGTTAAGCTGAGGTTTTTTAAAACGGTAACGTATGTATCAATTGACTCATCTGGTTTTTGTTTTCGGGAAAAAAATATATGCCGTTCCATAGCTATATTAGCTTTCGGTATAAAATGATTTTTAAATAGTTCCACCAGGTCTCCATACTTCACATTGTCCAAATTAACATTAAAAGAGTTAAATATATCCAAACACTCTGGTCCAATTAAATGCAGTAGCAGTGCTACCTTTCTAGAATCACTTTCAGACTCCAAATTAGAAGCTCGCATATAAATGATAAATTGATTATACCAACTTCTCCATGCACTAGACAAATTCGATGATTTCACATTTAAAGCCGGTATGGACGATGAATACCCATGATTATTTTGGGATTCAGACTCCGAACTTATTTCTTTGTTTGGCTTGGTATCATTCATTTTTATAATTTTCATAATATTCACAATCTGACACCATGTTTTATTAGTTTTAAGTTTATTTCTTTAAGTTTTACTTCAGACTGGCTAAATCTAACCGATTACAACTATTTATCAATTCTTAATTCTAAGTGTTAGTATGTTTAAATATACTGATACTCATGCCAATACATATACAATTATATTTGTGAATATGTTATGTACCTATTATGTTATAGTGGTAGTTGAATATCATAACAAGAAGAACCATCAAAATAATAACACATCAAAGCAGAACTTCATGCAATATGACCGAATGCGTTACTCATTGTCTTATTATATATGGACTTCTAGTGAAATGTCACTTCCATACAATCTTTGCCCAGAAAATGACGACAACATAACTAGCGCTCGTGGTTCTATGCGAAAAATAAGTGAAACTAAATGACAGCCATCTTGGATTTCTCCATAGAATGCTAGAGCCAATTATTGGGCATGAGTGGATTTGCCAAGCGAAACGGTTGAATTTCAAATTGTTGCGGCATTGTTTAAAATAAATTTCATCTCAAAATTGTGCTAGTTTAAATAATTAATAATATATGGAACCAACAAAATTTGAATAAAAAATCGTTTTTCATTGTCCCATAAATTGCACAATTTTCATATATTTATTGCGAATTAGTTTTTTATGTTGTTTTTCATTATTAATTTTAGAAATATGATTTAATAACATTTAAGCTATACGCTTATGTAATGAATCACATTTCTGATCAATAAATATGCAATCTAAATAAAACAAAATGAGTTTTCTGATTCATGCATTTTGATTGAAAAACTTACCTATATGGAAACAGATTTGTGTTCTGCCCCCGAGAGTTGAAATACCTCGGCCACGTCGTCAGTCACCAAGGGATTCACACCGACCCAGACAAAATAGCCGCTGTCGGAGATCTAAAACCTCCCACTAATATTCGGGAATTACGCAGGATCCTGGGAATAACCGCCTGGTACCGCCGTTTCATCCAGGATTTCTCCAGCCTCGTGGCCCCCCTCACAACACTACTCAAGAAGAATCGCCCCTGGGCGTGGGGCCCAAACCAGCAGACCGCGTTCGAACTTCTGAAACAGAGGCTCACCGAATCACCGATCCTCACCAGCCCCGATTTCACACTACCGTTCATCCTGCAAACTGACGCCAGTCAGGATGGATTGGGAGCCGTGCTGCTCCAAAAGCCCAACAACCAGGAACGAGTAATCGCATACGCGAGCCGCACGTTGACCAAACTGGAGAAGAAATATTCCGTGATCGAAAAGGAAGGCTTAGCCATTTTGTGGGGTATTAGGAAAATGCGACCCTACCTGGAGGGGTACCGCTTCACCGTCATCACCGATCACCATTCACTAAAATGGCTACACTCCTTAGAAAACCCATCGGGACGTTTGGCACGCTGGGCCATTGAACTCCAGCAATACGATTTCGACATTTGTTACCGCAGGGGGGCGCTGAATGTGGTTGCCGACACCCTATCCCGAGACCCGCTACCCCAGACCGACCCCGGAACCAGCCTCCTCCATGCCTGCCACCACGACGTCCAAGACTGAGTATAAAAGAAGTTAAAGGTCATACACGAACACCCTCAGCAATATCCCGACTACCGGATCCAGGATGGAAAATTGTATACCGCCGTTTTCCAAGCCACGACCCCCTACGCGACCCTGACAGCCAAACCTGGAAATGGTGCGTGCCAGAACTAGACCAAAATCAGGTCCTTTGGGACCATCATGACGACCCTACCGCCGGACAATTAGGCATCAGCAAAACCCGCGACTGAATCCAGAAAACACATTTCTGGCCCCAACTTCCCCGAGACGTAAAGAAATGCGACACATGTAACCGGTACAAAACCTCACAACAAAAAAACTTGAATCATATTGCAAATTGAAACCAATTATACAACACTTAATTTTTTAATTTTAAATCTTTATTCAATTAATCGCAATAACACAGTCTTATTCAAAACTATCTCAACTAACTCAGATGTGAGTTTCCAATTTATTCCGCTCCGAACCACGAGAACCATGAAAGTAAAGTCTTCGACTGTCCGAAGAAGGAATCGAGTGACACCTTATATACAAGGTGGCGCAAAAGTAATCCTCCTATCAGAAAATGCTATAAATTTTGCGATTGGCCCCTAATGTCAGTTCTGTTTTGACATTTGTGTAGTAAACGCATGCGAAATACACGTTAATAAACAATGTTACGCTACACTGCTCCAGAACGCGGAATATTGGTGACTATTTATTTGAGCAATAATCGGTCGGTGACTTCTTAGCCGTCCAACACCTACTGGTGAAACACTGCGACGTTTAGCCGCTCGCCTCGAAGAGACTGGCATAATACGAGACGTTGCCAAGAGTGGCGGGCCCCGGAGCGCCCGTTGTGCCGAGAATATCGCCTCTGTTGACGCGGCCATTTTTTTTTCGAGAACGCCGCTGGTCAAACGACAACAGTGAACGGTGCGCGCTATGGGGCCATGTTTACCGATTTTTTTCTACCGCACTTGGACGATTTAGGCCTGGAGGACATGTGGTTCAACAACAGGACGGAGCTACGGCACACACTGCGCGAGCCACAACCGATATTCTGAAAGCGGTGTTCCCGGGTCGTTTTTGGCGATTTGCACTAGCCCGCAAGATCGCCTGATTGGACCGCTCCAGACTTCTTTTTGTGGGGCATTTTGAAGTCGCGGGTTTATGTCAACAAGCCTCAGACTCTTGCAGCTCTTAAAGACAATATCCGTCAAGAATGTGAGGACCTATCGCCGGAAGTTTTGGCCAAAGTGATGGAAAATGCCATAAAAAGGGCTCAAATGACAATCAACTGTGGCGGCGGCCATTTACATGACATCATATTCTCGACTTGATGTAAAAAAAATTAAAAGACCAAATAAAAATAATCCACAAGAAGAATCAAAGTTTTTAATTTTTTTTTTTTAATTACAGCCAAAAAACATCGGAAGGTTATTTTTGCGCCACCTTGTATAATAAGTCAATGGCGTTACTGTTCAAAATGGCACAGTTTGTTCCATAACACTAACTGTACACATACATTTACTAAAAAAACAGTATGCATAAGCATTAAGCAATACTACAGAGTACAGAGCGCTCAGGTTTGCTTCACCTTCACTTTTTTAGAAGATATTTGGAAAATTGCAAATGAATTTTGGTATTCGATAAATTTGAAAAATCTTTGAATTATGTTTTTTTAGCTCAAAAATCATGGAATAAATTTTAAGCTCTAAAATAAATCGATAAATCGTAGAATCTGGCACCGCTGGTTCCGGGTTTGCCGACAGAGGTGAAAAATTGAACAAGTCTCTTTTGAATCGTCAGATTGTGCAGGAAATATGTACTTTTAATGAAGTGTTTTTTTATTTATTATTATAAGACCATACTATACAAAAAAAAAAGCCAATTAAGACTTTTTCATGCATTATTTCATTAACTAAGGCTATAAGGCTTGTTGATTTTTTCCAAAAAGGCATCTCTTTTATTTTAAATATGTTTTTATTTTATGTTTGATATAAAAAAAATTCTTAAAACAAAAGAAAAAATTATATGTAACCTCAGTCTTAAAGAATCTATTTCTACCTTCAAACTCTGTCCATTTTCCGAACACTTTATTTGTCATTCTTTAAAAATAATTCCAGCTTCCACTTCCAGTGAAATTGGAAACAAATTTGAAAGCTGTTTGTTGTATAAATAAAAATTATTTTTGTTAATTTTTTCATATTTGTGTTTAGTTTTTGATTTATTGTTCCCCTTTACCTAAAAAAAATATTTTTGGCGTTATATTATTTAGAAAGGCATTTTTTTTTCAAGTTAGGCATTTTGTTTCGTCAAATGTGGTTGGCAACGCGAACACTGGTGTCGGAACATTGGTAAATGAAAATTGGTGTCGCGAGTTCAATGGTTTTATCCCATCTCAAAAATGCCTAAAGAAGTTTTCACTTCAATAACAAACACAAAAGATGATCTTAAGAAATTACACTCTGGGTGTAACAAAATCGATGACTTCGTCTAAATGCTCAAAGCAAAGGTCATTTTAAGTTTAGCTTAATGAATTCATGAGACATGTTAAACCACTACATATCACACTTTGATCATTGAAGATCTTTTGTGATTCCTCCCTTGGGATTTTAGTTCATTTTAAGGTCAAGAAATGATATTTTATTTTACATCTTGTCAGATGCTTTGTTGGGGAGCCCCGACTAAGTAATCGATTCATCGTCAGACAGATACTTGATATGGGGGATAGGATTCAACACATCACAGAGTCTGGAGCCGATACGAACAAGTTTAGAAAAAATATATAAAAAAGTTTTATTGTCCTCTCCACAAGCTTCGCATAAACCTTTGAGTTAACAACGAAGACTGTGCGGGCCAGAGCATCCCCTAGCCATCTCAAACGTTTAACCACACAGACACAGTAAGTGACAAGCGACTGCTAAATTATAACTTCAAATCGTGAGGTTGTGTCCTCACAGCCGTTGAGTAATGAGTCGCTAATCGCTGAATTAGTGGCTCACTGCTTAGCTAAGATTATATAGTTCATAGACACTTAAGCTTAAACAAGCTGTTCCAAATAAGCCGAACGATTGAACATAATCACACATATTAGAGTTATTTTTACTTACTCGTATTTTTGATCTATATATATAATGTCTATACAATGCTAAGGTTTTTATTGGGTCGCCTTTCAATCGTCTTCTTCAAAATCCGTTGATGAATTGTCGTAGGAAGAATTTTCTTGTGGAAACCGTCGAGGATCTCCTCATTTGCTTGTGAAGGGTGAAAGAGTTTAAGCTTCAGATTTGTAAATACAGGACGATTATTCTTTAAAAGTATATCAGAGAAAGTTTATCCCTGTTGTGAGAGCAACTAACAGGGAGTTGGTTCCTCTACAGAGAGGCTTCACCAGCTGCTTTTAGAAGCTCAGCGGTTAAACCGTCAGACTCAAAAGCCCTTAAGCTTGTATATTGCTTCGTTTTAATTAGGCGGATGGAAATTTTGTTTATCGTCGGTCGTCTGCATAAATATTTTCAGCACCCATTGGAAAGTTTTCCTTCGTCATAAATGTTTCTGTACGGCATTCGCTATCCTGGCACATTCTCCCTATTTTTTCAGAATGTAAAACATTGGCAGTCTCTTGAGATTGCAGCTTTTGTGACACCATACCTTCTCACGGCATTTCTTTGTTGAGGTTGTATATCCGAGTTTGTAACTAAATAAGATTGGTCCGAGTCAACATTGTTTCAAACGTTTCAGACATGAAGAATACTGGAAGAGTGCTCGACTGTGTTCTAAATTTTGTTGACGGCCTGCTGATCCAGAGACAACCCTTTAAATATGGAAATCACATTCTGCCTTGAAATCAAATAATTTTAGTCCATTGGTGTCCTCCTTCAGTCGTTAAAATCGTCTCATAAAAATTGTAGTCATGTTTGGAATTTTGCAGAGTCGTCCTATTACTCCATGATGAATGTTGAGGATTTTGGCCTTGATGTGGATTGTCGCATTTATTTGAAATAAACCTTTTTTGCCGCTGACACGGACGGCCTTTAAAAGGTGTTGCTTACTCAATATCCAGTCGATGTAATATAGGCACCAGCTATCTTCAACTCGGTTGGGTAGGGTTAGACTTCATAGTGAGGGGCTAAGCCCTTTGACATGCTTGCTTGCTAAGTCTTTTCTTAAGATAAATTTTTACAGGCGAACATAGGTTTTACTTTAAGTGTTTTTTTTTAAGACTTTTCGCGCATGCTCATCATTGATCGCATTTTCTTGACTTAATGGGAATAAAATTAAAAAATGTAAAGAAAGAACCAAAGTTTTTCAGTCATAAATAAAAATATAGCCAAAGAACATCTGCGGACAACTTTAAGTTGTAAAGGGTTTTCCAATAAGAGGTGTTATTTTGGTATTCAAAGAAAAATGCCGTTTTTTGAGATAAATGATCGGATATTTATTTCATAAAAAAGAGGAAGGTATGCCGTTAATAATGAAAAACAACATCAGCCAAATGGCCACCACGAGCACGCATACAGGACCATATCCTTTTCATGAAATTTTCCATAACCAAATCGCAAAGTGGCTGCCCTATGTCCTCGACAGCCTCACGTGAAATAAAAAGTGACTGGTCCTGCAGTCATTTGTACAAATACCAACTCCGAAACATCGGAACGCAAAATACTTTAAAGTCCCGGAGCTATTATTGTATCAGATGGTATATGCTACTGTAAAGATGACCAAACAATTATGAATTCAGCATTTATTAATAATTTAAAATAAGACTAAATACATCGGTAAACTAATAAAATTCATCGAGTAGTGTATGCGTCCGTATAACTTCCTGCTCAATCAACGACGACCCTTTCTCATCTCTTCGTCGATCAAAACTGGTCTTCGTCAAGACGTTGTAGTGTTGCCGTTGACACTATCTACTTCCGTAATGAGCTACTTAAAGTGGTTCTATAGATGAGGAGTCTATAGAGATGGGCGTAAGGTCGATGGGAATGGACCGAGTGGTGTTGATTTTAGCGTAGTGTTTCTAATAACTTTCTCAATTGAAAAGTCAGTGTAGCTTAATCTATTCGGTGATCTGTTTGAAAGTATAAAAGATCAAAAATCTTTTTGAACCATAAGCAAAGCCCACATCATCCGCAAATGCTGTCAGTGACAAGCAAGGAATTAATATAAATGAAGAACAGTAAGGGTCCCAATACACAACCCTGAGGAACTCCAATATTGAAAAAACTTTACATCACTCCTTGTGTCATCAACCTTCACTCTTTGTGACCTATTTTCAAGGCATGACTTAAATACAGCATTTTCAATTTTGCAAATCAAATTATCATGCTTATCAATTGTTTTAGTGATGTCAAACAAACAATGTGGCTTTGCATTTTTTTGTTATAAAGTTTATCAAATATCTGTGAGCAGAAACGAAGAAGAGCATCTTCCGTAGATCTACATTCCTGAAAGCCGAACTGAAATTAACTGAAAAAATTTGTTTTATCGAAAATATTCTCCTGGTTTTTTTTTTGTCTTCCAAATTTTTCACCACCCTGTTTTTTTTTTAACTTTTTCAAAAAGACTCACAAACCATTTAAGAAGTGTGTTCAACCAGTATTAGAATGTCATTGGAATGGTATACAAATATTTCTTTGGCACAATTCTCCAACAACGTAATTTTTGAACAGAATTTTTTAGACGAGAAATAGATTTTGACAAACTTGTCCAACTCGTATCAGAAAAGAATAAAGCTCCTCAAAAGTTAGAAAGTCAAATCAAATAAACGGTGTCTTTGTTTTAAACTGTTTCAAACCTTGTAATTTCTAACAGTTTTTTTTTTTTACATTTGTGTGAAGGGTTTTTTGTAAACGGAAAGAAAAACGAAAAACAAACAGGATAATACTTTGTTCAAAAATTCTCCAACAGTTCATAATTCCTGTAACTTCAACTCCTAAGCTTTGAATAGATCTAAACATCGATTCAGCATTTCAATAGAATATTAAATATCTTAAAAGTTTATGGGAATATCGGTTCGTTTTAGGTTGAGAAAGGACATTTTGTTTCCCTTTTTTGAGCGAGACAATTTTTCACCATCAAAACTCTCACCAAAATGTTAATTTCCCAGGACTTAGAAAACTGCGTGACTGAACTGACGGTATCGCTAAACCTGGTAGACTCAGATCGCAAATAAAAATCCGACAGTCACCACAAAGTCATCTGTTCGCTTCCTACGCCACTGCGAATTGATTGTGTCACCCTCCTTCGAAAAAGATTCATTTATCCATAAAACCGAGTGAATACGACATGAGCATGTCAAAGTTTTTTATTATGCCACTCAGCCTGCTGCTACAGGTGACTTCCATCCAATTTCAACGAGGAGCAACCATCGACGAGACGAGATGAAAACCAAAAAAGTTCACTCGAAACAGGAAATATGAAAAAAGAGAAACGAAAGCGTGCACATTTAAAGCAAATAAATTGATACACAGAGGCGGAGAACCAGCCGCTGGGGAGGGTAAAGCCGCTTCCAAATATCCACCAACAATTTGAAGCGGCACAAGAGCTCCATCTTCTTCGTAGCAGACGTCTCTGATTCTGATTCTGACTCGCTGCATCTCCTGGCGAGACACTTGATTAATTTGAAGCGACGGATTTTTGGGTAATCTCCAGTAGCACAGATGCTGCACGACACGGTTACGACGCGCACGACATAAGTGCATGCAATTTGAGTTGCGAAGTGACTTGCATTTCGCAAATGCAGTCCCTGCCCATATAAACAATCGCTCCCTGTCATTTCGGCTACGAATTGCAAGAGACAAGACTTGCAGACTAGTACCAGTGGACACGCTGCGCGCTTTCATTAACCCCTTCCAGAGGCATACCAACTCAGACAGCAGACAGACAAGTCTGGTTGGTGTTGGTTCCTCCCTGCAGCGGTTGGTTATGACCCCGAAAATAATGGTAATGACGGGTTGTTTTGACTGAGATTGGACACACGAAAATGGTTAGACAGCTCAACTGCTGTGTTCGCGCGCATGCGTCCATGGCAGATGTGCTCGCAGGCATCACGAGGAGATTCCATATGATTATGGGTCGTCCGTCCATTTAGTCTGTCAGAAAGGGAGGCGAAAAATGCCAGCGAAACTGCAAACAGAAGCCAATTTGAATTTAATGCTCGGACGTGGTCTCAAGCGGCTACCAACTTACTCCTTGGCAGGTATTCGAATCTGGCCAATTCAGTAGACAGACAGAACTCAAACTGGATTCTCGGGGGCTATAAATGATGCCATGTCGAGCTGGTTGTTAATTTATTGATAAAACAAAACAACACAGAAGCTACTATGCGTAAATTATGCACGTAGCAGGAGCTGTTTTGGACGAACGCAAACGCAGCACTAGCCAGAGGCTGATTGTGTTGGACCATGGAACATTTATGAGGTGTTTCTTAAAATGTTCCCTCAGTTGACAGTCTGACGATTGGATGCTACTGCTGCTTTGCCCCATCGCAAATGCATTGTATCGTCTGAGTGGCCTGGTGCGGATAATTTGCACATTTGTCTTGTGGATGCGAGACTGGAAGGCAAAGTGATTGCCCTGCGTATATTTTTGCATTTGATACCGTGATGGGGCTTATTTGTCTGTTATGAGTCAGAGTCAGACTCAGACTGTGTCTCGTCTGGGCTGTGGGACTGAGGTCTTGATGGTGATTGATGGCTGGCTCCTGATTGTCTCCTCGGGAGAAAACTGTTGCATGTTTACATTTTTTTTATTGGCGAGGAAAGAGATCAAACTTTGTTGGCTCGCCTGATGCGGAGATAGGTATATATTGTTGTTTACCTTCTCAATGTGTAAACGATAAGCAAATTCAGGCGCTGTAGGAGATGGGAGTTCTTTCGGTCAATTATATGCACATCGATTGGAATTCTATTTGTTCCTGACGGGGACAATCTCATTGTAACAAGAGATTGTTCCCTTTTGGGGAGCAGGTTCGCGTTCGTGATATTTGCTTAGTAATATTGTATTAGTCTTATTAGTGATAAGATGATATACTACCCAGGTCTGGTCGGTCCTGCAGCGGCCGTTCGGCTGGGAATGCGCAGCTGAAGATGTCGCAGAGGACAACTACTGTGGACGGCGGGCGCTACAGAGCCATATGCTCAACGACTTTGCACTGACCTTTTTTTATTCGGATTTTTTGAAGTCAGGAGTTCTTGTCAACAATCCTCAGACTCCTGAAGCCTTCAAAGGGAATATCCGCTAGGACTTATCACCGGCAGTTCTGGCGAGAGTGATGTTGTCATAAATCGTCAATGAATCAATTCTGGGGGCGGCCACTTATCCGATATCATTTTCTTGACTTAATGGGAATAAAATAAAAAAAGCTAAAGAAAGAACCAACGTTTTTCAGTCATAAGTAAAAATATAGCCAAAGAACATCTGCGGACAACTTTAAGTTGTAAAGGGTTTTCCAATAAGTGGTGTTATTTTGGTATTCAAAGAAGAATGCCATTTTTTGAGATAAATGATCGGATATTTATTTCATAAAAAAGAGGAAGGTATGCCGTTAATAATGAAAAACAACATCAGCCAAATGGCCACCACGAGCACGCATACAGGACCATATCCTTTTCATGAAATTTTCCATAACCAAATCGCAAAGTGGCTGCCCTATGTCCTCGATAGCCTCACGAATTTTATCTTTGAGGTCTTGAATCGACGCTGGACTGTTGGCGTACACCTTAACTTTCTTATTTTGGGTTTTCCGAGCCCCAGATGCGACAATTTTGCTTGTTGACGTAGCCACCGAGGTGGAAATGGGCCTCATCAGTCAAGATGATTTTTCGATGGAATTCCGGATCATTTTCATGCATTTCAAGGACCCAATCAGCAAAGACACAACGTTGTTGATGATCGGCCGGCTTGAGTTCTTGTGTTAACTGAACTTTATAAGCCTTAAGACCCAAGTCTTTATGCAAAATACACACGGAACAAATTTTAAGATCAAATCATGAAAAATGAGCGCAGAATCACGAAAAGTTTGTCTAGTTTTAGAGCTTAGCTAAGGATTTACTAATTCAGGACTTTTTATTCGCAATTCTAGAAACTGTACGAAGTGAAGATATTGGCCCTCAAAAGTCGTGAATCGCTACTTTTTATTGTCAATGATGCGATCAAATGAGGAATACATATTACAATAACCAATCGCAATTTAACACAAATAGTTATCAATTTGCTATTACTATGGATTGTAAATTGCAAAAATAATTCGTAAATTACCACTTTTGTGTTGTAAATTCGGATTTCCTCCCTTAACAGATTACAACCATTTAGTCTTGAATTGCAACTCAAAAGTGTTGATTTGCGAACAAAAGCGGTAGATTTACCACTTCAGTAGTTGCAATTTACGAATTCGTAATGGTAAATTGAATCTTTTTTTTATCAATTTGCATTTCATATTTTGCAATTTACGATTCTTGAGTATTGACTTGAGGCAGCACCGTATTAAATTGAAAGTGTTTTATCGTGAAATTAGAAAACTTTATTCTCAATTTACAACTTATATCTTATGATTTACAAATCATAATAACAAATTCGTAGTTTAATTATTTAGGTTATTTTCGAATACATATTTAAAGTCACATTTTATAATTTGTTTCCTCCTGATATCCATGAAAAGCATACGGCGCCATATCGTCCGGAGACCACGGGATTTGTCTGGGGAGGTTTTTCGGTCTATGCTGAAATTTAAAATACAAACAAATTATTTAGAATAACTTGCCATTGATACGAACCTTTACAATCGTTTTCGATTACATATTTTGGAATCCATTCCAATTTATACTTCTTTCTTATAGCGAGATGTACCTTCTGAAAAAATACGAATTTATATACCTACTACATTTTTTTTTGTATTATTCAATATTTACTTACCAGATATATTCCAAAATTCTTTACAATTTGTTGGTTAGTACACTCAATGTGTTATACTTATAAATAACTTTGACCCGACAAGAACTGCTTTAAGCAAAGATTGAATACCGACTGTCTGACTCTAATGAAGCCAAATGCGCATGGTTGGAGCTGTCCGTGCAGAAAATGAAAGGACTTAAAAGGATTTTTTTACATGAACCATGGACATGCTATGACGTTGCGTTTTTGTCGGCTGCCTGTGCGCACAAAAATTCCACACATCGGGCAGTTAATTCCAAGGAAATTGCGAGAAAATATTTTGTAATTCACGATTTCTCTACGTCATTTTACGTTTTCAATTTACATGTGTTAAATTATTATAAGATTTCATTGATTCATCACTCAGTGTTTGTAAATCAGCAAATACTTTTTGCAATTTGCGATTGTGAAGTAGTGCTTGAGAAATTGACCCGTGGAAGTGGTAAATTGCGCCAAACAATATCGCAAATGACTACAAATAAAAGAAGCTCGAATTAATACTTCCAATCGCAAAATTCAACAAGCAGAATTTTGTATTCTACGCCGGTTTCAATGTCGAATTACGAATTTTTATATCAATCCAAGAAAAAATCGTTGTAATTTGCGACAAAGATATAATTCGTGAACTGCAACTCAAAATTTTGCAATTGGTGCACGGGTTTTATTCTCCACATCACTAACTTGTCCCAACAGCTCGAATTTGTCCGCCAATTTTTGTATTGCGGTCCAACAAGGTGCTTCACGAGGACCAAAAAATGCTTTAGTTTTGCGAACTGTGACTGCAAGATTTTCACCATTTTTGTAGTGAATTTTAATTATTATTTATTTCAATGCGTTGTTGAAGCGTTCATCATTCCATTTTTAGTAATGGCGTAGTTTCTACTTGTCAAATGTCAAAGAATAAAAGCTTCAAAAGTGACAGCTACCGAAATAGCGGGCCATTCACAATAACATTTCTCATTGGAAAACCCTTTAGTTTTCTTAATCGAGCGACTGAGGGAACTGCTATTTAAGATTACAACACAAAGACCTCAACGAATATAAAAAAAACACTCATATTAAAACAAATGTCTTAAAAGAAACGCTGTGGGAACACCGTAGACTATGATTTTTTTTTTTATTGGAATAATAGCGGACCTGGTGAATTTCGGTCCGCACAAATTGTCAACAACGCTGATGTTACCGTACCTCAAGCCAAAGAAATCCCTGCAACAAACAGCGGCCATTGAAAAAAGGGTGGATAAGACAAATAAGGATGTAATTATAAAATGCGAGGCCAAAAAGTGAAGATAGAGGAAGAAAGAAAATAAAAATAATTTTGTAATTTATAAGGAAGAAACTAAAAGTTATTTTTATTCTAATAAAGCCATGTAATTTATGAAATAAATAAATATTGCAGGGAATTTGAAGCCGAAGGATTTCTTCTAAAATTTTCTTTTTCTTAAGGTTGGCATTTACTGCCAACACAAATTCATTTAATAATGTAATTTTCAAAATTTGAAATACTGTTTGTTATATTGAATGACACTCTCCGATTCCTTATCTAGTTATTTTTTTTTAAATGTGATTCGCCATACAAACTTGCATCACCCTAAAATTTGGTTTTTGCCAGTACGAATCCGTCCCGCCCAAAATCGTCCAAATCGAACGATAGGTTAGGTTAGGTTAGAGTGGCAGACCGCCTCAGGTGCAGCCTCACTTAGACCAAAGTAGGCCCATTGTAATACCACAGGATCAGTGTTCTCACACTACCCGTTGAACCAGCCGGAGCTAAGAATGAAGCGTTGGAGGCAATTAATTCCTATATATGCAATTTCGCTGAGATTGTCGAAGAAGTATTCTCCGACAGTGCTGGGCACGTGCAAAGAAGGTGAAGAATAGTCTCCTCCTGGTCCCTACAGCTTCTGCAGAAATCATTTATGATGCAGTGTCCCGTGACGCCACCTACTAAAGTGCCTACCATGGGTCTTTTCGGTGAAATAAGATTCTTGGAGCGCTTGAAATCCAGTTGAGGCCAGATCTGTCTCGAGGTGTGGCACGTTGTGCAGTTAGACCACCTGAGATTTGTGGCGCATAATGCGTTTTGTTTAATGAGGAGCTTACAAGTAGCAAAATTCATGTGGAGATTCTCCTTTTGCGGTAGGGTCGACATAGTAGTGCCTTGTCTGGCGAGTTCGTCGGCCATACAATTACCTGGAATGTCTCTATGACCGGGCACCCATTTAAGGTGAATTTTGAATTGTTCCGCCATCTCGTTAAGAGATAATAGGCAATTGAGGGCAGCTGTCGAATTGAAGATGACAGAATCCAGGGATTTAATCGCGGCCTGACTGCGGTAAATATGGTGATATCCTTTACAGATATTACATTATACCGAAGCCACGATAAGGCCTCTTTCATCGCCATGATTTCCGCCTGGAATACACTACAGTGATTAGGAAGGCTGAATAAGATTTTGCAATTTAGATCAGAGGAGAAAACGAGGCCCAGGTAACTAGCCGTGTTAGTGAGCATCAAGAGGGTGCCATTAAGTTTTGGGGGTAAAAAATTGGGAATTTTGTATTTCCTTGTAAAGAGGACTAGTTCAGTTTTCTGAGGATTGACCGTCAGACCACATTTTTTGGTCCACTTAGAAAGCTTAGAGAGGACGTTCTGCAATAGATCTCTAAGCGAACGATCCGTTCTCGAGTTATGAGTGCTCACATGGACGTCAGTCTCTTTTATTTAAATAGATAAGAAACAATTTTTTGTATTTTAGAGGTTTCTTATATCCGGCGTCGGCTGTACGTGTACCGGTTTTTTTTTCAGACGTTATTTTTCGATTTGGCACCACTTTTTATAGCCACGGCCAATTTAATAGCTAGCAGCTGAATTGGACTCCCTTTGGTTTGCCGTTTAAGAAATGGACTTATGGTTGCCATTTCGCAGTAAGTAAACTTGGGGCTTGGGAAATTAGACTTCCATTCCACGTTGCGCCTTTGTCGAACCAGCTGCGACAACTCTTAGCCCAATTGTCACCACCATGTAGGTATAAAATAAAATTATGCTAAAATAAACTCAATGAGCCGCACTAATAACAAATTTTAGACTCGTCTTTAAATTAACGGAAGCTCACAATTGCGAAATTTGTATGGAAAAAATAGCCACTGTGAACTACTTAAGCTTAAAGTCGAAACTAAAAATGTTTATTGGTAAGGCCCAGTGTCCTTTGCATTCCTGTGACTTGAATGTATTCTATTTAGTTCGAAAAAAAAACTCTATAAATAAAAAAATAAATAATTGGCGCAACAGGTCCGTATGGACCCAAGCCTAGCTTCTCACAACCATTCGTCTTGTGTGAGTTTTTTATTTTTGGGACGAATGGAAGGGATCTACAATTTTATGCCGAGTCCAAACGGCCAATTGAGAAGCTCTTTCATGACAGTTATACTCTCGGATGTTTGTCAGACGTTCGCGAGAGGTGGCGCAGCGAAAAAAACCTTAAGTTGGAATTTGGGTTTTTCTCGGGATTCGAACCTGGGACCCCTCGCTTAGTAGTCCAACACACTAACCACTAAGCCACTGCGCCACTACTCTACTACTAAAAAAAACTCTATACATCCCTATAATGATAGTGTGCTAAACTACGAACTTGCCGTTCGTCGTTCCAGTCGCGGAAAAATACAAATTACATCTTAAGATTACAAGTTGTGCTCTAGGTCCTAAACCCCCTTAAGTAAGTTTAGTTGACTTTTATTTTCAATAACTATTTTACAATGTAAAGATAAGCCTAAGTCGTTATTGGTTTGGCCTATGGCCGTCTACCAGGTTGACAAATTAAGTTTAGTCTTACATTAAAAATCTCCTTCTTTGATACGGTTTCTATAAGGAAGTGGTCCTACTGAATAAAGGATCTCCCATCCTTTTTCTCCGTTTAAGATGCTCATTGCTTCATCATCGTCTAACACATCTTTGTGGAACATTGATAGTGGAAATTCTTTTAAAATCGGACAAACGCCAAGAAAATGAATGATATCTTCCCTTTTCTTCATGTTGCAGAGGTCACAAATTATTGGTAAATCTGGTCGATGGGGTATAAAGTTTAACTGGACGAGTTCACCTCTCAGTTTGAAAATGGAACTTATTTTGTCGACTCCGTTGCTGTCAAGGAAGTTCGTTTTTTCATTTAAAAAATGGTTTAGTTTGAGTAGTAGTTCCTAAACAGTGACGATTCAGCTTCTTCGATATTGTAAAAAAACCCGTGGAAAATGAAACGAGTAAAATCCTTTCTTTAAGTTTATTATAAAAGCGAGAAAAAATTGCATAAATGAATTCAAAATTGCGACTACAAACTAAGAAAAAAAGTACAAGAGTTTATATAGAAAGTAATTGGTATAATATAATCGAAAAGAAAACAGAATAAGGGAGATAGACTGAGAATTTAAATGATAGGGCAAATAATACATGTTTATGATAGCTAATTTTTAACACCCTCCGCCGGGCAAGAAGACAACTCAAGCGGGTAAAGTAGTTGAATTGGTCGGCGCAACTGTTTTCCATCCGGTAGTCGTAATAGGCAAGATCTTACCCGTTGGTCCCTGCCAAGGAATGCCTTATCCACAATGGCCATCTTCCAGTTAACTCGTGGGGTCGATACGTCGGTGACTAAAACCACATCACCAGTTTTCAGCGAAATTGAAGGCAAGTGAGGTTTAAGGTGGAAAGAGCGCAGAAGTTGAAGATACTCCAATTGCCATCTCTTTCTTAACTTCGTGGTGTACCTCATACGATGTTTCCAGGCGTGGCGAAGCATGTCCGCATCGGGTTTATTCGGTGATGACGACAAATACTTACTTCGAGATCCATTTAAGAAATCAGAAGGCGCTAGCGGTGTTAAGTCCAGGGGATCAGTACTAACATAAGTTAGAGGACGGCTGTTGACTATTTCTTCGGTTTCCACGATAAGAGTCCTTAGTTGCTCGAAGTCCAGTTTGGCTCGGCCAATGGTCACCTTCAATAGATTCTTCATCGTTCGGATTAACCGCTCCCAAAATCCGCCCCACCATGGCGCGCGTTCGACTATAAAACGCCATTGAATTCTCCTATGCGATAGAAATCCTTGTATAGCTTCTTCATCCCAAAGACTGTCAGAACTCCTCAATTCGAAAGCAGCTCTCCGAAAAGTCGTCGCGTTATCCGAAAGCACCATTGTTGGCACTCCACGTCTGCCAATAAAACGCCTGAATGCCATGAGGAAGTTTTCGGTTGACAAACTTTTCACCAGCTCCAGATGCACAGCGCGCACTGCAGCACAAGTGAAGATAGCAATGTAGACTTTACTTCCACTATGTTGGTCATCATAATAATATAGAGGACCAGCAAAGTCGACTCCAACGTTATCGAATGGTCGTGACAAAGTAATCCTCTCAATAGGAAGCGGAGCAAACGGTTGCGATGCAGGTGAACCCCACAACTTTCTGCATACTACGCATTGCTTAATGCGTTTTTTAACTACTTGACGACCCTTTATAATCCACAGCCGTTGTCGTAGTTGCGATAGGACGATGTTGACACCAGCGTGGAGTGTCCGAGCATGACAGTCGTCAATAATCAAATCAACGATATGAGAATTAGAGGGAGTGATGATCGGGTGTCTCACATCCATAGGCTGGTCAAGGCTTTGAAGACGGCCTCCCAATCTCATAATTCCGTTAGCGTCCAAGAAGGGAAAGAGTTCGCGAATTTTTGAAGAAGTCTTCAAAGTTCCATGTTTCTGCAATACAGATATTTCATTAGCAAATGTAAGTTTTTGAATATACCTGAACCAGTAGTTCTCTGCAATTTGGATCTCAGAGCTCGACAAGGATTGTGTAGCAGCCATGGCTCCCGATGAATTTGTCTTATCTGCCAGTCTGTTCCGCTTTTCTTTAATCCGCAACGTGAAGCGAAAAACATACCCAGTTACACGTAACAAGCGATTCCAGCTGCTACAGTCGTGATATCGTAATAAGGGCTCATCAACCTCTTCGGTGGCTGTAGACGGGGCTTGATCCAATAAAAGAACCATAGCAACAGATGACTGTGCGGTTTGGTCTCTATGCTCCCAAAAGGAATCGTCTCCTTTAAGCCACTGTGGACCGTGGGTCCAGAGTTCTGATTTTCGAAGAGCTTCACCTCGAATACCTCGAGTGAGCAAGTCTGCTGGATTCTCCTTTCCTTTACAGTGTCTCCACTGTGACACTGTCGTAAGTCGTCGTATCTCGTCGACTCGGTTTTGGACATACGGCTTCCAGCGTTGAATCTCACCTTGTATCCAACTTAAAGTGATCTTAGAATCAGTCCACATAAAGTACTTGACATCAGATAGCTTCAGACACCCTTTCAAATAAAACTGAAGACGTGCAGCTATTAGGGCAGCTGTTAGCTCTAATTTGGGTAACGTCAAATCGTTGGCATTGTTTTCCTTTAAGGGAGCAATTCGATTTTTTCCACAGAGGAACGAAACGTCGGCTTGTCCATCTGAAGTGGTATATTTGAGGTACGCAGCAACACCATATGCCTTTGTGCTGGCATCTGCAAAAAGGTGAATCTCTATGTTGACTGCGTTTGAACGAGCTGGTAGAGCTGCTCTTGGGAAGGTCATATCCTTCAGCTCCCTAACAGCATTCATGCAGTCGTTCCATTCGGCCAGAAGTTCTCCGGTAAGTATCTCATCCCACTGAAGTTTTTTCTTCCACAGGGTCTGAAAGAGAATTTTTAATTTAACTATTGTAGGACCGAGAATACCTATAGGGTCAAAAATCCTCGCTATTGCTTGCAACACATTGCGTTTTGTCCCCTTTGTCCCATGCGAAGCCAACATGTTGTCCACTGATTCCATTGGCACAGATAACTCGTCACTGCGGACAAACCACGATAGACCAAGGACCTTTTGAATAATTGGAGCTGCGCTGGAATTCATGGCGTCTCTAATGTGTCCACTATTTGAGTTCCACTTGTGGAGATTCATCGATGCCCCTCGTAGAATGGTGACTGCTTCACTACAAATACGTCTTCCTTCCTCTTCTGTATCCATGCTGATGACCAGATCGTCCATGTAAATGTTGTCTTTCAATGCGGCACAAGTCGCAGGAAAATTTTCTTCTTCACTTTTCAGATGATGCCTAATCGTTGCGCACAAAATGAAGGGGCTGCAATTAACACCAAACGTCACTCTGGTCATTCTAAACGCGCTGATGCTTGGTTTGTGTTCGGCTGATTTTAAGGCTTCGGAATACCATAGAAAACGGTGGGTGTTACGATCTTCGTCGTGCAGAAGAATTTGCAAGAACGCTTTCTCGATATCTGCGACTACTGCAAAGGGACCCAAACGAAAATTCAATAATACCCTCATTACGTCTGGCAGCAGATTACTTCCCGTCCAAAGATGATCATTGAGAGAGCGAAACCCTTCAGTATGAGCGGACGCATCGAATACGACACGCAATTTCGTTGATGCGTTCGCTTCTTTGTACACCGGTCGATGAGGTAAATAAAATACCCGTGCACGTTCTTGAGCTGAATCTTCCTCGACTGATTCTGCAATTCCGGAACAAACGAGTTGTCTAATAGCATCGTCATACTCCAAGAGTTTAGCCGGATCTCTGGATAAGCGTCGAATAAGCCCGTATAAACGCTGGACTGCATGTCCTTTATTATCATTGAGATCGGCATCATAATCTTTCCATGGCAGCTTGGCAACGTAGCGTAGACCTTCCTTCGAGATGCACTTATCGATTAGATTCTCCGTTACTGCAGATTGCTCGCCTTCGTTGCTTCTGATGCCAATTGTATCCAGCGACCAGAAGTTATACGGATCTTCCTCTTTGGACGTTAAACTAAGAAGCATACTGGAAGAAGAGCAAAGTTGGCTATTAGACGTAAAATTAGAATCACTTACGGAGATGTGAGCTCCTTGCAGCGCCCAACCAAACACCGTTTCAATCGCTCGTAGTCGCTTAGTTAAACGCTTTTGCCTTCCTGTCACAATTGTCCAGTAATAATCTGATCCCACTAGAAGACTCAGACCCTCCTCCATGTCTATGTCTCTAGGCGGAACATCTGCCAATTTAATGTTCTCAAAGAGTGGACAGTCTCTAGGTGGCACTTCCAATACGTCGACACAAATCTCTGGAACTACAACCGCCTCCAACGAAATGACTTCACCAAAATTTAATTTATTTTGTAAATCGATTTTTACTTTAAAGAATTCCTTTAGCGGATTAGCCACATTACATCCAAATGGAATCACGGATAATCTGACTGTGCCGATGGTCTTCAATTTTAATTTACTGACAACATTCTGACGTATATATGTATGTTGGCTTCCACCATCTATAACTGCGCGGAGAGATAATATTCTATTGGGACTAGTCGCCACACATCTAACTGTTTTTAAATAAACATTCGTGGTAAAATTATGTCTAGCTGCACTCAAACACAAAGCACTGCTCTGGAGTTCGTTTTCTCCTTCTGTCTTGGCTTCAATATTTTTTGTTGCATTCTCCACTGAAGACGCTCTATATTCGGGATCGCACATAGACGTCATGTGTTTGCCTTTGCATTTGCTACAAGACAGGTATATACCGCTTCTGCATTTTTTTGCAGAATGTCCCCGCTTAGCGCATCGAAAACATCGACCACTACTACGCAATGCATTTTTCTTATCCGAGAGAGAGATGTTGCTGTCACAGTCTTTTGTTTTATGAGACGTACATTCGCAAAACAAGCATTTATCAAACTCACTCACTACCACCAGACTAGATGCCGTTCCCATAGCGTTCGATGTGCTTGGTTTTGATTTTGTATGTATTACTCCGCTTCGTTCCAGTGACTCGACTTCTCGTTTGAGGAACCGTAAGATACCTTTTACCCCTTCGCCATCAATTAACGAGAGTGAGGCAGACGATTCACTTGAGTTTGAAGGTCGAACGGTTTCTTCTAATTCTTCTTCTCGTTCTACTTGCCTGTGATAGTCAATACGTAAATCGGTCGGTAGACAACGAAGGAGAATCGATCTCAGCATAACATAATAATGATTGGTGGGTACCTGCAGTGCGGTGAGCGAACGAGTGCAAGCAATAACCGTGGCATAAAGATGACGAAGGCCAGTGGAATCGGATCGATCACGAACTTGTGTGAGGCTTACCAATTGTTGTATGTGTTTGTCGATGAGTCTTTCTGAATTTCCGTACTGCTCCTGTAAGAGAGATACGGCTGCTTCGTAACACTTTTCGGATGGTGTGAAGCCTGCAATTGTCTTTTTTGCGTCACCCATTAGCACCGACTCCAAATAGTTAAATTTTTCTGGCGACGACAGGGCTGTATTTTCATGGACAGCGGAACGAAACTGTTCCCAGAATGGTAACCAATCATAAAAACTACCATCAAATCGCTTTAGGGGGAGCTTTGGCAACTTGCACCCACTATTGATTTGCCTCGCGTTGATAGTGGTATTAGCGTCGCACATCTGAGCTACAACTGGGACAGGATCCTGCTTTTGGCGCAATTTTTCCAATCGCGTGTTAAGGCGCGCAAGTGCTCCAATGGCCTGATCTTGATAATCAGCAATTTTGTCTATTGGATCATCTGACTTTAGCAGTCCCCTCTGCTGAAGGTCGGCGTTTACCTTATTTAAACTTTCATTAGCCGCCGTCAGCCTATGGAGTAAAGAAACGAGCTCTTCCTCAATTTCATCGAACTTATCAGCATTAGCTTCTGATAATTGCGAACTATCATCCTTAAGGAAATCAAGTGCACTTTTGACAACCTTTGTCACTTGACCTCTGTACGCCGCACGTGCTGATAGTTCCATCTCTTTTGTCGCGACGAATTAAAACAGAATGCAATACCCGAATACCAATATGTTATAATAACTTGCTTTTACCGATTTTCCTTCCCGGGTTTCGGCACCAAAAATGTAAAAAAACCCGTGGAAAATGAAACGAGTAAAATCCTTTCTTTAAGTTTATTATAAAAGCGAGAAAAAATTGCATAAATGAATTCAAAATTGCGACTACAAACTAAGAAAAAAAGTACAAGAGTTTATATAGAAAGTAATTGGTATAATATAATCGAAAAGAAAACAGAATAAGGGAGATAGACTGAGAATTTAAATGATAGGGCAAATAATACATGTTTATGATAGCTAATTTTTAACAGATATATTGGTCATATGTATGTCTACCAAATTTTTCTAAAAGTGAGTTAAATTGTTCTCTTAAAAGATAAGGTTGCTCGTTCGCCTGAATAGACAGGTTTATTCCACATTCAGATGCTGTTTTCTTCCATTCCTCGCAAATGCATCCGTTTGTTCTAATTAGACTTCTTAAAACTATGTTTGGTATCCTGCTTTCATTCATCTCTAGTACTTTTATCATATAGATGAAATGCGTTTTGAGCGTGTACAAGTGCAAGGGAGGAGTTCCTGTTTCAAGGCGTAACATATAGTTCGGGGTATTTTTTGGTAACCGGAATATCTTCTTCAAAAAGTAGCGAAGAAATTTTTCCACAGTATCGTAGCTTTTGTAACCCTATACCTGAGCTCCGTAGAGCATTATTGACGCTGCAGTTGAGTGGAACAAACTCTGTTTTGCACTTTGCGACATAAACTTATTTTCAAAGCAACGTTCCCAAATCGAGCAGATAGCTCTTTTAGCAACAGATTCAAAGTGCGGTTTGAGATTTAACGAAGACGATATAAGAATGCCTAAGTATTTGTATCTGGACACTATATCAATTTCTACACCGTCTAACTTCCATTTTTCCAAATGTGAGTATCGTCCTCCTGCATTTCTGAATACCATCATTTTTGATTTATCAAGATTTACCGTGAGATTCCAACATTTATAAAAAGCATTAAGCCTGTTTATCATTAACTGCATACCTTGGATAGTGTCACTCATCACTATATCATCAGCATACATCAGCACAGGAATTGATATATCGTTGAACCTTATTCCACCTTTAACAGCATCTGTTATGTCATTGATGTATAAAAAGCAGTGCACTTAGCGTACAGCCTTGTTTAACAACCATTGAGGTTATGAACTCTTCAGAAATTACGTCTCCATCCCATACATATGCAATATTATTCTCATACAAGGCTCTCAGGATTCGAATAATTTTACTTGATACACCGATTTCGGAGAGCTTGTAATAGAGTGCTTCTCGTGGTATTGAATCAAAAGCTGCACGAAAATCAACAAAGAAGGCGTACAACTTTTTTTTTTTACTCTTATATGTTTCAGCAATGTTTGTTAAGCAGAATATTTGATCGATTGTAGAATATCCTTTTCTAAATCCAGCTTGGAATTCTTTAAGAATGTTATGTTCTTGGAGCCAATCATATAATCTTTTGTAAATTAATGAAGCAAACAGTTTGGCTGACGTGTTTAAAAATGTGATTCCTCTGTAGTTCATCGGGTCCTTGTAATCGGCTTTTTTGTGAATTGGAAAAATTATCGCTTTCTTGAATACATCGGAAGTATTAGCAGAGTCAAATAATCGGTTAAATTCAATTGTGAGGGAAGTCTTGAACTCATATGTGCAATTTTTATAGAACTCGAAAGGAATGCGATCAATACCAGGTGCTTTATTTGTTTTCTAGTTGCTTACTACCTCTTCGACTTCTTCCAGAGTAAATGCAGAGTCTAATTTCTCGTCAAAGATCAGGGGGGCTGCGTATTGAAATAGCGGCGAGGTTAATGGGGCGTTTAGAAGTTTATCGAAATGAGTTCTGAGTAGCGGGGCTTTAAGAGATACAGAGATGTTTGGCGTGTATCCGTTTAGGTATTTGACAGCTTTCCAAAACTGAGCCGAAGATTTTGAGGAGTTTGTGAGCGCAATGTTTTGTTGTTCAAATACAACTTTTTTTATGTGACAAATGTGCTTATATGCAAAGTTGGCATCTTGATAGAGTCTTTTAAAAATAATGCAGTTATTTAATCTTAAAAGTTTCAAAAATTTAAAGGATTTGACTCTAGCTTTCAAGCAATCTGAATCAAACCATTTCTGTTTATATATTTTAAAGGTTCTTAAATCTCTCTGTTGCGGAATGGATTTCGTTATTATTTCCGTTTCAATATTTATTGTGTCACGCTGATCCATACGGTTCATATTCAAGCTTCGCTGATACGATTCTAGTATACGGTCATTCCAGACGAATTTCGGCGTAATCTTAGTGGTTTTGTGCAAGCATAGCTGCCGCTAGCAGTAGTAATAAGGGTTACTTCCAAGGGCATGTGATCGGAAAAGATCTCTGTTCCTACTTGAAAACTGTCTAGAAGCTTACGCCAATTTCCCGAAACAAAGCATTAATCTAGTACTGAGCATGATGTTCCTCTGATAAAGGTCAATTCGCCTTCAGGATCACCTTCGCAACTACCATTCAGCATACTCATGTCATACTCATCAGCAAGTTCAAGTATTTTTGCTCCTTTGTTCTCACGAATTGGGTCTTTAGATTTGCGACTCGGTTCCAAAATGGTGCGGTTGTATCCGGATGCAAAATTATTTTGTGCGAGTCCTACACGCCCATTAAAATCCCCAATAAGCATTATATCCGTACAGTCGAAGGCGTACAGTGAGTCACAGAGTATTTCAAAGTCGCGCTGCCAATGGTTACAATTTAAATATATAGGTACCAAAACCATTTCAAATGTATTCAGTTTTAAGTTCATAGCATCTATTTCGCCAGCTTTTATAAAGTTACTCGTACACATTCCTTCGAGATCAATGCGAAAGCCAAATAGAGTTCCACCACTTCCTCTCCCAAAAAGTGACGTTTTTATAGCAGGAGACCAGATTAGTTCATAGTTGGAGAAAATATTCTTAAATCTTACTTCTTCATTATCTAATAGATGAGTTTTAAATAATACAAAAATATTAAAACTCCCTTAAGTATAACTGTTTATGAATTCAGCAAATCCGCTCGGATTCGGCATGAGATTGTAGGTCGCTTCCATTCGTCGCAAAGATGAGAACCAATACACAAAAACAACTCAAACTATGCATTGAGAGACCTATCCAGACATGTTGCCAACATTTTTTTTTTTATTATATAAATGACTTATTTAAGATTGTCAACGGCAACTCTACAACGTCTTGATGAAGACGAGTTTTGATCGAAGAGGGTGAGTGGTCGTCGTTGATTGAGGAGGAAGGTATACGGACATAAACGCTACTTAATGAATTAGTTAATTTACCGATGTATTTGATTTTCTTTTTGAATTATTAATAAATGCTGGATTGGTAATTGTTTGGTCATCTTTACAAGATATTCTAATCCATATTTATCTCCATTCTATTCTAAATTTAGCCGGTATGTCTATGAATACCCCTTACGAGGTAGAATCCTGTGCTAACCATTCCACTTTATATGCGTACCTCAAGGACGACATTAATTGCATCCATCAGCAAAAGCCATCATCTTCGCCAATGGCTAGAACAAGTCTATGTAGTCCAATTTTAGACAACGTGCCATACTGTCTGCTCCGCTTGCAGTCATGTTGTCTCGATTTTCAAACATGGACGAGACATCTCATTTAGCAGAGAGGGCACTTAGTGATGGATGGCGCGCGCAAATTCCTGCATCGGCTGCAGTGCCAGCCCCAGCCGATTAGTTTGGCTAAAAATAGTTTGGCGCGCGTGCATACAAATTCCCGGGCGAATTTTCGTTCTATTTATGGACTGGAATTGAATTGATTCTTCTCCAGCTGTCCCCGAAATGGTCAAATTGACATGAAATGTACAAGTTTAATTCATTAATATTGCGTACATTGGGGGCTGTCAGTTGAATATTGTCCAGGTGTGGATAGAGTTATCATGTCCGTCTTTGGTAAGGCGAACCTTTTTGAATGGTGCTGTCGTTGAAGGTGTTGTGTGCCTATGGCTATGGTTATGAGTGAGTTTTTCATTGAGAAATTGTTTGCTTTAAGACGTCCTCGAAATACAATGAATATGGGTTTTTTTTTTACACCAGTAAAAGGGCTAGCTAATTGTTGAGCAAGAATTAATATCGTTGCGGGAGATAGCCGCAATGAAAGATTAAACTTTGTAGAATCTGCATCTGAATGTTGGACAAATTTGGTAGGAGAGACTTGTCATTCTGTAGGGTGTAAGCTCTTTTAGAGGGCTTCCTTTGACAGCTGCGCCATGCAAAACATATTTCTTATTTAATCAACTCAAAAGAAACACCGCCAAACCCAAGCGCAATGGCAAAGATTCTACAGAAATGCAAATTGATCGCTTGAAACGAATGCACAATGGCACAGATAAGGTCACAGAAATGGAAATAAATGCAAAATTATTGGGTGCGTTCAGTTGGTGAATCTTTGGTTTTGTGAAGGGGTTTAGTCGAGCAAATTTTCATTTCCTGATTACTTTTTTTCATTTTTCAATATGAAGAAAATAATGTTTAAGTTTTGAGGCAAATGTGAGGCGTTTCTTTTTAGCTCGGAGCATTGAGCCAAAGCTAAAATACTTGAGCCAATTTACCCAATTGGGTACATCGGCACAACGCTGGCATCAACTAACAAACCTCTCCAATTAACCCGACCCTTAGCTAACCTTCTCCACTTGTACCTCTACTGCGTTGTCGATCCAGGTTAGACCCGAAGACTGTACGGGCCGGATGCCGGAGCATTCGTGTTTATTCGCCATCTTAGGCGACTGATGCGCATTTTTTTATCAGTTCGATTTATGTATAGTACATATAGTTCATCATTGAGTCTTCTCCCCTAAGTCGGTCAACGCAAACGGGATCGATCATTTTACAAAGAATACTTCTCTTATCTTTATCTGCTTTAGGTAAAGTCCCAGCTTCGGCGTGCTAAAACAGGACTGGGACTATCAGAGTCTTATACAGCATTAGTTGTTCGACATAGGGCTCCATTTCATAATTGCCATTAGAGCCCAAATAAACAGCGATTAACAAGAGTTATTTTCGCTTAATTTCTGCCGACAAATTTATGTCAGAACTTATAGCAGAGCCAAAGTAGACAAAGCCCTATTGACGTCTTGAATCGTCAATGTTGGGTGCTCCTTATTGACAGCATTCACTTTGTTTTGCCCTCGTTTACCGCCAAACCAATTTTTGCCGCTTCCGTTTTTTTTAACTAGCAAATTCAGAAGTGACGGCTCGCTATTTCAATATGAAGAAAATATTTTTGTCGATATCATCAGCATTTGCAAGTGTAATTGAACAGACATTTGAAGAATCATGCTTTGTGGGTCGTCCTACAACTCTCGCGCAACAGCGGCAAATTTTGGGCGCGTGATATAACTGAAAAAAAAAATGTTTTTTTTTTCTAAGACTGAGATAACTGATATAACTAATCAATGTTAGTTTTATTATATAGAGTACTAGCTGTACTCTCCCGGCTTTGCCCGTGCTAAGGAACTTTGTTGCTTAAATAGGTTTTTGTCTAAAGTCGCGCTCACATTTCGCAAAGAGCTTTAGTATAAGTGTTTAGAAATAGCGTTTTCAGAGTTCTTAAACTCAATGTTATTCTGAAACAATTTGTTGTTGCCGCTAATAATATTTTTATATCTTCTGTATATAAAAAAAATATCAAAATATATTACAAATAATCAGCCTTATTTATAAACGTATTTAAAAGAGTGTATAATGTTATACGCCCTTTATAATGTTATACACCCTTTATAATGCCTCTGTCTATACGCGAAAACCTTATTTATAAAAATGATTCAATGTTGTATAGAGCTTGTATAAACTAAATGCGCTTGGAGGTTGTTTAAGCCCGTATGACACTACATTTTTTCCTAATTTTTATCATGTTGAAAAGTCAGCGGTGTGTGAAAGAAACTAAAAGTGTAATATTAAAGAGGTAGCAATTGTTTGCAAAGCAACCATAAATTTTCAAACGAATTTATATTAAAAAAATGTTGAAATGTCAAAAAAAAGATGCCAGCAGCTGAAAAATGTAATTTGAATACATTTTTTTGACGTTTCTACATTAATAAGATTGCTGTGTACGCACTCACTCCTATCGGGCATTTTCGTTATAATTTTTCGCTCTAGTTTCATTTTAAAAGCAGAAAAAATACAAAAACAAATGTAGTGTCGTACGGGCTTTAGTGCCTATATAGTGGTGGAATAATATCGAAATGTCATTTTGACTGCAAAGATTTGTCACATTTTATTTGAAATGAATTCAAAAAGAAATTAGAAAGATGTATCGAGGTTTTGTTTTCAATTTTAAAGATTCTACAAGTATCCTCGATAAGATTTTTGATTTGTTTTAAAAATTTGGTTTAATTTGCACAAGACTATGAGTCCCATAGGAGTCCCAAAATTCCCAACTTTTTTTTTGTACTTTTCCATTTCAAATTCTTATTTGTATTTGAATTTGCATTTCTCACAAGCTGCTAATTTTTTTTTCATCTTTTCGGACAGATAGCTATACATATGTAATACTAATTTGTTTTCAGTACCTTTTTTGACGCAAGCCCTGTATAACTAGTATGCATGGGAAAATGTTTTATAAATACGAATTTTTGGAAAAGGGTGTATAAAGGCTGTGTAAATACTTATTCAATGCATAACTATACAATTGTTTAGGCGCGTTTAGCAAATTCTAATAAATAAGGCTGATTATATATAAAAAAAGATATATTTTTTTTATGTAGTTAAAACCAGAGTAAGTAGTAAAAGTAGCATCACTGAATTTTATTTGTATTCAATGTTGACGCAGAATTTTCTAAAATTGTAGAATTTTTTTTTCAAAAAGTGTAACAAATGAAAGAAAAATGTAACAAACTGAAAAAAAAAACAAAAAAGGATACAAAATTGTTGACCATCGAAGAAGATTTCAATTTATATTTCACAAACTTTATTTACCACGAGATGTAGAACATTGTTAACGTCGACGGGGCGAGACAGAAAAACATTGTTGTATATTCTCGTTCCCTCCCATTCCCATTCCCACTCGCAGTTTGACGTTTTGCACAACGTGTGCTCTGTGTAAACAAACAAATACATTGGTAAAAGTTTGTCCAAAAGAAAAAAGTGCTGCCAGTTTAACTTTTCAATATTTTTTTAACGAGAAAAACAAAAGAAGATTTTAATGGGAAAAAGTGTAATAAAGCGAAAAAAGTAACACTGTAACAAAATTATAAAATAATTAAAAAGTGTGAACCTTTTGTTACACTTGTATCATTGTGGCAACGCTGATTTGTATTATATGAAATTCCGAGTTGAGAAACAAGGTTGTAGTCTCTTTGTGATAAAAAAAAGTAGATGATTGACAACCTTGTTTCGCAAGTCAAAAGAAAAAGGGGATTTCACTTTTTGTAAAAAGAAACAGCAATTCTGCCGCCATTCGCTCGTACACTATTTTTTAATTAAGGTTGTGGTTCTGTACCAATTTATTTTTCTTTGCGTTCAGCCGCATTAATAGTTTTTGCCTAATACCGATGTAAGTATTTTAAGTAAATAGAGGATTAAACTTACGTTTATGTTTGCATTTTATTTTTCTTAAAATGCAGCCATTAAAATTGCATTAAAACCAAGAATCGATATTGTTTTCAGTGATTTTCCTGGACGAAAGAAAAAGTTCCCCGTACGGAAAATCAATTTTTACGAATTTTCCTTTAAAATTTTCCAATTTCTCTTCGTATGTACTTTACGTGGGCGGAGACAAACATAACAAAGAAAAATAGCTCAAATACGCCAATCCGTTCTCAAGTTATGGGTGGTCTTACGGATGCAACTTTGTTTCATACAGGGTGGGCCAAATACTTTTTTTTTGTTTTAAATGCAATAAAATGAACAAAATTTTTTTTTTCCATGTATTATGGCTTTATTAGTAAGAGCAAACAGTCCCATTAATTATGGAATACAACGTTGTTCAACTGGCTTGGCAGTAGCGCATTCTGTCACTCCAATTTTCCAAGACCTTGTTGATGGTTTCGGGCCGTAGCTCACGGATTGCTTTGATATGATATTAGTCTTAAGTGCTTGAATAGTTTACAGATTGTTGGCATAACATCAATATTTCACGGTTCCCCAGAAAAAAAATTCCAAAGCGGTCAAATCGCAGTTCGGTGGGTGCTTCATTTCGTAGCTTCTTTTCAAAAACGCACTGTTTGGACTACAGAGCACTCACTTTGGAAATAAGTTTTGAACTTTGTTCGTAAGTCGCGTAAAGCGACTCATTTCGTTCCGTGAAGGTATGATACTGGCTTTCTGACAAAATTTCGAAATCAAACGGAAAACAGCCGTCAGTGTCAAAATAACCTACGATTTAAACAGAAACGACTAGATGGCCCACCCCTTATATATAAATGTAGTCTTTCATAAAGTTCATTTAAAGGAAACACATTAATTTTTGTTTTATTTCAGTTAATTCAGAATTTTTTTTAACACAACATTAAATTAGAAGGACTGGGTAAATGGATTGGGAAAATAATAATTTGAGGGAAACTTATTGCGGGCAACTTAGCTCTCTGCGGGGCTGTTATTGACTGATACCCTTTTCTTTTCTTACATTACCTTAAGTACGTACTTTTCTTTTCTTTTCATATTGCTGTTCTACACTTATTATTTCTTCGCAAATATGTGAGTCCAAGACGTTTTAGCGCGGCAGAACTTGTGCCAGACTGTTTCAAAATCGTAAAAAAAAAATCGCTTTTCGGAATATTTGACATAACCAAATAATATTGTCCTTAAAAAATAGAAAATCCATCCCCGATTAGAAATATTGAGCTTTTTGTATAATATGACTTAAGGCAAATGGTGTCCCGGCACAATAGACCTTCTAGGTCGAAGTGCCTATCTTTCGCCTTGGCGACTCAGAAGTTAAAAAAAAAGGCAAATGGTGGTGAATAATTAATATTTAAATGTTTTGGATCAACAACAACGGCCCAACGTTATAAAATGCTTGATTTCTTAAATCTAATTTACATAAATTGTTGGATGGAACCGATTTCCTTAAGCTTCACTTAGGTCATCCAAATTTTAAGGAAAACGTCTGAAGGTGAAATGAAGCCTTCAATTTGACGAGCTGCATAGAGCCATGCCATGTTTTGGCAAACCTACAAAACTCGACCGGCTGTGTAGGGTGACGAGGGAAGACAATGTTCGCTAGTGCATCAAGGTCGGTAGCGACCTTCAACGGAACCTTTAAGATTTGGGCAACGCGACACGCTGTTATGCGACTTCTTAATACTCTAAGAGCCAACAGCAAATTTTGGGTGCGAGTGATAACAATAAATAATTTGTATAATTAAATTGTTCTTAAGTAGTTACTTTATCTAAATGTGAGCGTCTTGCATTTTCTAGTGGGGCTATTGTTAATAATTTTATGGCAAAAATCCTGTTTTTTTTTGTAAATACAAATAATTTGTATGTAACAACACTAAAAGCGTCTTGCATACAAAAGACCGCGTTAAAAAAGCCTTGGACCTTCAAAACAAGTCATAAGGTCGGTAGTAACCCAAGGCTTTCCATATAATATGAGAATGCTGGGAGTTTTTGAAGAAAACTCTTGTGGATATGCACAGAACTGCACTACAATCCAATGGGGAAGACAAATATCAGAAGTACAAGACTTTACGGAGGAGCCAAAATCATACAACTGGTCACACTTTTCCAGAAAATACTTGGGAATACCTCAAGCCATAAAATCACACTAGTCCGAAGGATTGCGGACAAGCCACACGTCTCAGAGCATCGGTACCTTCAACCTTCATGTAATGGCTCTGTTAAGTGGGAGATAAACCCAAAAGATACGGACAGGACAACCCCTTCTCTTCTACAAATCGACCGAGACAACCCACCATCGAGGATAATATAGAGGAGCAACCATCTCAAAACCAAAAGAACATCGACACCCGGACTTGAAAACCATGAGGTCAACCCACACAACGATGCATACTACGAGTATCAATCCTGTCTTCTCGGATTCTGTTCCATCAGGCGTTAGGAGGGCGACACCGGTGTTACGGTGTTAATAATGCCTGCATTCAGATTTTAGAGTAACAGGAAACTCACAAATTACAGTATCAGTTATTACTGAGCTTTTCTTATTACATAACATATTAGGCTCCCAAGTTGTGGTTGGTTTTATGACAAATTCTGCTGTCAGAAACGAAAACTGCAAGAAGAACTGCTCTCCCCCTTCGACTATAGGTAGTATAGAACGAAGTATGCTGGTTTTCTTAGCAACCAATTTAATCGGACTAAAACGCATAGTGCTGGATTTCATAACTTCCATTTTCGTCCCTAACCGCACTCAATCCAGTGACAGCGTTAAGTGCTCCCAATATATAATAATTCACGTGTCAAAACTAAATTCTAATTTAATGCAATCTGCCGTCGCGTATCTTAATCATCGTGAAGTATTATATCACCCCTCAGACTATTCGCTAATCAGATGCAGACTACGCTAAGGCCTTGAGACAATTCTCTTGCATACACTCTACCTTATCCTACTAGGGTAGACTGGGTTTGCTCAATGTTTGGTTGCATAAAGAATGCACTGCGATAGGTTCCAATCTAAAAGTTTAGACAAGACATGGTGTCCTGCGGTTTCTTGAAACGATTCGTTGAGGTACCATGAACTTGTGTTTGAACGCCGACGGAGCTTGGTTGGACTTTTATTTTGTTCGTTTCCTGGGACCGGAAGTGAGAATATTTGGCGTGAAAAATTGTCGTGGCTGCAAGTGAATTTCCACTCGTGTTAAGCCCAACATTTCACTTATAACTCTCTGTTAGTGAAAGGTGTTACTCTTGCAGGAATTCATTTGTACCACTACTACCATTGAAATCTTTCGATTCTCCAACAGATATTTCTCGAAATTGTTTACCTATGAAATATACGTCTCTAAGACTTCCACGAGATTTTGTAGACGATCGATGGCAGGCTTGAGCCCATTAAAACTAAGAATAGGGCATTGCGTAATAAAAACCAAACAAATCTCAGACTTCGCTCATTGTTTTATGGTATACTGATTTTAATCGACTTTCGTAATGTTTTTCTGCGCCATCTGTAACAATCGAACGACTTGTGCTACACTGAGCTGAGACCTGTGTGTGCGACAAAGCTTCCATGTACTGTACGTTCGCAATATACATATAGGTGCAACATTAACTGGGAAAAAATTCCAAAATTATTTCATCCCAATCGTCGAAATTTTATGCCACTTCGTCATGATCTTGTGCTATATAGTCGCAGTTGTGGCTGGGGCTACTGCTTGTGGCGGGACACTGTTGCGGAGCTCCCTGGTGTTGTGCATTTTACTTGAGTCGCACGAATTTTTGGCGATTCGATTGTGTGTCGCTTGTTGCTGCATGCTATCAAAATCTATGTATAGCTCTCGTCTTCTTTTTGGGTCTGATGGTTCTGTTGTGATGATTTATGTAGCTCGAGCTCGCGGATGGCGCGGGTTGAGTTTGTAGTTTCATTCAAATTTAAGCCAGACACGAAAAGTGTTTGTTTTTATTCTACTGATGAGATGATTAGCAGAGGTGTCCTTGAAGTCTCGCCTATGGATTTCCGCATATGAAATGGGGAGTCTGGCTGTCCAATTCAGCGCATCATTCAATTCGGAACTGGAACACATTTTCTTAGATTGCAGAGGAGTACGATGAGATGTGACAGAGGCGCGACGTCATTGTAGTTGAAGACCGAATTAGGAATTGACTTAGACGATGAATAAAGACAAATCACCAGGAAATATCTAAAATTGTATTGTCGGATTAAATTTTGGGAATTAAACGCTTAAGAGCGCGGTGGACATGCGGCATCAGTGAATGAGTGTGCTTTTTGTCGACTATTAAATTCAATTGAGGTTATTTATTTGTTTTCGTAGAGCGCTTGAAGATGAATTCTTTTGGTAAACAGTATATTAATAAGTGGCTGCACGTTCTGGTGATCAAATTAAGGCGGCATCATGTTATGGACAGAAACACGTGCTGTAGTGTAGGTAAATCGAAGGATGCGTTTCCATCAGCGTTGCAGGTGGAGTTTGGTGGGTTATTAGTAATTTGCATGACTAACTTCAGATAGTTACCTATACAGTTTGCAGCGTGTCTGTGCCCCAACCAATATTTGCCTCTTGATGTTGGGCTATTGCCTCCAAAGGAAGAACCAACGAACTTACTTCCATTATTAAGTCTCTGCCTGTGGCGTTTTATCCTCTCCAATCAAGATGGACACGTTGCTTTCATTCGTCGATTGAAAGCGGTCTCGAATCCGCGATGGCTCTGTCTTGAAGCGGAGGTTTGGTTCAGTTTGTCGTTTCGAACAGGGCTAACAGGTGGTATAAACTTTAAGTTATAGGTAATACCAGTATATTAAAAACTTTTCTTATCAATTCTGAAGGAGATGTCTTTCAAAAACTGTGTTTTTTTTTAGGAAATCGACTGTTTTTATGATTTAAGGATTTAAACTGAAACCAACTTCACTCTGTCTATGAAACTAAGGGATGCATTCGGAAAAGTCTTCAATTAGTTATGACTATTGAATTTTAAATGAAGCTAAAAAGTAGGCCAAAACTTGGTTTGGGCCTTTATGGCCCGTGGTCCTTTTTGGCCCTCCACTCCCTTATATCACATATTAAGCAGACATTGTTAAATATATGTAGGTTCAGAAAAAATCCCACATGAACTTTTTTCAAAATGTCTGTTGCATCTCGTTATTGTAAAAGATTTAGGGACGAACTTTGTCGAAGGTTATTTTGGCCCGTATTTTTGGTGGAACAACAGATTTATATGTACCACCAACTTATTTACAGTCTTTGGCACTTAGAACAATCTTCTAATAGCACACGAATTTCATTTTTTTACGCGTTAGAGTTGCATCGAAAAACTCTTCAAACAAGGGCTCCAAAACACATTGAAAAACTCGCCTACAACTAAGTTCAAAAGCGCGTCAAAAAACACGTTCGAAGACAAGAGCTCATCCAAAACCGTGTCGAAAAGTGCGTGGAAAAAATCATCCGAAATCTGTACAAAAATGTATCGAAAAACTCTACCAAAAGCGTATCCAAAAAGGAGTCGAAAACGTTGGAAAAAGCGTCAAAAAAACTTCCAAAAAGTCGTCCAAAACCTTGTCAAAAAGCGCTTTTTAAAACGCATCGAAGAACACGTCCAAAAAGGCGTCCAAAAATGATTCAAATAACGCGCTCAAATATTCTATACACAGGGTCGAAAAACACGTTGAAAAACGAGTCGAAATTCGCTGAAAAAAATCATCGAAAACGTGTCAAAAGACCTGCGATAAACTCAATCGTACAATGGCCACTCATTGCGGTTGTATGGTGGATAGTTCGTCAGAAATGTGACGACAATAGCGGCGCGCGGTAAGGCCAAATAAAGCATTTAATAAAAATACAAATATAGGCACAGTGCAAAGAAATTTAAATATTTATGTGGGATAGTAAATCAAAATAAATATAACCAGCTGAAAGTGATCCTGACAATCCTGGTGAGTGCACGCATCTATCCGGACTTAAGAACCGTGAATATCTGGTACGAAATACTTAGCACCTGCAATAAATTTTTAAAAAGATAACACCCAACTGAACCTCAGAATCTTATCATACCTGACGCAATGTTTGCAGTGACACGTCAGACACTCCGGCGATATTTAGTGCGGCTCGCTGCTGTGAACGCATCAACATTATCAAAACCAAGCGTTTGTACTTCGGGGTTCCATTGTACCAGTTGTGTTCGTAAATTGAATCGGACACCTTAACGCTCTGGAAAAGAGAGTATTCAATTTAAAAGACATTCCTACAGTTTAGTCTACGACTTACCGCCTCGACCAATCTGTCACTCAAAAAGCACGTTATAACAACTTGCTTCAACTCGTAGGTCAGTAGGGAAATAAGTTTCGCAACAACAACTATCGAAATGTCATCGAGAAGTTGGTAGCCCGAGAAACAAAGTATAACGGACGATGACAGCAGACTGAATAGAACAGATGCTGTAAAAATGTTATTAACATTCTCAGCCAGTCTGTGGACAAGAGAAGGAATAAGATATGCAATATCCATAGAAACCAACTAACGTTAACACAATTTGGTGATAAGCGATCTGATCCTTGAGCCTCTTCTCAGCGTCACCGCTACCGTCCGGTTCGATTTGTAAAATATTTCTGCTGATAATATCAAAATGCATGCACAGTTGTATCAGCGAACTGAAAAGGCATAAGTCCGATCCCACAATAATAATCGCTGACTCGAAGCTAGACAGCAGTTGCTGCATGTATATAAGACCATAGAATAGCCAGTTTAGTTTATAAAAGTCAAAGGGATACCACATGAACAGGGGAACCCTGTTGACAAAGCGGCCAGATCTGGCCAACTCCACCAACGAGAAAGTAAGTGGAAGCAAACAGTAAAACCAGGTGATGCTCTGAAAAAATACCACAAGAAACCTTTCAATCTGGAGATACCGCCTCAAGTACGTCTTCAAATTGTACTCCTTCTCCAGTCGAATTGACGGATAAATCTGGCGAAATTCTTTTAAGCTCACTCGGATAGCCTTACGGTTGTACAGCAAGGCAATTATTTTGCCGAACGAAACGGTAAAGTAATTTATATAAGTGATGTGGGCACTATTGTCATGGAATTCAACATCCGTAAGAATTAGGTAGAGGAATTTTCCACACAGAGTCAATGCCATATTGACAAGTCCTGCTACGAGTACAATTTTCATCCAGCGATCCTTGTCTTCGAAGTCGAATCCGATTAATTTAAAGTAGTATACAGCACTTTTTATAAAGCGCTCAGCGTTCTTATTTTCCATCTGCGGTTTGTACTTGCTGCAGTGTTGTGGGTAGACTGCCCGAAGCGAGTAATGACTGAATTTTTATACCGTTCGCACAAAATGGCGAACACGAGGCCATAGAGCGGGACATTGTAGTGCGGATATTGAAATATAATTGGCCATGGTTTTTTAATGGACACTGACGTTAAGTAGCGACATTCTTTGTTATTAAGTTGACATAATATTAGAGGGAGTGGTTTCCACAAGATTACATATTGCAAGAGCATCTGCTGTTCAGCTATGTACTTACACATGGCAATTGATCTGTTTACCGTCCAAGAGGCGGTCCAAATACATATGAAATAGGCACATGCAAAATGCATTGCTGCATGGTGGAGGTTATTATATACTGAGAACAGAATTTTAGCAAAGCAGGCAGTTATAAAACCTATAGTCCCCTAGTACTCATTCATACATCATATTTTTTCTCTTCGAGTGCCACAGTGCGACCACCAAACCTCACCATCCTGTTTTTTGAGGCGATTTTCCGCATATTTTTATTTATTGATTTATTTGTTAACAAGAATCAAGTTAAGAATCAGAGACAATGTTGGCCCACAAAGGGCTTATCGTCTCTGCTTCAGCACCCTGACTGTGACTGACCTTAGCTGGACATCCGTCAGAGTAACTCACCCAAGCTAAAAAAAAATCAAGTTCCTCATTCGAAGGATGTTCATAAAACCTTTAGCGCGCGTAAATTTGTAAAAACAGACAAACAGCCTAGCATGCGGAATATTTTGATCTTAGACATTTTTGCGAAATTTCGTATGGCCTATATTAGGCATTCCTTAAAGCTTTTCTCCCACATCCATACAACTAACTTGAATTTGTGCAAAAATTCATATCACGCCACAATCACTAAATCGAGGGCGTCGTCTGCATAAAACAACGTGTCGCTGAATTTTATTTTCGCCCAGACGCCAACCAATTTCGGCAAATATCATCCCCAATCCAAGTAGCTCATGTATATTGAGAAGGTGTGCAAAGCAGGCTCTTATTTAAATGACTCCCTCTTCTCTGAACTGTTGTAGTAATTTTACTACTATTAAAGAACAAGCCTAGAAAATGAAAACAAACATGTCAGCCAAAAGCTACAGCATCCCATTAGCATGGGTAATGGGCAACTGTCGCGACGTAACCTATTCTACATACATAATGAAATGCATGTTGTTATTGCCAAAATAGTCTTCGATCTTACACTCGATCAGACCAGTTGGCTTCTTGTGTTGTTGTGATTGTTCTGTTTTGCAAATTAATTCTAGAAGACCATGAGGAGCGAATAACAAATATTTTGTTTCGGCTTTCGTATAGTAGATATATGCGGCGGGGTGGACAGACTTAGGTTCCAGACGTCTAGGCAGAGAATGACTCTTAACGAGTGTCTAGGCATTGATGGAATAAGATTACTGCGTCGATCTCAGCGGTAGACGGTGCGACCTCGTCTGGGGATAGCGGGGCGTTTGACCCCTTGTTGTTTAAGGATTTTGTTTTTTTTTTTTTTGGATGGACAGCATTGATTGCCTGAGTCGATCTACAAATCAATAGATTGTTGAGTTGATTTTTGAATTATTTAAAGAGCGCATATTTGAATAGGGTAGTTGTAAACAAAGTTGTACATGCATTTTAAATATGTAAAACAAAATATTTAATCGCAGTGGCTAAATGGTTATTGTGTTGGACTACTAAGGGAGGGGTTCCATTTTCGATTCCCGAAAAAAAAACCAATTTCCAACTTAGGGTTTTTTCACTGCGCCACCTCTCGCGAAAGTCTGACAAACATCCGAGAGCATAACTGTCATGAGAAAGCTTCTCCATTGGCCGTTTGTCGGCATAAAATTGTAGATCCCTTCCATTGGCCCCAAAAATGAAAAACTCACACAAAATGAATGGTAGAAGCTAAGCCTAGGGTCCCTACGGAGATGTTGCGCTCAGTGAGCTTTGAGCTCGAAAATATTTACAAGGCATGTTTTTGGAAACATATTTTCGGAGTAAAAACAGCGGATGGAAACTTGGCATATCCAATCTTAAAAGATTTTATTTTCAATATTTTACCGCTTCCACATTTTTCTGCAAATGTTGAAAAATTTGTTTTGCCGTAAATTTAAAAAAGGCAAGAAATCGTAATCGTTTGAGTAGTCAAACAGTGGAAAGTTTAATCTTTACCAAGAATTTTTTGCACTTAAATAAAGCGAATTGCTATGATCTTGATATATGCAATGAAAAGTTATATAAATTCAATTAATATGTTCCAAAAAAAAAACAATAACATTAACTTACGACAAAAGATTTCGTTATTTTAAATTTTTTTTGGAAAAATAAACATAAGTTCTATACCTTAAAATTGTATTTTCCATTTCGTTCATTTTATATTTTGAAAGCAATCTAGAAAAAAAAATGATTTTTTTATGTCGGAAGAACTAGAGTTTCAGATTTTTCATCTGGGAACACTGGTGGCGGCAACTACAAGGTGGACCAAAAGAGATCACCCTATTGGAAGATGCTCTTATTTTTGCAAATGGCCGCCAATGTCAAATCTGTTTTGACATTTGTGTACTAGACAGATGTAGAATACAAGTGAACTAGCCGTGGAGCGATACACTCCCTGTTCGGGTGATGAACAAAAGCAAAAAAAACTATTCGCAGTTGCAACTGTTCTTATAAGAAAGAAAACGCTTTAAACAATTCCGTAAAATAAAAACCACCGCTTATTAAAACGTTATAAACAGAATTAAAATTTATTCAATATTTTGTACTTCGTATTGACATTTGACAATAAACTTTATAATTTCCCTTATGAGATATTTGTTGTGGGTGGGTGCATTCCAACCCATTGATGCAGTGTTTCCGTCGTCACCGTCAATATTATCGTTGACGTCAACACTCCCCAAGAACGCGGAATAATCGTGTCTATTTGTTTGCGTAACAATTCGTCTGTAGTGTTGGCGCGAATTCCGTCTCGCCGATTCCACGGACGTCCGACACCGACTGCGCAAACACTGCGCCGTTTGGCCACCAACCTTGAAGAGTATGGGACCACACGAGACGTTGCCCAGAGTGGCCGGCCCCGGAGCGCCCGTTGTGCCGAGAATATCGCCGCTTGTTGATTTTTTTTCGAGAACGCCGCTGGTCAAACGACAACAGTGGACGGTGCGCGCTATAGGGTCATATTAACCGAGTTTTTTTCTGCCACAATTGGTCGAATTAGGACTGGAGGACATGTGGTTCTAACAGGACGGAGCTACGGCACACACTGCGCGAGCCACAACCGATATACTGAAGGCGGCGTTCCCGGGTCGCCTCATCTCTCGATTTGGAGATTTGCACAGGCCCGCAAGATCGCCCGATTTAACCGTTCCAGACTTTTTTTTGAAGTCCCCTGTTTACACGAACAAGCCCGAGAACCTAGAAGCCCTCAAGGAAGACATTCGATACGAGTGCGAGAATCTGTCGCCCGAAGTTCTCGCCGAAGTGATGAAAAATGCCATAAAACGAGCCCGTATGGCAATCAATTGTGACGGCAACCATTTGGCCGATATCATCTTCTCGACTTGACCAATAAAATTCTTAAAGTTCAAATAAACATAATCAAAAAACAGAAGTTTTTCATTTAGAAAAAAAATGAGAGCCAAACAACATCGGATGATTTCTTTTGGCCCACCTTGTATTTATATTTTTATTTATTTACATATTTAAAAAAAAACAAAACAACACCTTGCATATTTATCCTCTTATCCGCTCTTACTTTAGCTACCTACCTAACTTCTCTATCGGCTCAATGTTACAAAAGCTCAATGATGAGTTCTCACCCGGCCCAGATGGTCTTCCAGCCATTTTTCTTAAGAAGTGTTCTCTCAATCTATTGCATCCCATTTCTAATCTCTTTTGGCTATCTCTTTTAAAATAAGAATTTCCCCAGATTTGGAAGACTTCCTTCATAACGCCGATAAAAAGGAACGAAAAAGTAGTAACTAACTACGGACCTATTCGCATTTACCCAAACTCCTCGAAAGTATTTCGTCGAAGCACTAAGCTTTCAGTGCAAGTCCTTAATTTCCCCTAGCCAACACGGCCTTCTAAAAAGTATATCAACTACCAATAACCTAGTCGAATTCGTGTCCTCTGCACTCTCAGCCCTAGAAAGTGGTAAAGAAGTCGACCAACAGACTTGAGTAACGCCTTTGACAAAACATCCCATAAATTAATCCTTTTCAAATTGTCTGCTCTTCGCTTTGAAACTGTTTTGCTAAAAGGGAAAACTTCTTACTTGGAAAACCGCTTTTGTAGTGTTCGCTTCAGGTCCGTCCTATCGGCCCTTTTCTTGGCTACATCTGGCGTACACCAAGGCAGCCATATAGGTCCCCTTGTTTTCATCCCAACCATAAACGACCTTGAAATGGTCATTCAGCACTCAGCACTTTCCCCAAATAGTATAGTCAGCACCTTCTCACTATGCTGACGATACCAAATTTTTCAAACCCATTTCCTCACAGCATGACTCCAACCTTCTTCAAATAGACCTAGATCATTTTTCCACCTGGTGCCTCAAAAACAACTTAGAACTCAATGTCACCAAATGTCAATCTACTACCCTCTCACGTAAGTGCAACAAGTCTCCTCCTCGAACTTACCTTCTCCACGGTCATCCTATATCCATCGCTCAATATATTCGCGACCTTGGTGTATTATGCGACAGGGAACTTAATTCCGCTCGCATATTGATGAGATAATTCTTAAAGCAAACTCATCGCTTGGCTTCGTTAAAAGATGGCCCAAAGAATTCTCCCACCCGAACGTAACCAGATCTCTTTACGTCACATTAATTCACCGCTTGCTTGTGCACACTAGCCAAGTATGGTCTCTCTTTCAACGTGTCCAGAATCGAGAGCATCCAACGTCGTTTTCTTCGATTTGCTCTTCGGGGACTATCTTGGAATGATCCCCTAATCTTACCTGCCTATCAAGACCGTCTCAAACTTATTAACCTCAATACCCTTGAGGAGCGCAGGGACGTAGCAGATATTCTCTTCACTCACCGTCTGCTCTCAGGCTTCATTGACTGTACGTCTCTTTACAACTCTATCTCCTTTCACGCTAACCCTCGTAATGTTGTCCTCGTCTCTTCCATTTACCAATTCACCGCACCTCATATGGCTCAAACGAACCAATTTTCCGAATGCTGCGAAAGGTTAATTCAAACCTTACTGTTTTTGACTTCAACCGCAGAGTTCCTCCCTTAAAACTGACCTCCTTCGCCTTCCTTAGTTTCAACCCCTAATTATGAGTCCCACTTTTAAGTAGTTTTAAGTTAGATTAAGTCACTGTAATAGCTTGTAATTGTTATGTTTTTCCAAATTGCAAAGAAAGACAGAAAGTAATTAAAAATAGTATATTTCGCCTAAATGGCGTCGCAAAAACAAGTCCAGTCCATTTAACGAAAAATCCAAAAATGGTATATAGCCTTCATTTTAACGAAAGTAATAGCATTTAGTGATGCCAAACTGCTGGTAATAAGCCCAATAAATGGGGGTTTTGCCCCCACCGAAATATTTATTTATATATTTACCATTATATGGCATGAAAAACGCGCGTAATTATACTCTGTGTTCTGATGTGAAGTAGACTGGATGCCGCACATACCTTAAGGTGCCTGTCCATTTGAGAGTAAAAATGCTGCGAGCAGCTCTCGAGAGCAAACTCGCATGTTTCGTATTTTGCGAGCAGTTGTTGAGAGTCGAGAGTGGACATCGGAGGAAATTAATCGACACAATGAGTCGATTGAAATAGATTTTATAGAAAACTACAGATAAGGCATTAAAAATAGTAGGCCAAACGGAATGAATTATTTATATTCTATTTCACTTGTTGTCAAATGGCAAAAATCCCTGAACTGCATCTTTAATTAAAAGTTCTCTTGTAAGAGTAGACCCTGCCCCGAGTTGACGACGACGATCTAACCTTGGTTTAATCAAGCATTTCTTTCTTGCTTAATTTTTTTTTAAGAACAGTGCTAACAACTATTAACGCAGCGTCAATCTTCTGCTTGTAAGAATACATTTTAACTGGTAACTAGCCGACGAAATAAATCAAGTGGACACGGTTATGAGAGTACTCTCAAAATGTTATCATGAACTCGCGAGATTAAAATCTTGAAATTAATACTCTCAAATGGACAGCCACCCGAGAGTAACTCTCGAGAGTTTACTAGCGAAAGTACTCTCAAATGGACAGGCACCTTTAAATAAGTGCTGTCAAAATTATAAGGTGCTTTGGAACGGTTACATGGTGATTTACACAAACCACTCGCGGGAAGCGTTATAGGAAAAAACAATTACATCTTAATTTGGTATTTTGTAATTATAATTATTAATTAATATCTACGTTCTATTACATTATAGACATTTTTGTAAAATAATATTCATTACTTAAACATAATTAAACTAAACTATTTGGAAAAAGAATCTTCAATAGTGTGTAAAATGGTAATTTAATTTTGACGTGGTTTTCATATGTGAGCACTTGCGCAGCACATGGTGACAATAATATTAAGTCCATTCGGATTAATTGGTATGGTGCAACAGATTTTATTTTTTTTTTTTTGCAACAGAAATGTTTGTAGAAAAGTTTCTTGGTGTAAGAGTTACAGAATATGGCTAAAAGTAAAGCTCGACATGCAGAGCAATAATTCTTAACAATCACCTTGAATATATTGGCCCAAAAATTATAGGCAACCCAAGAATGGCCGCCTTTGAACACTGAATGTCTAACACAGATGCAGGGACGACTGCTAAAGCTCTAGCGCCAGCAGGACAAAATTAGAATCTGTTTTTTACTAACGTTTTTTTTAACTACAAAAATAAACGATTTTCGCATGATAAAATATAATTCTGCACTTTAATTCATTTTATCCCGAATTTTACCTACGAACTTTACATAACCAAATTTCAATTTCAATTGAATTTGATTGACAGCTCAATTTTTCTGTTCCTTTTTCAATCTAGCAGATAATTTTGCGCTTGGTAGGTTACACAATTTGTGCTGGAGCTGCAGCGTAAATTATGAAACATAATTCATTAATGCTGTTTAGTTTATGTTGAGTTTGACACGCCGCTGGTCATCTAGCGAGCGGACAATGGAACGCGATTTATGTTAACTTTTTGTTGAATTTTAATAAAACAATTTTTTGCTCTAAGCAAAATGACAGGTGAAATATAAAGCTTACTCCAAAGTATTGGGGACGTTCAAGAATCTTGTTTAGTAAATCTAGCTGAATTTATGTGTCTAATTTTTGATGAACACTTTCTTCAGTTAACGTCTATAGACGTCAACAATTTAGCGACTAAGTACAAAGTATTAAGTTGACTATTCCTACAAGTGGCTGGCGTAGTAACAGTAACATTACCGATCAATTTAGTTTTTGCGTTCAAGATACATCTACAGAGCAGTCTAGTCCATTCAAAATATCTAGACTTTTGAATGTGCTATTTTAGATTAGGTTTTGGGTGACATTTAACTATAAAGTTGGTTTTATATGTAAACTTTAATTAACAAAACACGAATTGCAACCTTGTTACGTACTCAAATAATTTTCGATTCAATACTTTATCTGACTAAAATTTTGCGCCACTGCAGATGACAGAAAAATATCTCTTTATATGGAAAATTCATCGCAATTGTTGCAGTTCCCCTTTGCAAATGAACGAATCTACTGCTGAAGTGGGCACTGGGCACTAAGCCATATAAATGAACAAGAACATCGAATTATAGGAGTGTAACTTTTAGCTGCATATTTTTAGGCACGTATTTTCAAGTTCAGCTGCAACTTCGTTATAACATTGTTTTAGGAGTTGTTCATTTAATTGTGTCAATTCGGGTGGTCGTCATAACAGTGTCCCGGAGTTATTACAGATAGACGTCCCTTAAATTGTTGAGGGTTGTGGTCACATACAACTATGTATCTAAATCAAGCTAAAAAACCTCTTTGCTTTGTTGAAAGGCTTGTCTTGCTTACATTTTTTTTGGCCAGTGTAAGTTTGAAGCTATTTTTCGTCTGTGCAGCGAGGAATATTAGATCTGGTATAATTCAATGGCAATTCCTTCTCTTATTGATGTCGTTGCAGAACGGACAGTTGATATTGGATCATGTTCGGAATTCGCTACGATAAACTTATTTTATGTCAAATATATCTGGCTCGCTTGTAAATGGAAACAGATCGAGAGTTTTCCCCGAAATTCTTTGCTTTAGCCCCTAAAAAAATTGTGCGTGTTTAACTGTCAAATTGATTGATTCAGGTTCAACTTCTTACGCTGAGATGTCAATGTATTTGCCACAGCAGGTAAAGGCTGACTTAGAAATACGTTCTTCTTCGAAAATACGCAGACGAATTTTACTGTTTTCACAAAGTAAAATGTATATTAAAAGTCGGATCGTGATCCTTTGTACAGTAGTGTCAGTTGAAAATATAAATAAATTTGAACGCAGACAATTCTGAAATATAAATTATTAAATGTTGTGTGCGCCATCTTATGGGGAATGTGCCTGCGATTCACATAGAGCTCGTCCCAAAGGATATTTGACAGTTCTACTGTTAGACTGTTGGCAGCGGGAATATGACAGACGACCCTTCAAGCATTTCACAATCAGCCAGAACTTTTTCGTGAATCGAATGAGACGACCTTTTTCAGTTGACGATTGGGCGGTTCTGGTTGATTTTCTTGGAAAACGGAAACTGGACAGCGTCAGCATATCATACATACCCCTGCCGAACCTTGAAGATGACCGCTTAAGAGAAAACCTAGTTAAAGCCCTACTAAAGGTGAGGAGCGTCCAACTAAGGAACGTATCCCTTCCTGTTGGATTTCTGGTAGAACTCAATAAAAATATCGCATCCAGCAACGTAAGAAGCTTTGATCTCTGTGAAAACGACCTAACTTCCGACCACTTACTTCTACTTCGAGGCATTCTAATCCAGGCATGCGTTTTGACGGACCTTAACATTGCGAGCTGCCACATAAATGAAAATACGTTCCCCATACTTGCTGATGGTGTATACCACTCCAAGGGCATTCGAGGACTTGACATTAGCCGCCCCACTCCCATGTCCCCTGTAAGCCTTTTCGAAAGCGTCAAGTTCATCAACACAGTGTCCCAGCTGATTTGGCAAAACAAGCTAACCGAAATCCATCTGCGGCAATGCAACTTAAGCGGCCACGACATGGAACCTCTTTCAGAATATCTATCATCGAGCTTCTCGAAACTGATACACTTGGACTTGCAGTCAAATAACATTGCGTCGCATGGGACAGAGTGTTTGTTCAAAGCGCTAACCAAAAGTGTGAAGCTGCAAATTCTCAACTTGAGTGGCAACAACCTTGGATCCAAGGGTGGAACGCTAATAGCTAGATATATTCAACATACCAACATTCGGTCATTAGACATAACGCATAACCAAATCGGATGGGAATCAATTGCTGAGCTCCTCAGTGCAATAAAGAAACCGTACGAAATGAAACTGCTGAAAATGTATGGAAATCAATTCAGCCCCAAATCAGCGGCTATGCTGAAGAGACTCCTGCGAGCAAAGGTGATTGAACAGAGTGATATTGACCTCACATATACATGGGATCACTCCAATGATGAGTTGTGCATTATACCCTTTTTCGAAAATGGTCGTATTCGAAGCTAGACTATTTGTAAGTGCACGCGTTACACTCAAACTACGAGCATTGCCCTTCAAAGGCCAAGGGTCATATTTATGCGTAACTGCTTGCACTTCAATTCCGCATTTAACGCTCGATTAGGAAGCAAAATAAATTAATTCAAATGCTGGCTGGCTGTTTAATAATTGATTTATTCTTGTGATAAAGCAAAGACACCGGCTTATTCCAGTCGCTCGAACGTGAATACAGATGGTGGCGATTTATGAATTAACTTCCGTAAATTTGTTCCTATTAAACTTTTTAAAGAGATATTGCATAATGAGTACCATGGTCGCTATTCGGAGCATTGTTCCGGCGCAATAAAACGCACACCAGCGTTTTGCGTTGCAGTTCGATCAAGTTTGTTTTTAAGTCACATTGATGACAGCTGCATAAGAATTGTTTCTCGATATCCCCTGACAATAATCAGTCACGGACAATGAGAGATCAAGCGGAAAATTAAGCCCCAAATGTTACGAGGACCTCAAATCAATGCGTCACCGGATCTCAATTATTTTTTTCCGAAAACGGACTCCTAGCATGCAATTTGAGGCTCCGACAGAGACAGAGTATGGCACTGCATAGAATTTTTCGGATAGGGCCGAGTTCTAATAAACTAAGTATGAAATAGGCTGACAGCTTTCCTACGTCTCCCCGATTGCCCCCGAATTTTTTTCAATTTAACCCCCTCCCTCCCGCTCTCAATTGTACTGTCTGCGTACACGTGTGAAGCAGCAAACAAAAATATAATTCTAAATGGCGGGAGGTGTTAAAAATCCTACTGACTTTAAGGAGTGTTCCTACATCGAGGTATCTTCTGATTGCAAAAGGAAAATACATCAATATTATGATAATATAAATAATATGACAGAAAATATTAAAAAACTTCATTTCAAAAAGGAGATTTGCCTTTAGCAACAATTTCCCGTACCCAAAATAATCGTTAGAAAACTGCGATTTTTATACTGCAGATTAATTGAAAAAAAGTCTTATAGACCCATTTCGCTTCTTTCAATTATTTCCAAAGAGCTTGAGAGGATATTACTCAGACGCTTACAACCAATTATAGAAGAAAACCGTCTTATAGCCGATCATCAGTTCGGGTTTAGAAGCAAACATTCAACAATCGATCAAGTGCATCGGATAACTGTCGTAATAGAGAAAGCTCTAGAAGAAAATAAAATTTGCTCTGCCGCGTTCTTGGAAGTTTCGCAAGCATTTGATAAGGTTTGGCATGAAGGCCTCAAGTGCAAATTAAGACAAGTTCTCCCCGAACGGTTATGGAAAATTCTAGAATCGTATTTAGAGAATAGACTCTTTCGTGTCAAACACGGAAACGAATATTCGGAATTTAAAGAAATAAGGGCAGGTGTGCCGCAAGGAAGCGTCCTTGGGCCTCTCCTGTACCTGCTATTTACGTGTGACATTCCGCAAATAGAAGGTACTACCGTAGCCGATGACACTGCAATACTAGCAGTGGGTACAACGACCAAAAAAACAAACAAAGTATTACAAGGCGCGCTTAACCGGGTCTATGAATGGACAAAATCATGGAGGATCGTTCTTAACGAAACGAAATCGGTCCACGTGGATTTTACATATAAAAAAAAATAAATAACTTGCCTGTATTTATAAATACGGTACAAGTTCCGTTTGCAAACGATGCCAAATATCTCGGAATGACTCTCGACACCAAATTAAAATGGAAACCGCATGTAAAGAAAAAATGCGAAGAACTGAAAATCAAATATAGAGAACTTTATTGGTTACTCGGAAAATATTCCAAGCTTACCCTCGAGAACAAGCTTTTATTATATAAGCAAGTGATGAAGCCTGTATGGACATATGGTATACAGTTATGGGGCTGTACCAGCGAAACAAATCTAAACATTTTACAAACTTTTCAAAACAAAGTGCTAAGATCATTCGTCAGTGCACCGTGGTACATTAGAAGATCTCCATAGAGACCTCGGAATTCCCACCGTCAAGGATGAAACGAAAATATGCGCCCGAAAGCATAGAAATCGATTATTAGGACATAATAATAGCTCGGTCCATGAAATTCTCGATGAAACAAATTTATTGCGGCGTCTACAACGAACTAAACCTTCGGACTTAGCCCGATATTTATCAACCGCGTTAAAATTGCGGAACGAGCAGGAACTTTCGCCGGAATGTTGCCTGCCAAACATGTAAAACTTCGTGATAAAAAAAAAATTGCTTGATAAGTCATAACTTAGTTGTAGTACAAAAGAAATTTGATGGAGGTGGTTTAAGTGAGTAAAAATCTCACACTACTATGAGCACGCGCCGAGTGTCCTCTTAGTGTCTTCTGGAAGATTTCCACCTACCTCGGGGAAAAAAAAAAAAAAAAAAACATTTTCTTTTTTTTTTTCATACAAAAAAATCGAGGGAATTTGAGTTTAGTGAAAAGCGAAAAATGAACACGCTTCGTGTAAAAAATAAAGAGAAAGTGCTAAGAACACTGCACTGACTGAGAGTTAGTGTATTTATTGAGTTTCTGTCAGCTGATGGATGAGTTCCAGGGTTCGGACTTCAATTGTAAAATTTCGCAGTAGATCTTAAAAAAAACTGCAGTAGATTCACTTTTTTTTGCAGTCGATTTTAAATTTAGAAAAAATGAAGTTTTCATAGCAGAGTAGAGCAGAACAACAACTATAAATTTAGAAACAGAGAAAGACACCCGTGAGACTTGACTTCAGTATCAGTTCATGCAAGGCAAATGCAGGGAAAACGAGATGGCATGCACATTTTTTTTTTAAATATATTGTAATAGATTGCAGAATCAATAAACACTGATTCCAGTAACTGATTTTTTGCAATGCGGGCTTATAAAAATATACTAAGAAACGAAAATGTGTTCATTTTGATCTTTTTGATTAAAGATTCCCGAAATTCACATAAATTTAGATTTTATTTAATTTATTTTATTTTACTTTTTCCCTAAAATTGCAGTAGATCTACTGCAATTGCCGTAAAGTCCGAACCCTGATGTGTTCTGTTCCAACTTCTGAGACGAGAGTTTAAATTCGTTGTTTTATTTCACCATAAAAACATGTATTCTAAAAAATATAATAGCGAATGTAATCAACATAAGTAAATAAAGGAATAAAGTGTGAAAAATGCATTCGTTGAATAAATTAAGATATTTTTTCTTTCCACAATTATTGTGTCTGTTTTCGTTTGTTGTTTTTTGGGGAAAAATATAATAAAGTGCACGACTCGGCCGAACGAAACTTTCTCGTTTATCAAAAGTTTGCTTGGTTGTTTTTTTTATTTTATTAGGTAGGTATAAGTAAAAACTGAGAAACAATGCTAGATAAAACAAATAGTGCATGGATAGAATAAAGGAAAAGAAATACTGTTAAATAAAATTCACTTTTGGGGAGTTAATCTGATATACCGTACATAAATATAAGTAACAATATGAGTTTTTAAAAATTGAAGCTCTCAGTAAAAGGGAACTGTCGCAAGATCTGGTTAAAGATTATAAGTGCCACTGTACTATCTTACAAGATTTTTAAGTGCGAGGACAAGTGTTATAGGAGTTTCTGTTTCCTGATCTGTTAGGTCATGTTTTTATTTTGATTAGTAACGCTGGTATAAGGTGTCTATGATTGGAAGCAGGGTTCGTGATAGATCCATAATTTTAGCAGTTATAAACTGAATATCTCAATGGATGTGTTTGGTGTGCAAATGAAGTGGGAGTTTCTGATTGTGTACACTCCAAGTGGTTGGCATTATTTTAAAGGGCCTACTCAATATGGTTCAAAAAAAAGAAGTGGGTTATATTCGTTAAAAATAAGTTTCGGGTAGTTGTTATTGCATTTTTATTAGAAGTGGAAAATTGAGATTATCACAAAGATATACCGTAGATATGTGAAAACAAATTTTTGAGAAATAATTATTAATCTGATTTATTTGAGTTTTTTGAGAAAAAAACTAATTACGGAATATTATTTAGAATACTTTTATTATCCTAAATAATCATTTTGATCAAAATCGTAGAGCGGTTTTTGTAAAATTTGGCAGACGAAGCAGTACCAAACATTGCAATGTTTAGTTTGAAAAATACGATTGTTTAACTATTTAGCTGAAAACCGAGTACAAGTTATTGTTCGGGATGTAAGCATTGCTTGGTTTTTAAAGTTTTTTTTTGAGCAGTTTTTAAAATTTTAAAATTAGCGTTTTCGTTGAATCGAATTGAAAATTAAGGACGCAATAATTTTGAAAACATTAATTTCACTCTAAGTTTGCATATCGGTCGAAATCGTTGTTGCCGTTTTCAAGTAAAATAAAGAAAACCAAATTTTTAAAAATGACTTTTTTCAAAAATTTATTTTACGATAATATAGAGAAAAACGGAGTTTTCCATTAAGTTGGAAATGAGCATATTACCTTAGAAATGAATTTACGTTACAATCGTATGGCCCATTTTCGATTTATGTCCAAATTTCAAAAATTCCTTTATTCGATTTTTTAGCGGAAAACTGAGTAAGCAGTCATGGTAACCTCACCTACTTAAGCTTAAATATCAGTTTAAGAACAAATCAAACACTTTTTTGAGTTCCTCTATCATCGTAATGTCAGAATTGATTAACATCTGGAGTTTGAAATTTTGTATGAATACAATTTCTTTCTCTTACTACGTAATGGAGAAAGTTAAAAAATGGGAATGTGAAAGTGAATGGAGAAATTGGTTGCCAAACTTAAAGAAAATGCTTTGGCGAATATGCGAACAATAAGAAAATCGAAAAACTATTTTTATAAAAATGTAGCGAAAAATGTCAACATGGGACTAAGAAAAACTATTATTTACAACACTCGATATTTCGATATTGAAATGAGAATCCACCTAAGGCTACATCTAGTAAGCGGCACACAGCCATGAATTCAAACTGGGCTACATCCAGGTTAAATTCCCTCTTTTGGCTGAAGCTGTCAGTCTATACTTAGTTTATGATTTAGCTCGTTCACTGATATGGCGAATAGGTCCCTGGACTTTGTGTCAAACACACACATGTCTGAAATGCCTTAGAAGGTACTCGTTATATAGTCTTTAACCTTCCTAATAACTTTAGACATTTAATATGGGTTATCATTCACATTTATTAATAAACTTCCTGCCAATGAATTTAATTGCTTAAATTTATATTCCAGACCATCGTCGTCGTCTAGAAAAAGGAATGTGATTTCCTTTTTGTATGTAGTTCCGACCGTACTTCGCAAAGTTCTTTGTTCATCAAATGCACATAGAAGTGAATAGAATTTATTTCGTTATAAAAATTTACAAAGGCTAGCCACCGCACAATTTACAGTACAGATATATGATATAGGAGTACATTTATATCTTTCAGCTGAAATATTTTACATTTATTTAATACAACACAAGAAATCAATTTAATCTTAGGTTAATATTTAACTCATTTATTACAGGGTTATCAGCGAAGTTACTTCTAGTCAAAAAAAACTTGGTTTGGTTTCCTGATTCTGTCGGATATCAACTCAACATTAGCTCTGTTATGCAAATCTAGGGTAGAGTATAGTGCCAAAGGAGGTTCAGCATAATTTTTAAAAGTTTGTTTAGCTGTTCTTGTAATTTTTTAATATTGCAGTCTGCACATCGATGCCCCAATGTTTCTTGAATGTTTATATGTCTACTGCAAATGGGCAATCAGTTTTCAGCAAATTTATGAATGCGTATCATTATGTAAGTTGCAATCTCTTGAAGATTAATCCCAAAAAGTCATTAATATTATTTTCTTTTGCTTAAAGATATACTGGCAATCAATGATACCATACAAAAACTTACAATTTTTGAAAACCACTTATAAATCAGTGTAAGCAGACAATGCCTACCAATAAACGTTTTTAGATTGACTCTAAGTTCTAGTAGTTCACGGTGGCTATATTTACCATACAAATTTCGCAGTTGTTAGCTTCCATGAATTTAAGTCGCGAAAACTCAAAATAATAAGTTTTCTTAGCGAAACTGTTTATTGTAACTACTTCCACATGTTGAATATCAGTGAAGATTTTATATACTGGTTATTGCGTGAAATCAGAGAGATAATATATTAAAGTGGCAATGAAACACTCGTGTGACGAAGACACCCATAAGTCAAAGCCTTCCCCTTCTACCCTACTTAGGTTTTCTGCAAAAAATTCGAATAAATCCGTTTTTTTTTAAATTATTTCTCAAAAATGACTACCCAAATCCCGATCTGTCTTCGCATATTTTTGTAAAACTTAATATCGCGCTTCCAATAAAAATGCAATAAGAGCTACGAAGGACTTCTTTTTAGCATACCCACTTTTTCTCTTTTCAATTATGTTGAATATGCACTTAAAAATAATTCCAACCACTTGGAGCTTACAGAAACTCCCACTCCAATCGCACCATATCAGTCTATCGCGAACATCACTTCCAATTCCAATCAAAGACATCTTAAACCAGCCGGTTTTGTACTCAAAAATCTTGTAAAGTACCTACTTCAAAATTGAGCATGAATTGGATGAAATAAGTGTGTGTGTTATTTTAAAATGCTATTCAATAGTCATATTTACATTATTTGTTCTAATATCTTTGGACTATTTTTGTTTGTTTCGTTAGGAAAAAGTTATAGTTTTTTGTAATAGCCCCTCAAATATTTCCCCGGATTTAAGCACAAACCTCATCTGTAAATTTATTAACCAACAATTTCACCAAAGCTGCGTAAGGGCTGCGTAAATTCTTACCAAATGGTGGTTAAATGCAACGTACGTTGTATTTGTTTGCAGCACACTTTTGCATTCGGAAAACCATACTTATATATTCGCGTTTCAAATTCGAAATTCGTACTTTTAAGTGGTACCTACATTAAACATGTTAAAAAAATAATTACAAAAGTTTGGGCTTTTTTATTTTGGAAAAAAATAGTTAAATAGTTAAAATAGTGGGGTTTTCAGATATATCTGGGAAGAAATATTTTAAGTGTCCGGCAACGCTGAGTCCGTGTGTCAGTTGCACTAATTATCCTCGGTTAATTCTCTGACAGTAGAATTCAAAAAAATCTAGTTATCTTAAGTCGACTAGATTGGGCTGGATAAGATGTAACCTGAACTCAGAAACTAGATTGGTCGGGAACGTCACTTTTTCTACGTCAGTCACATATGCGAACTGTCAACTAATGTCGGTTTCCATTGGGACCACCAAAAATCTTTTTCAGATTTTATGCGGCTCATGGAACGTGCAATGAAATTGATCTGCTTTTGTAAATGGATTAGTGCGTTATTTGACAACAATATCATTCGTTCAAATTGCATTTGTTTTTGGTAAAATCAACCATGGAAATCGGCTTGAAAAGTGTTTCCTCTGTTGTAGATACAAATGGAGTAGTTTCAGTGATTCGTAGTTTCCAGATGATGAGGAAGACAATGAAGATAATAATTGCTCCAAAACAATGTCCATTGCTGTTTATGTATTTCTTAATTTTGGTTTTCACGAAACTTTGCACATTTGTTCTAAAACCAACTTCTTTAAATGACGTAAAACAGCTGTGCTGTGTTTGTGGTTGTATGTGTAAATCTAAAATAATATCGAGATTTGCAAAAAGTGATCCGAATCAAAAAAAAGATTGATTTTTTTCCCCAATGGAACGCGAAAAGTGATTTAGATAAAAAAAAAGATCGATTTTTTGTTCCAATGGAAAACGACATTAGTAATCAGTCACGAATTTCTTGACTAGATTCGTCGGCTAACTTTCCATAAACGTCAACTGAAACAAATGATCATATGACCGACGTAAGCTAATCAAAACTGAGATGCATCTAGTCAGACAGCTGTCATTTTTCAGCTGTCAAAAAAATAATCTTTTATCAGAAATATTAATGTAGTTCACCAAACTCCATTTTTAAAACAGAGATAATCTCTAATTTTGAATTTAATAAATTAAATATTAAATAAATTATTAGTTAATTTAATTTAATTACATTTAATTTCATATTTAATTTATTAAATTCAAAATTAGAGATTATCTCTGTTTCAAAAATGGAGTTTGGTGAACTTCTCCTTTCAACACTCAAATATTTGTCATAGAATGAAGGTAATAATTAAGAATGCATTAGTTTGGATTTTAATTCGCAGAAAATGTAACCACACAAATATTAGCACAAAATTTATCCTGCACTACTTAAAACGTTACTGCGACTAAAAACGATTCAAAATGATGTATATGTAGTTGAATTGCTTTCGCGTCACACTAAACTGCAAAGGTAATCAATTTGCATTGCCAATTGGGTGTACGACTGTTATATCAATTTCGCCGTCTCCCTCTCCTAAGTAAAAATCTCCACGCTATTTAACATACTATTAACATTGTTTATAGCTCGCTAAATGTTGACTGACATTTTGATTTTTTTTTTGTTATCATGGCCGTTAACCATTGAGGAACTAAACGAGGATTATACTTGGAAGGTATCAGCTGGCATTATTTTGCGTACAAATTTGGAAACGTTTCATGGAAAAATAAAAGAGCCTGAAATGAAAAAAATTTTGTTATATTAATCGTAAGGAAAGGCAGTTTTAAATGCGCAGACATAGTTCTGCAACAGGATTTTTGATGCTTCTTATGGACTCATTGCGGTAACCTTATTTTAACTTTGTCATCTATTCCATTAAACCTCAATTGAATCGGTGATTGGTAAAACAACTAAGTGACGTTTTTATTTTGTTTACAGGAGATACAAGAAATAGTAGAATAGATATATTCTCTTAGTACCAAATGCCGATTTCGCGGTCGAATTTCTGTGTGTTTAATGTATCAAATTATGTTGGTTCTGATCTCAACGTATAATGTCTACACATACTCGTAAGCAGTGTAAAAACGTAATAAAAGTGACTTCGAAAAATCTGTTACTTGCGTTATTTTAACAATCACCGAATCAATTTTTTCTTATAATAAAACACTAACGAGAAAATTTCCATTCACTTAACAACAGTCAAAAGGGTGGCAGCTGTTTTTCTATGTCTTTAGCAGCTGATGGAACATTTAATTAATATTTGAGCATTTCAAACGAAATTATTTGTAAACTACCTTTATTTTTAAAGCAACACAAAATAATTCTTATTCATTTCGTTTCGTCCTGGACTTGGATACTTGGCAGTGGCTCTCTATCTTAAAGGTTAACACCTTGATCGTATTACTCCTCTAATTTGTATAAAGTTCAACAATGCAAAGAAAACCATAAAAATACGAATATTTAAAAAAAATGGAAACAAAATAATTTTCCTCAATTTTTCCGAACAATACAAAGTGAAAAGCAAAATTATATACCACTCAAAAAAAAAAAACGCCTTTCATTAACTTTTGGCCTAGGATAGGTAATTGAATCGACAAACTTTTAGTAGGTACTATAAATTGTAATGTTCAATTTCTCGGCAGTTGTATTTTACCAGCCATCGGTGTAGTCGTTGAGTGCAGCTGAGTGTGGATACGTCGTGTTTGATTGATTTTTTTTTTATTTTGTAAGGAGTGCTTTGAAAATGGATACCATAATTCCTGAACATATTTTTAATGAACCCAACTTGTTGGATGATGGTGAAAATAATCAGTTGTCACCGATCAAAACGTTTTATAAAGGGAAAACTGTGTTTTTGACCGGAGGACTAGGATTTCTTGGCCAGTTATATGCAGAAAAACTGTTAAGGTAACAGCATGTCAAAGTTTATAATGTTAGAGTTAATAGATAGATTTTTTTTGTTGGAAAACGGAAAACCTATGGATTGTAAAAAAGCAGCATTCTTTGAGGATAACATTTGTTTTCAAAGACCAAGTTCAAATAGTGAATACAATTTCGTATGCAAAATTGCACCTTCCCAACTTGGTAGCGTAATGGTTATGCAAAGTAAAGTAGAGTGCAACGGAAAGAAAATTACATATGCATTTGCTTGCATTAGTTTAAAATGTGTTACACTGTAATTGTTTTTTTTTTTTTATTTACTTTGATTCATTTCTTTGGGAGAAATAATTTACTCGAAGTCGAATCCGGACCAGTCAGGTTCAGATTTTGCGCCAACTAGAAGAAGAGATGCTGAAGCAGCCGGTGTAATTGACTATTCTCGAGTCGGAAGCACGCATCCTGGAGTTCAACACTGCACTTTCTTCCTAGTTTCTAATTAAAAGCCTTGTTATGGCTGGTAGTGCTGGAAAGGGAAGCAATCAGGATCACCAAGGACATTCACTGGAAGACTTACCATCTGATTCTGTTTCTGTTAGTATTCTGCACCAGACGCGATTTTCTTTCATTTTTCTTACTGATTGTCTACGAAAATCTGATTCTGTTTCTGTTAGTATTCTGCACCAGACGCGATTTTCTTTCATTTTTCTTACTGATTGTCTACGAAAATCGACTATACTAGGCAAAGTGGTGTGCAGTACCCATACACACTCGCATGTGAAATTCGCGCTGCACATCTCTCGGCTGCGGACTGCCAGTGCAACCAATTAGCCAAGGCTAATTACAAGCTGGACAAAAATATTTGAAATCGCTTGGTATATTTGATGTGCTCCTCTAAGTCGAATGCTCATGGCGTAATGTAGACTGCTGAGAACTGTGTGATTACAGCTGTAGGCATGAACTTGTTTACTTTTTCAAAAATGTATGTTCGGTCTGTATGTATGTTGAAAGTCTATATGATTGGAAATAAATAGGTTCTTAACTTGTTTATATTTTTTTAAACAGTGCCACTCCGGGAGTGCCGAGAGAAGTGAAAACTTGAACAATTACGTGTGTATTTTATGAATCGTCAGAAAATATTTTATTGTTCAGGAAATACTTTTAAATGAAGTGTTTTTTTTTATTCATTATCATAAATCACTACTACTACAAAAAATGCCAACTAAGGCTTTTTCATGCCTTTTAGGCATTATTTGATGAGCTATGTAGATTTCGGGAGATGTTCGAATCAGACCACCATTGTCGGGTCTCTTTTCGTCTCTCATTTCATGAGCTAAGACTTTAAAGCTTGTTTTTTTCCGAAAACGCATCTTCTTTTATTTTAAATATGTTTTTAATTTTTATTTTAATTATACTCATTTTTTAATTTTTTAAACATTCTTCAAAAATCTTTCCCAAAAAATAAATTATATGTAACCCCGGTCTTAAAGAATGTGTTTCCACCTTCAAACTCTGTCCATTTTCCGAACACTTTACCTGTTATTCTTTAAAAATAATTCCAGCGCCCACTGCCAGTAAGTGGAATTGGAAACAAATTTGAAAGCTGTTGGCGGAGATGAATGAATAAAATTTTATTTATTCCATTATCTTTGCTGTTGGTTTGTGTTTTTTTTTTATATTATTGTGTTTAGTTTTTAATTTATGTCGTTTTCCATTGAGACTTTTTGGGTTTTTTTTTGGACTAAATCGCTTTTCGTGTTCCATTGGGAAAAAAATCAATCTTTTTTTTGATTCGGATAACTTTTATCGATCTCGATATTTTTTCAGATTTACACATACCACCATAAATACAGCACAGCTGTTTTACGTCATTTAAAGAAGTTTGTTTTAAAACAAATGTGCAAAGTTTCGCGAAAACGAAAATAAAGAAATACATAAACAGCAATGGACATAGTTTTGGAGGAATTATTAACTTCATTGTTATCCTCATCATCTGGAAACTACGAATCACCAAAACTACTCCATTTGTATCTACAAAAGAGGAAACATTTTTCAAGCCGATTTCCATGGTTGATTTTATAATAAATAAATGCAATTTGAGCAGCTGATTGTGCTGTCAAACAACACACTAATCCGTTTAGATCAATTTCGTTGCATGTTCCATGAGCCGCATAAAATCTGAGATCGGAAAAAGATTTTTGGTGGTCCCAATGGAAAACGACATTATTGTTCCACTTTACCAAAAAAAATATTTTCGGCATTATACTATTGAAGAAGGCATTTTTTTTTTTCAAGTTATGCATTTTTTCGCCAAAAGTGGTTGGCAACGCGAACATTGGTGTCGGAACCGAAGAAAATGGAATACAGAGATATAAAACTTTCAAGTGGAAAGGTGTATGCCTAGAAGCTGTTTTCCCGAAAAACTCATGTAGTCACACACATATGCTCAATTCTTTTCTAGGATATGCGAGTGAATTGGACTATAATGCTATTCCGAAATGTGTAGTTCACTATGGTTTTTTTTTATTTTAATCGAAGCCTTAACAAAAACCAAACAAGTTCAATACCAAACACAAAACAATTGTACAGCGCGATGCCCATAACAGCAAAAGGAATGTTGGTCGCCCATGAGCAACATGCTCTTTTGACGGATGTTAAATTACAAAAAACCACAATGTAAACTAATAGGTTTTGGGGGGACAGACGCAAGAAAGATATCCATCGCTTGTATTCATTCATCTTTGGTCGGAACATTGGTATCGCGAGTTCAATGCTTTTTTTCCCATCTCAAAAATGTCCAACGCGCCTAAAGAACTTTTCACTTCCAAAAATCAAGTGCATAACTGGGTTGCACGCAACTTTCTTATTCATTGCAAGTTCGGGTGGAACAATAGTTGAATTGTCAATGACACTTTTGTTACCTATGACTAATAAGCAGTACTGTATTTAATGAAACGAATATTTTTAACACAGGTCATATATTTACGTGGGTAAAGCTGAGTCCGCCGCATTGAAATTTCGTCAAACAAATTATGTGGGAATTAATAAAATAATTATTTATACGCTGTTAAATTGCTCAATCGGGATGTGGTAGATTTTGTGGAGGACCTAGCTTTCCGGTAAAGCTGGTTACGCCACATTTAATTTTCGTATATGCATACCTACTCACCGATTTAATTGCTCTGGGGAAATGTTTATTTTTTTAATAGAAAAAATAACCTATTCGAATTGGCATTTGTGAAAGAAGCGTATATTTGTTTGTAGGTTTCTTATCAATTTAATATTTTTTTTTGTAGCTCTTCTCTAAATGGACCAATAAAGGTAAGCAGGCCTAGAAAAGACAAATTTTAATAAAAAAAAAAAGAATTCCGTCCGAATTCTACCAAGCCACGTATATCAAGAGCAGCGTCTGTTCTGTAGCTATAAACTCAAGGAATGAACTCTTCTTAATGTATCAAAAAGTAAAAATGTATATATTGTGCATATCGTTTTTCAGTAGTGACTGACTGACTTTGTAATCTATGCATGTTTGATTTATAATACAGTGAAACCTGCGTAAGTTGGCCACCTGCGGTGCAGACATTTTTAGCCAACTTCGAGAGGTGGCCAACTTATAAGGGTAGGTACATTCTTTTTTCTTTAATACAAAAAAAAACGCCGCTTTTATCCATATTAGAAACAAAATCCATAAAAGAAACAGTTTTTTTTTTAGCAAAGCCAATGTGAAACGTATTAACTTATAAATATGTAGGTACGTATATGTAACGAAAAAAAAATTTAAACACACACACACACAACAATGTGCGAAAACCAAAAGATCAATTGTGGCCAACTTTCGCAGGTAGTACGAAAGACGAACTGAAATATAGAAATGTGTGGCCAAGTTCCAAGATAGACAGGTGGCCAACATACGGAAGCATTTGGTCGAACATTCGTATGCAATTTACATGGTGCTAATATATACTGGCCAACATTGGCAGATGGTCAACTTTCAAGGGTGGCCAACTTGAAAGGTTTTACTGTAGTTGAAGAAGAATATATATACGAAAGTTTTTAAAGATTAGTTTTTGAGTTTGCATTAACATCGGAGTTTCTTATTGTGTAAGGAAGTGGTTGCAATTATTTTAAGGTAAATATTCAACAAAGTTGAAAAAGGATATAATATTTGCTAAAAAATAAATAATTAAAACACCTGATTTTTTTCGATTGTTTTGAGAAAAACTAAGTACGGGATCTAATTTCGAATACAGATTTTATCTTTAATATGTATTTTGATCAAAATCGTTAGAGCGGTTTTTTTGTAAAATTTGGCAGACGAAACCAAATAATGCAATGTCTATTTAGCTAAAAACCGAGTACAAGTTATTGTTCGGGATGTAACTTTACTTGGTTTTTAAAGTTTTATCGAAATCGAAAATGGGGTTTTCGAGATATGAACAGTTTTTAAAATTATCGTTTGCGGTGATTCGAATTGAAAATTAAGAACGCAATAATTTTGACAACGTCAATTTTACTTTAAGTTTGCATTTTGGACAAAATCGTTATTGCCGTTTTCAGGTAAACTAAAGAAAACTAAATTTAAAAAAAAAATACTTTTTTTCAAAAATCCATTTTACGATAATAAAGAGAAAAACTGAATTTGCCATTGAGTTAGAAATGACCATATTACCTTAGAAATGAATTTTTGTTGCAATCGCATTGACCGTTTTCGAGGTATATGCCCAAATTTCAAGCCGTTATTCGATTTTTTTCTAGCGCAAAACTGAGGATTCAATTCAGTCATGTTTACCTCACCTACTAAAGCTTAAATATCAATTTTGGTTGAAATTGTTATAGCCGTTTTCGAACAAATCAAACTGGTATGAACATTTTATATAGGTACCATTAATATTGAGGTTGCAAAAAAAAAAACGGCCCCGAACTGTAAGCCCCCAAACTCCGAATCCGAAGTTTTAACGAAATCCGGGTACCCATTTAGGCTCAGGACATCCAGACAGACGGAAAGAATTTTGAGACCCACTTTTTTGAGTTCCTCTCTCATCTTAATGTCAGAATTGATAATCATCTCAAGTTCGAAATTTCCTACTAATTCTTACTTTGTAATAGAAAAAGTTAAAACTTTTAGTGCGTCTGTTCCTTTATATTCTAATAATAATTGTAATCAAAATGTTGGCGGTGAATCGATGCAATTCGTTGAAAATAACCCTCGTCTTAATGCAATAAGCTGTTTTTCGCCATTCTAAAGCTTGATTAGTTTATACTACTAAAAAGAAAAAATCGAATGCTTTTTCTATAATTTTAAGGCAGCTTTTTTTAATAACTCAATCAATCTGTTTGGAGTGTCAATTAAATTTACAAGAAAGCATCCACAAGAACACAAAATTAGCGGTATGGACGCGCGAAGAGATTTCTGAGAACTTTAAGGCACGATCAGGTGGAAAACAGGGCTGCTTAATGTCACCTCTTCTGTTTGTTTAACATATCAATGATCCAGATCAATATTTAGAATGGAGAGTAGATATAGATGGTCTAATTCTAAGACACTAACTGTCTGCGGATGATATGGTGGTATTAGCCGATGACATCGAAACTGTGCAAAAAAATGATAAAACGATTGGAACTGTACTGCAACAAATGGAGCCTGGAAGTTAGTTTCAGCAAATCTAGGATCATGGAAACATGTTTTTTTAAAGGAAAACAAATCGAAATTGTAACAGAATATGGCTATCTAGGGGTTACACTGACTCCAAAGACGTCTTCACGTGGAAAGAAGAAATATTCAGGCTATGAACGCAATAAATGCTACATGGCAAAGCTTCTCAGGAAAGAAATATATATTTATTTTGGAAATAAGGCAGGAAAACACAAATTTTCTGACTTAATTTCGATTTCATTGTCTGACTGATTTTCCGCATATATGACGGGAATTCTTCCAAACTTCTGTTCCGAGAGCTCTGCCAACCTAGGGCATTTTAGAAATCAAATCCAATCAATAAGGATCTGGTTTAGAAGTTATTCCATCCAATTTAATTCAAACCAAAACCGTTCAGACCTATAGGCTAAACTTGACTGAAATTATGAGCTCCACTTACATTTATTTGCCTACCCTTCTCTGCTGGAAAGGGGCTTGGTTACTCAGAGCAGGAGCTGTGTGTGTCATATAAAAGTCGTCACTATAAATAATAAATAATATAAATAGCTTTCGGTAATTTTTTTTTTGTCTTAGGTGCGACGTTAAACACATCTATCTATTGGGACGAGCTAAAAAAGAAAAGACCGCTGTAGACCGCCTTAAAGAAACATTCAGTGGATCGGTGTGTATTTGTTTAAGATAATTACAAGCAAAATCACAGAATAAGAATTATAATTTTCATTTTCGCAGCACTTCATAAAACTTTACAACCATGACAAACATTACCTAGATCGCATTTCAATTGTCGAAGGTGACATGGGAAAAACTGGCATTGGCCTGTCTGAATCTGATCGGCGGGATCTCATCGAGAATGTTGAAATTGTCCTACATGCTGCAGCTGATGTCCGGTTTGACCAAAAGTTGCACAAACTTCTAACAACCAACCTGTGCGGCACTCGCGAACTTCTTGAACTGACATCACAGATGAAGAAGAAAGTGGTCTGTATCAAATTTATACGCTCTTTACTTTCACCTAAACCAAAGCCTTTTTTTTAGGCTTTTGCATTTATATCTACCGCCTATAGTCATTGTGTGAAATCATATGTAGAAGAAAAATTTTACGAAGCTCCCGTAGATCCCGAAGTTATGATGAAACTTGCAGAATTCTGCAATGGCAAATCGACCGATATCTTAGATGTGATGACTGAACGAATTATCAGCCCATGGCCCAATACATACACTTATACCAAGGCACTTACTGAGGAGTTGGTCCGACGTTATGCCACAAAGTTTTCAATTTGTATAGTCCGGCCTTCAATAGTGATTTCTACTCACGAAGATCCAATTCCCGGTTGGTCAAACAGTATTTACGGACTCAATGGAATGCTCGTTGCACACGGCATTGGTTTCCTACGATTAATGCATGCCGTTAGTACCAATATCGGCGATATAATTTGTGTAGACTTTGTCATAAATTCGACTTTAGCCGCCTTGTGGATAACACATAAGGACTCGAAGAAAAATACTGTCGAAAACAAAGATCCGGAAATTTACCATGTCTGCAGTTCAAAGGATCGACCAACTTCTTGGGGTACCATTTCCAGCTATTCATGCTCCACTTTCGACGAGTACCCATCGATCGGATGCTTTTGGAGAGCCTGCCCAAACATTGTTTCGAACAAATTTTGGTTCACATACTTAACAATCTGGTATCATGTTATCCCGGCTATTTTTACAGATATCATACTTAAAATACGAGGAAATAAGCTCAGGTAAGGCCGGCTCGCCAATTGAAATCTATCATTTATACACGCATTTCATTTCAGGGTTCTACCAATATATAGAAAAGTGCAACGCTTTACGGTGGCTTTGAACTACTTCATGTGTCGTGACTTGCGGTTCGATAATAGCAACATGAAGCGAGTACTCGATCGAATGTCCCCAGCGGATCGAGACTTCTTTCCCAGTGATGTTAGACGATACAACTTCTCAGAATATATTTATACCTACGTAAATGGATTGAAGGTTTATATGGGATTGGAATCCCTTGATGATCTGGACAAGGCGAGAAAGAAGTACAAAATATTTAATGTGCTACATTGGATCTTGCTTTCTATCTATTACGGACTGCATATTGCAATGTTTACATTTTTGGCTGACAAGTTAGGTGTCTTTCAATATATTCAGAATCACGTTCAGAATACGGTGGGGTTTTTGCAAAATCCCCACGAGTTTTGAATTTCAGCTGTAGCAATTAAAATCCACATGGGATCAGCATAAATAACAAATAAAAAAATGTTTTCACTTTATTTCCCTTATTACAAAAAGAGATATTTATTTCGAGTCTTATGAAATTTACAATGAATTGTCAATTACTGCAAGTCGACTAGTAGAACTTCAAGTTTGTGTTCAAAATGGAAAAGACTTGTTATATAAAGCTCAAGCTAGTGCGGGGTTGGCTTTCTGAAGTCTACTCATTTTTTATATGTTTCAGAGTTGTCAAAAAACAGGCTTTCAATTTTAAATTCCTCTTCCATCAGAACATCTTTACTTGTGCTAAACCGTTTCTGAATGTGCACGACTGGGTCACACAAAACTTGTTCGTTCGTCTGGCCAATATCACTTAGAAGCTGCTCATTATTAGATACATCTAAATTCTAAATAATTAAACTAATCGGAGAGAAGCGAGCTGGATCTTCTTAAGACGTCCTTCTGATCGAAAATAAGATAATCCATCCTTAGACTTATATAAATCCGCTGGTTGCAGATCTGTGATCACGGTTTCACCGAAATGAATAGAAGACTGCCCTATGACTGATTTAAAAGTCGATTTGCAAGTTCTTTTTGTTCCAAAATCATTACTTTTCACCAAATAAAGGTGTCGCCGCACATTTGCTTCTCCTTAAAGGAGATGTCCATAGCTATAAGCAAAATTACTCTACAGGGTGTTTCATAATCTTTTTTGAAATATGATTTTCTAAGTAAGGAACGCTTTGCTTTGAAAATAGTTCTAAATATTGCGGATCCTAAAAAAAATTCTTGGTTATTTTAGAGCATTTTAAATTAAAACTGATTAAAATAGGAGCTGGATAATGCATTAAAAATGTATTCAAATTACATTTTTTAGCTGCTGGCAGCTTTTTTTTTTGACATTTCAAATTTGTTTGAAAATAAATTCCTTTGAAAATTGTTGGTTGCTTTGCAGACAATTGCTACCCCTTTCGTAATACACTTGTAGTCTCTTTTACCGCTGATTTTTTAACATGATAAAAATGAGGAAAAACTGTAGTGTCATACGGGCTTTAAGGAGTAGAGGCGATTTTCTCAAAAGTTAAAGGGAAATTTTGTAATCAATAAAGATACCATTCTTAGCTCTGTAGGGAAAAGAATTTACTCAAAAAACTTAATTGAAAATTGAAATTTGAAAACGGTAAAACGTGGCAGTGGGTTTAAAACTGTGGCAATGTGGCCAAGTTCAAATACCAAATTTTTCATAAGTTTGCTAAATAAATACGTAAAAAATGCTTCTAAAAATTGCGACTATCTCAGAGATGGTACCACCAACAGCAAGATTTTTCACATTTCTGGAAAGTAGAGACACAGACGCTTCTTTTGAAGTGCAACACTTGGCAGTGAAATTTGATTTTAGGACCGAAACCTAAAATATAAAAATATCTCCGAAAAGTGCAACAAATTGCAGCTACTATTTTTCATAGGTGCTGAGGTTGAAAATCCTGGGGGTCAAATTTGGTTCAATTTCATATAATGCTTTCATTTTTTCGATTCACTCGGTGCTAAAAAGCGATTTTCGTTCAATAAGTGAAACTGTCGTGGTGAGTTTATTTTTGAAGTTTGGTTGCACATTGTCGTAGAACGGGAATCGAAATTGCAGTGAAAGGGTAAAAACATTTTTATTTCACTTTTTCACGGAACCAGAATGGACCCCCTGGTAATTTCTAAAAGCTGTTTAAAGTGAATATTTTTGTTCCCCACTTGACTTTTAATTCATGTACAAATAATACAACAATACAACTGATAAATTTTAACGAAAATCATTTTTTCGACGAAATAATACACAGTTGCAAAAATAAAATAAAGTTCGGTAGAAACAAATTGTCTAAATTTGAAGAGCTCTATATATAAAACAGGTGTTTTCTTTGTTTGCTGGTTTTGAAGCTTTGTTTATATTTTCAATAAAGGGTCTTTCATTAGCAACTTGACATCTTTAAACTTCCAGTGCGAACGCATCCTAAAACCGATTACCGAGCTGTCAATGTCAAAATATTCAGGAAAATCAACATTTTCATTATGGTGAAGTACACGAAGGACCAACATTTTCAAATAATAAAAATTACTGCAGTTATTCCGAGTCGGTTGTCGCAAATTTAAGAGCATTAACGGCAATTTTAGGCCGTTAGTCGCGTCCCAGTAGCCAAGCAATTCATAATCTAGTGAAAAAATATGAGTGAGAATATTCGCTAATTGATGTTGCCGTTCCAGTGAGACTACGTTTTGTCCGAAGTGTGGAGAATATTGCTGCCGTAGAGGCGTCCGTCGCAAACGACCCAAATCAGTCAATTTCACGTTCTCAAGAATTGGGCCTCTCCCAGACCACATTATGGCGATTTTTGCATAAGAATCTTAGCCTACTACCTTACAAGATCAAGCTGGCTCAAGAACTAAACCCACTGGATCATATGAAGCGACGTTTTTGGTGAAACGGATTCGTCAAAAAGCAAAATATGCGTTACTGACCAGTTGAGAACCCTCATGTGCTCCATGAAACAGCACTTGACCTGCAAAAGTCACCGTTTGGTGCGGTTTTCATGCCGATGGCGTCTTTGGTCCGTTTTTATTCGTCGATGGAAATGACGGTATGTCATTGTTATTTCTTTAAGCAATTTAAGCAATTGCATGAATTTGGACATCAGTGGTATGTGGTCCCGTTCCAACAAGACGGTGCTACAAGTCACGCAGCGGGTGCAACAATAGAGGTCTAAGTTCGGTGAACGTGTTTTCTCGAAAAACGGTTCCGTCTATTGGCTGCGAAGATCGTGTAATTTGACGCCTCTAGACTTTTTTTTATGGGGCTAAATTAAGTCATTGGTCTATGCCACCAAGCCGGCGACGTTAGAGGAGCTCAGGGCCAATATTGAACGACAAATAGCAGCCGTATTGGTCGAAACGTGCGGCCGAGTCATCGAAAATCGGGTTCAACGCCGATACGTTCCCGTGGCGGACATATGAACGAAGTCGAATTCCATTCATAAATGTTTTGATAGTCATTTTTTAAAAGATATCTCAAGTAGTGTGCATTTTATGTAAAAGAGACATTTGTCAAGTCCTTAATGAAAGACCCTTTAGACATAAAAAATAAATATCGGATTTTTTAGTTTTTGCAGCGTCTTTTGGCATTTTTGATCTTATTGAATCCCCACCTTCAATGCATTGTCTTGAATGGTAAACTCCAGGCGCTTTGAGCCACGCTTTTGTCCCTTTTTTTGCAAGTTGCATAATTAGCAAATATCTTTAGAAGATAGATAACTATCATTCAATGTAAAAGTTGGAATTTTTACCAGCCCAGCAAATGACCCCAACCTTAATTTCCTCTGTATCTCATTGTTCTGAAACCCCATACTGCATATTGGACCGGAAAAAAGCGATACTTGACAGTTCAGTCAACACGTCAATATCATAAAGTCCTTAGTACACGATCGACGGTAATAAAATCAATATCAGCGACTTTTGTCAAATACTATGCTCATAATATGAGTAGTTATGAACGGTGCAGAGAAATAACTTCACGGGCAATAAATTCACCTTGACTAGGAAATAATTTCCGTTTTTTTATGTGAATTTATTTCCCACTCGAAGTGGGCATTTACACCACCACCAAATTTTGTGAAATTATTTCCCACCTACAATTTGAGTATTTTTTGATTCTAACTGGAAAACAAAAACAAAAACGAATAATTTATAAGGTTTTCAGTGTAATTTAATTAACATTATGAATAACAACCATGCATACACCCAACATAGCACTTACTCCCATCCCTAAACAGTGACTTCAAGCAAATGTTTATGAATTACATGTGTCGTCGCATGTCAAGAGAAATTATTTTCCACAAAAAAGTGAACTTATTGCTCACGTTCAGTGGGAAACAACTTCACATAAAAAAAGTGAAATTAAATCTCAGTCAAGGTGAAGTTATTGCCCGTGAAGTTATTTCCCTGCACCGGTTATGAATATATTTCTGTGGTAAAAAAAAATGTTAGTGATGATATAAAAACGAAACACATGTAAAAAAATGAGACCACACGACTGAAGTAAAAATTCTTTAGCTTCATCTATATATACATGTTTAGTTTATACATTCTAATATATCAATTTTCTTCAATAATTTTCTGGCTATGAGAGGAAGAGAGCAAGAAAATGGGCGCGCGCATGGCTCTCTCTTGCTCCTACAATATGATACAGACAATATGCCAGGGTTGCCACTTACAAAAAAAACTTAAATTATTTTATTTTCTTATAACAAACCCTTAACAAATTAGAGTTTCACGTCTGTATATAAATAATATGATTAATTATTATTATTCACCATCTGTCAAAAGAAGAAAATGAGTGCATTCTGTAATTTGTTGAACAGCGAATAAAACAGTTTTATATGGATGGTGATGAAGCACAGATATGCAAATAATGCAATGCGTTCACTCAGAAGCAGTAAGGTAGCATTTAAATGAGGTGATATCGAGTTCGCATTCTTGGTACATCTGCTCAAAAATTTACCATAACCAGATAAAAATTACCAAAACTCAATAAGCAAACAAAATTAACAAATTTGTTAAAAATTACAAAAGTGGCAACCGTGCAATAGGCGTGTCTTAGATATACAAAACGTAACTGGCTATGAGAGAATGAAAAGAAACTGTGTGCTTGCACCTGTCTCTGTTGCTCCTACAGTGTGATACAGACAATAGGCCTGCACTGCAGTGATACCAGACTTTAGAGGCAGGTTATCCCGCGGTTATACTCAAAATATCCCTTTTATGTTTACAAAATAAATAAATTTATTATTTTAAAAAAAATACTCGTGATTCATTCACAGACAAATATGTCATTTTATGAAACAGTTTAGGGAAATAAAAAAAAAGAAAATGAAAACATTTAGATATTTTGAATGACTTTTTTCTAAACATGAAAATATTTAATTTGATCGTAGATTGAATAATTTTGTTATTCTTAATGAATTGCGAACAAAATTTGACCAAAAAGTAAAATCCCTTTCTTTTTGTACTATGAGATCTGAAAAATCCCTTTGTCCCTTTTAGCTTATGATAAGTGAGAAAATCCCGCAAAAAGTGATAAATCCCCTGATCTGGTATCACTGCTGCGCACTGTAGGATTTCTCTTAGATAATGACACATGACTGGCTGGTAGAAAGAGAGAACGAAAATGTGGGCGTGTATCTATCTCTCTTGCCTATACAGTAATATTCGAAACGAAACATAACTCTCTCTCTTTTTATCTCACTAACTTATATCTCACTCTCAACTTCCGCTCGCAATTTCCGTAACGATTTTGTGGCGCATTCACCAGCTTAGGCCCCAGGTCAAGCGTGCCTAAATTAAAAGAAAACACGAAAGCTGCTTACTGCCGAAGAAAAGACTGACGAAATTAGGTAGGTACGGGTGCCTTTGTGCCGGTTGCCACAGCTTCACATAGACTCTCAGTTGGATCGATTGTGTCGAGTTACGGGAACCGTCCATTGTATACCTGTTGAAAGACAACAAGTAGACAGCTTTTATATAGATTTAGTATGAATCTCTGTGGGGGCCGGTTTTAACTTTATTAATTTTAGCAATAAAAACAGCCCAATCGCGGGACAAATACGACCATCTTGGTCTCTGGTACGCTTAATTCTAATTCTTTCCATTAGGAATAAATTATATTACGTTTTTGGTACTACTACGCAACTACGAAACATTTGGCCAGGAGTGTTACAAAAGTGGTAATTAAGTGCTACAATCTCATGGGTTCTTAAGCTCCGTTGTAACAACATCCTTTAGTTCGTCCTAAGAGTGTCTAATGATATGAGGTCTGTCTATATCTACTAGTACAACCCAGACTTTAGTATTAATGTCAGGAGTACTTTAAGGTCGACAACTGTTGAGAAACCTCTGCCTGCTGTTCTTAAGGACTGGGCAATCGATTATATTTCTTCAACGTTCCTACAACTTCTGCAAAAATCATTTAGCCGTGTTTCCGGCCGTTCCGCATGTACGCCTACCTCACATTGTCCAGAAATGACCCTCGTGAGTATGCGAATAACTTGCGGCTAAGTCGGATCATACATTTAGATCTATTTTGGCTCTCCTCTGGCAATAGTTCTTTTGTGTGCCTGCAGGTAATGAGATTGGTCCGTCCAGTGTAGGTACCTTCTACTCCAGCATTCAATGTCAATCTTCCTTGCAAGCGTGCTTAGCTTACTGATTACGCTAACACAGGTCTTAAGAACGCCTTGAAAAATGCAGACAATCTATTGCAAGCAGCTTTGCGTGAAGCTGTTTAATCTTCATCCCCAAGCCTTTCGCCGTTAAGAACGTCCGGGTCACTGTGGCAACTATAGAATTCGTTAAGAACGTCCGGGTCACTGTGGCAACTATAGAATTCGTTCAGACAAAAAGCCCTATACTTCGTTCGCCCTTGAGAAACCTTGTTTTCACCGATTTTCTTGAACGATTTTCAGTTAAAGCATCGAACGTTGTTGGCATCATTCAGCTGCCAGGTTTCCTTTAAAATCCTCAGACCGAGATAAGAAGCCCCAACTAAAACTGGTTTCCACTTTTTTGGTTTTACACGCAGACCCAGGCAAGACTTCCTGGTCGGATTTCCACTGCCAGCCAACTGAGTTATGCCGTTTTTACGGAAGCGGAATATAAACAATATTGCTCGGTCACTGATGAGACCACTTCTAAATCCAAGTATAGTCTATCCAATGGTCGTGCATAAGACTACTGACCACCACTCTTAAAGAGCATTGCACAGCGTTATTTTGTATGCTTTAAGTTCTGCTTCAAACCAGCCATAGCCGTCGTTGTGTACTCATCAAAGTGCCACCACATGGTGTGTTCCCATGACTCCTTGCCATATAGAAAGTGGGTAACTACTTCCTTATTATGGAAACAACTAAATCAGTTGTTACACCCAACAAAGTGTGCTTTAAATATATTTTTTAACAGCTTCGAGTAGTGATTACATGGTAAACAAATGAGGTTAAGTGTATGTTTTACAACGTACCGAAACAGCACAGGCCCTTCAGCTCGTGGTGGATACACGTGCGGGCTTAGATTTTCAATTTTTTTTTTTTCAGTGGCTTGTAATTAATTTTGATTACTGTCTGTTTAGCACTTATGTTTAGAAATGTTCTGACGGGTAACATTTACATGAGGAAGTTTAAGGTGCACTTGACTACCTAATGAATTTTTAGTTTCTATGGAAATCAAACATTTGGCATAAACTGTATTTGATCGATATCAACAAAATACAAATAAAAACAGCTGAATGACTCGCATATTCCCTTTGGCCAACTAAAGGATAAAATGTCCAAGGCTACCACAATTAAAGAGGCTCTAAAGAGATTCGAAGAACGTGCAAATACCAACTCAACCCAAGCAACGGAAATTGATTTGCAGTTTCAATGGCCACCAATCGAGAAAATGGACGCAACACTGGGAACACTAGTAAATTGCGAGTAAGAAAAGTTCTCACCAAACAGGTCCTGTCCATTGAAACAATTTATTCCCACAGAAGATTGAGTTTATCAACGAACATGATTGAGAAAATCTATGGTTTAAATGGAATGCGAAACCTGCGTGTCCTTTCCCTATCCCGGAATTACATCAAACAAATATCAGGTTTGGTAATTATTGACATTTCCTAAAACAAAAAAAAACAAAAAACACACATTCACAGGCTGCTTTTCTTGATTAGGAAGCTGTTGCTGAGACATTGGAAGAGCTGTGGCTCAGCTATAATCTCATTGAAAAACTGAAAGGACTGACTGCACTGAAGAATCTTAAAATCTTGTTCATAAGCAATAATCTTCTAAAAGATTGGAGTGAGTTCAATAGGCTGCAGGAGTTGTCAAGTTTGGAGGATTTACTTTTGGTTGGAAATCCATTGTGCGAGGGCTTCGATGAGCCCACATGGAGAGCTGAGTGTATTAAGCGATTGCCATTTCTAAAGAAGCTGGATGGAGAGCCAGTGGTCGTAAACGAGGAGCCAGTTGTTTAGCAAAATTAACTACTTACTAAATGTTTGGCAATTCCAAATTCTTTGGAAAATACTTGAATTTGTACGCGCATTCCATGTTTTCATCTGATGTCCAGCTCTGGAAAATGTGATTACGACTCATGCTTATGAATTTCATAAATAAATAAGATCAGTCTAGGCATGCTTTGTTTTGAGGAAGTCCAGATAATATAAGAGATGTTCTCAAGGGATGAATGATGAGAGATGAAATATTTCTTGCACCATATGAGCGAACTTTGGGCTCTAATCGCGTAAGGAAAAAACCATCGAACGATATCGTATCGACGATGCTTCTACTTTGTGTGTCAACCAGAAAATGATTATGGTCGAAATGATTAGACGGTAATCGTTTTTTGTTACTACCTCAACAGTCAAATACCGTTGTCGAAATGATTCGATCGAACGATGGCTATTTTGCAATCGCTTCATTGTTTTTGGTGCATTTGTTCGATTTTTGAAAGAAACCAAACATTTTCTTTTAAAAACTGAACAATGGTCTGTGGGGTAGGTATTTATTAATTAAATGTGTGGACATTTACTAAAAATTTCACGTTGCTCGGGTGAATCTTGTTCTTACACACAACTAGCTGTGTTTGACTTCTTTGATAAAGTGTTTACTTGAATGTTGAAAAAAGTAGAGGCCTTCTTCCAAACTGCCTACGCGCCCATTTTTGCATTAAATTCTGAATTCCACGGCAACGAAAACAAACAAGTATAAAATACATTTTTTTTGAAAGAAGGGAAACAAAAGGACGTCGTTTTGTTCAATACAATGTGGCGCAAATTTAATCACTCTATCGGAAGATGTTATCATTTTTGCAAATCGCGTCGTACGTCAATCATATTTGACATTTGTCAACTAGACAGCTGCAGTATAAAGCTGACAAGCAATTCAGCGCTATACTCCGTAAGAGCGTGGAATAATTGTGTCAATTTGTTTGACCAATGTAATCGGTCGGTGGTATTAGCGCAGCGTGAATTTGGAATCAGCATGAACGACGAGGCGCATTTCCACTTAAGAACAGCCTAAGCGACAAGCGACAGAGCGAACAATTTAAAACTTATGGAATAGTATGGTGGTGGCCACGTAAGCGCTGAGCGATTAAAAATTGTGTCATATGTAGAACGACGTCGCTCAATCGCTATGGCGCTTATCGCTCACTGCGTGACCGAAGCCTTAAGCGGTTACGTCAATAAGCAAAATCTTCATTTCTGGGGCACTAAAAATCTGCTTTTGATGCCCGAAAAGCTTTTACATCCATTCAAAGCTGATGTCGATGGCCCCGTGCAAAAACAACTTAAGTGCACTTAGTATAGTTTTGAGTTATGTATACATTCACAATCCCCATATCGTGCTTTTATTTTTAAAAATTTGTTCATGCAAAGAACCAAAAAGCTTGAAAATAGACCCAAAATTGTAATTAGGATAACACCTAAAGCGATCTTTTATTCAAAAAACGTCAAACGCCTCTCCTAAAAAATATTAAAGATGCACTTAGTATGTTCTTGTACGGGACCATCGATGTGTGCTGCGGAGTTCACGCGGGAGGAGTGATTGGGCCGTATTTTTTGAGGACGCCATCGGCAATAATGTCACTGTTGCTGGCAAACGCTACAGGGACTTGATAAACGACTTCTTACTGCCGAAATTAAAAGACGGTGCAACCGCACACTCAGCAGGAGCCACAATGGATATTGTGAAGGAAGACTTTTCTGGTCGCGTAATCTCCCGTTTTGGCGATTTGGTATAGCCAGCAAGATCGCGCGATTTAACCATCCCATACTTCTTGCTTTGTGGCTACTTGAAGTCTCGGGCCTATGCCAACAAGCCTCAGAAAATCGCAGCCCTTAAGGAGAATATTCGACAGGAATGCGAACAGTTATCACTGGAAATTTTGCAGAAAGTCATGGAAAATGCGAACACAAATGTGTATCAATACTGGCGATAGCCACTTGACGGATATAATCTTTTCCATTTAACAGAAAAAATTTTGTTAAGGTCCAAATAAAGATTTCCATCGCCCAAAATTATTTTTTTTTTATTTAGTAAAAAGGAAATTTAAAAACGAAAATGGTTGAATAATTTTAAGCCACCCTGTAGTTTCGACGATTATTGTTTCATATATTAAGCGATTCGAGCCCAAATATTTCTCAGCATTGCTTACGACTTTTCGACTCTTTAAGTAATGAAAGTGTCATTCATGATTATGACTCCGGACTAAAGTTTCGCTTTAGAATGAGGGAGACATCAGTGCGCTTTGGAACTCTATTGGTTGAACGTAACTTAATAACGCCGTAAAGTTCGGAATTTAATGGCCTTAAAATGCGAATATGAGGAAAGCTAAGGGTGCTGTGAAGGAGAGTGAATGATAAAACTGAGCCTTGGGAACTACCCGCGCTGTAGACCTTTTAAAACAACTCAAATTGAAGGAAAGGAAGGCAGTCTCTAAATTTTTGAATAGGAGACGCATATATTCCATAAACAAGCATTTACGACAAAGGAGCTTGATGCCAAACTCTGTCAAATGCCTTTAAAACAACTCAACGTCGAGATGGAGTACATGGTTCCGCTATTCGGTTATTAAATCGTAATTGAAACTGTCGGCCATTAAGTAGGTTCCCTGACTAACGATATTTCATAAGCTCAAGATATACCAATGATTTTGTAGATAGAATGGATGTGAGCAGTGAGGGTTATGGGTTTGTAATGTGTAAGACAAGAAGATTTTAATTTTTTTTAAGACCGACTGTATAAATGATGTTCTCTCGACCTACTTGGTAAGAGTAAAGATGAGTGGCATAGATTTAAAAGCTAAAACGATGATTTTACCCGCTTCTAGGACCACCTCTTCAGAAAGATGGGGTGGATATAGTTTGGGCCATTTGTTTAAATAAAGCACTATTGGAAACGTATGAGTGCGCACCTAAATTTGAACATGTTTTTTGATTAATTTTTAGGCACTTTTCTAGACATTTTCACCCTGTTTCCGACGCATTTTTGGTTTTCTTTGCGTTTTTTGCTGTTATTCTCAATTGAATTTAAGACTCATTTATATTCTGATATGGTTTCTTGTTTGCTTTTGACGAGTTTCTCGTCGATGCTTTTTTTCAAGTCAAGTTGATTGCACATAGGAGATAAATCATCATAAAACGCAATAAGTAGTAAACCATTGAGCACCTATAATAAAGACGTATCTGAATCTTGAAAAGGGAAAACCGCGCCATGAAACCATAATTCTAGGAAGGAATACTTTGATCGGTGGTAGCTTATCACACTTGATATACTCCTGTTGCTCTGTATTCAGATATGTGGTCCTGTTGGTAGAGAGACCTTATGGTGTTTTAACGCAACAATAATATATTTCCGTGTCAATCCATTGACAAACTTTCTTTTACCAACTTAGTTCGTCCGAGATAGACATGTGCCTTAACTAAAGTGCCTAGAAGGCGTGATCATTGGCTACTTCTGAGCGCTGTTAATACAGAAATAAATGAAGAGCCTTACATTATGTCTTCTAAACAATCTTTGACCCAGTTATTGTTCAACAAATGTCTCTTAAGGATATTTCAAAGAAACATAATTTAAAATGTTAAAAAAAGATCCCAAGTCTTGGTTAAAACAAATATGAACGACACAAGTAAAGAGAGGAGTAGTCATTATGTCAACGCTCTCCCGACACTTGATGTTGATATAATTAAAATTAATTGTTACCACAACTGCCCTCTTTCACGTTTTGTTGGCATTTGAAAAATTGGCATGGTAAATAAGGAAAGTATTTGTGTAACTACTAATTACTTCCTCGTGTATCCATCGAAGACTGATATTTAAATAAATACTAATTTAGTTGTGTTAATTGCCCCGCAATTACTCCAAGGACATGATAAGTCTGAGTCATTCCAATTTATACCTGGCAAAATTTCACCAGTTATATATCGTGTTATAACCCGTTCGAGGGCATTTGTCAGTCGATAGTATTTCCGCAAAGATGTCATTCTTTCAAGGTAAATTAAAAAAATATTTTCAAACAACTTTTTGTGTTTGCTGATTTTTTGAATTGTGCCAAAACAATTTTTTATCTTTTTCGATCTTCGGTTTTAGGTAAGTTTATTTGCTCTTTTTCTTATTCCCGGATATAAACCATGTACTCAGTAAAAGCAGCAGTTGGTTATAGAAGCATTTCTTCAAAGCCCAACAAATTGATTATTTTCTAAAAGAGGGTGGATCGAGTTTCAAGACTTTTCTGCGGAGATTGTGGATAAGCTTTTATTTAAATCCATTCAAACAAAAAAGACATGATTGAATACTATTATGATTTTCTTCTAATAAAAAATGGGGACCTGTTTCGATGTGAAGACTTAATTTATAGCCGGTGTCTTATAAGAATACCCCAGTCTGGCCATGATTTAAAGGAATAGGTATCAAAATTGCCTCTTTAAATAATACGATTTCTCCTGTCAAAATAAAGTCGATAAACTGTCTCCACCGAGCTTTAATAGTTTAACAAAACGTCCTCCCCATTCTAATAAAATTTTAACTCTATTTGCTGTGTAGAAAATTATTCACAACTTTTTAAAACGTTCAAAAAATATACCTAATTAAAACAAGTCTTAAAGTGCACCCATTCCATCCACCTGGTCTGTTTTACTTTGTGAATTTTTGTTCTAATGCGTGTAGGGCGTATACGTAACATTTTGCCACTAGTCAGAGGCAACCATCCAGTTTAAAATTCGATGCAAACAGTGATGCAAATTAACTTGGAATGTACTATAACCGGTGATTTATTAAACACAAAGATTTGTCTGGAATAGTGCCGTCTCTCTCTCCAATTTAATAAAAAAACAGCCTGAATCACTGACTGAGTGATTGTGAAGTTTGTTACCCAATTCGGAAAATATGTCTCGCCAACTCTTTTAGTGGTGTACAACATCAAACTATTAACAAATGTGAGCCACAATGGGATTTCCAGCAAGAAGGTAACCCACAAATAAGCCATCATGGGCTTCACGAAATGGACTCAGATTAAGAAGCTTCCGTTTCAATGCAAACGTCCAACGCTCCTTGAATTTAGAGTAGACTTCGGAAAATGGTAGGTACTCATTTGTGTTATTGGTTTAAATAACAGTCATTCCCCAAATGAACATGCTAAATACTTTACTTACTTCCTTAACGGGTTTCCGACCCATAAAGTGCCTCTGTCTAAGACACTGCAGCCTTCCAGCCTCTGCGATCCCGTGCTAGCTGCTTCCAGTTATCTAGACCAAGCGCTCTGTCTTGGTCTTTGAAACGTTCGGTCTTCACATGCTAATTACGTAAACGTATCTGCGGGCTTTTTTACAAAACATTCTGTTTCGTTCATTAAACTGCTTTAAAACAAGTATACCTGCAGAAATGTAAGCATTTAAAAGGTCTGCACGAGCCTTAATGGTACAAAAACCAGAACCGAGCTACGATAAAACGTATTATTACTAAAAAAGCAGAGCTGCTTGTTATTTCCAAGGAATTACGAAAATTGGAAAAACAGAAGTTTGCATTGCCGGAGCAACATTTTTGTAATCGAAGAAGATAAAAAAGTGCTTCGCCACAATTCGAGATGTTGGTATTCGCTAAGGATTACAAATAATTTGAAATATTTTATTAGATACATCTGAATCTATTTTCTATTTTTGATTATTTAGATGAAACACGGTACGATACACGCAAACATTATCAAAATTATAAGGTAATTACTAATTGGCATACAACTAGACAAACTACAGATAAATATAACTTACGGTATATATCTAACGATATATATATACGACACATTGAAGATATATCATCACCGCTTTTTCGACATCTGGGGTGGGATTCTGTAAGATGATTTTTTTTTCTTCATATAACTTCGAAAACTAAAGGAAATTTCATCTGCGCGAAAGCAAAAAAGCGAAAGCTATTTCATCGACGTTTTCATTTTCTTTGCTTCATGTAACTCCAAAAACGAAAGACATTTTCGTTTCCAGCGAAAGGAATACAGCGAATGATATTTGTTTGACGTTTCTCGTTACTTTTTGTTATTTTAGACAACTGTCTCCTTATCTCTTCCCTGATCATAATATTTTGTTGCGTGTGTGCTATTGTTGACGTCCTTAATAATGTAATAAATAAAATAAATAAATAAAAATTGGACTTGTTTTTCGAATGGTCACCTTTTGTTACGACCAAAATATCAGCAAACTAAATATTTACATTGAAAGCGGTCAGCTGGTAGCCGTCAAAACAACATTATTTGATATTATACAGCTTCTCAAACTTTAACCTTTTTGCCACACCGTTTCTTAAACCCTTGCGAACGAGAAGAAGAAAGTTAACACAAATTCGTTTACAATGTCGTTGATGGTATATTGTAAATGTCCAAAACACAAATGGTTATGACATTGTATCACGCCATCGTCGAAGACGATTGGCGGAAGAGAATTCGTTTCATCAAGGTGAACGCATTGAAGTCGTCAGAGAATTCAAATATTTGGGAGAACTGCTTTCAAGTAATTAAAATTGCTCGAAGCATGCAAAGGAGAAAAGTGCAGAAGCTAAGGCAGCTCTGAGTGTTATGTGGCCAAAATATTTTGGTAACCAGAACCTAGATGTAGCGTTCAAATACCGCGTGTTCTCAAGTTCAGAGAATGGAACCAACTTGTGCATACTACTGAAGTAGAATTCAATCTGAGGAATAGAGTGAAATATTTGCTGATGTGATTGCTAAAATTAATGAAAAATATTATCTGCATTTCCAATTCAAGAAATATATACAGAAACTTGTCCCATTAGAGGTAGGGTTGAAATTCTCAATCTGAATTTCTTACCACATAAAATCTCGACTTCCAATAGATGAACTCCCTGCAATACAAATCAAAGAGAGAATATTTTCCATTTCTTAACTGTATGTGATGTCCACTACTACAAGAAATTCGGAGACTATATTTTAATATAAGCTCGTTCTCGAATGACGAGGCTTATGACATTTTAAATGGCTCCAGTAGTTGGCCAACTTTATATCAGTACTCCAAACATGCTCTTTTTTACCGCAACAGTTCCTAAAATACTTAAGATTTGGTTTATTACAGCTATTTTTTACAGTTTTTTTATGTACAACTCCTTCTCATTAAATAATATAAACTTTAAACTGAATTTTGAATTATAAATGTATAAAAAGTGTTGCACTACCTTTTTTTTTGTTCATTTTCTTGTCACTTGGTGAAATGTCTAATCTGACAGACGACATAAAATGTCATGCCTATATAAACACAGAGGTACATTATAGGTCCGTTCGTGTATTTTCAGCATAGAAAAATGAAAAACGAGAGAAGTACCTGACCGGTTATCTTAGAAAAAGTTTAAGTAATGTCATTTTGACATTATCGTAAAATGCAGCATCTACAAAATAAGTTGCAATTGAATTTTTTATATGCTTAATATGTACCTATTTAACTTAACATTTTGAATGCGCGGATATGTTCTAGAAGAAAATGCAATTACAACTTCTTCCTCCGACATCGTTGAAGACAAAAATAAATAGAGTTTTACTTGTCAAACTCTTGAGCTGCCATGTAGAAAATTACCCAAACATGCAGAGAGGCGAAATGGATTTCTCTCTCATTTTTTCCAATTTTCCTCAGTACGAGGTCGCATTAGCACAGTTTCTTAGCAGATTTTTAATAATTTTACTTTTAATAATAACTAGATGTCCCGGTGAACTTCGTTCCGCCCAAATTCGTTAATGTAATGAAAATAATAATTCCGTGCATGCACAATGCACATGCTGCTTTAGTAATTTTGTACACGACGTACAAAACGGAAGCTTTGTCCACACGTGAGCACGCCATATACAATTGACCTGTGAGAAACATGGGACATCCAGATTGATGCCACAAATATCCAGCAATTGTCCTTGCGACTTATTAATTGCCATAGCGAAAGCGAGACGCACGGCAAATTGAAGACGCTTAAATGCGAAAGGCAAAATAGCGGTTCTCCATACAAACTTCTATCCCTATTCTCATCCCCTTAAAGTTTTGTTTTTACGAGAACGATGCCTTCCCGAGGTATGACTGCACATACGGACGTCAGTCTATTTTATGTATAGCTTTACACACCCGGTTTTGCCCGTGCCTTTCGTATTAATTCCCACCCACATTTCACAAAGTGCTTTATTGAAACAATGTCCATTAGTAATTTTAATTTGTTGTATAGGTACAACTTTAGAAATACCATTTGATTTGTTTTTGAATTAGAAGTAGCCACAGCCCGTTTTCGTATACCGCTTATCTTTTGCAAAGTTCCACCTATCGGGTCCAAAAGTATTCTTTCTTTTAAGTCTGCCTAAATACAGCAATACGAACAAATGAAAAAAAAAAATTAATTGAAATTGAAAAAAGAAATGAAGATTGCTGAGCCAATCGAGTTATAACGTCACAGTGTTTCAACCAGAAGGAATTATGTATTTTATAGAAGACTAGCTGCACCCGCCCGGCTTCGCACGTGCAAAAAGTGGTTTCAGAACAACTGGTGGAAAAAAATTTCAGAAAGAGCCTTCTGCAAAAGTGAGGGACTTGAACCCGTACTAAAAAATCCCCCGTAGACTGGGCCCACTCTGCCTTTATCTGTATGGCATTGCACATGCTCGTTGGACTAATCGGCAATAATTTAATATTTAATATTTAGCTAAATTTTTTTTTATTAATGTAACACTTCTTTGTATACCATAATAGCGATTTCTATCGACTAAGATAGTGACATTTGCTACATTACTTACCCTGGAGCACGCTACATATAAGATATAACTGCCCGTGGCTGAAGCAATTCTTAATTAATTCAACTCCCGCTTTTCTTAAAGTTTGACCCTCTAACTTATTGATTGTCATGGCAGAACAAACATTAAAAGGAAATTGAATCCGTTTAAACTGAAATGGATAATTGCTGGGAATTATTTGCATTCTTGTTATATATACCGTCTCTCCTTTACAAGACCCAGTTAAAATTAACGCCTGGATTTCTTCCTCTCCGTCACAGGAGTAAAATACGGTTAAAAGAGATGTCAAAATATTGCGCAGTTAGTATGTTTGATTTGAGAATGAAGTGTATATCTACTCATGCAGGTGAAAATCGTGGAAATGTTTCAAATTTTGCCTATTTATGTAAAAATCTTTTAAGTTATCGAGTTATTGGATATCCTAAGTTGTACCTGAAGATGTCCTCTATAAGCTGCTGTTGACTATATTTAAGTGCTCCCAGTATTTTCGAACGGAAAGCGTAACAAAGAAAAAAGCAAAACGACACGAAAAAATAAATTACTCTAGTCCAATTTTTTCCGAAATTTATAGAGACATAGAGTTGAGACAAAGTAGATATTGTAGGCTTAGGTATCCTCTATAGGCCTGTGAAAAATGCACCAGAATATACTGGGAAGTTTCTAAGATTTTTGCATTTAAATACATGCAGTCAAATTCAATCTAAGTCGAACAGAACTACACCAATTTTATTTATATGATGATAATTGAATGGAACTGAAAAACGAAATGTGCGCCTACAGCGCCACCTGTTGTTTTCTGATTTTTAGTTCTCCCAAAACCTTCGCGTAACAATTATGAACAAACCCGCAGAAGGAACACGGTGCAGGGACATAAGTCCCCGAGACATAAGTCCAGAATTGATGTGGGCTTTTGTCCCACTAAAGTGAGACATAAGTCCCGAATTCAATTCGGGGTGTATTTCCCACTGTAGTGGGACAAAAGTTCCGATAAATCACGGATCGAATCTGAGAGCCCTCGCTCAGTAGTCCAGCACCCTTACCACTGAACCCCCGAACGACACAATAGAAACCCATTTTAATAACGTTCGCCAAAAAAAAAATCCTTGAGAGAAAATATATCCTTGTCTTTTACAGGCTTCGAGAAGGTCAATCTTAAGTTTATGGTGGGACCCAGGTATTTGAATTGACTTAATTGATTTCCCATTAAAGTGGGACATAAGTCCCGAAAAATCAATTCGAGACTTCTGTCTCGGGAACTAATGTCCCTGCGCCTCCGAACACACCACGATCCATTTTTATATAAATAGATAATACCAATAAGAATATTTTATATTGCGGAAAGGTCCTGATAAACAAGGAGGTCGGAATCGTTTGTAAAATCGCATACTAAATTCTTTGGCGTTTCTTCGTCTGCAATCCCCTACCTATGACCCAAAGGGAGGGGATTGAATAAAATTCAAGTTTAACAAAATCTCCCTTCAAGGACTATCGCCTCAAGCCGGATGTATTTGAAAACAAGCTCTTCAGTATCCATGTAAAGGCACTGCGTATGAGCGGTTATTTAACTGAAGGCAATAAGCAAAGCGATTTGTTTTACTTGTGGCGCAGCGCATTGTTCAGTCTATCGATCGGCATCTCTTGTGCTTTAGAAGTAAGAGATTTTCCATCATTCGTTTTAAATGCTAATTGGATTCTTTCCTCAAGTTTGCTGGTGCAATTATACCCATTGTAAGACAGAGAGGTATCGACGCCATCAGTTTGGCAACATCATTCAATTTCCTGTCCATAACCATTGCCATGGAGAATGCATTTTTTTTAAGGAAAAGTATGGCCCCTTGGCAAAGTAGGGCCACAAGTTTAATGATTTCACTTTTCAAGAAATCGCTCGGATAGTAGCTTTCCTGCAAGAGGACGTGGACAAACTTCTAATGAAATCAGACAAACGGGAGAAGATTATGTTTGCAGATACCCATAGATCCATGTATAGAATAACGGTATGCATTTTGGTGCCGTCTCTAGCGGCATCCGCAATGGCATATTTTGACGCACTGTTCAGGCTCGCTGTTAATCCGGACTCGATTTTCAACTTCGAGCAAGTGGGTATTCCTGAGGTGTGTTTTCAAGTGATTATTAATTTATTTCATCACAGGTACGGAATGGTTCAGCCACACAGATATTGCTCATTCAGCTGTTCCCCTTTCGCGAAGTTCATGATAACTTGTTTGTGGGCTATATTCTTCCAATGTATGCGTTGATCTTGGCAGTGGCGGCGACTCCTCTGTGGCACACTTTCATAACAAGCTTAATGTTTTATGTCATTTTGAAGTGGAAAATCATGCATAAGCGTTTGTCCGAAATGGATGTATGTTTTCATTTTTTTATTGCAAACAGGGTTCAAACTAATAATATCGCCACATATTTTTTTTTTTTTTTTCATCTTAGACATCGAAGGTTATTTTAGAACCAAACGAGTCCGAGCATTACTTTTCGCTTCTTAACGACAAGGACAGGGTCAACTACCTGCGTGCAAGGATGTGCATATTTTGTGTAAAGGAACAACTCCGTATACGTTGGTGGGTATCTATTCCATTTTAGCATTTTATTATTTTTTTTAATTTTGTTGCCGTTTAAGGTTCGTGAAAGAACTTCAAGAGCTGATCTCGATTCCGGTATTCGCCGACTTTATAATCTTTTCGATACTTATTTGTTTTCTATTTTACGACATGGCCACAGAGGTGAGTTTTAAGATCGCAACTGCTCAAAATTTGTTCCTCAAATAATCTTTTAGGATCTTTCAACAATGGACTTGCTTTTTATAAGCTTGTATCTGTTTGTGATGGCTTCTATAGTTTGGCTATATCACTGGCATGCCACTTTAATCAGGGAAAGCGTAAGTAATAAATATTCTTTGATGCATTTTGATGTTAAGGGAGATAAGTTGTAGTGTTTTGCAAATTCTATTGCCATAATTACTGTTTTAGAGAGAAAACTGCCCAAAGATCGGGAAAAGGTTTCGCAATAGAAATATTGTAAAAATGAATGCTGTCAAAGCGAAGGCACGACCTACATTATACCACCAATGGAATCCACACGTAACTTTTTATAATTGGACCATGAATCGATTGCTTTAGCAAAACTCCCAATATTAGCTTGGGTCTGCCTGTTGTCTTGCAAGTTATGCACCCCTTAAGATACCCCTGAACTTAGAGAAAATGTCAATGCCAAATCATTGAAGCTTTTAATAAAAGTCTAAATTAAATAAATTGAGTTAGGCACTGTGCGCCGTACTAATAACAAATTTTAGTCTCGACTTTAAATTTACAGAAGCTCACAATTGCGAAAATTGTATCGAAAATAAAGCCACTGTGAACTACTGAGATTTAGAATTGAAACTAAAAATGTTTATTGGTAAGGCCCTGTGTGTCAGGCTTTTTAGACCCCTCCACCGCTCTCACAGCACTGCAGGGATGTGAAAATTAAATGTGGCTAATATTAAGCGAGGCTTAGCCGCGGCGCTATAAGAATAAACAATTTGACTATCTAAGCTATCTGATTTTTAAAACCCTCCACCACTCTGACAGCACTGTAGGGATCTGAAAGTTAAATTACATCAATATAAGTGAGGCCAACTATCGCGAATTTATTTGATCAAACAATTTGGCTCCTATTTAAGGAAGGCTTGCTTGATTTTTAATAAGTAAGCTGTGACCTTTATTTTTACCAAGACCTCTGTAGACCCAAGACAAAATATATTTTTTTTTAACCCTACAGTGAAACGTTGATTTTGCTTTGGTAATTAAAAATATGAGTCGAACCGTCAAAAGGTTTTCCTTTGAAAGGCTGTTAGGGTTGCCTTCAGACACCAACATTGAAATTTATATACCAAGAGTCCGATCTACCACAAATATTTATGTATGTTGGCTTGGAGAATTCTTACAAAATTCATGAAAAACCTGACATTTACATAATTTTCATTCGAATTTCAGAGCAATCTTATGTCATTTGCAATATACTCGTGTGATTGGTACACATACCCGGTCCATATACAAAAAATGGTACATCTGATCATGATGAACACATCGCACCCGTTGCAAATGAAAGCTGGTTTTGTGTCCCTAAATATCGGCACCTTTATTGACGTTAGTTTGCAAGATGTTTGTATGTATGAACAGTGACTAACATATTTCAATTATTTACAGATCATTCGAGCATCGTACAGCTACTTTAGCATTTTAAGAAGTTCGTAAATTTAGAAACAAAGCATTAAAAGGAACAAAACGAGTAACTAAAAGAACAAGTCGGGTAAAAACAATGCACCGCACAGAAACACTCAGTTGACACATTAAGTAACCTATTTTTTTTTGTGTCTTAAAGAATTTAAATTTAAATATAGACAAACGCCCTTATACTATGTTCCCACCAACGTAATTTAGCTAAAGTGATTTATAAATCACGAAAAGCGTCTCCACCGAACTTTAAGTGATTTAGTTTGACATTTTTGTCGACTTTGACATTAGGTGTCCAACACCATTGTTATTCTTTCTGTTTTTTTGCCATACCTGCCAAGAATAAAACAATTTTTCATTGCATGAATTTAATAAAAATATCAAAAACTCATCCAAAACACGAACAAAATTAGAAAATTAAATTTGAAATAATTTTCTTGACAGTTTTCTTTCCTTTTTGTTTGCTGAATAAAGTGCTGAAGTTAAGAACAGGTATGTTCGATTTTATTTTGTGTGGATTTGCGATGACAGATACGTAATTAAAATTTAAATACGAATAAATCACGTAATTATAAATCACGAAAATGTACGATATAATTTATGAGATGATTTAGCTAAATCACGTTGGCGGGAACATGGTATTACTGACACCAAAAAAAAAAACACATTAACGTGATTAAAAATATATTGACCGATCAAAATGTCAAAGACAAATCTTTACATTAGGTGCTGTCATTCCGGAATTCAAGTTCCATTATTTGCTTAGAAGATACCCAATACTGTTTCTAAATCTGCAAAATTCGCTAATTTAAGAAAAACTAAAGCTACGATTACACGGGCATTTTTTTGCGTCCTTAAATGGCGCTTTGACGTCAAAATCGCGTCACAAACCCGTCATTTAAATGTCAATGTATGTGATCGCCATTTTTGGGATAACATTTTCCGCGTCTTTTAAATGACTAAGAAACTGGCAGACCAAATTACATGAATTTTGTGTCATTAAAATGGCGAACAAAATGACCGTGTGATCGCCCTATAATGACGCCTAGGACAAAAGACCAAACTTTTTGGCTGTTGCGTCATTTAAATGACAGCCTCAAAAAACTTACTATACACGAAATTCATTGCATGCCATTTTTCTACGCAAATGACTAATGACGCAGCATTTAATACGATTTCTGTTGTTTCAATTGATGTTTTTCTCGTGGCGAAAGGACGTAAAAATTCATAAATAGGTTTTTATTTGTTTTTTTTTAAGTAATACTTCTTTAGGCACGCTTGACATGGGGGGTAAGCTGGTGAATGCGTCACGAAATCGTTACGGAAATTGCGAGCGGAAGTTGAGAGGGAGATATAAGTTAGTGAGATAAAAAGAGAGAGAGTTATGTTTCGTTTCGAATATTACTGTAGAGGCAAGAGAGATAGATGCACGCCCACATTTTCGTTCTCTCTTTCTACCAGCCAGTTATGTGTCATTATCTAAGAGACATCCTTCAGTGCGCAGCAGTGATACCAGATCAGGGGATTTATCACTTTTTGCGGGATTTTCTCACTTATCATAAGCTAAAAGGGACAAAGGGATTTTTCAGACCTCATAGTACAAAAAGAAAGGGATTTTACTTTTTGGTCAAATTTTGTTCCCAATTGCTCATTTCATTAAGAATAAAAAAAATATTCAACCTACGATCAAATTAAATGTTTTCATGTTTAGAAAAAAGTCATTCAAAATATAAAAATGCTTTCATTTTCTTTTTTTTATTTCCCTAAACTGTTTCATAAAATGACATATTTGTCTGTGAATGAATCACGAGTATTTTTTTTAAAATAATAAATTTATTTATTTTGTAAACATAAAAGGGATATTTTGAGTATAACCGCGGGATAACCTGCCTCTAAAGTCTGGTATCACTGCAGTGCAGGCCTATTGTCTGTATCACACTGTAGGAGCAACAGAGACAGGTGCAAGCACACAGTTTCTTTTCATTCTCTCATAGCCAGTTACGTTTTGTATATCTAAGACACGCCTATTGCACGGTTGCCACTTTTGTAATTTTTAACAAATTTGTTAATTTTGTTTGCTTATTGAGTTTTGGTAATTTTTATCTGGTTATGGTAAATTTTTGAGCAGATGTACCAAGAATGCGAACTCGATATCACCTCATTTAAATGCTACCTTACTGCTTCTGAGTGAACGCATTGCATAATTTGCATAGCTATGCTTAATCACCATCATTATAAAACTGTTTTATTCGCTGTTCAACAAATTACAGAATGCACTCATTTTCTTCTTTTGACAGATGGTGAACTTCGAAATAGTTTCTGTCCCTGTTTATAACTATATTGAGATATGGATAAGTTAATTAATCATATTATTCATATACAGACATGAAACTTTAATTTGTTAAGGGTTTGTTATAAGCAAATAGGTAGATGATCTCCCATGCCTTCTAGCAGCTGGTAATTTTGTGCAAAATCAAATAAAATAATTTGAGCTCTTTTTGTATGTGGCAACCGTGGCCTATTGTCTGTATCAGACTGGCCAAATGAGCGCGAGTCCATTTTCTTGCTCTCTTCCTCTCATAGCCAGTAAATTATTGAAGAAAATTGATATATTATAATGTATAAACTAAACATGTATTTATAGATGGAGCTAAAGAAGTTTTACTTCAGTCGTGTGGTCTAAAGCACACTCTTTTTTTTTTGTGCTTGTGTTGTTCGACACAGTCGATATAACCGAAGCCAGAAATATACCTCAACAAATAATCGCATTGATTGGTTGACATACGAAGGACATTGGGATATAGTTCAGGTTCTTGTTCGCGCAATTGAAGCAGTACTGCAGCACAAAATTCACTCTTCTCGCGACGGTTCAACCATTTCTTTTGCCAAATACTCCGCTTTCGTCGCGTTGGCTCGATATCAAGATCGTCGTCACTGCTTCTTCTTCTGTTTCTTTTCACTGTTATTTAATTTAATTAAAAAAGTCGTAGCACATGTAAGCGTCTTCGCCGAGAGAAAAACACCAAATGCCAGTAGCTTTATTCTTCTTAGCGGTCAATATCAATACCGTCTGATCGCAAAACAGATAAATGACGCGAAATCGAAATAATACGAAAGGCGACATTTATCATTTTGATGTGGCATGTCATTTCGTCTGATCGACATTTTTTCGGTCGCCATTTAATGGCATCCTAACGGAAAATTCTAAAAGACGCGCAGTGTCCGTCATTTTATTTTGGGACAAAAATGACGATGATAGTCATTTCGTGTGATCGTCATTTTTTTCGCAAATGAACAATGACGAATAGTAGCCTGAAAATCACTCTAATGCGACATTTCTTCCTGACGTCGCAGTGCTATTTAAATGACTCGAAAAAATGGCCGTGTAATCGTACCTTAAGCCTGTACTTAAAGTTGATAACTACCTACATCAACTCTCGCTCGTCGTAAATTATTTTTTTTAACTAAACTTAAATGTTATATTTTAAAAAAAAAACAGTTTATTATATCAATTTAATACTTAATACCAAATCAAACCGGAAGTAGTATTTATTTAAACAAAAATCCTACACAACTTATAAAAAATATATACACAAATTTAATTAAATCTTTGAAAAAAAAAAAAAACAAAATCCAATTCCAGAAATTTACCAAATATTAGGTAATTTGTCAAATTTCATCCGCGAATGAATACTGCAATAGTTTTATCTGAAATTATTTTTTTTATTATTATTATTATATATTTTATCCACTAGCTCAGCTATACAGATTACAAAATAAATACAAATTATAGAAAAACAATTATTTAAGATCTAAGACTAAGATAATGCCAATAAATTAAGCAAAATTCGTTGGAAGCAATCAGGAGGAAAAATAACTCTGGAAGTATTCTCATTATGGCCAGCAATTGAATATTAAAAATCACTTAAGGGCCGTCGTCGCATCCGTTGCGGCAACGTATTCGACGGACAGGTTGATAGAATACACAGCACCTTATGGAAGCTGACCCATAAGCAGCGCACTTGCCGGATGCGACGGATAAAGTAGGTTTACATTCTACTTTTCTAGCAGTTGCATCCGTTGATGGTTCTCACATTGAGAGGGGCAGCATTTTCATTGTTGGAAATATTGATAGCAAGAGAAGAACTTTGGCTTTGGCTGTCACCAGTCTTTTAATATATCGTGGGCTTTCTTCCTTTTTGTGGGAATTTCGATGTCCGAAAAGTCTTTCAATCTTTTCTTGTACAAAAAAGGTAATCATTATAATATTAACAAACTTCTATTTTTATACCATAGGTAATTTAATGTGATGTTATTTTCGTAAAATATAAATTTTACTTTTAAAAGTAAGATTTTTTCACAAAAAAAGTATCTATCAAGGTAATTATTTATTATTATTATTTATTTATTATGTTTCGTGGAAATTATGAGGGCAGATTACTTAAACACTGGCTGTCAACGTATGCGACGAATTCTATAGAACTGCTCGTTCCGTCAATATGGAAAGAGCCGTCGACGCGACGGATGCAACTGGTTCTATGGGCTGGGCCTTTTACTTTTTTTCCGAAATGTTGAGATAGTAGAAAACAGAATCAATGTTTCATTATAGGTACATATTTGAGAAATAATTTAAAATTAAATTTAGAAGTCAGAGGCGCTCTAGTAGCTTTTTACTTTTCCATCTTTCAATTTCCGAAAAAAAACTACACAGCAAAAAAATGTCAAAACAATAAGTCATCACATCCTTACTTTAAATGCCCTGCCATACATAGGCACTTAGGCTATAGAGGTAAGAAAAACGCGAAAACAAATGCAATAAACTTTGTTAAAAAATATGATTGCTTTCTAATTATTTCTATTTATTTTGGGAAACTAGGACACCGTTCACCAATTAAAATAACAGAGCTGTAGCGCATATTCTGCCACATGAAATTCAATGTTTTTCCTGTAGAAAACCTTTAATTCTTCTAGAAGTTCGCTGCTTAGTTCTTCCGCGTGGACTTTGGTAAATCGCGGTCAATTGGTGAACCATTGCACACGAAAAATATTTTTTCTCAACTAAGGAAAACCTTCGTTTATAGAAAGATCTTTTGTCGAGACATATGCACCGACTCACATAAAACTAGAAAACTTTGTACGGCGCTTGGATATAAGACAACAATAAAAATATTCGAGGTAATATGAAAACGAAGGGCGAAAATGTTGCAAATTTTTTATTTTTACGAATTTGTTACCTATCGAAATTTAATTTCTAGCTTCAACATGCCTATCAAAAGGGCAAATCCACTGAGACCGCCCTTCATTCAATCGTCGGCTCGATCGAAAGGTCCCTTTCATTCAAGGAATATTCCATGGCGATTTTCCTGGACATAGAGGGGGCCTTTAAGAACATAGAGACTCGTTCGATTATTCAAGCCTTAAACGGGGTAAATATCGGCGAACAAATATGCTGTCTAATCGGCCATATTCTCGCCCATAGACGAGTGATAGCCACGTTTGGTAGCAGCGCTGTCGAAAAATTGTGCACCGTGGAAACTAGTTCTCAACGAATTTTTGTTTTCGATGGAGCTTTCCGGATGCAAAGTCGTGGCCTACGCGGATGACTTCGCCTTACTCACTTCAGGAAAGTATCCACAGACCCTTTCTGATATTCTGCAACTAGCTTTACGTAAACTTGTAGCCTGTACCAAAGGCTGCGGTCAAAGCGTCAATCCGACAAAAACGGAGTTAGTTCTTTTCACTAGAAGGATCAAGTTTCCTCTTATATAATCTGCAATCTGAAGGCCCTTGAGAAGACTCAGCATGCATCAGCATCACGGGTGCACTGAGGACATCTCCTACCGCTGCTCTACAAGTAATGCTTAATCTTCTTCCTCTAGACATCGTCAGCAAGGAATACGCCGCTAACGCAGCTATCAGACTCAGGGAGGGTAAGCTCTGGAGAGGACTATCATCTGGACACGCCAGCATCCTCTCACAGACATGCCCCTTACCCTCCAATACTGACTATCTGCCTACGAAAATCGACTTCGAAAAAGGCTTTAAATACGAAATACCGGTCAGATCCCGATGGGACTCCCATAATGTCCTGCACGAAGGAGCACTGTCAATTTTTACGGAGGGTTCCAAAACATTAGAGGGAGTCGGAGCAGGGGTATTCTCAGAACAACTGAGCCTGGGCCTCTCCTTCTCTCCCGATGCACTGTAGTGGCTTCCAAGCCGAAATCACAGCTATTCGTCAAGCCACAGCGTGGCTGTCAATGAATGCAGTATCGCACAGGGATATTGTAATATATATTGATAGCCAGGCTGCCATCAGATCCTTAGCATCCAGCGTGATAAGATCTAAAGTGGTGGACGATTGCCGCGTATCTCTTAACGAGATAGCTGGACAGTACAACCTTACCCTTTGCTGGGTTCCGGGACACTGTGACATCCCAGGGAACTGTGCAGCTGACGAACTTGCTAGACTAGGCTCCTCCGGCGTTGATAGTGTTAATCTGCACAACGTGCAAGTACCGCTGTCCTACGCTAAACAAATTATCAATGCGGACGCATCAGGAAAAGCAAATCACAGATGGAAACATCTAGGATATTGTGACGTTGCCAGGCTTACTTGGCCAACACTGGATACCAAAAGATCCAAAGAGATTCTGCGTCGCCAATGTCATCACCGGTCATTGTGTTTTGGGCAGACATGCGCAAAGACTTGGTCTTCCACATAATGACTTCTGCAGAAGCTGTAGGGATGAGGAAGAGGAAGAGTCCGTCACCCACCTCGTCTGCAGCTGCCCTGCCCTTCTTCCTCAATGATCTAAGTGATCTAAGCTACATCAGCGCTGCCAACATTCTTGGCTTTATCAATGGAAGTAAATGGTTCACAACGAGTAACCAGCAAAGGAACCCCTAATCACCAGTGGTATGCACAATGGGCCGATTAACGGCCTAAGTGTTCCTCTCACCGAGAGCCACTTTAACATAACATAATACATAACATACCTATCAAAAAATAATTTGTCCAATAACTAAGGAAACATTTTAAAATCTACTTAAATACGGCTCTGTACAGTTAAATTGTTTGTCTGTTTGTATTTGGATTTGAACTAGTTAACACATAACGGAAAAAAAACATTTTTACGCAAAAATTACGGGAGCGTATCGGAATCCCGCTTTTCAAAAATCCCGAAAAATAAAGTTTTAAAATCCCGGTTTTTTTTTTAAATCCCGATATATTATAATCCCGCTAATCCCGTTTTCTTAAAAAAAATTCTAATCAAAAAAATATATGTTGGTTATATGCGCTTTTTTATTATTTTATTATAATTTTAAAAATATTAAAAATACCCGACCAAAAAGAAAATGCATCCGAATGTTTTAAGTGTTTACTGTAAGCATATGTTTTTGCTTACATATTCTACATTGTTTTTACGCATTGCGAAAATAGTATATAATGCACATAAAAACCTACTTCTTGCTAACGGTTTTACCCTTATCGTTTACTGCCTTAACAATAATTGGAGTTTGCGCCAATTTATATTGTGTAGCATTATTTTTTTTTTTTAAATTATTGAAGATTGTTGTATTTATTACTTAAAAATTTGTTTTGATATTATTTATTTCTTATTTTGTTACTTCCTCTAAAAATGATAAGTGTTAAAATAAACTGCATTTCAAAAAAAACACTCATTGTTTAATTTATTTCAATTTTCTTACTATCCCGCTTATACAAAAGCAGTTGCTTTATTTTAAAAAATCGCGCGATAAAGCAACTACATTTGATTGTAAAAGCGGGATAATAAGAAACGGGGTAATAAAAAATAAAAAAATAAGAGGCGGAATTTAAAAAAAGCGGGATTATAAAAAGCGGGATTTTAGGAATCGAGATTATAAAAAGAGGGATACTTACTCAATATGGAAATGGAATTTTTGGGCAATTGGTTTCATGGAACAACAATACATTTTTATTTCATCGCCGACTCATTCGAAGATAAATGAATAATTAAAATTTTTAGATAGATTCTTTTGTCGGTTCACCATTTTTCAATTTAATTTGTTGCTTACACTCCACCGCCACAGTGTTATCATATTATGGTTCAGCTTAAGACAAATTCACGTCTTTTCCTTTTTTTATGGCAAAATGTTCTTCAATTATGACTAACAAAATGGTTTAATTTTGAGTAAAGATATTCAATTTTGTGGGTGGATTCTGGAAGTATTCGCTTAGTTCCCACGAAACGGACCAGTCAATCACAAGTAAATGGTCCACAATAATAATAAAATGAAAACATCTCCATGTTAATTTCAATCGTTTTATTTTTTCCCTTGTACCAAATCGAACAATATACAGTTGTATAATTATTTCAACCTTCAGAAAAAATCTATTTGTCTGAGAAACATTATTTCATAGGTCGTCACCCTCACTTTTTAAATTTCAAATATTTGTCTGCGATGCACAAATGAATACTTATACCATTTAATTGCTTAATAATCTACTGCCCTACTAACAAGCACACAAAATCGAACGTAGCATTTAAATCGACACTGATTTTTAAACAAACGGCTTCTATAATAATTACACAACAATGTTTACGGCAATTACCCCCTTGCGACATCTAAATTATTGAACTGATTAAACTGAAGAGACTGCTCCATTTAAATATGAATTTGCGGCCACAGTTAGCTATTCGTGAGGCCGTGGTGTATCTGCAAGGATGTGTTTCTTCAAAGGCAATCGAGTGAGTGAAAAAATATTTTCCAACAAGCTTTTCAATATCCATGTGAACGCTTTGCGTGTTGGTGGTTACATCGTTAGCGAGCATCAGCATTTCGAATTGTGGCACTTGTGGCGGAGCGCCTTTTTATCTTTTTCGATATCATGCTGCTGCGTCTTACAGGTATTCCTTTCATGCACTATTTTCGATTGATAACAATTTTTGTTCTCCAAGTTTTGGGCTGCAGTCATCGGGTTTGGAAAATTCGAAAGGGACGCTGTGAGCTCTGCGAACGCATTTCTTTATCTGAGCAGCTCCATTTTCAGTTATAATGCGTTCTTTCGAAGAGGAAGTGTGGTTTATGTACACCCCTAAGTCTTTTGTAGATTGTAATGAATTTTTGTATTTTCTTAAGGACTCGCCCGAATGCTAACCTTTCTGCAGGAAGACGTGGACTCACTTTTAAATCAATCTGATGAACGTGAAAAAAAGTTTTTCACTGAAATCAATAGATACGTCGATGTAATTACCGTTTGCATTTGGGGATCGACTGTTGTGGCGGGTATGATTGCCTACATCGATGCCTTCTATAGGTTTGCTTTTAATCCTGATTCCATATTTAATCTAGAAAAAGTGTGTACCATTTGACGTGTTCGACTTGGGAATCAAACTAATCTCGGATTGTTACAGGTTCACAACGGAACGGAGGTGACAGTATTGCTACTAAAGCTCAACCCATTTCGCGAAATTCATGACGGCTTGATTGTGGGTTACCTTCTTCCGATGTACTCGATGTTTCTGGGAGTCACAGCAATACCAATGTGGCACACATTTGTTACCAGTCTGATGTTGTACACCATAGTCAAGTGGAAGATTTTGCACAAAAGGATTTCTGAAATGGATGTAAGTAAAATGTCTAGTGAAATGTTGAGATATGTTTGTTATTATTGACCTTATAAATGGTGTGTACCAAATTGAACTGCTGGTATAAGTTTAGGTTCGAACTTTTGAGTTTTTGAGTGCTGAATGAGTGGGTACTTTTACCTACCTTTTGTTCTTGCCCACAGTCTGTTGATTATCGTTTAATTTTATTGAGTAAAAATATTAGTGAAACTATTCAAATCATATTTTTGGTAAAATCAACCTTTGGGCGCAGTTTTTGACTTCTTTAGTGGTCCCAGGTTCTATCCCCGGAAAAACAGAAATTGCATCTAAGAGTTTTTCACATCACAGAATATAGGTAACTGCCCAAAGAAAGGCTCTCAATTCAGTTCAGATATGGTTTAAAGTTTTAGGTATTTTTTCAATTTGTCCCAAAATAGAAACTCACACATAAAGCACAAATAATGGTTCCAAAGAGATAGGTCTAGAGCCAGTATAAGGTAACCTTACGCTTAAAATAATTTCTTCAAACATCCTCAAAAGTCGATCGGATATGGCATAAAATTGTAGGTATTTTTATTTGTGGCAAAAATATTGCTCTAGAAGCCTATAAATGCTCATAATACAGGGTGGGGGCAAAATTATTCATCCAATTTTGTTTTTGAATTAGATACCTACTTTTTTACTTAATAAAAAAATTAAATTAATAATTATATTATTTTGACTTTGTCGTGTATTTAATTTGTTAGTCGTGTGCGTTTGGCTGACAAATTTTTTATTTATTGTCCTATTTTTTAATTTTATCCTAATTTGGTGAACAAAATGCTTTTTACATTCGATCCCCTAAGATTTTTGAGGAAACAAAATTTGAGAGCCTTTTCCCATTTTTACAGCAATATAATCTCCTAAAATCACTGGCGCAAAATTATAGTCGAATAAACGTCAGTTTAAAATTATTTAAGTACGTAACAATAGGCCGGTTTTTTGAGCTTCGATCTCAGCAAAGCAAAGTAGGATTTTAAGCACGCAATTACAACAACTACTCTCTACTTAACACTTCGAGGGCTCACAGTAGTTGTTGTTAGTTAGCAATACACAAACATATATATATTGTTACTGTTAATATTATGATACTTCCTTCAGAAGTATATAGATTAGAATATATTAATTACTTAATTGATTACAAATCTTAACATTAATCGAAAATCAAAGAAAGCATGGCAATAAGCAGTCTGCCGATTGACAATATATATTTTTTTTAACAATAGCCAGTTAAGAATGTCCTTCCGAGGACATATAAAAAAACGCGAATGCAGGCCCGAAGGCCCGCCCACTATTCGACTTACAATGAAACAACCACAAGTACCACGTTATAATAATATATTTATATGTTCGGTTCTGACGAAGTCCAACTTAAGACTAACTTATTCTAACAATATATCCCATTGGGAAACCACTGGTCGCATGATGCGAATCGCTGATTCGGCAGACGGATGTATTGCATGGGTATCCGGTGGGCCGCGCATGCAGGCAATCCGATCCCCATGCGCACTCGGATCGTGGGAACAGGTTCATACATGAATATGCTGAGACAGCGACTCCCATAGTGTTCGTCGTACTGTTATCTGATCGTCGACTGGTTGTAGTGCATTAACTCCTCCCCCTTCAAAGATCTACGTCCCGTAGATCAGCGGTGACATCAGAGGTCGATGACCAGAGTTGGGTTAGTCGGGTTCGATGGACTCGGGGCAATTCTTCCCTACCCGCAGGTTCCGGATTGTCCTTAGGCATGATTACAGGTGGGATCATTGGGTCCATGCTGATCCTTCGCCATAGGATCCATGCGACGACTGCGACTGCCATTATGATCGAGAAATCCATTACGTGGGTAACGGCAATTCTTTGCGTTAGATCGCGAAGGCGAGCTATGTTCCTGATGCTCATACCATGTACATGTTCTAGGTCAAGTTTTTGACTCCGGCCTATGATACTAGTCAGGACAGGAGGAAGAGGTTGAAGATTTGTGGTTTTAATGCTGGAGAATGTCCTGTTTCGTATCTGTATTGTCTCATTGTCCAGGCGGATAACGTAGGTGCCATTCAGATGCCTTGAGGGGGTTTGAGAAATCAATTGTCCTACGAAATTTGTTAGAAAAATCGTGTCGCTGTTGATGAATTCGACCACTTCCTCGTTGTTCGCTCGAAATGTACACGCCGTGTGTCCTCCTTTTAGCAGCTTAGGTATGCAGCCATCCTCGTCGAGTTTCTTCAAAGATTCTCCGTCGCATATTGTAGAATTATTCAGTGTAAGGCAGCTCTTCGTAATCCCAAAGGTCTCTCTGCGATTGACCAACATTTTGCGAAACTCCAGGTCAACTTGGGCTCCGTTGATGATCGAGGGTCTTGTTACGAGCAGGTTATATTCTTCGTTCCTTACTTTCGGTATCGAGAGTGTGTAAAGCAAGAGTGAGCCATTGGTGTAAATTGACGGGGATCCGTGCTCCACTGCCTGTATTTCGTTCACATAGGGTAAGGTTTCGATTTCGCTGAGGATTCTATTGATCTCCTCCTTGTCGAGGAGGTTGGTGTTGACTGTTCCACTCTTAGCCATCTGACAGGCGCGCACGACTTCATTGATCTCCTCCTTGATGATAAGGACGTTATTCAGGAAATCCTGCACGTGCTCACTTGTATTGGGGATTTTAAGTCCATTCTTAAACTGGTCGATCATTAAGTTCGTCTTCCTTACTATATCCCCGATGATGCTGAAGATTTTGCTATTGATTTTGTATTGGTGATTGTTGTTATCCACTATCCGCTGTTCGCTCTGCAGTATCTTGCTCCAATCGGCAGCATCAGGACTACCCGCGACCCATTTCCAGGCAGAGCCTAACCAGTCTATTGACCTCGCTCTTCGTTCCGACTTGCCCTTAAGTAATTTCAGCCTATCGTTCATCTGATGTAAGTGATGCTCGATCATGGTCTTCTTCTCGCGTTCCTTTACGTCTTCATTAAGTGATTTGTTGAAGGCTTTTATTAGGTACTCGAACTGCTCCAAACTGATGACATGCACGAATTTGAAGTTGCCGTCCACAACCCAACCTTTACCTTCCTTAATGGGGACCAGCGGTGTCTCGTAGTAAAATATTTGGTACCCATGTGCAGCAGCTATCCACAGTAATAGAGATATGTTTCTCATCTTATTGCTTATGTAGACTATGTCAGTTATCGGGTTCGCGCAATTTGTATCTGTAAGGAAAGGAATTTCTATTATCCGCGAAACCGTGTAACCGAAATGATTTTTTTATTATTATGGGCACCGGCCTTGGAAGGTTCGTGTTTGTCCCTTTTAGTCGCCAACGTTGAGATTGGAGGCAACCTACTCGCGGCACGAGTTCCTTCACAATTTAGTCACTTTATCTAATTAATCTCCGAGCATGTTCCCATGGGTATGCCGAAATCTGTCGCTACGGAGGTTAGAGTAGCTCACTGTGTTCCCATGGGTACAGGAGCGTGCACTCGGATAGAGCGTACTAACACCGTTCCTGTATGAAAGGAATCGCGACTAAATTAACACGAAGAAAGTGACCAAAATTTTTTAGGCCGGTCCCTGCTCGGGCGCCAGTTAAGAATGTCCTTCCGAGGACATATAAAAAAACGCGAATGCAGGCCCGAAGGCCCGCCCACTATTCGACTTACAATGAAACAACCACAAGTACCACGTTATAATAATATATTTATATGTTCGGTTCTGACGAAGTCCAACTTAAGACTAACTTATTCTAACAATATATCCCATTGGGAAACCACTGGTCGCATGATGCGAATCGCTGATTCGGCAGACGGATGTATTGCATGGGTATCCGGTGGGCCGCGCATGCAGGCAATCCGATCCCCATGCGCACTCGGATCGTGGGAACAGGTTCATACATGAATATGCTGAGACAGCGACTCCCATAGTGTTCGTCGTACTGTTATCTGATCGTCGACTGGTTGTAGTGCATTAACTAGCCACTTCTTGTTATTACAGTTTAGTAAACTAATAAACATAAACAAATAAAATAAAGTTAAAAACTTTCTGACATAATTCTCTGCCGATACGCCAAGGCTGTCTTGCAGTACGCGACCAGACGAGTCACATTCAGTTCATTGAGCTTATTGAGGATATCTTCATCGGGAATTTGATCCACTCCAAAAAACGTGGCGCCTTGTTTCCCTGAGCGTAGCACATCTACCCATGAAATTAAATATATCCTCCCTCTCCGCCATGTTTGTATATTGCACTATACCGGTAGATCTGATCTATGAGGATGATAATTAAGCGAAAGTAGTTCAGATCACAGTTTTATTATAAGTGAAATTTCCTCGCCGCTATGATCATCTTTGAAGTAATTGCGTTCCCCCAAATCATAATTCAGCTGACTATTGATAAATCGATGCAGTGATTCCGATGCTTCTCTTTCCGATTGTTGTCTGAATTCAAGATCTACAGCTGCAATCAACTGATACAGCTTTGGCTTCCATGATCCCAGGTTTGCTTCATTCAAGTCCAGGCTTATTCCACACTTGTGCGCAAGGTCATTCCATTTACTATACCAACTATTTTTGCATCGTAGTGCTGCCAAGACCACATGTTTTGGTAATATTTCCAAAGGCATATTGAAGACTTTCACAATGTAGTCCACTTGAAGTTTAAGTGTCTTTGTAGCCAGTGGAGAAAGACCAGTCTCCAGCATTATGACATAATTAGGTGTATTGAGTGGCAAACAGAATATCCTTTTGATATAAAACCTCAGTAGTTTTTCCACATCCTCAAACCGGCTTCCGCCCCACACCTGCATATCATAGATGACTCTGCAACCGCCTCGAAAACGCGAAACTTGCTGCTATGAAATCTATACTTGTTAGCAAAACATTTTCTCCAAGTTGTATTTATCACGGTTTTGGACTTTTGAAACTTGAATTCAGGTGTTCTTCCATGCTTAGGTTTTGTGTGAAAAGCATGTTTACGACTTCGATCTGTTCGCCGTTCAAAAACCATTTCTCGTCGCTGCAAATTCTTCCACTACCTTTCTTAAAGATCATCACCTTTGACTTTTGTAGGTTTATTATAAGGCTCCACATTTTGCAAAAATCATATAAACGGTTTATCATGCTCTGAAACGTCGCCGGGGAATTTGCCATCAGAATTATATCGTCTGTAAAAAGTAGCGCCTTTATAACGATCTCAGCGAATTCAATACCTCCCGGTAGTGAGTCAGTAATGTCATCAATAAAAAATGCGAATAACAACGGACTTAAAGTGCATCCTTGTCTAACACCTGTGTTCGCTCTAAACCAGTCCGACGCATCTTCTTCGGTCCATACAGCTACAAGCGTCTCTTCATAAATGTTTTGTAAAGGGTGATTTTTTAAGAGGTTTAGAACTTTTTTTAAAAAAAAAACACAAAAAATTCGAAAAAATGAATGAAATATTTATTTGAATCGATAGTTTGAACCTTGCAATTTAATGTTTAAAGATAATTTCATGCAAATGTTGACCGCGGCTGCGTCTCAGGTAGCCCATCCGCTGAGTCCAATTTTGGCATACTCTTTCACACATATCGGCCGGTATCTCACGAATGAATGCATGGATGTTGGCTTCCAGTGCGTCAATCGAAGCGGGCTTGTCCCTATACACATTAGCCTTGGCATACCCCCACAAAAAATAATCTAATGGTGTCAAATCGCACGATCTAGGCGGCCAATTGACCGGCCCGAAACGTGAAATTAACTGTTCACCAAACTCGCCTCGCAATTGCGCCATTGATTCGGTCGGCTGGCTTTAGTTCTTGCACCAGCTGTATCTTAAAAGGCTTTACGCCCAAATCCGTCCGCAAAATTTTCCACGTAGTGCTGTAACAAAGGCCTAACTGCTGGGAACGGCGCCGAATCGACATTTCGCGATCTTCTGTCACACTAGCTGATACGGCCGCAATATTTTCTTCACTACGCACAGTACGTAAACGTGTTGGTGGTTTAATGTCCAACAAAGTAAATTTGGTGCGAAATTTGGTCACAATCTTCGGAATAGACTGCTCAGAAGGTCGAGAATGCCGATCATAAAATGGAAGCAGCGCGCGATGAACATTTCGAACCGAGCACGAATTTTGATAGTAAAATTCAATAATTTGCAAGCGTTGTTCATTTGTAAGACGATCCATGGTTAAATTGCAAACCAAACTGAAGCTGTTTGACAGTGACACAAGGTACTAAACACACGTCAGCTGTCAAAACTGGTGTTGCCAAAACCAAACCAGCTAAAAAATCACCCTTTATTACCCTACCAATTTTTTTTAGACATTCCTTTAGCAAAGAGCTTATACATTGGGTAACCCCTATTTACCGTGTCAAAAGCTTATCTAATGCACACAACTTTTTCCGTTGCGCTATATATGCTTCCGCGATGCTTTTGAGCAAAAAGATTTGATCAACCGTTGAATATACTGGCCTGAACTCGGCTTGGAATTCATTCAGCAGACCATTAGTGTTTATCCAAGAAGTTAATCGCTTTTGTAATACAGTTGTTACCACTTTATACGAAGCATTGAAAAAAGATATACCTCTTTAATTGGAAGGCTCAGACCTGCAACCTTTTTTTAAAAATGGGAAAAATCAAAGCTTTCTTGGACCGTTGTGGCACCACACCTATTTCCAAGACATTATTAAATAATCCTTCCAGTGTCTTAGTCAACTCGGGTGTTCCGTATTTATAGAATTCCGAAGGGATTCCATCCGATCCAGGTGCTTTACCGTCCTTCAAACTCCTATATGCAGTTTCCATTTCCGCTACGGTAATTGGTGCATCCAATTCTTCGTTGTCAAAGGCCGGTTGTGCATAGTGGAACGTACATGCATCAGTAATAGGATTTTAAAGTTGTTTAAAGTGCTGGAACAGGGTCTCCGGTCCTAAAGTTTCACTGTTAATGAACTTCCTACCATTAAGCCTTCCAACACATCTGCAAAAATCGACTGCATTTCTAAATTTGGATACTTTTTTAGCTTCCGCGTCATAGTGTAGTTTCTTTTTTCTTTTACATAACTCCTTATGTTTTCTATATTCTATTTTCTTCAATATATAACCTTCTAAAGAAATCATCGCTAGTGTTTCGAAATTTTTTCAGCCATGTGAATGAGTATTTCCTTGTTCTTTTGCATTCCTCGTCGAACCATGGTGTGTCGTTGCTTGTTCTCCTTCCAGCACTTTTTACTTTTAAATTCATTTTTATTAATTCATTATTTATACTTATGTACTAGACAAAAACGATTAAATCTAATTTAAAACTAACATTTATCTTATTCTAGCTTACTGGCCCTTAGCGAGCGCTCTAAACTTATCAATATGCTTAAAACTATTGCCTTTCGGCCTTAAATCTATCAATGTATATTTTGTTTTGTTTTTTAATTTTCAAGAAACTTTTTTAAAACTTGAATTCATTATTATTTTATTTTTCTTAAAACTACTTAAGACTAAGCTACTTAATCTAAACTATCTATAATCAGGGAGGTGAGCAATCTCTCGATTGGTCACCCTCCTGATTGCGTCCATGGGCGCCAGACAGCCGCCAACAAGGTGCACATTCGCGCCGCCGAGACTCGAGCGAGGCCTTAGCGTCGGTCCAGTCTCGGAAGCGCTCTTTCATGCTGGCTAGCCCGGCTCCTCCCAAAGATCCCCTACTCTACCTTAACCTACAAACTTAAAACCAAGGAGAATGCTACATAAGTAGCGCACCGGCCCGGGAGAGCGTATCAACCCTCACCTCTTCATTCAGCCACCAAAATTCGGTGAACTGCTTTAACGTATCGACCCTGTCCCGATCCGCAATTGCGGTGCTAAAACGGAGGAGCTCCTGAGCATTGGCGGCGTACCCGTCGTGGATGAGCCGCTTATCCCTCGCGCCGCGGTGGCTGTGGTACAATACCGGCACACCATCTTTTTGCTGGACTAATCCTTTCATGTCTACATGAAGAAATGCCTCAGGTGGGATAAAGCCAGACCGAAGCGTACTCTCGTGGTACATTAAATTGGGGTAGTAAGCCCCTGAGATCAGGTTATTATCACTGGCCATCGCCCTTGCAACGTGCCTTCGAATCACCTTAATAAGGAAATTGTCAATCCTATTCATTCGGGCACCATTGTATAGGGTCTTGTTGGGATAGTATTTTATGTACTGAGATTCGGGAGTTCTAAACAACCCTAGACAGGCCCTGAGACATTGTCTCTCAAACACCCGAATCTTTTCCATATAGAACGGCGCTATATTGAACCACATAGGACAGCCATAAGCGATGATAGGCCTTATAAGGGCCACGTAGCAGATGACCTTCACCCTGGTGTCAAGTTGACTGCTGCGAAACAGTCTCCTTGCCAGAGCGTAAGCCCTCCTAGCCCCAGCAAGATAAGCATCTATATGTTTGTCAAAATACAGATACTGGTCGAGCCAGATGCCAAGATACCTGACCACGTTTCTCACCGCCAATGGCCGCCCCTGCTGTCCAATAATTGTTAATTTTCTCCAGTTTTTTCTGGTATCCCTAGAGGCCCTAGCCAATGGAGTCCTGAACAGGATTGTTTCCGATTTTTGGAAATTGATTTTCAACTTCCAATCATCGCAATACCTCTTAATTTGCTCGAAGTCACGCTGCAGAAGGATGTTGATGACCTCGATTTTTGTTCCTGATCTGTACGCCACTAAATCGTCAGCGTACGCTATAGCATGTCTGAGGGAACCAACCAGATCACTTGTGTAAATATTAAACAGGATCGGAGAATTCACTGCTCCCTGTTGTAAGCCGTTTTTAATTTCGAAAACCCTGCTCGAAGTCACATTGCCAGCTTTGACAACGAACTTCTTTCCCATAAGCATATCGTAAATCATATATAGCAATGGTTTTTGAATGCGCATTCTAGTCAACTTATAGAAGAGCCCCTCCAACCATACGGTATCAAAGGCCTTCTCAAAGTCGACCAGGCAGGCACCCGTGCATTGGTTCTTACTTTTATTCCACTGAATGTCGGAGACCAGTTTCGACGCGGCATGAATAGTGTCATGCCCCGCCCTAAAGCCAAACTGGTTGTCCGGAATAATCTTTTTGTCCTCAACCCATTTTAAAAGAGATCTATTGACGACCTTCTCAAATACCTTGCTAACATTCGGGAGCAAACTAATTGACCGGAGATTAGCAGGGTTTGTCCTATCTTTATCCTTTTTCGGGATAGGGTGTACCACCGCTATTTTCCACTGCGCCGGATAATATGCATTATTCAGCGCATTGTTAAATAGCGTGGCGAAAATATCTATCGCTTCTAGTGGCAGGTGTCTTAATACGACGTTTGGGACACCGTCAACTCCCGCCGACTTTTTGTTCTTCAGTGATTCAAAGATGCACCGGAGTTCATCCTTTCCCACGAACAGATGAGAATTTATATCGGCGATTGTGCCATTTGCACGGTTGTCGTCATTGAACACGGTGAAACCGTTGTTCTCGGATCGCCAATTTTGGATTTCGGTCCGCAGATAAAAGTGGTTAAGAAAGGCCCTCTCCTCTAGGTCGCGGTTCCGGCGAACAGGGTTGTTCACCGTATACACAGCCTCAAAGAAAGCTCCCATCAAATCCACCCTCTCCTGCGGGTCTTCGACCACGAAAAAACCGTCGTTCGAGTCAGCACTTTCCGGACTTATGCCAGCAGTCAGTAGTGTCTGTCTGTTCTCGTTCGTCCGAGGTATTCGAACACATGAAATGTCGTTATGATCTTTCCGCCTGAACAGTTTATTTATTTGTGGGAACATATTCGGACTACTGGATTTTATAGCCCGAATTTTATTGCCCCAATACAAACTTACAGATTTTCTGTAATTCTCGGTGATCAACTGTTTCAAGTTTTTGATCATCGACTTCAGTGTTCTTAACTCGGGATCGTTCCTGTCGGTAAACTGTCTGTGTAGCCGTTTAAGCCTCGAGAGCAGTCTACTTTTATGTCTGTACAGAGCATCGATTGTCGCGTTTCGATACTTTTCAGTTTGTTCTTCGTCTGTGGAACGTCCTACCCGAGGGATAGTCCGCTCCATTGTCTGTTTGATGACGACATTCATTTGCCGTAAATGACTGTCGATCTCATCGTTCGTTAAGTTCCTGTTTGTCGGTGGGTCGATCTCGCATGAACGTATGTCTCGCTTTAAGACTCTGGAGAAGCGCGACCACTGCGCTTTTCGGTAATCGAAAGAACGCAATTGGTCGTACTGCTCCAGCTCCGTTTGCTCGTTCGGGATCCGTATTACGGCGGCAAGTCCGTAGTGATCACTATCGTACTTAACCGCACGTAAACAGTTCCGCGTGCTTAGATCACTGTTTGTTAGTTCTAGTCTATCGTCGACTAGCGCCAAGTCCAAGAAAGAACCGTCTCTAGGGAAAGACGGGATATCCGTCGCGTACAATTCGAGTTTGTACTCAATCATATTATGACGCCACCAGTCGTAAAACTGGTTGCCCCTAGGGTTCGGAATATTATTTCCCCATGCCGCATGTTTAGCATTGAGGTCTCCGCCCAAAAAGTAATAATTATCTTCCGATTGAAGCTGTAAGCAACGAAAAAGTGTCTCGATCTCATTTAAAAATTCAATGCGAAGAGGAGATTCAGGTGCATAAAGCGACACCACATACACCCGCCTCTGGCTATTGAGGGGAATGCATACGATGCATGCTTCCAACACCTGGAACCTACGCACGTCCCCGCTATATATGACCTTATGGCGCAGGCCTTTGCGTATTAAGATAGCGACAGCCCCTCCTTGTGTGGAGAGGGGCCGGTCTCTTCTAACTACATGATAATTTTTATAGCCTAATTTGCGCTTCGGAGTTAGCTTAGTTTCGCTAACCAAAAGAACATCTGGCTTTTCGGCTTCCAACAGATTGGAAAGATTGTTCCTTCTCTCGATCCGGATTAGTGAATTAACATTCACCGCAAGGATCTTTAAGTTTACCTCATCCAGCGTACCCATCATATTTAAGGCGCGGCAGACTCGGCAAACAGCGTCGAATAGATAACGTCTATTCGAGCCGCTTGCTCATTTAATTGTTTCTGGAAATGATCGATCTTTCCGTGCAATGACAGGAGGATCGTTTTCAAATCCAGATCCGCTTCCGGTGTAGGAACCTTCGGCGCGCTTTTTGTATTTGTGCTACCCGGTCCAGATACCATTTGGGCAAAGGACACATTGGGTGCAACAAAATTTGCGAACGAGCGACTCTTTCGACCCTTCTCTTCTTCTGACTTCTGTTTTCGAGCCTGCACATTCTGTTTAACCTGCTGATACTTGGGACAGCCCTTGAAGTTAGCGGGATGTCCTGAGCTCTTGCAGAGTACACACGAGAGCTGGCCTCGATCTTCTACCCTATCGCTACCTAAAGCACATTCCCCATGTTTGTGGTCTTTGTTACACTTCACGCACCTGAACTGCATATGGCAGTTAGCTGCGGCGTGCCCGAACCTTTGGCAGCGCATACATTGAAGTACGCGATCTGACCTTTTTAATTTTTCCCAACGTACTGCATGATAGTACAGGAATCTGATCCTTTTCAGACTATCGATTTTGCTGTTGGGTGTTAGTTGCACCAAAATGAATGGCAATTTGCGGCTACCACTCCTGTCCGCAAGCGAGGAAAACGGCTTGACCCCCACGAACTTAAGGTCGTCGCACTCATAATTTTTGAGCTCGTTTTCAAGCTCCTCTATTTTAATATTAGGGTCTATACCCTTAAGCAGCACCGTTTGCCGTTTCTCTCCTTTTGGAGTATACGTGAAGTATTCGGTCCTTCCAGCACTATTTATGCCTGGATGTTTGGTACGCCATCTTGATGATATCGCCCTTCAGAAGTATCTCTTTACAATCTACAAATCTTCACGATTAAATGTAACGAAGAATTAAGAATTGCAAATCGGCATATTCCACCGTACACTGGCACATAGATACTTCTCAAATGGGTCTCTGGTGCACAGTGTCATATAAATCACGCAAAATCCCTTTTCTATTTCTATCTGTGTCTTCAAAAGAGATACTGATAAGTCAATGCGATATGCTGTAGGTCTAAGTTCATTTTCATTTTCTAGTTTTAAGTTTAATTCGAAATAAAGATTCGACCTGTACGGGTCTACTAGCGAACCACAGACTTTCATTTATTTGTGTGCTGAAAGTCCTATTTTGCCGCGATTCGGCGTCTGTTTAATTGTTCATTATAAAAAAATTACCAAAAATGGAATTTACAAAATCTAAATTAAAACAAGTAAAAGTGCTATCATCGGCCTGGTCGAAGCTTTGATACCCTCCACTGCATACAAGTCATGCAAAGACAGACAGACAGACAGACAGACATTAACTTTTTTTTCAAATGTTACGTTCTGAATATTTATAAAAAATAAATTAAAAAAGTTCTATTTACTCTAGTATCCGGACAGCATAATTTAGTCTCCGGACACTTTTTTGTTAGTGTCCGGACACAAAGGTTTTATATGAAGTGTAAGGCCTTTTTTGCCTTTATTTAATTTAACGATTTTATTTTTTTCATAAAATATATGTATGTATACTTTAATTCATTATAATATATGTACCTATCTACATATATTTATTAAAAAACTAAAACAACGGTATGTATTTAAAAGACCTGAAGAATTCACAACACTTATGGACACAAGCCACATTTTTTAAATTCATTTTGTATGACAATTAGCATCGTTAGTACATGTTTGGTATCTGTTTTTGTAACCTTTGGGGGCTATAACTTTGCCATATTTTGGACAGAGACAAAAACAGTTTTATTCATCATATCAAATTCGTTAATTCTCATCCACAATATGCTCCTGATCAATGCTTTTCAAATATTAAAATAGTTCCCTAAACCATTTTAATATGGTTTCCTGGGTGACTACTGCCCAGCCCCTTGCTAATGCTTTCTGCTTCTCTCATAGACAATAAAAGGTTTAGTTTCAAGAAAGCAAAGAAAGAAAGTTTCATCCAAGTTTTTATGGGGCGATCGGTTTTGAAATTATCTATCTCTCTCTCATTAGGAGCATACCTAACGATCGTATCTATACTGTTTTTCGCAGTATTATACTGCTTTTGCAACTCCAAAACTGTATACTGCTTTTTCAGCTATATACTGTATTTTAATACTGAGAACAAATATTAAGTTTTATTTCTTTAACGTTTTGAAATTCATATTTATTAATCGTAATGCAAAACGTCAAAGAAAACAAAATGAAACGCGAATTTCATTTAACACGAATCGAGGAAAAAATTTGATTCTCTTTTAAACGATTTTTTTTGAAATAACACGAAAGTAACGGTAAAAAACTTCGTTTGTGTTTTTCATAATTTCAATTTGTCGGGGATTCCCCAAATATGCAGGAATGTATACCTAGTTATTGTCCCATAGTACCATATTTTTACACGAATTATTTGAGAACGTTAGATACGTGTAAATACTCTCTTGTCATTATTCATTCTTGTTCAGAACGCGTAAAAATGTCGAAATCAAGAGCAAAAAATACATTCAACACAAAACTTCGGGAAAAGTATTCGTTTCTCGAAAAAACGAAAAGTGAAAGTGATGTTTTTTGCAGAAAATGCAAAGGTAGTTTTTCTATTGCGTCTGGTGGAAACGCGGATATTGCCAGACATATCAAAACAAAAAAACATAAAGATGCTGAAAATGCCGCTTCTACAAGTACATCTATAAAAACACATTTTTCATCGGATTGGGATACACATTCAGCGGCAATCGAAGGAGTGTGGGCGTATCATGTGATAAATTCAAATCAAAGTTTCAAGTCATCAAATTGTGCGACGAAAATATTTAAATCGTGTTTTAAAATGAAGTTTTCGTGTTCACAAAAGAAATGTCAAGCAATAGTCACCAGTGTTTTTGCGCCGCACGTCCAACAATTGCTTGAACAAGAATTAAAAGACTGTAATTATGTGTCAGTGTATACAGATGCATCAAACCATGGAAATATTAAACTTTTTCCCGTGCTTGTTCGATATTTTATTCCCACTGTCGGTGTACATGTTAAAGTTTTGAATTTAACCGAAGAAGCTGGTGAAAATTCGCAAATAATATCCGATCTAATTGAGTCTGCTGCCAGTAAATACAAGATAAAGAAGAAAATCGTCTGCTTCTGCGGTGATAACGCAAAAGTTAATTTTGGTGGAGAAACTCGGGGCGGCCAGAATAATGTTTTCTACCGATTAAAACAGTGGCTTCCTCATTTGATCGGCATCGGCTGTGTCGCTCACATAACACACAATTCATTGAAATTTGCATGTGAAGAAATACCGTTTGACGTTGAGTGGGCCATTGTCAAAATATATTCCCATTTCTACCTTAACACTGTACGCGTGACCGCGTTGAAATCATTTTGTCAAGAGGCAGAAGTGGAATATAAGAAATTGCTCGGCTATTCAAAAACACGATTTTTGGCTCTCGGACCAGCTATCAGGCGTATCATGGAACAATATGATGCCCTTAAAATATATTTCCTAGGACTTAAAATAGGAGAGAAAAAGTTGAAGGAATTTTTCAATGAAGAATCATCGAAATTTTGGTTGATGTTTGTCCAAGAACAGGTAGAAATTCAATTGATTTCAAAATTCACTTTTTTCAAATGTTCTTCTTCTCTTTTATTAGGCCGAGTTATTCGCTAAATATGTGCTAAAAATTGAAGGTGATGATGTCACGGCAATCGAAGTTGCGCACTGTTTACATGAAATTGAAGAAACACTAAAAATGCGTCAAGAAGATGATTTTTTATCGCCGATTGCAGTGACAGAAAAGCAAAAACTTATTCACAATGGATACAATTGTAATGAGATGGCTGCTATACGCAACGAATTTTTTGGTAATTTCACCTTCTTCTGTTCAACTCTTCAATGAATTTAACTAATATGAATTTATTTGTACTAATTTCGCAGCCGCTGCACTCTCTTACTTCGAAATATGGACAGCACAATTTGAGCCACTGAAACTTTTTGCGTGGGCGACTTTGAAAGAAACTCCAGAATGGAATGATGTCGAAGCGGTCATGAACAAGATGAACGAAATAAATTTGTATAAAGCCGATGAAAAAGCAGCAGATTTGCATACTCAATTTAGATATGTTAAGAACTACTGTACAACCGATAAAATCACGCAATGGAGAGCCGGCCATGTTTCGAATGTGAATCGCTGGGTGGAAATATTCAATCACCTCAATAAGATCGATTGTGAATACAATGAAATGGCTACAATCGTTGAATACATTTTATGCTTGCCAGGAACCTCATCATCTGTCGAAAGAATTTTTTCTGCAGTGAACAAAACTTGGACGTCAGACAAAACTCAATTGGAAGTCGAAACATTGAAAGCAATTCTGATGGTCAAATGTAACTTGAAATATCCATGCGTTCAATTCTATCATTATCTCAAATCAAAGCCGGAATTGCTTCGTCAAATTGCTTCAAAGGACAAATACAAAACATCAACAACAGGAGAAGACATTGAAATGGAAAGCGATTTAGATGATGGAAACGAATCGCCCCGAAATGAATAGTTTTTTTTGTTGATTTTCATTGATTAAAATGTATACTGCGAAAAATACTGTATTTTTTAAATCGATTTACTGTTTTTTTTAAATTTTTGGTCCAAATATACTGTTTTTTGTCTAAAAAAAGATACGATCGTTAAGCATACCAGTTAAGATACCCTATTGACAAAGGCAACAAACGTAAAACAGATTACATAAGCAATAGCATCAGTACTGAATGACAGAGCTTCACTCTGTGGCATTGCAAATACTTAGATCAGCATAATTGGTCAATATCAAATATCCATGATATTTTTTCTTATCTTTTGCCTCCTTCTGAGACATTGAAGATTTTGCTGACGCTAACACAAATTTAACTATAAATACTAGGATAAATTATTTGTCATCTCAGTTCTGTTTACCATTACACAGACTTCCCGCCACCAGTGGTAAGGGGTCAGCTAGAGAGCAAAATAAAGAATTTTTAAAAACTTAAATGACTTAGTAAATAAATTAATTTACATAGGTATCGTTTAGGAGCATTCAAACGCAAATTTGTATCTCCTCTCAAATTTACAGTATCCGGACAGTTTGTCTGGGTACTGAAAATGCTCTTCAATTTTAGTTTTAGTATCCGGACGCAAAAACTTAGGCTAAAAAAATAATATTATTCTATTTTTTTTTTAATTATGAAACTGGGTTATATTTAAAGGAAAACAAAGTACCTCGCAGAATAATAAGTTAAGAAATACTCTTTGAAAATCTTATTTTTGCAAATGCTCGCACAACCACATTTTCGGAGATCAGCCACAACACTGCCGCTTATCTCTTACATTATGCAAACGATTGATTTGAAACTTTGCATGAAGATGAGTGACATATAAAGGATTGTTTTATTGTTGATATTTGAGACAACATATGTGTGATTTACCTATTTTTCTCAGATAAAGAACATAGTGTCCGGACAGTGTTAGTGTCCTAGTGCCTCTACCCTATATATACTTTATGAGGTCTCCGGTGACTCTTTCTTGGCGTTACAAATGTAATGACAAAGTGAATATAACTTCCTGTGTAGGGTATAAAAAATAAACCATAGGCAACTTTTGCAAATGCGTGGTTAATTTGATAACTTCTGGCGATAATTCGCAGTGCCGACTTAATGACAAGTATTTCCAAAAGTTGGCAACACTACCATCGACCAGTTTACCGAGAAAGCGTTTAAATTGCTACCTTTATTAACTTCTATTAACAACACATGATTTTGTTTTGCAAACAACTATACAAGACGCCCACTGTAATTGTACCTCCACGTGCATATAGGATTAAATAATCATAACCAATTTGAGTAAGTTCCTTGTTGCCCTCCGTAAAATAGACACAACCACCAATTGACCTACGCGATGCAAAAAAATCACGGGCATTGGTTTATTTATTTATTTGTCCTTGCTACTAAGCGAGGGTTCGCTGGTTCGAATCCCGAAAAAAAAGACCAAATTACAACTTGAGGTTTTTTTCTGACAAACATTCGGGAGTATAACTGTCATTAAGAGCTTTTCAATTGTCCATTTGGACTCGGCATAAAATTGTCGTTCATTCGTCCCAAAAATAAAACTCACACAAGACGAATGGTTGTGGGAAGCTAGGCCTAGGGTCCCTACGGACCTGTTTCGCCAACTATTTATTTTTATGTATTTTAATCTTAAGACGGGATAGGTGATATACCTTTAAATTTGAATACAGTCCTTACCCTTCTGGTAAAGATGCAGGGAAAGCTCAAGGGTCTGACAGTGTTAGTGTTGGTCAAGTGAGTCAGATATATTGAGTTAAGATCGCAGTTCGTACTTCGGAAAGTAAAATCGTGTTCATACTTCGATGGCCTCTTTAAATGCAGATGCCTAAAGTTGTTTTTGGTCCCGTCTGCATTGACGGTGAATGGAGGAGGAGATTTAACGACGAACTGTACGGGCTGTACAGCGACATCGATCTTGTCAGAAGAGTGAAGGTCCAACGACTGAGTTGGCTCGGTCATGTAGAGCTTATGAACAAGCCGCAGTAGAGGAAGACCGCGACTCAGTTGGCGCACGCAAGTGGAAGGGGAATTTAGCCAACTTAGCGTGCGAAACTGCAGGCAGCTAGCTAAAGATCGCGCTGGCTGGAGAAGCTTGTTGTTTGAGGCCCAGGTCCACCCCGGACTGTAGCGCCACCTTAAGTAAGTAATTAAGCCTAAAGATAGGTACTCAAACAGTATGATGCACCTAGAAAGCTGAACCAAGGCGGTGGTCATATCCATTTCTAAATACAAAGATACGCACTAAGTCAAGGAAGGCAAGAAACGGTGGTAAATTCTTCCAAATCTTCACTTCCATGATAGGTCAAAGTAAACTCGGATACAAAGTGCACAAAACAGGGATAAGTGCCTTTAAGAACTGCTCGACACAAAACTCACGTAGGGTAGGGTCGGGGATAGTTGGACCACCTTTTTTTTGACGCTTCATAACTTCATAGTTATGCTATGAAACTGAAGTCAGTAGAAATATTGAAACTTCGACTCTTTATTGAAATTAAACAAAAAGAAACAAATTATCTAATAGTTTAATAATTATTTTGTCTCAAATACACCAAGTCCAAGTGGTCCAACTTACCTCGCCAGCGGGGCAAGTTGGACAAAAATCTGAAAAGTAATTTTTAACAAATGCAAAAATTCAAACTTATAAAAAATATAAACTTAGTAAAAAATTTACAACATAAACTTTAAAAAACGAAATTTTAAAAACCTCTTCATGGCGTTCTATAAAAGAAATTTAAACACGAATAAAAATATTATTTCATAGATTTTGAATCCAAATCGCTATTGCAATTTATGCAAATGAAGATGCTTCCTTGTCATATTTTGGCACATTTTGAATGGGGCCCTCTTGCGGCAAGTGCGACACTGCACTCACTCCTCCGCAGGTAAAATTTTTTAAAATGCTTCCCTACACATAAGATAAAACCAATCAATTTGGACCACTGGCGGTCCGACTTACCCCGCACTGACTTATGTCGTTTTCCATATTTTTATCAGATCTCAGATTTTACGCGACTCATAGAACAAGCAACGAAATTGATCTGCTTTTGTTAATGGATTAGTGCGTTATTTGACAGCAATATAAATCAGCTGTTCAAATTGCATTCGTTTTTGGTAAAATCAACCATGGATATCGACTTGAAAAATGTTTCCCCGGTTGAAGATACAAATGGAGTAATTTTGGTGATTCATTGTCTTCAGATGATGAGGAATACGATAAAGTTAATAATTCCTACAAAATTATATCCATTGTTATTTATTTATTTCTTTATTTTGTTTTCACGAAACGTTGCACATTTGTTTTAAAACAAAATTCTTAAAATTACGTCCAACAGCTGTGCAAAGTCTATTGGTGTTTGTGGCAGTATGTGTAAATCTGAAAAAAATATCGAGATCTGCAAAAAGTGATCCAAATCAATATAAAGTGCACGACTGGGTCGAACGAAACTTTCGTTTCCTTATTTTATTAGGTAGGTATATGTAGGTAAAAAACTGAAAAACAATGCTAACTAAAAGAAACAGCGCATAGATAGAATAGTGTTAAATAAAATTCACTTTTGGGTAGTTCATTTGATAGGCAGTACATATGAAATAAAAAAGTGAGTTTTTAAAAGTTAAAGCTCTCAGTAAAAGGGAATTGTCACAAGTTCTGGTTAGAGAATTATAAGTACCTACTGTACTATTTTATTCGCTCTTACACTTTACAAGATTTTTGAGTACGAGGACAAGTGTAGTAGGAGTTTCTGTTTTCTGATCTGTTAGGTCATTTTTTTATTTTGATTAGTAACGCTGGTATAAGGTATATATGATTGGAAGCAGGGTTCGTGATGGATCCATATCTTTACATAGATATTTATTCTAAAAATTCCGAGATTTGTTTTTGAATTTGCATTAGCAGTTATAAACTGAATATCCCAATGGACATGCGTGGTATGCAAATAAAGTGGGAGTTTCTGATTGTGTACACTCCAAGTGGTTGGCATTATTTTAAGGTGCCTACTCAATATTGTTAAAAAAGAGAAGTGGGTTATATTTGTTATTGCATTTTTATTAGAAGTGGGAAATTAAGATTATTACAAAAATATACCGTAGATATGTGAATACGGGATTTGTGCAACAATTTTTGAAAAATAATTATTAATCTGATTTATTCGAGTTTTTTGAGAAAAAAAAATAAGTACAGGATCATATTTAGAATACTTTTATTATCCTTAATACTAAGCATTTCGATACAGATCGTTAGAGCGGTTTTTGTAAAATTTGGCAGACAATTCAATTCATTTATAAAATGGTTTGTACATTAAGATATAATCTTTTATAGTACTTAGTAATTTATATATCAGTTATACTAATTCAAAATACTTAAATCTAATAACAATATGTATCTTAATCTAAGTTTGAGACAGGGTAGAGAGATAGATTAAATAAAGAAAAGGAGTCGATGATGAGGGAAAGAATTTAAATTGATAAGTTGGAGAAATGTTAAAAGATTGCACTTTTAAAAGTAGGTACCAAATATTGCAATGTTTAGTTTGAAAAATACTATTTAGCTGAAAACCAAGTACAATTTATTGTTCGGGATGTTAGCATTACTTGGTTTTTAAAGTTTTACAAAAATCGAAAATGGGTTTTCGAAATATGAGCAGTTTTTTTTTTAAATCAGCGTTTTCAGTGAATCGAATTGAAAATTAATGACGCAATAATTTTGAAAACATAAATTTTACTCTACGTTTGCATTTTGGTTGAAATCGATGTTGCCGTTTTCAAGTAAACTATATTTTTAAAAATTACTTCTTTCAAAAATCCATTTTACGATAATACAGAGAAAAACTGAGTTTGATATTAAGTTGGAAATGACCATATTACCTTAGAAATGAATATTTCTTACAATCGTATGGACCGTTTTCGATACAATGTACAAATTTCAAAAATTCATTTATTCGAATATTTAGCGGAAAACTGAGTATGCAGTCGAGGTAACCTCACCTACATAAGCTTAAATGTCAATTTTGGTTGAAATCGGAGCCGTTTTCGTACAAATCAACATTTTATATGGGAAGTACCATTAAAATTGAGGTTACAGTGCAAAAAAACGGCCCCGAACTGTAAGCTCCCAAACTCCAAATCCTAAGTTTGAAGGAAATCCGGGCAGGCGTTTAGGCTGTAGACAGACATACGGACACAATTTTGCCACCCATTTTTTGAGTTCCTCTATCATCGTAATGTCAGAATTGATTAACATCTCGAGTTCGAAATTTTGTATGAATACAATATCTTTCTGTTATAAATTAGATAAGGAATACATTTTTTGTTTGTTTACTGTTCACATATTTAAAATACAAATATGAACGGCGTACTCCTTTGAAGGTCAAAATGCAACTGAAACTGGTTGGCACGTGGCCGTTAGTCAGCAGTCAGCACGCTTCGATTTTGTGTCATTGTGTTTATGTAAGACTTTTAGTTTCTGAGTTATTTGAGTGGCCCAACTATCCCCGAAATACATTACTGACTGCAGACCAAGTCGATATGAAACAAATTCGCCCAAAATGAAAAAAACCTGAAGTAGCCTTCGTAATGAAGAAGTTCAATGGCAAGCACCTAAAAGCCCTAACTTCTCCCTAATGTATAAGCATTGCCGCCCTTTGAAAATAGATCCAATTGGTATAACAAAGGACCAACCTAGAGTGGATAATATGCACCGGCGAAATCGCCAATTATATGAAATGGCGAATTGGTCTAATATAGCTCACATTAGGCCATCGGTTCTTCTACGACCAAACGCAAAATAGTTGGCCCGTTTACTTTCCGTCTTATGAAATTCGAAAAAAAAGATTGGCACTCCAAAGTAAACAAACAAACTCAAAATTTATTTCGATATTGTGAAAGTGTTAGACATATATATTTAATAATTCTTCATAAAATAATAACAGTTCATTTAATAATTAAATAAACGAAATTATTGTAACTCGTATAACGCAAAATAGTTGACCCACTCTTTTATCGACGCAAAAAGTTGGCCTAATACAAAAATAACTGTCTTTTACCACTGAGTGACGTCACCTTTGTTTTTAATAACGGCTGTTATTCGACTTGGAAGAGTTTCCACTAAATTAAAGCAGTATTCAGGAGTTATGTCATTCCAAACTTCTTGGATCTTTTCCTTCAATTCATTCAAGTTTTTAGCCGGATTTGTTCTTAATTTTTTTTTCATTTTTCCCCACAAAATCTCAATTGGAGACAGGTCCGGGCTATTTGGAGGCCACGTTAGAACTGGAATGGTGTGTTCTCGAAGACAGCTCATATTTTGCTTGGCTGTATGACATGATGCGCCATCTTGCTGAAATGTAGAACTGCCATCTTCTGTTTGGTGAAATGCTTCAGCTGGCGTTCTTAAAACTCTTGATCGTGAGTCTCCACCACAAAGTTCGAATCGAAACTCATCGCTCCATATTACACTCATCCATTGCCTTAGCGTCCAGTTTTGAAGATCACGAGTCCACCTTAAGCGCTTCTTCCTGTGACGGGTTTTTAGAAGAAACAATTTTCTAAGTTAATAAAACAAAAACAATTTGGTTAAAAATTGCTGCATAAAATTTGTATCCCATTTTCTTCATTGCTCGAATGCAGGTGTCTCTTGAAACTTGCTTTTTAATCACATTTTTCCGCTCTAAAGCTTAGTACGCTGCTCGAGCTTAATCTTCGCTCCCATACAAAAATCTCTCCAAAATTTAGCTGAGCTAAGTGTTAGCGAACCCATTTAGCTGAGTGGTACGCAGCTCGAGCTAAATAATCAAACTTTTGTTTCAACGTGTACTTCATGTGTTGGTCAAAATTTAGCGTGGCCATTTAATGGGTCGGCATATTTTCTCGAGCTAAATTGTGTCAGATCGTTGTTTATTTGTTGTTCTGTTGCGGAAAAGTATGCAAGGATGAGCTTTTTTAATTATTACGTGGACGAGAAGTACCTAGAATCAGAAATAGTTAAAATAAGACAGAATTCAATTTTTGAAAGAAGTTTTTTTCAAACAACAGCTGTTTTCTGTGACGTTTATCCACAGCGTACTCTATGTCAAAATTTAGCTAGGACTTTAGCTGATGTTTGGAGAGAAAAGTTGGAGACCAGATAAAATTTAGTTTAGCTCGAGCAGCGTACTACGCTTTAGGTGATATTTGCCGTTGTAGTACGACGATCTTTCTTGAGAATTTTTCTTAAAGCACTTCTGTTACGATCGTTAGCAATTGATGGTCTTCCACTTTTCTTCAGTGGGTTCACATTTCCAGTCTTCTTGAATAAATTAATAATGTTTCGAACTGAGGACCTCGATATTTCCAAATTTTTGTGATGGAAACGATGCCGAAACGTTTTTTCTGTACGCTTTTATTATTAAATTACGTATGTCTTTCGATAAACACTTGCCACGCGCCATAGTGAACTTTGATTGCGAATGCAATCAGTGAAAGCCTGACTTGAGACATCTGCACTTAAATAACGCAACAATAAACGGTAAATGTCAAGAGAGAAAGACATTATCCAGCTTAGGCCAACTATTTTGCAGCGAAAAACTAACGGGCCAACTATTTTGCAACGAAAAAAATGGGTTAACAGTTGAAATTTGTGGCAAAAAACATTAACTGTTTTAACTTATTGGTTGCTTTGTAAAGATAATATTAAGAAAAAAAAACAACTTTTTATTAATTATGCATAATAATAACGCATTTGAAAATGTATGTGATAAAAAATACAATACTATTTTGCGTTTGGGCTCGTATGATTATCTACAGAGAGGTCAGATTGTAAGTGCCTATGATCTATGAAATGAAGACTCTCCTAAAGTCAACGCTTACCACACAATGAAAATTGACAACCTTGCGAAATTAAGGAACACTGAGTTGCAAAAACCCAGTTCCAGGGTTATAACGACGGAAAGGCTTTTTGGCATTAAGCTTACGACGGAAGATAATTGCTTATACATACTGCATTTCCCCATAAATAAATACAAATGCGCACACTCAAAACAAGTAATTCCTTGCAGAAATGAGAACAGTACTTGAAACGAGCTTCTCTGTTTCATTAAAAATGCCTTCTGACGAATTGCCACGCTTATCAATAAACATTTAAATCAATACACCGCAATTAATTTAATACGAACGTGTCATGGTAGTTATTATAATTATGGCAATAATTGCTGCAAAAGTATAATTGCTGCAAGAATTTTCCTAAATGAATAATGAAAATGCGAAACCTCTGTCCATATAAATACTGCACTGTGCCGATTTTTGTCGCTTAGTATTTGCGCAACAATGGACATCTCGAAGGAGTATCGCCTCAAGCCGAGCGTATTTGAGAACAAACTATTCAGTATCCACGTTAAGGCGCTGCGTATTGGCGGCTATTTAATTGATGAAAATCGACAACCCACATCGTGGAACTTTTGGCGAAGCTCATTCCTCAATATCTCGATTGCCATTTCGTGTGCCTTGGAGGTAAGAGGTGTTCTTTTATTTATTTCAAATATACCAACGACATCTGCCTTCCCAGCTTGGTAGTGCCATCATACCAATTGTAAAAAAGAGAAGTTTAAAGATAAACGCCATCAGTTTAGCGACAACGTTCAATTTCCTGTCCATATCCATTGCCATGGAGAATGCGTATTTTTTTAGGAAAAGTACTATCTACCGTGTCAAGTGAGAGTGAAGGTTTAATGATTTTGGTTTTTAAGGGCTCACTCGGATCGTGGCCTTCCTGCAAGACGATGTGGACAAATTTCTTATCAAATCAGACAAACAAGAAAAAATTATGTTTGCAAACACCCACAGAACGATGCACATGATAACAACATGCATATTGGTGCCATCTCTGGTGGCGACCTCTATAGCATACTTCGACGCATTTTACAGGTTTGCTTTCAACCCGGACTCAATTTTTAACTTCGATCAAGTGGGTTGTACTTGGATGTGGGTGGACAATTTTGTGTAATCTAATTCGTTGCAGGCGCAAAATGGGTCCGATACGCAGGCGTTGCTTATACAACTGTTCCCGTTTCGAGAAGTTCATGATGACTTGTTTGTGGGTTACATCCTTCCCATGTATGCGTTGTTCTTGGCAGTGGCAGCGACTCCTCTATGGCATACTTTTATTACCAGTTTGATGCTACATGTGATTTTGAAGTGGCAAATTATTCACAAACGTTTGTCCGAAATGGATGTAAGTATTATGTGGGTTAGGCTAAAGTCGCACGAGAGTACAAAAACGAATTTTCGTTCATTTCATGTGTGAACGCTTACAAGCTCGCTGACAGAACGTGATGCATGATAGTGGACACATGCCTAGACAATTTGTGCCCGAAATATACCTAATTTAATTGCCGGAACACAGCATATCTACGATCAGTGGCGGATTTGCAGTCCTAGCCGCTTTAGGCCCCAGGTCATGTGCCGCCCCTTTCATGAATTTACTTTATTTCCACTTTTAATTGATTCAGAAAATTGTTTAACTAAAAGCTAGCTTATAAGGCTAGTTTATAATATTTTCCGAGGTCTCAAGGATGATTGGACATTTAAATAAAACATTTAAAACGGTTTTAGGTTTTGTTTTTAATAAAATAAATGTTTTACAATGTGATACAAAACTCGTCTGCACTTAAGCGCAGCAAAACCATTAAGTAAATCTTCGCAATCCAATTTGCTTAAAAAAATCAGCTTCTATGTTAAGCAAAGCAAGATCGTTTAACCTCTGCTCCGTCATTTTGTATAAGCTTAGTACGCTGCTCGAGCTAAATGTTCGCTCCCATACAAAATTCTTTACAAAATTTTGCAGAGCTAAATTTAAGCGAACCCATTTAACTGATTGGTATGCAGTTCGAGCTAAATAATCAAACTTTTGTTTCAGAATGTACTGCATGTGTTTGTCAAAATTTAGCGTAGCCATTTAATGGGTCGGCAAATTTTCTCAAGCTAAATTGTGCCAGATCGTTGTGTATTTGTTGTTCTGTTGCGGAAAAGTATGAAAGGATGAACTTTTTTTAATTATTACATGAAATTTTTTCAAAGAACAGCTGTTTTCTGTGACACTTATCCACTCGGCGTACTCTATGTGAAAATTTAGCTAGGACTTTAGCTGATGTTTGGAGAGAAAAGTTGTTAACCAGATAAAATTTATTTTAGCTCGAGCAGCGTACTACGCTTCAACATAAACATTTTTCGAAACAGATTGTTCATGGCTGTACACTGACGGCCATATTATTCACTCCCTTTAATCCGGGTTAAAGGTTACACCCGGGTTTAAGTGAGTTTAACCCAGAAACTAAACCCAAGTCCATAATATTCATTCGTTAAACCCGAGCATAAAACCAGTTTTTTAAACTTGACAGCGTTTAATCCGATTGGATTTAAACGCAATCCGGAGACCGGTTTAAGTACTTTAACTCGGGTTAAAACTCAATTTCATAATATTGACATTTCTTCACTCGCAAGAAATAAGAAAAGGGGGATAGAAAAAAATGCAAGAAACTAAAAAAAGGACTTCGTTCGTGAAATGGACGAAATTAATGGTGATGTCTTCGTCGTCAGACGACGAATTTGTCGAAGAGCTGATGAAACAGCAGCTGATGGTAAATCAAAGTCGTCCTTGTCGTCGAATATATCGAATGTACAAGCGGGCTTGCGTCGACGATTACGATGTGGTATATTTTCGGAAATATTTCGTGCTGAAAAAAAGTAATTTTGGAGGCTACATTCGGTGATTCGATAAAAATTTCGCATAATTAATGCAACTTAAAATATAATTAGGCCCAAAACAAATGAAATCAATTTCCAAGTGACAAACAAAAAAAAAATAATATCATTATTTGTGAAATTTGACATTACGTGGGTTTAAAACGGATTAAAAACGGTTTAAAGTGTTTTAAATCCGCATTTAAATCCATTTTTAATCCAGCGGGTTTAATGCATGTTTTTCAGTGAATAATATGGACACAGGTTTAAACTATCGGGTTTAAAAATTGCGGATTAATGATCGGGTGTAAAATGAACTTAAACCTGAGTTGCACCCGGAGTGAATAATATGGCGGTAACTGTACACATACATTAACTAAAAAAAGCAGTATGCATAAGCATTAAGCAGAACTACAGATGAGCGGGTTTTACTTCACGTTCACATTTTTAGAATTTATTTGAAAAATTGCAAATAAATTTTTGTATTCGATCAATTTGAAAAATCTTGGAATTTAATGCTTTTTTAGCTCAACAATCGTTGAATAAGTTTTAAGCCCTAAAATCGTAAAAATACGATAAATCGTGGAATCTGGCACCGCTGGTTGACATAACTGTACATAACTGCGTGGGTGGGTAGGCAGCGGCGGCGTACGGGTTTAGAGCGGCGCGACGCACCGCACGCGCGTAATAACAATAGGTACCTACCTATTCTTCCTAGATCACTTATATTAAACTAAACGTATGAATTATTTTATATGTACGATGTACGGAATTATTTCTACTTTGATACACAAAAATAGTGATTTAGGAAGATTATAACCATACGGTACGGCACGCGAGCCTTTAAAATATTAAGATACTTTGCATTTGAGTTATTTCTTGTTAATATTGTCATCACCAGTGACTTTTTGGCAAGATTTGCCACCCTTATATCTGGCCGCCCTAGGCCCGGGCCTATTGGGGATTACGGCAAATCCGCCACTGTCTACGATATGCTTGCGACATGTCCGTCTGCCGTCTACCACCATTTTCTTTAATTTGCGTTGCCAATCCTTTGATTTTTCATCAAATGATGATAGCAGCATATTCATATTTTTTAGTACGGAAAGTTAAATAAAACAAAAAAAAAACACAGAATACTCGAACTGAGCTCGATCATCTTCGGCGGTACATGAGCTTTGTACAGAATTATTGTCTTCTTTCTTTACGATCATTTTCAATAATTAGAGTGAAAAGACAGAATTCGATCTATGCCATCTCTGATTCACAATTCATTGATGCATAAATATTTCTGTCCTGGGCACTCATTCCGTAACTTTTCAGACGATTATCGTCGAAACGATAGACCTCCAAAACTAGCAAAAAAGTTCTAATATTACAAGTTTGAGAGCTTAATCCAGTTAATTTTCCAAAAGTATAATGAAAGCTGACGTTTGACTTGCGAATTTTTACTCGATGCCGTTTATTAATTCGAAAAATTCGTAAAAGAGATCATCATCGAAAGAGCACGATATTACCCCTCCACTGCGAATCTTACGAAGTTTTACTCAACAAATTTCTTGGTGTAAGAATGGCTGTCAGTCATCTTACAATTCACAGCTGATTTGAAATTTCTTGTCCTATTTGACATAAGTGCATTTGTTTTGATTCCTTGCGTATTAAAATTAACAGGCGACAAAATTATTAGGATTATTTTTGAAAGTTGAAATTCTTCCTCGCTATAAGGAGTAAGAAAGGACAATCTCCTACACGTAATTTTTAATGCCGTAACGAATTTTCACACCACTTTTTTGAATTTTTAAATTAGTTGTCTGTCATTTTCATAGATTACCACAAAAGCGTTCCCTAACTTTTTCGTAAGTTTCTCTCTCTATGAGAGAATTTATTCCCATTTTGGCAGTATTTTCCGTTCTTAATACAAAAGTAAAGGAACGGACCTTATGACTTATTTAGTTTTAGACGATCGTTGAACGTTGATATACGGAATCAGAGACAAATCATACTCCGTATTGTATTGTCTCTGTACGAATCTGCCCCTTGATTCATGACCGAGGAAAATAGCTTGTCTGCGGACGGTTTTAAAAAAAAATGAAATTAAATTTAAAACTTTCCGTACGGAGTGGGCTTATATCAAACAGTAATTTAATACGAGTTGTAGCTCAACAGACTGATTTATAAAGAAATTTCAATTAGACCGCAGTCCTCATTGCTGAATTATCATTTCAGACATCAAAGGTTATTTTGCAACCAAACGAGTCGACGTACTATTCTTCGCTTAGTAACGAAAATGACAGAATCAACTACCTTCGTACCAGGCTGTGCATCTTTTGCATCAAAGAACAGCTGCGTATACGCTGGTTTGTATTTATTTTAATTTTTCATGTTAGAACGTCTCTTAACTATTATTTTTTACCATTTTAGGTTCATTAAGGAACTGCAAGAGCTGATCTGGATTCCGGTATTTGCGGACTTTATGATCTTTTCGATTTTAATTTGTTTCCTCTTTTACGAAATGGCCAGTGGAGTGAGTTCTAATGACGTAAGAGTTGCAAATTTTGTTTGTTTTCATTTGATTTTGTTTGTTTAGGACCTCTCGAACATGGATTTCCTTTTTATGTGCTTGTATCTATTTGTAATGGCCTCCATACTATGGCTGTATCACTGGCATGCTACTTTAATTAAGGAAAACGTAAGTGAATTTAATTTGCTTTCGGTTCAGGTGCTTGTTTCACAGAAACTCATCAATAGTTTTAAGTCGTTCTTTAGGCCAGAGCCTGGCCGATATTATTCTACTAGAAAATTAAGCCTCTATGTACTGTTGGGGATAGCATTCTCTGAACTTTCAATACATATATGTAGAAGATTGGTTTTTAGTAGATAGTTGAAGGTTCTGCGTACACTTTGGTGTAAGAAACATGTAGTTTCTAGTTCGTAAGAGCCGAAACCGTTCCATACTCGTATTTAAAGAACAATCCAACACGTGGTCCTCCATTTGTTGTCTATTTCTAGAGCGATCAGATGTCCTTTGCAATCTACTCCAGCGATTGGTACACATATCCGGTCCATGTACAAAAAATGGTGCATCTGATCATGATGAACACATCGCATCCCTTGCAAATGAAGGCCGTCTTTGTATCGCTCAATTTGGCCACATTTATTGACGTGAGTCTCCAACATGTACTCCAGATGACTGTGCCTTTCATATTCTACTTTCTTCTTTCCAGATCATGCGAGCATCATACAGCTACTTCAGTATTTTGAGAAATTCGTCCTAAACAACTAAAGAGCAAAGAAGACAACAAACAAACAAATGAAAAGGAAAATTCCGCACATTCAGTTAACACATTGCAGATCTTTATTCTTTCGAATTCATGTTAAAAAAAATAAAATTAACTGTGAAAGAGAACACCCCACTTGCACAGAATATACACAATAAAAATACTCTCGCCTAACTTAACGCCTATCTGTCTTGCCTGTGCCGCGTTTGCCGGAGAACAAATGCTTGGGCATCTTGGTTCCAATGAATCGATCAGCTTCACCCTTACGGCAGGTTTTCGTGACCTTCTTGGCAATGTCTCGTTTGGCCATTATCGTCAGTTTCTTCTTCATAGCAATATTCTTGACACCTTGGTGATCCCTTGCAAGAGCTCGCTTAAGTGGTTTACCGGTGGACCGGACCACAGCTGAAGATTCCTTGTCGAGAAGGATCTTTTTACCTGCTGGACCAACGGGAATAAGTGCGCGCCTAGTGTCAACCACGCTCTTTGTGAAGTTGGCATTCTCTGTGCCAGACATATCGACTCCTAGGTTCTGCATTGTTTCGCGGAGTTTTGTGACACTGCGATCGCGCACCTTGGGTTGCTTGTGACGCGGAATCGTCGATTTGTTCTTCTTGTTTGCCAGTCGCTTGTCGTCGCGCAGAAGGAATCGTTTGCCGCGGATTTGTTCCGCCATATCACGGATTTCTTTGAGTGTGTCATCCAGTGACATGTCTGGTGGATTGTACAGTCCGGTTTCTTCGCGGATGCCCTCGGCGCGCTCGAGTTCTTCCAACTTCTCAAATATATCCGGATCGATGTAGTCGGCGATGTTGTGGCCCTCCCAGAACTCGGGAATAACGTCGTACCGCTCTTCCTCGGCAATGGTTGTGTAATTCTTCTTAAGATCCAGGGTGTAGTCATCGCCCATTTCCAGTTCGATTTCCTTCTCCAGTTTGCGCTTATGTTCGGCCTTGTCGGCGTTCTTTTGCAGACGAGCGAGGGCTGCCTCTGGTATGCATGGTGGACGTGTCTTCTCATCACGTGCCGCTGGCATTGCCACATGCAGACGATTAAGAATGTTGTCGACCTTTTTCGTGCGCATCTTCTGATCGACACGGAAGGACAGGAGACGTTCACAAGCTTCGATCTTCACTTCCATAACGCCCTCTTCGTTGACAGTGGACATAAACATAACGGGAATGTTTTTGTCTTCCTGCAATGTTGTGATGATTTTCCGCTTATCGTCGCTTAGCTCATCAAGTGACAGGATATCGATCTTGTTAATGGCCACGATCAAGGGCTTGTTGGTGAAGAGCGGCTTAATGCCCTCAAATAGTTTAACTTGGTCTTCTAACGAATGGCCACACTGTTCGGAGATGTCCATGAAATACAAGACGCACGCTCTCAAATGAGCCAATGCGGTGATGGCCTGCATTTCAATGACGTTTCTTTCTTCCAAGGGATGGTCAAGGATTCCGGGAGTGTCTATTACCTGCCACCGCAGGTACTTGTAGTCTGTATGCCCGACGTACAAGCTCTTTGTGGTGAAGGCATATGGCTGCACTTCAACGTCCGCCCGAGTGATCTTGTTGATAAAACTCGACTTGCCAACATTGGGGAAGCCGCAAATGATTATTGTTCTGTTGTACGGATCGATTGTGGGCAAACGTGATAAATGCTGACGCACTTGCTCGAGGTAAGTAAGATTAGAGGCTTGTCGCTTCATAATTGTGGCCATACGACCGAGGGAGGCTTTCTTCAGTTGTTTGCAACGATACAGCGAGTCGCCGTACTTCAACAGGCGAACGTAGTCCTTGGCGACACTGAAATGGAAAAGAATAACAAATTGTGAAAAGGGAATGTACGAACCGCAGCATATCATTGCGAATGCTGTCTGAGATGGGTCAAATGTTGGAGGGACTGCTAACTGTGGCGCCCGACGATGGTATTTGTTCTTTATTCGCTATCTATTTAATAGTGAGGCTTAGCTCCTTCGGATGTTTATATTGATCTTAATTGTGACAGTGACAGTATCAAAAAAAGTGTCCTGGCGAAGTCATAGCCAATTCATTCTTCTGTCTTGAGGCGAAATAGAAACGTACGAATTGAAGTAGCAAATGTACACATTTAAAAAAAAGAAGGGATTTTTTTGAATTTCACCACATGTACAAATATTCAGCACGCTTGACATCAAAATATAAACAAAGATTAAACAATAGAATAATAATTAGTGGACACGTTTGGGCATTTAAACGTTTGATAAATTGCCAATGAAAAGGTTTGTTAAATTTAACGATAGTGATATAGCGACTTTTATTATAAGACAACTATTTCAAAAGGAGCAAAGTCACTGCTAAATAAATCCGCGTTTTTCACACTAAACGGCAGAAATTATTAGAAACTAAACAACTCACTTGTCAATTAAATGCCTTGCCGTGTTCAATTGGCCCAAAGCTAGCTTGTAATGGTCCTTATCGTAGAGCACATTCATTAAATCAGCATAGAATGGATGTACATCGTCCAATTTGGGAAAATCTTGAATAATCTGCGACAGACGATCGTGGAAATTCTGTTGGGTGTATTTAACTTTGCGCGTGTAGAACGCACGAATGCGAGATATTTTGTATCCTTTGTGCACAACTGTGGGGGTTTTTCGTTGTGTTTTTGATAGCATAATATCAATAAAGTCCTGAAATTGAACAAAAAAATAAAAACAATCAATTGTAATTAGATAAAAAAATATAAACAAATTTATAGGTTAGCTTTTACATTTTCGATGAAAATATCATGCAATTCGAATGAAATTGAATATTTACCTTTGCTGGCGGAACCACCATAATTTTCTTGAAATTATACAAACTCATTTTGTATTATTTATTAAATATTTGCCACGAAAAATCAAGAAAAATAAAACGAATCAACGGCGCACTAAACACCACGAGGTGACGGCGGATTCGTGAAAAGGAATGACGTTTTGTTAAATGCAAGGAAGACGATGACAGCCACGAAGAAAGGTGCGACGGGTAAATTTTATGTGGATGGTTATTTATACTTCCATCTATTGGAACATAGTTGGAATTTTCAGATATAAGTACTAAATTTTAAAAAAATTATTTCTGTTCACACTTTTCGAAAATTAAAAAAAAAAAAATAAAAATCAAAACTGAATCCTTGACTTGATCGCTATCGTTGATAATGGAAAACGTTGTGTTCAATTAAGGCCTTCGTATTAAACGTGACTTTAAAAGCCGACGCCAACAAAGGTAGAACTGTATTATGTCAGTTAGGCTTCCGGACAGGTCAATCGCTTGATGAAAAACATGGACTTCTTTTAAAGAACAATTTAGAATATCTGTTGAAGGTGCGATATCTCGTCATTGTTTAAGCTTACCGGTAGAATGGAAGTCTCGTGCACCAATTTTTGTATAACATGCCACATGCCAGCACAAATAGCAAATTCACATTGCTTTTCGCTTCTTCACGCAAGGATATCTTAAGGGACTTTGACGATATAAGTATTTTGTATCATGAAAATCGTTACCTGTTACTATGATATTTAATTTTTTATTAGTTTTTTCAGTATGTAATACAAATCAGTGTGAATACGCTGAGGGATTGTGGAAAGGCTTATACAGATGTGTAAGGGGAGTAGACTGCTAGTAACACTTCGTTATAATCTAACCAACCCTATGTACTCAAAGCTACGCAATGTATCACTCTCATCATAGACAAACCATACTGATTTGTTTCTGACTCTCATAATCAGGTCCACATCCACAGTGTATGTTTGCTGTTACTCGCTTAGCAGTTATTCAATTCATGCTTAAGAACTCTGAACTTTTAAGTATTCCAAAGCCAACTATATTTTTAATTATCATTTTCTGCAGATGCGAAAGCAATTGCATAACTACGCAGAATAATGCTGATGATAAGTTACCTGTGATCCGTAAAGATAAATGTTTAACAGATTGCCTTACATAAAACTTAATCCTAAATTGGTTATTGATATTTAATTTCGGCCACCATTCTTGTAAAGTGGGCTATCGCTATGCTTTTGCACGACTGATTATCTAGATACGAAACTGTCTAGATAATCAAACGATTGCGATAAAGTCGAATAAATACAAACCAAAAGAGAAAAACTTCAAGCCAGAAATAATACCCCGGGCGCTATATTTGCCTCAGAGGATTCATGGTTTACCTTTTTTGTTTAATTTTTGCAATAAAAAAAATCGCATTATTTATTACACATCCATATCCTGCTCATCTACTCAGAGCAGGTATTTAATACAAACATTTATAGTCATTTGCAAAACCAAATGAAAAATCCCTAATCAACCTTCTTGGTACTTGTGGTCACAAAGTAAGCTCGATATATGTACAAGCCCAATCCTAAATGAAGTGCCACAACAGCCGCAACCGCCGAGTAAATGTTGCTTTTTATTTCTTCCAAAGCGAATAAGTTATCAAGCACTAAAGATTTCATGAAAAAGAATGTAAGAATTGGAAAAAGTACAATAAATGAGCAATAGAGGAGTACTGTCTTGAATGAGCTGTAGTCCGTGTGATCCTGAAAAAAGATTTGTAATTAGTAGGTAAACAAGTAAACAAGTTCTTGAGACTCACATTTGACTGATGGGTAGATTGATTGTTTTTCGAATGCCCTGTTTTAGCCATTTTTTTATTAATAAACTGATAAATTTGCAGCAATTGTCTTAACAAAATGTTTCACAAAACAATTTCAATCAATTTTTTTTTTTTGGCTTTTAGAAATGCATACACATGACAGTGACAGAATTGTTAAGGTGACAAGCAAAAGTCATATGACTACGATTTCAACCAGAGGAAAATTATTACAGAGATAAGGGACAGTCCAGTGGCTTCACAACTTATTCGAATACATTAATCCGCAGCTTCTCATAGTGCATAAGATATGAAAACATTTTAATAGGTAAATGATTATGTTTTGCTATAATTTATTTTGTTTGTAAATTCTGGTGTAATTTTTGTTTTTACTGGCAATGATGATTATACATTTTTAACAGGCAATACTTGAGGTGTCCAAATGTACAAATGGAATTATGTGGGAGCAGCTTTTCTTAAAGGGAAATTATGCACAAATAGGTACTTATCCAACAATTTTCATGTCTTTTAACTGCGAAGTTATCATGTATTAAAAACAACTAATCCACTCACAACAAAAAAGCGAAACGACTAACAGGTTATTTCCCGTAAGGGCTTTAAATAAAACCTATTTGTTCTTGCTTTTCAATGCTTATGTGTACATTATTTATATAAAACTGCGTAAACGGTTTCTATATTCAGTGAAAGAGACTTTATTTAAAGTTTAGGTGTAGAAATTAACTACTTAATTTAATTTACTAAATAAAGCTTATACTACAATTATGAATTTTAATAATTACTGACGACTGTTATAGCTGGTGAACGTTAATATAACGAAGGTTCTGCTACTTTTTATTAGGGCAGACACCGACTGCATACTCGTATTCAATGTTCTTTTTCCGGATCCATATGTCCTTTGCAATCTACTCCTGCGAGTGGTACACATCAGAGGCAATACTGAGACCACCAACTTCGGCCGATTTCCCGTTACTTGCCTACAAACTATATTTTTATGGGGTGGCAAATGCTAAGTGCGCTAGTATTGTTAAATAGAAATATGTATTGACAAATAACACATAATTTAAAAAATTACGGCTCACCAACACACTCGCACCTTGCATATGTCACTTCCGCTTTAGGCAAAGTTTATATATATATATTTGGCAGTGTTCATAGAATTTTATCCGTTTAATTTGAAAATTTTCATTAGGCGTGGATAATATTTTGTTTTTAGGAATAAGTGTAGATTTGCTTAAAATATTCATTTAAAATTAACAAAGTAGATTGGTTGAGGGAAAATAGAAACATTTTGAACAAATTTTTTTCATTATTTAAGAAAAATTTGCACATGAAATCGAAATTTATTTTATCCAAAAGCGGAAAATACAGAACCATATTTGTTCTAATATGTTTCTAGTATATCCAAAATTTCCTTTAGGTAGGTAGTATTATTGTTGAGCTTTATTTTAAGATACATAATTTATTGAATGAAAGCATTTATTGAAAAAGAGTGAACAACATAAGCAGCGAAAGAAAAGTATAAAAAATGAAGAGTGACATATACTGGCGTTGCAATTCAAAAGTTGTCAGTATTGTCACACATAAACAACATAAACAACGAAATGATGAGTTGTCATGACAGAGAATTATGAAAGCAATGGTTGAATTCAAGTCTCGACATTTATTAACCACATAAATCAAACTATTCGCCTTTAAAAAATATATGGCCAATGTCAGTCAGTAACGTAAAAATGTGGTATTCCCGAACTCTAACACATTTCCCTACGGTTGCCGAGGTTGGCAGCATTTATTTTTATATTTTTTGTATGTCTACATTTCCCTACGGTTGCCGAGGTTGGCAGCATTTATTTTTATGTTTTTTGTATGTTTTTGCATGTTACACGGATTCTAATTGCCATAAAACCGATAGGAAAGTAAAATGTCGGAGTTTCAAAACAAATTGAGGGGGCTAGCGGCAAGAGGATTGCGAGTTGGGGTCTCAATGATTTTTCTATGGTTCCACCCATAATTATTATAGGTTTGGTCTAGGAGCAGACAGTAAAATGAGTCAAAAAATGTCATTTCCAGACGAAAAGCAATAAAAAAAAAAACAGATGTCAGATATCAATGCCAAGAAAAAATCGGGGAGAGCGATCACTGACATCTAATCTTGAGATGAAATAGAGTTACTCCACATGATATTTCATCTCATAGTGTCCAGGCTTAATTTTTCGAGCTCACAATGGTGAAATTTTCCATACAAAATTGAATATTGTAACCTACAAAATATTTAGTGCGGATGTTAAAAATGATTATAAGTAAGGCCCATGATGTTTGTAAATCCACTTCTTTTGACCGAGATTTATGCCTATTTATGGCTCAGTAAATGTTGGTGGTTTACTCAACTGCAATTTCTTTATGCATATTTTTGTTAACAACAGCTTTGCTTTGTCGAGCAACAAATAAATGAAACACTTATACAAGGTGGGCCAAAAGAGATCCCCCTATTGGAAGATGTTGTTATTTTTGCAAATGGCCGCCAATGTCAAATCTGTTTTGACATTTGTAGACTAGACAGATGTAGAATACAAGTGAACAAGCCTTTGAGCGATACACGCCCCAAGAACGCGGAATAATCGTGTCTATTTTTTGCGTAACAATTCGTCTGCAGTGTTGGCGCAGCGCGAATTCCGTCGCAGATTCCACGGCCGCCCGACTGAGCAAACACTGCGCCGTTTGGCCAACAACCTTGAAGAGAATGGGACCACACGAGACGTTGCCAAGAGTGGCCGGCCCTGGAGCGGCCGGTGTGCTGAGAATATAGCCGCAATTGACGAGGACTCGAGCTGTCGCCGGAAACATCGACCAGACGACGTGCCTCGCAATTAGCCATCAGCCGGTCGTCCCTAAGGCGAATTCTGGTTAAATACTTGCGCATGTTCCCGTAAAAAGTCCAGTCCGTGGCCATCCTCAATCTCGAGGATGAAGTGGACGACTTTTCGACCAAAATCATAATGACCGATGAGGCTCATTTCAACCTCAGCGGGTACGTGAACAAGCAAAACTATCGCATCTGGGGCACCGAAAATCCACTAGTAATGCACGAGGAGCCATTACACCCTCTCAAAGTTATTGCATGGTGCGCTGTTCACGCTGGAGGAGTCATCGGGCTATTTTTTTTTCGAGAACGCCGCTGGTCAAACGACAACAGTGGAAGGTGCGCGCTGTAGGGCCATGTTAACCGGGTTTTTTTCTGCCGCATTTGGACGAATTAGGATTGGAGCACATGTAGTTCCAACAGAACGGAGCTACGGTACAAACTGCGCGAGCCACAACCGATATTCTGAAGGCGGCGGTCCCGGGTCGCCTCATCTCTTGTTTTGGCGATTTGCACTGGTCCGATTTAACCGTTCCAGACTTTTTTTTGTGTTTTTTTTTTTAAATCCCGTGCTTAAGTGAACAAGCCCGAGACCCTAGAAGCCCTCAAGGAAGACATTCGATACGAGTGCGAGAATCTGTCGCCCGAAGTTCTCGCCGAAGTGATGAAAAATGCCCTAAAACGAGCCCGTATGGCAATCAATTGTGACGGCACCCATTTGGCCGATATCATCTTTTCGACTTGACCAATAAAATTCCAAAGGTCAAATGAACATAATCAAAGAAACAGAATCGAAGTTTTTCATTCAGAAAAACAATGACAGCCAAACAATATCGGTCGACTTCTTTGGCCCACCTAGTACATATAACAATAATTGTTACATGTCTTAAAATGCATTGAAAAAGTGTGCAGCAATTTGACGAATGTATGCGCTTTTAAAAATTACTATTTTTTTTTTTAAATTACACAGCAAACTCTATAGTAGCAGTGTTCGCATAGTGGCATCACCAAGGAATTAGTTATTGCCCCCAAAATTTGAATTTTCAAACTGATAAAAAAGATTGTCAACTTATTTTTCCAATTTTCGGGGTATATTTATTGATTTATTAACAACATCAAATAAAAACAAGATGCTTTGTATTTCTTCTTGTAAAATAAGACCTAATCCAAATTTATTAAATGGTGTGCAGAGACTTAGCCAATCATGCTTAGAATTTTCCCGCGGTTCTTTTGCATTAATCGTGAGTGAGGAACCTGTCACAAGAATCCTCATATACAGAACAATTTAAAGCTGAAGTTGACAGCTCACAAATAAATGGAAGCCTCCAATCGCAGTCGACAGTCACCCATGTAGCCTCCGTTGTAAGAGCAACACAACCGAAATTTGAAGAATTACTGCGAGAGAAAAAATAACGACTATGTAAATCAAAATATCGACCATATAAATACTGACTCGACTTTGGGATGTCCTGGAGCCCAGGCTCTGTATAAAAAATAACTCAGATCCTTCTTTTTTGACGTATTAAACAGACTGCCCTGTCTCTGAGTCTCGGTGTAGTTCAATCCCACGTAAGCAAGTTTCAAGCTTCCATTTACATTACGCGTTCTTGTGTCTCGCACAAGCCTGGACAGTGCGATAGTTCTTTTTTCAGAAGCTACATGGGCCAAGATTCCATTGGTCTGGTTGCACTGCCAATAAGCAGCAGAATAATTCTCCGCTCTGAAATTTAAATGGAATATTCCAATCTCCGGAACACAAGCGAACTTGGGTGATGCTAAATTGATTTATTAGTATATGTGTTCGAATTAGGCTTAAAGATAGTTTCAAAGGTCGAGTGCAAACAGTTATTTACCTGGTGGGCTACCGTACAAACTGTAATAATCGAATCGAGTGTCATTAGTCATTGTTGCGAATGCTGAACTTTCAGGACACTGGAGCGCGTGACAGTTGAAAAATTGTTCCGGTTGATCAAGGAAGTGCCTTCTGTTCGACCGTCTGGGGAAGTTGGTTCCAGACTCTATTAAAATACATTCAATTATGCAAATATGTTTGTATATCGATTCAAAATGCAATCACTAACTCAGTTCCTGATTTGATTCAAACAAATTTGCTGCAATACCACGCAAGGGGGAGTAGTTAACAGCAAGGGCCCTCGAACGCTCGGCGACTTCAAAACACTCATTCAATGTTGCAACATTTTCCAATTCAAGTACGCTTTGCTGGGATCTCTGGCATCGTTTGACAAGGCTAAAGGTTCTGGGAGTTTCTTCCGTATAATAGCTCCCGCTGAGTGTTACATGGAGAACAATGAATATCACCACGTTTAATAGTTGCATAGCTGCAGGTTACTTTCATTCGACTGACTGACAGACTGTAGATAAACGCGAGGGAACATTGCGTGGTCGGTGTCCATTGCGTGCTGTGTTACCGATTATGTACGACAGGAGACAGCGAATAGTAATTCGAAGATAAATACTTAGCTTGTCAGAAAACCATGAGATGTTAGCTGAAATACTATGACATCATTTTGATGATTAAATTGTGCAAAATAACAAGAGGCTTTTGTTTCAAATCGAATAGTCTGAACATAGACCTTTCATGAAATTCTTGACATTATAAGCCCGACTATCCATAGAGGATATACATACGTTCTCACTGTATCCTTTAACTTATAACTCTCACTCTTAGTTCCACGTTAGTGACCTAGTCCCTAGTAGATCGCTTCGAGATTGGATAAAAATCACCCGCGTTTTCAAGGTTATTTGTGATTTGCAGACAAAAGAGTGTACAAAAACTGTCTTCTTACAAAGCTAACTCCTCATGTCCCTAGACTGAATACACGGCGGTGTCCGCAACTTCTGTCAGCCTATTCTTAACTTTATATCTTTATATGAGCTGCTTTGGCTTATTTGATTCCCTCATCTTAAGAGCTGCTGTTAAAGTGGACGAAAAGGCTTGAAATGCAACCTATTACGGATTTCCCTTTAGCGTTTCGAAAAGAGGACAAAACTGCCAACGATAGTTTCTATACAAACTGCTCTATGAGATTTGTTCTACAATCTATGTTTAAAACGTAATAGATATGTTAAAGTCAAAATAGGCTGGATAGCTGATGGTACGCATCACAACGTCTGGCAATGGGCCTATGCTAATTGTCACTGCATAGCAAGCTACCGATTTCTACAAGTCAATTGTATATAAAGAGATAAGGCTTTCTAAAACAGAATGTGAACGACAGCTCAATCAAAACTGGCTGCTGCCTCTGGCAATACTGTTCTATTGAGTTTTACTCATTTTTTTTCCCTTTTGTATTTCCCGTTTCCTTTTTTCTTATTCTGCTTTCTCGAATATAACAGAAGAAGAAGCGGCAGCCATATTTTTTTTTTGGTAGAGCTCCTCGTGTTGCTAATCCTCCATCATTGTTCATTATAAAACTTTCTGATCAAAAATCGTCAGTAATATTCACCACATTTTTGGAAGTAATGCAAGCCTCCAGTATTCCGGAAGTCCTAATCTTACCAGCGGCCAAAATCGACTTGGAACCCTTCAGGCAGCCAATGTACCAATGTAAATTTCCAAAACATCTCCACCGCTTTCAGAAAGTACATCATCAACTATGCTACCGATTGAAGAGACTGCTGGAAACTTTGTCGATCGCGTGCAAGCGCAATAAACCATTGACAACACTGACAGAAAGCCCTGGATTGACTATCATATCATACTATCAATTGCAGCAAAGCGGGTGGCGCTTATATATGGACCCCGAGTTGCTCGTGACTTTAATGTGTCAATTAAACGGGAACAACATCGTCTAATTAAAAGCATGCAATCTTTAAACAATTGAGGGCATCTCTCGCCCGAGGAACAATATACGGAAGTTTTACAAGAAGATAAAGCGAACGTTCTAGGTCAGCAAATCGAGTATAGAAATCTGTGCAGAACACGTGAGAAACCTCATAAGAGGTCTTCCCACAGGGAGTTCCGAACTTTGACAATTGATAGCGGCCATATTGTTGAAGCAACATCTGTTAAATTGACTGTTATTTATTCAGTCTGTTACGCTTCCACCAGGGAAACCGCGGCGGTGTGGTATGGATAGGCCATACACACACACTTCGTTTTATTTAAATTTGAAGATAGGAACCGCTTTATGAGAGACCCTTTAGTAGAACAGCAGTCGGTGGCAAGAATTATGCATCCTATAAAAATCAGAAATCCATAACAAAGAAGACTGCGCATTGAATAGCTCCTCCTAAAAGTATGCAGGATCCTAATTGCTCTTTTGTAAAAAAAGAGTCCACAAACCAAATGGACCGGCGACCAAATGTTCACACTTCGATCCACCTCCTCCTGGGTTTACCAATGAAGATCTGGATGCTGTCATCAATAAGCAGGAGGTAATTTCAGCGGTGGCAAGGATAAAGGATGGCAAAGCAGCAGGTTCGAATGGGATATCAGCTGAGTTTTATAAGTTGGGCAGGGTAATGGGACACAAGCATTTTCCTCGATGTCGTATACTTTGTCTCGTTCCTGTTGATCACAAATTTGTTCTTTTGTCTGTATCCACCGGTCAACGAAGCAGGCTTGTGTGCAGTTGAATTTACGCAGTGGAGAGCAAAAAAAGGTAATTTGTGCATAAAAAGTAAAATCATGGGTTAGAATTTGAGTGAACAAAAATAAATAATGAGTCAACTTATTGTCCAAAAAGTGATTAAATAAATATGAACATATATTATGAAGTGAATTATTTATAACTTTCCTTATTCTGTACCGTATTTTAAGTTTTATTATGTTTTCTCCTTTTGGGACACTTCTACGCAGGAGGAAGGGGACACAGAGCCCAACACTTTATTATGTATGTTAGATGTTCATGCGAAGATCCGGTGATCCTCATTTTTGAAAACCATGAAAGTCATATTCAAGTGAAATTTATTGACGACACAAAAAAAAGGGAGTGGGAGAGAATTCAACCTTGAGGTGTCTCAGTTTATGGGCCATTCAAGTGTCGGTACAATCTCATTGGATGGTTACAAGCCCAGGAAAGCCGTTGACAATATATATTTTTGTTTTGTTAAATAAACATAAAATTAATATTATTTTATCTTTTTTTTTTTGGGAACAATGTTTTAAGATAAAATAAAATATTTCATAAGCCGAATAGATGTGTCCCATTCCACCACATAGCTGTCCCATTCATCCTGCTTGGTGGTGCATGGAATGAATTTTCACTTTTATTCTGGTATACATTTGGTTACTTTTGTGTTTTGGATAGCTTGCCACAATGTTTTCTTATCTTAAGAAAACTGTTTTGTGCAGATCTGATTTATAAGTTGCCAACAGTTGACATTTTACTGAAAAGTGTCCCATGCATACCCACTCTCCCCTATGTCACAACGGAGGTGATTAAAAGGTTAACATTAATTTGCGGAAACATATTGTAAACTGGTTTTATACCCCAAGAATTCAGAGAATCTGTAATTTTTCCAATCCAAAAAAGAGGAAGCTTGTCAGAACTGTCCAATTACAGAGGTATTGCTTTTTTAAACGCTTCGTACAAAATCTTCGACTTAATCTTGCAAAGACGACTAAATAAATGGATTGATGATAATAAGCTGTTAAAGGAGTACCAGGCAGGTACTTCTTTGTCTTAAGAAGTATTGCGCACTATTTTCTCTATAAAGGGAAAAAGTTGTACACGTTCTTTGTCGACTTTAAGGCAGCATTTGATACAGTGGATAGGCAAGTTCTTATCTATAAGCTCTATAGTGGCGGAATGTCGCGAAGGTTTGGAAGGGTTATAAAAACCTTTATATGAACACAGTGGCGTCAGTTTGGAAAGGTGAAGAGATGTCTAGTTGGTTTAGAACGGAATCAGGAGTCAGACAAGGTTGTACAATGAGCCCAAGTCTGTTTGCTTTATTTATTGATGACCTGGTAGACTTTCTACCTAGCGGCATTGAATACGCAGGTCATACAATGAAGGCATTGCTTTTCGCGGATGGTTCTTTTCGCATCAACACTGGAATCATTGCAGCTCATGATTAACCGGCTGTATCAATAGGCCTTTTTTATTATGCTCACATTATCTGTATAGATCATTGATTTTCACGGTTTACAAAAACAGTACAAGATCCAACTTTTGTTGTATTTCATGTAAATCAATGATCTATACAGATCATGTCAGCATAATAAAAAAGGCATAATATTGCAGCCTTTGGAACCTGATAGTTAATTTAGAAAAATCCAAAACTTTGATTTTCAAGAACGGAGGAGGCAGACCCTGTGCAAATGAAAAATGCTATTACAACAATGAAAGGATTGAAATTGTTAATGAGTTCAAATACCTAGGAGTTCACTTCACAAAGAACTTAAGTGTGGAGAGGCATCTGACGGGGAAGCTGACTAAGGCGAAGAGTACTACCAGGGCCAGTGTGGAACAGATGTTTTTACAATAAAAGTATTGCCCATAGCAGCAAATTCAGAATATTTGAAGCTGTGTCGGGATCCATTTTACTTATGCAGCACAAGCATGGGGAGCGATAAAATATGAAACCGTAGAGAAGCTGTTGCGATACTTTATTTAGCGAATTTTTCGACTGCCAACCAATGTGCCTAACTATATGATTATATTTGGAAACAGGCTTATCGCCTCTCTTCATTAGAACGCTACAAATGCAAATTGACTACATGCTGACAATCATGAAGATGGAAAATCACCGGATCCCGAAAATAGCGGGTCTTCAAGTCATACGCTCAAAAACAAGTTGGTTTGCTGAATGGATAAATCTTGCTAGCGACTGCGAGATTGATCTCAATGTAGATAATTTAATCGACTACGATTATTGGAAAAGACCGCTGTACCAGCTTGTTTCTGCAGTTGACTTAAAATGCAGAGAGAGATTTTTGAACAACGCCACAGGATCACTCCATAGAAACCTGTACTCTCGCTTGAATCATAATCTGGAAGAGAAAAACTTTTTTCGAGATGAAAATGGCGTCGACGAAATATCGATGATGGTCAAGTTACGTGGAGAACCATAAGAAAAATCCAAAGAATGGTCTGTATTGGCACAACGGGAACAATGAGAACCAGCCCCACAGCAGGCCTAGAGGCTATACTCAATCTCAAGTCCCTAGACCTCTTTTTAAAAGAATCTGCTGCAAACAGCGCCTTTCGGTAAAGCTAGACCAAAAACTGGAAACGCAGCCTGACAGGTCATGCACAAATTCTGAACAAATACACGGGAAATAATATATGCACGGACTATACCACCCCCCGACTAGATTTCACAAGACCATTTACCATGTGTTTCCTTAGTAGGGACGAATGGCATGAAGATCAACCAACATCCATTGGATCAACCATACCTATATAAACGGATGCACCAAAGATGGAAATTGGCGTTGGCGCGGGTTTTTACTCGGAACGTCTCAAACTCTCCAATTCAATCAGGCTTCCTGACCACAGCAGCGTAATCCAAGCTGAGGTACTGGCAGTGACAACAGCTGCTAAACAGGTTACAATGATGGCAATACCTCATGCGGATATAACCTTTTTCATTCGAAGCTTGTAGGTCGCTGTCGCAAAGAGCTGCGAGTTCTTGGCACACAGCACAACGTAAGACTATGCTGGGTTGCCCGGTGTGTCTGGAAATGAAAAAGCTGATGAGCTGGCAAGAAAAGGGTCTTCCCTTGAACTAAATCAGGCCGACCCCAGAGTAATGATTCCCCCCTGTAATCTCAGACAGACGATTGGAAACAAAACACAAATGGCGGCAAATGAAAGATGGAGCAAGCTCGACTCCTATGGCATAACCAGGAAAATGTGGCCAATCTACAACAAACAGAAAACGGAAAAAATCCAACAATTGAACAAGAAACCACTGTCCTCAATTGTAGGCATTATCACCGGACATAATACACTGAAATAAAAGAAAATGGAAATCAGTACAGATGACCTGTGCAGAGGTTGTGGTGATGAGGAGGTGTATGAGGACACCCCTCACTTTCTTTGTCCCAGCACTCTGCCACATAAGAAGTAAAATCCTTGGTAATTACTTCTTCGAGGATTTAGAAGAACTTTCAGACAGGTCTACTAATGGTACAGGGAAATAAGTCCCCCACCCAGTGGGAAATAAAACCACTTTCTTAAAGTGGACTTAGTTCACATGTAAGGTGGGGAATAAATTCTGAAAACCCAGTGGTTTGATTTCCCTTTTAATGCGAAGTAAATTCTCCCTGTCGACTAAGAACAAAGTAAAATAAAAGAGAAAAGTAGGATTTTTGCAATTTTTATTAACAAAAAAGAAATTAACTTTTAACTGGTCAGAGTATTATATTTACACCAAATTTAATTAACAAAATTTTCAAAATTTCGAATTAAAGATATATATATCTAAAACTATACATATATAATATATGTATAATTGTATAACCAATAAGAAACTGAAAAAAATAATTGTCAATAACTTAAAAAAATCAAGTTTTAAATTTTTCTTAACATGTACTAAACAAAATAAATAAGACTAGGATTCCAATTAACAAAATACAAAAACATTTCATAAGAAAACTTTCATGAAGTTCGGAACGATAGTTCTGCAACAAGGACACAATAACAAAGATGTAGCATTTGCCGACATTGTCAGATAACAATTTTCACAGATCTTTATGTCGTTGCAGGACATAAGAAGAATATTACGAGCATTAACAAAACAAATAATACACGACGCTGAGTTTTCGACAACTAACTGTTTTCAGTTTCTTCATTTTCTGGCTGGGAATCTTCTTGCTCACTCGATTTCAATTCCATGTCAATCCTTGCATTATTAAAAATCATAATTATCTGAGGAAGGTATTCCGAAAGATTTATTTTGTTCGTATCGACTTTTGACGTTAGTTCATGGATAAATGTATCACGCTTAACCGAAAATGGTTTCGGGGTTTCGAACATAAGAAATGTTTCTCCATCAATAGCTGACATAAAGTCCCGTGTAGAGGTATACTCCTCGTCGGCTAAACAATCTACAAATCGTCAGCGGAAAGCATAATTGGTCTAAGTCACAAAAACGAAATTTTACAGGAGACAATAATTTGGTTTCAAATTGAATAACTGCCATACTTATTGGCTAGTTCACTGCTCATGCAATTTTTTTTAATCCTTTTTGCAATTCTGTTTTCAAAAATAAAAAAACCTGCTTTATAAATAAATTTTTACTATTTATAACTAATTTTAAAAACAAAAACCTCCAAAATGGACATAGAACAACTCCCAACAAGTGTGCATTCTCGTAAAAAAAATGGACTTAGCACAAAAAATGGTAGTTAGAACAATTGAGAACAACGTTGTTATAATGAAAGTGATGACTCACCTCTGCATTGCTGTGTTCTATGTCCAACTTCGAATTAAATTTTAATCAAAAAAATATTATTTCTTATTATCTACTCAGGCAAAAAACAAAACGTGTAACATTAAACTAAAATGTATTTATTAAATTAATGAAAAATGAAAGCTTAGCAAAAATTACAGTTAATAATTCATGCAAAATAAGTTAAAGAAAAGAGAAAAGCTTTTATGTACGTCTTATTTAAGTACTGTTTTATAAAATTGGACATCTTCGGAAGGCATCCAATTGTACATGGATTCGATATCCTTTTTCTTTTCCTTGGAAACCAAGCCTCCCATTTACGTTTTTATTATTTTAGGCAAAACATTTCTTTTTCCTGGGTTTCTTAACTTTTTGTTGTTTGCGAATAACGAAACAGATTTTAAGATTATGTTTGTATGTGAAGTATATTCTTTTGTTCATAAACTATCTCTTTACATTTTGAGAATGGGATGAAATTTAACCGTACTGTAGCGATGCTATAGTTAAAAAAATCGTTTTGGTTTAATTGCATCAATTTTAATTTTATATTTGGGTAATCCATGTTTTTCAGATTACGCATAAGTGAAATTGGGCTGAAATATGAAATGTTCTTAAAATGCCGATCAATAACACTATGAACTGCAGCCAGCTCTTGTATTCTTGAATGTCCCGAAGAAAAGCGCTGTGTAATCAATTCGATTTGTGTATGGGTTTCCAGAAATTTAAGGAGAGTTAAAGATGTGAGGCGATTTCTGTTTTGAGGTATGCACGAATCTGACCAGAGAATAATTTTGGTAACTTCCGGATTGTCTTGTAGCACTGCGTTAAAGATTTTTACTAGAGCGCTTGCAATATCATTTCCACTTCTTCCACTTTGACTTTCGTACCATAAAGAACAATACGTTATTTTGTTTAAATTGCACAAGCCTGTTAGATTATACATACTGAACTTTCTTTTATAGTAAAAGTTTGAAATAGTAGCATATGGCATAGAAAATACACTTTGTAAGTCATAAGATATAACTGCAACTTTTGAATCCTTAAGTCCTCTATCCGCTTGACGGCGTATTTTTGCGTTTTCGTTTAGCCTCTTATGCTCCTGATATTCAGCGGTTTCAGAAGCAGTGGGATTTAGAAGGTTGTGGAATTTTGTGCATGCATCACATTGGTCTTTTTTCGGTTTGTGGAACGATATATTGTATTCGGTGTTAAAAATTGTTCTGTACATGCAAAATTTGAGGGGATTTTCAACTGTTTCTCAATATAAACTATACATTTTACGTAAATTAAGTCCAGCATGTAAGTATTGTTTTTGATGCTCTAACGTAATGCGAGTCAATGCAAGGAAATCGCTCGATATGCTTTTTAATTTCCAAAGTGTTCTCAACTGGTGTTTTGTTTTTAGCTTGATTACTCTTTTTTCAAGGCATAGGGGATCCAGTAATCGGATTATGGTTTTGTTTAAAGTAATAATATATTCTCGATTTCGTTATGTCCAAAGTCGCCATAAAAAAAGATTGGCAAACTTGATATTGTTTTCCATGACTTTCGAGCGAATATTTGAACGTGTTGGTTCGCCTTTTCTGGCGCTTACTTGTTTCCCCACATAATTTAAATATGCTTTTCCTTGCTCACATAATTGTTTTTTTATTACCTTTTTCCATTTGGAAGGGTTTGCGGGTTTTTTTTTTCGGTGGCGCACTTGTGCCTGCTACATTTCGTGGAAAAAGTAATGGATGAGGATTACTATCTGAGTTTCCTACAGTACCTCCATGTGGGTGTGAGGATTCACCTTCAGCTTCAATAGATGTTCCTTTATCAGAGAGTGCACAAAGCATAAATCTATTAGAAAAGAAAACTAAAAACAAATTTGAAGCCAATAAAAATGTTAATTAGCACCTATTTTCTTCGTCTTTTGCAGCTTCTTCCACATCTTCGTCCTTATCAGACATTATGCAATCCATAATTCTATATATATATAAAAAAAAACTAAAATAGTTAAGCCTAACTCACAAATATTAAGAATCTTAATTCATACGCTTGCAGTGATGGTGACAAATCTATATCCGAAGAGCTCTCAGATGTAGCAGAAGTGGAAATATTTCTAAAAGATTAAATGAATATTTTATGTTTACAATTTTTTTAACAGGCCCTATATTTTACTTACTTATTTTCCGTATCCATCATTTTTTTGTAATTTAATTAACAAAATGCACAAATAGACCTTCAACATCAAAAGCAAATCACGCACTGCCATTGTCAATCAATTTTCCTGGTAACGTATTTTTGTCAGTTACAATACCGTTTGAAATTTTAGCAATGTATACTCGATTACTCGTTGGAGATCGATCAAATGAGAATTCGTTGTCACTTAGAACAAAATGGCCTAGCGAATCGTATGCACAGTATTTAATTCCCAATTAGTCTAAGTGATATTGTAAATTGGACTTGGAATTTTTTTTTTTGAAACATGAAAATGTATAAAAAAACGTTCTACTCCATACAAAAATGTCACTTTGAACGATTTGGAATGAATTTCGCTTGAAAAATTTGGCACTTAGAACAAAGAGGTTATAAAATATATGCTGAACCGAAAGAGGTAGACCAAAACGGATTTCAGATTCAGAAAGAGCACACTCAAATTAGTAAAACTGCATCATTACCTGATTTTCGATAAAAAGTGGATATAGAACGATTTTGCTTTCCGCTGACGAAATTTAAAGAAATTTCCGTTCTTACAAAGTTTTCTTCCTAAACGACTGTTGAAGCCTTCTAGAGCACTATTTGTTCGTATTCTCTCATTGTAAACAGAAAATGTTTGTGGTGTTTCCTTTATGAAAAAAACAAATGTTTATTGGTAAGACACATACAGGGTGGCGCACGAATCGTGCTACAAAAATAAAACGTAATAACTTTTTTTCTGTGTGAGTAATCGGCTTATTTTTTTTTTATTTTGTAGGTTACTATTTAGATTTATAAAAATGGATGCTTGGGATACGGAGAAAAGAATTTGGATAGTGCAACGGTACCATGCTTTGCAGTCCGTCATTTCCGTCCAAAGGTAATTTAGGCGGGAGTTTGGCGGTAATCCCCCGAGTGGATGGACCATTATGAGGTTTGTAAACATGTTTGCGGAATCTGGAAGCATCGCACGAAGGCCGTACCATCGAGATGCCAATGTTCAGGTTCAGGATACAATCGCAGCAGTAGCATCTGCAATACAGGCCAATCCGAGCGTTTCGACCCGAAACTTATCGGGGCAAATTGGAGTTAGTAGACGGTCATTACAACGGATACTTCATGACGATTTAAACTTGTTTCCGTACAAAGTCCAAATTACTAGCAAGTTAAACCCTCAGGATTTGCCTGTTCGCCTGGAATTTTGCCAAAAAATGATATCAATGGCCGAAGAAGACAACACATTGATCAATTGTTTGTTCATGTCTGATGAGGCCCATTTTGATCTTAACGGCAATGTAAACAAGCAAAATTGCCGTATATGGAAAGAGTCTAATCCAGAAATGCTCCATGAGACGGAACTGCACCCAGAACGAGTCACTGTGTGGTGCGCAGTTTCATCAAGGTGTATTGTCGGGCCGTACTTCTTTGAAGAAAACGGTGTAACCGTTACTGTCAATGGGGACCGTTATTTAAAGATGTTGAAGGAGTTTTTTTACCCAGAACTTTAAATGAATTAAAGCAGTCCATAACGACAATAATTGAGGCCGCAATGAATAGTTTTTTGATCAGGTGCCGCATATGCGTGGGAGAGCGTGGAGGTCATTTGCGATCTATAATCTTTAAAAACAACTAACTATTTAAAATAAAATTTAATTTTCTAACCAATAAAAAATAAATAAATGAAATACATCGATTAAAAAAAAAGTTATTTGAATTTCTTATTGTAGCACAATTGGTGCGCCACCCTGTATTTTTGAAAGCTGAGTTTACCTGCAACATCCACTGTCTTTTAAAATATGCCATAAACAATGACAAACTAGTCGAGTCAATTGTATTTGCTTCATTTTCAATTAACTACAATGCTTTGTGTATGTTCGCAACATTTAACAAAGGCAATGTCAATAACTTTTTAAAAATTTTGGTAATGTTTGTATTTTTTTTTCATAGTCTTTAAAAAATCTGTAATTTTAGAAGCTTTTCTTCTTAGGGCGGAAAGACATCGCTAAGAGCGATTCGTAAACTCCTCTCAAAGTCGGTTGTAAATGAAGAAGCATGGAACTCAAATAGGTTTCGGTCAATAAATGTGAATAAATGATTGTACATATTCGTTGACTTATTTGTGGCTAAGATATATAAGAATGGGTAAGCCTAGTGGAAAAAATAAAAAAAAAAACATGAATTTATTAACATTTTTCTGTAGTATGCTTTGAATAAAATTAAAGGCAAAGAAAAAAATGTTAAACATTTTCAAAATCAAAATCGCCCGATTTTTTATTTGATTATTTTCAATATCTTGCAAACTGAAATAAATTTTTAAATTTTTATTCTTTTTGACAAAGTACTACTTCCGAAATTCAATTTGCAAACTGAAATTAATTTTTTGATTTTCATTCTGTTTGACAAAGTACTCCTTTCGAAATTCAGTTTGCAAGACTCTGAAAATAATGAAATAAAAATCTGGCGATTTTTTCTTAAACTAATTTCGAAAAACAGTTTTTTTCAGTCTGTTTGGAGTCTGGAGAGTCAAAAGTGTAACTTACGTGTTCTGCATAAGCGAAATGAACAATTATTAATTGCTTGTAACCACATGATGTGGGCACAACATTGAATGTCCGAAAAGTATCGGGCATTTCTCCTATAAGACGGGTCATTTTTCTGCCCATAAATATGGTGTACGCGGAATTATTTTCCAAAATAGTATGTTGATAAAACTGCATTTTATCGCTTAGTTTCGAAACCCCATTGCTTTGCATAAAAATTTCATTTTCGTAGCATTTTAAAATATCGGCTGGGCTAGTTGGGCATTTCGGTAAGCTTTGATTTTTAATTTTATTCAGTCCCCTTTTTACACGTTTAAAATTAATATTCACAGATTCATCATTTAAATTTGCGCGGTGCTCGTCAAAAATCTCCCGGACTGTTAGCCTGCGCTTTAAATTCTTATTCTTTCACTTAAAATTCTCATTTTTTTAACCGTTTTTCCTTGGCTCTCATGTAGATGATGAGCTTAATTTGTTTTCATAAGTTCCTTACTTAGTTCATTAATTATTATGCTTCCCTTGCAACACTTATCAAAATAGCACCTGTATCGTGAAATATTATTTTATATATATTTGTTTTTCTTCATGATCATATATTAACACACTATTTTTCCTGAAGCCCGCAATATATTCAATTCGATTTTCCATATTTTAAAGCAAAACTTCACTTCACACTGTTTTCACTAATAATGAATCGTATTGACTGCACTTATCCAAGATAAGCTTAGGATTTTGTTAAGATAATGTGATAGCAAACTGCACTTTACGGTTTGTTGTCCAATGCTAAATGTTGGAAGTTAGTTCCCTCTTCATATTTTTGAATGTGTACTTATTTCCCATAAGAAAGTGGACTTAGTTCCCACCTTACATGGGAACTAAGTCACCTTTAAGAAAGTGGTTTTATTTCCCACTAGGTGGGAACTAAGTCCCTCAGTGGACTTAGTACCCAGGGACCTATTTCCCAGGGAGTTATTTCCCTGCATCCTATTAACGACCTACTTAAATTTGTAAATAAAACGGGGTGGCTTACCAATCCGTAGGTTTTTCATAGGTATACAGTTTATGGGGGTTATGAACCCCTGGGGCATCACAACGGATCTACATTGATCTAAGTGTGGCACGTACAGGTTTCTCTTGTCCTGCCAACCCACTTACCTAACCTAGCCTAACCTACGTGGAGAACTCATCAAGTTAAACTTTAATAGATCAATTGTGAAAAAGAGCAACTTATGGCACTCACCACTCACCATAATTTGATCGTCAAGCTATCCGGAGCCCCCTCTGTTGAACTCGCCCGTCTTGTGTAGGATGGCGAATGAAAAAGTTGCGTCAAGATCGACCTAACCAATACCTTTGATGTCGAAAAAGTATTTAGCTCCAATGACCAACTATACGGTCTGTAGAAACGCCAAATCGACAAAGTTGTCCAGCTCTTGAGACAGTTTGGGCGGTTAAAACGAACGCATTTCAGGGCTGCAGCCAGAGGAGTATTCAATTTTAGCTCGGAGCATGACATAAGGAGGCGCTCTCATGAGTAATGGACCTTCTACAGCTTGAAATGTGCAACTGGATGCAGTTAGTTTGGAACCGAGTTCACTGGCGAATTTGCAATAAAACGAAAATTTCTTTAATTGTTCGATTAATTTTATTTAAGCACCCCATTAGATACATAACCTCACATAATCAACTCATTTCACATTCTGCAATCGCATCGAACCCCGTAACATGGTTTTAAATGCGATTTGCAACCAAATGCGAAATTCTTCAAAATTGCAAAGCTCCAGAAATCCATTTTATTTTGAAAATAAATTCCTAAAATTAAAGCAAGATGTATATATAAAAATAAATTCTCTCCCAAAATGATTTTGTGAAGCAGTGCAATTTTGACAGGTCATCGTTTTCTTTTTTTTTCTATTTCTACAATTTGACTTTTCTATTAGATATATGTGATCTTCTTTTACCATTGCTTACCACTACTGGAGTAAATTATAATTTTTTTTTATTTTTAATTTTATTTAAACATAGTATCTATATATCAAGAGTTTAAGTTCATTTTGTGTTTTACTAGATAATAATGACTTAAGCGGACGGATGTGTTCAAAGGGTTTCTCTGTTGTGTCGTTTAAATTATTATTTATCTAAGAATTAAATAGTTAATAATATTATGACAAGATTGAAAAAAAGTATCCTAAATAAACATATAAAATAAAAACAAAAAAAAATAAAAAAATTGCATAGAATTAGAATACCGGATAAACTTTGGCAAAAAGTATCCTAAACGTAATAAAAAGTTGTTGTGTTTTTTTTTGTTGTTGTTTAATTATACCTGAGTGATCGGAGACATCACTGCATATTCTCTCAAAATATCTATCTCGATCAGAGGATATAATAAATAAAGAGGAAACAAGAGAATACAGTCACACGAAGAGGAAAAGGAAAGGGAGAACCCATCACCATTTGAATAAGTCGCTTTTCAATACTCTATGACGTTAAGGAATATGCAAGTGTTAAATGCCAGAGATGTACGTGAGGGATAACTCGCAGGACATCTCTGCGATATTAGTAGGCAATGTACTTATTGCCTATTATTATCTGAGTTAAGTTCTTAGGACTATACGTAGGGCTGGTTGGTCATGTTATTCATGCGCGTGTAGTTTTGTTTACAAATTAAAATATCGACTAAAATATTAAAGTTAGACTTTAAATATATATATATATATCCAGGACTCTGTTGGTGTTCGTTGTTTTAGTTGAGATAATTTTGGGATATCCTTGAAGCTTACAGCTGGCCAGGACTGCTTGTTGTTTCGTATGCACCAATTTACGTTCAAAAATGTTGAATTAGGAAAAATTGTATAACCTAAAATTTGCTTGGAAGATTCGTTCTTGCTAGTGACATATCTAGCTGCTATGGCTGAAGGCTGTGTTCGTATATGGTCCACTGTAGATGGAGCTGCCTGAATTTGAGACCGTTTTTGTGCGTCGTCGAGCCATGATGCATAATACGGCGGCCACTACGGCTAACATGAGAACAAGCCCAGCAATTGCTATGGCAATGGCGAACGTACGCTGCGACACGCAAAGGGCATCATCAAGTGTCTGCAATCAACCAGAGAAAAGGATAATTACTGTGTGTTTGTGTTGAAAAAATATAGAAAAGCTCAAGTCTTTGGGTCATTATAGTCAGCAGGCGCAATACACATTCATGGGATTGACTTCCTTTTCAAAATAATGTACCTAAGGCTTGAATTTTTATTTAGGCTCCTGTGTTAATAAAAATATGCCCAAGTGATAAGTAAACCCAACTTTGCTTATCCGACTGTTCGCAATCACTCACCTTCTCCCTCAAGACAGAATCATCGTCACTCTCTGACACATCGACGTTCTCATTCACATAGAGTCCTGAATACACTTCGATCGTAGCCGGTAGACCTTCGTCATCTTTTCCATTAGCCTGTCGTTTCGGTCGTTTAGAATTCTCTCCGCATGCCGGTGCCTATATAAATAAAAATACATTTTATACATTTTAAAACACAACAAACACCCTTCCAAGGCATTACCTTTCGACAGTCGGGATCCTCGACAGCGCATAACCTCACGTTGCACTGATAGTAAACAGATGCTGTGTACGGGAATTTATGCGCAGGGAATGTGACATTGGCCGCCAGCCTGTCATCGGAATATTTGAACTGACCCATTATCTCGTTGTCCATTGGGCATCTACAAACAATAAGTTCTTAAGCATACAAGACATATAGCTAACATGCAGGCAACATACCCATCTTCTCCAACAAGTCGCTGTTCACCCCAGCCGAGACCGTCACGTACCAAACAATCGGTCACATGCAATCCGTACACATCCTGTTTGTCAATGTTTATCACAATCGTCAGAGGATCACCGATCTTCACGTTCTCTGCAATGTGTTTGTCCTCATTGTAGATCTTCATATGGCAACCGGGCATTGGCAGTTCACTGATTGCATTGTCATCGTCATCGTTATCCTCGATCGGTATGGATGAATCGCTGAATTTATCCAATGATCGTCCGTAATCACGACGATCAGCGGTTTGTTTGTATGCATCTGGTTCGTCTTCATCGCTACGGAGTGGTTGAGGATTTTCGGCATATTTTGAAATGGAAGCCGAGTTGCGCCATTTGTTGTTGGTGGCGGCATCACGACTCTTGTAACGGCAACGTACATGATAGCCACGTCCCAAATCGGTGACAAGTTTCAGATGGGGCTGCAGCACAATTGTATTGAAGAATTCAATACCACCATCGTCCTGGAAGATAAAGCAACATCAAATGTGTTAAGTTGTGTGTACTTTTTAATTGAATATTATATGTATAAGATGCAAGAGATATTCTCTGTCAAAATGTACCATATGAACCTTAGGTTGAGATCAAGAGTGGCCCAGTATAGGCGCTTTAAAAATGTTGTGCAGGAGGGAAGCTTACACGTTTTGCACTGCGAGGAAGTAGAAATTCAGGTACAAAAATGTAAGCTTCCTTACAACTAAAGACGCGAAAAAAATATCACAATTGTGGTATTCCTGCCAAACTCGTCAGTCGTTTAGGATGACAACGGGAAAGCTGTATCATTAATTTAAAAAAAAAATATGTATCAAACAAATTATCTCAAGCACGCAGAGGCAAGATTTTTCAAAAGTCCATTAAGACTCGCATGCTTGGTAACTGAATATGTACGCGTTCAGTTTTATAGAGCGCGGAAATCAAAAAAGTAAATGTCAAAGCAAAGCCTGCTTTTGGGGTTTACAAAGTTTCCTGGTTGCCCTAATATTCCAGTGGTATTTGCAAAATTTCACTGGATAATGGAGAACGTTTTTCCGGTTGTTTTTCGACTAATTTTTGAGTAATTTTTTAGAGCGTTTCTTAGAACGGTGTTTGATCTGTTTTTCGAGACAGTTTTCAAACAGTTTTTTGTTTATTTATTTAACTACTAAATATTTAAACCCGAGTAAGTTCTGTAATAAATTAAAAATAAAAACGTAGTTATTTTAACAAATTTACTAAGTAATAACATGAGCGACGCTAATTTTGACATAAATTGTGGACCGACGAAAGCCAACTACCACTGGTGCGTTAACGAGTACCGGAATAGAAGCATCTGACATGGATTTAGAGGTTAACGATGTAAAACCAAGTACATTATGCACTGTCAACAAAAAGTGGATCCCAACATCAAAGATAAGGCAGAATATTAGAATCCAATAAGCAGCTATAACTTTGAGCGAATCCGGACGGTATAAATTCATTTATATTGTATCCTTTGAAAATAAAATAAAATAAATAAAATAAAAACTTTGAGGTATAAACTTTGGGACTTTGTCTACCCTTGTCTAAGCATTTATCACATACAAAACAACATCTCATCGAAAATAAACTCGAAACATTCTTTGCAAGACTTTCTGTCCCGTAACTGTTTTGGGGCAAACGAACTCAAGGGAAATGCTTTTTAATAAGGCCTATAACCTATAAGCCATTTCGTAATAGCAATAACAACCGGGAAAGTTTATCGGGCACTCCAAAAACAATTTGATGTTTCAAATAAGTATCTTTACAGACAGTACGTTCTTTCTGTCGAATCAAATTTAAAGACAAATAGTATACGCGTTTGGAGCTTTATTAATAGCAAAAAACAATCTAATGCTATTCCTAACTGTATGCGTCTAAATAATGTGTTTTCATCTGACACAACCATCTGTAATTTGTTCGCTAAACATTTTCAATCTGTATATTCTTGTGGTACTACCACACCTATACTCTCTAGTAATAGCCCAATGTCCTGTGATCTCTTTAATATCGGCAACTTAGAATTTTCAATCCCGGAAGTTCAAATTGCTCTATCTTTGTTAAATTAAGATAAAAATCCTGGTATGGATGGCATTCTCCCAAATTTTACTTCTTCAAAAATGCTTTCTGTGGCCCTGTTTTTAGTTTTTAATTTGTCTCTCCGGTCCGGAATTTTTTTTGAAAAATTGGAAGAGCTCATTTTCAACGCCCATGTATAAATCTGGATCGAGACATGATATTACTAACTATCGTCCAATCTGTAAGATTTCAACTATTCCTAAGTTGTTTGAAAAACTAGTTTGTGACAAACTAGCACCTCTCTTAAAGAGACTTATCTCTCCGTTTCAATATGGCTTCGTCGCAGACAGATCTACTACCACAAATCACTCAATTTTTTTGTAATTCCGCCTTGAATTACCTTGAGAATGGTTTGCAATGCGATGTAATATATACGGATTTTGCTAAAGCGTTTGATCGCGTTAACCACAGTATATTAATTTCCAAACTAACTGGCTAAGGACTTCACTCCAATTTCCTAATGTGGATACATTCCTACTTAACTGATCGTATCCAGTATGTTCGCATAAATGACACGTTCTCGTCACCAGTTTATGTCACCTCTGGAGTACCTCAAGGTAGTCATTTAGGGCCTCTGCTCTTCCTTTTGTTTATTAATGACATTCCTGACTTGTTTTTGAGTTCCCAGTGTCTAATGTTTGCCGACGATTTGAAGGTGTTCCGACCTATACGTTCAGTTCACGATTGTATTCTTTTACAAGAGGATTTTGAACGACTATCCAAATGTCTCTAAATGTCAAAGCCTTTCTTTTTATCGTAACCTCTCTCCAATTCGCTTTACGTACGTAATCGATAATACCCCTCTGTCCATTATTTCATTCAAAAAAGATCTTGGAGTTATTTTTGACGTAAAACTTAGCTTTTGAAAGCACATTGAGTCTTTGGTTGCCAAAGGTAATCAGATGTTACGTTTCGTTTTGCGAAATTCAAAAGACTTTAAAGATCCACATACTCTTAAATGTTTATTTTTTGCATTTGTCCGATCTTACCTTGAATACTGCAGTATAATACGGAATCCGTTTTATGAAGTACATTCTATTAGAATAGAGAGGATCCAAAAGCGTCTTACTAGAGTAGCCGTTCGTAGACTGCCATATTGAAATGCCATCTTACGATACGAGGTGCAAATTATTTGGTAACTTACATCTTTTTAAACGGAGGCAATATTTTTCAATTATATTTATTAGTGATTTGATCAATGGTCATATCGATCATTAATTGGCTTTTATGCTCCTTCGAGAGCTCTTAGAAATCGTCTTTTATTTTATATACCTTATCATAGGGTTAATTATGGATGCAAGAACCAATTTGAAGATGCCTTAGGGAATCCAATAAATATTGGAGTATATTCGATTTTCATCTTAGTAGGGTTACATTTATGAATATTGATTCTGTTGTTAAGCTTTGGTGGTCGTTTTTAAGAATATTTTTTTTTTTGTATTAAGAAATCTAGCGAGAACAGTAGATGTACTCATTTGATTGAAAATAAATAAATTACCATAAAAGGGAATATGCTTAAGCTTAATTCAAGGATCTGCACATTCAAAGTTTTAAGAACGCTCCGTCCTGCAGTCTTCAATTGTAAAGAAAGTATATATTAAGTCGAGTTCCGAAAAGACTAAAAATAGGAAACCTTGATAGGGACTGCGGTCTTTAACCATCTTCAAGCTTTTCGTGTTTTGAAATTCTCTGTATAGACCAAAATTAACAGAGGTACATTTGTTCAGTTCCACATTTTAAGTCCAAATGGCTGCCGCTGCATCGCCGCCTCGGTCTATGCTGCGTCGGGTTCTGTAATAATTTGTTCGTTTATTTTACCCTATCCATAAATATACAAGGTGGCGCAAAAGTAATCCTCCTATCAGAAAATGCTATAAATTTTGGATTGGCCCCTAATGTCAGTTCTGTTTTGACATTTGTGTAGTAAACACATGCGAAATACACGTTAATAAACAATGTTACGCTACACTGCTCCAGAACGCGGAATATGGGTGACTATTTATTTGAGCAATAATCGGTCGGTGACTTTGGCACAACGTGAATTTCGTCGCAGATTTCCTAGCCGTCCAACGCCTACTGGTGAAACACTGCGACGTTTAGCCGCTCGCCTCGAAGAGACTGGCACAACACGAGACGTTGCCAAGAGTGGCGGGCCCCGGAGCGCCCCGTTGTGCCGAGAATATCGCCTCTGTTGACGCGGCCATTTTTTTTTTCGAGAACACCGCTGGTCAAACGACAACAGTGAACGGTGCACTCTATAGGGCCATGTTTACCGATTTTTTTCTACCGCAATTGGACGATTTAGGACTGGAGGACATGTGGTTCCAACAGGACGGAGCTACGGCACACACTGCGCGAGCCACAACCGATATTCTGAAAGCGGTGTTCCCGGGTCGTTGCACTAGCCCGCAAGATCGCCTGATTTGACCGCTCCAGACTTCTTTTTGTGGGGCTTTTTGAAGTCGCGGGTTTATGTCAACAAGCCTCAGACTCTTGCAGCTCTTATAGACAATATCCGTCAAGAATGTGAGGACCTATCGCCGGAAATTTTGGCCAAAGTGATGGAAAATGGGCTCAAATGACAATCAACTGTGGCGGCGGCCATTTGCATGACATCATATTCTCGACTTGATGTAAAAAAAATTAAAAGACCAAATAAAAATAATCCACAAGACAAATCAAAGTTTTTCATTTTTTTTTAAATTACAGCCAAAAAACATCGGAAGGTTATTTTTGCGCCACCTTGTATTATAGTTTTGGTGAATAGTGCAGGTATAACTAATAACCATTTCAGTCCTCTGTAACCAATCGTCTCGAAGGTTAAAAGTGACTTAGAGCTTACCAGATCTGAAATATGCAAAACAACTAAATCTTACAGAAGATAAATATTCTGGGCGCCTTTTTTTTTGAACAAAGAGAGCATAACGAAGGCTTGTAGTTCTAAGCCTAACATGAATAGTGAACTTTCTTCTTAAAAGTTTAAAATATTGGGAATGGGAATTATGCTCCGGCAGTCACTGTCAGTTATTTCAAACGAGCTATATATATATACAGATTTCGAGAGATATTCGAATCGGATCACCATTGTCAGGTCTCTTTTCGTCTCTCGTCCACTGTAAATCTTACTCAGAGAGACTCTCTGGATTGCTCCACAGTTCATCTCTGCGCTCGATTCCTAGTGTTAACGTTAGCATCTATTTATGGGAGATCTGTTTCATCGACTGGGTCTCGACCCAATGATTTCCCATACGACATAGCCCAAGGCTTTCTGGGAATTGTAAGTAGCTTTTAGAACGAGTTTCATAGAAAATTGTTTAATTCGTGTTTATAGGTTTGGGGTTAACTACGAACATACATAAAATCCTCTCGAGTTCGGCTATAGTAACTTATAGATAACCAAACTTTGAGAAGAAAACCCCTTGATAAGCAGGGTATCCAACTCGTAGGAAAATAATCGCGACATGCCGATGCGATATAGTGAAAGTGAAATTGCAACTGCCCAAAAATATTTACTTCTAAGGGGTGATGCATTTTTGCAATTTCAGAAAATACCACCAACGATGGTGCCGCCGTTACTCGAAAACGGTAAACAAATTCTACATCGTTCCATTTGTCCGAATTGATTTTTAGCACTTCGCAATATTGACGATTCCATCATGTACAATCTCCGCACGTTCATCGCTATCGTTTGATTGATCACTATATATTCCATATGACAGAAGGCAAATTGTGCATGGATGATTATTTCTTATAGGGAGAGGTCCCAGGTTCGATTTTCGAAATCTTAAGGTTTTTTTTTTACCACTGTGCTACCTCTCGCGAACGTCTGACAAATATCCGAGAGTGTAAGCTTCTCAATTCGCCGTTTGGACTCGGCATTCAATTTTTCGTTCCAAAAAATGAAAAACTCACACAAAGCGAATGGATGTGGGAATCTAGGCCTTCGGACCTGTTGCTTCAACTAATTATTTTATTTCTTTTTATTATTATATTTATTAACTTTGACGAACAACTTAATATATAGATTTCGAGAGATATTCACACAACTGACTCAAAACTGAAATAATTCCATTAAAAACATGACAGAAACGAAAATATCTAAATCAGCCATTTACAGCAAATACAAGAAAAATTCCTTCCCACTGGGGCGACCAATACTTTTGAAAATTGGGGCAACACCAAATTTATACCAAACGACAGATTTTTTAAGTTCCAGAAACTGAAAGTTCACCCCCAACAAAGAAAACCACACGAAGTTGAACTAAAAATCTCTAAAACTCCAAATTAAGGAAATCCCCTAAAAAAAGCAACAAATACAACAATAGAAACACAACTTCCACGCAAGCAGCTGGTTGTTTATAATATCCATTCAGGAAATATTTTCATTCACAGGTTGTCCATGCAGTTATCCCTACCAACGCATGCGATTGTGTTAAGCAGGAACCCCTCCCATCTAGACAAACATCATGCGCATAATAAATTAATGAATAATTCGATAGAAAATGTCATCAAAGCGATTCTAATAAATTAATTACATCACCGACAACCGGACATTTGTACTTTGTCCACGTCGTTGTAGCATGTAAGTATGAACACGATATTTATAGGAGTTAGACATTTTCACGATAAACCGATGACAGGGAGAATATGTATCTAACGATTCAGCAACACCTCCCATCCAAGTCGCGCAATTAGCCGCATTAGCCAATTAATCATCCATTGCGAAAAATACTCGCAGATACACACTTCTTGTAAAAGATATTCTCTTGATATTCAGTGAGAGTAAAGAAGAAAAATCGGTTACCACAACTAAGAGCCCTTTGAAAAGAAGTGCAGTTCGCACTTGAACTCTTTTGTTTTGACGAATGGTGGGCATTCAACGATGGGAAGGAAATGATCAGGGTATTCACAGGAAACCGTTTACTTCCTCCATTTCTGTTGCGCCGTAAAGTTTTTTTCCCTATAAATCCCCAATCGAAATTCCAGTACCTTTCACCACACACATTCATCATTCCGTAGGTGATTTTAAGCAATTCACTCACGTAACTACTCAATTCGTATGTGTTTGCATGCAGTGCGTAATTTTTAAGGCGAAAAAGAACGGTTGACTTGCGGTCTCCCCGCCAGCCACGATACACAGAGCCCGAGCTAAGAATAACTCTTTCTTATGGCAACTCTACGAGTATATCGGTCGGCACCAGAACAACTCAACAAGAAACGTTATTCTCATCAAAGTACACCTGATTAATTGTAACCGACTTCTGCGATTAGATCATGTGTGCCGGTATGAGTGAGTTTGTTAAATTCCCAAACGGCCGTCATCATCGGCTGCACGATTTCCGTCCCAATCCCAAGACCAACAATTGAACTCATTCTTTGTTTTTGTTTTTTCCTCCATCCTTCTATTCGAGTGCACTCCTCATTGTTAAGAGAGTGTACGCTGGCGAACAACAGACTACAAAGTGTGTACAGTACGTGCCAATGGCTATTTGTGTTTCTGGGAAGATAATCACTATGGACATGTTATTATCCTCAAGATGTGATGACGGATTAGATGGATTTTTAGAATTCTCAGTTTTGAAATGAATTTTTAGAATTCAAATTGGAAATATCCACGCGGTTGTTGTTCGCTTACGGAATCGGTATGTAATTGGAGAAATGACGAGGAATACCATACGAAGAACGGATGTGAGATAATACCACATTCTGGCGAGACGGATGCAATAACAGTATTTCTTTGCTTCATCATAGTTGACTGCATATATCAGTTTGTTGAATGTATTCCCATTTAATATGGGAAGACACCTTCTAAACTCATATCCAATGGCAACTGTACAATAATTGACTCATCATTTTGGTTAAGGTAGCGAACCAATTATGGATTTTTATTGTGTTGCTTTGTATCGCAGCAGGCTGGATGAAAAAATCCAGCAACTTTGGTTTATCGGCCCATTAAACTTAGGTCGTCTGAACGAGGTATTAGCATATTCACAAAGTGTAGGTCGACACATCGAATGTTGAAATAACAAATGTAAGGAATTGATTAACATTTTTATTGTGTAAAGTGACGACAGCATTGAGACTTCAAGAAAACAGAAGAGTGTATGTATGGATAGTACCTACGTTCGAATTATTTTTATTTCAATAATGGATTAGTTCAAGCTGCCCACATAAATATAGCTCCTGCGTCATCTATCGTACATTGACTGTATCACTGCGAAACTCAAAATTGATTTACCCGCCACCGACCTACTTATGGATTTTAAGGTTGCCCTTGATAGCGTTTATTCTGAGAAGCTGACATGCAGAGTTTAGGCACATCAGCCAAATTTAGGTTAGAGTTGGATCCCTTCCGTAAAAAGAGTTCTACCTCTTGCTTTGAGAAAAGGTCTTGGACAGGGTGATTAAAAGTAAAATGGGCAATTTACCAGGTTGTATATGTTGTACACATTTTCGCACACGGTTTTAACTATTTGTTTTATTGACACACGGTTATGAAACATTAAGCAGATGTTTGTTGAGATGTTTCATGCGTTTCAGTGCGTCTTTTACCAACATTTTTTGTAGCGCTATCCAAACGTACATCATTTTATCAATAGGCTTCAGGATTGTCGTTCCGGTTACGTTGTTTTTTTTTAAACTGAATTTTCTGGAATAAGGACCGAATGAGATGTGAAGCTTCGTAGAAGGGGAGAATGTTTTACATTTTTTTATTCATTTGATTGCAATTGATAACAAAATACAGAGCTATACGGAGCTATAAGGGTGAGATTGTGCGTTAGTATTAGTTGGCGCTGTAAACCCTGATGTGAGTGGAATACAGTTGAAATTGAAAATATCCTCAAAGGATGGTTTGTTCAACAGCAGCTGCATGGCAAATATGACTGTTTTGTGTGCACTATCCACACCACTACTTCAGAGTGCGAATTTTAGAGAAGGATCCCAACAAGCGACAACTGTTAATTCAATAAAAATAAAAAGGTAGACCTACTTCGAATTGAATAGAAGTGGCCAAACAGCCTTTTGCACTTTGAAATACAAATTTTTATAATAATAGTTGTTTGTGAAAGTGAAGAAACCGACAAAAAGACAGCGTGGGACGTGTAAACTAATTCCTCGATTGTTTTCTCACTGAAAGACTAGCAAAGATGTGAAAATATCATCCCTACCGAGGCGTCCGTTTGGTAAAAATTCCGAAACAATAAAAGTCAAATCTATTCGGAGTTCAGATTGCGTTCGAAGTATCTGTTTTGGATTATAAATAAAACATTATAAACGCGTCTATTTGACATTAAATTATTCCGCGGCAATTTGCTGTCGAAGAGTTTCGGAAAAAATGTGCCGTATAGCTGTCAAAAGTAAGTGACAGAACGCGGTACAACGCAAGGTCGTCGGAGAATTTTCCCGAAAGTTGTATCGTAACGGATATCTCGAAAGAAATTTCTTCGATTTCGTACAAATCGGAGAAAACTCCATTCCGAACGGATACCTCGATAGGGGTGTATACTAACTGTTCCCTAAAAACAGATCAAATGTTGACCGCTTCGTTTTTTCTAGCAACTCTTGGTTTGTCGGCCTACAACTCGAGAACCACTGACCCGGTTTGTACGCTTTTTGTTTTAGTCTTTGCATAGGTTATCTGGGAAAGTTTTAGCTGATGTAGACGAGTGAAAGACCAAGAATGATATATTTTGTAGTAAACCATCGAAAATCAAAACCAAAATGGTATCTATTCGAGAAATCCAACAATTGACCAGCCCCCCCAAACCCTGCATTTTATGAAGAGTAACAAAACAAGTCTCTTACGAAGCATCAGCACAAAGGGCTCATTGTGACTCGCGACCTCCATAAGCAAATAGAAAAGCATTGAATACCACCAGGTTCTCTGTAGAAGATCGATCGAAAAAACAGGAACAAACTTGGGTGGAAGTTATACTGTGAAACTCCGAAAGAATGTTCGGAAGTCTTACAACTAGGTACAAAGAACGTGCCAAAGAAAATAATGTTTGGAAATCTTACAACTAGGTACAAAGAACGTGTCAAGCAAGACTCGAACAGAGACCAGCAGAGAAATCTTTTATTAAAACCAAATTCATTGATTGGGATATGGAAAAAAAATAGTCTGCAGTAGAGGCATCAGGCTCTTAAACATTCCATACAGGAATTTATCTGGAGTGATTGCTTCAAACCAGTCAGTCTGTCAGTCAGCGAACTGGTTAGAGTCTGTTAGCCCAAAAACTGACCAAATATTAATGCACCTCAGCAGATTTTGTATAGCACAAGTCGATTCCGTAGAGTCTCTATTCCAACCCGAACAACGCAGTAGATCTCGTCTCATGTGGTGCCCGCAAATGGAGCAGACTAATATTTTGGTAATCATACGTTTTTGCAACTTTAAAGGGTCGCGTTTGTTTATAATGAATAGCTTAGGTAATGAAACGGAACGAGGTGGGCAAAATCGACCAGAAGCCGTCTTGTGAGCATTTAATTAAATATTTATAACTCTTACAACTTCTAGCTACCTCATCCAACAAAAGCCAATTATCGGCCAGTACAAGGTTCTTCAACTAAGTCTACACTTCCATTCAGAACTTTAAGTACCAAAATGTCTGTCATGTGTCAAGTGTTCACCTTGAGAAGAAGATGTACCTGCTGATTACCTCAGGCATTGGTCATTTTCATCGTCAGCCAACCGTGCAACATATAATGAATGTAATTAACCTGTTGCATCTGAAACCGTGAACAAAATTTATTCTTCCCCCCCGCACTGTACACATTCGAGTAAAGAAAACTATTCCACATGAACGCTTGTGTATGCGCATTAATTAGCATTACTTCTGAGTGAAAAGAATATAAATCCGCCATTGTAGCGGAGCTATGTTTAAAGAACCATAGCTGCTTGAAGAAAATTTCAGACAGACCTAATATTATAATTAAACAGGAAAATGGGGAAGACATTCCAGTCAAAGAGTGCTAACCAAATTAATCAGTTAGACTCACTCAACATGCAGACACGCTGAGTTCGTTGTCATCAACAACACTGAGTGACATTGGACAGAGAGCTGTCTGTGTCGCATCAAAAGTCGCGCATCATCGACCATGAAATTTCCGATAGATTCATGGAAACTGTCAAGGTTATCGACTGCCCGCCCACCCACGACTCGGAGCGCGCAGGTGGTTCAAAAGAAAATAAGATTACTATTGGCCGTATCAATTACACGTCGAGTGAGTGGTGTTTAAGTCGATACCCATGAATGGACTGTCCAAAGTTGTTTGCACCTACCACCAAATTCGATTTGTCTGGGCCAAAAAGGGCCCCCAAACACGGTGTGTTATACAACACCCAAACAGTTCAATACAATGGTTGACTGGTGTTTCTGTATGATCGTTCTTCATATTTCATGGTAGCCATTGTTCAAATGGAAGCCGATTGACTTTTGAAGTTCAGTTACAACATATCGATTTTATGGGTCAAGTTCGGCTGCACCGGCAGCTATACGTATGAAATAATAATTTGTAATAAATTTATTTGCAACTTTTAGTGCAAACGAAGCAACACCGTTGGATGGTAAAATAACCGTGACGAACTACAATTTACAAAAGCCATTCAATAGAGAACGGAGAACATGAGGCTAAGTCTTGTCGGCGAGGTGAGTGTGTCTTTCAAAGACCACAACAACCATCTGATGTGTGCCGTCGAGCGAGAAACTTTAATTAATACCTACTGTCGGCGATGGAGGAGCGATGACCGCTGGTCATTTTTTATAATGGATAAGATTCTGAAGAAAGTATCGAAGAAAGAACCACAGATCAGATTTTCGTTTCGGCGAATTCCTTCAGGTCAAGACAATGCAAAGATTTGCAAATTAAGGGGAATGTCTTTTTAACTAATTCTAATTCTTAGTATGCTGTGTCAACAACCTTTAGATTGAGATATTGTGCGTTTTTTTTAAGCATAGTATAAAACTGAGGTAAAGTTTTTTTTTTTTGTGCAAAGTAAGGGGATTTCGCTAAAAAAGATCCAACAAATATTAGAACGTGGATGCGGAGGTTAATCACATGAGTGTGCAGTTTCGAAAACCATTGGAAAATGTTTAAAAATGTGTCAAGAGGTAGTTTTGCGAAGCTTTTTTCGGGGCAGTGGAACTCTCAGATGTTTGTCAGAAGCTCACAAGAGGTAGAGCAATCGGAAAAAGCTTCAGGTGTATGTTGGTATTTTCAGGGGTTGAACCGGACATGTTTGCGACTGTTTCGTTGCATCCACTGTGAATATAGACCATCAAAACGGCAACTATGGTGGAAGTAAAAACTAATGACGGGTACAACTTGAGGTTAGTGTGTTGCACTACTAAGCCAGGCGTCCCAGGTTCGATCCCCGAAAATACACAAAAAAGGTTTTTTTTTTAACCTCTAGCGAACGAATGGACAAACATCCGAGAGTATACATAATTGTCATGAAGGAGATTTTCAATTAGCCGTTTCAACTTAGTATGAAATTGTAGATCTCTTCCTCTTCTTCTTCTCCTCTTCTAAAACCCACGCAAACCGAAAGGTCGTGACGGACCTGTTGCAACAACTAATTTTTTTTTATTTATTTATTTAATTGCTTGCTCTGTTTTAATAGTTCGAAATCAGTTCTTATCTAGACTGTTTGCATTATAATTATTTCAAGATCGAAAAGTCGTTCAACAGTTTGATGAAAAAATTAAAAGTAACAACCTTTTGCGATGTAGCGTAGAGAGTTTAAAAAATGTTCCGGAAATCAGAAAAATAGTTCAAAGCTGAATATGTAACTTTTAAACAAATTAGCTGCCTTCTAAAGAGAATAATGAGTATCTTACTAAATGCTTTACAAAAACGATAAGAAACCACAAATTTTTGAAAAAAATACATCGCTGCATCAAAAAAAAAAAAAATTTAAAAACTATTATGTTAATCTTAAAAATATATAGTTCTTTAGGGAGAGTAGCAATTCTGTAAAAATAGTTAGCTCGTTCTTAACTTTGCAAAAAGCCCTAAATTAAATTTTCATAAAAATGGATGGTGATTTTTAAGAACCCGTCAACGGTAGCCCTCTAATTGGAATACGCGACTTTATTATTATTTATTTGTTTTTGAAAAACGTACACTGTAAGACAAAAGAGTCTTATAAAATAGTGAAGATTATAATTTTCAATTTTAAATTATGAAACAAGCCACAAAATAAACATTTTTATGAGAGAAAAAAAAAAAGATAACTTAAAATAAAAGATAAGAATTTAACAATTAAACTTAATCATACATCCTCCATTATAAGTCCGACAGAATTTAAAAGGATTGATTCTGGAAAAAAGACTTAAGCTCGGTCCGGAACCGCCCAGTGCCGTCTGACCTTCTAACATGCCGCGGCAAGGAATTCCATAAACGAATGGAGTTTACAAAAAACTGTCGTTCGGATGTAGGGCAAGAGAACCGCGGATGTGCAAGTTGAAAGGATCTATTTGACGAACTAAGACTCAACTTGTTAAAGAGATAACTAGGCTGATGAGTTTGAATCACATTAGATAGCAAAACTAGGGATCTGTAACGAAGTAGGTGGTCAAAGCACATGTTATAAAGCTAGAGACTCGATCAAAACGTTAAAGGTTAAAAACATAACGCAAATGCAACATTTAGCGTCCTCCTGCTATTGGCATTACATCAGCAAACAATTTCGCACCCATAACTAAGAATGGGAGTAATGAGGGTTTTTGCTAGCAATATGCGGGTTTTTAGGGGAGTATAATTTTGCGACATCCACAGCTGACGTTACAATGCCAACAGTCGCATTGATGTGATTATACCGTGTTAACCTTCTATTGAACACCATTCCCAAGTTTCTTCTAGTTTCAACATATTCAATTTTGGAGCCACTAAGCATTATATCAGGAAAGTAGGAGATATCTTACGGCTTTTTACTTATCACAAGACATTTGGATTTTAGGGGGTTTAGAAAGGGTCCGTTCTTCTCTGACCAAGTTGATATCCCCAAAGATCACTATTGATAGAGTTTGAGCAGTCTTCTATCATTCCAAGAAGGCGACTTTGATACAGCTGGACTTCGTTAGCATACACATGGACTGATGATGATGCTGATATTATTGAGGGAATTTCATTTACATAGAGTGAGAAAAGGAAAGGTCCAAGAATCGAGCCCTGCGGGACTCCTCTATTATTACAAATAGAAGTCAGATTATTGATACAGCTTGTTTTCGAGACTGGAGCTATGAAGACACTAGAGTGACAGCGGAATTTGAGAAGCCAAATAGCATTGTTAATTCATGAAAGAAGAAATTAATCAGACAAAACAATCTTGGTAGCAGCTTCGTAACTGTCGTTCTTTCTTCGAGTCCAAAAAACAACTTCCTCTTGTTTGTCTTCTTATTCAGTTCATAAATTCATCAGAACGGAAACTAAAAGAGACGACATGAAACATGACCATTTGATCGATGAATTTAGCATTTTATGCACTTTATTCATTTTGTGCATTTTAGCATGAAATGGAAAAGGTGCAGCTATCCGAAATGTACCATTCGGTTTTTTACGTATCCGGAATTTCTTAGTTGGACATATAACTCCCATTGGACCTCCGAGTTGAAACCGAAGTCCTTAGGGCCTACACTTTTCTGACCAAGAACGCTTTTAAATCGCCTTCTGCTCATACCAGTCAGTCAGGATTTTTGTTCTTTACTCGCCTTCGCTTCCGTATGAGCTTGACACCTATGACTAGAGCCTTAATGTCCTCTTAGTGATTTTTGACAAAGTCTTGACATCTTTTTTCTAAGCGAAAAAAATAAATAACAACCTTTTACGATATAATGTTCCGGATGTGATTGACAAGTAATTAATATGATTTCTTATGTGATTTTATTTTCAGAGCTTATGCTGAAGTATTCAAAGTCCCAATCCCAAAGCTATATAGGTGTCTAGTCTACCATGACTTTCTGTTACTTTCGTTGAAGGTGCATGGCGCATTTCGGCCTAAGCGGTTGCAAAATCTTCGTTTCTGGTGCACTGATGTGATGCACGAAGAGCCATAACATCCACTCAAAGCCCCTGTGCAGTGCACCGTTTACGCGGGAGGGGGATTGGGCCGTATTTGTTTGAGGACGCCATCGGCAATACCATCACTGTTAGTGGGGAACATTACAGCACCATGATAAACGACTTCTTACTGACGGAATTGGATGAGCGGGGCTTGTAGAACATGTGGTTTCAACAAGACGGTGCAATCGCACACACAGCACTAGCCACAATAGATATCCCGTTTTGTCATGGCCAGTAAGATCGCCCAATTTGACCATCCAAGACTTCTTCCTTTGAGGCTACTTGAAGTCGCGGGCTAATGCCAACAATCCTCAGACAATCGCAGCCCTTAAGGAGAACATTCGACAGGAATGCCAACAGTTATCAGGGGAAAGTCATGGAAAATGCGGGCACAAATGTGTATCAACACTGGCGGCAGCCACTTGACGGATATCATCTTTTCCACTTAAAAGAAAAACTTTTAAAGCTCCAAATAAAGATTTCCATCACTCAAAATCATTTTTTTTTTTATTTAGTAAAAAAATAATTCAAAAACAAAATTGGATGACTGACGGCACTTTGTATTACATATCTATCTTCTGCTTGAAAGCATTGCCTCTTCTTCCCTTCTTTTTTGTCGTAGAGCTTGAGGTCTTATTCATATTCGCAGTGGTACTTTATAGGGGAGTTGTGCTTGCTGTGCAAAGCAAGGGTTCCGGGTGACAACATTTCTGATTGATCGTTATTGTTTCTCCCTCGGCATTTAATAACTGGTACATATGACTTTTTTATAGGTAAATTGGTTCAGTATTTTTCACCTGTTATAGCGGACTGTCGTAAAATGTTCACTCAATTGTAGCTGCCTGTAACGAGCCAAATCCTTGTACATATGTTCATAATCAAAATGAAAGCCGATTCTGTGTTTGGTTTATTATTCATCAGAGCGTAATCTGCGTTCATTATTATTAACATATGCAGCTCTTCGAGCTATATCCAAGTCCCGTGGTCATTCCATCCAATGCATTCAAGGCATGGTCACCAGCCAGAGGAATATCCAGTTTGCTGTTGAACTCTTTTGTTTTTGCTCTTGCTTACAACCGACCCTGTCTTACGATCGCTTAACCAATTTAGGTCTCCGCTCTCTGAGATTGATTGATATATTTATGTATGGTATGATATATGTATGTATGGCAACCTTTCTTCGCTACATCAATGGACTGGGTCCAACCTTGATGGCATCTGCCTGTCTATAATCATGTTTATACTTTATGGCCATATAAAACCATCCGTCCTTACCACATAAGGAACAAACCATTGTTGTCCAGCAAACCCACAGCTCCAAAGCAACTCCTCATCGATGAAATTGAAAAACTTTGCTGACTGGTTGCTAACTGACTGATGAGTTAACTTCGTCAAACGAAACAAAACAGAAAACAAAAAACCTTGAAATCGCAATATTGCAAATCAGAAAATGGTGTATTTATGTATGTGTTATTCGGTTTCAAGTGAATTGCTGCTTCCTAAACCCACCCTGTAGCTCTGGTTGCCCATCAGTGCATATTTGCTTAATAAATTTCAGCTTATTCATGGGTAAACCATAGGTATACATACACAGCACGATTTGCGTGTGTTTTTCAACGGAGGGCATCGTCGTTTACTGGAAATAAATCCTCGTATCTATGTATGTTACCGGGTGACGTCACTGAACAAGTTTATTGCAAACGTCTTCCAAGAAGACAAACACTAAAGATATAACAATCGCGCAGAACAGGACGACCTTAGTGGAGAGGCAGTTTAATTTATAAGATACGATACGCCACCATGATATCAGACCAAAGATGCAACGGCAGCTGTGCAATTTTGCTTCTTTCTCTAAATTGATGAATGCCAAGTGCTTGAGTGTGCATCTCCATAGGAAAAATTAATTGCTAATTATTTGTGTTCTCCTCTTGTGTGCAAATGATAATCACGATGCAGGTAAACATCTGAACAGATAGCAAGGTACTTTTGGCGGTTCACGAGGGTCTCGTGGCAATTAAGTTGGTAGCTTTTAATGATATAAAGGTCAGTGTCAAGATACATGAGGTATTTTGTTAGATATTCATGAGAAGATGCCTTTATTCTGAGTCAATGGCGGGTCAAAGTGTAATGTGGTAGACCTTCAGACGATAGCACAAACATTGACTTACGTAATGGAATCTATTTTTAAATGTTTGTCACGTTCGCGCATAGCAATGAACCAAAATGACTCGGGTGACTAACGCAATTAACACTTAACCTGGTGTATGATAGCTTGGTATTGATTCTGATCACAGTTTGAGGGTTTAGTTTGAGTTGGAGTTTGAGGTCAGATGATGTGTGTTTGAATGGGTATGGTTAACATGGGTAAAGTTACTATTTGTGCGCAAGAGATTGCTCCCTATGCTGAGCTTATCACAACCACGATTGGAGAGTATACCCATTAGAAAACGTAGACCAAAAGACTTAACTGCTTTAAAACAGTAAAAATAATTGAATGTAGTGGAAGATGCTAAATTTGGACACTGGTCTGAACTCTCAGTGTCTAAAACCACGATAATAGTAGGCAACTGTCACAGATTTGAATATACTGGCTTTAGGCAATCGCAGACTATGGCGACTATGTGCCGTCTACAGGCGGCTGGTGTCTCACAAGCTCGGACACACATTATGAGGTTCCAAAGAAGACTCGGATCATTGCCTACAATTACAACTAAGCTATATTTCGCATAGGCCTGTTATAGAGCCGTTGAACTTCCTTTGGTTATGCAAATTGGATTTCTTCAACGCGTTAAGCCAACAGGTTAATGATTATTACCAATACAATAGATCTCTTCTGGTCGCAGTGTACAGGGCCTATTCCTTACAATAGTGATTGTTAAGAACGTATTCTTCAAGATAAAGCTCACAATTGCGAAATTTATATACAAAAAAAAAAAAAACCACTGTGAACTACAAAAATGTGGAGTCGAAACTAAAAATGTTTATTGGTAAGGCCAATAGTCTTCTCAGAGTAGACAGAACTAAACAGGTGCATAGGGGTTGAAGAATTGCATTCCCATGCTCCTCGTAAATGTAACTTCTGGAGAAATCGGTTGCCTGAATATGCAATTCAAGGACATGTGTCCCAATGACACATTGTAACTTTTGTAACGTTGTAACTTTTGTAAAAAAATTATCAAGGCTGGCCTAAGTCCTAAAAGATTTTTGCAAGTGACTTACGAGAATGAACAGATGGGAAAATTCTCCACAAGATCTCAATAGGTTCGATTTCACTGGACCATTCGCTGGAACTACATCTTCAAATGTGTATGGTTTCCTAAGGTGATCCTTAAGTCTGCAATACCCCATTAAGATGCGAAGGTTATTGTAGATTAGTCATGCTTGAAATATTTTTTAGTTATGTTGCCCTCCTAGAAGATTCATGGCCTGGCCCATGCCCTAATCCTCTATTTCGCATGAAATTATTAAGAACCTATGACAGAAGTTGATGGTGGCTTTTTTGTTAGGGAGTCGGCCAGACTCCAAATCAGAGACAAATCATACTGAGACCCCCAACTCACAATCCTCTTGCCGCTGGCCTCCTCAATTTGTATTAAAATACGCCATTTTGTTTTCCGATCGGTGTTATGTCAATTAAGAATCCGTGTGACATGCAAAAACATACAAAAAATACAAAAATAAATGCTGCCAACCTCGGCAACCATGGGGAAATGTGCTAGAGTTCGGGTATACCACATTTTTTCATTGCTGAATTCGATTTTGTTGGTTAAGAAAACTATCTAATGGAGATGTTCTACGTACTAGAAACTTATTAGGACAAACATGTTTGCGTATTTTCTGTTTTTGAATATCTTTAACTTTGATTTCATGTGTAAATTTTACTTAGATAACTGAAGGAAATTTACTCAAAATGTTGTTATTTGCCTTCAACCAATCTACGTTGTTTATTTTTCTTTAATATTTTAAGCAAATGTTCAATTATTCCTAAAAAAAGTATTATCCACACGTAACGAATAATTTCAAATTTAACGGATAACATTTTATGAACGCTATCAGCAACTTTGCCCACAGCGGAAGTGGCATATGCAAGGTGCTGTGTATTGTGTATTGGTGAGGCGGAATTTTTGAAGTTAGGTGACATTTGCCAATACGAATTTCTATGTAACAATACAAGCACACTTAGCATTTGCCACCCCATAAAAATGTAGCTTGTAGGCAAGTAACGGGAAATCGGCCGAAGTTGGTAGTCTCAGTATTGTCTCTGCTCCAAATAGAGTGGCCATATATTTATTTTCATGAAATGCGTGAAGCAATGAACTTCGTTAATCGTATTATTATTATTATGAGTGGTAAATCCCAGCTGCTTTGGTGGCAGAATATTATGCGCGCTTAAATGAGTAAGCAATTATATATTTATTATTAATTAGTTGACCCGGCGAGCTCCGTACCGCCTAAAATTGATTAAATTATTAACATCCGTTTTGATAGATGAACCTCTCTATTGAACGAATGAAACTCCCTTGGAATTAAATTGATTTCAATGCAATGAAACGACTTCATAGATTTCCGGGTCTGCATCTTGATCGTTTTTTTTCCGCGCTAATGATTGAATCGAGTTGGTCCGGTCAGTCAACCAAAGCAGAATGTGGGCAATCGGCAATCCTCGCTTCTGCCATTCGCCCGAGTAGGTACATCTAGAAACGCGACTGTTCAAAAACATTGTGCTTAACTATTAAGCCCATGACCATTTTGAGCTTTTGTTTGAAAAATCGTGTGGTTATGTCATGGCGGTCGCTCGAAGTTTGCCCGGGAAGTAAGAATCAACGTTCGGATAATTTTTTTTTTTGACTTCACATTCGATAAAGGTGCTATAGAACATTAAATATCAGTAGTTGCGACATGTGAACACGGCGGCTCAGCGGTTAGCATGCTGGACTACTTGGGCGATTGGTCAATTTGTAAAAATGATAGTATACGAATAACGAACACAATAAACCTTCCCTTCTTTCTACCAAGCGAACGGCCTACGCACACATTGGCCACTTGCCACATCACATACTCCTTACCGCTTGCAATTTGCGCCCACAACCCCAAAGCGGAGCAAGACCTGAACTATCGGGTCATCCATACCCATCCACAAAATTTCATTGAAATCCGTTGAGTGGTTTCAGAGGGTTGAGGGCTTCAGAGATCGACAACAGCGCCACCTATCGGGCCCAAAACTATCCTACCCTTTATCTGCAACCAAAAATACACATGCACAAAATTTCATAGAAATCAGCTTCGGAGGTCGACAACACTATCGGCCATATTATTCACTACGGGTGTAACTCAGGTTTAAGTTAATTTTACACGCGATCATTTCTCCGCATTTTTTAAGTCCGACAATTTAAACCCACGCCCATATTATTCATTGAAAAACATGCATTAAACTCGCTGGATTAAAGATGGATTTTAATGCAGATTTAAAATACTTTAAACCGTTTTTAATCCATGGGTCCGTTTTACCCACGTAATGTCAAATTTCACAAATAATGACTTTTTTTTGTCGTTTGTCACTTGGAAATTTATTTCGTTTGTTTTGGGTCCAGTTATATTTTAAGATGCATTAATTATGCCGAAATTTCTGTCCAAAATGCCTCTTTTTTCAGCCGGAAATATTTACGAAAATATACCATATCGTTATCGTAGACGTAAGCCTGCTTCTGCATTCGATATATTCGACGAGAAGGACGATGTTGATTTACCATCAGCTGCGGTTTCATCAGCTCTTCGACAAATTCGTCTTCTGACGATGATGACATCAACATTAATTTCGTCTAATTCACGAATGAAGTTCTTTTTTAGTTTCTTGCCATTTTTTTTTCTATTCCCCTTTACTTATTTCTTGCGAGCGAAGAAATGTCAATATTATGAAATTGAGTTTTAACCCGAGTTAAAGTGCTTAAACTGGTCTCCGGAGTGCGTTTAAATCCAATCGGATTAAACGCTGTCAAGTTTAAAAAAACTGGTTTTATGTTCGGGCTTAACGACTGAATATTATGGACTTGGGTTTAGTTTTTGGGTTAAACTCACTTAAACCCGGGTGTAACCTTTAACCCGGATTAAAGGGAGTGAATAATATGGCCGTATATGTAAATCTATACCCCAAGTCCGTCATGCCATTCTTGAATTTTTACCCGACTAATAAAATCGGTAAATGCGTTAAGGCGTGATTCGGCGACGAACGAACACAATTTTAAGGCTCAATTTATATATATGTATACATAGATTTCGAATTGAATTATTTGCCTGAACAAATCAGCAAACTTATCGTTCGGATTTTTGTCCGAGTGCAAACATTTTGGAAAATGATTAATAAATTGGGCCACCTATCTAAAGTCGATATATAAGTATGCTGCGTTTTAAAAAGTATTAATGTCGTATCTCGCAGTTAAGAGCTTCAATGAAAATGCCACATTAAACTTGGCAAAAGTACGATGGAACAACACTTTTAACTCGTAGTCTGTGTCCCACAATTGACACTACAAGGTTAAAGATCCTAACCTCCCTGGATAAAAACCTAATCAAAATGCTCATTGGGGTATTAACCGGCCACTATTATTGAAAACATTGCTAAAAGGATGGGCATCTTTACAAATGACTTCTACAGAAGTTACAGAGATGAAGTGGAAACGAATCTGTGGAGCATCTCCTGTGTCACTGTCAAGTCCTCCAAGAACGCCGCTTCTCGTGTTTGGAGTCACGGTTCTTCGGAAGGCTTTAAAGCCCTAGCAACGATACTTCTATCAGATCTAAGTAAATTCATCAACATCATAAACTTTTTATGAAAATCGTGTAAAACCGTTTTCGAGATATGTGTGAATACAATGGAGCTGCATACAAGTCCATTTTAATTAACATCGTTCTTCCGACTTTGAATCGAATTGATCGCAAGCTGTCTACGGTTTAAAGTTACATAAAATGCCCAACTTTTAAATCAAACCAGCCGAAATATCTAAGTTTAAACATTTCGCGTTCAGGACACCAGTGCGCCTCAGTAAATTTCCTCCTATTGCGTTGATTTTGACCAAAGAAGATACATTATTGCGCACCCAAAACTACCATTTCAGGATTATCGCCACTTAAGCATGTCTAATGCATTATTTGCCACTCACATATTGACCTGCATGTTGTGTTTGCCGCTCTAATTGCCGTGCACGGCCCTAATTAGCTTTGTATTATGTAAATCAGTTCGTACGCTCAAATATTTACTTTTCTGTGCCCAATCCGCTCCACACCAGATATACAATTTCCATCTGCCTTAATCAACACAAACAGCAGTTCAGTTGCCTTGAGTCACCTTCAACATTAGCTAATCACCGATAGCCATGAGCGGTAATTCATAACCGAAACATCAGCATCATTAACTCACGCAATCGTCTCGGCACCAAAGAAGAAGATACAACTCTGTAAAGATCAAGCAACAACTTCAGGCGCAAAGATTAATTACATCCGAAGACCCCACATAACACTCATAACAATGCCAACCTGTCGAAGAATCACCTGAGAATCGTTGAAATGAAATGAGTTACTCCCTGGAAATGGAAATGGAAATGCCATTGCCATTGATGCGATCCAATGCAATGGTGGGATTTCTTTTTCTCTCCTCATCGCTGAACAATTGGAAACTCTATTCGAATGTTTTGGTTTCGGTTTTCGCAATCGGCAAATAGGAAAGATAAATCGAGCGAAAATATCTGGGCATCGGTAGATACCGCCCGCCTCTCGTGCTGCCATCAGTGGGATTACTCAACACTAAGTGCGGTCCTTTGCGCGATGCGTAACTCGATACGATGACAGGCGTATACAGTCGCAGAAAATCCAGCACGCTCTGCGCTATGTGAATCTAGTGGAGCATAAATCATATCAGGTTTACACCTCCAGCCTTTATTAGGGGAAAGACTGACGGTATTTGTGTGTGCAATCGTTCAAAGCCGCGACTACGATGCCGAGAGTGGCGCAAGCGCAAGATAGTAGATGCCGCGGCATAGTGTTAAGATTAGCACTCGTTCGCAAGTCGTAGTACTTCTGAGATGGAAAGATGGTCTCTAAATGATGACAGCCATTTGGCAGGCTGTATGGTGATATGGAATTTTATTTCTAATGGTATGGAGAATGTGTCAAAGAATTCGGCAAGTGCGTGCAAATGGAGTGGATTTCTCAATGAATTCATGAGCATTTCGTCAACAATGCCCCAGAGATACTCGCAGCAACACTGAAAATGCTCTCAAACTCTGGAGGAATTGTTCACCGATACCCTTTTCCAACGAGAAAATTCCAATAAGTGGATAACACGATGGCGGTCTGCGAAATATTGATCAAGACATTTTTCGCTCGAATACATTCCTCAAAGCGGTAGCGTTTTTCATGTAAACAACTGCGCTTAGTTTCAACTTGCAATAATAATGCAATAAATTGCAAAAGTGAACACTTACAACGGGATGTGGAAAATAATTTACGAACACGCGAACGCGATATTAGAGTAATCGTTGGCTATAAAGGCCATCATTCGTAACCAATTTCAAAGTTAATTTTTTATTAGCAAATCTAAATGTAATTCGCGACCTACATTCGAGGAAATAAAGCTTGATTGACGTCTGAGAAGGGACACATTCTCTGATTCTGACGTGGATGGCCATTCGAATTTTAACGGCCGGTTTAAGTTGGCTCGTGCTGTCGCCATAAAACGAAGTTATAGCCATTTTCGCTTTGGCAATGGCTGACTTGGGATTTGAGTATCTTTAAGAAGTAAGTCGCGGCTCCGCGTCTCATTTCAGACGTTCGCATTCGCCATAAAATTGTAGGTCGCTTCTATCCGCCTAAAAGATAGAGAGTCACATAATCGAATGGTTGGGATAAGCTAGATCCAGGGTCCTATTTCCTATACAGAGCTAAAGTATGGTTACATTATTTTGTATATTGTGTTGGTTTTTTCTTAATATTGCAATCAGAAAATGTAGATGCTAACAACAATTGACAATTGAAGATCTTGTATTAAACAGAAAGCAAAGGATCCCTTGACGGGGACATAAGTCCACGAGAGTTCATAAATCATAATAGACTTTTGTCCCACACTTCGGTAGAACATAAGTTCAAAATTTGATTGTGGAATTATGTCCTAACAAAGTGGGATACAGGTCAATAATTAATTTTTCAAAAATGGGACATAATTTCAACATTTTGTAAGTAGAAGAATGTGAAATCATAAAAATGTCCAAACCCAATGTTTCAGACAAATTTACCATAAAAATAACAAATTTAAAATAAACAATTTAATGATTATTTTAACGAAAAGGAAAAAAAATCTGAAGCCAAATGTCAATTTATTTTCTTAAACAAAATTTTGGTTTTGGCTTCAGAAAATTTGAGAAAATAAAAGATTGCCCAAAATAATATTTTTTAAATTATTTGGGCGATTATTTACGATGAAAAAATCCTAAATTTAAAATTCACAAAATAGTCCAAGCTTAAATGAACCATATCGGCCAAACTAGGCACAATGGGCGCCGCTGGATGCTTAAGAGTCTGGCATGGCAGCTCTGCTATTAATTTCAATTAACTAAAGCATTTCAATTAAACAGCATTTTTTAAAAATCAAAACATGTTAGAAGGGACATAGTTGGATAAATATTTTTAATGGACTTATGTCCCACTTCGGTAGGCCATAATAAACTGTTGAACTCCTAGTTCAGTGAGACAAGGATTCATGTAGGTCGTTGACTTTTGTCCCTAATGCGGCACAAAACTCAGTGGATATTGGGATACATCTGCTGTAGGGGCAGCAAATTTAAAAGCAGATCTTCAAGCTACGATTACACGTGTCACTTATCGTGGCAAATTTTTGACATTCTGACGTCAAACAAATTCGGCCATTCGGTGGTCACTCGTGTGTCTTTCGTGAGAGTGCGCTGCGACCAGTGGCTTCACAGGCGATCACAGGTATTGACAAATTTAGGACAAATGTTTACGTCATAATGGCGTCGGCATGTCAAAATTTGACATGAAAAGTGGCATGTGCAATCGTAGCTTAAGAAATTTAAAAATCGGTTACACATGCAGTTCGTCAAAAGAATTTATGTTAATGTTAAATAACTTTAGCTATCATATATCGCCTTTGAAATGCTGTTATGGTATCCAAGACACAACCGGTCCTTTAATTCATTTATACCTGTTTTTTTTGACAGATCACGAGTAACTAACCTCATGATGTCTTAATATTCTTATTCAGTATTGTTTGACAAATCATCATGGAAAGACTCACACTTCAACGAAGTCTCCAAATTATTCATTTGGCTCAGCAGGACGAGGCTACGGCACACACAGCACGTGAAAAAATGGCTTTAATGAGAAATATCTTTGGTGGTGAGAAAATTTGTCATTTCGGACCTGTCAACTGGACGCCTAGATCGTGTGATACAACAATTTTAAACTTTTTCCTTGGTTTTATGTGTAGTCAAAAGTCTTCGCCGATAAGCCACCTAAGATTAAGGATTCGAAGGACAAAATTTATCGTGTAATTAAGCAAACTAGAGTTCGCCCAGTGGTAGAAATTCTATACCAATAAACTGACCTGGGGGCAGATTCCCTATGACAATAATCGCGTGGACGATATCGCTTTTGAAAACTTTATTTATTAACTTATTATTTATATTCTGCCCGAATTGCCGAACACTAGCGTCAGCTTTCATTACATTTGTGGAAAATAAACTGGATTAAGCTCTCAAACTGTTAATTTTTGTAATTAGTCGCTTGTTTTGAAGGTCTATCGTTTCGACGATAATCGTCTAAAAAGTTACGGAATGAGTGCCCCGGCTTTTACACAACATATTGCAAAATAAATTACAGCGCTGCACCTCTTCACAACCTTTAGAACAAAATCAAGCGAATATGTTGTATTTAAGGCATTAAAAGATGTTCTTAATTTATAATTAATTTAATTTTATTTTTACCTCCTGCTCATAGAACTAATTATGGATTGTCTGAACCGATTACTCGGTGCATATATTTGTTCAACTCGGTCGATAATATCTTGGATTTAACCTCAAATCGCGATTGCTTTAAACGCAATGCTCTTGATGTATTAACTTCTAATTTCATGTAATTATGCCAACTTATTGATTTTTTGGTTCTTTTCTTCTTTTTTAATAAAAAGAAAAAAATATTTTTGGATTACTATACTTATCTACAATATGTATATTATTATTATTGCGAAATCTGTGAAGGTTATTTGCCTTGTAGATGAAAATAAATAAATAAATAAATTGTTTCCCTTCGCCTATTTATATAAATATAAGATACCGATCGCAACGCTGGAAGTGGTGGTGCAAAATTGGACCTTCAGATTGGACTATATACGACGTAGTCGCAACAAATTATAAAAAGTAAGTGTCAGGCACTCTTCTTACAGGCCATACTTAAATTTCCATTTAGTTTATTTGTTTTATTTAAAATTAAAAAAAGCCGGGTTCTTCTGAATCACCCATTATTACAAGGAAGAAGTTCTGATAGGAACCAAGTCACTGGAATTTCCTCGACTCTAATGCATTTAGCGAAATGAAGCTAACAATGTCACAAGCACTCACGACTTTAGAACTGAGGATTTGCCACCTGATCCTAGCTCAGGCAGGACAAGGCATCACTTAAACCCAGCACACAAATATGCTTGGCAAAAAGATTTCCTACAGGCCACTGCGTTTGTGAAAAGCCCGAGGACGCATGAGTGGAATATGTATTTCCACGAAGATATAGTATGCTCAGTAAGCACGAATAGACGCGTTTTTACAATCGTCCAGCTAAAGTGAGCTAAATAGTGTGTAAAGTCGATAAATAAACCAACACAAAGCATAAAGACTAAGCGGTTTGAAACGTTTGTCCTGGTCAGTGTTTCCTAAAAACTCTATACCAATTTTCCTTTAACTGAATTAACTTTCTGGCCATAAATCGGTTCCTTGTTAATATTTGTCACTTTGCTTTGCCATTGCCTTATAGCCAACACCGTACTGCAATTCTCATAAAATGTCTGCTCCCAACCTATTTACGACCAAGAGCCATCTCAACAAAAGGCCCGCTATCAACGTCTACACAACAACAATCAGCTTCTCCGGCAAAAACACAGCTGAGTGTTTATATCTTGGAGGAGCATCTCAATAAACAAGCTAAATCATTGCAGCTTGGATTTACTAAGGAAATCTCCAAAATGCAGAGATTTTTGGACAAAATCGATGAATTAAATGCAATCTGGAATCAGCGATTCGATGAACTGAAGAAAAATTGCATTGATCAGATTCAGATTCAGATCATGATCTACTTTTCTGTACTTATGACATCAATTTGTCGAAAACTGCCATCTCTGACACTGACACATTTAAAGATTTCAATTCCATCGATCTCAATGGCTCAATATTTGAGGATTTTGTAGTAGCCACTGAAGCCGAAATTGCTGAATGCGTAGCAGCTATAAAGTCTAATTCCATAGATGAGGATGGCCTTCCAATACGTTTCATTAAACTTATTTTACCTCAAATTATCTCTCATCTCAAGCATGTGATTAACTGGTGCATAATAACATCGACTTTTCCTCAGTTCTGGAAAATTGCAAGTGTGCTGCCAATTGCAAAGAAAACTAATCCATCTTCTCCTGCTGACTTTAGGCCGGTTAGTATTCTTCCATGTCTGGCAAAGGCATTTGAGAAAATTATGGCTAAGCAGATAACAAAGCATTTAACACTCAACAGGCTGCTGTATGCTCAGCAATCAGGTTTCAGGGCTAACCACAGCTGTTCTACAGCTACCGTTAATTTATTTGAAGAGATAAGGCAGGACTACGATAGGGGTTATATTTCGTTGCTTTGCTTGTTAGACTTCTCGAAGGCCTTTGATAATGTAAATCATAAAATCCTGTGTTGCAAGCTTAAGAGTAATTTTGGTTTCAGTGAAAGGGCATTAATAGTTTTCTTTCTGGCAGATCGCAAAGGGTTTTCTCTGGTGAAAGTCATTTTCAAAAGACATTAAGCAGGGAGTGGCTCAAGGTTCAATATTAGGACCGATACTCTTCTGCATGTTCATAAATGACCTCCCATCAGTAAGTAAATATGCTTCTGTACATTTATATGCTGATGATGTCCAATTAAACCTAGCGAAAACCTTAAGCAACCCAAATGAACTTGTTCTTTGTTTAAACGAGGAGCGACATATTCACACTTGGTCAATAGCTAATGGGTTACTATTTAATCCATCAAAATCCCAAGTAATCCCCATTTCCAAAAGTATTTTTAATTTGTGTCTTTTACCTGATATATATCTGAATAACAATAAAATTAAATCTGTCGAGTCAGTCACTAGTCTTGGCTGAACAATTAATCGAAACTTGTCCGGTTATAATCATACAAATGTGATCATTGGTCGTATTTACGGATGTCTGCGCAAATTATGGATTAGTGCTTATTTTACTCCACAGGAAACGCGACGAAAGCTGGTATTGGCATACCATAACATATGCTGAGGTGGTCTACAGCAGTCTAGATTCATTATCCCAACGTAAACTTCAAGTTGCCCTCAACGACGCAGTGCGTTATGTTTACGGCGTTTGTAGATATGACCATATCTCTGTGTTTGCTAGGGGTTTAACTGGTTGCACCCTGCAAGAATATATCAACGCCAGGAATTGTATCTTTTTACATAAAATTATAAATACTCAATGTCCGTCTTATTTGTACAACAGACTTCATTCCACTCGCTCCTCAAGAACTATCAGCCTTATTCCCTCCCGTTGTAACTACTTTAATTCGTCACGTTTATTTTTCATATATACTGTCAGACTTTGGAACTCTTTACCCTCTCAAATTAAAAATATTTCAAATCTCTCATATTTTAAAAGTGCAATCCCACAACATTTTTCCAACACATCCCACCAAATCTGAACCTTCATTATAACATCACTCCATAAACTCAACCTCTCATCCCATATCTCATCTCTTAGATAAAGATCTATTTTGTAATTAGATTTAAGAATCTTCAATTTTCCTGAAGCAAACAAACCAAGTACTATAAAAGATTATATCTTAATGTTCAAACCAATTAATTGAAATAAATGAAAATGAAATGAAATGAAATGACACTAGAGCACCAAACCCTTGTCTAGTTTTGAGACCAATCACAACCCAAACTCAGTCTCCAGCTGAATCCAGTTTTGATGATACCAGAATAAGTGTCGTGCAAGGTCATCATTTATAGTCGTATAGAACCAAAGGACCTTTATCTCCCACGCCTTGCCAAAAGCACCCTTACGCTGCCTATACATGGATTATCCTAAGAAATTTTCTTATTTAGGGCCCATGTATTTAACGTTATGCGAAGTGCCACGCCTAGTTCTAGAACTCCGCCCATATTTTGCAAATTGCCTCACACAAATAATATGCAATTAACTTACATATGAAGCAATAACAATAACATCAGCAACATGTGCCAAGACATAGCATAGTTTTCTCTTCGCACAAATGTTAGCGTCTTAAGTGTGTTTGTTGTATAGAAGGTGCCACGCCTCTATTCTGAGACCCTTCGCATGTAGTACTGGGAACGCCCTCGGAAGACCCACAGATGTTCAACGGTCCATGTATATTACAGATCGAGTTTGTTGTATCCGCACTTTTCCCTTGACGATGGAAGAACCAAAATTGTTAAATCTACCAATTAGTAGAACCGACTATAAAATAAATATTCAAAGTCGGTAAACAGGACGAAAAACAGGTAACTTCTCCAACCTAACCATCAAATTTGTGTGAATGACTTCCTTTTGCTATGTTTCTACAACCCAAACCAATCATGTTAATGACAACTAGTAGGAAGTGTGTATCTTGTAGATAGAGTTTGTTTTTTTCTTTTTGGAAATTGTTTGTTTAATAAAAAAAAAACATTTAATTTTCGAAATCTACCCGACATTGATGAATTACATGTTGCAAAGCGATATCATCAGAAATTAAGTTCGGATGGTAAAAACAAAGAGTAACAAAGAGTTTTCAATTTTAGCAATAATAATAATTAATGGTTTAAACAAAATTCCTTTGATAATTCCGCTTTGCTCGCACATAGCTTTTGCTAGCATAATTTATTTTATTTTATTTTTGTTGGTGGTAGAAAAGAAGAAAATGGTTATTCAGCACATAGCGTTTGCTGCCAAAACGATGGCTACAAGAGTTGACTGAACTTTACACAAATGAACTAAACTGACACCTATATCATACATGCATAGGTGTATAAGTATGTGGGTACAGTAGATAGGACCTTGCTGATGAATTCTCTGTGGCATAGTGATTAATAATTATTCCATTAGAGGTGTTGATTGATATTATGTGGGTGGAGCAATGAGACAACTCAGCGAGCGATGAACCCGCATAGATGTATGCAAAACTAATGTAACTCATATGCCAATCTATTGAATTGACGTGACTAAGTTCAGGAAGTGACACGCGGTAATGTTGTCTGGGTTGACGCAAAAACAAATGTTGCGGGCGGCATTATCTACTCGCAGTTACAAATTTATTTTTTTCATTGTTGCCATCTGTCTGGCTGGTCCCCTGACGCATACTTTTGACAGTTTGACTGATCATCGTTGGGTTTGGTTCCTTTGATTATATAATTCCCCCCTCTACATTACTCCCTAAGAAACCATACAATGAAATCAAATCTCAAGGATGACAACATAGATAGAGGCTGTGGGGATGCAGAGCATCACAAGAACATACCACACTCTTTCTGTTACTTCCCGAGTCTTTGTGGCTTGATGAACAAAACTCTTGGAACTCAATGCTTGTAAGGTACCTATTTAAGAACTTCCCGATTTTTTATTGTCAGCGTCAGGTAAATGTCGCTAGTTCTCTTTGAATGTCATCACAATGGGTATTCAACGTCATTGGGTAGAGTAGGCTCAACTCCGCTTTGCCAATCCAAGGAGATATGTTGCTAAGGATACGAAAAAATATAGCAGCGTATGTTCACAAATCCTTTGGTTTGTTCAACGAGTTACTACTGTAACAGTTCGATAAGGGAGTGACGTGAGACAAATCCAGTCTCATACTTATGCTGGCTTAAAGCAGCCGCTTGATACTGTGATTGATCCGGTTGACTGTATGTATATGTTTTTGGGCGTAGGATAAGTTCTAGCAAAAAAAAGGAGCAAATGGTAGATGCTCGGTTTTTTCCAAACGTGTAAGTGGAAATAGCTGTCGGCTAAGCAGACACACTTAGAACATTATAAGGTCTCTTGTGATCAGGCGTATAGAAAGTTACACAAATATTGGTTGAGCTGTGGAAGCCTTAAAGTCGGTATTTGGTACCACGTGCTGAAAGATATTACTTTAGTTTTACTCAGAGTACCACCAAGCTCAATTTATTCTTCTTGGACTCGCCGCTATATTCGGAAAATTTTTTGCTGTCGATCTAAACGATCTTTATGATCCCTGGAGGCCGTGTTTCCAGATTTTAAAGACAGTTTTTCCCTTTTTTAACACCAATGGCAATAGTTTTTCTCTAAATTCTAAAAAAAGTTCCCCTTTTTTCTACTAGTGAAATTTACACTTTTTTCTTATAAAAAAAAAAAAAAAAAAAATAATTGGCGCAACAGGTCCGTATGGACCCAAGCCTAGCTTCTCACAACCATTCGTCTTGTGTGAGTTTTTTATTTTTGGGACGAATGGAAGGGATCTACAATTTTATGCCGAGTCCAAACAGCCAATTGAGAAGCTCTTTCATGACAGTTATACTCTCGGATGTTTGTCAGACGTTCGCGAGAGGTGGCGCAGCGAAAAAAACCTTAAGTTGGAATTTGGGTTTTTCTCGGGATTCGAACCTGGGACCCCTCGCTTACTAGTCCAACACACTAACCACTAAGCCACTGCGCCACACTTTTTTGCATATATAAAAATTAAAAAAATGTAAGTCCTTTTATTAACAAGCTTAAAATAAACATGAAATTGATAACTGAATCATAAAAAAGTTTGAGTTTGAAATGATTTTATTTTGTATTCGACAAAATGTCAAAACAATTGAATGTATTCAGATACACAAAAATTCTTTCGTAGACTTTCGATGGTATGTTTTAGCGTCCCTACGCCAAAGATAAATGGTCGCTAAGTAATTATTTTGTATTTTGGTTTTTGTTTTATATATCACTCTAGCATTCTCTGCGGTTTCCTCCGAAAAACCCATAATAATCACAACACAAACTTTTCCCACCTTTTTCTTCTGTCAACATTTATCTTCGATATAATGTACCGGACATTTATTTCGCGAGTTAAATGAGTGGAGACTTGTCATCGGCCCATCTATATGAAGTTAAGAATTTAGCGGGCGAACAGGATACTGCTTTGCTAAACTGCCTCGCTAAATTTCATCTTTGTAGACATTTTGGTATGGGAGATTAAATTTAGCGCGAGCATGATACGAAGCATTAGCACCAATATTTCTTTCGGAGTAAACTTTGAAATTTGTTTGCATTATTATTATTATTAAATGGTGTCCCATAAATCACGCAAAATTTGAATTTTGCGCCATTTAATAGTGCAGTAATACCAACGGAAAAAAAGATAACAATGTGACAGCTGACAGTTCGGGGTTAGTAAAAATGGAGCGCTATACGAAAGAACTACGCATTTCCATTGTTGGGCAATATTAAAATAATAAAAGTTTGTCAGCTACAGTCCGCAATTTCATCTTTAGTGATGAAGATCATTTTCATTTCGATGGCTTTGTAATTCATCAAAATTGTTACACTTGAGGTTCAGAAAACCCGAGAGTTATTGTTGAGAAACAAACGTGTCTGTTTGGTGCGGATTTTGGGCTGGAGGCATTATCGGTGCATTCTTCTTCGCGGCTGGTCAGGCAGTAACAATTAATGGTGTTCGTTATCGTGACATGATTATCCAGTTTTTAGTGCCTAAATTACAAGATATGGATGTGACCAACGTGTGGTGTCAACAAGACGGTGTCACATGCCATTCAGCCAGAAAAACAATTCAATTACTGCATGAGTCATTTCCTAATCGTGTAATCGGCCGTTTTTGAGAACAGAATTGGCCATCCAGATCTTGCGATTTAACGCCATTGGATTTTTTTCTTTGGGGTTTTTTTGAGGTCTACGCAAACAAGCCCACGACCACCAACACCTTGATAGAGGATGTTTGGAGGTGTATTAATGAAATTCAGCTACATTTATGCAAAACGGTCGCTACGTACGTACGTAGTACGTGCTACTTTATACATAACCTCAATATGTATACTCTATGAATCAATAAAAAATGTCAGCTTTCTAAAATCTGTATTTTCTATCAAAATTACATTTTGAGTGAATTATGGGACACCCGTTATTATAAATTCTTTATTATTCGAAATTTAAATTGTGTGGAATTTATATAGACATGACATTTTATGTCATCTGTCGGAAATCTGTTTACAATCAAAATATGATTTAATTTAACTTTGAAGCAATTTAAATTTCGCAGAGATTTTCGTTTTTTTTCCCTTTTTTTAAGCTTGTCCCTCGGTCTCCCCCTTTCACTATAAAAGCGACAAAATTGGCGCTTTCCCTGAATCTAAAATCAGCTTACAGCTTTATAAAGAAAATCAATTGGTTGCAGCCCCGAACAGTGAGGTGTAGCTGGGCTTTCTAGTTTCAGCAGAATAAGCCCACTTAGCGCAGCTAATCAAGAAACACTTTAAACCAATCAACAAACAAACCAACTTGCGTCGACTTTTGTCAATCCGCTATTTACCTTGTTCTTTTAAAACAAATTGCCTTTTCTCTTTCGCATTTCATCGAAAGTGCTACTCGAGGCACACGGAAAAAGTGATCGCAATTATTCAAAACAAATAACTTTCAATCACTAGACTCTCTTAAAAATTGAACCACTGGTCAATAAGTCGAAAAAAAATTCTTGTACACGACGTTACCGCATGCCCTCCATAATAACGAACATGCTTCAAAGAGACTTTTCAGCCTTTATTTGTCTGCTTCATACGTTGTTTGCTGCCATTCTCTGGATGCTAAAAAAAGGCATCTTAATTACAACGTGAACAGTCAATCGATTACATCAGCATTCGGGGTGCTCATGTGTGGGCGCCTTGTTACGTACAGTAACTCTGTCTCAACTCATCACCGCAAACGAAGAGGCCCCTCGAGAGCATCTCAGTCTTGCCGAATAAGTTAATTGTGACAATCGGGCAGATCACTCGACTCTAGACTCACTTGATACTTTCTCAATTTCATCAAGCAGTGGAAAGCATTTCAACATTATATCATCGACGGTTATGCCCCACATAGGCAGGCACTAGGTACTTACCGTCTCTTGTGGCATCGTGTTACAACTCCTCAGCGGCAGTTTGTATCGCAGTGGTCCCTGGTGATCTCTGCAAAATTTACATTCGAATTTTAATCTGAAAATACAAACAATAAGCAATTTGGTGGGCATATTACCGATATTCGGAGAGGCAGGTGGAATTCTTCGACAGACCCTTGGGGTAAATCATCCCGCTAAACAGCCCGTTCTCATGGCTTGGCGGTGCATCTTTTATCGTGATCAACATCGATCCGGACATGCATTGTATTCGAACGGTCGGCTCAATGCCACTGCCACTGCCACTGTTCTTATGCAATGTTGGTGAATCTGAAAACAAACAAACACACAAACAATAAACGTAATGGAATCTTAATTGGAAAATAAATTAGTGATCATGATCAGATAGCGCCGGGTAGGTGCCTACTCTTGTTGGCTTGATATATACAGCCGATTAGATCGACACTGGGTATGTAATAACGGTAAGTGCTTCCGAACAACCAAACTTTGAATTGATAACAATTTACTTGGCGGTGTGATATTTTCGGCTATAAAATGTTGCGGGGGCCTTCGCCAGGCTGCCAGTTCATTATAGGATACTCGATACGAGCTTGCTTTTGTGCTGAAGTGGGAAATATATATATACAAAAATACTGGGGCACAAAATGATTGGCAACAAGTGCGTGTTACTTAGATTTGTTTTGTCATCTCAAGTGGATATCGAGTTTTAATGGACTTTATTTTTCGTAGCCTGGTCTTGTTCGTTACGGTATTCATCTTTGGATGGGGACGGATGTGTGAGTGTCAGGTGTTCTTTGGCGGGGAATGCTTGGATCTGCAAACTGTCCAGAATTTCGACGTGAATAAGGTTAGTTTTTACGTTTTTCCTATAAACTTATTAAGTTAGTGATCTAGGAAGTGAGGTCATTATTATGTGGCAACATATAGTACCGCGGGTTAATTTGCAAAAAAATTCGTATCCACCAGTCAACTGAGATAGTTGTTTATCTACCCCCAAAGTAAAATGGATACGAACTTTGGTGAAATATACTGGGTTATAGGGGATTGAATTGACAGATGCCCCGTGAAATTAATCAATTTGTGATCATGATCAATAACACCGGTGTTCTTGTAGACTCAGATTAAAAAAAAAAAAATAAAAAAATATCGCAACAGAGTAATAAGTCAGTAAAATTATGTGCACACTCCCACAAATCAGAGAGACCAAACAATCTCATCGCAGCATCATGGTTATAGAGTCCGTTTTAACTAAGCTATCTTAAAACTGCACAAAGAAAGCATCTAGTCTAGAAAGCACTATCAAGTTGCTGCTCACAAAGAGATTATATGCGAAAAAAAAGTTGCATAGCGATTTGAAACCGACTATATAACAAACAACACGTAACTATTTCCTAAAAACTATTTTTAAAAGGCTAAAAAACCGGCATGTTTGGTGTGCTAGTCGACCAATCGTCCTTAAGCAAGAACAATCGCGAAAGCAAGAAATCGCAACGGCTCAATACCTTCCCTTGCGATTTCTTGCTTTCGTATTCAATGGTTGAGAGCTGCACTTTAATGGCGATTCCGAGCTGTTTTCAGATGTCTGTTTTCTTCAATCTCTGGTGTGAAGTTTTCAGTTACCTATCCATGGTACTGGTATTTGCTCAAGCGTTTGCAAGCACTTGGTCTGTAAAACTAATGCCTGTCGTCCACTTAGTGCGCAACTTATCAACCAATTTTGTCAAAGATTTTACGAGAATTCAACTTCTTAGTTGAACGAACAACTTTTTAAGCTAGTACAACTATGTATATGTTTTGTTCATATTGCGAAATGTACATGTTGGAAACAAACAAACAAATAAAACCCCGATTTGCGTCGTTAATTGGGACCAGAAAACACGACGCAAATCGAAATAACGATATTTAACCTTAATCATTAATATGTATTTCTCCAAACTGAATGACTTCACTTAAAGTTTAAACTCGTAAGCCTTAATCTTGGGTCATGCCCTTTTTACAAAAAAAAAATAATGAAAAAAAAGGAATAACAAAAACCCGAACTGAAATAAAAACAACGCAGCTTCCAAAGCACGATAATTTTTAAATGACGCAACTTCGAAACGACGCAAATCGGAACGAGGTTTTGGTGTGAAATACAAAATTTTGTTGTTGAATGCGTTGCCGGCTCCGTACACCTAATTGATCGACTCACTCAGTTGTTGAATGACGCCTAACACCGTTTTTAATTGTTGAATGACTCCGTACACTGAGTTGATCAACAAGCCTGACTTTGGCAATAAAATAAGTTCCTGAAGTTGGTCAACTCTGTTTCGTGTGGTTGCGAGTTGATGGACGCGTTGTTACCCTCGTACAATTAACCAACCATCATTGGTTTGGCAATTTCATCTATCAATCACTTTTCGTTATTTGTTTATCGGTGAGAGTTTTGTCTCAGATTTCTATCTAGACGTCTATCTTCCTCTAGACGATTGGCGATGAAAACATTTACACAGTGAATTACAAAAGACAACTCTACACAATGCATGCACGGCTGTGAGTTGATAGATTTCATGAGTTCAAGTTGCAAAGGCACACAAATTTTGGCATGCCAAACACAACTCAAGTCAATGAAAAAAAGGCAATAAATTGAGCAACAGGTTGAACAGAAAATGTGTGGCACATTATTACAAAATTAGTGCCCAACGAAAGACACTAGTTGTGTTGCCAGAAAGTTATGATGGAATATTCCAGATTGACCGTTAAAAAATCCCTTTTCGATGGATTTTATCCCCCCCCCCCACACAAAAAAAAAAAAAACAGTCGCACTCCGGAAGTGCCGACAGAAGTGAAAACTTGTATGTTTTGAATCGTCAGATTCAAGGTGTTTCCACATTCAAACTCTGTCCATTTTCCAAACACTTTATCTGTCATTCTTTATAATTAGAGCGTCCATGAAATGAAACACAAAACAAATTTGAATGCTGTTTTGGTATAAATAAAAATTGTTTTTGATTATTTTTTTATATTCGTGTTTAGTTTTTTTATTTGTTCTTTACCAAAAAAAAATATTTTAGGCATTATATTGTTAAAAAAAGAAATTTTCACTTAAAAAAAAAATAAAAGAAACAACATTTCTTCTTATACGATCACATTTTTTCCATTCCTTTATTTAAAAATAAGGAATAAGAAATGACCTCTCAAATAAAAAATATGCAGTTTTGAAAAATATGAACGACAACGAACTTATTTCAGATGATTTTGTTTTGTTGTAAAGCGAGTACCATTTCATTTTACTAGTGTTTGAAAATCCTTTTTATATAAACCTTGTAATTGTGAAAGAAAATGCCTAATAGCTAAAATGTCCCTGTACCACATGGACATAATAAAATTCGCAGAAAACCACTCAGAAAGGGATTAATCCCTCAAAATGGCATCACTATACACAACCATGTTTGAAAGCAACACGAGCTAACTACCCGTACCCGTACTCAGGTTGAGCAATTCGTTGTTGCATAAAATTGTGAGCGTCGTACATTAGAGAAGAGAATTCGAAATTGATGCATTGCGCACTTTGTGGATGATAGGCATAAGGTTCGTTATTTCTGGTTGATTCGAACCTAGGGGCATGCGTTCAAAGACCCGTTGCAGTATTATTCTATCTCCAAGTTGCCCATCTTTGTATTGTAGGGCAAGCAGACCCCGGTCCGACTACAATATTCGAAATTCAAGGCTTGAAATGAAGATGCAAATCCTCATTACTTTTGTAGTGCGGATTGGATCATTTGCTTAAACCAGATTTTTATGAAATATCGACCAAATGAAAGGCGAATTTCCGTAGCTGAATTGCTACATAAATTGTTTCGTAATTGATTTATATATCTATACGATAGGATGAAAAAAAAAGAACTAGCTGAATCTAAGGAATTTTAGTTCACTAGAATGTGGTCAAATTTTGAGTGCTAGGTTTCTACAGTCAACTAAAATAATACCAATTGAGTTAAATAAATAAATAAATAATTGGCGCAACAGGTCCGTATGGACCCAAGCCTAGCTTCTCACAACCATTCGTCTTGTGTGAGTTTTTATTTTTGGGACGAATGGAAGGGATCTACAATTTTATGCCGAGTCCAAATGGCCAATTGAGAAGCTCTTTCATGACAGTTATACTCTCGGATGTTTGTCATACGTTCACGAGAGGTGGCGCAGTGAAAAAAACCTTAAGTTGGAATTTGGGTTTTTCTCGGGATTCGAACCTGGGACCCCTCGCTTAGTAGTCCAACACACTAACCACTAAGCCGCTGCGCCGATACCAATTGAGTTGGTTTGCAGTTTTTTCACACCACCTTTCAATTGAGTTTTATTCCAGTTCTATCTCTTTGGTAGGTTTTTGAAAATCAGTACCAATTGCTTTGTCAGACTGAGCCATTTTGACCTATCCTTGACTATGCATACAAATCACTTTAGTAATTTAACCATTTTTGTTAACAACTGTTTCCTTTTTTCAGTATATGGGCTCATGGTACGAATACCAAAAATATCCATCGGATCTAGAGAAGACCAGCAAATGCAACGTCGATACTTATGAACTTAAAAGTACCGGTGATGTTTCAGTTTCGAAATCGAAGTTTAACACTTTGTAAGTATTTTATTTTTTATAGTAAAACGATTTCTATGAGTTTTATTTCATTTTGCGAACAATTATATCTCGCAAACGTCTGACAAACATGCGAGATATATAATATAACTGTCATGAAAGAGATTGTCAATTAACCGTTTTGACTCGGCATAAAATTGTAGATCCATTCCATTCGTCCCAAAAATGAAAAACTAATGGAAGAAGCTATAGGCCTAGGGTTCCTACGAATATGGGTTCTACTAATAAAAATGGCCATGGAGAAGCTGGGCTTAAATTTTACGTTTAATAAGTACAAACCACAATTTTTTTAAAAGCAATTAGCCTTTCGAAAATGTTTACCTAAAAGAACCCATACAAGCCATACTTGTTAAACAATTTTAGCTCTATAAGGTAGAGTTTTTTTTAATACGTTGCCGCATTTTCTTTTCTAACCCGTTTCGTGATCCGTTTCTACGACTGCCTCTCAATAGTTTTTTTAACTTCGGAAAATATTAAAATTTGTTTCGTCACATAGTTTTTATTATTTATTTTTATTTTTAAAAATTTATAATTCTTTTGAAAGTAATTTAAAAGTAGTCTCAAATAAATTTCGCAAAACCAAATATTAATGTAAAAAAACAAAAACATTAAAAAAATGTCAAATCTAAAATAGAGCCACCGTGTACTTTGAAGAAACTAGCCTAATACAGACTCTTAAATAAAAAAGGATTCGTCTTATAACTAGTTTAGTAGGAGTATATACTGCTCAATGGTATAATGAACATCTTTTTTATTTATACAGGTCCAAGAGTTATGTTGAACTACTTGGAACAGCTGAAAACTTTCAATCTGGAAGATTGAATGTAAAATTCAGGGATGTAGCCGGTAAGTAGTATAGTAATCAATTTTAACTAAATTGGGAGTGGGTCGAAGTTTTGCCTTCAAAAGTTTGGCATGTGCATTTTTTTAAATTATATTTGTATAAAAAAATTTTACAATCACCATTTCGAAAGCCGAATTTTGTATAAAGAATTTAGACCCCAAACCCGTGTAACTTATGAAAAATATTACGGGTAATGATGTCAAGATCTATAGTCTCAAAGAAAATTTGTTGTGAGATAGATGGCTTTTGACATTAGACAAACCCCCAAGTCGTAACATGTCACCATTTGTGTTCCTTCCACAGCTGCTGCCAGGAATCGTTTTTGGGTCTTAGACACCGATTACACTAACTACAGTGTCCTGTACGCATGCACACCCATAACTGATCATTATCACACAAGTGAGTTCAGCTTGGATTCAAATATTCCATTTCGCATTTAATCGTTTTGAAATCTTTTTAGAAATGGTTTGGATCATGACACGTGAGAAGAATCCAAAACCCGAAGCAGTCTTGAAGGCTTTCAGAACTTTGGCCAAAAATCGCCTGTCTACATCGTACTTATCGAGAGTTGATCAAAGCGGATGCTCACCTAAAATCGGAAAGCTTGATAAGCTAATGCAATTTTTATAGATTATTTTTTTTTTTCAATAAAGAATTTTTATTCGTGCTGCTGTGAAAGTATAATTTTTATACTCCAGCTAAATGCTGTAAAGCTAAAGTTTGAGTGAATTGATGGTGACATGCGGTTTTATAAGTTCAAACCACTGTCATTTGTAAACCTTAATAGCCTAACGAGGTGAAGAATATTGTCAGAAAGGATCGCGAATACTTTATATATATAGCCTACTTCCTTAGATTGTCGTCAGAAGGGTTTATAAACGCTACTTAAACTCTTACTTCGCATTGAAACCTACTATTGATGCATGTTTTTTTTTTAAATAGGTGGACCTGTGAGAAAGCTATACAGGGAGTCATATTTCATATCCAAGGAGAAGTACAGAAAGTTCATCTGTTCGCCATTTTTATCCGCCGGTTTTGCTTCACCTCGTATGTACGACTTGATCGCATAAAACTAACGCCTTCCTAGGAAGGACCGTTAATTCAATAACTAAATCGAGAGTTGATCAAGATTACAAGTAAAATCCGTACTATGAAAGGAGCGTTAGTCTAAGCGCTAAATTTTAAATCCTCTTGGCGGAACGAATGTATGGTAGTAGGAAACAAAGTTTGATGGAGAAATATAAGTAACATGCATTGGGTGGCATATTTCTTATCAAGGATGACTTAACTATATTTGACATCACTGTATGTCAACAGTGATACCTGCAAGATTCATCGCAGGTTGACACAGATCCCTTTATTCCTGCCTTGCTTTAAACAAAACACTTTGCATGTAGTCTGTAAAGATCATGTCGTTCTGACAGCTAATAAATTATTGTCCAGCCATTAGGATAACAAATGACAGTGCCATCCTTACCCGAGTATATTGTGTAGAAGACTGTCGATGATTACTGATCTCAAAACAGAAGAACGTACACCTCTTTGGTCGGCGCCAGACACTTACCGATACTCCTCTAGAGAAGGAAGATATTGTACGACTTTCCAGCATGGATCTGATCCACTCTTCAGTTGAAGCTTCGATACCTTTACCTCCGACATCCCTGTCTTATAGCAAGAGCATTAATCTTTTAATATCTTTTCACAAGATAATGATGAGGAACTTTTTCCGACTTGTTCTTTCTGTACTCATATATTAAGCGCAGAGGTGTAGACAATTAAACCGAGCCCTGGCAAGAATATCGATCCATTTGCCTTTACTTGGTTTTTAGGGCGAACAATGTTAGGTTCCTCTGGGTCTAACAAATTTTGGCAGTTTCAGACATAGGAAGATCATATCAACCTAACTCATGGTCAATGGAATGCTCTTAATCAGGCGTATCAAACTCAAACTTAAACTTCTTAAGTTCCTTAAGTTTTTGCCTTAAACATGACAGCGGGTCACTTTAAAAATAAAATATATATTATATAAGAAAAAAAATATTTTAATTTTTTTTTTAAGAATTATTTTGATTATCCAGAAACTTGACATAGAAACAGAGAGGTGCATTTCGACAGCAATTGTAATGCACATGAAATTAGAAGATTCTTGAATTGATGCCGTACGGACCGCAGGTTATTGTCTCGAGGGCGGGTCATCGTCAGCCGGACGTATCTTTGACATGCCTGGTCTTAATAAACCAAAAATTTCCAGCAGAATAAAATCGATAACCCTAGGAGCTGGAAATAAACAACCGCCACCCGTGGCTTTGAACCTCTTACATAGCATACGGCCGCAACTTGTTCTTTGGATAAATTGGTGTTCTTACTTCTTTTCATCAAAGCCGATTTAGCAAAAAGGGCTCATTTCCGTACTTAGCGACTATATACATCCACCGGCACTCTCATAACGAATTTGTTGTTTGGCTAACGAACTTATCTATATAGCTTGCCCAAGACTAAGCCCCTACAGGCTGAAATACAATATTAGCTTACCTAGGTCTATGTCGAGACAGGCCATAATTTCCTGTTTATGTCCCACACCCGTATGCATCTAATTGAAGTCTGCTTGCAAACACATTTATGCACTCGTTGCCTGCAATCCAAGCCCACGCAAGTCTTCGCCTGGCGGTAATCTTTTCGACCTTTAGATGAATTCCGCATGCGATTAAACCCGCACCTCCGCATGCATAAAAGAAAACAATATTTTATGCAGGAATTTTCGTATTTTATGGCCCTATATGCTCGCTGCTAGTGCTGTTGGTTCAATGCACCTTATCCATGGCACCGGGAGGAGGCATACTGCCTATAAATCCACCAAGAGGAGGAAGAAAATGTTTGATTTTTTTTTTGTTGTTGTTTTGCTTTATTTCCCGCAAGAGATGACATGGTTGCATCTGCAAGGTACACAACCGTAATGGTATCTCATGTAATGGTCTCGTGTTGGGCTTCTTCTCTATGGCACCATGCTAAGGTCGCTTTGAACCTTTTTGCTGATGGTGTATATACCAAGAAGCACAAAGAACACTGCAATAATGGCACCATGGCAAACCGCACAAGAAACCGAATCCCGTCGCATTTGGTGGACTAAGGCAAGCAGCACAATGCACGTGGAGCTGTTCTTGAACGCCGAGTGTAGTTTATTTATGGGGTTCAAAGAACTTTCGGGAACCGATGAAGACAAAGTTGGCAGAACACAGTGATCTTCTTGAAAGGCGAATTCTTTGTGCTCCGTGTGGAGCACAGCCACTCAATGTCATTGCCAATGCGATTGGCTTGTGGAGTGTATTCCGATTGGAGATCTGCATCTCGAGGCTTGTTATCCGCTGAACTATTGATTTATCGTCGTCGTCGGTTGGGTTGTTGCGAACAAGTTCTTCGTTCGGCTATATTTGGTTCCTTGTGCGCGAGGGTCCAATTCTGGTAAACGATCACAGAATGATATGTAGGAGCGGAAGCAATTGTAACTATCGGTTCATGGAGTATATAGATGGGAAATGTTACTTCTGGTACCAATTAACATTTCTTGCTAAACGAACTTTGCATGCCACTGGTGAGGGCACTTTGAAGGATTTGATGAATGTGAAGTCGAATGCACTTGAGGAGGTAACAACACAATGCTTCGAGTTGGCATGCAATTATTACGTGTGTGAAAAAAAAAATGGTTGCTGCGCTGAGTGGCCTGGATTTGGCATTCGTAACGGTTGATTGTTATGAGATGAGGTTCATGGTGCAAGGTCTGTCCTCGGGCGCATGCAGAGAATAAGTTATTGAGAATAAATCGCGGTCGGATGTATGGGAAAAGCACTCTTGGTGCATAGTGCAAAGAGACTACTTGACAGTCAAGGTATCAGTTTGGCGGGCTTGACGGACTATGTCTTTTACTACTTGCTTTTTGTCAACGTGAAGAATTTTTCAAACTTGGTTTGAGTTAATTAAATATGTTTACAAAACCCATAAATATAGTGAAGTAGAAAAGGTAAACAGAAAGATTGCGATTGAAGGGTTGCAGTCGTGAAAACTGTCCTCCTTCTGAATTGCTTTTTTTTCGACCCTCGTCGCTGGTGTCTTCTGTATTCAAAAATGACCACGGCCGAAAGAAATTGTTTGCGCTCGTCATTACCTAAAAACAACTTTCATCGCAATGCTGTTTGACACCGAATAGCATTCCGCAATAGGTACTAATAATCATTTTTAGTGTCCAGACAAAATTTTTCGAACTCACAGTGGCGAAATTTTCCATACAAAATTGTATATTGTAACCTAGAAAATATTTAGTGTGAAGGTTAAAAATGATTATTAGTAAGGCCAATTAAAAATTCACAGGTTCTTTCATTAGTTGCGAGTGGCTTAAAAACAATTTCCTTATTGTGCTTTTTCAAAAGAGAATGTAAATTATCTACTTAAATGCATTCACAATCAACAATTTATTTCAGATCTGAGTTTAGGTGGAGATTGCAATAGAATGTCTAGGAATAGGTAAATTTAAATTTTTACAAGATAATGTTGCTTAAAATGCTTTCAGTATGATAGAGAAGGGCAGCAGTCCAGGGTGAAATAATCGATAGCAACCGAGCAATCTATTGACGGATAGAGATTTTTAATCGGCGGCCAAAACAAGAACTACTTATCATATAAATAAAATTGGTGTAGTTCTGTTCGGCTAAGATTGAATTGGACTGCATGTATTTTAATGCAAAAATCTTCGAAACTGCTCAGTATATTTTGGTGCCTATAGAGGATACCTAGGCCTACAATATCTACTTTGTTTCAACTCTGTATCTCTATAAATTCCGGAAAAAATTGGACAAGAGTAATATATTTTTTCGTTTCGTTTCGCTTTTTTCTTTGTTACACTTTGCGTTTGAAAATACTGGGAGCATTTAAATATAGTAAATACCCGCTTATAAAGGACATCTGCAGGTACAACTTAGGATATCCAATAACTCGATGCATTAAATGGTTTTTAAATAAATAGGCAAAATTTGAAACATTTTTATTATTTTCACCTGCATGAGTAGATATGCACTTCATTCTCAAATCAGACATACAATATTTCAAACCGCGCAATATTTTGACATCTCTTTTAAGCTTATTTTACTCCTGTGACGGAGAGGGAGACAGACAGAGGCAGTGTGCTGTTTGCTTTGCTAAGAAAAAAAAAAGCCATAAAAGAAATGTCAAATATGTAGGAAAGGTTTTTGTATCTCTGTTTTGCTTACCAAAAAAAAGTATCTAGAAAGAAATGTCAAATAGGTATGGTATCAGTGATACCAGATCGTGGTATTATTACATTTGGGTAAATTCTTGGTGATACACGTCGTTCCTGTTTATAAAAGCTATTTGCAAACAAGATGAGGCAGTAAATCGAGTTTTTAAATAGCATTACAGCCCATGGCCTTCTTGCTTTATCCATTTCAGTTTAGACGGATTCAATTTCCTATTACTGTTTGTTCTGCCATGACAATCAATAAGTTAGAGGGTCAAACTTTAAAAAAAGCGGAAGTTGAATTAATCAAGAATTGCAGTTAGGTATATCTTATATGTAGCGTGCTCCACCAGGGTAAGTAATGCAGCAAATATCACTACCTTAGTCGGTAGAAACAAAACAGCTAATATAGTATACAAAGAAGCGTTGCATTAATAAAAAAGTGAGCTAAATATTATAAAATTATTTTCATTGTCCAAAGAATATTAAATTATTGCCGATTAGTCCAACGAGGAGGTGCAATACCATGATGATGAAGGCAGAGTGGACCCAGTCTTCGGGAGGTTTATCAATATGGGTTCAAGTCCCTCACTTTGGCCGAAGACTCCCTCGCGTTATACCAATGCAATGGATTTGGATGATTTTTCCTTCCAGCGATTATCAAAAAAAAAAAAAAAAATGTGTCCCTTACAATACAGCAAATTTCTGAAGTTTGTTCCCATCAAATGTTCTCAAACCACATTTTGCATGGGCGAAGCCGGCCGGGTACAACTAGTTGCCAATAAAGAACAGTCAGCGGGTAATTTTTGATATGATATATCGGAAATTGTTTTGGAAATTAAACAAAAACCTGAACAGAAATTTTTTAAGACGAACTTTTAGGCGTAAATAATTAGACACAATAAATGACAGAAGAAGATGTTCACTAAGTTGAATTAATAGTGAGGAAAAGCTAGTATTGTCAGAGAAAAGTAGCTTATTCGTACAGAAATTAAAGTAATGCTTTACGTGAACACCTGCCTTGACGGCTTAATTTCACGATGGGCATACCCATATTAGTGTCCTTGAGAAAGACGTTGACCAGACGTCCCAGAGCCAATACAAGTATTGACCCTGGTGCAATTACCGTGGCTGTTAAGTTGGCAACAGCCAACGACCCATTGGTTTGGGCGAGGCCTACCAAGACACCTCTTCGTTCTGAAAGAACGCTTCTTCGTCTCCGCTTTCCGTTAAACCACAGCCACCAAGAATCCAACCTCAAATGATTGGGCTGCACCAGTTTTCGAACAGAGGCTGTCCCCATCCCCGTGGTACCATTATATATCTAATGGTCGAGCTTTCGTAACCCGAGAGTTACTACCAATTTGGATTGCCAACCCAATCCGAGGAAAGGTGAACCTCAAAGTCAGGTGTACAGAGCATCTTGAATTCCATATTACTAGCGAAAACAAGATAACTCTCACCTATTTCATTTAGCACTGTTTAATTTGGTGATGCCCACAATAAAGGCACCACTCAAATTTGGGCAGTGCCCCAGTTTATTCGTACAGGAAGAAAAATAATCATTAAATATTGAAGACAGTAATAAACCAGCTCTAAGGGAATAGAGAAAATTCTCCGATGCAAATTAATGGGCCCTTCTATTATCTAATCACTTTGAACCTTAAATTTATATATTTTGTACATCAAAATTTGTAAGTTTGTATGCAAAATTTCATTATTGTGGGTTCAAAAACTTGAACTGGACAGTACAAATTAATATTAGAGCCGTACAATGTCTATAAGTCTATAGTTCATGCACTTGCCACTGAGAAAGTATTATATTGTTATATTTTCACGGTTTTGATTTATTTGTTGATACGTACTGCATTTCACACATTTTCAAAAAGCTAATAAAAATTGCTATTGCACATATAACTAACTGATACGATACAATTTTTATTTATGAAACGATTTTCAACAACTTGCAATTTTTTTGTAATTTGTATGGGAAGTAAAAATGGATAGCGGTGACATTCTCCATATTTTCAAACAAATTGTGGACTAAATTTGTCGATTTGCCCTTCATAAACCGATCAAGAACAATTAAAACTGAAACACATCGGGTCAGCCAGTTGTCAGACATACTAATGTGGTTTTCCATTGGAACAAAAAATCAATCTTTGTTTTTGATCTAAATTATTTTTCATGTTCCATTGGACAAAAAAATCAATCTTTTTTCGATTCGGATCACTTTTTGCAGATCTCCATATTTTTTTCAAATTTACACATACTGCCACAAATACCAACATACTTTGCACAGCTGTTTCACGTCATTGTAAGAAGTTTGCTTTCAAAACAAATGCCCAAGGTTTCGTGAAAACCAAAATAAATAAATAGCAATTGATATAATTTTGGAGGAATTATAATCTTCACTGAGAAAACTACGAATCACGGAAACTACTCCATTTCTATCTATACAACAGGGGAAATATTTTTCAAGTCGATATCCATGGTTGATTTTACCAAAAACAAGTGCAATTTGAACAGCTGATTTTGCTGTCAAATAACGCATTTACAAAAGCAGATCAATTTCGTTGCATGTTCCATGAGCCTCGCAAAATCTGAGATCTCAACAAAATATCTGGTGGTCCCAATTGAAAATGACATAAGCTAGAGCTGTGGCTATGCCGATTTCTGCTTCAATTGAAATCATGCCACAAGTTACCCGATAGACAAAAAAATATTATTGCCAGAAACAAAGACTATCCAAACTAGACGGTCAGCTTCCGTGCACCTACCCCATTCTCCTCGCAAATTTTGTTCGTAAATCCTCTCGCGCGATCTTTTTTTTCCTGTCTGTGAATACGTGTATTAATGGCCGCCGGGTAGCACTATTTCAATAACAAATAATTTGTAAATGGATTGATAACAATAAATGTAAAGAAAAGTAAATGTTGAGTATGTTTTTTTAGACAGCTCTTCTTATTCTCTGTCCTTCTTCGGCACCAACAACTGTTCATTCAATCAAATTTCAGTTTATTTTTGTAATTTTGTTAATATGAATTCTGTTTTTGACAGAAGTTAAGCCCAAGCTTCCACAAGAGCATAAGTAAATTTTAGAAAATATAAGTTATGGCAACGCTAAGTTTCCCACAAAATTTCTGGCAATATGATGCCAAACAAAAGTTTCCCACGAACAGACAGCAGCATCATGTTCCCCAAACACGCGAAACAACTTTTTTGCTGAGGCGTTTCTTATGGAAATGATAATCAAGTTAGTTTTTGTCGATCGCTCTTCGAATAAAGAATAATTCCTCATAAGAGGAAAAGAGATAATCTTGTGTTTTATTTTATTTTAATTTATACATTAACATTGAATAAATTTCTGTTAGGCTTGTTTGATGTTTTCAAATTCGTTTATCTAGCACCATATTTGTGCTAAACCAAAATAGGATTGGAAATTCTGTAATTTGATAACACTGAACAGTGTTAAATGATGTTACTTAGGTACAGTAAAAAATGCAATAATATCGGAAAGAAAATTCGTAAAAAATGTCATTAAACTCTTAATAAAAATACAATATTAATGTGTTAAATTGGATTATGCTATTTTCCGATTTCCGAATTCGGATATTTAATCCACATAACACGCATAATTCTTTTATAATAACAATGTACAATTTTGGAATGTCCACTGATTTTTTTATAAACCTCTTCAAATTATTAATTAAAATAAAAAACAAGTACACTGTATGTGCTTTTAGAATACAAAAAGTGATCAAAACATTTCTTTAATGTTCCGAGTATTTCACATAAATTAAGGGCGATCTAGGAGGATTTTTGTGGCGCAGGGACATAAGTCCCCGGGACAAAGGTCCCAACTTTTACTTTTGGGACTTATGTCCCATTTCAAAGAGACATAACTCACAAATTCGAGTTGGGACTTATGTCCCACACCAAAATGATATAAGTTCCAAAATATTTTGTCAAAGATGGGACATAAGTCCCAAATTTTCTGAGAGATAATATAAAGCCAAACGTTCTGAATTTCTATTAGGCATCCAACATTTTTTCCGTTATACCAGCAATTATTCATAATAATTTTAAAACTTAAACACATAATTTGAGATATAATACAATACCAATAATTATTTATCATTTCATATAACAAAAACAGAACAAACAAAACATTTCAATATAATTTAACCAAATATTTAACAAAAAAAAAATCGGCAATTTTATAAGTTTCTTTGAAGAATTTGACAAAAGAAACTAATAAAACTCTTTTGCTTGAGAAAAGAAACTTATAAAATTCTAGTTTTTGAGAATTTGAGAAAATAAAACTAAAAAATCGCGCGATTTTTTTTAGACTAATGTCTCACCCAAAAGTAAAAGTCGGGACTTATGTCCCTGCGCCGATTTTTGTGTTACGATCTTAACCAGAAATAGCCAAGCGCATACATAGTTTATTTTGAGAGCAATAGCATAAACAATAAAAAATATAGAATTATTTTTTTGAATTTAACAAATGCATTCTTGCATATATTATTGCACAGGTAAGTATGCATTTTGCGTACCAATTAGGTACGGATAATAAAATTTCCTAAAACTAAAAATTCTTTTTCCCCTTGATAACGTTAAAATATTTTATTGCAATATGTCTTCAAAATTTAAAATGGTATTTTCTATTAAATATAAAGGGTGATTTTTTAGCTGGTTTGGTTTTGGCAACACCGGTTTTGACAGCTGACGTGTGTTTAGTACCTTGTGTCACTGTCAAACAGCTTCAGTTTGGTTTGCAATTTAACCATGGATCGTCTTACAAATGAACAACGCTTGCAAATTATTGAATTTTACTATCAAAATTCGTGCTCGGTTCGAAATGTTCATCGCGCGCTGCTTCCATTTTATGATCGGCATTCTCGACCTTCTGAGCAGTCTATTCGGAAGATTGTGACCAAATTTCGCACCAAATTTACTTTGTTGGACATTAAACCACCAACACGTTTACGTACTGTGCGTAGTGAAGAAAATATTGCGGCCGTATCAGCTAGTGTGACAGAAGACCGCGAAATGTCGATTCGGCGCCGTTCCCAGCAGTTAGGCCTTTGTTACAGCACTACGTGGAAAATTTTGCGGAAGGATTTGGGCGTAAAGCCTTTTAAGATACAGCTGGTGCAAGAACTAAAGCCAGCCGACCTACCACAACGCCGAATTTTTGGTGAATGGGCTCTTGGAAAGCTGGCCGAGGATCCGCTTTTTTATCGAAAAATTGTGTTCAGCGATGAGGCTCATTTTTGGTTGAATGGGTACGTAAATAAGCAAAATTGCCGCATTTGGAGTGAAGATCAGCCAGAAGCATTGCAACAGCTACCAATGATGATAACAAACTTTTTTTTGCCCGAAATGGAAGTTCTTGACTTGCATGATATGTGGTTTCAACAAGACGGTGCCACATGCCACACAGCACGCGATGGCGCAATTGCGAGGCGAGTTTGGTGAACAGTTAATTTCACGTTTCGGGCCGGTCAATTGGCCGCCTAGATCGTGCGATTTGACACCATTAGATTATTTTTTGTGGGGGTATGCCAAGGCTAATGTGTATAGGGACAAGCCCGCTTCGATTGACGCACTGGAAGCCAACATCCATGCATTCATTCGTGAGATACCGGCCGATATGTGTGAAAGAGTATGCCAAAATTGGACTCAGCGGATGGGCTACCTGAGACGCAGCCGCGGTCAACATTTGCATGAAATTATCTTTAAACATTAATTTGCAAGGTTCAAACTATCGATTCAAATAAATATTTCATTCATTTTTTCGAATTTTTTGTGTTTTTTTTTTAAAAAAAGTTCTAAACCTCTTAAAAAATCACCCTTTAAAAGGCTTGAATTTACAAAATCTCTTTTAATAAAAGTGCGAAAAACCGTGCCCGTGTTAGTTCATTTTTCCCTGATTAATATTAAGAGATGGATTTCGATTTGATGCCAACAATTTCATAAACTTTAAAAGCTCTTAAACTGAACTGTGATATGAACACTGCTAAACTAATGGGCACAAAATATACCGAACACAGTCGCTCCTACTTGAAATCGCACTAGAAAATGGCCCCCCGATTGCCATCAAGTCCCAGCACTGTATTTTCCAAGTATGCGTGGGGCAGCAATGGCGCTCCTTTGATTTGTACTCTTGTACAGGCATGATAACTTATATGCTTTTCGTTTGGGCTTTTTCAGATTCGCTCTCAGATTTCACAGATCGTGTGTCTAATCGAACATAAAAACGTCCCTTGCTCTTTTTTGTGTTAATATTCGTGATGTTCGAATATGTGTAGCCTTCGACACTTTTCTAAGCATCTTGCATTCATATACCCATGCCCAGCTGGCTGACACTGCAACCTGTAAGATCTATTATCAATGGGGGATAGTTAATCTAAGAGACTTGCGACCTCCCTAACGAAGGTCAATAAGTCTTTAGTAGCAGCGTGCGCTATATCTGCTGGCATACGAGTCTCTCTATTAAAGACACGTTTTCTTAACCAATGAAAAGCCGGACATTCACATAAAATGTGTTTAGAGGACTCGACATCCTCCAGACAGAATCTGCATTCTGTTTCCGGACAAAGATTCATTTTGTTGAGGTGATATCTAAGGCCACAATGACCTGTGAGGAAGCCCGTTAGCTTTCTTATGTTATCCTTACTGAGCCTAAGGATTCCCTTATAGGAGTAAGGCTTAATTAATCGCTGGTATTGTGACTGACCAGGGACATCTTCCCAGTGATCAAGACGAAGTTGTTTTTCCCAATCATTAATTTGCCTTAGCGCAGAAGTCCAATTGACTGTACAGTAGGGTTCTGGTCCACAGAGAAGGGATTCTGAACCAGCCCTAGCTAGTTTGTCTGCATGTTCGTTGCCTGCAATACCCTGATGGCCCGGTAGACACCCAAGCCTTACCTTGTTGTGTTTGGCGAGGGTTTACAGAGCATCGTGACAGCACTTAACTGTTTTGGAGTCCATTGTATTGGATGCCAATGCTTGTAGGGCATGACTGTCTGAAAAAATTTGAATGATTGCGCCTTTCATACCTTTTTTGGAGATTAGATCAGCGCAAGTTGCGATCGCATGGATTTCCGCTTGAAAAACCGTGGGACACGTCCCCATGGGTATCGAGACTTTGGTGTTGGGTCCAAAGACACCAGCTCCAACTCCGGAATCCATTTTCGATCCATCAGTGTACCTGCATTCAGGGCTTAAATTTTATATTAAAATATTCTAAAATTGCGCCCAGATTGACTTCTAAACACTTGTGCATAAATAATTAACAAAAATAGAGCCACCCGATGCAATGTATTTCTTTGCAGTTGAAAAATTTCACGAAAACGTAAACGAAATCCACTAGTTGTCAAACTCAAACGTATTTGTATTGGTAAATCTGAACAAATTTGAGAAAAAATCCAGATTCGCAAAAGTGCTCTGAAATCTGAAAACGATTGTTTTTTTTTTTTGTACCAAACGAACATAAAAAGTGCTCTGAGAGCAAAAAAAAGTGCTCTGAGAGCGCCCAATCGAATACCACATTAGGAAATCCTGTGCCAGACAGGCAGCTTGTAGGCAAATGTAATGTTTTTGCTCTCAGTTGGCCATCTAATTTGGATCGTCTTTGGTCATAAGGCTTTACAATATGCATCGAAATGGATAAAGGATACAAAAGAACAAATTTGAAATAGAATAGGTAATCCATTTGTTTAGGATGGTCGCCACTTTTCTGGATTTATAATGGATCGAAGTGGTGAATTAAACAAGAGACAGAGTTCTCAGCATTAAGTGAAATTAAAGCTGGTGTACCTATTATTCACTAGCGATCTGTCAGTTAGTGGAGAAACCACTACAGCAACATTTGCAGATGACACTGCTGTGCTTGCTATGGGAGCAGCTGTCGAAATAGCGACAAAAGAGCTTCAAACGGCGATAAACAGTATTTCAGAATGGACTAAAAAATAGCAGATTAGATTAAATGACCTAAAGTCAGTCCAAATTAATTTTACGTATAAAAACGTACCACACACTCCAGTCTACATAAACAACAATGTGAAGGGATACTCAAATACAGCCAAATGTCTGCGCAAGACTCTAGCTCTAGACGCTAAACTGCGTTGGAAAGCGCATGTAAAGATAAAATAAAAGACGAGTTGAATATGCGATACAGTAAAATGTACTGGCTTATTGGGAGATATTCATCCCTGTCCAACTAGAATAAGTTATTGCTATACACGCAAATTCTCAAACCAGTATGGAAATTTCCAAAAAATTCAAGTCTTCCAAAATTAAATACTAAGGGCCGTTTGCAGATACGACTCATAGTGAATTTAAGTGCCACATGAACTCTTATGTATCAGTTTATGCCCTGAAAAAAGTAGCCTATAAGTATTTAAGTAGAACTTAAATTGTTAAGAGTCGTATGAGCAAATGGCCCTAAGGAACAAAGTCATTGCACCTTGGTACATATGTAACGCTGATCTACATAGAGATGTAAAAATTTGGAAAGGTTGACGACGAGGTCAAAATGGTTGCTCAAATGCACAGACGAAGGCTTCTCAACCACGTTAGCTTAGGAATGATCGAATTATTAAATACAGGCAATATAATCAGGAGACTAAGGCGGATAAAACGTCTTGATCTAGAAAAATTAGCTAAGCATAGAAATTAGGTTATATTTTCTACCAAAAAGTTCAGAAATCCGACAACCGACGGATTAATCTTTTTAAATTTTCAAACAATTCGAAAACAAATTCCCGATTAGTCGAATGACTATAGGTGCAATCACATTCGGGATGACGAAAGTCAGTCACCCGCAGGGATGTTTTTTAAATGGGTTAAAGTCCCTCACTATTGCAGAAGCATACCTCGCGTTCCAGCTCTGCAATCGATGAGTTTCCCTTCCCAAACAAAAATCTCTTTGGTTACTTTTAACTGAACTACCATTTGACAGTTTTTAGCAACGACTTTTTATTAATATTTTCACGAGATTGTCTTCGTTCAAACCAAGTTTTTTTTTGGAACTGTTTTCAATCGGGTAAGATATATAATTTTTCGAGAGCTCAAATCTATCTTTAAATTCCCTCAGGAAACACTGAGTCCCATATACTCAGCCCCCACCGAAAGTGAACACGACCAGCGCTAAGCTAAGCTGGGCCATTAAACGAAATCATGTCACGACCAAAGCTTATATTCATATCCCATTTATTACAGCATTTGTCAATAAAGCGTAATATAGGTAATGGTGAGACCCAAACACCCACATATTTGTGCACGGATTTAGGTATATAACTTGTTTGCCCTCTCCACGCCAGTCCTACTTTCTTTCGATGGCTTGTCATTTAATTTATTGTGATCGATTTATTGATACGAGTTACTCAACAAGATAACAATGCAAAATTGTTCGCGCGCGTCGCTATTTGATGCATTCGAACTGTCAATTGTGTTAGCAGTCCTTTTTTACCGACTGACCCAAATAGTGACGATGACGATTGATAACTTCAAGTACAGCAGGGTCTTTCAGTGTCTGTTACTTACTTGTCGCCGTTGGTATCTGTGCGCCATGTGTACTTAATGTTGCGATTGTCTGTAACGAAAGCGAAAATGGTTTATCAGTTTTATTTTTTTATCGATACACACAAAGTATACAAATACAATACTCTTTGACATATTATTAGAAATGATGAGAATGACGGAAGAAAGTTGATTTGTGAAAATTTATGATCGCCAATATTATGGTTATGTGGCCGATGAAGACTATCTCTAATTCGCAGTTAGCGGTAAAATATGTTATGCCTACTGCCTGCAGATATGTTCCGGTATTTGTCTGTGTTGCGTCGCGAAACGTGATGGCCGAATTCGATACAAATTTTGCTCACTCATGAATTTGGAGGTGTCAGTCGAAAAAGTTTTGAATTTGAATGAAGCCAGTGTGTCATTATACTCTTGGCATCAGGCTGTGTTGATTAACTAATGATATGGATCGCCTGTCAACGCACGATTTGCAGATGCATGAAATGATTTGGAAATTTATGTTGGTTTTGACTCTCGGCACCGCATTTAAATATGCGATTCGATTGTGCTCGCAGTCTTGTAGGCGTGGACAAGGTAGTCGAGATCGTCAAAGCAGCTTAATAGGTGTTCAACCACGATGACATGTCTTACGAGAAATTCCAGGAAGGTGAGTTTTTTTGTCATTTTTTGTTTAAGCCTTGTACGCACCTGGAACGAAAAATCCCATACAAAAATGACACAACGAAATATTTCGCTCTTCTTTTCGTTTTGCAGTACACCAGCTACTGCGAAATGATGGCCGAAAAGCGGGTAATGTAGTAGATTGTTTGGTACATACAATCATCCACTCCCTTTTCGCACACATTTTTATTTTCCGGGACATTAAAATTTACAAAATTTAAGAGGCAATTCAGGCACACTTATTTTGATTACATTGTTTTTAAAGGCGACAACATTACATAAAAAAAAAGAAAACCAAACAACACAAACTAATTGAGAAACTTTTCTAGTTTTCATTTTCCTATATTAACAAAATAAAAACGCCTTTGGAAACGAGTTTTAATAGTAAATTATGTTGAAATGGGTTGGTATAACTCTGTATTTATTTGCGGCCAAGTCAATAGGTACACTAAAGAACCAGTAAAATTCGGATATAATGTTCGATTTGGCAGCAGAAATCTAAAATCTCAGATCAAAATCTGAAATGATTAATCGAAAACGACTAATTGTTAAGAAAACTTTAGTTATACAAAAAAGTACGTTCGCATTTTTTTATAAATTTCTAAGGAGCATATAAATCGCCAAACTTTAAAGTGAAAAGCGTAAATTATACTAATCCCAATGACAATTTTAAGGAGCCAGTGAAATGATTGAGTAGCCAAATCACGAATAAATACCCAGTGCTGGTAACACTGCTACTTCTTCTTCAGCTGATGGAACTCTCTACAAATTATTTTCCGCTGCCTTTTCGCAAACGTTTCGCAGTCCATTTGGAGACCATCGGAAAATGTGGTTTCGGAACAGGTGAGTACTGTCCTTTATGTTTAAAAAGGCTTGCACTTGAAGTTGGACTCATTTGTCATTTGTCTATAAATGGTAAAGAAGTTGTTTGTTGATCGTATTTTATTTTTGAGTTACTTATACAGAGTTAAGGCTATATACATATAAAGAGCTGATCCCAAAGGCTGTATAAATAAATAAATAATTAGCGCAACAAGTCCGTATGTACCCAAGCCTAGCTTCTCGCAACCATTCGTCTTGTGTGAGTTTTTATTTTTTGGGACGAATGGAAGGGATCTACAATTTTATGCCGAGTCCAAACGGCCAATTGCGAAGCTCTTTCATGACAGTTATACTCTCGGATGTTTGTCAGACGTTCGCGAGAGGTGGCGCAGTGAAAAAACCTTAAGTTGGAATTTGGGTTTTTCTCGGGATTCGAACCTGGGACCCCTCGCTTAGTAGTCCAACACACTAACCACTAAGCCACTGAGCCGACCAAAGGCTGTATAGGTATACATATACAGAGCTGAGGCCTAAAAAAACTCTCTGCTCCCTACTTGACAGCATTTAGAGTCTAGAAGTATTATTAATAAAAGATCCCAAGCAAGAAGGAAGTACAACCGATGGCACACATAACCTTTGGTCGGTGAGCTTTGGTAGTACTATAATAAATGATTCGAGGAACTGAAAGAAATTGTTCACCGGATTATAAGCGCCACACAAGACAGTCAACCCATACACACTTGACAAACGATGAAAGTCCATTGGGACGATGAAACTTTAGGAACTCGCTTTCCTGGATACATATTTCCCGAGAGAAAAATTCCTGAAAGTCAAGAACTAACATCAATCTTTAAGCATCGCTTAGCCTTTCAAAAAAATACGATTTACCTAGGTACACATGAAAGGAAGGAGTAGGCGCAAAAATTGTGGCCTGCAGTGCGGGAGTATGTTGTTTATTTTTTTTTTATTTTTAAAGCCACATTTCTCTAGTTTTTATTTTTGCATATCAACTTTTAACATGCCACGCTTTTTGCACTGAATTGTAAAACATTTTTCCATTACATCGATCCCAGCCATCGCTAGTATATGTCGACATACATTTTATACAGCACAATGAAATAATAAATAAATAATTGGCGCAACAGGTCCGTGTGGACCCAAGCCTAGCTTCTCACAACCAACAATGAAATACCTATACAAATAATCAAAACAAGGTGCACATTTTACGCAGATTAAGAACCCGCCATTGGTACAAATAACTCTTCTAAAAGATTTGTTTTCATCTCTCTTTCAGTGTCCGCTTAATTAGATAAATCCAATAACCCAAAGCGAAAGCCTGATTATGATTTATGAGTAGATAAAATAAAATCTACAAATATTCTTATTGGCTCTTCCTTCGGAAATAGTCTATCAATGTCTTCATTAAAAATGTTGTGTTAATTCGAGTCGATTTGGGTCGCACGCTTCCCCGGTTTTTATGTACCAAACGAACTGTAAACATATTGACCTACTTCGAAATTTAAGTCAGGAACAAGCTAATCAATCAGATATACGTACAGTATATATGTATGTACACTGTGTCCACAGTCCTATTACAGTGAAATTTAGAACAAATTCCTAAAGTGCACTCGATTTTTGAGTGCCATAACAAATCTGTGCGTTGTAAATGCGCCATTATGAAAATGTTAATGTCGCGGTAAGATGACAGTTGGTCTTATAGTAAATGGGAACATGTCGCTGCTGGATATAAGTGGATGACTTACTGCATCTGTTTTGGGCGAAAAATAAATTGGAATAATTTTAATTGAATTTCAAACGGCTTTTGATTGAGTTTGCATTTGCCTTCTAGCCAGTTCGAAGCCAACAGCTTCTTATTTGATTGGACGTCACAACTGTTGGATAAAAAAACACTGTCTATTAGCAGCAGTACTAATAGTCCCACTTAAATTCACCATTGGAAGGTTCCAATAGCTCTACAAGTGTTGAGTTTTCTCCGGCAAAGTACCACAACCTTATAGTCCCTAAAGTTATCTCACAATGGCGATGCTTCACATATTCCTTGACCACAATGTTTAAATTTGTTTAGAAAATAGTCTATTGCTTACTCAAAATAATTTGAAAGTAAACAGACAATGATTGTATCTAAGGAGACTACTCGCCATATAGAGCTATTTTTAAAGAGAGTTTAATTCTAACATTTAAATATTTTCAACTGGCAAATATATCAATTTCTTCATATTTTCTCATGCGACCGTAATTATTTCTTTCTTAATTTTCGTTACGCAATTTATTAGGATGGTTCTTAGCCTAGAACAATACTGTGGATATTTGAATCTTTAATATCAAATGCCTCCAATAAGTGGACAAAATACGCAACCCTTACCGAGAAAGAGAAAGTTTGCTGTGTTGACTTTTGGGACAATATATGATCAGCTATTGAACATCCTGGACCAGCCAAAGTTAAATTTATTTTCTTCAAAGAAAATGGAAACTAATTGCTATTTAATTGAGGTATTTTCGATTTGTCACTGCTCGGGTATTTGGTGATTTTGTGTTTCACCTTGCTAACCGATAAATCACAGTTCATATTACAACCCTTTTGTTTTTATTTTTTGCGAGTTTTAAGAAAACTATTAGCCCGGTCGAATTTGTCTGTTTCAAATATTGGAAAATAATCACCAATTCATATACCACTACCCCCTCAGTCAAACATGTTTCGCTTTCCTCTAAGTGGGTCAAGAGGTGAAAAGTTCATCTTCCAACCACACACACAAAGTTAGATCATCCACACAAATTTTATTTATCTAAATACCTACCTATATCCGATTTAATCGAGAAAGCACCACGATTTCAAGAGCTTTTCGCCCAAAATTGGAATTTGAAGATGTTCAAAAAGACAATCAAAAAAAAAATGTTTGCACCGACACCGAATTTGTCTGATTCAAAAATCGAAAAGATTCAAGAATACAAGTAAAAAATGTATATCGCTTTTATCTATAGGGTTTTTTAAAGTGAAAAGTTTATTTTCCGACTAGAGCGCTTAGACAGATCAAAGAAAAGAGCAATAAATTAGTCGATTTATTTGTTATATCATTATATTATACATATTTTTTCTGAAATATGGACCGAGAGACGGGTGCATTTTCGTAGGCGAACTGGCGCTTAGACAATTATTGGCAACACGAAATTTAAGGTTCATTTACCTACAGGCGGAAACAGAAATGTCTTCACGGAGAATTGAAAATCAGAATTCAAAACTGTCTTAATAAATAATATCACTTATAAAGAGCCTGATGATGAATTGGTTATATTATTATTATTCGAAATAGCTACTATACCTTTTAAAGTGATGTCGCCTTATACCCCATTCGCACCGAGCCGAAACCGGATTTTCGGCAAAACATTCGAAAACGTCATCGAAAACAGAAGTTTTCCCATACATATTTCAGTTTTCGAAACGAGTCGTTTAAAGTCGTTTTCCACGAAACCACCACGAAAACGACTTCAAATCGTTAGGTTGTTGAAACAAACACACCTTTTGCAATATTCAGCAGAACAGCTGACCGAACAGAAGTCACAACTCACAACTTAAAATCATATTCCATATTTAATTGATGGGCTAATATTACTTTTAACAGTTCTGAATTCATTTTATTTATTAATTAATGCGATCGAAATTTGTTATTAAAATAGTTTACACAGAATTTTTACGACTAGTTTTTCACAGCTGAAGGAAACGTCAAACGACAACTAGTTGGTGTTCGGAGTAAATGCATCGACGAGTTTTCGACGAAAACACGGTTTGCGGTGCGGTTTGAATAGGGTATTAGTTTATTAGTTGTTTATTATTTAATAAAGTAGGTAACTTTTGAATTAAAATATGCAAAATTTTAGTTCAAAAATTACCTACTTTGCGTAACATACTTGCATTTATTCATTATATTGCCATAAGGGAAAAATGAAGGCTGTGTTTAAGGGGGAAGCGAATTTCAAACGCACGAACTAAGCGAATGTAAGCGAATACAAATCGAACGCATTCGTGCGAGTAGAGTAGCGAGTTTTGCTCAGACAAAGTAAGCGAATCATTTATGTGGTAGTGCTAAGTAAAGTCGCATTTTAAAGTATCATAGCTGCTTTGCGGAAGTTCATTCATGTCGTTGTCGTTTTGTAAAGAATATTTGTTTAGAAAATACCTTTTTTAAGTTCAAATCTCATTACCACAGCTATTTCATTCAACAGTTTTGCATTTTTGCAGAAGTCTTTCCAGTTCATGTCCCATAATGGCGCCCGGTTGGTAAGTTCATAATTAAGCTTCTCCAAATACATTTTGTATGAACTTCAATACATAACTAAGCACAAATCCTTTAAAACTAAAAAAAAAATAAATACTTAAATTCGCCTAATTCGCGCGATTAAAATAGAAATTAAACCATCGAAAATTGGCTCGCTCACATTTGGGATTCGTTTAGTTCGCGCGAGTAAGTTGCAGGCACCCGAACCACAAAATAGGAAATTTTGTATGAGTTTAGCGAACTTTGCGAATTCGCGCGAGTGAAATTCGCTTCCATCGGAACCACAGCCTTAATTTGCTTCAAAATACAGGTTCCAAGTCGAATACATAAATAAAATCTTAATTTTTTTTCCGTGATTTTCCAACCCGCATATGAATAAGAAAATCATTTTGCAATATTTGAACGAAAGCAACTCGAAAGGCTGATAGCTTAAAGTTCTCCTGAAAAACAAAAGAGTTGCAGTGCGAGCTTTTGTTTGAATATCTTTAAAATGTTTTGACGAACGCGTCTAGAGCGATTAAATTTTTTACTTTTTTCTAACTATACCAGAAAGTTAAAAAGAAAACCGCTTTAGAAAAGCAATAAACCCTGTTATTTGGCAAAACTCGAACGTGGTGGATTCAGCTTTACTTACATAATGTCCTGGTCTTAATCCAGTGTTAGCGTTATTTAAAGACCTTGTTTACATCGATACATGTGATAAGCAGCATTGCCACAATGCGCCCGATCGGGCCATTTGGCCTTCTGTTTTTAATTTTGGCCCTTGGCCGGGGGCAAACAAGAAATGGCTCGCATATCATATTTTTTGTATTCCACACTTTCTTATTTATTTCATCACAAAAATTAACAATAACCAAGTTCACATATTTTTAATATGCGACACTGAATTCATTCATTCTGACTATCGTTTGTTCCCGTCATGATAATTGAACTTGGTATTTTTTGTCTTGTACTGGTCACTTTATATTTATGTTGCCTTAAAGCTTTTTTAATTTTTTTTTGAAAAGTTTTCTCTAAATGGTAGTGGTTCACACTTTTTGGAAATGACCCTCAGAATCGCCCTCAATATTTTTTCCTTTGTGGCAACGCCGGTGGTAAGCCTGGAAAGACCGTATGGAATGGGTTCATGGAAGAAATTGCCTTTAGAATTGCCCAATCTGATCTTCTTCCTTTCCTTATGAACCAAAAAAAAGCCCTAAAGTGAATATCAAATTTTGATTTCTTGTGTAGTGAAAGGATATACGATTCTTTCCCACCTCGCCGTTAGAGTTTTTATTTTTAAACAAGATCTTTTTCAGACACCGTTTTACAGTAAAACAAAGAAAACTCAAATCACTCTGAATTGCTTTGTTTAGCAGCTTGAAACGATTACTCTTAACTCTGATGAGATAGGCGTTCACTAAAACAAACCTACTATAAAACTGGGCTCTCCTTCCGTAATTTTTCAGACGATTATCGTCGAAACGATAGATCTCCAAAAGCAGCAACTAACTGCCAAAATTACGGTTTTGAGACCTTAATCCAATCAATTTTCCACAAATGTAATGAAAGCTGACGATAGCGAAACAAATTCTGGCAGAATATAACTTCTTATGGTCATCAAAGTCTCAAAAACGATATCGTCCCGACGATTATTCTTATACGGAATCTGGCCTCTGTTAACGACTTATATTTGTATGAAGTAGTGAGACAAACTGATAGATACCTAAGACTTTGTGGTGTTTTCCAATAATTTGGGCAAGCTATAGTAAAAAAAGGGTTCTTTCGCATATGCTTATGGAAAACCAGGGTACCAAAAAGTATTTGGTTTTAGATGTCGTTATCAAGAATATCAAGTACATTGAGGTTACCTAGATTTATAGAAGCAATTGCAGAAAAGTTCGTAGAACACGTCAAAACTAATCCTGTCATTCCATGGATTATTACCAAAATAAGGGTGCGATTTGTGCCTTAACAGCGTACTTCCTCTGTGGATAGATAGGTTAGGTTGGGACAATGCGTTCCAAAAAAAAAACCAATGCGTGTAAGCTTATTACGTCGTCAATAAAATTGGTCAACGCATTGACGTACATTTTCTGTCAGTTAACGCGGCCCTCACATTAAAGGTATCTATTTAGCATTAATTATCACGCGACCACTCAGAAACTTTTTGAAGTTATATATTAGGTCTAAAATACCAGTAGCTTGTCAAAAACTCGGCCCTAGTCCATTAAAAAGTGAATTAGTGTTGCAAAAAAATACCCCATCAGATTTCAGTTAAACTGCTTCACTTTCATTAGTCAATACATTTTACCATAATGATCGATCAAAAATGACCTCTCAAAACCCCCATAGACATTCATTCAAATTAGCAAGCTTTAAAATTTACTTACAAAGATCTGCAGTGCTGTGTAGATGATGCGAGGTGATGTCATTTTTCTGAAAAAAAAAAGAAACACAAAATCATAAAATAATGTTTAGCAACAGAAAAAATAAAATAAAATAAAACATATACAAAAAGCTTCAAACAGTGTTCAAGCCTTGACATGGCCATAACTTTGCAATTCCATAACACGCCAAACATGATTAAACGGTATACGAACGTGATGGATCCACCAACCATATAAATGAACACCGTAATCAGTGGACCAGCTTAACCCACTCTTGTCTAAGCCATAGCGAATTGCGTTAAAAATTTCACAACAAACCCAAAAGGAATTTCGCGGTAGATCTTGCGATTTCCCGCTGGTGACGGTACGACATAGTGCCCACTTAATTCCACAAAATTCAGCTTAATCGCATGACGGTAACGGTCATCATGGTGATGATGATGATGCACGAGCACGTAAAAATCATCAAATTTGTATGAAAGCAAATAAGTCCCAAATACGGTTACTCCTATACCGTGAGTATTTTTTTTTGCGAAATTGCTAAAAAGCAACCTCACGCATGGGAGGGGTAACATCCGTAAAGTATCTCCGAAATCCGTCAAAAAATATGATCGAGTGTACGTGATGTTGTCGCGTGGGGTCAAGAGAATAATCTTTGTTGACTAATGGACTATGTGAACACCTGCGTACTTCACAGCTCGGAGTGAGAGGTACAATTCGAATATCTGTCAAAAGGCAGAGGCGTTACAGTTTATACGATTCCACCAGTCAAACTTGGTATGCAAATAGGTATGCATGTTAGCACCGAGATGTAAAAATATCTTAATGAAAAGTAAAATAAGATTCGCCATTCTTTCGCACATAACACTCAAGTGCATAATTTACATGCGGAGGCTTAAGGCGCAGCCGACTGTGCTTCGCCATTTAATGAACTCCACACCGTGTATAATTAAGAGATTTTACCGACGTTGGATTTTTTTGCATATATGTTATGACTCGGGACTCGATAAGTCAATTGCAAAGGTTGCCTTAAAGTTGTATGCTAATGAGTGGGTTTTTAAACGTCGACTGCTCATAAAACCGAGGAAAAGGTTTCTACTTGAGGAAGTCCAACAAATTTATGGTTATGTCTGTTCTGGTGGAGTATTTTACTATCAGTATGCGCAACAGTATTTATTCGTTTTTTTTAGTGATTTTGAGTAATTTGTTTACAGTTGCTGAAAAGGTATCTTCTATATAATTTGGCGAGCATAATACATTTTTAGAAGAATCACCGTCGAAGAGAAACTGCGACTTTAGACACCGAGTGATTTATTGGCCGTATTCTCTGATGGTTAATTTGAAGTTGACCTATGTTTGTATAGACTGATGAACGAACCAGCCTCGGAACTTTATGACAGTAAAGTTAACGAATTTAGTCGTCTAGCAGCCGGTTTGGAAACTAAAGACCGTCTTGGTGGAAAGTTGTTCATTAAAGTCATTCAAAGAGACGTGAAACACATCAGACCCTCCCCTTCAACAATTAAGTGAATATACCACTGCAACTTTGATGCTTCTTGTCCCTGAATTTGGCACTTCAAAAGTACCCATCTTGACATCTGTGGTGAACATTCGATCCTACCACGTCCTTTTTTCCTACCACGCTACAAAATGGCATTACAACGAAAATTGAAAAAAAAAGAAACTACACTAGCCAGTCGCTGTTTGGTTTTTTTTTCCCTCAACTGGAAATTTTGAACCAGTTAAGGCCTTGTTGGAAGAGGGTTAGAAATGGGAAAACAGGCTCCAAATAGGGTTTCCCGATGTCAACTTCTCAGTCTTCAACCGAATGAAACTAAAATTATGTCAAAATCATAGGTCACGCTAGGCGGAAGTGGCTGGCAGGAAGAACCGACTCACTCAGAATTGTAAAGGCTCCCTTATCACTTGAAAACAATTTTTGTTCCTACTGGTTGGTTCAATTCGAGCATCTAATGAAGCAGGAGCCTTCTAAAGTCTGTTTTTGTTTAATCGTAAGGTTCGTTCTGGAAGGAGCACAATCTGTGAAGAGAAAATGTGAAGAATAATCTTCAGATACCTCTTGGCCGATGCAGCTCTTATAAAATCCGTTTGAGTATCGATCAGCCATGTTGCATGTCCTACAAGGTAGAAGTTCATAGTATTGGAACCATCGTTTTTCATTGATGACTATTAGTCAGTGGTCGGTGACTTGGAAAATAGATCTTGTGGACTCCTGTTGCATTTATGCTCTCGAATAGAGCTATATTTTTCTGTAAGAGCATTTTTATTGAATACGACTTTCTAGTTGCAAGTGGTTGATGGCTCGGCTGTGATTCCGGTGTAAGAAAAGCCTCGCAAACCAATAATACGGATTTAATACAGCTAGATACACTATCGAAGCCAATGTGAAATCAATTCACAGGTAATCGGTAGAGGGTTCCAATTTGAGACGACGAAGATAGGAAATGTGGGAACTAGCAATGCTGCGATGTGGAGAACGCATTTAACTCAGAAGAGCTTCCAAAGATATATGAATTTTTCAAAGGCACTCATTCCGTAACTTTTCAGACGATTATCGTTGAAACGATAGACCTCAAAAAGTAGCAACTAAGTGTCAAAATTACAAGTTTGGGAGCTTAATCCAGTTCATTTTCCAAAAAATATAATGAAATCTGACGTTTGGTAAACATCTTGGAGCAGAATGTGACTTATTTTGGTGATCAAAGTTTCAAAAACGATATCGTTTCGACGATCGTTGATACACTGAAGAAAAAAGTGCACTTTGAAACCAAAAGTTCGCATATTTAAATTGAAAGTGTGCAAATCTAAAGTGTTTTCTGTAAAAAAAACAAATATATTTGCGAAAGCCAAAAGGAAAAGATTTAATTTTTAAACTTTTACATTTAAAAGTAAAAGAAAATGCTTTTAAATTTAAACGGTTTCCTTTGAATTTGACGTAAGAAATGTAAATTGTAACTTTCAAATTGAAATCGTTTGAATATGGTTGTCTTTCATACATGTTAACTTTTAATTTTAAAGTGTTTTGTTCATGAGTTTAAAGTTTAAAGTGTTTTTCCCTCAGTGTATACAAAATCTGCCCCGGGCTCTGCAGTACAAAACTGGGAGTAGGATCAAAGAGAATAGAACTTTAGCAAAGGTAGCTGCAGATATCATGCATCGGTTGATTTAATTTCTATCTCTACTCTGGGAGCTGTAGGAGTACTTTGATCTGGTAAGAAAAACCGGCTAAGATGGGTGTGCATTTAAGCAGAACAAAGTGACGCCAACTTCTAAACAGAGAACAAACCCAAAGCAATCAAACACGATCTTGGAGGGTATGATACGGAAAGATCGGTTCTTAAAATTTAGTAAAGTACATATTTAGCGCGAGGTCCCTAAAACGTATTCTTCTCTACAAAGTTCTCCCTAAAATAACACATCGATTAAACTCTGTTCAGTTAAGTTTATATTTTTGCAAATTAACTAGCCACTTGTATTTTTGGTATGCACTCTCATGGAAGATCCATGTTCTGACAAACTCCGGCCTTTCGATTTGAGACGATGAGCTTCTTTTCATGTCTTGTCTACGTTATAAATATTTTATAACGTGGCGCCCAACGTGAAACCCTGCAGGCGATCATTTGCTTCACCAGCTTTGGGCCTGGTTTACTATGATCTCAGTACAGTACTTAGAGCTGACTTAATCGCACAGTGGTACGCTTCAAACTCCTTTAAAGAGGCCGACTGTCAGGCTGTACTCTCGCTCTGTAGGATTAAACCAAGAGAACATCGACCCCCTGCTGTTATGATTGTCATTATTCCAAAAATAAAGACCCAGACCCCAAAAGAACAGATATAGAGCACAAACACTGCGAACTTCCCTTAGAGAGCAAACCAATTGTGTAAACTCTTATCACAACAATCAATTTCGTTTGAAAATCCTTTAATTTACCGCTAGAAAAACACCACAACAGACAAAATATCACGAGTTCAATCAACGCCCAACCAGCAGTGGTGGCCATTTCGTTCTCGTTCCTACCACTCAACTCTCCGGTCAAGAATCAACGAACAATACCTTTGCGCCAGAGCAGACCTTCAAACACTGATCCAGAGAAATAATATTCCCAGCACTATGAATGGACCCGAAATCACCTCAGGAATCACACGGCCAAGGTGTGAAAGGCACCCAAATTAACGATCCCCAAGTTCGATTACACTCCTCTGCTCTACCTGTACTTGATTCCCGTTACATTCATTAACGTAACCATTCAGCTGAGACCTGTCCAACCATTCAGCTGTTGTCTCTCTAGTTGTGTCATGATGATTTTTCCGTGTAAACAAGTGGTCCCCCGGGGGCAAAGCCAAACGAAAAAAAAGAAGTGTTCCGACTTCTTACCAACCTGGATACGGGTCACTAAGTACTAGTACTTATCACCGAACACGCTGCATAGGTACACCTTCAATGAACCGTAATGAGGCATGAGCTGTACTTGTATCTGTATGTGAATGCAATTGACAATACGCTGCAGACAGTGTGACTCTGCAAAAAGTTGAAGTCGGAATCCTTTATTTCTCTTTCTTGTATACGTCGCAGTCAGGTATATACCGATGCGTGCTCATGAATTAAACAGACTTGAGGGGAGGCACGATTTTGACCGCCATGGAACATGCAAATAGTGTCATTCTCGATGGCAGCAACAGATAGAAATGTCTCCAGTGTGCGCGGCATCTTGACATGTTGGTCCACAAAGCGAAAAAGAAAACCGATTTCTCCTTGTTGGAATACGGAAGTCGAGCCATATCCTACCGACCGATGGCGTTTCGTGAAAATGTTTCAGGGTACCTACGAACTACAAAATTACTTTGTCAGACTACGGCGAATCTGAATTCGTGTGGCATACAGACTCCGCGATGGAGCTCATGGTTGACCTCAATGGTGTAGCCGAGCGTCTGTTATCGCAAATCTTGGACAGAACGGAGAGCAGAAAAAGTTCCAGTCCAGACCACCAGGCAGCGTTTCGGGTATTGTTTGTTTATTGTTGCACGCTATAGAACAATGTACTAGAGTGGGTCTTAGTTTATCCAGTGCCATATGGCAGAAGGTCTCCGCGATGTATGCAAATTGTTGTCCAATTGAACTCATTGTGGAGATACGGAGCAGAGGGATTCATTAAAATCGTTTTCTGGTGACTATTTCTATTCTACCGTTAGATATGAGAACAATTTAAATAAGACGTGACTCTTGTTAGTAGAGTGCTGGCTGAGGGTTTAGATAGAGGCGGGACAGCTTAGGTTGCAGCTGGTCTGCGACATGGGGAGAGATCGTTTGATCACATAAAGGCGATCTATAAATATGTGGAGCTGTGTAGTAGAAAAAAACGAATTCCCATAAATCTGCGGTCGAACGATTAATTACAATTGACTACATTTGACCCACTCCCATGGAAAATATAGCCAACCCGCATACACCGACATCATTACCGAGTCTTAATAGTTTAATTGGTTGATTAGACTGGACGTCTTAACGCCATTGGGAAGATCATATAGCTGGTGCCATAAATAACAGATATAAAGGGTGATTTTTTAGCTGGTTTGGTTTATGGTGAAACTCATGGCCACTTCAAGCAAACTAAACTTATTCCCACACGCTGCTAAATTTGGCGGTGTAATAACTTTAACGTCTTTGAGTACAAATGGAAAAATCAAACCAACACCAACTTTAAGGTCTCACATTTTTATATACCTCTAGACTCATTGTTAATGACAATGTCTTGAGGCTCGGAGCTCTTAAAACTGGTGCCTAATATGGCATTTATACAGCGGTTCAACTGTCAACAACTTCGTGTAACAATTAATTATTTTAAATATGTTTACTGAATTTAAAAATACACTTTTTCGTGCTTCTTTGTTTATAATAAATGACGCAAATTCAATTTAAAATGTGTCTTTTTTCAAAGGCAGCAAGTTATGCTGGACGGGACAAACGATGCTAAGTGATTTCAGCGGGGAAAAGCGACGTCGCCTTTATAACGAAAAAGGGGAACACGAGGGACACGCTTAAAAAAGGGAAAAAATCAAAAATCCCTGTGGAACCTAAATTGTTTAAAAGTGAAATAAACGAAACATGAAATGTTAATACTAAAGCTTAATATCCCGATAAATTTTAGCATCTCAAGCTTAGTACGCTGCCCGAGCTAAATTGTCGCTCCCATACAAAATTCTCTCCAAAATTTAGCTGAGCTAAACTTAAGCGCAACCATTTAGCTGAGTGGTACACAGCTCGAGCTAAATAATCAAACTTTTGTTTCAGAATGTACTTCCTGTGCCCGCCAAAATTTATCGTGCCCTTTTAATGGGTCGGCATATTTTCTCAAGCTAAATTGTAACAGGTGTTTTGCTGTGCTGTTGCGGAAAAGTATGCAAATATGAGCTTTTTTAATTATTACATGGACGAGAAGTACCTAGAATCGGAAATAGTTGAAATAACAGAGAATTACATTTTTGAAAGAAGTTTTTTCAAAGAACACCTGTTTTCTGTGACACTTATCAACGGCGTGCTCTATGTCAAAATTTAGCTAGGACTTTAGCTGGAGAGTAAAGTTGGAGGCCAGATAAAATTTAGTTTAGCTCTAGCAGCGTACTAAGCTTCAAGCAGCATTGTCACAAAGAAAAAATATTGAGGGTCATTTCCAAAAAGTAAGGGCCAGAAAAAAAAAATAAAGAGCTAAGGCAACATAAATATAAAGTGAGAGGCAGGGATGGAAAATATTGAGGATCATTTCCAAAAAGTACGGGCTACTACGCTTCAGGATAAAAAAAAAATAAAAAAATAAAGACCTAAGGCAACATAAATATAAAGTGACAGGCAGAGATGGAAAAGTCGATCCAATTGTATCGAATTTGATACAAATGAATTTGCTCTAGTACAAAACTACAATTTGCCTTATTTCGATAGATTTTATCTGTCAGTATCTTTCAGTCAACTATGTCAATGTTTTCTTAATTTAATTTTGCTTATGTTTTTGAAAAAAAAAAATTGAATTCACTTTTTTATACGAAAAATTGTTTGCAGTACAATTGGCTCCATTTCAGTACAATCTTACAACAGTTTAAATCGAAAATGACATTTTCCATCCCTGGTGACAGGTACAAGAAAAAAAATACGCATTTGAATTATTATGACGGAAACTAACGATAATGAAACGTCATTCAGAATGAATGAATTCAGAGTCGCTTTCAATATGTGAACTTGGTTATTGCTAATTTTTGTGATGATATAAGAATATTTTGTTTAAGGAATACAAAAAATGATATATGCGGACCATTTCCTGCTGGCCTCGGGCCAAGGCCAAAATAAATAACAGAGGGCCCGGTCGGGTACGTTGTGGCAACACTGGTCTCAAGTCTCCACTTCGTTTCTCCACACCAAAGACAAATGGTCGCTAAATTATCAAACATGATATACAAAAACCATATGTTCATGGCAGTAAACGCGTTTTTAAATGAACGCATAATTATAATTTCGAATTTCAGACTTCAAATACATCGCAATATTTGAATATCTCCAAAACAATGGACACAAGAAAAGTTGAAAAAAATTTATATTATTATTGCTGCAGCAGCTTAAATAATTTCTTTTGTAGACGAAGCCGACGTTCCTTCGTGTCGGGTAAAACCCTATTTGCATTGGAAATTTTCTGAAATCTAAATATTTCTTATAGTTCCTCCACAAGTCCCGCAAGTTTTTTCATTGTTTTTTTCATCGCATGAAAAGGAATGTTCGGTTTTCCGTTTCACGCAAATGTTTTCTTCGGCTTCCTCAAAAAAAAAATCAAAAGTAAACACAACACAAACTTTTTTCTCCGATTTGTATGTCAAAATTTATCTGCGATTTAATGTGCCGGACAATTATTTCGCGAGCTAAGTGAGTGGAGACTTTCGTTGGCCTATCTATATGAAGTTAAGAATTTACCGACCGAACAGGATACTGCTTTGCTAAACTGCCTCGCTAAATTTGATTTTTGTAGACATTTTTGTATTGGAGATAAAATTTAGCCCGAGCAGGATACTAAGCTTAAACATGAAAGAAAATAGCCCATCGAATGTCTATGTAAGCGTTTTTGTGTGTCTGAACGCAATCACTCCTTTGGATATTTTGTTTATCTATTAAAAAAGGGAGATCATTTCAAATACACACTCTCTTATGATTCAGTTAACTGAACTGATGTTTATTTTATATTTGTGTACAAATAGGACTCTAATTTTTCTAATTTTTCATACGAAAATAAATTCAATTTCACTAAAGAGGGAGAAAGGGGAACATTTTTAGAATCTAGGGGAAAACCAATTTCTTTGCTGATAAAATGATAAAAATCAAAGTCTTCAGTATTTTAAGTCTGAAATCTTCTGAATAAAATCCCATCTTCACTGTTATAGAAAAAATAATTACGAATAGTCTTGTAAATTTAGACGAGGAGTTGTTTAGTCTGGATGTCCAGCTACTAGTTTGGCAGCACTGTTTGCGGCAGATTTTTGTATAAAGGGGCTTTGAAGGGGTTTCGGAATAAAAACAGCTTTCAGTTCAGCAAGAAGCGTGATTTTCATTGTCCCAGTCAGTCAAAATGACCATACAGGTCATTTCTTTAAGATTGGGAGCATTATTCAGAAGTTGCTACCATACAAAACTACTATACAGAGACCGTCAAATAAAGTGCTACCAAAATGTATGTTGGCATTACTGCTGACAAGTGAGTAACATTTTTAGAAGGGCGTTGGGCACATTCAAAAACCGATTTATCTTAAGTCGACAACATGTACCCTAAATGCAATAACTTGATTCGTCGGTAACGACACTTTTCCTACGTCAGCCAAATATACCAACTATCAACCTAGTAATTAGTCAGGAAATTCTTAACTACATTTGTCGGCTACCCAGTGCCGTGGCCAGGATTTTGTTTCCGGGGGGCTTGCTTCAAAATCTTACGAGGAATTATATATATTCCAATTCAATGATTTTTATTAGTTTTTAAATCGTATTTAAACGAACATACTTAAATAATTTTTTTACACACATTTTTTCAAAGCAGATGACGTCTTGATTTTTTTGACATGAGATCTGTCACCTTATATATCATAGCAAGTGAGCTTAATCTTGGATTCCCCACAACGCTTCGAGACAAAGTTTTAATCCTTTTCATAGCTTTAAGGTTTTTTCAACACTATCTGTTGTCACTGGAAGCATGGCCAAAACCGTACGCAAGAAGTTTATACCTCTAAAGTGAGTCTTGTTACATAAAATCAAGCAATTTCGAAAAGAATGTACTCAGCTTTCACAGCTGACAACGAAATTGCATTATCAAAGTAACGTGTTAGCTTTTCCATTTCGTTCACTCGCTCAACTGCAGCAAAACTTATGGCAGCTTGAAACGATGGTAGAACGTCTTCGTTGACCATGAATCTGTCCGTAAGATTTTTTATTAACGAATCTATGCAAAAAATCAGTATAGGAACTCTAAAATAGGCTTTCTGGATTGGAACGCGTTGTTTGTTTCAATGAAGTGCTTCGAGCTCTTAATTCAACTTTAAATAAGTCCTCGGCAAGTTGGGATGCCGATTGAAAGGTCTCTCTAAAAAGAATCGTCGGCATTTTTTCGGATGTTCTTAAGAGAATTCAGGACTTCTTTTGTGCGGTCGATTGCAGAAACGAGATCTAAGACATTTCAAATTTTTAGTTTTTCAGCCCCCCCGCTGGCTACGTGGCTGCTTATGACTCGACACGTATTCACAGCTCACACAGCATAGATAGGAAATCTAAAAGAGAATTTTATTATCAAAATTTGCGGGATAATCGGATAATCGCACTGGCGCCGACGGCCTATTAATACTTAGTTGATCTCTTCGAGGACGAGGTGTGACTTCACCGACCGCTGTAACACAGTTTGAAGCAAACTAATCAAACCGATTAAAACCAAGAATAGGTTGTGCTTCTGACCAAACGAAAACCCTACAGCTTACCTCGTTACTCACAGTGCTACTACCAAGAAAATGTGCAAGAAAAACTGAGTAAAACAAAAGATTAGTCAGTAAAAACTTAACACTTTGCTAGCAAAGTAGGTATATCCTCGAGTATATCACGCAATCGATAGCTATAGAGTTGTTGTCAAAAAACGAATATTAGAAAATTCTCAAATCCAAAAAAATAATGTTTCTTAGATCTAAGTTGTTCTTGGATATAAGAAACATGCGAAATAAGAAGCTGCGGAAACACCGTGGCCAAAGTGACAAAGTGTCCAAATTGACAAAGTATTCAAACTGACAAAGTGTCCAAAGTGACAAAGTATTCAAAGTGTCTAAAGTGGCAAAGTATCCAAAGTATCCAAAGTGTCCAAAGTGCAAAGTGTCCAAACTGAAACGGTGGTTCCGCATGCGTACTGGTATCTTATAAGCAATTTGTTCTTATACATATATGAGTGTTTTTTACATCCGTCGTAGACTGTATAATTTAACGTCCTTTTGAACCAGTTCCACTCCTCGTAGCTCTCGATATTTTATCTGTTTATTGCAGTTCAAGGTCGTCCTCTGTTGAACCAGTTTCATTTGCGACAGTCTTTTTTATGTCCAACAGCCCCTCAATTTCGGTGAACTTCAAATTGATAGTTCTCTCCCCAAACCGGTTCACATGCAAAGGCCCGTCATAAATACGTTTAATTGCTTCAGAATGAGGTTACAGATTCGAGTCAAATTGGCAAAAGCTCACGACGTGTTAGTGAATCATTCACTCCAAAAAACCGTTACGCAATCCAAAACCATATTCTTACCTAAATTTATCACAACAACAAGCAACTTTCACTAGATTTCAAAAAATATACGCCACCAAGCCAAATTATTAAAGTCACCCCGCAACAACTCAACTCACTCCCGCGATTATAAAACTGGAAATTAAGAGCAAAGCTTAGCAAACAAAAAAACGGAAGTTTGTGAGTTTATTTCTGTTCGATTGCATAAGCAACTAAATATATATTTATACTCTATTCGAATGTTGTATGCAAATTTGTTAAATTAATCTCTATACACAGAGATGACCTCACACACATTTAGTAGGCCACTGGGTGCTGCTTTATTAACAACAAAACTCTACAGCCACCAGTGCTACTAACTGAATGCAAAATTACAAAAAGAAAACTGCAAAACGCCGAGAGAGCAACAGATACAAATAACAAACGAATGGCATTTTCCATCAATCATTCAATCTAATTGAATGGCGGCTGCAATGCGGCTCGTATCCGTGCGATAAAAGAAAAACATTGTTAGCAGCAGAGTGCGCTGCAATAGCCACAGTCCGGTCTTGTAGAGTGCACCAAGCAACGATCAGTGGCAGATGCACCCACCATCAGCGGCTATTGTGAATTGATACCGCCAGGCGCAAATAGACACCTCTAAGCAATATTGTTTATTAGCGGGTGATTAATCAGTCTGATCATCAGGTGTTTTGTTGTAGATAGCTATACGAGTCGGATGAGTCCATTCGCTGGACTTTACATCGGATAGATGGCGCGGGTCGACAAGGCCGATGCGCCAATGCAATTAGTGTCAAACGCTTATGCATGCCGGTGTATGTTTGGTTTTTCTTTTATTGCATTCAATTGAATGACACTCGTTGTGTCTGTTTAGGCTGCGCTTACAGCTGGGGTTAGTTTTTTTTCTTCGTGTAACCGACTGTGCGGTTCTCTTCCATTTTTCATTTCGTATCAGATACGAGCATTCGAGAAACGCAGTCGAGTGCGTGATGAGCATTTTTCTGGAGCGCTGCACGAGGTCAATAGTGTGTTTAGGTTACGTTTTTACGAGTGGAGTGTATTGAGTTGTTTCTATAATTAATGCGTTTCATTTGCACGACACTACAGTTCCATGAAGTGGCTATGCAATTTATGCGGTATGTGACATGAATTGTTTGTACGAGGCCCTGTGCCAGTATATTACAATTGTATAGATACAACACGTGGTATGCTACTTTAGCAGTTATTGTGTTGGGTTATTCTTTACTTTTCGAATATTTGTTGTTGGCTAGAGAACGTAGAAGGGGGATATTGGATGGCAACCGCATTGAAAGGGCGGATACTGGCAGCTGGTTAATTTTCATTGCTTATTGCAACTGTATTAACTACAAAAGGTGGATGAATCAGTCGACACCACCCACCTGTGTTTACTAGAGTACTATAGCTACACATCTATTGGTGTTACTCCCAACTGGTGGCAAGAGGGTCGCTGGAGCACTGACTTAGAGGGCTAGACTGTCACCCGATAAAACCTGATAGTGGACGAAACATAATGTGGAGTCAGTCAGCTATGACTTTCAAAGAAACAACCGTTAACTGAGTATTAAATAGACTGACAGCTTCGGCCAAAAAAGAGGGATTGCCAACGAGCTAAATATGACCTCGGATGTAGCCCAGTTTGAATTTGTGTATTTGTGCCATGTTAATCAAAGGTGGTTCACGCATACTCGAAAAAAAAACAAGTCTGCACTTCCGGTTTAAACCGAATGTCAGGTAGCCTGGGGTGGGTTCTCGTTTCAATATCGAGTGTAGCGCACTGTTGTAAACAATTGTTTTTCTTAGTTCCGGATTAAAGTTTCTCGGTACAATAAATAGTACCAATCCTTGGAGTGGCATAATACAGCCCTGTTCTACCTCCTGACTATTATGAGTATCTATATATAGTTTATCACAATACACAAATGGATAACGAAGTGTGTCAGTAAATTCTCAAGGGTATTTAGCAGTTTAACTTTAAGAAGTTTTTGCTGCAGCAAGTGTTTTAAGGGTAAAGAACACGTCGAACTTCTACAATAAAAGATCAGAAAAAGATCTTAATAATGGCAACAGTAAAGAGCGATTTAATTTCCTCCAGAACCTCGGGCTCCCTGAACAAAACCATTCTCCATGTTTCAGAAACGGTTTGTCATTCACGTAGCAGGTGCTTATAGTGTTTCAAGATATAATCAGCACTCTAGTCGACTAAATGTATTTTACTAAAGCAATCGTGACAGCCTTTGTAACTCGGTAATATCACTAGGACTTTTTTATTATGCTCACATGATCTGTATAGATCATTGATTTCCATGGTTTATAACAAAAGTTGGATCTTGTACTGTTAATAATAAAAATGGCCTAATAATACCTACTAGAATCGCTTGTGGTCGAAAATCGACCGTGTATAGGCGTCAACGTGAATGTTAAAGGATTGACTCAGGTCACGGAAGGCACCTCTGTCTGCAGCCATTTTGATTGTAGAACGTACGGAAATCTCCCATACCGTCTTCTTGAATGGTACCAAATGTAATAGGTACTAAAAAACGTACCACAATTATTTTCGTAATTTTTTTTTTTTTATTAACGAAAAGAGCGACATCTAGATATAGAAAAACTACGTAAATGAGCTGCTCCATTGGAAACAGGTTCTAATCTTAGATGATTAATATTTGAATACGTTACTATGGTAATAATGTCGGCGACAAATTGAATGTTGCCACAATCCGTTCAATTACCTGTTTTGTATGGGGAATTCATAACTTAATGTGACCAGCCTTAATGGCGACATATACTCACGATTTTCGGTTTGTGCACATCTATGGCACAGTACCTTTCGAATGGTATAAGTTTTATTCTCCTCGTTTCATAATAAATACTTGAAATGTGTACCGAAACTTTTGATGTTCACGTATTAATATAATGATGCTTATATCAGAAAATTCCGTATATCATGCTTGACAATATATTCTGAGTTTTCTTGGCACTATTGCTAAAGAGCTGAATGTTTTATTTCTACTTTCAACTTAGGGTATTCTACATGAGATGTTCTTTTGATATATCGACCCAACTTGCATTTATCGGTTATGTATAGAAGTTTAACTATAGGGCAGAGGGTTTCTGAACCTTTCATAATTTCAGAAGCCTTATCGCGAATTAAGTACTCGTACCTTAAAGCCTTTTGCTATCGCCGGACAGTCTGCAACCATATCGAGAATTCAGATGCCTTCCTTTAATACCAGAGTTGTGAATATGGTTGGCTGTTTGAAAGGTGTATATCACTTACTGAATCTGGAGTTGGTAGATAACAGAAAATCTAAAGAGGACCATAAAACTTAAACAATATGAGTGCCAAATCGAAGGCGGCAATCAGGTATATGCATATTTAAACGTGATTATTATATATTTAGGGTCTAAGGGCACTTGCACCAAGTTACTGGACAATGGATAATCAGTGCGAATAGACGTGTTTCATTCTGCTCCAGTAAAAGTGAGCAAGTACAGTGCACGGAGTCGACTAGATGACTCTAAATTCATCTCAAGGCTTTAAGACTAATCGTATCTTGCTCTCTACGAGTTTGGTTTTATAAAGAACAGTGTTTAATCTTTGTTTCAAACGCATTAAGTTTTTTTATAGACAAACGGTTGTCTTTTTTGTCTTGCTGCTGCCCAGCTGGTTCTCTTAAAGCCATGTCTTTTCCAATCCTACGTTCTTCAAAAGTCGTCTCATCTAAGGGGCCAACACCCGCTAATTCATCTTCTCCTGCTGCCAAACTCTTAAGTAGTAACAATCCCCCACTCACAGTTGAAGTATTAAAAGAGCAACTCGCCAAGCAAGCGGAGTCATTGCAGTCAGGATTTAAAGAGGTCATGTCTCGGATGGAAAATTAATTTCTTCTGAAGATTGAGGAAATCAAAGCAACTTGGACTCAGAGATTTGATGACTTGAACAGAAGCATGCTCAGCTTAGTTGAGCGTGTCGTTCGGATTGAAGAAGAAACAAACACAACTATGCATTTGCATAATGCTGAAATCGCCACTCTTCAGCAACGATGCCATGTTCTTGAAAAAAAACAAATAGCATGCGATGCTGTGCTCTATGGAATACCTACTCTCCCAAATGAGAACCTAAACAACTTGTTTAATCGACTCTGTCAAACCATTGACTGCAAGCGGCCTCTCTTAACAAGTATTTTCCGTACGAAACGGAAAGATAACAACAAAAGCATTAGCAACAACACCGCTACAACAACATCTCCCATTATTTTGAAATTCAGCAACGCTCAGGAGAGAAATGCCTTACTAACGTCAGCAGCATACTACCGCAAACAAAATGCAACCGAACTACTTCTGCGGGACTTGGGCATTGACTCGAACAACACCTACTATATCAATGAGAGTCTCTCCAAACAAACACGTTATCTTTTGAACAGCGCTCTCGTGCTTCGTAGGAAGAAACAATTGTTTGCTGTCTACACCAAATATGGATCTGTTTATGTTAAGAAGTCAGCGAATGGAAAAAGCTTCCTGATCGAAAGCTCTGCCGATTTACTTGCTGCTACTGCGACGCATCACTGATCATCATCAATCATTACACTTTTTGTAAGCTTATTTTAAGAAAATTGTCTTATTGTTGTCATAGTTTCTTTAGTTTTCTTCTCTTTACTTCCCCCTTTTGTGACCAAATCTCTTTTCCTCTCCTCTCTTTTCTTCTCCTCTCTAAGTTGAATTGCACTTTTTGTCTGTGTATACGTATACATTGTATAATGAACTTTGCTAGTTGTCCAAATCGTCCATACAGTGCGCACGAAAAATCGACGTATAATATGATTAAGGTTATCTCCAAACGTCACGAAGGTCTTAATATTTGTTATTTAAATGCGCGAAGTCTTAACAATCGTAAATTAGACTATATAAAATATCTATTTTCTAATTCCCGTGTTGATGTCATCTGTGTAAGCGAAACCTGGTTCAAGCCACTCATTGGTGATGTGTCCTATAAAATTCCAAACTATGAGGTCTTCAGAAATGATAGAGTCACCGAAACTATAGGCGGTGGAGTTGCAATATATTGCAAATCCAGTCTTAAATGCGATGTTGTTACTAAGTCTAGTGGAAATGGGATCGAATTTATTATTGTTGAAATACGCGATTCAAACACGAAATGTATTGTTTCATGTGCCTACAGTAATAATCGAACATGCTCCCATGCTCCATTTTTTTCTGCTGTATCTGATATCTCAGCACTCTACCAACATATTATAGTCTGTGGCGATTTCAATGCAGACCTGATAAAAAACGATTCTCTTTCCTTTCGAATGAAGGATTCTTTCTCATCTGTAGGACTAAACATAGTAAATACAACCTACCCAACACGTTTTGCTCATGGTTACGCACCTAGTCTTTTAGACATATTTATTGTCTCTGATCCATCGTTAGTTCTTCTCTTTGACCAATTATCGTTTGATTTTGTTTCTGACCATGATCTCCTTTTCTGTACCTATAATATCAACTTGAATAAGTCATCTGTCTCTGAGTATTTCACGTTTAAGGATTTCAATGCCGTAGATTTAAATTCGCTCCATATGTTAACATCATTAGCTCCTTGGGGACAATGCCGGTTAAATGCTGACCCAAATTTAAAACTGAATTGTTTTCAATCAATTTTATCTTCGTTGTTCGATCAATGTGTTCCGATCAAAACGGTACGCATACAAAATAAAAGCTGTCCTTGGTTCACGTCTGATGTGTTGACTGCTATAAAGCAGCGCAACAAGCGATACAGCAAATGGAAGCACCGACCTACCGATGTTAACTGGGATGCCTATAAAATGACACGAAATCTTGCTAACGCGACCCTGCGCATGTCCAAAAAAAATTACTATGCTTCAAAACTAAACGTTTCCCTACCTGCAAAAAAGCTATGGAGCAACCTACGTAAAATTGGTGTTACTGATAGAAATAATAGTACTAAATGTTGTCTTGATCCGGACGAATTAAACAATTTTTTTCTTGGGAGCGACGCCCATGCAAATGCCTTTGATTTTAATCAACCTACAAACCAAATTATCAGTGAAAGACTGGTAGATTTCAATGTGGTCACGGAAAATGAAGTTGTGGAGTGTATAGCCGCCATTAAGTCTAACTCCATAGGAGAAGACGGTGTGCCTATACGTTTTGTCAAACTCATTTTACCAATAATCATACCCTACCTCACTGATGTTATAAACTGGTGTATTATAACCACCACTTTTCCGGATTCCTGGAAAGTTGCAAGAATCTTTCCAATTGCCAAAAACTCTAACCCAACTTCTCCTGCTGATTTCAGACCGATTAGCATCCTACCTTGTCTATCGAAGGTATTTGAAAAAATTATATCAAAGCAGTTAATGCAATACATTTCGCACCATGAATTGTTAAGTTCTAGACAGTCTGGTTTCAGAGCTAACCACAGCTGTTCCTCAGCTATAGTCAACCTACTTGAAGAAATACGGCAAGACTATGACAAAAACAACATAACGCTCCTGTGTTTATTAGATTTTTCGAAAGCTTTTGATAAGGTGAACCATAAAATTCTGCTATGGAAACTCAAAAATTTATTTGGGCTCAGTGACAGAGCAGTTCAACTGATAAAAAGTTTTCTCTCTGGTAGGTTGCAAAGGGTCATTACATGTGAAAATCATTCTCAATTAAAAACGGTCACACAGGGTGTACCACAGGGATCAATATTAGGACCGATCTTATTTTGCATCTTTATAAATGACCTTCCACATGTTTGTAAACATACATCAATTCATTTATATGCAGATGATGTGCAAATTCATGCCGCAAGTTCACTTCATAATATCGATGAACTCACGGCACGTGTCAATGAAGATTTGGAGCAAATTCACAGATGGTCTCTTGAGAATGGATTGCAACTAAACCCAAAAAAGTCGCAAGTGATCCCTATATGTTACAGAAAATACAACCCTCATCTTTTACCGAATGTTTGGCTCAATAACAATAAAATTAGTGTAGTAGACACTGTCACTAGTCTAGGATTTGTTATTAACCGTAGCCTATCTGGCTATAATCACATAAATATTATTGTTGGACGAATCTATGGGTGTCTTCGCAAATTGTGGCTGTCTGCTAATTTTACACCCATTGAAACTCGACGTAAGCTGATAATAGCCTTAGTACTACCTCTCATAACATATGCTGAGGTTGTCTACAGCACACTCGACTCCTTATCGCGACGTAAACTGCAAGTTGCTTTCAACGACGCGGCGCGATATGTGTACGGCCTTCGTAGAAGTGACCACATCTCCGTTCACTCTCGGGAACTACTCGGATGTCCTTTGCAAGATTACATCAACGCCAGGAACTGCATATTTCTTCATAAAGTCATATACAACCAACGCCCAACTTATCTGTTTACAAGGCTTAATTTTTCTCGCTCCAATAGAACTATGCATCTTATACCTTTTCGTTACGTTCACCTTAATTCCTCACGTCTATTCTTCGTCCACGCTGTTAGACTATGGAACTCTTTGCCCACGCCGATTAAAACAATCTCAAATCTAACAACTTTTAAAAGTGCCATTTTTCACTATTTCTCCTCGACTATCTCTTATACCTAAAACACATCACAATGTTCTATTTCCACTTTTCCTCCCCAGCTTCCTCAATTCCATCCTAACCATTCTTTCCTCAACCCATCTGCTCTTTAGATCTTTTGTATCATTTAATTAATAGTTTTAAGTCATTCAAATTTGAATTTATATAAAACTACTTCAAAGTTCTAAGTACTATAAAAGATATAATCTTAATGTACACACCTATAAGTAAATAAATTGAAATTGAATTGAAAAATTGAAATTGAACTATATAAACTTCTGAATAGCTAACCCAAGTTAAACAAATATATAGACACTCTTCATATATAGACACAATTCAAAATGGATATAATCGATGCGGCTATGCCATTAAGCGACCCATAGCTCCTAATTTCACGACGGCTGAAATATTATTGTTGCTTTCGTAATTAAAAAAAATACAGAAATACAATTGAAAATAATAACAGAACCGAACAACCATAAAAGTAAATAAAAACCGGTAGTTTAAAAAACATCAGTCGGTTTTTTTTGTTTTTTAACTACCCTTTAAATAACATTAGTTTAAAAAACATCAGTCGGGTTTTTTTAACTACCGTTTAAAAAACAGTAGTTTAAAAAACATCCGTTTTTTATTTTTATGTTTTTTGCGTATAACACTACGGGGAAGAATACGAATCTAATGCCACCTCACTATTCAAAATCGGTCAAGCCGTTCAGGCTAGACGGCGTCACGTAGGAACGTACATATGATATGCGCGAAACATATAACCCTCCCTGTGTCCAGTCGGGTAATAATAGGTCTTTTCGCGTATTTTCCTGAGTCAAACACTGCAAATCCGTCAAACTCAAAAAGATTACCAAAACTCTCTCAGAGAGCTGAAAATATACGCCAAAGTACGTGGATAGACTTCGAGCTACTTTGAGCAACTTTCATCTTTGACATCTAATCCATATGACAAATAAATATATAACTTACCTTTTTGCAACATATATGAAACGTTCTAGGACAACATTCGACCACCACCGAATTTATTTTTACAGAATTTATTGTTCTGTGCGATTCATTTTTAAGCCGGATCTTGAATTTGTTTCTTGACAACTTTGTGCATTTGACATATTTATCAGTACTTGCCGGTTGAAATTGTCTGAGCTGTTTCAAGCCAAGAGAGGAACCACTCGTTACTCGTTATTTTGCTAATTTTCTCTTTTTCTGTAATTTTTGATGAGTATTATGTATAGACTTTGTGTGATTGTAAGTAATTTATATCGATTGCACTCGATTCAAACTGCGTACGCGAACGAACCTAATGTATCTATTTAGACTATATAAACTTGAACCTAACACCCAGCATAATAATATTCGTTTGATGGTAACACTATCCACTAAAAATAAATGATGCGATTTTTGGCAGTCAGTTGCGATGTTGAGTCGAAATTTAGATGCCGCTATGTGCAAGTTGCGATGCTATTGTGAATAGATCAGAACGTAATTTATTTCACAATTCAGTGTATTCCATATCTTGACATTTCTCACTGACATTTATGTGGCAATTGGGTTTTTTTCGTTTTTCTGTAAATTTAGATTTATATCTTTTTGGTTTAGCCTATGACAATCCGGGGAAGAATACGAATCTTATGACACCTCACTCTTCAAAATCTGTCAAGTCGTTTAGGCCACATGGTGTCCCGATGGAACGTACATAGGATACACGTGAAACACATAACCCTCTCTGTGTGCAGTCGGGTAAAAATTAAACTATGATAAAAGTCATTCAAGAATTCAAAGAGAACTTGAAGACGCGAACTCGAAGAGTTATGTTCCGACAGCTGAAAGTATTCGGGAATGCTTCCTCCAGATCCAGCAAACGCAAAGTTGTGTTTTTTTGTCAGTCGAAATCTTCTAATAAAATTCACCTCTCTCATTGTTTCAAAATGATTTTTTTCTTTCAAATGTTGCTCGGTTGTTAAAATCGATATGAATCATGGTCGTATTTCTTTATTTTTTTATTTTAATGTCTGCCACTACCGAGTATTTGACACTCTTTGTTTTACTATTTGATGTTTGGGCACAACTATCCAGCCTTTCGAAAATTGATAAATATTTAATAATTCCTAGATAAATAATTGTTGTCCTGCAACACAATTTTTACTTAATCTACGGAATAGGACATGTCGCCGTAAGAGGCATGCTTTTCTATAGAGAATCACAGTGGCCGACACGACGCATATGGCTGTATCAGTAGGTGATACCAACTAATTTTTCTTTTCTCTCTCTGTCTCTCTTTAAAAAAACGAATAGTTGTAGTCAGTGTTTGCCAAGTCATTCTGGCGTTTGAGAACGGTTTTTTTAAATTGTTAGCGTTAGTTTTGACCTCTTGGGCAAAAAAACTGGAATTTTTTTAAAAACAACTCCAAAGTAGATACAAAATATAAGTAAAAAAACAAAAACAACAAAGTTTTTATTCATATTCAGTCATAACGCGATTGCATATAAATGCTCCAATAAAACTTAAAAAATAATAGGAGGTACCTACATACATTTCATTTGTTTTTAAATTGCCTGCACAGTACCGATTTTGGAAATTACATTTTCAGGGATTGTTCTAAAACATTTTTTGTTTCTCTGCAATCGAAAAGAACTGGTATAAAATGATGGCTGCATTTAAAGAAGTAGAAAAAAAAACAGTTTGCAGCGGCAGCGTTAAAAACACACTAAAATATTTTTTTAAGCACTAAAAAACACCAAAGCACAATATGTGGGCACTAAAATGATATTTTGGGCACTAAAAATAACGCTGAAAGCACTGACTTGGTAACGATGGTTGTAGTTGCAGCTCTTAGGGAATCTATGTTGCTGTGAAAGAAGACTGATTTTAAGACATTACTTATAATAACTTCTAATGTGTAGATTCAATTTTACGAACTCATAATGACGAAAATTTCCATAAAAAAGCGCCAACTGGGACCTTTAAAATATTCCAATGGTCCATTGTTTTAACGGATCTTCAGGATAGCAGAAAATGAAGCTAGTCGGTGATTTGTTTTGAGAATTGCTGCCTTTTAATAGACACGTAAAATGTAAAATTCCTTCCAGAATTCTAAAAAGACCACCTGAGATCGCTCCGGAATAAGCTAGCAAGGTTTGTGGTTAGTATTCCTAGGAGCTAAGCTATTTATGGGTCCGTTATGTGTTTGAGTTTTATTAAGTTTTGAAACAAACCCTATCCGAAACTCCTTAGTTGACAAACTTCTCAAATGAATATACTTATCTCGGAAGCTTTTCAGATGATTTTTGCAAGAGCCGATTACTTTTTTGTTTTGGAAGGATCGCTTCAAGCCAAAACTTATACAGATTCTTATTCTTACCCGTTCTTTAGCCAGCTGCTATGACTTATTCCAACTGTTTGGAATTACTTAATATACCCCTCTGCTGCGGCAAGTCAGCAGTGTCTTTCATAACCCAAGAAGTTTTCATTAAGCTAATTGGATACAGACGAATTTGTAGATTCAGACATATCTTTCAAGCCTACTTCAAAATCGTAAAAGGTTGGAAAGCATTTCCGACATAATGCTATGTCTTGACCGCATTTCCAGGGTGTACAGCTTTCTGCTTATACCTACTCCAAAATGAATACCCACTTAGAACTAATACCCAAATCACAATCGTTTTACACCATTTAAGCAGAAAGACAATTTCAAATTCGTGTTCCATTAATTGTCCAGAAGAAAGTTCACATGCCGAGCTAAATGTAAATCTGAGACAAACAAAATAAAGGCCAACTAATCTGTTACGCCCGAATGAAAATAGGCAAACAAATCACAGGAAGACAGAAACCACCAAATTGTCTTGACCCCGATTTAGGTTCAGATTCAGATATTACAACCTTTTCACAGTTCGCCTACCTCCCAGGTACACATAAGCTTCCAGTGGAGAGAAAAAAAAAAATCAAGAACCAAGAACTCGCCATCCATTCCGGCATTTAAACACACTGTACTCGCTAATAGAATGTGGCAGTTGATTAATGAGCAAAGACCCCAGAGCCGAAGCCTAACCCAGCCCAAGAGGAAATTAACTGTGAAAAGAGATTTCAATCTATCATCCATATCGCAGAAAAGACACAGCCTTTCTGAAAGTAGCACGAAATTTGAATCACAGAAGCCGCTGACATATCGTATGCTGATCTTCGAATTGCATAAGCAAATCGCAACATACCGATCCATGCCTTTCTTCGTTTGACACTACAGATTGGCATCCTGACCGCAGATCGATTGGTCGCAGAGGAGAAAGCCACCCGGTCGGCGCGGCGCGGCAGTTTACCGTAAACCGTAAACCTTTTTCGCAAAGCACTAAGCCGCACTGCCGACTGGATTTCCCAAATAAATTCAATTCGCATGCGAATAATGAAAAAATAGATTGATGCTAGCGAGCTCATGAAAGCGAACAATTACCCCGACCCGTCCACCAATTGAAAGTGAATCGAACGTGCCCTCAAGGTGAGCGCAATGAGTATATGGATAGTGTGTACACGCCGCTGCGATTGCGCGTACGATTCGGTATTTGGTTTTGGGGGCGCAACTGGCTAATTCCAGTTTTACAGGAATTCTGGTAGCCATTCACTTACAGCTGCTGGCTGGCTGGTTGGGCTGGCTTAGGTTGCTGCTCAGGTTATTGTGCTCGATTATAATTGATGGAAAGGCTGTACGTCTTTGGACCTAATTTCTTCCGTCTTCTCATGGGATACTGCCACGAAGCGGAGGTTGTTTCTCTTTGCGGCGTAATGATGTCATAGCAATCAGTGGCAAAAACAGAAGCCAATCATTAAATATAATTAAATCAGGAAGAAAGCACCGACAGGCGTGATCGTTGTTAGGCATGTTCGGTCCGTTTTATTTGGTCCGCACAGATGGGTTCGACACCGGGATGAGTGCGCTCATAATTGAAGATAATTTGAATTTCAATCATCGAGCAAAAGTATTTTTGCCATTGTACTTGTTAATCAGCTCTCAGCAGTCGTGTTGATTTTGTGTGTGTGTTTTTTTTTAACTTTGGGGCTTGCAAATATGAATGGAGATTGGGGGTGCACTTAATTTGGTTGGTAAATTACACCAGCTTTGCAAATAAAAGTAGGTTGGCACTGTTTCAAGTATGCCGACTCTGACATGGTTTGGCGATCAAATAAGTTATAGACCAGTTATACCATCAGCGAAAGGGAGTCCGCACTTCAGGGTAGACGTGCTATTGGTATAGTACCCTTTGCATTGTCAACTTCAACGTACTAATCTCTGCTTAGTTATGACTTTAGAAAGCAGTGCTGAAAGCAGGCCATACACGCACCAACCAGCAACATAGAATTGGAATATGAATTCCAGTTTTTAGATCCTTACCAGTAATCACTCATGAAAAATCGTCAAACCGTCAACTCTGAATGAGGATTTTTTTTTTGTCAACTCTGCTTAAATCTGTTTCATTCTTTACAGCACAAAAAAATTAATCTACGATCTAGAACTGAGGTAGGCAGCTACCTAACATGTGGAATTATTTCGACTATGGATGCCCGACCGACAATAACAAAAAATGCCCCCCCACAGCGTATATTTATTGCACAGATGATAAATTTTGAGACACACATCGTTTAAAAGCAAAACACAAACTAAGATTTATAACAGAAAAGTCGGTAATTCTTCTGCTACTTAGATAGAGGACAAACTTCAAACATATCTTTTTGCGATCAGGTACCTAGATAGCTCTGCTACTATTAATCTAAGGGGGTAATTAACTGTGAAATATAAATAGAGAGTTAGCACATTTGCTGCATTTTAAGTTCTCAAACAAATAGGATCCACTGAATCATTAAGACTAGTTCTTTAATAACATCAAGATGAACACTTTTTCAGGACTGGTATCGGAGCTAGGTTAGACGCTAAGTGGGATTCTTCCGTTTTGTCGTCTTAGTGATTGTGAAATAATTTTCGATTATATCCAGGGTCGTCTGATCGGGCCGAATTGCTTTAATTTTTGATCGAAAGTTTTGTTTTTCATACCATTTCCAGTGAGAACAGAGTAGGTGCCCTTGTGGGACAGTTCACAGCTACTTAAACCATTCAAATAACCACAGGGATAAATCGGAACGTGACTTAGTGGTTATAGTCTGTTGGACCACTAAGCAAGCTGTCCCAGGTTCGATTACTGAAAAAACCCAAATTCAATCTTAAGGTTTTTCCCCTGCGCCACCTATCGGGAACGTCTGACAAGCACCCGAGAGCACTGTTGCCATTCTGACCGGATTCCGGTCATATCTGACCGAAATCTCTTCCCTCTGACCGGAGAAAATTTTGAAATCCGGATTTTTAACCGAACGAAAAAATTCTTTAACCGGAAACCCCTTTTTTTATCTGAAAGATAATATTGTTCTATGACTAGACATAAAGGTCAGATTTCTATAATTTGAATGATATTTGGCCATACTTAACGAATACACTCACAATTTACAGAAACCAATTTATTGTGAATAATCCTAGATTACAGGGGATCCTCGCAACAGTTTCATTTGAATGCTCCCACCAAGTGTAACTGGGTTTGTGCATTCAAACAAGGCTGAAGTGACGACCATATTTAGAATATTTAAAATATTAGAATATTTTGCAATTTCGGTTTTGGTGTTACCAAATTCAAACGTCAACGTGGAGTAGAACGTTAATTTTTCTGCAAAACATTGTGATGCAAAGGGTTTGCATTGTTTTGTCGTTTTATAAGCTTTAATTAAGATTAGTTTAGAAAAATAAAAAAAAAAAAAACATATGCATATAATATAATATAATTTTTGTTTTCGATTTTTATTTAAAATATATTACTATATTCCATTTTTGACCGGAGTTCTGGTCAAAATTCTTATTTTATCTTTTGACCGAATTTAAAAAAAATAAAAATCGGTCATTCGGTCAAATTTGACCGGATTCATTATTTTTTATTGGCAACACTGCCCGAGAGTAGAACTGCCATAAAAGAGCTTCTCAATTGGCCGTTTGGACTCGGCATAAAATTTTAGATCCCTTCCATTTGTCCCAAAAGTGAAAAACTCACACAAAACAAATATATGGATTTGACAGGGTTTTATTTAGCAAATAAAAGGAAAAATATACAACAACAAAATAAAGTATTAGTGGAATAGAGACGAAATATATGAATAAATATTAAAAAAATTGGCCTTGATTTAAAGTTTTTGAAATCAATTGAAATGAATCGAAAAAATGTCCCCCATCGTTTTTCAATTAAAAAGACTCATATAAAAAATTTGATTGGGAAATATTGCGATGCTAATATATTCGTTATACCAACGGGAATTTTTTCTGTTTGTCTGTTAAATAAACGCAAAAATTTATAATTTAATTTTTGGCATGTGGACCTACAGAGCCATCAAAGCAATACCAGTGTATATTGGGTTTTAAATATGCACTACGATTTTGTGTGATTTTTTGTAAAAGGAACCCACTAGTTTAGATATATGTATCTTTGAAGAAAATAAATTTCGGGAGAGCCAGTTCGGTAGCAGATCGTTTTTGTGAAAAGCAACATATTGTTTGATTCCATATGATATTTTCAAATTGTATTGTATAAGGCCCTAGTTATTGTCATACGTAAGACGAAATCGCTTTTTCTGACTACTTTAACCTATTGGTTGAACTTAATCTTGGTCTTAAAATGTTGCTTATGAATTGCAAAGTTCATCAAAATGAAAAGTACGCAAATGATCTTTTCGTACGAAATACCTTTTTTCGATCAACTTCCCAGTCAAATGCACAGAAAAAAAACAAATCTTTCCACTAAAAAATTTCATTCTTGATTGTTCCATCTATAACAAAGCATACTGAGACCTCCAACTTCGGCCGATTTCCCTTTACTTGCCTATATTTTTATGGGGTGGCTAGTGCTAATATTGTTACATAGAAATTCGTATTGACAAATGTTACGTGACTTCAAAAATTACGGCTTACCAACACAATCACACCTTGTATATGACACTTCCGCAAAGTTGCTGGCAGAGTTCATAGAATTTTATTCGTTAAATTTAATTTTTTTTATATGCGCGGGGATAGTATTTTATTTTAATAATTAGTGTAGATTTGCTTAAGATATTTATGAAAAATTGTCAATGCAGAATGGTTGTATGAAAATGAAAACATTGTGCCCAAACCTTTATCAGCTATTTAAGAAAATTGTACACATAAAATCGATCTAGTTGATATCGAAAAGAGGTAAATACATAACCATGTTTATCCGAATATGTTTCTTATATCAAAATCAAAATTATTTGCCTTTCAACAATATATAATAACTAACCGATGGCATTCAGTAATGTAAAATTGTGGTATTCCCGAACTCTATCACATTACCCCATGGTTGACTGCGGTTGGCAGCATTTTATTATTTTTATTTTTTGTATGTTTTTGCACGTCACACTGATTCCAATTTTCATCACACCGAGAGGAAAACCAAATCAGAAAAAAAGTCTGATGGATATATTGCTCAGTTTTTTCGATAAACTAACTTTATAATTTATAAACACGACGATTGGAGCTAGCCGTGTTGTTTCAGACAATTATAAACTTAGCAAGAAAACACAAGAACGATAAAATTTAATTTGTACTGACACCAAAGAAAGAATCAGTTTTTTTGACAGATTTTTTGCTATGACTGCCTAAATGTATACAATTCCAATTTATTCGGTCTGGACAAGATGTAACCTGAATGCAAAATTGGTCGGTAACGTCACTTTTCCTAGGTCAGCCACATACGAACTGTCAACTTAGCACCTACCCAATCATGTATTTCTTGATTTGGTTCTTCGGATACTCCTCCATACACCTCAACTAAAAAAGCTGTTCATCTGATTGATCTAAGCCAATCAAAACTGACTGTCAGAGATCTGTCAGACTTACTAAACTAAATTCTTGAACGTTTCCATTCTTGATTAGATTTAATCGCTACCGCTAAACGTCAAACTGAAAAAAAAACTATTTCCGGAAAATAAAAACTGTAACACAGATTTGATGTGTTATAAATTTAATGACCTTCTTTCGGACTTATCAAGAGTGTTAAGAGTTCATCATTGCAGTGCCAACTTTTTTTTTCAATGTGTTGTTGACCATGGTTAAAAACTCGCTGACCGAATTAATGTAAATCCTTAAAAATCGCACAAAATCGTATATATCCCATATCCATAATTTGTTGTGGACTTTGAATAAATGTGAATGTGAATTTGAATAAATTATATAAGCAAACTGTTGGTCTGCTATTTCGCACAAATTTTCCATGCAAGCTTACCGAAAAGCAGTTAAAAACCGCACACAAAACACTAATGATCACATCTTTTGATTAATATAGCTTGTGGTTTTGATGCTAGTGAACTGTTAAAAAGAAATAAAAGAAAACGATTCCAAGTATATGAGCATTTATTTCACTTATTACTGCCTCTCACCACAGTTGACAAACGAATGCAAATCAGTACTTAATACAGGACGCAGGACACACTCGTGAGAGGACCGAAGGATAGGTAATTTATGGTAATATTTACAAACGTGTGCAGGCACCGACCAGTGATCCCAGATCGGGGGATTTCCCTTTTTGATGGATTTTCTCGCTTAAAATAAGCTAAAAGGGACAAAGGGTTTTTAAAACTTCATAGTACAAAAAAAGGAATTTTACTTTTTGGTCAAATTTCGTTCCTAATTGCTAATATCATTAAGAATAAAGAAATTAGTCAACCAAAAGTCATTCGAAATATCTGAATGCGTTCATTTTCTTTTTTTTTATTTCCCTAAATTGTTTCATAAACTGACACCTGTGGTGAAAATCTCAACTCACCGGTTACCTCAGACATAGTAATGCGATAAAATTTCAAAAGGTTTTAGTTCTCTGCATTGTACAGGAGAACTGGATATTGGTTTTGAAAATGTGTCGCTTGTTTGTTAAATCAGACTTTTTTGAGCTCTCATGGGATGCCCAACTTAACATTTTGAGAGATCCCAACACACATCTTATGGATGATTTAGATAGGCAGTCTATTTTTGGGTCAAGAATGTCAAGACTCCTTGACAGAGTTAGATGCTGATGGTAAATTGGAGGTTAAGAAAAACTGTTTCAGTTTTTATAAGACTGCCATCGTTGAAATGGTTACTTTTTGATGATGATTCTGTTGCACAACTCGAATTTCTTGACCCAAAAGTAGCATTTAACGCTGCAAGAAGTAGAAGCTTTTCTATTTTGGAAATTTTAAAGAAAGGTGATCCCAAAACGTTACACGAAGCAAGCGAAGAATTTAATAACGTCGCTATCCTTCGCAGCGAAGATAAAAAGAAGTCCCTTCAAAATTTGCCTATTGATGAAATGTTGATGACATATTACTGTTTCTTAATTTAGGAAAATTAGTAAAAATAGCTTTGACTCTTCCGCACTCGAACGCGGAGGCTGAAAGAATATTTTCTATTGTAACCGATGTTAAATCGAAAAAAAAAAACGAAATCGGCTGGGAAAAGAAATGATAAATAATTAAATTTGTTTGTTGAGGTCCTCATTTCAATCAAAAGGTATTACTTTCTTCAATTTAGTTGTGAAGCAAGAGCATTTCTCCTTCCACAATTCCAAACATATTTATAATTAATTTAATGAATTCACGAGTATTTTTTAAAATAATAAATTTATTTATTTTGTAAACATTGGAATGTATGCAAAAAGTCTCACATCAAATTTCTGTGTCATTTTTGTACGAAAAATAAAGAATAATGAGACTCGAAACCGATATAAAGTTTCTTGCATACCAGTCATTTTCAAATAACTCACAATATATTTATTTTATGTTGAATACTATTTTTATTTTAATGCCGAACGCAATTTTATGTTCCTTTTTGTAACTTTTTAAAAATATATAAGATTTACTTACATTTCTATTTTTGTATTATATACAAAAGTATCTTAATATGTATTTATTTTTATAATAAAAAAGACTGAATTTAATTAAATACATGTTTTTTTTTTTAATTTTATATTTCATGGTATAAATGTGGATTTTTTTTATATTTTGGCGAGGGATTCAAGTTTTTTTTGGGTATTAACCTGCTTTTAAAGTCTGGCATCACTGCCACCGACTCGCTTCGTCCTCTGCTTCGTTGGGGTTAGACAACCGCGGGCAGCTTAAATTCAATATTTATATGAATATTGAACATCTTTCTTTGGTGATATGTTTTTATCTCACAGTAAAATGCTCATATTGAACAAAAGCATTTGTTGGAGATAGGCTTCAATGGAAATGCATATTTTTAAAGTCATTTGCAGCAAAAGGAAATTCTGAAAAGCGTTGTTACCTAGCTCAGGTGCTGTAATTTCCAAAAGGTACTTAAACAAGTCTCATTGATGGTTTGATACCACAATTTTTGACCAAAATGCGGCAGTAAAAATAAACTGTGTAGCGAGGCTTCCTCCGCAACAAACTCATCCAATTTTTTGGGAAATAATGATCACCAAAATCAGAATTAATGATGATAAATCAAGGCCACATGGAATCAGGTGACACTTGGCAAAGGATCCCTACAAATGGACGCGTATCATCGTAAATTGAGTTCATAAAATCCATCTGAACAAAGCGAATGAATCAAACCACAAATGATAAAGTTTCCGCGTTTCACTAGACCCCACGAAATTGAAAGGCTTCATATTTATATCTCAATCAATTTGTACTGAGATGCGAAACAAAAAATTCACAACACTGCGCTCATTGTTGCGTCTCGAACGCAGCAAAGACAATTATCACTGATTACCATTGAGCTGGGTAAACATTTATTTTGCTGCGCACGTTTCCCGTAATCCCTCCACTTTGACTCTTAATTGCAACCTCAAAATCGTTAAGTTGTGTTGCTTTCATTTCAGCTTACTTCTGAGAAAAAATACTTTTATATCGCTGTTATATTCCGTCTCAAGTTATATTCCGTCTCAAGGTCAACTGGTTTTGTGGGCTCCCATAATTATTCGCCTTGTTTCTTCGTTCACCTTTCTCGCGTACACATAACACTCCATTTTTGGAAGTCACTCGGTCGTATTCATGCGCATTAACGTCGCAGTATAAAATGTCAAAGTGCTGACTTTATTCCCGACTTTATCGTAAAACCAAGGTTTTATTGTACCTATAAACTTCACAGATGAGATCCCGAAAAGGGCACACACTCGCACCGCCATATACAATAAACCCATGTCTATAAAGAATATAGAACTTAATTGCCGTTTAAGCAACCCCCACTGTTACGCATGTGTTCTCATCATTCATCACGCTGACAGAAGGTTATAAGAAGAGGTATCCCAACAATAGATCACTTCGTCGGAGTAGACAGAGATTGGAAATATTTTGACAGACAAGATCCCAGCAGTGGGTCAATTCGAAATGGTATGGGGTCAGGGAGCCATTAAGCAACCCACAGAATCTATCGAACAATCCAGCCACGATGTGGAAGGGTTATTATGAACTGTGAATAGAAAGAAGCGCCTTGGTGGTATTAACAACCTCGTGTGCACCTGACACGTGTTTGCATTCAATGAAGGATTCCCATCTACCTGTTGGTAGCACCAAAACCGGGAGAGGTAAGTGACCCTAAACAGTAGTTCAAAAGGTTGTTCTTCGTCTTAGTATCGGTTTTACGGTACAAAAAGTCGTTGGCATGGATGAAGAGGTGAATGTTTTACACCCGGAAATAGGTTGATTTACATAAATGACAGATTATACAATATTTGGTCAAATTTAATAGTCAAGACACACATTTGATTAGCCCGCAGAGATACAACTGCTTAATTGCATCCGCATCCACGTATATGTATCAGAGTTGAGTTCATCGTCTTATGCAAGATCGTTTCATCACCGGTCCGTGTACGGTATTGAACGACACGAAATGTTATTCGATTTCGGTTCAAATATCATCTTAGTCACGCAGCCCTACCCAGGGAGATGACAAATGGATTTTCGTTAGACTTTTAAAAACTATGATTACAATCGAATTTGGGTTTGAGGTTATCAATAAAATCAGACGAGGTTGGCTATAAAATGGAATCTGCCTACTTCTGGATAAACGTTGCGATCACGCATGGGTTTTGTTAAATATATGGGACAGTGAAGTCATGCCGAATATTTAAATGTTTTGATGTCAGACTCGGAAAGACAGAAGGAACTAGTAGGTTTGGGTGGGCAAGCAAAGACTGTTATATCAGTGCTGTTAAGCAGGATTTTTATTCCAACCTTTTGTTGTATATTTAAAGGCAGCTCTAAAAAAAAAAGTGCATTGCTGAAGAGGCGATTTGGCCCCAGGCCTGGTAACAATAAAAAAAATAAATAGTTGGCGCAACAGGTCCGTAATGACCCTAGACCTTGCTTGTCACACCCATTCGTTTTGCGTGTTTTTGAAGTGAAAACTTCTTTAGGCGCGTTGGGCATTTGAGATGGGATAAAACCATTGAACTCGAGACCCAATGTTCTGTTACCAATCTTCCGACACAAGTATTCGCGTTGCCAACCATTTTTGACGAAAAATTGCATAACTTGAAAAAAGATGCCTTTTTCAATAATATGCCTAAAATATTTTTTTTTCTGTAAAGTGGAACAATAAATCAAAAAATTAACACAAATATAAACAAATTAAACAAAAACAATTTGTATAACAAACAGCTTTCAAATTTGTTTCCAATTTCATTTTACCAACTGGAAGTGGAAGCTGGAATTAATTTTAAGGAATGACAGATAAAGTGTTCGGAAAATGGACATAGTTCGAAGGTGGAAACACATTCTTTAAGACCGAGGTTACATATAATTTTTTTGGATCTAGACGTCCCTAGTTACAATTCAATTGGCCTGATTCAATGAGTTTAGAACGATTTCACCGTATCCCTTACTAGTGGGTCCAATTCAAACAACAAAGCAAGAAAGTGGGCTAGTATAAGTGAATCGCCCACCAAAAACTTCGAACGGTACGAATTTTCAGACGAAAATAGTGACAGATGGGGAACAGAATTTATGCTCAATTAACCATCGAATTCGGGTTTTCGGTTAGGGGAAGCATGTAGATAGTTGATCTGAACGTCCAAAAGTATGTCTTGATTATGAAGACCCGAACTTTATATATCATCAACTACTACACCATTTAGGAAAAAAGTCTTCAGTTGTCAGATGACAAAAAACTGCGAAAAGAAACACCGACCAGAGACAAGATCAAATAGAGGCACTTAAAAATGATATCTACTTGACAAAAAAGTCAGTCATAGTTGGTAGCTTGTAGTTACCCATCCACCAAAGATAAGTTTTCTCGAAGCCTCCAGCGGGGGAGCTCCTATGTGATATAAAATGGCTTTGTTACGTAACATCCCATCGGTCATGGTTCTGTTATGTATGACCCCGCAAAAGAAGCTGACAATATAGCACAGTTATACAGCTGTTGGCTAGCAAAGACAGAAAATGTTTGGGGCCCAAAAAACGGTCACCGAAGGGAACTTACCAAAAAGTATCACAAGTAGCCTCTGATTTTAAAAAGAGTCAAACATCTATTAAGTGCAGGGTTGTCACAGAGGTAAGTGGTCAATGACACACAGCAAGAAGTTCCAGGTTAAAAAATTGACTCAGCTAAATAAATTCTTGAACTAAATTTTTTCTTATAAACGTCTTACAAAAGTCGGACAAACATTCAAAAGTAACTCTAATTAAAAAATTGCATTTACATATGTTGCCCGAGGCCTTATTTCTACCAAAAAGCCCGCTCCCATTTCTCGGCATAATACCAAGAACACACATAACAACCGCTTACTCGATACCATCCTATCAATAACAATCTGTTCTCGTAAAACTAGTCTCCATATCATATGAATCGCAATCACGACTCTATATGGAGCCAAAGTACAATTAGATCAAGAAGTAGGAATCCATACACTCGCATGCTAACAACCATGTGGAACGGATTCAAAGACATTTAATCCACATCACCACTCCCTTCGCCATAAGTGGAGTGACGAATATGGTCCAAGAAACCACACTCAAACGACAGTTCGATGGTTTAATTAGCCAGCTAGCCTTTCAGTTCTTTCAAGTACACTGAATTTAATCCGTACACCGCCTTCTCCGTTCACACGTTCAAATGGAAAACTGGTTTTCACTGTCAATCCCGTGGGATTAACAACCATCACTTCGATGCAGGAAAATCCTTAACATTCTGTGCACATCCACGCATTTTGTGCGAATTATGTCGCGATATATAGTCCAGGCCAACGTGTTCCCATCCCATCCACAATCGAGACGGCGATCTCTCTGCAAGACGACAGCGACAGCCAACAAATGGAACATCGATCATATTAACAGCGCACCAGAGCAGAGACGGAGATATACAGATTGTGCGGCCAAGTTGTACCGGTTTCTGACTTCGTGACCAAAACGGCCTAACCCAAAGTCCTTGATGTGATTTTTCCACCGAATACGAATACACACGAAGCCGCACATAAATGCGGGCCTTACCAACAAGCAGAGAAAAGCACACCAAGTCGCTGCTAATAATAAAGCTCTTTATGGTGTGACGACTGACGACTTGGAACGATTTTGGTTAGAACCAGGTATCTGGTTACCCCATCTGGGGGACTTATGAGATTTATTACGTGAGTTGAAAGAAGAAATTGGAGCGCGATGTGTTGTTTGGGCGTTTTCCCATCACAAAAACTTGAAATACTGTTGCCCCGAAATTTATCAATGATGTTCGCCAAAAATGGCGACCGATGCTGTGATATAAAAAAATTGTTTGATTGTGGGAAAATTGCGAAAAATTCGAACATTATTACGAAAAAGGTGAGTCAGTTTTATGTGACAGAAAATGAAAAAAACAATTCCACAGCAAGGCTGGGAATTCTGGTGCAGATTTCCCTTTGTTTCGAATTAATGCTTTATTGGGCGAGTGCTGTGGATCACCGTAGATGGTCAAACTTTGTAATTGTCTGACTAATTGGTAACGACGTTCGATTTAGTATAGCTAATTCGATAATATTTTGAGAGACCATGGTAAAGGCATATTGTTTTAATAAATACTTATTATTATTTACTTTATTAATAAGTAATAAACTAAAATGTTAACATAAAATGGTTTTCCTATTTTAGCGAAAAGTAGTAATCACGAAATGTAGAGAGTGAGAGAGAGAATCAAATTGCGAAAATATCAGCTTCATGTGATTAATAATTATTTATATTATTTATATAAGACAAGGACTTTTCACAGAAGTGATGAGGGTAATAAAATATTCTGCGCTGCAATCTCAATTAGCCTGATTTTCGATGGAAACGCACGCTACAAAATAACACGACGCGTAGAGTATGATTGCAGCACCAGCTACCAGGGTTTCAGCTGATGTTTAAGCAATAAATGTAAATAGTGTATTCGAAATCAACGTCAAAAATACGGCCCAACACCAAATGAAGTAAATCCATTTTTTAAGGACTTATTTTTCTTCCTAAAGATCAGGGCAAATCATTTGTCCAACTCGCCGGTCAAATTGGCAATATGGTTTGGGTATCAACCAAATTGGAACTACTTCATTTGGTACAAATGTTCTGACCCATCATTTGTGCGCCCAAAAACGTTTCAACGGTTTCGTCTAACAGAATCTGACGCCAGGATTTCCTGTAAGGGTCAAAACGGTATCGGGCGACCTGTCAGACATCCATTTTGCAACCTTGAATGTCTGGTTATGATATCATTAACATCACTTCTTCGCTGAACATATAGGTCTCAGCTATAGTTATTCGATTTTCGCACCGAATGAGAAGTAAAAATAATGAATTTCTTTTTTTTCCGTTTTGTCAATTAAACCCATTTGCCCTTTTTTTGAGGGCCAATATTAAAGTATGTACTTAAGGGGTTTAAAATCGATAGAAGATAGTATTGGACAGAGTTGTAAGCACAAGAACATTATCTAATCATTTTAAAAATTCTGATGGATTACAGGATCACTTCCTTCCTTCCAAAGTATCCATTTCAATAAAATCATCAAATTTCTTAACTCCTCACGCTGCTTGTAAGCTCCCATATCGTCCTTCTCCCCCTTTATTTCTCAGATTTCCGTGAGTTGTTGTCTCAAAACGGCGCTCAATGCGTTATTTGTGTATTTCCCTCGTACGGGAAATACAGCCACTTAAACCAACCAACCAACAGGATCACTTTTCCGTTTTTGATGGGTCCTTTTATTATACTAATAAAACTGTGAGTCGTATTAAGCTGACACTAATACGAAATGAACTTATAAAATAAATCCTGAACCAAGCCGCGGATGACGGCTAGTTTTATGATAGATAAGTATGAGTATTACACTATCACCCATCATGGATTTATATATCCATGGAGAAGGTGTTAAAGATGTCAAACTAATTTAAAATGGGTTACAACATTTGTGTGTCTCAACTTCAAGCACAAGTTACACATCAGTACAGGAGTAGCTGGATGATTTTCTGAGAAGAAATTAGAACATCTCTCTGCATCCATCTGAAGCCACTTCTGCATTCAAAGAACTGTAGTTCAGGCTTTCAATGGGCCACAAGTTCGAAAGTTCTTTATGCCTTGTTAGAGGCTTTTGGGTGCTTCTAACTTTACTCTAAATCGAATTGACAAAACTGGCGAACCACGTCTTTCTATACCGTAAAACTGCTCAAAAAATATTAGCAACAATTGGACAAAGTAAGTTAGTCGTCTCACCAATCCTGATCCTGTTAAATCTGCATCATGTGTTTCATTTAAAAGAATAAAACATGACACAGTTATTATCATTCCTTACGAATTTCTTATAAAATAACTTTTTCTCCGACTATAAGGTGTTTGTCCGCAATCAATTTATAAAGAGCTGCACGAAATGGACTCTCGTTTTCACAATTACGTTGCAAAATATCACGATTAAAATATAGGATAAGTTTATCTGTAAGTCGCGTTCAATATGCGGAATTCGAACTTGAGAAGCGGCGGCCATGACATCACGGTTCAGCTGGTAGTAGCTTATTTGGGGAAAAAATAATACCAACATTTTAGAAACACTCTTCAACACCCTGTCTTCATGGACCAAGTGGGTACTTTATGAATAAGATTAGATTGAGATTTACTGTGTTTTAGAAAAAGTTAACAAAAGTAGTTTGACAAAAATCATTAAATCATGGCTTGCTGTCTGCCAGCTTATATGATATCCTACCTAACAAAGAAACAGGAGGGACCAGTGGAAGTTATTTTTTGACAATTTCGGAACTCCCGGTGTTGCTTTACATACATCGTAAAATGTACATCAAACAAGACTCTCATTGTTTATTCCGCATCTTATTTTCTGGCTCACTACGTATGTTCAGTCCTACATTTTTTTGTTTCGTTATTTCAAATATATGCAATAAAGTCTTAGAAAGCAGTTTTTCGCGTATGGCCACACCTTAAATAAATGAGAATAATAATTATTAATTAACTAATTAATTGCTGGATCTAGAGTAACCTAGGTTCGCCATTGAACTCTTTTGTTTCGCATTGAGAAATCGGCACCCACCATCTGACTACCGCAGTAAATAATCAATTTTCGGACAGACAAAAATACTTTCAAGTGCTAAAAAATACTTTCCTTGACATTTAGTCGGGTAATAATATTTCTGTATCCCGTAGGTACCTACCGCGCACCAATTCGCCTTAAAACCTTTACGATGCACAACAACATTGCCGTACATATGTATGTTTCCCATTCACCTAGCAGCATTAATTGAAAAGAAAAGAGAAAGGATTCAACCCACAGAATGAAATCATATTTATGAAGCATGCAAGATAGTCAAGGACGCCAATGCTTAAGGTAGTACATATATCTCTTTGGGATTTAAATTAACTTCCAAATCGAGTTTCCCTCCAATATACGAGTACACCAATTAGCCCATGCAAATTGAATGCATCTCCTCAACTTGCATTGAAACTACCTCCTTAAGACACAAACCTACGACAACGTCCAAGAGCACTTTCCACTCTTCCTCATAACTCACATAACAGCTTCTGTGTGTAGTGTAAGAAAAAAAAAACCAAACTGCGAATGAAAAATTATATCCCAACCGCAGTGTTAAATGACGACGTGGCCAACAGCTATAACTGGGGAAGTGCAACTTCGTGTTGTTGTACCACGAGAGATATTTTCTCTGTCCCCGCCGCCACTTATTGTCTTCATAACAATTACTCTTCTAGATACCGCTGCCACTAACACCACTCCACCACTGTAATCTGTAATCATGATATCAAATTCGCTCGAGAAGCAGCTTAAACCATTTCTGGTTCGCCATCAGCTAGGAAGTATCTAATTGTTTAACGAGATGTTAGACCCGGTTTCGCAAGTATCTCCTGCTCGATTGTTACTGTTTGACAATTAATTAACGAGAACCATTGTGAGAATGGCCACTGTTCCGTATTCTCTCTCCGTTCAGGCAGTATCCAGTTACCATTTAGTACAATTTTAGCAAACCACCATGGTAATTGTGCCCCACCTAGGCTGCATCGATTGTGAATTGGAAGGAAAAAGAAACACGTATCTGCAAATTTGTATCTCAGATGCATGTATGCGACGCCGGTAAACTTTTGCAATGTGACTCAATCCCACATGGGTTGCAATTGGCAAGCCAAGACCCCATGAGTGTTGATTTGATCGGCCGACGGGCAAATGGCCAACAGCACTGGTGGTACCGGTTCCATAAAATATGACTAACAAGCTACTTTAGACCAACCGCCTTAAAATGTTGCAGGAAAGGAACAACAACACCAACACGAAGTGCATCGAAAACGAAAATGAAAAACAATTCACTTTTAACCTATGACTTGCGAGCAGGCGAACGGCTAAATGAAGGAACACGAACGAGACAAAAATAAGAGTACGAAGCTGGGAAATACAACAAAAATGTAACCAGAGCAAGGTAGTCACAGACTTGGACGTGCGGATTGGCGAAAATCGTACGAAAGCAACAAATTAACGAAATGGCCCCGCCAAAATTTATGTCGCATTTAAGACACAGTTCAGCTTTGAAGATGTTGGCGAGTGATTGTTAAATATTAATTGTGAATCAATTAAATGCGCGATTGGACAGTAGAAACTCCTCCCTTCATAACTAGATGCGTATTTTTAACACAAAAACTCTTGCAAATGGACAAACGTAACTCGTGAATAGTTTTGCAAAATAATCTAGGGCAGGAATGAACCAATTGGTCGTTACAAAAACGAACTACGTTTCTAAAATGATCGATATGATATTTAAAAATAAATGTCAATTTAATTTATTTATTTTATTTTAATTTATTTATTTATTTTAAAAACAAAATTATGTATGTATAACATTTTCGCGATAAAATTTGAATAAAGGTCGGTTGATCACAAAGAGCTCGTAATAATAGAGAAAGTTTTATGCTAACTAGCTACAAGTTAAAATAATTTTGCGCTATAGAAGTACTAAATATTTTGGAAATCAACAACTGTGTACAAAAATTATAAAATTATCTATTAAAAAATTGACTAAAATTAATCAATCACATTTAAAACAATACAAATTGTCATAAAAAGAAACTACTACAGGTGGGGAATTCATTTTTAAGTGAAAGGCCGAGTCCTTATGAAATTTTATTTAAGATTTGATCTGCAGAATTCTTAAAAAGAAATATTCCAACCAAGAATTTAGTTGGAGAAACTATTCAAGTCATATATTTATGTTTTAGAAAAAGCAAGGTAGGTAACACATGTCATTTAACATTGAGAGTTTCTCAATATTTCCCTTTCTTAAAAAATGATGCAGATGTGGGGACAGTAATCTATTACTATGTTCCCGCCAACGTAATTTAGCTAAAGTGATTTATAAATCACGAAAGGCGTCTCCACCGAAAGTGATTTAGTCCAACACCAGATAGTTAGGTTTTTGTTGTTTCTTTCTGTTTTTTTTCCCATACCTGCCAAGAATAAAACAATTTTTCATTGCATGAATTTAATAAAAATATCAAAAACTCTCCGAAACACGAACAAAATTAGAAAATTGAATTTGAAATAATTTTTTTGACAGTTTTTCTTTGTTTTTTGTTTGCTGAATAAAGTGCTGAAGTTAAGAACAGGTATGTTCGATTTTATTTTGTGTGGATTTGCGATGGCAGATACGTAAAACTTAAACACGTATAAATCACGAAAATGTATGATAAATCACGTAATTTATGAGATGATTTAGCTAAATCACGTTGGTGGGAACATGGTATATGGGACCTAAATCTTGCAAGCCAGGTTCGTACCCATTCTATGTTTATCTTTCAGTCATCTCACACCAAAAATCAATCTTCTTGTTATCCGCAAAGTTGATAACGTAACATAAACATAAACAGGGTTAACAAGTCAGTGCTTTGTTTTGGGTGCCGAAAAATAAGGTTTAGCGCTTGGATGTTTTTAAGTGCTTGAAAAAATATCTTAGGGTTTTTTCGAACGCTGCTGCTGCACACTGCCTTTTTTATCTTTCTTTGAACGCCGCTATCATTTTATAAGCCAAGGAGCACAAAGAGGCTTTGCATGGGTGAAATGCGATGGACTCACATTAATCAGCACCTACCTCAGCCCAAACAATAGAATCGACGAGTTCCGACAAAAATTAGAAAACTTAGAGGACTTTATGTGTGACGTCGGAGGCGAAATCTTAGTCGCCGGAGATTTTAACGCCAGAGCCCAGGAGTGGGGAATGCCAACTACGGACTCACGAGGAAGGCAAATACTGGAAATGTCAGCGAGGCGCGGCCTCATCGTAGCAAACTCAGGAAACACGCCTACTTTTAGGAGACCTGGCTGCGAAGGCACCATCCCGGACGTAACCTTTGCCTCGGAACACACATTCGCGAGAACTCGAAACTGGAGGGTCATCGAGGACTACACGGGCAGCGACCATCAATACATCGTATTTGACTTAGATGGTTACCAACGAGCTCCAAATCGGAACCAAACACGAGCTCCGAGGTGGAACGTGAATAGACTAAACGAAGAGCTCCTCACTTCAGTGATAGAAGACGGAAAAGGGGCTGTACTTCAAGTGGAGGGATCGGCGGAAACAAAAGCTGAAGCCACGATGCAACTAATACGGCTCGCATGTGACGCCTCTATGCCACGAAAAAACGGCACCTATCGAAACAAGGACCCAGTGTACTGGTGGACGGAGAATATAGCGGCGCTACGCAGAAGATGCTTACATCTCAGACGCAAGGTCACTAGGGGAAGGAGAAGACATGCTGAGTCAACGGAGGAAGCTCTATTGGAATACAGAAGCAGAAGATCCGAGCTCAAGAAGGCCATCAATACGAGCAAAAAACAGAAGTGGGAGGATCTCCGTCGAGACATCAACAACGACCCCTGGGGGCTAGGCTACAGGATCGTTATGCGAAAACTTGGAGCCCAGACAGGAAATCCTGTTCTCGACGAAGAAAAGATGAAGGGTATTGTGGGCACGCTTTTCCCAACTCACCCCGTTAGGCCCCTCGACACCACATTGGTCCAACGTGAGGAAATACTACCCTTTAATGAAGAAGAGCTGTGTTCAGCAGTGAAAACCCTACAAAACAGAAGAGCCCCTGAACTTGACGGGATACCATCAGAAGCGCTAAAGGCGATCGCCAACTCATGCCCCCAACTACTACTGAATATGTTCAATAGTTGCCTGGAAGATGGAGTCTTCCCTAGAAATTGGAAGAAACAACGCCTAGTGCTAATTAGTAAAGGCAAAGGAGACCCAGATTCTGCATCAGCGTACAGACCTCTGTGTATGCTTGACACGCTAGGGAAACTCTTGGAGAAGATGTTGAGACCGCGACTTACAGCTGCAGTATACCGAGGAGGAGACCTCTCGGAAAGACAGTACGGCTTCAGAAAAGGTCGCTCTACTATTGGAGCGATCGAAGAAGTAGTAAGGGCCACCCAATCCGCCCAAAGGGGTAGTAACTACTCAAGGAAGATCGTACTGCTGGCAACTCTGGATGTCAGGAACGCCTTTAACTCAGCCAGGTGGAGTGACATGCTGAACGCGCTCGAGAACACTTTCAACATCCCAGCATATCTCTTACGGATGGTTAAGGACTACCTCAGGGACCGGGAGCTGATCTACGAGACTACAGAAGGCCAAAGAAGAATGCAAGTAACCTCAGGAGCAGCCCAAGGATCAATTTTGGGGCCTGACCTCTGGAACATCTCGTATGATGGCATTCTTCGCATGGAGATGCCGCCGGACACCTTCCTGGTGGGGTATGCAGATGATATCGCCGAGGTCATAATGGCAAAAGACACTGAAAATGCGCAACTGAAGCTAAAGCAAGTCATGCGACGAGTAACCTTTTGGATGGATGAACACGGTCTCGGCTTGGCTACAGAAAAAACCGAGATAGTGCTTCTAACGAAGAAAAGGATCCCGACTTCAATCGACTTCCAAATCGGCCAGGAGGTAATAAGAAGCAAAGACGCCGTGAAGTATCTGGGTGTGACCATCAACACCAAAATCACCTTCTGGCACCATATAAAGAATGCAGCGGAAAGAGCATCGAAAGTGACTGCGTCACTGAACAGGCTGATGGCAAATGTAGGTGGCCCAACGGCCAGCAAACGAAGGCTCCTGATGTCGATCACGCATGCCATTCTCCTTTACGGATGTGAGATCTGGGCAGATGCACTTCGAAAGGAAAAGTATAGAAAGCAGATGGCAGCTGTGCAGAGACGCGGAGCTCTACGTGTTGCAAGCGCATACCGAACCGTATCGGAGCCAGCCGTTCTTGTTGTCGCAGGGGTGACCCCAATAGACCTCTTAGCGGCAGAAAAGAAGTACGTCTACGACAAAAAGACGGAAGCTGGAGTAGAAAGGGCTACGGATGAGGCCAAAGAGCTCACGAAACAGAAGTGGCAAGAACGCTGGAGCTCGGAAAGCAGAGGACGATGGACAGCGAGGCTCATCAGGAACGTGGCTGAGTGGAATGACCGGAAACACGGTGAAGTTAACTATTACGTCACACAGTTACTCACCGGACACGGATACTTCAACGCCTTTCTCCACAAGATCGGGAAAACAAACAGTCCAGCTTGCCAGTACGGGGACTCCCAGGAAGACGACGCGCATCATACCTTCTTCGCCTGCAGCAGGTGGGAATCCAACAGAAGAGAACTGGAGACGAATATCGGTATCATCACTCCAGACAACATAACAGAAAAGATGCTGGCCAGCGAGCAGAACTGGAACAAGATCTGCGCCTACGTCCAACGCATTCTCAGAAGAAAGAAAAGAGAAGAAGAGCAATCCCGCGAAACAGAGTGAGCCCGAAAGGGCGTATGATTACAGCCCCCCTGAAGTAATGCGAACAGCGGTCCCAGGGGGGCGGGTCAGAAACCGAAGGGAAGGAGGAGTTTTAGTCCGTAAACCTGTAAACCTTGTACAAACGCGCTGTACAAATGGGAGTCGGACACACGGGGATGGTCAACGCCAAAAAGACCTCCCTACGGTGCACAAAGCATTTCTCCTCCCCCCAATAGGGAAAAAAAAAAAAAAAAAAAAAAAAAAAAAAAATCATTTTATAACAGTTCATTTCTCTCAATATGTAATGCGTTCTTCTGTTTGCTTTTTTTATAATTTAATTATTGTATTCACTCATTCTGTGTACAAATAAATACACACAAATTAAAGCAAATAATATCTTTGTCGCATTTGCTAGTTAATTGTTGATTCGTGTTTATTATTGTATTCTGCTTTCTGCCTTTCCTATTCCTATTATTCCAGTTGAGTTTCTGTGATGTTCCTATAACATTTTTTCTTGAAATTTAATTTATTGAAACAAAAATATTTATTTAAATTTTACTGTGCAATGAATAAACTTATGTTGATGTTTTTTTTTACTTTTATTTTTTTGTCTACTTTGGAGCTGTTTTAAAAAAAAATACAGTTTTGGTGTTCAAGAGGTCGAAATTACGGCTGACAATTTTAAAAATGGTGCTCGAACGAATAACTTGGCAACGCTAAAGCAAATAAATAATTGATATATATAACCCAGAAGTTAATTTTATATAATAACGAAACTAATAATTATTTGCGAATAGCTTTTGCACAATAAATAAACAAATTTTCATACAAATTTTGGTCTTAATTTATAAGTTGCAATTGAATTCTGAAATTATTTTTAGAAAGTATTGAAACTTTATGAAATGCACCCCAAAAGACCTCGTGTTGGGCCGGCTGAAAAAATGCATAAATGGGAATAAAAAGGGTCCTCCACATAAAATAGTTATATAGCAAAAAAAAAACAGAACAGCAAAAACATTTATTTATAACAAAGCAAATGCATTCATTACGAAACATTTTTTTCATATTTTTGCATTCGTTTTCGTTCAATAAGGCAAATCTCAATTAAACTGAAAAAGGGTACGTTTTGAACATTTTAAAATAAATCGGGTCCACGGGTCTTGAAGCGCAAAAAGAGGACAAATCGCAAAGCTGATACAACTCCTTCGACCGGAGTCAGAATTTTGTGCTCTTTAATGCTACATCCGAATCGGATTATTCCAAACAGAAATCTCCGAATATTCGATAGATGGTTAAAGCGCACTGTCTCTATGTTGATTCAGTTTCCACAACTGTGCCGAGTGTTATCGATTGGTTCAGTCATTGGTTAGGAAATTTTTTTTTAAAATCGCTCTGACAGACATGGAACCCTCTATTCTGTCCCAAAACATGTTGATGATACAAAAAAAAAATCCTAAACCAGCATAAAATAAACACAAACATCTTGAAAATTGCAAATTCCAGTATTCTTTTAAAAATTTGTCTCGATCGCCCCTAAAAGCAGTTGCAATGAGCTCCTTCACCACACCACCTGTTAAGTGACATTGAAACGTCACTAAAATAAAAGTGACGTTTAAAGTAACTTTATTCACAAAGTAACTTCAAAGTTGGTGGTAACTTTCCAACAGGTGCACAAAACGATTTAATTTGTATTTCCACTTTAAAACAGATGCAGCTCTACTGCTCCTCATCGAACTCGATAACCGATTACGTCAGATTATCATGCCAGATTTACCAACTGTTTGATTAATTCGAATCAAAGATCGACTTCAATACTCCGAGTCTTACTGTAGGTAACCCAAAGATGACAAGTGAAACCGCAATCTCGTTCAACATGCATCATTGAAACCATAAAACGACCACCACCGCACACCGCCGCCATTATGCAGTCGTTTATTTCCTTCTTTTGTTGCCAGCACTGGTGCCCTCCCTGGAGCAGCCATTAATGTTTACAAACTAAAAACTCTGGTTTTTCCAAAGAAAAGATCTTCGTGACTTTGGATGATAATAAAAAAAAAAAAACACAACACACGTTCTCTCCCTCCACAGACAGAAAAGCAATCGTTGATTACCTTACAGTGTCTGATCTGATGTGTATGGGATATGCCATAAGCCATAACCGGTAAACGCGGACATCCGATTTATGCGGCTGCGGAGAAAATAGAGATGACGACGTCTGCCTCGAAATGGTGAGGATTTGTGCGCCCAGTTTCAGCAATGGAAAGTGAAAGAGGAGGATCATCCAACACCGTGCAAGACCTATAAGGTGTGACAGACTATGTGTGCGCAATCACGTAATTCAATGGCAATGACAAGGCAGACGAAATAAAAACAAACCAATGGGCATGGGGCCCCAGAGGATCTTTTCGCTCTCATGTCTATTTGTTGGCAGTTAAACTTGAAAATTACCACCGGAAACTGATATGGAAAGCGGTATGTGCAGCAGAAATAGCTTTCCATCGTTTATTCTTGATATCTTTCCATGCAGTTCGGTTGCGGTTTGATAGTTAAATAATTGCATCCAGTGAGCGGTGTGGTTGCATCATAGAAGACTACGGCATCATGGAAGACTATAGCATCGCAACCACGTGCCGAAGATGCTATATGCATCTAATGCAATAAACCCGTTCACGGGATGAGGAGATGGCTTGTTGTTTTCCGATTGAATGCTAAGTAGCTTGCAAGAGCAAGATATGGCGCGGGTTTTGCGTAATTGGAAAACGCGTAGTCTTTAATCAGTGCCGAGATAGCACAATGAGGCTATAATGGGGCCAGCGAGCACTGATATCCTCTTAACGGGTTTCAGTAATTGGAAAAAAGCTAATTAACAAAATCATGACCGAGCTGAGCTGTAGAACTTGTTTTCCAAGGTTACGGCTTAGCAGGCTGATGAACTTAGAATGATTGGACGATGCGATGGTTGGAAGAAGGTGCAGAGATCAGTTGGATTTGCATTCAACTGGGTAGGTAATCTTCTATATTACACCACTCTTGAAGTTTTTTTTTTCATAGGTTTTGAGGTGAAGATTTCTGAAGGTTATGTGTAAGCACATGTGAAATTTTATAGGTTCGCTATTCAACTCTTTTGTTTTCGACTTTCTCAGTTAAAAATTTTCCGGTTTCTAATTTATTTTAACTTTCATTTGTCAAAATACTCAGCATAGTTTACAGATGCAGCAGGCGGAGTTTGAACCTTCCTCATCGAAATTATTACTAACGATCGAGATTCAAGATGCGTAGTTTGAAGCTTCCTTAGCAAGACATTACTTGAAATTATAATCAACGTTTGTTCACGATTTGAACCGCTGTTTTCTTCCGAACATAGCTATACATTGTCCAAGCTTCAAAATAAATCAATCACTCAACTAATAGGTCAAGAGGTTTATGCAAAACTATATGCAATCGCTTTTAATGACAGACACTGAAACACTTTAAGTCGTCACTGGACCTACCAAATTTTAAATTTACGCCAAAACCTGGGGAAGATCAAAGAGTGTCGTTTCTCATCAATAGGTGAATATATAACATGATTTATTTTAGGCCATCTCTATTTTCCTTTTTCTAGAAAGACGATGGAAAACAATTGCTGCTTCCTAAAGTTCGGGAAAGATACCATAAGTATTCCGCTGTGTGGTATTTTTCTACCCACAAAATTTATATATTCTAAATTCGCTTAGGTCGGGCAAGGTTTAAACTTTTGACATAAGTTCAGAGTTGCCGTAAAGATACAAGTAAGTCTTTTATAGTTCTTTCTACTGAAGGATATACGAGAGTTTGCCAATTTAGTACAGACACCTTCATTGGTGGCATTAATGTTTACTCCGAAGTCCTTAACTATTTCCAAATTGTTACTATCAATAGTGACGTTTTGTCCTAGGTGGATACTTTACTTAGTCTTGTCCTCATTTATTTCAGTCCAAGGGAGCGCTATAAGAAACCGATGATATGTATATCGTCCACTTACCCCAGTTGTTGAACGAACCTGTTGAAGATATTGCCTTCACCTCCATCTTTACGATAAAATGCTTTATTAATTGAACTCTTAACTGCAGATTTTGGTAAGCACCAGCACAGGTTCGGGGTCTTTCAAAGCCCATAAAAAGTATACCAAGACATCCAAACATGGCACAACAGGTCTGTATAGGTTTCTAGGCCTAACTTTTAACTTTGAGTGGGGTTTTATTTTTGTTGGTCAAATAGAAAGAACGCACAACTTTCAATCCAAACTTCAGAAAAATTAGACTTTCGGCTGCTTGTCAAAAGTTCACTGGTCGGTGACACAGTGGAAAAAGAATTAAGATGTGTTTTCCAGGAGGAAAATTTGGCAAAAGAGGCAATAGCACACTTATCCAAGCCTATTCCACCAAACAACCAATGCATACAAGATAAATGGTCTTGTAGATCCTAGGAACTAACTTACTTGCTTAACCCTAGAAAGATAATCTACGTCCGCGAGACGTATGGCGCGGAAACATTGTATTGTTCATATTAAACTTTATTTGCACTCATTAATTTATTTATTTCGATATTACCTACATAATTAAATAAAATACTAATATATGATCAAAATTACCAACATGGGTTTCATTAAACACACTAATTAAGTGTCATACGTCCCTCAGACGTATGATTATCGTTTACGCTATTTATTATATGATTATCTTTCTAGGGTTAAGGTGGCGCTACAGTCCGGGGTGGACCTGGGCCTCAACCAACAACGATCTTTAGCTAGCTGTCTCCAGTTTCGCACGCTAAGCTGGTTAAGACCCCTTCCACTTGTGTGAGCCACCTGAGTCGCGGTCTTCCTCTACTGCGCCTTCCCTCGGGTGTGGATTCGAAGATATTTCGGGCCGGAGCATTCGTGTCCATACGCTCCACATGACCCAGCCACCTCAGTCGTTGGACCTTCACTCTTCTGACTAGGTCGATGTCGCTGTACAGCCCGTACAGTTCGTCGTTAAATCTCCTTCTCCATTCACCGTCAATGCAGACGGGACCAAAAATAACACGAAGAATTTTTCTCTCGAAACAACCGAGAGTTACCTCATCCGCTTTTGATAGCGTCCATGCCTCTGCGCCATATAGCAGAACTGGGATGATAAGGGTCTTATAAAGGGTAACTTTAGTTGTTCGAGAGAGGGCTTTGCTACTCATTTGCCTTCTTAGGCCAAAGAAACAGCGATTGGCAAGAGTTATTCTACGTTTAATCTCAGCGCTGGTGTCATTGTCTGAGTTCATAGCGGAGCCTAAATAGACAAAGTCCTTAACCACCTCAAAGGTATATCTGTCTATTGTGACATTATGTCCGAGCCGTCGGTGTTGGATGTCGTTTTAAGTTGACAGCGTATACTTCGTCTTGCCCTCATTAACCGCCAAGCCCATCTTCGCCGCTTCAGTCTCAATACTCACAAACGCGCCATTTACATCACGCTGCATTCTGCCAATTATGTCAATGTCGTCGGCGTAAGCGAGTAATTGGACGGACTTTTGAAAGATAGTGCCTCTGGTGTTGGCGTTTGAGTTTTGCACTATTCTTTCAAGAACGATGTTGAAGAAGTCGCCTTGTCTAAATCCTTTCTTGACATCGAAGGTCTCGGTGAGTTCTTTACCGACCTTGATGGAGCAGCGTGCATTCTCCATCGTCATCCTGCACAAACGGACGAGTTTGGCAGGGATGACAAAACTAGACATTGCTCTGTATAGCTCGTCCATATAAATGCTGTCATAGGCGGCCTTAAAATCGATGAAAAGGGGATGGGTATCGATTTGAAGTTCCTGGGTTTTCTCCAAGATCTGTCGCAGTGTGAATATTTGGTCGATGGTTGACTTTCCTGGTCACACTGATATGGACCAATCAGGTTGTTTACGAAAGGCTTCAGGCATTCACACAAAACGGCAGATAAGATCATGGAGGCAATGTTAAGAAGACTGATGCCTCTGTAATTGGCGCAGTTCAGAGGGTCTCCTTTATTGAGATCCTAAGAAGCCTTTGCCAAAAGCAAAATTAAACTGTCCAAAAAACACTTGGGAGGCTTTCCGCGCCTACATGTTAAGACGAAAACAGAATGATATCGGGAATTGCTCCGAGATATTTGACCTCGTTGCCTCATGGGATGGTGGCATATATTAGTTTATATGTATGTCGGACCAATCAGCTCCTTCATCCTTGTAAAAAGTTCGATTTGCGTCGTGATAGGACTGACTGAAAGCTCATTTCTCGATTATCAATCATGTCGAGAGATGTTTGCACAAACTTCGGGTATTCATGAGCTAACAAAAAGCTTGGCTACACATCATCCCCATAGGCCTGGGAATTGACATCAGTGGCATTGAGTGCGGTAGGCACTAAGTCAACTATTATGCACCATATCAGGAGAGACCAAGCGCTGCTACGCAAACAGCCTCTGTTAATACTCATCTCAAAGTTACCTGCTTCATCTAGAGAAATAGAGATTCATTAACGCCAGCTGCAAAAGTTGTACATATGTCACTGTTACCATGGAGACTTGTTATTAGCCAAAGCCGAGAAGAACCAAGGAGATTCCCTACAAGAGGCTCCTCTTGTTCTATTGAGGACAATGTGAGATAAAAGCGCACTTTCACAATTTCAAGAGATTAGTTCTCTGACTGCACCTGCGTTGAGGTTTGGTTAAGGAAAGGATTTAACTGTAAAGTGAATCAAACTTGGTCAAGTATCATGTACAATTATTTAAAAGGCTTATGACTAAAGTCGGTCGAAGGTGTTCGAAAAGCCTTCGGTTCGCCTTCGGCCGACAAACTGGCCTTCGGTCGGACTCTACTTATGACATAGAATAGTTTGAGTTCTAGTATCCATTGCTGAGGGAATTCACGCCTAAGAGGACGACCCCATCCCCAATGGCCTTCTTACCATTTGCACAAGCTCGAAAAAATATGTCGACTTCAAAAAAAAAGTTATAATTGCCACCAAAGTGTTTGTAGCGTGCATCTACCACTACCAATTCACTATTTAGTCCATGACCTGATGATGGAAGAAACCAATAATTCACACTTTCCCATCCTTGAGCGCAACTACTCAATTGCAAACGTTTATACACAAATTTCGATATTCGCCAATTTTGCATACAAATGCCAATCAGGCGAACTCTCAATCTCTGAAGTAGCTGCCATTTTCGGTATTTCACAACAATTCCCATTTCCAATTGTTTCGTCCGCACTTCAATTAATTTACTCTGCGTGATTGATTGATCGACCGCGAGCTTTGTGCTCGCATTTACGTGCACTGTCAAACCATTATAGCACTCTCATTAGCGAGCAATTATAATCGGTGGATGTATTTGCTTTGGCGCGTTAAATAATGCGCAAACTTGGTTACAACCTTGAGTGGATCGACAGCTAATAGCGAAATGGGAATTCAAACTTCACTCATTTGCCTATTCAAAAAGCTAGGTCACTCCGAAATTTCCATATATACGCACATCAAAAGTCAATCAATACTGTTCTTATAACCAGTTTCTGCGCCATAAATCCCTGTCCCGTTATCAATTTAGCAACATTTCGTTTTCTGTTTATTTTGCTCGTTTTTATGTCACTAGATGAATATATGCGAACGGTGACGCTGGCAAAGGTTTTTCAAAAGTTTCTCATTTATATTCACTCGGGGCGTCTTTGAGATACGATCTCCATTCGGGGGATCCCATTAAGGTTGCGGTTTTTTTTTTTGTTCGTTTTTTTTTTGCAGGAGGATTTCGTTTAAAAAGTCCCATTAGCATGCGGACTTTTTAACGCTTGGATTTAGGTTGAATGGATTGGAAATCAAATTCGAATCGCGTTAAAGAATTTACTTTTCGGCGAGTGAATGTAAAGTGTGAGGTATCTGCAGGCTCGGCCGACGGCGGAGATTATGACTTTGCGCGAAATGAATGTTTTTCTCTTTCGGTTTGTTGCTAGCGATTTAACCACAAAGCTATGTACGGGTCCTAAGTCGAATAAGTTGAGCGCAAAAGTCTCTTTTCATTATATATGTGGTGTGTGTTTTTTATTTAAACAAAAAAAAAACAAACAAAATTAAATTCACTACCGAAAAAGTGTTTACAATCATGTGGCATAAACTCGTACAGATGTAAGGGCGCATACTTCCAGTGTATCTTCGGCCATTTTATACAGAGCTGAACATTATTTGTGACTCATGAAAACAATTGTTGCGCTCGCAACAAAATAATTTCTCTGTGAATGGCATTGTGCTTGTGTTACTACCGCTCAATTGGCGCTAGTGGTCAAACACCAACATTTGGACAATTGGCCGTCAGATGCGTGATTCAATAATGTACTGGCGGGGGAAACAGAAAAATTTTCTCCCAGAGGTATATTTCGTACATGTTGCGGCGGCAATTCAAATGTTCAAACAACCACTTGAAGGAGTCTGATTAGCAATTAGAGGTCTAGTTCAAATTAACCATATATATCCAACCTTCAAGTTTGTTTTTTGTTATTCTTCGACCGATAATTAAATAAAATTCGACTACAGTCAGGAGCAGCTTCCCAATTAGCGCGAATTGTTGTTACGACTCGATTTCTTTGGTAAAAAACATATTGCCAAAATTCATATTGCCGCCATTTATATGACTGACGGAGCTAAGAGCTGCATCAGTAAAGTTTCACACTTTGCCGCATTTTAATTGACTTATGGTATACGGATTTAATGATGAAAAGCAATTTTGCGACAAGTCGTTGTTAATTTTGGCTAGCCACAGTTCGAAAGCGACACTCGACCAACGCTTGTGGTGTTTGTAGTACCTGCAAAGACGTTTAAGCGCGACGTTTGTGTTTTTGGGCGTTATAAAGTACTATGGGGTCGCAGGCGTAGGGACCTCGTTAGAGTGGGTCAAGCGGGAAGTTTGTGTTCCAACAAATTTCAGTCGCAAACATTCAGTTCTCAGTGGAGGAGCGATCTTTTCCACTAGATGCGTAATTTCCACACATCGTAACAAATCTGGCTTTTCGATTAAGGTTTGTAGTTCAGCCGCGCAATCTTCTTTCCCGCAAATTGATTGCAGCTGGGTATATGCATTCAAGGCCGGTACCAGTTTGGACCATTAAGTCAACCAAAATATTCACACTACGACAGATACTATTAGTAAAAGTATGAGATGTCTGGATCGATAACCATCATCCGTTTATCGATCAAGGCTGAATACCACAATGTTTATAGAGCCCAAGCCCTGTGAGTCTTAACATGTAGAAGTAGAACTGTCTCTCCTTCATTAAGGTCGCAAACAATCCCACCGAGACCATAGAGCGTTTTAGACAAGATGATGCACTATCGCGTGTAACACATTCAACATCATATAAAGGGTGGGCCGTACTGTGACTTCTTTTAAAATCATAGGTTATTTTGACACTGAAATCGGTTTCCCGCTCGAAATCTTGACAGAAAATCAGTATCATACCTCCGCGGAACGAAATGAATCGCTTTACTCTTGAACATCGTTGGAAAATATTGAAAACTTATTGCCAAAGTGTAGCCAAAACATTGCGTTTTTTTTTTAAAGAAATTTTGGACGATATAAACCACTGTAAACAAATTTGTGCAAAAAGTTCGTGAAACTGGTATGCTATTGCACAACACTCATGGTCCCCGTCGTCGTACAGACGTCGCACAGACGAGAATGTGGCTGCTGTAGCCGAGAGTATGAGTGGTGGCATCATTGGACCGTTTTTCTTCGAAACTGAGGCTGAGAACAACGTTTTGGTCAACGGTGGGCGTTACAGAGCCATGTTGACCGACTTTATTTTTACTGAAATTGAAGACATGGATTTGGAGGACCTCTGGTTCATGCAGGATGACGCGCCATGCCACACAGCCTATGCCGCAATCGATCTTTTGCGCACCAAATTCCCAAATCGTGTTATCATCTGTCTCGGAGCTTTGAACTTTGGATACCTTTGGACTTTTTTTTTGTGGGAACCTTGAGGGACCGATGTTATGCCAACAATCCGGATACGATTCAAGTACTTACGGCTGATATCATCCAAACTATTTGTGAGCTACAGCCCGAAACCATTAACAGGGTCTTGGAAAATTGGAGTGACAAAATGCGCTATACTGTGAAGCCTACTTGAACGGCTTTCTGTTCCATAATGAATGGGAATGTTTGCTCTCACTAATAAAGCCATAATACATGGAAAAGTTTAATTTTATTCATTTTATTGCATTTTTAAAAGGAAACTTGTATTTGGCCACCCTGTTCAATTGCAAAGCTTTTAGGCCCAAGCCATCAGAATAATCTTTCACAATTTTTTTCATTTACTAACAACATTGAGAGCTGTAGAGCTGTCACTGCCGCTCATTTCGAAAAAAATGGAACAGCAAAAGTTGTGTTATCCTGAAAAACAGGTGCAGCTTCATTGAGCTTGGAAAACATTTGTGTTCAACGGGTTGATAGTATTAGTTTAGTTCTGCACAAGTCGGTCAAAGTTTGGATCGTAACTCGTGACATTGAAGGGCGCTTTGCGAGTTCGGGCAGTGCGAATGATGGAATAACCACGTACAAATGTTATCAAAAATGAAAGATATACGACATCGGAGAATCTGAAGGGAATGTCGATATAGACGGCTATAACTTCAAGGTATTAGGGACTCTTTCTATTTTAACTCCACAATAAACTCCAAAATTGACATCGCATTAGAAATCAGGAGAATAACTATTCATTCGTCAATCGCATTAGAAATCTAATGAATAACTATACATTCGCCAATTGCTGTTTCTTTGGTCAAAAATGCTGATTGGGTAGAAAGGCTTTCTGCACATTAAAGAAGCACATTATAAGACCCTTATCGACCTAGTCCTGCTATACGGTGTAGAAGCAGGTGCATAAGAGAAGGTGGATGTCGATATCCTTGGGCCGATTTAAATGAAAATTTCTTCGAGTGATATTCGGTTCCGTTTGCCTTGACGGGATTTAAAGAAGGATTGAAGCCTATGAGTTCTAATGCGACAGAGACCTGGTCAGAACAGTGTGAATCGTAAAACTTTGATTGGACACCAACTCTCTAGCCCGGAGAGTGCTCCATTCCAACCCAGCCGGATAGTACAATAGAGAAAAATCTCGTTTGAGTCGCAAGGCGCAAGTGGATCTTTATCAACTTGCAGTGCGCAAAAGTGGAGGTAGGTACTCTGCTTGCGGCCCAGTTTTACGTCGGACTGCGACCTAAGCAAGTGAGTATAGTAAGTTGCAAATTTTTGATTAATATTTTGGCGAAAGATCCCAATCCCAGACTGTATATTGAGACAAACCACCTACAGCTTTCCGATCTCTTACGAAAAAAGTTGTCAATACCGCTCATTTAAGTCAAGCTATAAAAGACTCCAACTTCCCACAAACGAAAAAGAGACCATTATTTCTTTATTTATTACCTCATTTATATAAAGTTGCCTTCTGTCAGTGTCTGACGTAACTGGTGATTAAATATTTTTTTCGCTAAAACAAAGAATAGCCATTATTCATATAACATTGCGCGTGATGAGTCTTTAAATTTTAATAGCTTGTATTTCAGCTTGAGGGCACAGCGAATCTTTTTACTTCAAGTTTAAGAGTGATCGATAGCAAGATAGGCTTAAGCCGTAATGCAAGCAGAATGGTCGAATATTGATGGACATTTTTGACGATTCATGGCAAAATTATGGTCAAAATGGACAAAATAAATATTTTCAAATATATCCACAGTCGGCTTGCAACATTCTATCATAACAACCGAATGACCCTTTAGAATTTTAAAACGTACATAATACTAACTTCATTTGGATGCAATATCTAGTCATACATAAAATAAATTAACTAAGTATATAGATTTAAAATTAAACAAAACACACTTGTTGCTCTCAAATTTTTTATTGTAAAATTGTATACAACTATAGGTATTTTGAAATTTTAAAATTTAGTCTTTTCAAAAATTCAAAATCTATGTTTAAATTCTTATTGTATTCTGTTTTTCCTAAATGTTATTACTATTATTTATAATTTATGCATTAATATTGTTGCCATTTTATTATCCTCCCGTATCTTATGTACTAGTAAAAGAACTTGGTTCTTAAGTGTACGAAGCCGCTCTATTTCAAATAAATAAATATCTACATATTGTAGAATCTTTCACTTTTGTCAATGTTCAATCTACCCATGATTTAGGTAGTTGAATGATTCCCATTAGAGCTACGGAATATATTTTACTAAGCACATTAGCATGATTCAGTCACAAATCACAGTCGAATTATCTGGAATCCATAAACTTGGGAACATCTGGGTCTGAGCCGAGGGAATGCATCTTCTCCTTTATAGCTTATCACCGTATTAGACGTAGAAACGATTTTACAATATTAATTGCATAGTTATGCATCTGTAAACAGCCATGGGGTTGCTTTTGTGTTCTTGGAAGATGCCACAACTAAATTCCGCTGTTGCTTGTGTTAGCATTTGGTGATTTATGTAAATTTTTATTGCTGAACTAGCTATGATTAAAATTCTTTAAAAAATCGTGCATAAAAATGTGTAATAAGCATAACGAATTTCTTTGAATTTAAATAAATTTGTAAATAATGATTATGTTCTTCAATTCAGATCGGTCTAAGGCTATAAATTGCGGGAACTATTTATTATTTTAAATGTTGAAATGAAAGTTTGGAGATAGTGTGACACTAAGTCGCAAAAGATTCCGTTTTGAATTAATGCTCTATGTTCGGAATGCGTTAGTGCAGATTGACGCTTGATACTTCGATAATAGGACAACAGTTTTCCATTCAAGTCGTGGACATAACTTGAAATATAAAAAAAAAAACAGTGGCACTCCGGGAGTGCCCAGAGAACTGAAAACTTGAACAATTACGTGTGAATTTTTTGAATCGTCAGGAAATATTTGATTGTGTATGAAATACTATTTAATAAAATAAAGTATTTTTTATTCGCTCCAAAAAAAATGCCAACTAAGGCTTTTTCATGCGTTTTTGGCAAATTTTTCATTAGCTATGGCTTTAAAAGGCTTGTTATTTTTTTCAAAAACGCTTCTTTTTTACTTTAAATATGTTTTCATTGTTTTTATTATTTTGATTCAACGACTTTTTAATTTTTTAAACATTCTTAAAAAAAAATAATTGCTAAAAAAAATATATGTAACCTCGGTCTTAAAAAAATGTGTTTCTACCTTCAAAATATGTCCATTTTCCGATCACTTTAGCTGTCATTCTCCATTAAAACTAATTCCAGCGTCCACTTCCAGTAAATGGAATGAAATTGGAAACAAATTTGAAAGCTGCTAATATATAATATAACAATATAAATAAAAATTGTTTTGCTTATTTTGTTATACATATTTGTGTTTAGTTTTTGATTTATTGTTCCACTTTACCAAAGGAAAATATTGTTGACATTATATTATTGAAAAAGGCATCTTCTTTTCAAGTAAGGCATTTTTTCGCCAAAAGTGGTTGGCAACGCGAACGCGGACTTTAATACAAGAATTCGCTATTTCGAAATGTGTATTTCACTATTTTTTTTTATTTTCATCGAAGTCTTTACAAAAACCAAAACAAGTTCAATACCAAACAAAAATCAATTGAACAGCGCGAAGCCCATAAGAGCAAAAGGAATGTTGGATGGCCATAAGAAATATGCTTTTATGTAGCTCACACGTATTCACAGAAGGGGGTTGACATTACAAAAACAACAATGTAAACAAATGGATTTTGGTACGAAAGATATCCATCTCTTTCATTCCATTCAGTTCTGGTCGGAACATTAGTGTCGCGAGTTCAATGGCTTTTTCCCATTTCAAAAATGCCCTACGTGTCTTAAATTTCACTTCAAAAATGAAGATCATGCGAGTTACTTACAATTTTAATTTAATTTTGGCGTTGGCAAGAACACCCACTTATTAGCAAGCTATAACAATGACTTAAAGCTACTTAAATAAATTCTGGAACTTATAACCAGGACTAGCTAAGGATGCTTTAGGAGGTCGATGTTTAGGGAGATAGTGCCGCGGTTCAAGTCGAAAACAGTGAGATCTAAGTTAACATTTTTCAGCATACGAGAGATTGGTTCGTTAGCGCCAAAGAAGGTGCGGTGGGTTGGAAGATAGAAGAGACGGGACCAACGTAAATACGAGTTGCAGGTAAAGGCAGAGGTCCTCAATAGAAATGCAACTAAGAACATGTGTCTAACTACTCTTACTATTTGCATTGGTGCCCGTGGTAAAGGAACAACTGTGACTCAGAACGTTCTTATAAGCTGACAATTTTTCTAAGTTTAAATGTCACCACTTAAGTGACTTGCAGAATATTGTTGGTGACTGCAAACTTTTATTTAGAAATACTCTTCTCGCCTTCAGTTCTTTTGATTGAAGTGCATAATTCGAGTTTGCGCATCAGGTGCATAGAGACCTACACGAAAAATATTGTAACTGTGGTATTTTTGCTCGGTTACAAAACATAAATACGTTCAAGAGTTAAAAGTGAATGCAACTAGCACACGAAGCGGTTCCTATTTGGCGAATTTCCAAATAGGAACCTAAAACAAGCCAACCGTTCTTTAAGTGCGTTGGGCATTTGAGATGGGATAAAACCATTGAACACAAATGGTCTGTTACCAATGTTTCGACACTAGTGTTCGCGTTGCCAACCACTTTTGACGAACAATTGCCTAACTTGAAACAAAAGATGCCTTTTTCAATAATATAATGCCTAAGATATTTTTTTTTATAATAAATCAAAAATTAAACACAAAAATAAAAAACACAGAGCTTTCAAATTTGTTTACAATTTCATTCCACTTACTGGAAGTGGATGCTGGGATTATTAAAGAATGACAGATAAAGTGTTCGGAAAATGGACAGAGTTTAAAGGTGGAAGCACATTCTTTAAGACTGAAGTTAGATAATTAGTTTTTTTTTGTTGGTAAAGATTTTTTAAGAATGTTTAAAAAATTATAAAGTCAGACGACAGCTTAAACAATGAAATTAAAAAATAGTTTGATGAACAAAATATAAGCGTTTACAGTGGTGTTGAATCAAAAAAAACTTAAAACATATTTTAAATAAAAAAAGATACATTTTTGAAAAAAAACAAGCCTTAAAGCCTTAGCTAATGAAATAGTGTTTAAAAGGCATGAAAAGGCCTTAGTTGGCATTTTTTTTGTAGTAGTAGTTTATAATAAGAAATCAACACAAACTTTTTTTAAAAGTATTTCCTACATAATAAAATATTTCCTGACGATTCAAAAAATACACACGTCGTCTGTCGGCCCTTTTTTTAACATACATATTTAGGAGTGTCTGACATTTTGAAATTCGTTTACTATTTTCTTTAAATAAATTTGCTCGCTAACAGTTTAAACAATAAATTCGTAGGAACTAGATTAGTATCACGTGTGTGTGTTTTTAACAAACCATTTTTCTGCGTGTATCTTCTCGCAACTAAACGGATGTTGTGTTTTTATTTTGAAGGCTAAATGTGAAGAAACCAACAATTTTTTTTACCAAATCCGAACGATTTAACTGAAAAGCTTAGGACAGATTTAAATACTCTTGGATGTTGTAAGGCGTTCGCGAGAAATACAGAAATCCTTAAGGTGTAATTAGAAATAAAAAATACCGGAAGGTATTGGGGTTTCAACCGGAGACTTGTTGTTCAGGGGGCATAGCTATCTTTGATTACGCCAGTTTTTAATTCATTTGTGGGGAATGAACTGGATGGAGCCTTCAAAGTCCTAATTTTTGCACTTCGTTCTTGGGGTCTATCGTTTCAATAATTGTAGTCTGAAAAGTTTCGTGATTATAGCCCAGTAGTCAATCAAACCAACTACTGAGACACTGCGTCTTTCAAAAGGTTCAATGCAGCCGACGCTAGTGATTTGTAAGATAAGAAGCCGTTTATTCCCAAAATACTTTCCTTGTTCATAGCCGATTCGATTCGAACTCTAAATAGGTTGCATTGGTTCCTACAATAGCGCAATTGGGTTTTCATTAGGATACACTACACTCATTAGAGGATCAGTCTGTTTTCAACAGATTGATCTAACTCTTCCTGTCCTAAACCTCATTTTTTTTTCAACTGAACCAAGCTGAAATTCCAACTCCGCCCATTGATTCTCATTTCCCTACATATATGCAATTAAAATCGCAACTTAACAGAACTCTGTAATCAATCAAAAGCAACAAAACTCCAACTGATCATCTGTTCATTAGCAGGCTTGAAAAGGAAATTCTTCCCAAACACTATCTCCCTCGACAATATCAACAACGGGTTCGCTCATTAAAAAGTAATAATCCTTTTAAAAATCAATGAGACAACGTAACCCGGTTAAAAAGTGGATAACGAAGCCAACAAAAAAAAAACACCAATTCCACAAAAGCTTCAAAGAAAAACAAATTTACCCAATTGTACTTCAACTTATTATTACCTAATCGAATGCGCAAGGTGGTCCCAGGCACATTGCATCGATCGAATCGATTTGACTGTCTTAGACACAAAAACCATTTATACAAAATAACAATTGCGATTCGTAATGTGTGCTCTTTCACGGTGTGGATTTTTTTTTCTTTAGCTCGCATCGTTAGTCAGGTGACGAATAGATCTGAGAGACCATTTAAGAGCGAAGCATTGTCCATTATTGACCGACCACATAAATGATAAATGCAGTGGAACAGCGTTGATTGAACATGAAATTATGATTAATTGGTTCAAAATCTAGCTGGATACGTATCTATCTGAAAACTAAACAGAAATACATACCTGCTGGGGGGTATCCTCAAACGTCGGGCTAATGATGCAACAGGAATGTGAACAAAAAAAAATCCGCTGATATAGCAGCAAACGTGGTTATCTCGAACTTTTTGCGCACTCGCTTTGAACTATTTATTTTTCTTTCACTTGTTCGCACTGCAAAAAAATCCAAATTTTTCTCTTCACTTTTTTTTGTGGGCCACAACAATCTCCTGTCATACACAAAAATTACGAAACACTGTTACAAGATCGACTGCAAATTGAGGGAAAAGGATCCTCAACGCGAATGCAAACTATAAAAACCTCGGTCAAAACTCGACCCGTTTCGGTTGACCGTTAAACACACAGAAAATTGGCGAAAACCGAAAACCCAATTATTATACAAAACTATAATTTAAATTTGGAAAAAAAAAATAAAATAAAAAAATATGTATCTCTTCCACGATCGGTGCGATCGATCGATGACGACGATGAGATGCACACACACATACGCACACAAACACCTGTTACTGCTGGGTTACGATCGCGATCGTATCCGTTGTTGACTTCGCTCGAACAATCTTAAGACTGGAGTTGAAAACTTCCAACCAAAGTTGGCTAGGCGTTGAAAACCGACGACGACAGGCACCGCACCGGAGTAGAGCGCGGCTGAGTGATTTTTAAAGCTATACGAATACGATGTTGTGCACACACAGGCAAGATCTCTCTCACCTTCCACCAGCAGCAGCAGCCGATGTTGGATCTAGCAACAGTCTCGCAGCCAGGTTTAAGCCCCAAAGACTGAGTTAAGTGCTTTGCACAGCACTCGAGTGTAAGTGTATCTTGTGCGGATATACTTTATGTATGTTTACCTATCGTTTGTGTAGAAACTTTTCTTGTGTATGGTATTGACCACTTCGGTAGTGTGTTAGGTGTTGTAGGGGGACCCCTTTTACTTTGCTGAGATCATCATACCTGGTGTTGGTAGTTGTGTGGTGGTTAGCCTACCAGTTTTGTTTTTTAGTGTGATTCGTGGGATACTAGAATACCTTGAGACGCCCGGATAAGAATACTTGAATTGAGCTGCTGCCGTTTGCGGGTTGTTGGTTGCCGTTTGTTGGTTGCTGTTCGCTGTTTGCTGTTTGCTGTGCGCGGCAAGGAGAGATGGTGGGTATACTCGTACTCGCAGTCTACATGGAAGGAAGACAAATTGTTGTTGGTGCTGGAGGTGTTTTGTTTCTTTGTAACTCGGTGGTGGCGGTGCGCATATGGGAAGAGAGGAAGGAAACCGCGTTGAAGGTATGTGCGTGCTGCATGACGAAGACGACAGAGACACCGCGCGCCGGTTGCCGCTGACGACGATGACGATGGGTGATGGCACAGGAAGGGGTCAGTGAGTGATGACCATCTTTTGTTTTACGATGGCACAAACCCTCTTCTAGGCTTGGTATACCTACTCATACGCTTGTATAAGGCAAAAAGATGTGGCAGGGCTATTTTTAGAATTATGATGATTGGCAATGAGACGAATACTAATCAGAGGAATTTTTGCAATTTCACAAGAACAGTTGCAGTCGTGCTCGTGTGGTCGCGAGTCATTTTGCAGGCTTACGGATTTAAATGCTTTATTTACTTATAAACTGCTATGTGGCGCTATACACCTGAATATTCAGCTATGAACGCAGCCAATTTCGCCCACAATGCTTGTGAAGGCTTGTTGCTTGTGGGCAAGAGAGACATTCCACATTCAAATTAATTCCCTTATCAAGTCAGAGAAAAAAGAAAGGAAAAGCTGTCTGACAAGTCGTTGTCACCGTCGCCAATGGATTAGATGAAAATAATCGTTGAATTAATGCTCGATATTTATGGATGAGAATTTCGTTGAAAATTCTGCAACCCATGCTCTACTATCAGCTCATTTTCAAACTGTTTTTCCTTGCTTTAAATGGCCCTTACAGGCCGTGGTTGTCAACTTAACAAACAAGCCCCATCGGTACCTCGGCACCAATACATAGCTGCCTCCAGGGCTACACTCATTAGGTACCTATACGACAAGTCGGTTGAGGTTACTCCCCACCCTTGGGTACCTCATTAGGTACCTGCTACGTTTTCCTTCGAGGTGAACTCAAAGCCTCATAAGACCGGTGCGTGTGCATGTATGCTTGTTCATAAGCTCCAACTGCTCCAAATATCTGCACCGTTGTGGTTTGTTACCAGCTTTCAGTGTCACTTTATAGCCCATAGTATGTGGTTGATCCTTCCCCCCACACAGTAAAGATCCACCTGGACTGAATATTACCCAACCAGATTTTTTTGTATCTAAACAGCGCAGCAGCTGTTTCCATCTGATTTTAACTTAGTCCATGGCTTTGCAACTTGGAGCAGGACTGGGCTTTTTAGGGTTTAGGAAGGTTGGTAGGTATGGTTGGGGAATGTTGTCTCAGCTCCACTTAGAGCGCCAATTTGGTTCATTTTTTCCATTTGGGTATCTTTATGCGTCTAAACGGGCCTTGCTTCCTAGGTGCCCTTTTAGGGACAGGGTCGGATCTATGATCATCCATGAGGACAAGTAATTGCGTTAAGAAACCGACAACTTTGAGCTGGGTAGCATTTGTCGAACCACAAATGTGCGTTTTTGGTTTATACGGATGAACTGATGGCTTTCGGACCTTCTTTTTCGATTCAATCATGTTTGCAAAAATTTCTTAAGGTTTCTTAGATTTTTCCGCTTATACATTTTGCACGGCCTATACAACCTACCAACCATTCGTGTTGTGTGAGTTTTTTTCATTTTTGGGACGAATGGAAGGGATCTAGATTTTTATGCCGAGCCCAAACGGCCAATTGAGTAGCTCTTTCACGACAATTATACTCTCGGTTGTTAGTCAAGCGCAGTGTTGTTATATCGTGGGATTTATCCCTTTTTGTGGAAATTTCAATGTCCGAAAAGCCTTTCATGGGATTAAGGGAAAAACACCAAAATCGTGGGAATTTCAGGAATCTAACAAAAAACATTAAAAAAAAATTCATCAGAACAAATACATTCCACCATTATTATCAACACATTGAAAAGTCCATAAAAAAACAGCTCATTTCAATCGTCTTTTATCAAAATTTTCAAGTACCAAAAAATAATCATAGTAATGTTACACACTGCGGTTTTTATACTAAAGCTTAGTACGCTGCTCGAGCTAAATTTTCGCTCCCATACAAAAATCTCTCCAAAATTTAGCTGAGCTAAATCTTAGCAAACCCATTTAGCTGAGTGATACGCAGCTCGAGCTAAATAATCAAACTTTTGTTGTACATGTACTTCATGTGTCTGTCAAAATTTAGCGTGGCCATTTAATGGGTTGGCATATTTTCTCAAGCTAAATTGTGTCAGATCGTTGTATATTTGTTGTTCTGTTGCGGAAAAGTATGCAAGGATGAGCTCTTTTAATTATTACGTGGTCGAGAAGTACCTAGAATCAGAAACAGTTGAAATAAGAGAGAATTAAATTTTTGAAAGAAGTTTTTTTCAAAGAACAGCTGTTTTCTGTGACGTTTATCCACAGCGTACTCTATGTCAAAATTTAGCTAGGACTTTAGCTGATGTTTGGAGACCAGATAAAATTTAGTTTAGCTCGAGCAGCGTACTAAGCTTAAAGCCTAGTATCCTACTCGCGCTAAATTTTAGCGTCTCTAGTCTCCACTTCATTTCTCCACGCCAAAGATAAATGGTCGCTAAATAATTATTTTGTATTTTGCGTTTTTTTTTATTTATTACACTAACGTTCTCTGCGGTTTTCTCCGAAAAATCCATAATAATCACAACACATACTTTTCCCTCCTTTTTCTTCTGTCAACATTTATCTTCGATTTAATGTACCAGACATTTATTTCGCGAGCTAAATGAGTGGAGACTTGTCATCGGCCCATCTATATGAAGTTAACAATTTACCGAGCGAACAGGATACTGCTTTGCTAAACTGCCTCGCTAAATTTCATCTTTGTAGACATTTTTGTATGGGAGATAAAATTTAGCGCGAACAGGATACTTAGCTTAAAGGTTAATTTAATGCCCAAAACACATGTGCAGCAATTCTCAACGCAGCACAGAATGCAGTGCGGCAAGTAAAACAGATGTGCAGAAAATTATTTGACATGCCTTGCATCGGCTAATATGGCTGCTGTCATTCACCAATTAAGCGGCTGATGTGTTTGCATCCAAAACAAAAACAAACACGATCAACAAATGTCGAAAGCCGATGATGCCAAATACTTGCAATTGCAATTTATTTTCTTCTGTGGTACGCTTGAATTTTGCAGCAAATTTAGATAAAGAGACATTTTGCAGTGCTACGGTGAGTGCAGAATTTACGTGTGCCTATATCCATATAGTCGGCGCAGTGTCTTAGTGGTTAGTGTGTTGGACTACTAAGCGAGGGGTCCCAGGTTCGAATCCCGAGAAAAACCCAAATTCCAACTTAAGGTTTTTTCACTGCACCACCTCTCGCGAACGTCTGACAAACATCCGAGAGTATAACTGTCATGAAAGAGCTTCTCAATTGGCCGTTTGGACTCGGCATAAAATTGTAGATCCCTTCCATTCGTCCCAAAAAATAAAAACTCACACAAGACGAATGGTTGTGAGAAGCTAGGCTTGGGTCCATACGGACCTGTTGCGCCAATTATTTATTTTTTTTTATATCCATATAAACATGTGTATTCTAATCTTGCTGCGCAGCGATTTCTGCACATGTGTTTTGGGCATAAAGTGATTTTTTTTCCTGTAATACAAATTTTACTTTTAAAAACTTTATTCTGACGCAAAAAAGTATTGTGGGTTTTTAAAAGGGAATTTGAGTATCGTGAAAAGGGAAAAAGGGGCAAATTACCACGTCTCATGAGATAAATGAAGAGAGAGTGCTAACAACACTCAGGCGTTCGCGTGATGTGGCGCAATGGAAAAAATCCTTAAGATGTAATTTTTTTGTTTTCCGGATATCAAACCTGGGAGTCCAACGCACCTACCTCTATAAGCCACTTCCCCTTCGGGTATTGCACCCTTGGTCATCCATTAACCACAAGTTCGGCCAATCTTTTATCGCATATTCTTCTTCTTATTTTAGTACTAACTTTAACAATGCTCAGCGGACGCGTACCTCAATGAATTAATTCAAATTTATAGGCCATTTGTTTTGCTCTTCAATAGCAAGGTGAATGACATTACACATTGCTACAGCTACAGCTACAGACCACTAAGTTTTCATGCGTTGGATATACTCTATAATTTGAGCACATTTTTCTCATTGCCTTCGTTGGCAATGTCCCACGCTAATTGAACTATTGCTTCCGGCTTTATTTCTTGGGATACAATCATGATGTGATTGTCTTGTCGTGATAGCTGAAAGCTAAATACCACCGTATATGCATATGGCTGAAATAAGTGAGTATAAGTAAACTTCACCCCTCGTAGGTCACTCCGCTCCGATAGTAGGTGTGTTTCAATTGCAACTTTGGTTGGAAAGAAAAAAACATCTTTAATTTAAAGCTGACGTTAAAACGGAACTGCTGATTTTTTTGTGCTCATATAAAGTTTAATTTAATCTGCAAGGATTTTTTATTCTAAACTCAAGCTTCTGCTCAGCTTTTACTTCTAAGTGTTCATTTTCATATTTTTCTGATCTTTAAGTACTAATTGAGGTTTTCGCTCTACTGAAGTCGAAGAGATTGTTCCGGTTAAGCAGAGACTTTTGTTTTAAAATCTATAGGAACTACAGTTGTTAAAAGCCGAGAAAAGGTATTTGTGTGTTCCAAAAATCGAGAATGCTGACCAGAAATAATGCTTCTGAAAGGACAGAACTTTTCATCAGGGACACTTTTAATAGATCAAACAAGCTCTTTTTGGCACTTTAACAATTATCCTAAACGTTGGCTGAAATACAAGGTATGTGCAGCACTTCTACAATCTACATATTACCAAAATTTAGAGAAACTCCAAAGAGCGGTTAAAGGTTAAGGAATTCAGCTCATTTTTTGAGTAGGTATACTGGTTTTATTTCTTAGTTATAGCATAATTTATAAACTGTAATTGGTACGTAGTAAAACAAAAAATGAATTCGTTATTTTTTTGGTTTATACTATTAATTGCTGTCAAATTTATTTTCGCTTGGCTTTTTCTGGTAAAGACCATAATACAAAAAGCCTCGTAAATCGCCTTATATTTTTGTGAAATACTCGGAACAGTAAAAATATGTGTTGATCACTTTTTGTACTCCAAAAACACCACTTCTTTTTGTTAATTAATTTTACAAAAAATAGTTCACATTTCAAAATACATTTTTATAAAATTGGTAAACGAATATTTGTAGGTATGTATAAAAGTAAAAAGAAACATAGCATGCGAATACTAAGCAAAACAATTTGGATTGAATACGCGAAATCTGAAATCGAAAATCAAATAGCAGAATCCACTTAAATACCACATTATATTTTTTTTTGTTAGGAGTTTAATCACATTTTTTTACGAATATGCTTTCCGATATTAATAACTTTTTTTTAAAATATGAATAGCATCTGAAATTTTATTGTTCCATAGTAACATAAATCAACACTGTTCAGTGTTATTAAACTAAAGAATTTTCAACCATATATTTTGTACCTAATAGAAATTCAATGCTCATGAAGATTTTCTAAAATTCACTTATGCCCTCGTGGAAGCTTGGGCTTAACTTGCATGGTATTAACTCATTTTTGGGAAAACCCCCACGGATTATACCTAAAATAAATTAAAAAAAGTAACGATATGCTTTGATACTCTTCACTGCATCCAAGTCATGCAAAATTGGTTTTGTATGGGAGGTACCAGAACTACTTGATCGAGATGGGTTTAATATTAACCTGACGACGATAAAAGTAAGTCCTCTCACAAAATTTCACTTGCCTAGAGCGATTTGTTTAGAAGCTATACTGTTTTCGACAGACAGAGAGACACAAGGGCCTAATATTGGTTTTGTATGGGTGGTGCCAGAACTACTTGACCGACATAGCCCATTTTCAGTACCAACCTGACGACGATAAAAGTAAGTCCTCTCACAAAATTTCACTTGCCTAGAGCGATTTGTTTAGAAGCTATACTGTTTTCGACAGACAGAGAGACACAAGGGCCTAATATTGGTTTTGTATGGGTGGTGCCAGAACTACTTGACCGACATAGCCCATTTTCAGTACCAACCTGACGACGATAAAAGTAAGTCCTCTCACAAAATTTCACTTGCCTAGAGCGATTTGTTTAGAAGCTATACTGTTTTCGACAGACAGAGAGACACAAGGGCCTAATATTGGTTTTGTATGGGTGGTGCCAGAACTACTTGACCGACATAGCCCATTTTCAGTACCAACCTGATGACGATAAAAATTTCATTCGCCTATATCAATTCCCTTGGGCGCTATCGTGCTTTCAACAGACAGACGGACAGACAGACAGACGGACATGGCTCGATTCAGAATGTGATCCTGATTCAGAATATTATATACTTAATGAGGTCTCCGGTAACTCCTTCTTGGCGTTACAAATGTAATGATAACGTGAATATACCTTCCTGTCGAGGGTATAAAAAGACACAAGTCGTCAATTGGGTATACGGAAACTGCGAGTGAGTAAGGATGTCAATATGCCATCGTGCGTTCTGTATCCAGTTTTCGTTAAAATTGAACTACAAGTGAATAATTGCAGACAAATTGAGAGATCTACATAGGGACACTCTCAAATCTGGATAAAAACACGCGTCGACATCGGCCAAATGGCACTCATGCCAATTAAACATCTCATAGAGTAAGATTTCAAGAAAATATTCGCATTGATTTCAATTAAAAATTCTGTCAATGAAGACAACAAATGCTCGTCGGAGACAAATCGACCCGTACACATTGGTTGGAAAACTTTATTAAGATCGCTGATTTTTGTAAGAAACTATAGCAAACAAATTCTATTTTCTCCAATTGCTTCACCATTAAATAAAATACGCAGTTCTGGAGTGCAAAAAGTTTGAAATAATTCGAAAGCTATAGATCGACTTCTAGTCACTGATTTATGTGCGGAATCGCGGCTGAAAATATCATAGGGCCCTATTTTCTGAAAACCAATGGCTATTGGTATGAAATAGGTCCGAGTACATATCAATCAGGGAACATTTTTGTAAGGTCACCCCGGAGATATTAAATAGCAAGGACTTATCTTCAATATTATTCTATTTCTATCAAAATTCAGTTAAGAAAGTTATTCAAATTTAAGACCCACTTACTCGTACATAGTATTTTTAGCCAACCCTGGAGTTGGCTCAAAAGCTGCAGAAAATGCAGCTGCGAGTTCCAAGTTTTGTTTTGCTTATTGTTACAATTATTGCCAATTTTTCTTTGTAGTGTTATAAATTTCTGCTGTTTATAACTTTTATTAGCTATCACAAGTATAACGAGTACAGTAACAATATAAAACAATTGGAAAAGCTTACCTTTCTTGGAGTTCACTGTTACTATGTTGACTATTCGTATAAAGAAGCTCTATAGAACGTTTTATAACAATGATCTTGAATAAAACATCATCTTCACATATCTCTAGAACTGAATGGTAACGTGTGTATAATTGTTCAAACTTTTACAATCCCTTTAAGTTAGGTATGTATTTTCCGTTCTTTCTTTTAGGGCGCGCATTATATTATGTTTCTTTCTTTGTCCTTAAATTGTGCAGAACTCGAAGCAGAATATATACGAATGCTGCAAATGTCGATACTCATCGCCTTCTGAAAAAAGTATCAAGAATGTCCAAACGTATGTGTTCTGCGGGGTTGGTCGCAGTGGGCATTTGTAATTGAAATGTACCTACCCTTATACGTCTTCCCTGCCCAGAAATTCACTTTTGGAAACCGCCTGCAATCTCCTTTCTAAATCGTATCTACTATTATCTTTCACAGTCGTCTATCACAAAAGAGGCCTTAATCTGGGCACCCTATTTCCTGAAGCAATGAGAAAGCCGTTTCCCTTGTCTTTTGTGGGATGGCTGGTATAAAACCGTCCGCTGATGTTGCTCAGACAGTTTCTATTCTTCACGCAATTGTAAAGACGGTGATGTCAGAAAAAGGGCTAAATCCAAGGTCTTCTGATGCCCTCTAGTTTATAGGCACGCAAAGACAGTTGTTGTAAATGTTACAAAGCTTAGGGGTTTTAACTACCTATATAGAGCAAAAGATTGTCGTAGGTTGTTCTTTTAGCATTTCCGGTTTCGTTTCTAAGACGTCGAACTAAGTAAATATTAATTATACCCTTCTTTGGTTCTTGTAAGCCTAAAAAGTTTCATAGTTTCCTAGTACCGACAATTCGAAATTCCTGTAACTTTATTTGATCTTCTTAATGGTCGACCAGTAGGACAGGTTTTTCTTTCTTTTTGATAAAATGAACAGCTCCGTTGACCTGGGCACTCATTCCGTAATTTTTCAGACGATTATCGTCGAAACGATAGACCTCTAAAAGTAGCAACTAAGTGCCAAAATTACAACTTTGAGACCCTAAGCCAGTTAATTTTCCACTAATATAATGAAAGCTGACGATAGTGAAACAAATTCGGGTAGAATATAAATTCTCAGGGGAACAATTATTGTTATACGGGAACTGCCCCCTGGTCCTCGTTCAACATATACCTAGGTACATGCGAAATCAGGTTCTAGTTGACTATTTCCCAACAGGATAATGCTAGATAATAAGACTTATTCCCATTTTGTGGATTGACCACTTAATGCGAAATGCAAAAGAACCTCTTTGCTAACACCTCATATTTGTAGTTATTAAAAATAATAATCAATGTTTGACGGTTTTACAAAGACCAGAACTCGATATCAAACTCCTTTACAAGAACAAACTTACATAGGTTCTTTTGGCTCTTTAGGATTTTATAAAAGATTCCGCTGACAAGCACTCATTCTTAGACGGATTTGATTTATTTCCCTCCCACATTCTGAGCCTACACACATTCAAACTAAGCGCTTACGTAAGCCGCCAAACAAATTTCCATAAGTCTTGAACAAGACACCAAAAACTTCACTCGAAGTTTAACGGCCTTGTAATTGAAATCGTTCAACACCCACGACCACGACAGCCAGTAGTTCAATAGTTTCCAAGAGTGACTAATACCATTTCGCCTTCTCAAATAACCATGCAAAGAGTTCTAACAATCTTAAGCCCGTCTCGCTCAATGTTCGCAAATCTAGTTTAATAAAAAAAAACGGTACAATACAACCATTATAACTGCTAACTTCAGAGAGTAATAAATTTATTCCGGTGGTTGTATACCCAAAACTAATTAAAGTGCTGAAACGAATAATCAAGCAACAAAATTAATACAACAAAAAATAACAATGAAAACAAAGAAAAGAAAAACATTTCGGACCTAATGCGCCAAAGTTGTGAATAAAAGAGCCGCGTGACCGAATAGCTGTGACACCTACAAGTCCTACAGCAGCCAGCCAACCAAACCAGCAGCGTTTCCATTCTGTTAGCAATAGTAATGCTATTAAGTAATATTTACGTAGTTCTTTGTTTTTTTTTTTTCTTTTTCTGGGTTTTTCTATTTCTGCTTCTTCTTAATGTTTGTGTTCTACCAACACACCGATGGAATTTTGCAAAACGTGGATTTTCCGTCTTAGCCATGGGTAAAGGTGAGACAGACACTTGGCAATTGTACTATCTCAACCGCATTATCATCAACATGGTAAAGATGTATTTACCTACAGCTGACTTTTGTAGATCGAGATTAAGGGTAACACATACAAATAGATTCTGCAAGAAAAACAAAGATAAAGAGAGACAGGCAGTTGTATCGTTATAGCCAATATTCCATTGGAAATGTTCATAATGGCGTGTGGTGACGGCGATGGCCAGGCGAACGATGTTTGAGTGGATTTGGGTTGAGTCCAAATCAGTTAGGTTGCAGCGGCTCTCCAACTATTCGGTGCAGGTTGGCGGTTTCAAACTTTTTAAACTTTGAAAAAGCAGCATATTATTCAAACTTATATTTTGGTTTAAAACCAACGATCTCGAAACATGAATATAATTCAGAATTCTGTTTACTTTACGTTTTTAACAACACATCGACAGTGGGGATGTTCAAAACTCAACTTAACTAAGGTCGGTTTTCAATTTGTTAAAAAGATCAATTTTTTTGAGAAAAATCAATTTTTTTGCTTGCTTTTCATGTTTGATTTGCCAAAAAAAAACAATCTTTTTTTGAAGAGAGGGACTTTTGAGAAATCTGGATGTTTTTGCAGATATATGTCCTTTTTCATTGGTTTCCCTAGGGAATCAACTCATTCTGTGATCCAATGGAACAACGTAACTCCTTCTGATTGAACCCACAAAAGTATTGGTGAAATGCCAAAAAATAATCTACGGCGGCTGTCAGCTGACTTATGTCATTTTCCATTGGGCAAAAAGAACCGTCCGGGAGAGTCCGGAATCGAAAAAATCACTTCTGAAACCGTTCCATTGGCACAAAAAATACTCTTCTGGTGATTCTGAGAAGAGAATTTCGCTTCTCGATTTGAAGTCAGAATCCACTCCAGAAGCACTCACACAAAAATGTAATTTATGTATTTTATACAAGTCAGCTGACAGCCGCCGTAGATTATTTTTTGGCATTTCACCAATACTTTTGTGGGTTCAATCGGAAGCAGTTTTGTTGTTCCATTGAATCTCAGAATGAGTGGATCCCCGAGTGAAACCAATGGAAAACGACATTATAAAATGCATAAATTACACTTGTGTGAGTGCTTGTTGAGTGGATTCTGACCAGCAATAATTTTAGTGCCCAAAATTTCATTTTAGTGCTTAAAAAAATATTTTAGTGCTTTTTTAACGCTGCTATCCTTTTATACCAGTTAATATCTCTTGAAATGTAATGCGTTCTTCTGTTTAGTATTTATTCTTATTTTACTATGCAATCACCATTTATCTTGGCCTATGTCGACTTAAGTCGTTTTAACGTAATTTGAATTGTTTTCTCCTGACTCTATGTCTTAAGCCAAGCCAGGTGAACCAATTTCAAATAATGAGGAAGTTATAACAGTTTGTAAAATAGCCTTGCATGAGATAAAAGAGATTATGTTTATTATTTGAAAGGGCAAAATAGCTTAAGTATTAAAAAAAAATTAGTTTAAGAAACAAAAAAACCCGACTGACTGTAAAAAAAAAGAATTAAAAAGATATGAACAAGACACATTCAAGTACCTATACCTAACTAATTGACAATCGGAGACTGTATACCTACACAGCCTAACAAATATATGAGTATTGAACGACATCCGACTGTCAAATAGTAATGTACTTGAATGTGTCTTGAATATACACGGCGTCACGTAGGAAAGTACATACGATACGAGTGAAACACACAACCCTTTCCCGAGCCAAACACCACAAATCCTTCAAACTCAAAAAATTTACCAAAACTCTCTCAGAGAGCTGAAAATATACGCCAAAGTACGTGGATAGGCTTTGAGCTACTTTGAGCAACTTTCATCTTTGACATCTAAATAAATATATAACTTACCTTTTTGCAACATATGAAACGTTCTAGGACAACATTCGACCACCTCCGAATTTTCTTTATTTTTACAGTATTTATTGTTCTGTGCAATTCATTTTTAAGCCGGATTTTGAATTTGTTTCTTGACAACTTTGTGCATTTGACATATTTATCAGTACTTGCCGGTTGAAATTGTCTGAGCTGTTTCAAGCCAAGAGAGGAACCACTCGTTACTCGTTATTTTGCTAATTTTCTCTTTTTCTGTCATTTTTGATGAGTATGTGTATAGACTTTGTGTGATTGCGATCGATTTATATCGATTGCGTTCGATTTAAACCGCGTACGCGAACGAACCTATTCGTTTTATGGTAACACTATCCACTAAAAATAATTGATGCGATTTTTGGCTGTCAGTTGTGATGTTGAATTGAAATGTAGGTGACGCTAGGTGCTGGGTATGAGTTGCGATGCTATTGTGAAGTATAGATCAGAACGTATTTTATTTCACAGTTCAGTGTATTCCATATCTTGACATTTCTCACTGACATTAATTTGTGTGACCATTGTTTTTTTTTTTTCGTTTTTCTTTAAATTTAGATTTATATCTTTTTTGTTTAGCCTATGACACTCCGGGGAAGAATACGAATCTTATGACACCTAACTCTTCAAAATCGGTAAAGCCGTTTAGGCCACAGGGTGTCCCGATGGAACGTACATGGAATACGCGCAAAACACATAACCCTCTCTGTGTGCATTTGGATAAAAAACAGTGCAAATAAGATTTGTTATGTTTGACGACTTCGTTGTTCTTAGGTCGACTTAAGTTTTCAAAACAATTAGGTATTGAATTTAAAATGTATCTTACTTAAATGCCTTAAGATGCCAAATGTACATTTGATTGGGTAAATCGACTGAAGTCAAAAAAGCATAAAATGGTTGACCTAGTCCTCAATCTATTAAACATTATAGTTTTGACTATATGCATAAAGTTGTTATATTTTTTCGAAAGAAGTTTCCTTGTCCAAGCCATATTTTTTTCCAGAGCACCAGCAAAGTTTAAAATTGCATTCCTGAAAAGTGTAAAAAATTGACATAAGATGTTTAACCTTTTAGGCACAGATATGACTGAATATGAATAAACTTTTACCCAATGGAAAACGACATTACACATACTGTCACTAATAACATTGTGTATGACATACAGCTGACGGTTGCTGTGTAACTGAATTATTTACTTTTCGCGTATGGAAACGATTTATATTTAATTATTTCGATGTGCGTTATAATAAACGTTTGAAAATCAATTGAAATGGAAGTCCAGTGCAAGTGAAAAAAAAAATGTCGTTTCCTGCCAAAACAAACAAGTAGGTACCAATAAAATTCGGATTTAGTTTTCGATTTGGCAACAGAGATCTAAAATCTCAACCCCAATCTGAAAAGCCAAATCAAAATGCGACATAAGTCTGACAGCTGGCTGACATGATTTTCCTAAGTTTATATTAGGCCTGTTTTTTTTAGCTTCGATCTCAGCAAAGCAAAGTAAAGTAGGATTTTCAGCAGGCAATTACAACAACTACGTTCTACTTGACACTTTGAAAACTCTCAGTAGTTGTTGTGATTGCGTGCTGAAAATCCTACTTTACTTTGCTTTGCTGAGATCGAAGCTCAAAAAACATGCCTAATGGCAAAGATGGATCATGATTAAAGCATGTTTGCTTGACGGTTTCAATAGTACTCAATTGACATTTAAATTGTATGCCTAACTTAGTAAAAGTGACAGTAACAACCAATCTAGTTTCTGCAAATCTAATCCAGACAAATTAAGACAACTAAAGATGAAATAAATATACACATAGTACAGGTACTGGCAATGATTGCAAATAACCCATCACATTTTTACTTGAAAACACAAGCTGTGATCATTGACAGACAAAGAAATTATTAGGTCTATTTAATATTTAGTTTATGATCTCGACGCGAACCAAATGCGAATCGGCAAATGTTTATTTTTCATTTCCAAAAATGTAGCTTATGTGAGACGATTCACATCCATCAGTTCATAAGTTTGCTTTAAGTGTATCAAAGTTTTGTACCTTTTAAGATCGTGTGATCATTAAACATTTTTATTCTGAATGTCAGACATATGTATATATAGAATCGACGCGATTAATGGCTGGCAACGCTGGGCTTGCTTAGTAGCGATAAATTTTGATTTCAACGAATGGTTGTGGTTGCCGTAGCGGTATTTCATTGAAACCACACCTCGCCCGTCAACAATATTTTGAAGCAACAATCATATAGTTATAAGCACTTACGAAAACTACAATCTCGGCCTTATTTCAGAAGAGATAGCAATGAATTTGTGTTGTTTATAAAGAAATCTTTTAAATCTCTTGTAGTTAGTTTATACTCGGCAATTTTGCTCATATTAACAAACACCGACTTCGGTCCTTATTAAAATAAATCGCGAAAGAGAAAACAGCGACCCCTATAGAACCATCGGACAAGTAAATCAAGTATCCGATCCGCGCAACATTATATTTATGTATATTATTATATGACAAAAATACCGACGACGAATAACCAACCACAGCACAATTAGCCACATAAATCATATTTATGCAGTACACTTCAAGTACTATTTTATTCCACTAGATGACTCATTATAGGTATGAACTTGAATGTCAATTGCTTTGCTGGTAAAATCACAGCACAGTCGTTATCTTTAATTTGTATCATCAGCGCAAAGAATTTACTGATTAAATTCCTTATCAGTAGTTAGCAGTGCATTGTCAAATCAATTCTTGCTACGGTACTATTCAAACTGCAGACTGTCTGCGAACTTGATCATTTAAAAATATGATCAAAATAATTTTTGTGGTTCTTTTAGCTTGGGTCAATGCAGCCGACTATCTGTGTACAGATGACTTTTGCTCGGTAAGTTCACAATGTACCCGAAAGTTGTATCCTTCCATTTATTATCTCCTGTCAGTACTACGTGGAGAAGAACGAATGCATGACAACAAGTACCGCCTGCAACATCCAAAATAAGACCTACAGTGGAGAATTTTTTCCCGGAGAAGTGCCGTGTGGCTGTTGTAAGGTTTGTTTGCAGAACTTACGTAAGTTTAAAAAAAAAAACGGTTAAATACGCGTAATAACTCTAGTGGTGTCCTTGTAGGAGAAGGTGATCCATGCACAGTAGGCTCACCAGATGTAACGCCTCCAATGCTTGTCTGTGGACCTGGACTGTATTGCAGGCAGAGTGACAACACGGCTGAACTCACGTGTCAAAAAAGTTAGTACAGCTCCATCTGTTGATTAAAGTTTGACTGTAGTTTGTTTACTTTAGTGGCCCATACTGAATGCTTTAAGGAACAGATTCTCTTCGACAAAAGAAGAGCTGCTGGAGAAATATGGTCCTTTGTGCACCGTCCTCGATGTGATGGCGATGGCAACTTTCTATCTGTCAAATGCAATGATGGACAATCGTAGACTAAGTTAAAATGTGACCACCAGCGGAGGCTAAACCATAATAATTTGCAGGTGCTTTTGTGTTAATCAAAATGGTGTGAGAATCTTCGGAGAAGCTGCCTTCAGCGCAATTAATGAGCTTACTATGAAGTGCGAATGCTCACGAATGAACGACAACTTTAAGGGCCTCATGAAGTTCAAATATCCCATTTTGACAGCTAGGTGTCAAGACGATGGCAGTTTCGACCCCCTGCAGTGCTTGGATGGGAAATGCCTATGTGTTGAGTCACAGTCCGGCTCACCATCGAGTGACATTACATTAATCACGAAATTGGACTTTAATCGGATGCCCTGTTGTGAGTTTTAGTTTTTCCTACCAGGTGGCACATTAGTCGTTGAATTTAAAAAAAAAAAAATTTATAGTTGATAGAAAAGTGCATTTGGAATACAAGTATCCACATGACTGCGAGAAGATGCAGACTGATTTGATACAGGAAATAGAAACAGCGGAGAAACAACATTTCACCCTCTTGGGATATGAGTTTCCAAAGTGTCAGCCAAACGGCTGGTTTGATGCGGTCCAAAGTAACGCGACGAGTCTATTTTGTGTGGATAAATATAATAGGAAGATTGGGAATTTTGAGGCGAAACGAGGAACACAGGAAGCTGCGAGCATGAATTGTAGTGAGTAAAGAATTTCTTTGGCGCTTGTAAAATAGACTAACATTTATTTTTCGACAGAGTGTGCCAGAACGCGTCTACTTTTGCAGAAAAATAAAACAAAATATCTACCGCAGTGTACGTCGAATGGCAGTTTCCAAAAGGTAAGTTCTAAAATAAGTTTATATGTAAATTAGAGGTTATCCCTAGTTGGAGTAACGACAAAAAGATTAATTATAGGTTATCTGTAGCCTGTAGATCTTTAAAAGAAAGTCTTAGACCCCATTACTTGAGAAGAGTGACACTTCTTTACCTTAACTCGTAAAGTGAGCGTAATTATTAGGTGCGCCAGTACTACTATGTGCCTTCGTTGATATTCGTATGGCTAACTAGCACTAAACTTTAGAAAAGCACTAACACATCTTTTTTTTAAACAAAATGGAGGATCTTCGAAACAATTGGAGTATTGGACCTCAGATGAAGTACTCGAGTTAAAAATTACTTGGCAGGACCATGGGCAAACCCATACAATCAGTCGTATCCGTTGCATTGACTAATCTGTCAAAGTATTCAACGGAAGTAAAATCCATCGCATATCCGTTGAACAAACTTTTTTTTTGAGAATTGTTTCAAACACAGCGGACCTAACTAATAATAATTTTTAACCTTCACACTAAATATTTTTTAGGTCAAAATATGCAATTTTGTATGGAAAATTATGCCATTGTGAGTTCGAAAAATTTAGCCTGGACACTAAAAATGATTATTAGTATCGCGGAGCATGTTTTATAAATGAAGTGTCATCGGCGGCTCATAGTTGCCACCAACGACCATAACAATTTTGCTCAAATTCCCTCAATATTCCCACCGTTGAAAGTTTCTACTCGGCCATTATTTCAACAGACAAAAACAAAAGAAAATAATCCAAGTTCATCTCTCGCCTTGGAGACATTCAAATATGTAGTTATCTTAAGTCGACTAGATCAGATCAGTCTGGAGGAGGTGTTACCACCCTGGACGCAATAAATAGATTGGTTGGTAACTTCACTTTTTCTATACGTCAGCCACACAACTTAGTACTCAGTCACAAATTCCTTGAATAGATTCATCAGGTAAGTCTTTATAAACGTCAACTGAAAAAAAAACATTCATGCAAACGATCTAGGCCAATCAAAACTGACAGACAGGCTGCTGTCAGACTTACTTAACCAGATACTTGATAGTCCCCATTGCGATTGGGTCACGGCGTAATATAATTATCTGGCAGTTGTTGATTATATGCGACACTGTCACTTTATGCACACACGTCATTGCATATGCATATGTTGCAGTTGCAACTGTCTGTCAAGCTTTGCTGCGAAATTTGTAGAAATATTGAGAAAAAAAAATTACTTTGCATGCGGATTGTCATCAGATGACTTAGTTTCCTACATATATACTCACTAAAAACATTTTTATCGATAACATTTATTTTCAGATGCAATGCAGAGATGACACTTGTTACTGTGTGGATGAAAATGGTTTACAAATAACAAAGGATGTACCGAAAAGTTCCGCTTTGGAGTGTTAGATAGAATTTAAGTTCGGTTTACAATGTAAACGGGTTTTCAATAAACGCGATACAAAGAATACATATCATTCATATATTTATCTAGTTATTACAGTGCTTCTGAAACTGCTGGTAGGTAATCTAAACAAACGCAGGCTGATGCCTGATGCGGTTTCCCATAGTTTGCATTGGCCTAGATACATACGTCAGCAGCTTTTCGGTTGGGGTACAAGCTACACAATTCTGTGGCAATAAAGAAAAACAGCATAAGTCGACTTATGTCAAAATTGAGTTAATGTTACGATCGTATGCCGTGTTGTGAGTTTTAGTAGTCACAGTACCGTGTTCTATGTGTTAATTTGCATTCAAATATCTCTAATCGTTGCTGAGTTATGAGTTATGGATCAAAAAAAAAACGCATAAGTCATTTACCCATATTGAAAGTGAAACCTTTATGCCGAATTCACAATGTCGCGTTGAACGCGTGCGTGCGTCTGCGCACTTTGACAGGATTTATCGAAACTTTACGATTTTCAATACCAAGGCACGCGAGCAACAATTTTGTAAAACGAAATGCTGCTTTGAAGCGAATGCGCGTTGAGAGAGTAGAGTATGACAGATTAAACGTTCGGTTTTGTTTTAACTAATGTACACAAATGGAGAGCAGAATTCAAACATCAAGTATACACTCTTTTTTTTATAGCTGTAATTTTTTTGCAAGAATTAAAAAAGGATTCTCCAAAAATAGATAAAAATCGTTATAACAGTATAATAATACAAAGAACAACCTAAACATAGATACAGGACCAATGGTTAATTTTTTTTTTACAAGAAAACCTAAAGAAATAAGTATTAGCTCCACCAAAAAAAGGTATTCATTATTTCCAAACACTAAATTTATTAATTTGCATTAAAAATCTTCGTATTGCTTTTTAAAACATGCGTGTGAAAAACATTAGTGGTCCTGTGCTACTCGAACTATCAACGGCACATTCTATGACCTCAAATCGAACAATTCAAAATTTTAAAGTTGTCAAACGCGCGTGAAAGTAGAGAGCAGATATGAATGAATAAAAAAGATGGATATCTTTCGTGCGTCTATCCCCCCAAAACCCATTTGTTTACATTGTTGTTTTTGTAAGTTCAACCATCGTCTGTGAATACGTGTGAGCTACAAAAAAGCATGCTGCTAATGGCCGGCCAACATTCCCTTTGCTTTTATAGGCATCGCGCTGTTCAATTGTTTTGTGTTTGGTGTTGAACTTTTTTAGTTTTTGTTAAGGCTTTGATTAAAATAAAAAAAATAGCGAATTCGTGCATTAAAGTCCAATTCATGAACTCACATACACTAGATAAGAAATGAGCATAATGTGCGCGACTTCATGAAATTCGGGAAAACAGCTTGTAGGCAGCCGCCTTTCCACTGGAAAGTTATACATCTCTATATTCCATTATCTTTGGTCTACTCAGGCATCGTGTTGAACTTTACGATATTTACGATCTAAAGTCGATCCAACGCCTGAATTTGTATTTTGTACGCTTTGTTTCTACATAATCTGTCAACGCACGCGCGCGTCAACGCGACATTGTGAATTCGGCATTAAACTGCGCTCCTGAAAAATTACTAAAAATGGCTTATGCTGTTTTTCTTGGTGGCCACAGAATTATATGGGTACAATTGATCGCCAGCTATCCCACATCAAACCGATAATCACCGCAAACTGAGAGCATATTTTTTGCTCTCAGCGCAATTTTTATGTTCGTTTGGTATAAAAAAAAAAACAGTCTTTTTCAGATTTCAAAGCACTTTAGCGAATCTGGATCTTTTCTCAGATTTGGTTCAAATTTACCAATACAAGTGCGTTTGAGTTTGACAACTAGTGGATTTCGTTTACGTTTTCGTGAAATTTTTCAACTGCAAAGAAAGTGAAAATATATAACAGCACACAAATGGCCAAAAATAACAAATAAAATCGTATTTGAATGTTCCGCATTTCTTAAAAAAAACAAAAAAATATGGACAGTTTATTGAAATACGGGACGTATGGTCACCGTAGTCATGCTTAACTCTCGCAAAAAAAAGTGTTATCTCCCTCACTGGGGATAGCGGGAGATTGCACCTTGTTTTCAGTACCTAAGTTGGTATTTTAAGGCATATCAGATGGGGATGCGAATAAATACTTTGCCTGAACATATTTACTTTCACAACATACGAAATTCCGAATTCATTCATCTCCAGTCACTCCCACCCTTAGCCATCCAACCAAAAGCTCCAGATAACCTTTTTTTGATGAACTAATTTCATTTCGTCATAATTAATTTGTTTACCAGCGTGGACGAGATAAGAATACACCTTCCCAGAACTTTGATGTACAAAGAATTCATTCAGCTATCTTTTATTTTTAAAGCAAATGGCCACAGCTTTATATTTATTCCAAAACTGAAATCTATTGTGGCAGTCTTTTGCAGTTTTCGGGGAAAGACGTTTATTAATTTTCAATAATGAGTGCCACTGCCGGTGTGCTGCTTTTTGTGAGTTTCATATTCGCGGTGCTCTATTTATGGACGCGACATAAATATTCATACTGGACGAGGAAGAACGTACCCAGCGTTAAACCGTTTCCGATATTTGGAAACCTCAAAGACATTGTACTGAGGAAACGGAATGGATCCGATCACTTTGCCTACCTCTACAACCACCCTAAGGCCACTGATCAACCGATAATCGGCCTGCATCTGTTCTGTACACCCAGTCTAATGATCAAGGACCTTGATCTTGTCAAACTGATATTGGTAAAGGACTTCCACAAGTTTGTCAACCGCTTCGCTTCGACGGATCCTGCCAGAGATAGCTTAGGGTGCAATAATCTTTTCATGATCAAGAGTCCCAAGTGGAAGGACCTACGATCAAAGTTGACGCCATTCTTTAGCAGCGGAAATTTGAGGGCCATGTTTCCATTGATTTCCGAGGTTTGTATTATAGGAATATGAAATTTGGTCACGACTACTTTAAACCACTAATTGCACTTTATCTCTCTTTCTCTCTTTAAGGTCGGCAAGCAATTAGACAAAACTCTATTATCCCTAAACGAGAATCAGGCGGTAATAAACCTCCGAGAACTAACGAGTGCCTACACAACAGACGTAATAGCCACAGTGGCTTTTGGGGTTCAAGCGAACAGCCTGAGTAACCCTAATGGCGATTTTCGACGCCACGGTCGCATGCTCACCAAATTCCATCCGCGCAGAGCTATTGAAATGGCATCGATCCTCTTTTTTCCGAAAATGGTGACCCTGCTTCGTTCGAAACAATTTTCGAAGTTGGTTTCGCAATTCTTTCGAACGAGCATCACCCATGTGATGAACGAGCGCGAGAAGTCGGGTCTGGTACGGAACGATTTGATCGACATGCTATTAGTCCTCAAGAGAGCTGACAACTTTGACGGAAATATCGACTTTTTGGTAGCGCAAGCTGCTTTATTCTTTTCGGCAGGGTTTCACACTTCAGCTTCGGCTATGACGTTTGCCTTATATGAGCTCTCCAAGAATAAGCAGGTACAACAGAGATTGAGGAACGAGATCAAAGAGACTCTATCGCAGAACAATGGAGTGATCACATACGAAATTCTTCCCGAAATGCAGTATTTAAATATGGTGCTGGACGAAACTTTGAGGTTGTACCCGCCATTGCCTCATCTGGATAGGCAGTGTCTATTGCCCGAGGGTGAGAAGGAGTATTCTCTGAAGCCTTACTCCCAGTTTAAAATACCACATGGGATGCCGGTTTCAATACCATTCTTCGCCATTCAGAGGGATCCTAAGGTAAGTTCAAATAAATTCTACACAAGCTTCACCCAATTTGTTTCAGTATTTCCCAGATCCACTGACATTTGATCCGGAACGATTTTCAGCGAAAAACAAAGCAAACATTTTACCGTACAGTTACATGCCGTTTGGAACAGGTCCACGGTCCTGTATTGGAGAGCGTATGGCCAAGATTCAAACGAAAATCGGACTAATAAGTATTTTAATAAATCACTATGTGAGCAGAAGCGATAAAACCCCCCCGGTCATGGTTTTGGATCCTGGAGCGCTTATAACACAGGAAAAGGGCGGGGTGTACGTACGATTTGTAAAGGATCCCTTATTAAATTGAAAGCTTACTTTAAATATCTGGAATATTGTAAGTTCTTTAAATATGTATGCAATTACATAAATAAAAGCAGTTAAAAAATGGTTGTTCACAAGAGTGGATAAAATTAGAAATCCATCCGTTAAACTGCTACAACAATATTGAAACGATCTGTCAAAGTGTATCGTACGAACTCATGCAAATAAAGTCCGAAATTTGGGTATACGGACTAACTCAGTTGAATTAAACTTTATTTCACCGCACCGATCAGATGTTTTTGCATGTCACACGGATTCTTAATTGACATAACACCGATAGGAAAGCAAAATGGCGAATTTGAAAAAAAACTGAGGGGCCCAGCGGCAAGAGGATTGTGAGTTGGGGGTCTCAGTATCATTTGTCTCTGACACTACATTTATTTTTGTATTTAAATTAAAATTTTCAGCTGCTGGCAGCTTTTTTTTGCATTTCAAGATAGGTATTTGATAACAAATTCGTTTGAAAAATTATGGTTGCTTTGCAAACGATTGCTATCCGTTTCGTAATACACTTTCAGTTTCTTTTACACAACGCTTTTCAACATGATGAAAATGAGGAAAAAATAGGTTCGTTCGTGTACTTTCAGCATAGAAAAATTAAAAACGTCAAATATCAGAAATCGAGAGAGAAATCTCTCAATTACAAGAGAAGTGCCTGACCGTTTTTCTTACAAAAAGTTTAAGAAATGTCATTTTGCCTCATCGTTAAATGCAGCATCTACGAAATAAGTTGGAATTGCATTTTTTATAAGCTAAATACCTACTAAACTTAACATTTTGAATACGCTGATATCTTCTAGAAGAATATTCAATTACAACTTCTTCCTCCGACATCGTTGAAGACGAAAACAAAGAGAGTTTTACTTGCCAAACGTTTGAGCTGTCACATAGTTGTCAGTCAGTCGAAATTCGACGAGAAGAAAAAATGCAAAGAGGGAAAATGGATTTCTCTCTCATTTCTTCCAATTTTCTCAGTACGTGGTCGCATTCGCACAGTTTCTTAGCAAATTTTTAATAATTTTATCTTTGCAAAAAAGTACCCGAACAAACCTAATGTATTGTCAAACGGGCTTTAGCAATAAAAATTCTACTAGGTACCTAGCTATTTGTTTTTGCATTAAATACCCAATTCCATATATTGATTGACATGCCAGCCTTATTTATTAGAATTTGATAAACTCGCCTAATTACCTTTATAGTTATGCAATGTATAAATATTTATACAGCCTTTATACACCCTCCCTAAAATTCTTATTTATAAAACATTTTCCCATGAATACTAGTTATACAGGGCTTTTGTCAAAAAAGTTAGGTACTGAAAAGGAGAAATCTATTACGTATATCTGTCCGAAAAGTGGAAAAAAAAAAACATAGCAACTTGTGAGAAATGATATTCAAATACAAATAGGAATTAAAAAATGAAAAAGTAAAAAAAAAGTTGGGAAATTTGGGACTCCGATGATATCGTACGTAGTCTTGTGCAAAATAAACCAAATTGAAAAACATTTCATTACATCTCATATCTGCCCATATTTCTTATCGAAAATACTTGTAGAATCTTATAAATTGAAAAAACATAAATACATCTATCCAATTTCTTTTTGATTTAATTTAAAATAAAATGTGACAAATTTTTTCAGTCAAAATGACATTTCGATACTATTCCAACTCTATACAGGCACTAAACAACCTCCAAGCGCGTTTAGCTTATACAAGCTCTATACAACGTTGAATAATTTTTATAAATAAGGTTTTTGCGTATAGAGGCATTATAAAGGGTGCATAACTTTATACACTCTTTCTACCTAATACGTATATAAATAAGGCATAACTAAATATAACAACATAACATAACCAAAGGCGCGTTTAGCAAATTCGAATAAATAAGGCTGTAGATGTTAGTTTAATTACATATAATGCTAATGATGGTAGAACAAAGAATTTTCAATTCATATTGTATACAATTAAATTGATTTGTTCGCAATACGCACTCATGTGAATAGTCCTTAATGCATTTACTGACCCATAAATTGAACAATTTTCATACATTGATGGTGGTCGAGTTTTTTCTGCTGTTTTACATTTGCTTCTGCTTTTTAAAAATTGTTTTGTTTCGTACCAAATTAATAAAAAACTCCGACAAAGCAAATACCACATTAGTACAATCGCACCATAAACGAATTCGATTGTGGAACGCATTGAGGTTCTGTGTCTAAAGAAAGAAAAAGAAAGCAGTATTGCAATTGATCTTTCCAAATTGGAATGTAAAAATAATGTAAACAAAAACAAATAAATATGGCATAACAAACAAAGCCGAAGAAAATATTTGCCAAGTTAGTATTAAATTTTTGTTTTTTACATGCGCGCAATGGACCGACAGTTATGTATTCCTATATTCTGTCCTGGTGGTTAGTATATACTAAGTTCTAGTCAGATAAGCGATAAGACTGATATTAAGCCCAAAATCACACCGCTCTTCGTAAGTATCAATAAACAACTTTTACGTGAATAGTGATTTCTAAGAATTTTTATTTTAAACAACATTACAAGCAAGCCAGACATTTCTTAAACTGTTGATTGCCAGTCAAGGACTTTTGTGAATTCTCTCTCCCCGAATGCAATCATTCGGGACTGCTCCAAGCAAAGATTCTGGCGCTTCAAGTTATCAATAAGAAACAACTGTTTCTTGTAAGCATTCAATAAGTCGGAGCGTTGTTTATTGAGCGCCCTGATCCTCCTATCTCGACAATCGCTCTCATTTCTAACCGATTCCTTGGTTTCCTTCTCGTTGTTCTTCATTTGATTTAAAGTATTTCTTGTATTTTCTAGCTCTTCATTGGTTCGATACAAACGCTTTTCCAAATTAGCGTTTGTTTGAGTGACCACCTTCATTTCACGCTTCACTGCTTCTAGTTCTTTTCGTGTCAAATTGTTTTCGGCAGTGCTTTCCTTTAACCTTCGGAGGGTATCCTCTAATTGATCTTCAATCTTGCTCATCTGTTCCGACAGTGTGTTGTTTCTCGTATAGGCCATATCACGTTGACTCTCGATTTTCTTCTGCCGATCAAGGCTTTTCTCAACCAACTCCTTTTGATTCGACATTTCATGAGTCAGCGCCTCGTGTTCCTCTTGTAGGATAGTGATTCTAGATTTCAAATATCTGCAAGAGATCGATAGGTGTTTTAGAAAGTTTATATAAGCAATAAACACATTAACTACTTGATTAATCCCTCCGAGCTGAGATTTGCTTTTGGACGCGATGTTGACATAGATCCACTAATTTCCGACAGACGAGAAGTCGCCTGACTACGAACCGACTCGTTTTCTTCTTTGACAAGTACTTCCAGTGAAGGACTTGCAACGAAAGAGCTGTTCTTGTAACGTACAAAAGCATTGGGAGGATTCTTCAGCAGCGAACTCCTTGTCGACGGAAGTGTTCTTACAGAGTTCTGTGGACTGGTTGCGTCATGACGTTCGGAGTGATCCTTCTTATTCTCTGCGACTCTTTGTAATGGCCGTTCCTTTGCCAATACCTTTTTTCGAGCTCCATTCAAGCTGAGATTGTCCTTCGGCAGAGTGTGGGCCAGTTTTTCCTTTAGACCACTCAACGAAATATCCTCAACTTTTCGGATGACCGTTATTGGCCCCTTTTTAGTGTAAGTGGCGAATTTCGGGTCAATTTTGGTCGGTTGTGGCTTTTCAATGGCATACTTCGTCATGTTGTCCAACTGCGCGTTGAGTTTATGAAATTCTTGTTCCCTGGACAGAATACCAGTCATTACAAATTGAATTTATTTCTTATCCAACAAAGGACGTTCTCACGAAAATTTGGAAACAAATAAATAGAACAATAAATTTCCGGTTCGTCGTTACGTTTAAGATGTTTGTTTGATTGTGATTGACTGGGTAACTATGATGTCGCCGGAAGGAACACGCACTATAAGTGTTATTGGTTGTTATGTGAGCGAGTGGGTGGGAGTGCAAGACGCAACCGAAAACAACCCGATTTATCGTGTGAAACTTAGCAACGAAGGGGACTGCATGAGGGTGACAAATTTCTGCGACGATGCCGACACTTTCGGGGCTTAATGTTAAAGTTATTTTTGTCACTAGGCAAACATGCTATGGAATTTATTTCAGGTGCATACAACGTACTATGGATCAGATAAGAGTTCTTGTAGTATCGGCAGAAGTTGAGGTGGTATTTCCTGTATAATTCCAGCAAGTGTTGATGCACTTTGTATAGATCAGAGTGGCAGTGGACGATAGCTGTTATGTTTCGACGTAGGTTGAACTGTAAGTGTGAACTTTGCAAGATTTTTACATATTACATGGTCCTAAGTCTGGAAAGACGCACTTCAGCAACTGCCCAACCATAGCAACTTACAGCCATTCATTTTTTTTTTTTATTAAAAGTTGTGGCAGATGCGTCTCCTGACGGTGTTAATAATTGTGTGAATCTGAGACTTGGATTTCATTAACAAATGCGTAATCCATAGATCCATAGTCAGTGAAAACTCAGCTACTAGTAACAATTCACAGCTCTAAGCAATCATAAGGGTTGATATGAAATTGTGCTGGTAAACTCAATTAATATCATTGGCTATCCTCCCTCAAACAACGCCATCCCTTAAATATCGTTTCCAATCAGGTTCTAATTAATTTTCAATCGAAATTAATTATCACATGATTGCAAAGTTGCATTGGAATTCCCACTTCGGAGATCCTATTCCAGTCAAGAGTTTTACTATAAAACCTCTGGTAAACTCTGAGTTTGGCATCAGTTCTTTCACCGCTTTCATTCGACTAGCAGCAAGAACATTTCAGTCTATTTTACCAGCTACCAGCAAAAAATAAATAAACCCAACCGAAAAATGGCCGCTATCCGAGTTATCTCATTCTTCCTTGTTGGATTCTTGATTGCCGCTGTCCTTTTGGACTCAACTGAAGCCGCCTACAGGAAGCCACCATTCAATGGTAGCATTTTCGGAAAGCGCAACAGCGTTGGTAAGTAACACCTATACAGTAGATCATGACAATCGTTAGACTCTAATTGTCTCTCTATACAGAATACGACAACGGAAAAGCCATCACTGCCATGTGTGAAATTGCTCTGGAAGCCTGCGGATCATGGTTTCCCCAAGAAAACAAGTAAACTTGCATTACTGCTCTAATGGGGTCCACTTTTATTGTATACACTTAAACATATTCATGTAAAGCTTTATTGTTGGAATGAGTTCCTGTATTGATAATATAAATAAATATTGCAACATTTAAAACAATTTTTTTTGTTCTTATATTTACTAAAATTTGTTTCAAAAATGGATGCCTAGGTCTAGGTACCTTAATTTGTTTTTGTTGTGATGCGCCTCACTTGTTTATCTGCGTTTTACCCGTATGCTTGAGCTAGTTTCGCAATCGCAAAGCTCTTCCTATGGCAGCATATAAGGTAATATCAAACTCTTTTCCATTCGGAACACCTTAAATTATTTTCGACAAGTCTTCCCGAAAGATATCAGTCCAAGATGGTGAGGAGAAATGATTTTACGAATTTTCAAACCTATTGGCCGTCACCAATTCGTCGGTACTAAAAGGTGGCGAAAAGGTTGTCAACCGATGTTCTTTGGCTGTAATTTTTTATATGAACGAAATACTTTGGTTCTGTATTTAGATTATGTTTATTTGATGTCTTAATATTTGCTTTCATTCAGTCGAACAAATGATAATGGCTCGGTGGTTGCCCCCAGAATTGATGAGCAATTGGTGGGCTGATGCTATTCGCACGTCGTTACGGACACGGCTTAGGTCGACGGCTACGGTTAAGCGCGGCAAATGTGGGAAATGTGGCTCGCTTCGCTCGCTTAAAGGGATGTAAACTCCAGTATTTCATTTTTGGCCACGAGCCTGTACGTTTTAAGGCCCAACTTATTTCTTAAAATACTATTTTTAATTATTACATTACGTCAAATACGTAGCCGTCGACCTAAGCCGTGTCCCTAACGACGTGGGAATAGCCACTTCGCCCGATTTATGTCATTTTCCATCATTCTTGCCAGAATTCCTGCGATAGGTCTCTGCATTCTTGACGGATATTCTCTTTGAGGGCTTCAAGATTCTGAGGCATGTTGACATAACCTCGTGTTTTCAAAAAAAAACCCACAAAAACAAGAAGAAGAATCGAATAAATCAGACGATCTTGCCGGCCACTGCAATTTACTAAAACAAGAGATAAGGCGACCCGGAAATGCATTCCTCAGAATTTCAGTTGTGGCTCGTGCAGTATGCGTCGTTGCTTTTTAGAACCACGTGTTCCTATTTATCCAATTGTGGAAGGAGAAAGTCGTTGAGCATAGCTCTGCGACATCTTAATATCCATCAGTGATATGCTCAGCAGAACAGCTGCTCCAAGGTCGGCCATATCTGACAGAGGAACCATGTCCCATACTTTTCTAGGCGAAGGTCTAAACGTCGTAGTATCTGCCCAGTTGATCTCGGGGAATCTGCGACGAAATTTACGTTGCGCCAATACCACCGAAGAATTATTCCGCAAAAAAATCGAAACAATTATTCCGCGTTTTTTAGCAGTAGGTACAGCGATTCATTTGTCTTGTTGACGTGTATTTTGTATCTGTTTACTTCACAAATGTCAAATGATGATTGATCGTTCTTGAAGTTTTTATGACCATAATAGGTTATTTTCTGGATGATTTTCATACATAAATGGATAAAGCTCTTGCACTAAGTTGCTTGCGCCCCGATGTGTGAGTTGTACACCTTGCCCTTTCTGCATTAGGGCGTCTGCTCATGGTGATCTTAAGCCCTGAAAGAAACTTATTGTCCATTGTCAGTAGCGCTGCGCTGTTATTTAGCAGTCTTCACTCGGGGTCAATGCTAAGCCAGCTTCCGAACCTTCGTTGTATCGACTGAATTTGCTAGAGAAGTAAGCACAACCTCTGACCCTGACGACAGGACCTTCTCGTCGCCGTATGATTGCAGTAGACTCTCGCTTTTCTGATTTTCCGCTTGTAGGCTGTAACGCTGCAAGAGCCATTTGGAAGCACTGCCAATTATTGAAATACACAAATATTCGTTTGAGAGCATTTCTTCTACCACTTTGGACAACGTTTTGTGCTCCATTACGAATCCACGTGAAATCACTAGTAAAACTGCACCATTAAGCCATAAGCGATCCGTACTTTCTCATTTATTGATTCATAATAATTTAAATTTGTAACATCAGACTTACAAAAAATTTATAAAAAAATACTTCTACAGTTGAATGTTGAATTGTTTATGAAAATTGTTTACCAATCAATTGACTTTACACACTTGATAACGAAGCCCAACCAATTACGGGCAAACGCTGAAAATGACTGAATGATTTCCGGTTTTAAATGGAATTTAAAGTTACACATGAACTGGCCGTTACGACTATTTGTTCCTAAATATTTCTTTAAGTTACCTATATATTTGCTTAGATATCTAAATCCTATTCATCGTCTAGCGCAGAGTATCTGTGAGAGGCACTTTTCTTTCGCTTCTGACGCAACTCACAGACATATTTGCGCAAGTGTGTCATGTAGTCTGTCATAAAAGTGGTATACGCCTGGAAAAGCAATTGGCAATCAAAAATGACACTCGATTAACAACCTTACTCACATTGTCCAGCACGTAGCGGGGCATATAACCCTTCAGATCGAGGCAGAGCAGCCACTCGAAAATACACACATCGGACTTTCCGTAAACCTCTCGCATCGCCCAGCACGATACCAGATTTTCGCCCCTTCGATTGAAACACATAAGCAGATGTTTGTTAGTGCGTCTGCGAACTCACCTTGTGTATTTAGGCACCGGCGGCATTGAGGGGTAATCAATGCTAATGGCAGCGCTAATGTAGATCTTGTCCTTTGTTTTCGGCAGCTCACCCTTTTTCACTTCTACCGACGAAGAGGGATAGTCCTTGGCGTCTTGGAAATCATCATCAAGCGGGGGCGGGTCTGGCAAATCAAATTGACCCTGAAAATCTTTCGCACCGAGGCTTTTGCTAAGTGTCCGAAAAATACCTCCACTCGCGGACGGTGACGAACGATTTTCCCCGAGTTTAGCGGAACTTTTGGACAGTTTCACACTGGAACTGGTGACACTACTCGGCATGTAGTCATTTTCGGTCGAAATCGTTGAAACACTGCCCTCGCAAGAGCGATTTAAGTTATCATCGTCGTCGCCTTCGGTGTTGCTGTCACCTTCTTCATCACTATCCACAACCACCTTACCATCACGACACAATCGCCAGCAGCGTAAATTGACAAAGTCTCGACTCTTTACCAGGCCACCGCCGCCTCCAACCGTCGCCTGATAAGTTACGTCCGTGTACGTGTTCACTTTCTAGCAAGGGAATAGAAGAGTCAAACCAATGGATTCATTGCCCACTGCCACAGTTTACTTACGCGAAGAATTTTCGACTCCAGTAGTGTTGGATTCCATTTGGGAATAGTTTCGATCTTGTGAAATAGCTCGTCCAGTAGTGCTTTGGCTGGATACTTGATGCGTCCCTGTAACAAATACGCAACTCGAACTCAATGCATTCCGGCGTTTATTGGCACAACTCACGGTTAGTCTGTAAATCTTGCCGAGTTTCTCCCGCTGAGTACTCTGTATCGTATCGCCCTTCTGTGTGACCTTTTCCACCTTCCAGTCGCTAGATTGCAGAAGCTCGTACGCCTTTCGGACACAATCCAATCCCATTTGTCGATATTCCTCGTCCTGGAAATATAAATAAATGAATTATGTGTTTTGCGAGACAATTGTTTGCTTCACTGGTGACATGGCGACTAGTCGATCAATTCTGCTATATCTTGATTCAAACAGTTCTTTAAATTGCTGATTCTTCGACGGACATGGACTCATTTGCATTTGTATTTTGAATTCAAACCTGACGGCATACATGAATGCGTAAAGGCGTTTGCTTTGCATATACCCAGTAGGAGAATCACTTTTTTTTATCACGTGTTAATAGATCTACGATCTTGGTTAAATAAATCGAGGGCGGTAGGATGTTGCAAAATCAGCACAACATTTTGAATTTCTTTAAGTCTGAAGAGCACGTTCGAGAAGAAATCGAACGAATGCAGAATAAATCTTTTCAGTCGACTTTCACGAGAATGGAGCGTATTTTGCGTAGAACCCTATCGCCGGAGTCTGCTGAAGATTTTGATAGATTCATTGTATTGCGGCTGTTGACTTTGAAAACACACCAGGACACGTGAGATACTCCAGTGGTAAACTTTTTAACCGAACCGGGCACATTCCAATTTGCTTGCAACCATACCCGCTTAAACTATTATTAAACAGAGTGATCGCTTGGATCGTACATACCTGTTCTTCCTCGTCTTCACTGTTGTGCACCGAATCGAAGGGTGAGTAAAAGTTTGCAATACTCTCTGGCGGTCGTTCGCCCTCTGATGCCAAAAACGGCGCCATTAGCGGCGAACGGTCATTATTGGACGTGAAAGCTAAAAAAATAAATTCCAAAATGTAACAAAGCAAGCACAAAGCACGTGCTTTCTTCGCCGACTTACCGGAAAAATAACTCCTTGCATGTCGCTCTTGAGGTATAACTCTGCAATCGAAGAACCACGCTTCACCCCATGACAACACAAACGATGTTACAACCAGTACAACTCCGAATATTGGTTGTGTCGAATCTACCCACTGCAACGAATGCAAAATAATAAAAAAAAAATCTTGGGGTAGATGCACTGCTCGACTTACATCAAAGTAGAAAACTTTTGAGATCAAAAATAAGCAAGAGAAACTCGTGGACGTCTGCAATCAAAGATCATTAGCAATTTTAAAGCTCCGTAGAAACTGGACACACTTACAGCGATAATCAGCCAGTGATTTATGTAACACACTCCATAAAATAAAATAAGGACGACAAACCGACAAATGGCAGTTCCCACGACGTCAAACAATGACGTATATATGGTATAGTGAATTACCTGCTTCTGCAGTGCATTGAAGATGCTGTCACCGGTTATCTGAGAGTTTCTAATAAATTATTTTTCAATGTTCCAGTGAATTGGCCCGCCGATACCTACCATAATGCAAATGAGCCATAGGAGAGAGATGAACACCAAGTCGAAGGTGACAAACAAACAGAAGAATCTTCGCACAACCGACATGCGCCCATCAAGCATGTATCCGCCCAGCAGGTCTTCCGAAATCAGGTTAATAGAATGTCCGCGGTCTAAGAAAAAAAAAAGAATCATTAAATTGGGGGACAAGGTTAAAAATGACCTTGGGCGGCGCTATACTTAAGTCGAATTGTGTCTGCGATTGGTACGCGCCGCGGTAGTTCATTGGACGTATATTGCCGTAGATCGACTCCGCTGCGATTCTAACATCCTCCGATTCATAGCGAGACATTGTTGATTTGCTTTGGAATTGCCTCTGCGACTAACTTCGCTGCATAGTTGGAGTTTCTGCAAATTAAAGTAAAGTTGGGACTGTATTGTGTTGGGGACGGTTTTAAAATGAAATTCATTTTTTTCGCCAACGACGATGATGAACCTGACATTGTTTACTGTTGGATCATCCTCCGACATGAAAACGAATTTCAATGTCTGCGTACATCCGGCATTGACCGGTCTTTCAATTGCAGGTGATAAATGTCAAGTTGAATGTCAAATGTATGCTTGAACTGTGAGAAAGAGAGTGGAACCAAAACTAAAATAGGCCTGCGTTTGTATGCCAAAAGGAGACGGGTTTCTGTATTATATTGATGTTTTACTTGTGGTAAGCAAGGACTCAATGTTATTCCAGTCCAGTCAATAAACCGTGAACTGATGCTGTCGGAAGGAAACTTGCGTCCTTTGATACTCTAGTCAAATCTGTTGAATTTTTACTGTCAAAGTTGTGTCGCTCGTCAACTTAAGCAGAATCTGTTGCTCTTGCGGAGGTTTGCAAAGAAGCAACTCAGCTTCTAAAAGGATCTAATTCAAGACAATCAAAGCTATTTCAATGAAAAGTTTAACAAAGCATAAAGAAAGGAAGAACATTTTTATTAAGGAGGAATTTTCCCAAAAATAAGTACACTGGAGTAGAAGTTTTATTATACATATTCAAAAGGAGAACAGTTAACACGCTCGCCTTCATTTAAATTCGTCTGTCTTCGTTCACATTTGAGCCTCTTTCTATACTTTTGGTAGTCGTCCTTCTTTTTCGTTGCACTTTACTTAAGTAAAGTACGCATTTGTATGTTGAATTTACTTCTCACATTTATCGCTTTTGTATTCTCTTGAATAAACGTTCAACTGGCATCTACTGCGGTTAGCTTGGACAGCCACATGCTGTTGTATCAAATGTGCACACAAGAGATAATTTCAAGTAAAAGATATGGCAGAGAGAAGCCACCTCTACTGTTTGCTGTTTGTCTGGTCACAGAGTGTTGGTTTATTTTCTTTTCACAACGAAAACAAACAAAAATCGACGGCAAGCAAACAATTCGCAAGTTGCAGATCGTCGTTTCAGCAATTTGTTGAGCCCTTCAGTGGTAGAAAACTAGCAAGTCACACAGATCCAATGGAAAATGTTGGTTGCGTCGTCAAAATGACGGATTATATTGTATAAGCTTTGTAGACATACAAATCTACCCGCGAAAAAATGATCCTCAAGGTAAACAAAAATATTCCAACGAATCGAATTGTTCCCCATAACTGTACGATGCGGTGCGGTGTGGCAGTAGTTAGCGTGAAAAGGAGGAAAAACGGATGATACATGACAGGAGGAACAAATGTTTATGCATTTAAACAAATCTCGTCCACAGCGCGATTGCGAAACGCTGAACACAAAGAAAAATGTTCGCTAACTTATCTTGGTTAGATTACGAAAAATACACCGAAAGTGCAGTGGTTAAAAAGAAAGACAGAATGGGGTAAACATTTTTTACTTTTACGATCAACAACAAGCTGACGCTTCGTTATTATAATTGGGTGACTCTGGCATATGTGTCGGTTTCTTTGCAGATCGTATTCACTTATGTCGTTTTCCATTGGGCAAAAGAAGCGTCCGGCAGAGTCCGGAATCGAAAAATTCACTTCTGAAACCGTTCCATTGGTACAAAAAATGCTCTTCTGGTGATTCTGAGAAGAGAATTTCGCTTCTCTATTTGAAGTCAGAATCCACTCAAGAAGCACTCCACAAATGTAATTTACGTATTTTATACAAGTCAGCTGACAGTCGCCGTAGATTATTTTTTGGCATTTCACCAATACTTTTGTGAATTCAATCAGAAGCAGTTTTCTTGTTCGATTGGATCACAGAATGAGTGGATCCCTGAGTGAGACCAATGGAAAACGACATTATACTTTCCACTCACTAGAACCAGAGATGTGTCCGAATTTCTTGTCATTTGATTCAAATTGAGTTTGTTGTATATTTTGACCAAACCACAATAATCCATTTACAAAAGCAGATCAATTTCGTTGCCTGTTCCATAAATCGCATAAAATCTGAGATCTGGAAAAGATTTTTGGTGGTCCCAATGGAAAACGACATAAGACACTTACGGGGATGAGGAATTTCATGTTGACCTAAAAACACTGGACTTAAATGACATTTTATTTCAGATTCTTCACAAACGCGTTCCGTTACAAAATTGGTATTGTATTTGGATATACATTGGGATTGAAACTCATTCATGTCAAATACAAAAACAACAGCGTTAAACAAGAACCTACGTCTAAGGTACATGCATTTTCTCTACATATTTATTCCTAAAATCCAATAATTATAAATTAAATCACGTGTGTCCTGAAATTGATTCAAATTAATGATACGATCAATTAACTTAAATGTTAAATAAGCCAGTTATTGTTTCAGCAAACAATAAAAATGACTAACATTTTAACGCCATGCTGATAAAAAGTAGCTGAAGCGTGAAAAGTGTGATCCGCGGTAGGTACGTGAGCTCTATCCATTGTATTATCATTCGATTCTTTTCACTAATATTTGTTTAACGCCCGTTGCCATTTTATGTACATAAACAAGAAATCTTTACGGATTCATAGAGCTGTAGAGAAAAATTAAAGGAGAGTAATAATATTCGTAGTGCTACCCCTAATGGATAGACGGGAGATATATAAATGAATGAATTCGTATTAAAATGCAGTCGGAGTGGCGATGACTAATTTGTTTCTTATTTGCCTGACCACTATTGCCCCAATTATCTGCTTTTGCTAACTGACAACATCACCGATACATGAAATGCATAAAAAATTACTTATTCTAAATAGAATAACTTTTAATTATTATTGAACACCATTGTTATTCCTTTGACGACACCTCGAACTTTTGACCCAGAAAAACAAACAAAAATGCGATTTAATCTTCAGCGCTTTTACGATGGTTTTTCTTTGTTATGCTGTGCGAATTAAAGAATTAAATCTTGTTAGCAAATTGGTTGAAAAGCACAAACCAACCTAATAAATTGACGGAAGCCTTTGGCGTTTACTATTCCGTAAATCTTAGAACCAATTTTTATAATTTAGTAAACACTTTTATAAACACTTTTATAAAACCAATTTAAAACGAAATTACAAAAAAATAACAAAAGCCGATTTACGTCGGATTTAGGAAGAAAGTCTAGGCAGAAATTGCAGACGTCAAAATATGACAAATACCAAATGATAGCAGCTTTGCAGTTCAGGCACAGGGTTGAGTTCAATGTGGAACATAATCGATTTTGGTTGGACATTAATTGAGAATTTCAGTACCTAGGTATTATAATGTTCAATTCATCATAAATTCCAGAAGCGCGAATTGCAAACAATTTCAATTTATTTGTATTTATGAATTAAAAATTGCTATTTGTTCCATCAAAGAAGCATTATATTTAATTATTCTAACATCTAATCCAAGAAAAATAAAAATTTACAAAAAAAAACTGGATTACAGCGAAATAGTCGCGATCCACAAACCCCTGAATGAAAAATTCATTCGACCTTAACCTTTAAAAATAAAACTGAATCGCTGGTGTCCGCGACTAAAACAAGTTTGCATGTGAATGAAATGTCAAAAACGACGAATATTCGCTTGTTCGCAGTTCGCAATTCGCTTTCATAGAAACGATAAATCTATTACTTTTATCTCTCCCTAAATACTAGTACGGACCTGTTCCGGAAAGAAATTTTCTGGTGGTCTCCAAATGGACAGCGAAACGTCTGCGAAAAGGCAGTGGAAAATAATTTGTGGAGAGTTCCATCAGCTGTTACTCAAGTAGCAGTGTTACCAGAACTGTCTAAGTATAGTCGTGTTTTTTTTTACCTTCTTTCTCAGCAAAGCACAGTAAGATTCTCAGCATACAATTTACAGTAACTACTGCGAGTCTCGAAGTGTCAAGTAGAGCGTAGTTGTTGTAATTGCGTGCTGAAAATCCTACTTTACTTTACTTTGCTGAGAACGAAGCTAAAAAAAACAGGCCTTATATCTGATTTGGCTACTCGAATTTTTCACTGGGTTCTAAAAATTGTCATTTGGGATTTATCCTAACTTACTTTAAAGTTTGCCGATTTTTAGGGTACTTTGGAATTTAAATGAATACTTCTATTGCGAACGTACTCTTTTCGTATAACTAAAACTTTCTAAACAATTATAGGCGTGTTTTTTGAGCTTCGATCTCAGCAAAGCAAAGTAAAGTACAATTTTCGGCACGAAGTTACAACAACTACGCTCTACTTGACACTTCGAGACTCACAGTAGTTGTTGTAATCGCTTTACTTTGCTTTGATGAGATCTAAGCTCAAAAAAAAAAAAAAAATTATCCAGAAGGGTAATTGCACTAGAACCGCTCTCAATAAATAGGCCTTAAGCCCGTATGGCAATACATTTTTTTTGCATTTTTTCGGCTTTTAAAATTAAAGTAGAGCAGTACGAAAAATTAGAACGAAAATTCACAATAGTATATAAATGTAGAAACTTAAAAAAAAAATGCATTAAAAATGTATTCAAATTACATTTTCAGCTGCTTTTGACATTTCAACCTTTTTTTTTGGAAATAGATTCGTTTGAGAATTTGCTACCTCTTTCGTAATACTCTTTCAGTCTCTTTTACACCCCGCTGACTTTTGAACATGAAAAAAATTTGGATAGAAAATTGTGTCCTACAGGCTTTACATAATGGATTTAGTAGTACATACTTAAATCTCTTTCTTTCTCAAAAATTGCAAAAATAAGTCGTCAGAAAGGGGTAATTTGCACCGCACTGTATTGCCCAAGAGCATAAAAGTATGCAAGAGAATTTACAATATAAATATGTTACCTTCGTCTTCCGGGTTGTGTATACGATAAATGTTTAATTCAACTGATGTAAACAGTTTAAGTAGCACTGAGACGAATATAAATATGGTTGTAGTGGTCAGTAAAATTTTGAAACTGTTTTTTTTTGTTTTTAATTTTAACGGGCGGTAATCGACTTGTCTGCTGGCATCGATCATGAAATTGCCTCATGTGCTTTAGTAGTTTAAGTGCGAAGGTGAGAATGAAGAATTTAGATCTTTAAGAACAGCAAAGCACGCACTTTAATGGAATATTTATTGTGTATAAAAAAACCAAATTCATTTCTAGTTCCCCAAACACTACTTGTGCAGAATTCAACTTGCATCAGTTGCTGTCTATGTTGGGAAAAGTACCTAATTAATTACATAACTGGAATAATCTGAATTAGAAAACTCGATTATGGCGACTAGTCCATTTAAATTTATGTCGTTTTCCATTGGGACAAAAAATCAATCTTTTTTTTGATCGGATCACTTTTTGCAGATTTCGATATTTTTTTCAGATTTACACATACTACCACAAATACAGCACAGCTGTTTTACGTCATTTAAAGAAGTTTGTTTTAAAACAAATGTGCACAGTTCCGTGAAAACCAAAATAAAGAAATACATAAATAGCAATGGACATAGTTTTGGAGGAATTATATTCTTCATTGTCTTCCTCATCATCTGGAAACTACGAATCACCAAAACTACTCCATTTGTAGCTACAACAGAGCAAACATTTTTCAAGCCGATTTCCATGGTTGATTTTACCAAAAACAAATGCAATTTGAACAGCTGATATTGTTGTCAAATAACGCACTAATCCATTTACAAAAGATGATCCATTTCATTGCATGTTCCATGAGCCGCATAAAATCTGAAAATTATTTTTGGTGGTCCCAATGGAAAACGACATTAGTAAAGCTGAGATTAGACTGTATGCCAAGTGGTCATAAAATGCCAATTTCTGACAGTTCCCCGACAACATATGGTCATGCAATGTAATGGGCATATCTCATATTCTCTAATGACCGAAATGCCACACATGGCCAGGCTGAATTTGACAGATAAAAATGCCTCAATCGTAATCGGAAAATAAGCACAAATGCCAGCATAAAGCCCTACATGCCCATATGCATTTTATTGAAATTTTGTTATGGCATTGCTGGCATTTATGTCGGAAAAAAGAAAAAAGATTTATTTTGTTGTTCTCGGTTTTTGAATTCGCGGAACTGCGACTTATTTGTATTTTCGTTGTCTTTTTTGTACCTCAACATTTGGTAATAAATAACAAATGCCTCAAATGACCATCAAGGCAAATATGACCATATTGGTAATTTTGGTCATATAGTCTAATATACAGTTTTGATAATCCTGACATTTTGGGCATTTGACAGCTGCTCTAGTCATTTGCCTGTTGACATTCATATGCATAATTGGCATACAGTCTAATCTTAGCTTAAGTATAGTTCTCACAATTTACAGGTGGCGCTGTCGACCTACACACTCAAATATGAGTGTTCTTCGCATCTTCGCAGTGAACTCGAATTCTTAAGCATCGGTTACAAGTGTCATTTTTCGTGGCAAATTTTGACTTGACTTCACAAAAATTCGGCCATCATGACTTCGGCATATCAAAATTTGACATGAAAAGTGGCATGTGTAATCGTGGCCTTATAGTACATTTACACCGCATCTAAATTCAACATTTCGGAAAAAAAATTTAGAAATCCAGTTTGGTGTTCCCACTGAAACTTCAACATTTCAAATGACAGCTAGTGTCAGGATGCATTACTGATCTTTTTTTCTGTTTAGAAGTCAGAAGTGGTTGAACCTAAAAAACATTTTTTAGCTACGTATATTAATTTAAACGTGAATTTAAGTGCTAATATATATTAAATATATTGTTGGCTCAATATAGAGGTAAGGAGTTCGCGATGAAAATTTGATGATTTGTTGACAGCTACTTTTTTTTTGTCAACGGGCTGAAAAGTCAATAAATGACGTGCGGAATTTGTTAAGAGGTTTGTTCGATTAGACAAACTTACAAATGCAGCGACGGAATTTAACATTTCACTGAAATTCAACATTTGGAAATATTGGAAAATGTATGGCGAAATGCTGGACATTTGGGCTGAAATGTTGAATTTAGCCTAAACGATAATCGTCTGAAAAGTTACGGAATGAGTGCCCTGGATGTATACCACTTAATATTCTGGATGAAATAATGCCCGCTCGAGTTCGATTGCAAGCGCAACTAAAATGACATTTTTGGTTTGTTAAAGTTTTGGTTTACTGCAGTACCTACCTATTTACTTACAGGAATGAACTGAGCAATTTGGGATCAAAAATAACCTGGTATGTTGTTCCAGGAAAGCTTCAATTAAGCTCCTCTTCAATGTTTCTCTCCACCATCTTGCTTAATATTCGCTGAATTTGAACAGCTCAAAGTTCAGCAAATAAATAAACAATAGCACGATAATATTATATCATTCAATTTGGGACTTTGTTCCTATTTTAATAGCTTTTTCTATATCACGCTCTAAATATGCTTGATCTGTCAATTGAAAGCTATGGGAAAATGCATTTGGCGTTTACGCACTAGCTTCAGACTTTTGCACAGTGCGGGTTACATATGAATCGTGAACTGCCTATTGCTCGGCTTCTTGCTTTGCTTAATTTTAACTGTGGAAACATTTTTGCGTATGGGGGTTAATTTTGACGTTTAAGTCTGCACTTTTGTTTGTTTTTCCAAATTCGCTCACTTTTAATCGAATAACATCGACGGCACGGAAATGTTTTGAGGCTTGCGGATTCATTATGTCATCGGTAATTATTTTTTTTGTCACTTCTCTTTGTATATATATTTAATAAACAAAATATTTTATGTTTTCATTTATGACAACAAATAACAGAAAACAATTGAAATTTATAAAATAAAACTTTTTTTCGATCGAACTCGAATTCTCCTGCCAAACTTTTACAATTTTATTACAGAATCCTGCTGCACTTTTCGTGTACACTGTGGGGAAGGGGCAACTGATTCGGCAGAGGCATTTTACTATTCATATTTAATAGTGAACGAGCGAATATTCGTACATATCAATCACGTGCACGCTTTTCTTGGTCAATGCAATTGGCGAATTTTAGACGTCAGTTTTTAGTTAGAATAACTATTTTGTGATTGAGTTCGAATGAAAACTTTTACGACATTTTGTAGTTATCAGGCTGAGGAACTGTCTATTTTCTACTGGAAAACCTCACTATTCCCATTGCGCCACCGGCTAGGTTTCTGAAGTATGAAGTTACCAGATAACAATCAAAGCTTCGAAAAAAGTCCGAAAATCGATCAAAGTTTGAGAATACGATCATCAATTGTCGGAGGTGAAATCTGACACCGCTTGTCATAACTTTGCGCGAAAATATCACGCATCTACACCAAAAACGTATACATGGTCCGCTAATAGTTGGCATCATTAGCAGACTTCAAAAAACTTAACATATATTCACATGAACCGCAAGCCTATACACAATCGCATAACCTAGAGAAATACCAGCACGTTTCCGCTTTAACCCCGATTCCGATAATCTTTTGTAAATCGCTTCGTAATCGTTCAATTATCGCATTCGTACATTTCGCACGTGGACCGTTTTCACTGCAGCATCCACTCCAGTGTGATCTGTGCTCGACGGAAAAGGATATGCGAAATGCAATACAATGCTTTGCATAGAGCTCAAATTATTACCCGCAGTCCGTAAAGACACAAACGTATCGGATAATGACTCGTAATCGATTGCAGGTTGAGATCTAAATTATGGCAATCAATTCACTGACACCGGACATACGAAGAGCGATTAGGGTGATTATCCGGAGAACTATAAGTGTAGCTTGAGCCTGTTCTCGTGACCTAAACTCTGACATGTTATCGTAAGATGCGAGTTTTAAGTTGAAATGGAAAGCTCAATGGATCGATGATGTGTGCCGTCTTGCGTAGGTCAAGGATTGCGATTAAACCTGAGTATATACCCGCAATGCAAGTCAAATTATTAAGCAGCTAGATCCTGGGAAAACAAACTTGAAGCTGTGTCCTGGGAAAGCACTTTATCGCGGCACAATTACTCGAACAAATAACCATAAAGTGATGACTCTCTAACCTTGACGTAATTTAAATTCCTACGCCGCGACCATTTGGAAAGAGATTTCTGCCACAAAAATCTCCCAGAGGTTCAGAACAATTTTCTTTACAATTTGTTGGACATTGGTCTTTCGACTGTGATCTATATTTAGAAACTTATTCATTAGGGTTATATGGTATAGGCATGCAAAGAACGAACCGTGCCAACGAATCGATTGGAAATCGATTTGTCAAGCCAGCCCACAGTGCGAACTTGCCCTCCTCATTAACTGGGGAAACGCTTAACCCCATTGTCCGCACCTGCCGGCTATTAACCACCCATCGATGGGCAGTCTGACATTTAAACCGTTTTTTTTTTTTTGGCGGCTTTTGGGGAAAATATTAAATCGACCAGCGAATCGCATGTAGAAGGCACCTTCTGCGATATTCATCTCTGATTGATTATCCGCTTAAGCTTAACATTGCCAAAGAGATTTGTCAAGTCGACAGCTATCGCTAATGGTAGGTTCTTTTGACGTATTTAGGATCGCTGTCCGTATAATTACAGTGGATAGAGAGTGCAAATCAATTATGACTTTGGCTAATAGTCCATTGATTTATTTAGCTTCCGAGAATCTCTGAAAATAATATTTATGAGCCGTTAATTTTGCAGTTTTGATTTTTTCGCCAAATGTGCTTTTTCTTTTCTTTTTCGACTGTTGTGTACTATGTCTACCATTCATTAAATTATTTTATTGAAGGGAAACTGAGAACATCCGCTTCTACGATACAGTTTGTGACAGAAACAGTCTTGCAAATGACTACAGATATCCGTCTTCACTAAAGACCATAATTATTATAGTTTCTGTAGTTGATTGACAAGTAGTAGTGTTGCACATTGTTTAATGTAATGTCACTTTCAGAGTTTACGATATAGCGAACCAAGGGAGACAACTCTAGTTGAATAAGTCTGACACAAGGTGACTGTCGTATATCTTCATACGTTAAAGTATCTAAATAAAGGGTTTTCCAATGAGAGATGTTATTGTGAATGACCTGCTATTTCGGTAGCTGTCACTTTTGAAGCTTTTATGCTTTGACATTTGACAAGTAGAAACTACGCCATTACTAAAAATGGAATGATACACGCTTTAACAACGCATTGCAACTATTGGAATTCACTACAAAAATGCTGAAATGTGAAATCAGTCACATTTCGCAAAACAAAAGCGTTTTTTAGTCGTTGTGAAGCACCTTGTCGGACCGCAATACAGAAATTGGTGGAAAAATTCGAGCTGTTGGGACAAGTTAGTGATGTGAAGAATAAAACCCGTGCACGTCGCTCAAGAACAACTGAGAATATTGCTGCTGTAGCCCAAAGTGTTGAAGAAAACCCAGGTTTGTCCATTCCTCGTCGTTCTTTGGAATTGGGCATTCCACAAACGTCATTACACCGTATTTTGCATAAAGGCTTGGGTCTTAAGGCTTATATATTTGGTTCAGTTAACACAAGAACTCAAGCCGGCCGATCATCAACAACGTCGTGTCTTTGATGATTGGGTCCATGAAATGCATGAAAATGATCCGGAATTCCATCGAAAAATCATCCTGATTGATGAGGCCCATTTCCATCTCGGTGGCTACGTCGCATCTGGGGCTCGGAAAACCCAAGATAAGAAAGATAATGTCTACGCCAATAGCCCAGCGTCGATTCAAGACCTCAAAGATAAAATTCGTAAGGTTATCGAGGACATAGGGCAGCCACTTTGCGATTTGGTTATGGAAAATTTCGTGAAAAGGATATGGTCCGGTATGCGTGCTATTGGCCATTTGGCGGATGTTTTTTTTTATTATTAACGGCATACTTTCCTTTTTATTATGAAATAAACATCCGATCATTTATCTCAAAAAATGGCAATTTTCTTTGAATACCAAAATAACACCTCTTACTGGAAAACCCTTGTTTAGTAAGTCTGACAACTGGCTGACTTGACGTACTCGTTTCTCAGGTTTGATTGTCTTATATCGGTCACCTGAACAGATGTTTCATTTGACGAGGAGTAGCCGACGAATCAAGTCAAGAAATTCGTGAGTACTAATTTGACAGTTCACTGCCGTAGGAAAAGTGACGTTCCCGGACATATCTAGTTTTTGCGTTAAGATTAAGTAACTAGGAGTTTGAATGCGACGTATATGGAGGGGTAGCTGAAAAATATAAGGTGTGTTTTATTGATCAGCAAAGTAAACGAATTCAGTTTTTCTAATTGCGTGTTGAAGATTGTATCACGAATTTTTCAACTGAGTACGCTGACATATCGATTGCTAAAATGCCTTAGGGCAAAAAACTTTTAAAATTTAAATCATTGATACATGAATAGTTGATGCATTTTTAATGATTATAAAATGACATTTCGATTGCAAGAAAAGTACTAGATAAATCTAGTATCTAAACTGAGAATTGTGAATGTGCGCAACGGAACTAAACTACCTCAAAGTAGTAAATAAGGTGTTGTCGCTGACCTGATGACTAAAACTCCATTTTTAAATCAATGTTAAATCCAGAGATTTTAAAGGAAACTTTATTTATAAATGTTGTTCCTGAAAATGTTTTTAAACAGACCTTCTTTTACTTTTACTCCTTTATTGTCAAAGTATTTGATCAGTGAGATGACCGAAGTTTTCATTATTCTCCAGGTGTCTCGTTAAGTTCCAAAGTACAGCGGCGACATATATGATGCTTGTGGATTGTAATAGATGGCCGATGAGTGTGTTCAGCTTAGACGTTACACAACCGTGCAAGCAATAATTGACACATTAAAAATCTGGTTACCTCAAATCAACTGGATTGGTGTTGAGGACTACCTATTTCGCAAAACTTGATTGGTTGTTAAGACACTTTTCCTACCTTGGGCACGTATGGGAACTCTCAACTTAGACTTCAGACACGAAATTCTTGACTAGAATTGTGGGCTACCCCTCCACAAGCATCAACTGAAAAAACTAGGCGATCGATCTAAGCTAATCAAAATTGAGTCACATCAAGTCAGCCAGCTGGCAGACTTATTAAAATAGTTACTTGAACATACCCATTCTGAACAATTGGAAAAAATCAGCTGTAATTTAGTTACTCCTGCACGCTGGCTTAATTAATTGAATGAAAGATTAATTCAGACAGCTTGCAAAAGATGAAAGTAGACCTTGACAGTTGTTGCTGACAGCGCATCCGAGCTGAACACAGCCTATCGCTGAAGATGCACATTTTTTTAATTCAACGACTTTTGAGTGGGTGACGAAGGAGAATCAAATCGAATCAGAAAACAGAGATGCAGTTTTGGCTTCCAGAAAAGTTTAACAATGCAAACAAAAAGTAAAACAAAATTAAATAAAATAGTAACAAATCGAAAAATAATAATAATAGCTAATCATAATTTTTAGTAAAGTCCATAAAACGTTTTGATGATTTTTTGTGACAGCCAGATACATGTCACTGTTACTGTGGTGTGGATGTATAATGCTGAAAGAGAATATTTGTTTTCCTAAGTTTCCATGAATCATAATTCGATTCGATGTGTAAAATGAAAATGACACAAGAAAAGTGTTGCCAGCTTTACCTAAGAATCATTGTTCTCAGAAAGAAAATAATATTTGATGTAGGAAAACAAAACAAAATGAAATATGAAAACATTTTAACAAAAATGTAATAAGGGTATTCACTTAATCTCATAATTTTATGCAGCTTGAACATTCATAAATTTCTGCGGTGCCTTAAGTGAACACCCCTCGGAAATATTATTGCATAAATAGCGTAAATCACCTGTCAAGTCGGTTGTTAAACTCAGCTGTTGGATTATTTCCAAATTATCGAACTTCCGAAAGTAAGCGAAAAGAAAAAAAAATATTAAATTTTTGGAGAAATCGGCAGTAAACGACTTATTTATATTGGAAGTATAAAAAAAACTCTAGAAAAAAAACAAACAACAGACGACTGTCTGTCAAAGTTTGACATTTGTGATTTGCGCAACTTTCCGCGGTTGATTTCCGAGCCTAAATCGTCGCGGAAAATTATGAGGTCTGCGTAAACTATTCTCCATACAAAATCTGGCAGTTCGTTAACGAGGTGGTAAATTTCTGCAGTTTACGCAGTTTATGAGGCTTTTACGCGTTTAAGTGAATACCCTTAATGTAATAAAATAAAATAGTGTAGCGTGGAACCTAAAATACCAAACATGTTCCACTTCCAATTGGAGACTCGAATCTGTCAAATAAGTGGAGAGTTAAAGTAAGCTAATTCTAGAACCATCGAGTTTGTTCGGGACGAACCGGAATTCACTAGAAATTTCCCGATAGATGGCGGAGCGGATATAAAAGGACAGATTTGAGAACAACGAAAGAACAGTTGACTTTTAAAGACTGATTGGTAAAGTTCGAAATAGTAATCGGTTGTGAAGATAAAGAAGTGTAAAGTATGCACTGAATTAAGTGATTGGTTTAAGTCGGATAAGAATTGTTTAAAGAAATATTGTTTTGATGTGAATTATTAGAATAATTCGTAAGAGTGTAATAAAAATGAATCCCAACCCGAATGCAAAAATAGTTAAACAGTTACTTACTTTTGGTATCGTTTACAGTCCGGGGTCCCTCCAGCCAGCTCAGTCCCTAGCTCGCTGCCTTCAGTTTTGATGCAAAAGTGAATGTTATAAATACTAATAACATGGCAACTATGCTGAATGTGCTAATACGCCTCTGTAACTGGCGCGTTCTGGTTCTGGAGGGTCTGTCTCATCTCCAGTGGAATGGGAAAAGGATTCTGCAAACACATTCATCAATCAAACTTTCTTCAGACCAAATTTTCAAGATGAGTTGGTGTATGATTCTCACTAAAACTTCCGTATACCTGTCTGTTACAACAGCCTTGAGTAAAGCTTCTTTTTGCCTAATAGCCTGCGGGCATGCTTTCCATATATTGAACAGCGACTCTACTACACTGGTTCATCTGTTCATTGTAACAGGACCTGTTGGCTTGGCGCTTTTTCTAAAGATTTGATTTATAAAGATTCGCCGTTAAGACTTACATATCCATTTCCTAAATAGCAAGAGAATAAAAAAGCGTTGGCTTTTCGTAGAACAAAATGTGCGTTCGATTTGTAAAAGAGAATGAAAAACCGTCGGCTTTTCGTAGAACAAAGTGTGCTTTAGATTTTGTTCTTCGAAAAGCCGACGCTTTTTTATTCTCTTTTACATTTGGAGCTGACTCATTTAGCGATTAGGGTCTTTCGCCACAACATCTAGTTCAACTCCTTGACTATTGGCTGTACAGTGACATAGATCTTGCCAAAAAAAGTGCACAGCGGTCTTCAGATATATGGCACATCGTCAACTAAAACTAGAACACAAAGGCCGGATAGACACAACTGCTACATTGCTTACAGTCTTCAAGAGTAGCTTTAGATTCCACTGAAATCGTTTGTAGGCAGATATAGCCTGAAGGCAGACCTCCCAATGATTGAGTGCGTATCTACAGTATATAATAAATCTCTTTAGCCTGTTGGAGAGATTGAGATCCAGCTTGGACACCATCTGTTTCGTAATGGATCAAGTGGTGCAGTTCGTTCACCTGTAATTGGAAGCATTTTGTTTGATTAAGAGTTCAGAAGTATAGGGGGGCATGTATGGATACCGCTTCGCCAAAAGAATCGACAGGGTTGTCCCATATCTGGTGAGATCAGACCGTCAAAATAGCTGGAATGTCTCTACACCCAAATAAATCGAATTTGGAATTGTACCGCCATCTCAAAAAGATCTAGGGACAGTTTTCAAGATGATCGACTGCAGTAAGGCTGTTGAAAATGTTAATACCCGTTGCGGCTTGTATTAGGGGTAAAACACCACCCTCCCTCCTATCGTCAATGAGTGTGATTGGTGGCATCCATTAAGGTTATGTAAAGCCGTGGACCAATTTGAATTAGTTTTCCACAATTCCGTTTACTATATAACATCTCTATGTCGGCACCCTTGAAACTAAAACTAAAGCAATCGCTTCAATCATCAAAGCGCGCTTGATTCATTATGTTAAATTGTTCGTGGGTAGGTACTTAAACCTCGTTCAGGCCAAAAGCGCCAAGGACGCATTTTTTTCAACGAATTCGACCAAACATGGAATTATCCTTTTAAATTCCACCAAACTACAACACGAAGGTATTTATAATCAGTGATTCAATGAAAAATGTTAGACGCAAAACATTGTAATTATCCTTGAGTGAAATTTGTGTTTTCTTGGGTCTATACATGATTATTCTCAAAACAGCAATCATGTCCATGTTCAGCCGAATCGAACAAGACAACAGCAACAAAATAAACCTAAAACAATCCACCCTTCACTTAATAACATGCAATTTTCATCTCACAAACATCCTTTCGCATATATATGCAGAGCACAGTTTTTGGCGCGAGGAGCCTGTATACACACGATTGTGAGCGAAAACTAACGTTTACCGGATGACGATGAGACATATTCTCCGCCGTTAGTGGACCAAGAATTAAGTCGAGGCGTTCGTGTATATTCCGGCTTGAAATTGGGAGCAATTATCCTTTGGTTATAATTTCATGGTTTCGCTAAAAAGCCTGAACTTGACCTATAGCTTGTGAGAAAATTCCCGCAGCCGATGTGCGTGTAATGTGTTTTCGGTTTTCTGTTTTTTAGGTATCCTTTGTTGAGTAATATGTTGGAATTGCAGAGGGAAATGGATTGCTTCCTTTGTTGGGTTTGTAATTCACCAGTGAGTTTCTGCAAACTCGCACTATTCGGATGAACCGTTCACGGCTAAGACCGCCAGTTTACTTAATGCCGAGTAAATGAATTTTGTCCTTAGAACCGCATTATTCAAGCGAGGAGGCGATTTCCTGGGAAAAACACTCAGCTCGCCGGGACATAGTCCACAAAAGGAAATGTAAGTAAGCGACTTCCTGTGGCCTCCATCAATAAAGAAAGAACTTCTTTTTTTTTTTTTTTTGTTACGTTTCCTGTCCGTTACCACACACATGTACTCGGCCCCAAACAGTACTTCCCGCGATGTATCCTTGCGATAAGAATTATGAATGTAGCTGAAAACCGTTCTCTGCCGCTTTTGCAAATATCCTGCAGGCATGCGAGCGTTCTCTATGCAAACAGAACCTCCATTCGAGCTCGAAGAACTCGTAAACATTTGGCCTCGGAACATTTTTTGGCACCTGCCCGACTACTTTGGGTGGAATCGTGGAATTTATTACACTAGCCCGCGTGGCATTACATTTATTTATTCTGCGACCACCTCACCTCGAACGGTACGGCCGAAATGTCAAATCCGCAATTTATTTCTGGTAAGTTCTCTGGTTAGAGGTGACCCGCACACCATTGGCAAAGGAGGTTCACTATATTCTTCGAGCAGTTCTTCCGCCCACAATTCCACAGCGACGACTGCCGCCACCACCTTCTGGCCATAACGACTTCCTGATGATGCTCTGATGCGCTCCTGCTAATGTTCTGCTAACACACAGTATGTGTGCGCTGCGATTGTGTAGATCTTAGCGGACGATATCCCCGGAATGATTATAATTTTAAAATTTTTTAATTGCTCCTGTGTCGCGGTGCGCCACTTGATTGCTCCAACTGAAAACGGGGGCAGTGTTGGAGGGTGTTTTTTCTTCTTTTGTACAAGCTGGGTGGATCATGACGATGATGATACTTACCTAAGGGCCTTTGGAGTTGTTGTCGGGTTTTTTGATTTAATTTCGCAGAAAGGTACCCAAAAGTTGTCTGCGCCAAGAAAGAAACAAAAACCAAGTGAAGTTGCAGTGTGTGTGTGCGCTATCGCTCTGGGGGGAAATACTCAACTGTGTGCTTACATAAGAAAAGGATGACAAGGCAGCCAGCAACAAAGTGGTTACAGGAACATTGGGCCATCTTGCAATTTCGATGCAATGGCTTTATTGCAAGCATTGCTGTTAAATGAATTCATTAGGTCGTACTGACATGAGGTGAGGTAGGCTGTGCAAGCGGTAACAAATTTGAAGGTTTTATGCATTTCGGTGGAGTCAATTGGACTGCACTGGCAAATGTGCAGCTTTTATTTTGGATATGAGTGTTTGAGTAACTAGTGATCGAGACAGTTTCAGTTCGTCGTTGTCAAAAGCGTAAGAGCCAGTCTTAGACACTGGTGTGTACACAGTGCTGGCCCGCAAATTTTGAATGACAGCTCTCTCTTTTTTTTCCTGTCTGTGAATACGTGTATTAATGGCCGTCGGGTGGCAGAAAATGAATTTATAACAATAAGCCTGTTTTTTTTGAGCTTCGTTCTCACCAAAGCAAAGTAAAGTAGGATTTTTAGCACGAAATTACAACAACTACGCTCTACTTGACACTTCGAGACTCGCAGTAGTTATTGTAATTTGTGTTCTGAAAATCTTACTTTACTTTGCTTTGCTGAGAACGAAGCTCAAAAACACACGCCTAATAAAAGTAAAAAAAATAAATGTTGAGTATGGTTATTTAGATAGCTTACAGTGGGTGATCAAATTATTACGGCCACTATAAAAAAAAATTATTTTCAGGATTTGGTTCGAAGAAATGGCCTTAATGGCTATTTTTACTATATTAAAAAAATTTATTTCTATATTATATTTTGACAAATAATCTTTAAAAATTATAAAATTCGATGATTCGAATGTTTCCGATTTGTTTCGTAACCCCCTTTCTTAGTGGACATCTCATTTCTTGTAGGTTGTGCTTTTTTGCTTTTTCAAATTTTTAAATGGCTTTTTTGGGAAAAATCAAAGCCTACTTATTTGAAATCGGTATAATTTGATAAATATGTGTTCTGTGTTTATTTTAAAATTTCAATTTGTGTGCATTCAGTTTGAGATTTTTGTTGTGTTGTGAATTTTTGTGGAACGACGTGTTAGCAATGGGTAGACGAAAAGATCTCTCGCCGGCAAAAATTTCTTAAATTAAGACTGCTATTACACACAGAGCTTTCGCAGAGGAAAATTGCAGCTACTGCACGGGTAGCAAAGTCGTCGGTGGACATAATTAAAAGAAAAATTCGTGAAAAAGTCGCTCTTTCCCCAAAGAGAACCGGTAAATCTGGGAGAAAAAAAGCCACAACACCACGGGACGTGCCCAAAATTAAAGAAATATGCGTCCAAAATCGGAAAAAGTCACGTAAAATTCTTACACATTTGATTCACGAATCAGGAATCAAAATTTCAGACATGACAGTCCGACGACGCATTAAAGACATGGGTTTTACTTGTTGCCGCCCAGCAAAAAAGCCACTTCTCACAAAAACGATGATGGAAAAACGGCTTAAATGGGCAAAACTACACAAGGACTGGACATCAGAAGATTGGCTAAAGGTAATAACGCGTTCAGTTACTTATTAGTTGGCTTTCTTCGATTTATCTGGCAAATTTGTTTTCCTGTAGGTTTGTTTTTCTGACGAGTCGACAGTGCAGATTTTGTCGGATAAGGCCCAGTTTGTGAGAAGAAGACCAGACGAAAAATATAAAAAAGAATGCGTAGTGGATCGCGTTAAGCATCCACTAAGCATTATGGTCTGGTCAGTAATCTGCGGAAAAGGTACTGGGCGGCTTTATATCGTTGAAGGAACCTTGCGACAGGACCAGTATATTGAGTACTTCAAGGACGAAAATGTTGCCACAAACACGTGAATGGTTTCCAAACGGCGACTATGTGTTCCTGCACGACTCTGCAGCTTGTCACAAGGCCAAAAAAGTGACTGCCTTTTTGGAGGAAAAGGGTGTGGAGGATCTAGAATGGTCGGGGAACTCTCCAGATTTGAATCCCATTGAAAATCTTTGGGAGCTCATGAAGAGGGAGTTAGGCAGAGAAAAATTCACTAATAAGCGGGAATTAATCGAAAAACTTATTGAAGTGTGGCACAGACGCGATAACATACAAAATAATTGCTTCCAATGCATTGAAAGCATGGCAAAACGGGTTCTGGCGGTTATAGCCGCCAAGGGTGGTTTTACAAAATATTGATTTTTTTTTAAATTATTTTTAAACTTTATTTGTTAAAAAAAGTTCTGTTCAATAGCTTTTAAGTGTGTTCTTATAATAAAAAAAATAAAGACAAAAAAAAATTAAAATAAAAAAGTTATGTGCCTTTAAGTTTACAAAAATCATTTTTTTTTCTAGTGGCCGTATAATTTGATCACCCACTGTAATTTGTCCTCCATCCATCTTCGGCAGTAAAAGGTGTTCATCCATTCACATTTCAGTTTATTTTTAATTTTGTTTGTATGAATTCTATGTTTGACAACAAAATGCAAAAATGAAATCATTGGGGGTTGTTCCAAAAATGAGTCAACAACTTGCAAGTTGCAACCCAAGCTTCTACTAGACAAAAGCGAATATTAGTAAATGTTAATGAATATTCAGTGATTTAAAAAAATGCAGTCAATACTTTGTACTTTTTTTTGTGTTATACTTGCGTAGCGTCCAATTCTATATTAGAATTTTATAAATTTATAGTCTTAACAATTAGTGTGTATGTTCATTACATACTCTTTTCCACTCAGCAACAGTTTTTGTTGGCGGTCCATTTGTGTTCAAAGTCCTCACAAGTTTTTCCCATTGCTGTCTCTGGGCTGTCCGAGCAGTGCTTGAAAGAGCATTATTTGACCTCGCCAAGTCTGGATTTTGTTGCATATATTTAGACAGAATGCGAATTTGCTCTTTATTTGCTTGAGACCTAAAAAAAACAAACAAATTTATTGTTATTTGTTAACATTTTAGTGTAATAAATTAACTTACATTTTTCACAGATGAACAATTTGAATATTATTTTTTCGAATACCTACCTATCAACTGCTCAAAATGACAGCATCGGCAAAGAAGTGACGTTAAAAACTCTAAGTGCTGCCAATAATCAATCAGTTTTTTGTGATCGCCTTACGCAGAGCGAATAAGAGTTGATAATCAAAAACGACAATCAAAAAAGCGACACCTTAGCCGATTCCACTCCTGCTTCTCATCGAGATCACGAATCAAGATCTGAAAATTATTTCTACTATTTCCCACTAGATGCCTTGTTTCATTTTTAAATGTTGGTATGACTGTAAACGATAGCTACCTAATCACGTTGCCAGACAAAAAAATTAAACATGCACGCGCACGAATTAAATCCCCATCCGTATTCCGTGTTATTTTCTTTTTATAAAGGTATGTTCAGATCAGCCAAACACTTGATAAACAATTATCCTACATTAACCTACATGATTTATAAAAATTTCTAAAAATTTGCTGGTTTGGATCTGGACACAAAAAAAAAAAATGAATGAAATGTTTCACAGTTTCCCAATCGTGATGGGAAATCATTTTTGTTTTACGAGTTTAACTGCAGAAAGTGAGCGCTGGTTTTTGATTATTATTTATTTTTTTAAATAAAATAAAAATGTCAAGAAAAGCTTGGAATATCTAATGAGAAACTGATTCATTTAATACGAATATTTGAATTAAATCGTGTTTCACGTGATTCCCGAGACCAAAATTACAAAAACATAAACTTTACTCGCTGCTAATAACCCTACCACATTTCTTCTAGTTGGACTAGAAAAATTAAATTGAAATATTTCATAAACATTTAGTAACTAAATTTCAGAAATCTCTTATAAATGTGTATGAAATGTGTCCGATTTGCTTCAGAAACCTTTCTGAAATGTTTCGCCGGTGTGGACACACCTTAATATCCCAAGATAAACGGATGTGCTAGCGGCAAAATATTGTTCACGTGTTGCATATTTCAACATAAAAAAAAAATTTGTTTCTAAAAAATATGGAAAAGAAAAATTATTAAAATTTGATTCAAATATGGTAACACCCCCGACATTGCAAGCGAAATGACATGTGCCTTGTGTGACGTCACGTTGAGCATAATATTTGCAATATGGCTGGTGGCAATGTGAAGTTTGTAATACCCTGTATGATCTGTTTTGTTTTTGAAAGCAGCTGTTGCCACAACTCAAAAATTAAACTTTTCAATGATCTTTCTTGTTTTACTTTCGTGATCTGATCGGGATCAGAAAACAGCTAATATGATCCTGTCTATAGTGAAAATTTAGTACATACATTTTTACCTCGAATATGTTTGTGATTCTTTGAACAACTTTGTGCTTGAACAGACTATTATGAGGATAATTATAAACTTTTGCATAGTATGTTGTGTATGTTTGTGATAATTTGATCACATTATATAGTAATCTTCAGTTTGGACTGTAACTGGTCTAGATCTGTGTTTTCTTGATAACGTTTGTGATGCCTGAAACTATTACGTGTTTAAGTAATCACATTTTCATTGCGCTTTAACTATGTTTGTGATAAATTTATTGCTTTTGAAGCTAATCAAGGGCAGATATAGTAAACATTTAATGTTAACACATTTGTTATTGATTTTCCATTTATTTTATCACGGAATTATTGACGTACACTAAAATAATACTTAAATCCATCACAGACATTTTTAAACCAAATAATTTCATGATATTTAATATAATTTGGTTCAAAAATGTTTGGATAGTTGAATTACCAACGTTTCGTTATTTGATTCAATCATATACGTGATTTATTTTAACATTTTGAACAAATTTCGTGTTAAAGCTAAGTATCCTGCTCGCGCTAAATTTTATCTCCCATACAAAAAAGTGTACAAAGATAAAATTTAGCGAGGCAGTTTAGCAAAGCAGTATCCTGTTCGCACACTAAATTCTTAACTTCATATAGATGGGCCGATGAAAAGTCTCCACTCATTTAGCATAATAAATGTCCGGTACATTAAATCGAAGATAAATTTTGACAGAAGAAAAGGAGGAAACAATTTGTGTTGTGTTTACTTTGGATTTTTTTCAGAGGAAACCGCAGAAAACATTTGTGCCGTAAATAAAATAGAACTTATTTGAGCTGCTGCAGCAATGATAATATCTTCTTAAATTTTGCTTATATCTATTGTTTTGGAACGATTCAAACAATGCATTGTCTTTAAAGTTTGAAATTCGAAAATTATATGTACGCGAATAATAAAAATAACGTTTACTGTCATGATCAAATGGTTTTTGTCCCATCTATATGATATTTAATAATTTAGCGAACATTTTATCTTTGGTGTGGAGAACTGAAGTGGAGACTAGGGACGCTAAAATTTAGCGCGAGCAGGATACTAGGCTTAATCACGAAAAATTGTTAATTCAACTAATGAATTTTCTTTCGGTGTAGTTGGGAACACAATATGTGTATCAAACAGTGGCATGAAATCCCTGGCCTCAGACAGGCCAAAAGAGCAATACTGCCATTCAAGAAAAATGCCAACAAAATTTTAAATCTACGAAGGCTCGATAACAAAAACTTGGTAGGCTACCTTACAGGTCACCACGATTTGCGTTACCACCTACACAAACTTCCGACTCCCCGGAGTGCCGACTATGTCTTGAAGATGACGAAACAGCTGAGCACATCATGTGTGAATGTCCAGCTCTAACTAGAATTAGAAGGCAAATTCTTCTTCCGGGAAATAGTAAGTCCAAAAGAATTAAATTAAAGAAGTCCGCTGCTGGAAACATTACCAGTTACATTATGGAGGTAGAGACGCTGCTAACCTAAATACAATTTTCTGATAATCCCGGCACAATAGACCTTCTAAGTCGAAGTGCCTATTTTTCACCATGGCGAGGCAAAAGTTTAAAAAAAAAAATATTTTCTCAAATTAAGTACATTTTCATGTCAGTGCCCTTGATAGTTCCCCTCCATTGTTTTGCGACATTACAACTTTTACATTCTGCTCGAATTCGGTCCTATTTAAAACAAAAATCCTTTTTTATATCAGCTCTGCAAGAGTTTGTTCGACGTAAATGTAACAAAATTGAATACAGCCAGTGACAAAAAATCTCAATGGAAGTATTCGGAAAGTGAATTTCTCTAAATTGCAAGACCAAGTGAAAATCCGAAAGAAAAAAATAGGAGTACCTACTATAATTTGGGTTTAGGAAGAACGGGCTACGGCTGAGGATTTTCTCGTCCACATTGGTCGGCTATCCCTCGTGTGATCATGTGATCAATCTAAAATAGAAAGGTTATGTTCCATTCATTAGATTTTAGTTTTCACGATGAATGAAATTAAATGGCAACATGATTCTTAAAACGCTTCGCAACTCCACTTTTGAAGTAGATAAATCATCTGTCAACCAATTTGGCACAGTGAATCCATAAATCACGCAAAACCATTGGTCTAATCATTTTACACCAATAAATCAATGATCTGCGAAGATTTATGCCTGTTGGCGAAAATCACAAAAAAAATTCCGAATGTATCTAAATTTTTCCTAGGTTTCATTCATTTCGGCGCGGATTCCTCGAGGGCTTTCTGGAGCATATTTTCGGAGATGTGCTGCGCCAACCGAAGATGGAGCAAAAAAAAAAAAAAAACACCTATTCCAGGAACTCTATCTGTTCTTATACATACACCTATCATTAGCATCTGTTACCTACGTGCTCCAGCACAAGGTGGAATCAATCTACCTTCAGCTGCAATGCTCTAGAATCGGATCGAATCGAATCGAATCAGAAGACTCTTCACTCACATTGCTGGCTGGATGCGTGATTGGCGTCCAACCCGAAAACCGTGCAGCATCACGTATCAATCTGCAAACGCATAAATCAATAATTTTTCGCATCGAGTTCTCTTGAATTCATACCACATAGGACAGTACGAGTATATGCAGAGAGGAACGATGGAATAAACTCCGCCTGGAGCACAACATTGACTTGTATGTATAGAAACGTGAGTTCAGGATGGAGTCCATTTTTAGAAACCCTTTCATTTGGGAGAATAAATCAATGGAGCTGCGCGGTTATACTTTTCTAAGGGCTTCGTGCATATTTTAAAGGTTATAAATCATAAATGGAGATTTGTTAGGCATTCCGTCGTGATGTTCTGTTTCTTTGATTAGGCGCACTGTATATAGTATGATTAGAACTGGGATAACGTTTTGAACAAACGTATGTTTCTGCGAACCAAAGTCGAAGGTTTGAACTGCAGAGGTGACACCAGATACTTGGAGGTTATTTACAAATTTGATTCAGACCGGCTGCAAGCTCTAAAGTGGAATTCAGCAGCACTTTCCCAACGATCAGCTTCGTAGATGGCTAAATTGACTATTGACATAAAAGAAACGAAACAGGGCCATTGGTCCGTTTTCTTCTACCGCAGCATTTCTCGCAAATACCTGACAAACTAAATCAGGGATGTAGGTAAAGCTTTCCAATAGTTTAATTACCTACTCAGTGTGAATTTGACTACTGGAAATGACGGTACATTAATTTTTTTGGGGAAAACCTCAGAAAACTTTCAAAAAAAAGAAAATTTTTGCTTGAAAAATATGCCATGTCCGTCTGTCTGTCTGTCTGTCTGTCTGTCTGTTGAAAGCACAACAGTACCCAAAGGAATTAACATAGGCGAATGAAATTTGGTGAAAGGATTTCTTTTTATCGTCGTCAGGTTGGTATTTAAAATGGGCTGTGTCGGTCAAGTAGTTCTGGTTCCTCCCATACAAACCAATTTTGCATGACTTGTATGCAGTGAAGGGCATCAAAGCATCGGCCAGGCCGATCATAACACTTTTACTTGTTTTTGATTCCTTTCGTATCCCTTTTAACATCTGCAATAGATACCGGCGGCGGCGGGTCACAATGCTGCTTTCAAAATTCTGCTTTGCAAAACTCTGTATTATTCTCATACAAATATTCCTGGGTCCAAATCGCCACCTCCGTGAACGAGCTATACGTTCAAGGAATTAAGTTTATTTTACTTGTGAAACAAAAACAAATTCCGGCACGTAATGCTCGTTCACGGACGACGCGATTCGACTCCTGGTTTTTCGAAATTCTCTTTTTTTTAAGTTCTGCTTTACAAATTTGTTTTCTAATTTAAAGCAACAGAATTTAGCTTATTTTGTATTTTGACAAAAATAAACAATACAAAAATATATGCGTATTCAAAAACAATTTTAAATTAAAAAAAAAATTGAAAATCACAAGTTTAAAAATAAAATTTAATTTAAAAAAATACAAATTAAAAAATGAGAGTGTTGCTTACATCTCTGCTTTAGAAAATTCTGCAAACAGAATAAAAAAAGTGTTGGAAAATGTTCCAAAGCGCGCCCAGAATTTTCAAAGTAAAATTGTGAATAAAAAATTTGAAGGCAGATTTTGCTCAAAATAATGTTGACCGTTCCAGAATTTTGACCCCAACTAATAGAAACAAGCATGATTGTTGTTTTTGGTTTCGGGGATGCTTCAACGTAGTATGTTTTGTATTTTTAATATTATATTTAATAAACTTTTGTCGTTCTTGTGAAAAGTATAATAAAAAAATGGGATAAAGGTAATATTTGTAACATTTTCTAAAAAAAGTCTAATCGAGGTTTTTCATTTGCTATAACTGCTCCAATGTTAAAATTGTTACAGTAAACATACAAAGTTATGACACATGTTTCGCAAATGCTTCTAATGGGAGTTGTCGTGATTAAGACCCATAAGTTTGCACACTCTTCCTTTGGAAGATTACATAATGGTGCAAGCATTTGATTAAACTACTTTTCGATATTCGCATTTGATTTTGCAGCGTTTGTCTGGACGTAGCACAATCGATTTATTCATCGGCAGTCGGAGTCTTATAATCCATCTGACACGACATGTATGTATCGCTTGGGATTCGCAGATGAACTTGCCGCTGAACAAAAGCTTCTTCCGGGGAACTCAAGGCGATAAAAATGCCAATGGCCTGGTTGGAGGTTGGCTGGGTAAAACAAAATTTAAATTATTATCTTTGTGAACCTGAACCGAATATGGCCATTTAGTTTTTGTTTCATTTCTTTTGTTTGACGATAGTCCCATTTTAGTTCAAACTTCGGTTCTAAAATCTCATGGGTAGGAATTTTTCAACTTCCCGTTCCGAAAAACCTTTCGAATGTTATACATGCTTCTTAATTCATCCTATTTCAAATGGTCTTAAGCTTGGCTTTATGACGAATCTCTGCATGAAACCTACAATAAAAAGACGAGAGTAGCTCTTGAGTTCTGAAAGACAAAGGAAGAACTTGAGCTTGTCCGGATAAAAACGCAGAAGAAACTCGTAATCGAGGAGATAGAGATAAATTCGATTGATGTCAAACAGAGTCAAAGCATCCTAGTGTTCCTTGTAAGATGTGCTACTTTTAATGCGATGAACTCCTTAAAGGATCGTTCTAAAAATCTTCTATAATTTCTTTCAAGATCTTTCAACAGACAGCCAAGAGTAAAAAATTCATGAAAAAGCCTTTAAAGTATGTCCTTTTTATATTTCTTGCAATATGGATCCAGTCGATTAGTATTACCTTTGAGCCAACAGCCAACGTCAGACTAGTTTCTTTGGCTATAGCTTTTCACAGCTCGTCTTCTTAATTACATGCCCCTTCATAAACCTCTTCTAAGGCTTCAGAAAATCTGACTCAAAATCAGAATGATAAACACCATTTAAGGAAGAACGACCTTTTATCATGTCTCTCTATACGGCTTATCTGCAAAATACCATTTTGTCCTTAAATACGCACTAAAGGACTGAAGTGGGTGATTAAGAATCTACAACTTATGAAAGTTGGTGTAACGACCACACAAACGATTGCAAACAGCAACAGAAAGTAACCCCCTAAAAAGTTACACTTAAAAGTAACCGAATCACATTCCCAAAGATGCCGTCGGAGTATAAAATGTTTTCACCGACGGCGACGGAACTTCTCACAATTACAATGTTCCTCAAATTACAACCATCACTCTAAGGGGCAATTACACTGTCAACTTCTAGCCACTGGTCTTGTGGCTACACTCTGATTGAAACAAGCTGTTCCCTAAGAAATCCACAAGAAAAAAACAAATGTGATTTTAATACCTCAATCGAATTGTGCCCTAAGCAATAAACAGCAACGATCAACTTTTATCACTGCTATAGCTTCGTTTGGCCCAACAAAGTCCGAAACTGTCCATTAGACTGAGACAGCGTGCCCGTTCAACAAAAAAAGGGCTTTTCCATGGAACTATATCCAAACAACTTGGCTTCAGACCAAACCTAACCTATAATTACACCAGTGCCCATTTTCATTCAAAAAAACCATCAAACCAACACATGAAGCATTCGAATCCAGGAAATTACTATCAAACCCAAACGAAGACCCAAACAGAGAAAGAACTTAATTTTTGATTGTTCTGCGGCATTTCTTGGAGATGTCTTGTCTTATAGGGTTTGGTAAACTTTGTCTGGCCGGCAATATTCGTCCCGAGGGCAGGAAGTGAAAATTAGGAGCACCCAACTGACCGTCGAGAGCCCAAAACTTACGACTTCTCTCGATTTAGATATGGAGTCTACCCATTGATGCCATCACAGGTAGCCGTACATAGCCGAGAGATGTCATGTTCTAACATTTAGCCCCAATCGAGACATGCAACCGCAACTCAACGTCGTCGTCGTCGCGAGTAACATGCAACACGAACACTCCCGAAAAAGAAAATCACAAAATTACCTCAAAAGAAAAGAGAACTTTATATCATTACGAACGTGTGTTTGCAGTTCGTATGATGTAAGCTGTTATAGCAAAGCAATCCATCCAAGGTTATTTGAGGAGGAAAACTAATTTAAACAATCAACAGTGTAGTTATTACTTTCTGTTTGCTGTTTGATTATTTGCTCCTCGGGAACAAACTATATTTATCGGCGTGTCGGGTGGAGAATTTTAGCATGATACGGGGTGGGTTTTAAGGCTTACCACGATGTGATGCGACTTGAAGGTAGGACAACTCAATGAAGTAATACGCAGAGGAATCCTTCTGGGACTGCACTAAACTAATTCTTTTGATACACTTAAACTCCTACTTCGAAAAGGGGGATCTACAAGATAAAACCACGCAGTGGATTAGAGGCTTAGTATCCAGTGTTGAACTGCTAAGCGAATGGTGACGAAAAACAAAACAAATTGCGTTTTTTTTTGCACTGGGACACCTGTCATAAAGATTTGACGAATATACGAGACTATAACGAAAAATCCCTTCCATATACGTAAAAAATGCAAAATTACAAAAAGGTTTTTCGCAGATAATAAAAACTACCTTCGTTTTAGCCTAGGTTAGGTGAGGTTAGGACCTGTTTAATTAGTTTCTTCACTTCAAAGTATGCACTTGTATTCGAGCTCTCATTGTTTCAATGCTTTTCGGTTGTGACTGTTACATTCCAAGTTGTTTAAAAAAAAAAAAAAATAATTTGGCGCAACAGTTCCGTAGGGACCCTAGCCCTAGCTTCTTACATCCATCCGTCTTGTGTGTGTTTTTCATTCCCGGAACGAATGGAAGGGATCTACAATTTTGTGCCGAGTCCAAACGGCTAATTAGGAAGCTCCTTCATGACATGAATTCTCTCGGAAGTTTGTCAGAAGTTCGCGAGTGGAGCAGTGAAAAAAAAACCTTAAGTTGGAATTTGTATTTTTTTCTGGATTCGAACCTGGGACCCCTTGCGTAGAAGTCTAACATACTTACCACTAAGCCACTGCGCCGCACTTATTGTTAAATAAACAATGAGAAGTGTTTGTTCATTTAGTTATTTAGGTAACTTGAGACTCATTTTTATTTTTAACTCCACTCTTTATATGAACGTACACTACAGTCATCGGTAAAAGTATTTCGACGAAATCTTTCATGGTTTGTTTGATAATATGATATCATATTTTATGATAGATTTATCCGATTTTGAATAAAATATAGGGAAAAACGCTAGAGTTAAATGTGGGAGATCGAGCAGCTTTTGGCTCAAAGTAGGATTTATGCATTTCTGTTAAAAAAATAAGGGAAGAACTTAGTTTATCGTGGCCACTGTACATTTTCAAATCGATAAGCTCAAAAGAAGAAACTCTATGCAAAATAGTAAAAGGTAAAAATCTAAAAGCGTATACCAAAGAATAAAGATAAATTTTGCGGGAGTGTTTGGGAAATCCAGGTTTAACTCATAACAAGCTAAAAGCGTCATAAGCAAGAGGCAGCTTGATGAATTTGATTTTTGGACCTATTCTGTAAGGAAAGTATAGGGCACTTACCTTACAGATTATGTCCAAAAATAGCTGCTTGAAATAAATTGAAACCGAGTCTTATGAACGGACGAGATTTGATTTTCATGGATCACCATTAAAAAGATATGTTCGGAAGCCGAAAATAACTCGTAAAATATAGAGATAAGTCGTTCAGATCATTAAGAATGGTGACAGTTCTGTAATGTTATGGGGTTGTTGATATATTGTTCAACGGTTGTGCAGATTTGATTGCAATCGATGGAAAAATATTACGCCACAAACTTCAAACAATCAGTCATCAGGAAATCTGCCGTGATGCGAATCGGGCAGTCTCTAGCAGGAAACCGCTCTTTGTTAAAAAAGCCAATTAATGATGCAACTTTTGCGGGATATTTAACTAGAAACACACAACTGGCCAAATTAAATCTTATAGTAATTGCATGAGCTTAAAGTAAAAGAAAAAAAAACTGTTCATCTGACTCGGAGAGGAAATAGTAAACCTCTGCGATAACTTTTCAGAAATGCTGCAAGAACTCATCGAATTGGTTCCAAGACGATGAAAGAAAATTCAGTGGCCACAAACCATAACCGCCTAAGTCGACTTAAGACGAAATTGAGATTTTAATGCCATTAGATTCAGCGTACCCAAATCTATTTTGTAATTTTTTTTTGAGCTTTATATCTTTAAAAAAAGTGGCCACAATTTCAAAAAAAAAAAAACGGCTGAAGTCACTAGAGTCAATGGAGTAAAAAAACCTTAAACTGCTCTCCTGAACAATGAGTAAAACAGACTTATGCGGTTATGCCTTGTGACCACAGAATTATTGAGGTTAAAGCGGATACATTTTTTTATTAAAATAAATTTAAATTTAATTTTGTTCCTTTTTAAATTTTAAATTATTTTATTTTATTATATAATTTTTTACAAATAATTACGCCAAAGTTGGTAAAATGTTAATTTTATTAATTTTAATTAATTTAAGAATTTAAACAAATGTATTTGAAAACTACCTCTTTTTAACAATCAAAGTAAAATTAAAAACAATTATTGCATTATGATAGACAGATAGATATAATTTATTTCTACAAATTCAATACAAAGTACAAGTTCCGAAATAAGAGCAATTTTTATAAGTGCTTTAAGTATGGAATTTAAGAAAAATAGCGACATTCTGTGTTTGGTGCACTGAATACAAAAAAATAGTGTCACTTCAAAGAACTAATTCAAATTTCAAAAGTTTAGTTTTGGGTGGGGTGGCCCTATAAAACATTTGGCAAAAGTATATAATAGAAATAAAAGAAAATTAGCACAAACAGAATTAAAAAAAAATGGAGTAAGAACTTTAAAACTTAACTAGAATAAAAGAAGCAGATCACTTTAAAGAAATTCAAACATAAGTGCAAAAAATAATAAATACATACATAATTCGTTAGAACTAAAATTTAAACCAGAGTGTCTGAAAGTAAAGATTCTAAATTAACAAAGTTAAAATTGAATAGCCAGCATTTTACACGGCTTAACAGCATTGCAGGCGTTGATAACATCCTTATTGACTGAGGAAGATTATTAAATAAGCGGCATGAGAGAACAGAATAAAAATTACGATATGCGGTAGTACGAAAATTTGGAACAGATACCATATTTAAAAAGTTTATACGTAGATTGTAGTTAGAAATTTACCGATAGTTATGATTCCCAGACTTCATAAAAAAAAAACCTTAAAACAGTACAAATGACGAACTGGAAGAATTTTCTGTTCACAGAACAAAGGAAAACTAGGATGTCTACTATGTTTGCGGCATATATTCCGTAACATACATTTCTGCAGAATTAATAATGGTTGCATTTTTTTTAGATAAACACCTACCCAACATGTAATACCATACTGCAGTTTAGAGTGAAAAATACCATAATAAATTGTTTTTAGGAGCATGGTGGAGCAAATTTGTTGCAAGTAATAGAAATGTCAAAGTGTATAGCGAAAAAACTTCTTCAGAGGTTCTGCGTGACTTGAAAAGCTCATTCTAGCGTCTATGGTAAGCCCCAGGTATTTAAATGCGCCAAGTCTTTCAATTGGGAAGCAGTTGTCATCACTACAAATTACTTTATCACAAAAAGAAGAGCTAGAGCTGCAGTAGCAATTCAAAAGTTTATATTTTAAGCATTCAGGTGCGTGATATGAAACATTTGCTTCCAAACTGTTTAAGGATGATAAACAAATTTTTTTTTTTTCATTAACGCTCTTGTAAACAAATAATGCATCGGCGCAGTGGCTCAGTGGTTAGTGTGTTGGACTACTAAGCGAGGGGTCCCAGGTTCGAATCCCGAGAAAAACCCAAATTCCAACTTAAGGTTTCTTTCACTGCGCCACCTCTCGCGAACGTCTGACAAACATCCGAGAGTATAACTGTCATGAAAGAGCTTCTCAATTGGCCGTTTGGACTCGGCATAAAATTGTAGATCCCTTCCATTCGTCCCGAATGGTTGTGAGAAGCTAGGCTTGGGTCCATACGGACCTGTTGCGCCAATTATTTTTTTTTTTTTTATTTTTAAACAAATAATGCAGGTGATTTTCGAAAATGTAAGGATGCAAAGTAGAGCTGGCCATAAAACTGGATTTTCCAAATTTATACCGTATATTCTATTTCTAAAGATATTCCCCGCGACTAATTGATATTAACGGCTTTTGTAAGGCGGACAGGAAATTAAAGACGCTTAATGTACCACCACAATGTTTTTGATTTTTTTAGCCTTTGTACAGTTAAAATATATCAAAAAACATACGACATACGACACATTTTGAAACTTAGTTTTATATACATAGATTACAAATTGAATATGTTTATCAGTTAATTAAGTAATTGTTTGTTTATTGTGCTATTTTTAATTAAGTTATTGTTTAACTTAATTAACTGAAAACCGTGGCGTAAAATTACACTCGGATAAAGCCTACTTTAGAAATATTTTAGTGCGTGACAATGTCCATATTAGGGTTTTGTTATTATAGTCGACATAAAACCACTTTATCGTTATTACCTGGTATTAGATTTAAAACCACGAAAAATACTTAGTAGAGACTCTCAACTATCTCCCATCTGACATTTCTATTGCAAAACTTAACATTTTTCCTTTTTATCTTAAAGTTTTTTAAAGAAATGTTTTCCCAGGATATACTAATATTTTTTATGATCTCGAAATGTTTATCGATTTTGATGCTGAAGAGTTTTACCCTCGCTACAGAATTTATAAAACAACTGTTCAGTTCTTGATCGAAAATCGGAATATTTAAGAGCCTCTAACAAATCGTGGGCTTCCTATTCCTGCATTTTTGCAAGTTACTCTGCATTTTGTTTTTGCTGTCATTTCATTCAAATTTGCTTAGAGATAGTTCCCCAACAACTGTTTTTGGTTCCTCAAACTGTCAATTCTTGGGTATGTTTGACAAAAATTTGCTTCGCGCCCGATCAAAAGTTAGTACTAGTTGTAGTTGTAGGTAGGTTAAAGAGCGTTTAAAATTAACTAAGAAGTAAGACAACGGTTTTGAAGTTAGGGTGCTGTTACTTAGTTTCTCCTAATCTTTCCTAATACACGATCTGCGACACGAATAATCATTTTTAGTGTCCAGGCTAGATTTTTCGAACTCACAACGGCGGCTTTTACCATACAAAATTGGATATTGTGACCTACAAAATATTTTGTCTGCAAGCTAAAAATGATTATTAGTAAGGCCCAATGACTATAATCTTCCGCCCATTTATTTATATTTTAAGCTCTTACCAGAATTTAAAAAAAATATTGGCCTTTTCCAAGTACTTTTGCCTGTAACTGTAGTTTTGGCTGCATGATTAAAATGAATTCTGCAGGTACTAATGCCATCGTTAGAATTCAATTTAAGAATGCTTTCCAAGTTTCATAACACAACGAATAATAAATAAAAATAAATAGTTGTCGCAAAAGGCCCGTAGGGACCCTGGGCCTAGCTTCTCACATCCATTCGTCTCGTGTGAGGTTTTCATTTTCGGGACGAATATGCCGAGTCTAAACGGCCAATTGAGGAGCTTTTTCATGACAGTTATACTGTCGGATATTTGTCAGACGTTCTCGAGTGGCGCAGTGAAAAAAATCTTATGTTGGAATTTTTTTTTTCGGTATTCAAACGAGGGAATCACAACGAATAATAATGTGAACTTTAAATTGGTATATCTTCTGAATGAGTCCTCCAATTGCGATGAAATAAAAACTAAATGTAACTAATGTGTTAAGCCAAATATTATTGTGCAGGAAATGCATATGCATTACGATGAGTAGTTTCAGATTCTCCAAATCCACATAAAAACAGACAAATATTTATATAAAGTTTCCTTAATTGTTGTTTGTGAAAATCAGCTTGATATTTCATTAAAAAAATGTTAAGAGATCGCCAGACACAGCTCTCCAAAAGAAATCACCGGAGAAATAATTTTATGACAGGGATTAAAGTTGCTGTGAAGCTAAGTAGAGCACCACGTCCTTTGACTTTGATAGGAATGATTTTACGAAAGTACCTTTTGGGATATCTGTAATACCTTCATAACCTGTATAACTTCATTATTTCACTATACCTGTTCTGAGATGTTTGACTTGTGAAACTATAATAAACTGACTGAGTTTTGAGTTGCAGGCGACTCAGTTTTCGCTGCCCTTAATAGGGCAGTCACTGAATATCTCGATTTCCTTTATACGATGGTCGAGGTTTTGAGTGGTCTTCCATACAGACGTCCGTGACTTCAGGTTCTCGTTTAGCAACGCCAATGGCAAAGTTTGCATACGAGCACTGACATTTTTTCTGTGACGTCATAACTTTATCGTTCCTTGCTGTTTACTCTAACATTTTGTTTGCTCTTCTGAAGGATATACCTAATTTGTTCTGCGATCGCTGTTCATTTATTACCACATGATATCTGGGGAGAGAGATATAAAGGTTAGGTTAATGGGTGGGTGCGGGAGACTAAGCCCCGCAGCACCCCACTTAGGTCCATGTGGACCCATTGTGATGATTGAGATACATATATATAGAGAGAGAGAGAGAGAGAGAGGGAAAGACAGAGAGAGCTTTCAAGATATAATAAGAGAAGGGTTATCTCACTTTTTCGGATTTTTGTTTCTAGAACGATAGTACCACAGTGAGTTGTTCTGTCGTTTATGTGCCCGTCCAGTGTACACATATTTCTAGCGTCTTGTACAATTTTGAGTGTTCTTGAGGTTAGGTAAGACGTTACGATATAAGGGCTTTCCATATAAGAATACCCATCCTTCGACTCGGCGACCTAAAAGGTACATTGTAAGCCTTCTGTTGTTACGATGATGGAATTGACCAAAAACCTATTAGGCTACTGGCCACTTTGGTGTGTTTGATACTTGATATCCTGCTAGTACTGCGGTGACAGCGAAGAACCTGTATTCTATTTTACATAGCCGTCGTTCTTGCAGAATCGGACAGTGACGAAGCTGACTTCAGAGGTCTCTTTGTTGTATTTTTATCTTTTTTTCTGCCATAGCATACGAAAGTATGTGCAGTCTTTCCCAGACAACCAGAATGAGTTAAATTTCCAATCAGTGGCACTACGAACGTATGTCCCGAGGCCTACGATTTTTAGTCACATTATATACTCGTATTATTGTATGTCCGGCAACGCAGCAGAGTCTAACCGAATGTTGATCAGTGCATCCTGCATCGCGACATTCCCTTGCCACCTTTTGATTTGATATTAGATTTAACCGATTTCAGGGTATCGTGTGACTGCTGAAATTTTGTTCTTTTGGGCAGATAGTATGTAGGTTGGGCGTGAACACGAAGTGTACTACTGTCTTCAACCCATCTGTTCAGCTATTCTAACAGCGACGCCTTCGATCTTTGCTTTTACGACGTTGGAAGACACTTATTTACTAAAGCAACTGAAGCGAAGGCTTACGATATGCTTCTCAAGTGCTCATCAAATTAACTTAGCTACAAGGTGAATAACGGGAAAGATAGTCAAACCCTTAATTGCGCTCCATGCTGCAGAGAAGTTTACATTCCAATTATCGCAAGTACCTGCTATCGCACCTAGACCGAAACTGCACATTTACCACAACCAGGCGAGTACATCAATCGAATTAATTATTGATCAGAAAATTGCTTAATAACAGCAACAAACATAAATGTTTGTTTGCATTCAAATGTGTTTTACCCGCCATTGGATTTATATGCACTTCCAACGGAACACAATTCATTTGCCGCGATTTAATTAACAACAAACCCATCCAGCAGTTGTAGGTGTAGGTAATACCTCCACCGCCACCACCCACATCAGTAATTTTTTATGTTGCCCAGTTTTAGCACTTCCCACGGAAGTGTGCGGAGGAGCATAAACTAACAAAACTTCTTGCGCGCCACATTGTTAGAAAAAGCGTTTGCGGTTTGCGTGCTTTTCGGCCGTATAAACCGAAATGCCTCCTAATAACACGTTTTCCTATATAACGAATCGAAAATTGCACAAAACATTGCAAAAACAGTGGAAAATGAAAAAAAATACAAAATGTCTGCCAGGAAGGGAACTCCATTTTTGTTTTCCCATTTTTGGTTTAGGTGAAAATCGGTGATTACGGCTTGTAGGTGGCGAACACATTTCCTCGAACAACACTGCCGGGCGTAATAGTTGGGGTAAGGATTTATGCCGCAAAAATAAAACAAAAAAAAAAAAAAACCGGTTAGATTGCAATTTGCACGTCTATGTGAGGAATGTTTTTATTCGTTTCGTTGTGGTTATCACACTAAATGAGTTTGCAGGGCGGGCCTGAGTTGAGTCATTTGGCCACCGATTCCAGTGCGGGCAGTGAGCTCAAAAGTCAGGGCTGTATTTGTTTATGCTACGTTATTATATTTGAAGTTTATTATTCTGGTTTCAATATTAAACATGTAAATGGAGATATAATTCGCATTCGCATGCGCTTGCCTCTGGAGATTTGCAATTTTCCCCAGCTGCCACTTTTCGTTTGCATTAAAATGCAGCAGTCACTCGTTTGTTTTTGTTTTTGCTAACCGCCGCATAGCCTTATAACCCTCTTTAGAGGATTGAGGGGTTAGTTTTATAATATATTCCGAAACACGTGATATACCTTTTTTTCTTCCAACAACGTGTAATCTGAATTCCATACGAGTTACATCGCTTTCAAAGTAATGAAAAGGACTCTCATAAAATCCGAAATAGAACCGTTTGGATGTAGAAATTAGGAAAATGTTGAAACACGACTTTCACAATTACAACTTGAGAACACAATACTATATCTATGTTTGGCATAAGACCGACAATAAATAAACATTGTCCTCCCCCTCGGAGATGCCCCGCAAACCGGCCTTTTTGGGGAGAAGTAAAAATCTCTTAAAAAAGTTGTCCAATTACTTCCTATTCTTTATCACCATGAAGATAAATTAGCACGTCGCTTCAACAGTTAGAAAGATATGTCTAGAAGAACACATACGTTTTTAGTTTAACCTTCAGAAGAGAGTTGAGAGGTCATTTGGAAATATGGCGAAAATCTCATGTTAAAAACTTCTCTAGCAATGAGCAAAATATGCAGAAGTGCGATGTTAAAATATCCACTCAAGTTTCAAGCTAGTGCGCTCAATGATTCGTGAGTAATAGTGGTTTTAAAAATTATCCCCCTAAATGGGAAGTGGGTCATATCCAAGAATTCCTTTTTGCTGAGCATCTAAAAAGTTAATGGAATACACCCTCGCCTCAAAGTGTCATGACTTAATGACAAGTGGTTCAGACTGGGCTTTGATTGACGTGCCCTTCCACCTGTGGTATGTTCCAATAAGGACACGATCTAGTTCTGCTGCGTTTTTCCTCTGCATTGGTATCGAATACCCTTCGTGAAAGAGCGATAGTGCCTATTCCCTTTATATGACCATTTTATACTACTCACACTATCTCACCATGTCGATGTCTGTTCAGCGCGTAGGACTAGCTGTTAAAGGTTACTGTTTAAATCACCACAAACTATTATTTTGGGGTATCATACGGAGATAGTTTCTAGTAATTCAAACAACGGCGTAATGTCAATATTTTTATTAGGTCTATAAACGGGCCCTAAGAGCACGCTGCTTGTTCCTGATTTGAGTTCCACAAAAACATAGCTAATCTGACTTCCGACTCCAGACTTACACTTCAAATTGAATGGTATGCCTTTACGTATATAAATTGCTGATCCACCCCCACCTCTTCCAATTCTATCTATATAAAGCTTATAACCATCCACACTATAGACACTATCTTTAAAATTACTATTGAACCATGTGTCTGAGATAAAAACGGCATCAACCTGAGAACCCACAAACAAATCCCTAAACTCATCCATTTTTGAATGCAACCTTTGTGCGTTTATAGGACAAACCTGCAGACCAATCTTTCGGCTACATAATACGCGCAACATAGAACGAACGACTCCATCACTGCTTCCGTCAATAGAACCTCCACGAGCTACATTAATAACCATTACTAAAAAAAAAAAAAAAAGAGAGATGTATTGGGTATATAAAATTAAAAAGAAAAATAAGAAAAATTCAAAGAGAAAAAAAAACAATATTAATAAAATATATAAAACGTAGTTTAACAATATTAAGTTTAAGAAACGCTAGGAACAAGATAGATTATATCTTAATTATCCGTGTGGGCTGGCAGTTCCATTAGGCGTGTTATGTGAACAGCTTCATCAGCAGAATGACACTTGACATATACGAAGCCACGGAGTGTATAAACAGAGGACAGTTTGTTTTGTTTTTTTTAACTCAAGTGCAGCGTGGAGTAGGCTGCTATTGTTTTTTGTAAGGCACTAGCGCAGGTAAATCGTACGGTCCGATTGTAATCCAACATCTTTAAGACAAAGTTTTTTTGTATTTGCTTTTCGATATTTGGCGAGTGACGTGAGAACAAAGTTCCTGATGATCGCGGAGTTGTTATTCATTGGGCGGGGCCGGAAAATGTCGATAACAATTGGTGGTTTAATATTTATTGTGCGACAAAAGTGGTTGAAAAATGATTTGAGGTGGGGGATACCAAAGGGAACTGCATCACGAGCGACACTTTGTTGTCGCAGCACTCTTCAGTGCTTTTGTGAACTCCGAGCTGAGTTTTGACATCTGACAGTTCACTTAAGCAGCCAATCAGTTTGTTTTTCATATCGAACAATTCACAATTTACGTGAAACGATGAAGTGGTTAGCTGTGTGATTTGGGATTTGAGCATCTCGATGTTATTACATGACGTTGTTTGAGTGGTTTCAAATTGCGTAACCCTATTGTTGACATCAGAAATATTTTTGCTGAGTTCGGCAAACTGAGTTTCCATTTTCAACGAAAGAGAGTCATTGTGTTCATTTTAGATGAGAGCAGGTCGATTATGAATACACTTTGTGTTTAAAGCTTCTCGTCCATTTTCTCCCAGATCTTATCATCGTTAACTGCCAGTTTTGTGTTTGCTGATTGTTGCGGCGATCCCATAGAAGTTCGAGGTGAGTTTCGGTACAGTATTTCGAGCTTTTTGGTGTACCGTTTGTTACCAGACATTTATGTGAACAAGTAGTGGTTTTTTGTTTGGGTTCCCGATGTAAAAAGGTGTTTTGACACGGTTTGAGGGGGTTTGACACCAGAACACAAAAAAAAAAAAAGAAATAAACAATTTTAATTTTATTCTTTACTGTCACCAACTCGAATTGTATTTAGATTTAGCTGAAGAAACTTTATGATTTTAGTAAATATACAATATAGAAAGATAATTTCGGTTCGTGATATGTTGAAGAAAATTTGCCGACCAGAAACACACGTCTACTCTGTAGCTTGCTTCATCGAAATTTTTATTTACCATGGGTTATTACACAAGACAACATATTTAAAATCAAAATTTGCATCTCTGCAAAAACAAATTTTCACAACAAAAAGTAGGTACTTGTCATTTAGGGCAGTAAAAGTGGCAGTGGTTCTTAACTATTTATATACACCTAAGATTCCAACGCTAAAAACGCGTTGTATTGTAAGACTTATGCCCTGTACACTGCGACCAGAAGAGATCTATTGTGTTGGCCTCTGTTATTTAACCCAGGGAGCTATTGAAGCTCTTTATAAACCTCAGTACCCTTCTTGGTTCCATGTTTCCTATATCTGCAGGATTTAAATACGCCCTTTGCATATGGATCGCTCTGCCCCTTGCCACAGCAGGGCATTCGCAGAGTATGTGTTCCGTTGTTTCTGCCTGCCTCTGTCCTTTGGATTCCGCCCATCTTCCCATTTCCTGAATTTTGAGTGTACGTAACTCAAAGGTAACCCGAAGTAGGGCTCAGGACCAGTGAGCAGGCGTGATGCGTGTACCTCCGCTTGAAAGATGTCTGGTGATTTATAGCTCTTTGGAACCCATAGATCCCGGCACCGGTTGCGTCATCTTCCATCTTTGAACCGTCAGTGTACCAGATTTGTGATCCTGATGGTATTATAAATTGGATGGTTCTCCAGGCACTTCTATCAGATATTAGTATCTTAAATTTCCTGGCGAAGCGAAGCCTTTTAAGCATGGTGTCTGATGCCTTGATCACAGGATCATCTTGAAGCATTTGTAGTACCCGAAGGTGTTCTGCGGGGTTTCCTGCTTTAACATTTGATATATCAGGGAGCCTAGGGGCACTGAGACCAGCTTCCTTCTTTACAGAAATAAGTAAAGGCATCAGGCTGAGCATTGCTCCTATGGCTGCAGTTGGACAAGTTTTCATTGCCCCCGTTATACCAACGCATGCTAAGCGATATATCTTGTTAAGTTTTTGGGCCGTTATTTGTTCGATTTTTGGCCACCATGATAACGCTGCATATGTAGGTTATCATTGGTTTGATGATCGTGTTGAATGACTAATAGATCATTTTTGGCTTTAAGCCCCAGGTTTTGCCGTAAAGGCGATGGCACGTGTAAACTGCCTTTGTCGCCTTCTTGGTGACTTGATCAAGGTGTGAATTCCAGGTAAGAGTCTTGTCTAGGATTACTTGTAGGTATTTTACCTTTCCTGATAAGTTGATAACTTCACTATTCATCTTGATCGGTTTCAGCTCTAGTTTTCTCTTTCTTGAGAATGGTATCACGACTTTTTTTGAGGGATTTATGGTCAACCATTTGTTCTGACACCATCTGTAAGTTTAGTTTAGGGCCCTTTGCATGATCTCAGATATCGTGGAGTCATGCTTGCCCCTAACAGTCATTACTACATCATCTGCATAACCTTGTACAAGGTGGCGCAAAAGTAATCCTCCTATCAGAAAATGCTATAAATTTTGCGATTGGCCCCTAATGTCAGTTCTGTTTTGAGATTTGTGTAGTAAACACATGCGAAATACACGTTAATAAACAATGTTACGCTACACTGCTCCAGAACGCGGAATATTGGTGATTATTTATTTGAGCAATAATCGGTCGGTGACTTTGGCACAACGTGAATTTCGTCGCAGATTTCCTAGCCGTCCAACGCCTACTGGTGAAACACTGCGACGAAGAGACTGGCACGACACGAGACTTGCCAAGAGTGGCGGACCCGGAGCGCCCGTTGTGCCGAGAATATCGCCTCTGTTGACGCGGCCATTTTTTTTCGAGAACGCCGCTGGTCAAACGACAACAGTGAACGGTGCGCGCTATAGGGCCATGTTTACCGATTTTTTTCTACTGCAATTGGACGATTTAGGACTGGAGGACATGTGGTTCCAAAAGGACGGAGCTACGGCACACACTGCGCGAGCCACAACCGATATTCTGAAAGCGGTGTTCCCGGGTCGTTTTTGGCGATTTGCACTAGCCCGCACGATCGCCTGATTTGACCGCTCCAGACTTCTTTTTGTGGGGTTTTTTGAAGTCGCGGGTTTATGTCAACAAGCCTCAGACTCTTGCAGCTCTTAAAGACAATATCCGTCAAGAATGTGAGAACCTATCGCCGGAAGTTTTGGCCAAAGTGATGGAAAATGCCATAAAAAGGGCTCAAATGACAATCAACTGTGGCGGCGGCCATTTACATGACATTATATTCTCGACTTGATGTAAAAAAAATTAAAAGACGAAATAAAAATAATCCACAAGAAGAATCAAAGTTTTTAATTTTTTTTTAAATTACAGCCAAAAAACATCGGAAGGTTATTTTTGCGCCACCTTGTATTATGTACCCCGATTGTGTGAGGTGGTCTAGGAGTTCATCTATGACTAGAGTCCACAAAAGAGGGGAAAGTACTCCTCCTTGAGGACAGCCTAGTGGCCTTAACAGTCTTTTGTGAGCCTCCATAAGCCAGATTAATGATTCTGCTTTCTAACATGTTTAGAACCCATTTTATGATTAGTGGGACAATGCCTTTCCTTACCATAGCTTTCTTTATGGCATCAAAGGAGGTATTGTCAAACGCTCCTTGGATGTCTATGAAGGCACATAGAGCCGTTTCTTTTTCTGCCAGGCCTTTTTCAATCTTCGTTTTGGTAGACTTACCGGCTTGGTATGCCAACTGGCTCGCATGAAATGGGTTATCTGTAAGGATCTGATCCCTTATGTATTGGTCGAGGACTTTCTCCATGGTTTGTAGGAGGTCAATAGATCCATACCCTGTTGTAGGAGACAGGTGTAGATGCCATCGGTTCCCGGTGCTTTAAAAGGGCTAAAGGACGAGATCGCCCATTTCACCCTGTCTCGCTGAAATATTTTTCCGGATAGACCATAATCCCATTTTGATACCGTGAGATACTGGTGCCTCATCAGTTCGAGTGGGTTATCCATGCGGATGCATTCTGGGAAGTTACAGAAAAATATTAAATTTTGAGTAATAAGATTCCACTCTCTGAAATTAATTTATTTAATTTATTAGCGGCGTACTAATAACAAATTTTAGTCTCGACTTGAAATACGATGCCACATTTTCTGTTGTACTTGACGTTGGCAATGTCATTGGATTACCCCTGTTGCCATAAAGTCGCAACATTGACCTCATTTACTCTCTAATTTTTTTTTTCAAGTTATATCTACTAAAATAGAAAAAATATAGTGCACTCTTTGTTGTATGTGTAGTATAACAGACAAAGCATGGCTGGTGAACACTCTCTCCTGAGAGTATTTAGTATTAAGTATATAGAACATGAACTATGTATTAGGTTAAGCTTGCTATGAAATTGAATAAAATGTCACTTGGCCTAAAACGTGCTTTCACACAACACCACATGGCGCAGTCGGTCAATCGGAATAAAGTGAACAGTTGAATAAAAATTCAATGAGATACAGAACTAAAGAAGTTTATAAAAGAAATAAAATCAACTGAGACGACTTAACAATAAACTGAGAATAAACATGGATTTTACAAGACCAGAACCATTAAATTTGGACGGAAACTTAAAAGAAAACTGGAAGAGGTTTAAAACACAATTCGACATATACTCAACAGCAACGAAAACGAATAAGGAAGCAGAAGAAATTCAAGTAGCGAGATTACTCAGCTGTGCTGGACGAGAAGCAATTGAATTATTTCAAACATTTAATCTAAGTGGTGATGAAAAAACAGTGCTAGCAAAGGTGGTAGAACAATTTGAAAAGTACTGTAACCCACGTACCAATGTCGTATATGAACGGTACTTGTTCTATAAAAGGTCACAAAAGGAAGGTGAACCATTTGATCACTTCCTAAAAGACATCGCAACATTGGTAGAAAATTGTGACTTTGGACAACAGAAATATAACATGCTGCGCGATAGAATCGTTATTGGAATCAATAGCCAGAATACACAGACTCAGCTACTTCGAATTGATAATCTTACACTGGAGAAGTCGATTGAAACATGCCGAATCGCGGAGACAACTATGGAGCAAAGCAAGGTTATGCAAACAGCGGTGGGGGAATCGAAGTCGGAGGTCTACGCAATCAGCAATTCAAACGGAAGTTTTATAAAACAAAATAAATGTAAACATGTTAATGAGAATAATTTTAAGCATTTTCAGAGTTCGCATTCAAATCAATTTGTACAGAGACGTGTGCAGCAGCCAGGAAATAGTCGAGTTAGCGTTGGACCAGTTGGAGGCATATGCAAGTTTTGTAACTTTAGTCACGTGAGAGGTAAATGTCCGGCCTATGGAAAAAAATGTAATTGCTGCGGGAAACAAAACCACTTTGCATCGGCATGTAAAAATAAGAATCGCCAGGTAAATGATATTGCTTGCGAGATTGTTGAAGAGAGTGATGACTCATTATACATAGATCACGTGGTAAAATCAATCAATACAAATAAATTAGAGAGTTGGACAGAAGTGTTGAAAATAGAAAATGAGCCTATTGAATTTAAATTAGATAGTGGCTCACAAGTTAACATTCTTCCCAAGAATATTTTTACAAAATTTCAAAATTTAGTTGACTTGAAAGCATATAATCAGAAATTGGAGGCATATGGTGGGTTTAAATTGTGTGCTCTAGGACTGGCAACTTTTAAAACGGTTTTTAGAAAAAAACATTTTGATCTTGAATTTGTTATTGTTGATTGCAGGTCAAAACCATTGTTGGGTCTTGCATCTTGCATAAAGTTAGGGTTAATAGATCGCGTAAATGCAATTGGGGTAAAAAGTTCAGAGTTGGGAAATTTTATTGAGAAAAATAAGGACGTTTTCGTTGGTCAGGGAAGGTTTCCCGATAAGTGTTCTTTGGAACTAGATAGTTCAACATGTCCAGTTAGTAAACCACCTCGTAGAATTCCACTTAGCATTAGAGGAAAAGTTTATAATACTCTTTTAAATATGGAAGAAAAAAATATTATTACGAAAGTAGATACTCCTTCAGATTGGTCGCATAATATGGTTATAGTGGAAAAGCGTGATAAATCGATTCGTATCTGCTTAGATCCGAGAGATTTGAATGTAGGACTAAAGCAAGAACATCATTTGATACCTAAATTAGAGGATTTCATATTTAAAATGCATGGCATGAAGTTCTTTACTATATTAGATTTTAAAGAGGGGTTTTGGCAATTGGAACTAAACGAAGAATCCAAGAAACTTACTGTTTTTAGTACACCCTTCGGAACTTACCGATATGAAGTTCTACCCTTTGGTATAAAAACAGCCCCCGAAAAATTCCAAAAAATGAATGATAAGTATTTTGGAAACTTGCCAGGTGTGTTTGGATACATTGATGACTTGATAATTGGTGGGAAGACTTTAGTAGAGCATGATGAGAATGTTGAAAGAGTGCTGCAAAGGGCAAGAGAAATCAATATAAAATTTAATGAGAAGAAAGTGCAATATAGAGTTGAGAAAGTTAGATACTTAGGGCATATATTTTCTTCAGATGGGCTTTCCCCAGATCCAAATCGAGTTGAGACTATAAAGCATATCCAAACACCTACAAATAGAAATGAGCTTCAAAAAATATTAGGAACTATAAACTATTTACGGTCTTTTATCGCGAATTTAGCTGAGTTATCAGCTCCGATGAGAGAATTATTGAAGAAAGAAAGTGTTTTCTGCTGGTCACCAGTACATGAGAAGGCACTCACAGAAATTAAAAATTCAATCGTTAACGCTAGCACTCTACGTTGTTTTGAGCCCAATTTACCCATAACGATTCAAACGGACGCTTCAAAGAATGGCTTAGGTTGTTGCTTGTTACAAGAAAGAAAACCAGTCTGTTTTGGTTCCAAAAGTTTGACTGCAACTGAAACTAACTATGCACAAATCGAAAAGGAACTTTTAGCGATTGTGTATGCATGTCATAAGTTTCATGACTACATTTATGGTCGACACGTTATAGTTCACACGGATCACAAGCCGCTTGTGTCCATAATAACGCGACCTTTAGAAAAAACGTATTCAGTCAGAATGCAACGCATGAAAGTAAAACTTTTCAAGTATGATCTTGAAATAAAATATGTGCCGGGTAAGGACCTTCACATTGCTGATTTACTTTCTCGAAATTCATACCCTGATTCGGAAATTAATTTAGAACATATTGTAACAGATGTTGTTCATAGCGTTAGCATGAGTGACCCTAAGAAAAAAAGGTATCAAGAACATACAACCCAGGATGAAATTTTAACGAATTTAGTAGCTCTGTTTAGAGAGGGGTGGCCGAATTCTAAACACAAATTACCTGATCATATGAAATTTTTTTGGAATGTGAAAGACAAATTATTTTGTGAGGATGGACTAGTTTTTTACGAAAATCGAATATTTGTTCCTAAGACCTTGAAAAGTGAAACATTAAAAGCTTTGCATGAAAATCATTTTGGTATCACTAAAACAATTTCAAGAGCCAAGACTCTATTTTATTGGCCAACGATGACTCAAGATGTAGAAAATATGATTTACAGGTGTTCAATTTGTGAAAAATTCCGCAGTTCAAATATTAAACAAAGTTTACGTCCACATGAAATCCCAGAATATCCTTATCAAAAAGTTGGGTGCGACATTTTGGAATTTGAAGGAAAATCCTTTTTAGTCGTAATAGACTATTTTTCGCGTTGGTTTGATTTGAAAAAACTACCGAACAAATCAGCTAAAAGTGTTGTTGGAACATTAAAAGGAATTTTTGCTGATCATGGCATACCGGAAATAGTGGTATGTGATAATCAGCCATTTAATTCGTTTGAGTGTCACTGTTTTGAAAAAGATTGGGGTCTAAAATTCGTTTATTCGAGTCCATACTATCCTCGATCCAATGGACTCGCAGAAAAGGCTGTTCATATAGCTAAGACTATGATGAGGAAATCGAAAGAGAGTAAAACAGACATTAACATATTTTTACTTGAATATCGAACAACAGCTATCCCAAGTCTAGGTTACACTCCATCTCAGTTACTAAATAGTAAATTGCTTAGAACAAAACATCCCGTTCAGAAAGCCCTGCTAATATCTAGGGCTGTGCCCTCTGACGTAAGGGATAAGATGAGTAAGATTAAAGAAATACAACAAAACTGGTATGACAAAAACTGTCGGCAATATGAATTAAAGCTTGAGAGAGGCAACAATGTTGTTTATCGAAGAGAGGGTAGATGGGAGCCAGCAAAGATTGAAGGAGCAGCGGAAACACCTAGGTCTTATTTTATCCGCAACGAAAATAATCAAGTTCTACGCAGAAATAGTTTTCACCTTCGCAAATCGTTTAATGAGCCACATTTTAAGCCTCCTGAAGATCCAATTTCTGAAAATCAGAATGCAATTCCAATAGAGCCTACACCACCAAAACCAACTGAATTATTAATGAGCTCTTCAACAATTAAGCACAAGCAAGATCATTACGTAACCAGGTACGGACGTCAAAGTGTAAAACCCAATTTTTATCAAGCGTCAAAGTAAAATAAATTTGCATATGTCTCATCTGTATCCAATTGTTGAGGGAGATGTTGTATGTGTAGTATAACAGACAAAGCATGGCTGGTGAAGACTCTCTCCTGAGAGTATTTAGTATTAAGTATATAGAACATGAACTATGTATTAGGTTAAGCTTGCTATGAAATTGAATAAAATGTCACTTGGCCTAAAACGTGCTTTCACACAACACCACACTCTTATTTTATTAAGTAGGTAAGTAAAAATCTGAGAAGCGATGCTAGATAAAGGAAACGGTGCATAGAATGTAATAAAAAAAATTTGTAGAGTTAAATAAAATTCACTTTTGGGTTATTCATCTGATAGGCAGTGTGATTTTTAAAAGTTAAAGCTGCCAGTAAGAGGCAATTGTCCCTAGTTCTGGTTAAAGAATTAAAAGCACCTGCTGTATTATTTTATAAACTCTTACGCTTTACAAGGTTTTTGAGTACAAGGCAAAGTGTAGCAAGAGTTTCTGTTTCCTGATCTATTGGGGCATCTTTTATTTTTGACTGGAATATATTAGGAACGCTGGTTTGGTGTCTATGCTTGGAAGTAAGGTTGGTACCTATTTATTTACATAGATAGATATGTAAGTTTTCAAAGATTTGTTTTTGAGTTTGCATGTGTGGGGGTACAATTGAAGTGGGAGTTTCTGATTGTGTAAGGAAGTGGTTGCAATTATTTTAAGGTGCATCATTCCACAAGATTTAAAAAGGGATAAAATTTGCTAAATTTAAGTTTTGTGTAGCTGTTATTGCATTTTTATCGGAACTGGGGAGATTATTACAAAAATATAGCATAGAAATGTGAAAATAGATGGGGAAATAAAAATAATTAAAAAACCTGTTTTTTTTCGAATATTTTGAGACAAACTAGGTATACCGATTTTATCTTTAATATGTATTTTGAAACATAACAGTACCAACTATTGCAGTGTTTAGTTTAAAAAATACTATTGCTTAACTATTTAGTTGAAAACCGAGTACAAGATATTGTTCGGTATATAAGCATTACTTGGTTTTTAAAGTTCTATCGAAATCGAAAATGGGGTTTTAAGGATAAGTTTTTTTTTTAAATTAGCTATTTCGTTCGAATTATGGACGCAATCATTTTGAAAACAGCAATTTTACTCTAAGTTTGCATTTTGCTCAGAATGCATTATTGCCGTTCTCAAAACTAAAGATAACTAGATTTTTCAAAAATGACTTTTTTCGAAAATCAATTTAACAATACTACAGAGAAAAACTGAGTTTTCCATTAAGTTAAAAATGACCATATTACCTTAGAAATGAATTTTTGTTACAATCGTATGGACCGTTTTCGAGATATGTCTAAATTTCAAAAGTACCGTTATTCGATTTTTTTTTGCGGAAAACTGAGTATGCGTGATGTTTACTTCACCTATATAAGCTTAAATATCAATTATGGTTGAAATCGTTAAAGCCGTTTTTGAACAAATCACACTGGTATGCAAATTTTATTTGGGAAGTACCATTAATGTTGAGGTTACAATGCAAAAACTAAAACTGTAAGCCCACAAATTCTAAATCCGAAGTTTGAACGAAATCCGGGCAGCCGTTTAGGCTGTAGGCCTCGGGACATCCGGACAGAATTTTGTGACCTACTTTTTTGAGTTACGCTATCATCGTAATGTCAGAATTGATTATCATCTCGAGTTCGAAATTTTGTACGAATACAATATCTTTCTCTTACTACGTAACGGAGAAAGTTAAAAATATAAGAGGCCTTACTTATAATCATTTTTAACCTCCGCACTAAATATTTTCCACAATATGCAATTTTAAATGGAAAATTTCGCCATTGCGAGTTCGAAAAATTTAGCCTGGACACTAAAAATGATTATTAGTATCGCGTAAGTATAAGTGGCGCAGTGGCTTAGTGGTTAGTGTGTTGGACTACTAAGCGAGGGGTCCCAGGTTCGAATCCCGAGAAAAACCCAAATTTCAACTTAAGGTTTTTTTCGCTGCGCCACCTCTCGCGAACGTCTGACAAACATCCGAGAGTATAACTGTCATGAAAGAGCTTCTCAATTGGCCGTTTGGACTCGGCATAAAATTGTAGATCCCTTCCATTCGTCCCAAAAATAAAAACTCACACAAGACGAATGGTTGTGAGAAGCTAGGCTTGGGTCCATACGGACCTGTTCCGCCAATTATTTATTTTTTTTTTTATGTATAAGTGAATAGAATAGGTATATTTATCAGCCGAGGATGGGGCCCGTGACCAGGGTAGGTACTGGTGATATCAAGTTCGTCTTTTTGGTTCTCTTGTTCAAAAAGTTACCAAAACCAGAAAAAAAACTACCAAACCACCAGCAAAAAAAATAAAGGTACCAAATTCGGTAAAATTGGCAACCGTGATAGAAGGTAGTGAACCGCAACATTATTATAAACATATTCTATTCTTTTTTCTACCTATGCAAAGTTGAACATGATGTTCATGAGAAAAACCACATTCTATCATAATGATCGTGTTAATTGAAGTTGTTCATGGGACACTACAAGATCTGTTTGTAAATGAATTTGGGGCTGCTGATCATTCAGGTAAAAGGTGTATTGAATTCGAACTAGGATTTCCTTGTAATTGATAGTAGTGCGGCGATAGGAGTGGATCAGTTAAATGCCATTTAATAGGCTTATCTCAAAGAGGACTTGACTTATCTTTCGAATTAAGTCCCACGCACATGTGATTTGCTTCGACAATGAGCATAAATGTTTAAATTTTACAATTTTAGCTTATATTAGTGTAGAGCGTTTATAAGGTGCCAACGGCCCTTTGTCCAATTTTCATCAAACTCCAAAGGCCCACTTTCGGAACTCCCGGAGCTCAATAGCCAGCCAGTTAAGTTTCCGAGTTCCAATCTGTTAATATTTGCTACACTTATTCAACGCGATGCTGTCAGAAATTATTTTGCATTTTTATACGATTCGCACACTCTCCTAAATAGTTGACGCCATCACTGGTTCCCTCAATTGTAAATTTTTATATTTTCTGAATTTGAAAAGCATTCACTAACGGCCATATTATTCACTCCCTTTAATCCGGGTTAAAGGTTACACCTGGGTTTAAGTGAGTTTAACCCAAAAACTAAACCCAAGTCCATAATATTCAGTCGTTAAACCCGAATATAAACCCTGTTTTTTAAACTTGACAGCGTTTAATCCAACTGGATTTAAACGCAATCCGGGGACCGGTTTAAGTACTTTAACTCGGGTTAAAACTCAATTTCAAAATATTGACATTTCTTCGCTCGCATGAATTAAGAAAAGTAGAAATTTCATTCGTGGAATGGACGAAATTAATGTTGATGTCATCGGTATCAGAAGACGAATTTGTCAAAGAGCTGATGGTAAATTAACGTCGTCCTTGTCGTCGATATATCGATTGCACAAACGGACTTGCGTCGACGATTATTTGGTATATTTTCCAAAAATATTTCGTGCTGAAAAAGAGTCATTTTGGAGGCTGCATTCTATGATTCGATAGAAATTTCGGCATAATTAATGCACCTTAAAACATAACTAGGCCCAAAACATATGAAATCATTTTCCAAGTAACAAACAAAAAAAAATAATGTCATTATTTCTGAAATTTGATATTACGTGGGTTTAAAACGGGTTAAAAACGGTTTAAAGTGTTTTAAATCCGCATTTAAAACCATTTTTAATCCAGCGGGTTTAATGCATGTTTTTTAATGAATAATATGGACATAGGTTTTAATTATCGGGTTTAAAAATTGCGGATTAATTGGTAGCTGGATCGGGTGTAAAATTAACTTAGAGTTACACCCGGAGTGAAAAAAAAGTGTCTCACTTTATTTCCAAATAAAACTATGAATGAAATGAAAACTAACCTCAATAAGAAACCAACCTCAGTGATCTTTCATTATGTAAGCAATTAAAAATGTGGACAAACACTTGGGCCGCTTAGATTTGTTCTGTGCGTATCACACAATACTGCCCTCTAACCCTCATCACGTTCAGGCGCCGAAATTCCATGGAAATAGTCAAAAATTAAAACTGTATTCCTTCCTTTTATGCTTCCAAATACCGCAGCAAGGATGCATTCTCTGTTTTAGGCTGGCTTCTCTTTTTGCGACGAAAATAACATTTTCGAATGGCGGCCAACAAAGAAACAACCACAGATAGTATAACCCAAACCAAGCACCAGAGTATCATTCAAAGGCCTCACGTGAGGACTCTGTGTGCTTCTCCAATTAGAACGCCTCCAGCTACCAATTATGCGAGGTGGGTTTTGCCCTAAAGGCCACCGATTTTATATACACACATATTTGCCAGGCCCAGCCAACAAACTTTTGCTGTTTTCAAACTTTTGCGTCCGTTTCGTAACACCCCATATCCTGCAGCCATATACGAATCGACAGAGCGCAACAACATTAAACCACAAAAAGAACTTAAAATACAAAAAAAAAAAAGAAAAAAACAAAAAAAAAAAAAACTAGAATGCCGCCACTATCCGCTGAAAACTACCCCTTAGGGCAGAATTTGCCGGCGAGTCTCTCTTTCCCTTTGGAAGGTTTGTTATATTTTTTTCGGGTTTTGCGGAAACGGCAGCAATCGACCGCAAAAGAGTCATATAAACGGATCACCATCGCCACAAAACAAAAAAACAAAAGGCCTTCGCTGTTTTTGCCTTCTCGGCGAACGATAAACAATGTTCCGAAGGCCCGATCTCCGAAGATGATATTTGGCGCGCATGAGACGGTAATTAAAAGAAACACAGAGCCGGAGCTTAACAATCAATCACCATTAAATCACGGTCCGATAATTTGACATGGCTGCAAGACGTCAGCGAGAGGTAGATCCCGTCGAACGGAAACTCCGGTTTATGGGGGATTTTTGGAAATTAGTTCGGGTGGTGGCTAGCACGAGCCAAAATGTATATTTTTGTCTCTCCATTATTTTGATGCCTTAATGGTTGGCTGTCAATTCGAAAAGCTCAAACCGGCGGAATTATCGCCACCGGAACTATAATAAGTCACATCTATGAAATGGGTGAGTTCATCTATTGCTCCGGCAAAGATGTTGGATTGATGTAATTAGCCCGAGCTTCGTGGCTACCGTAATCTTAGCCTCGCCCCACCAATTGGCAATTATGTATAATTCTAGCAAGTTGCGCACGTTACGTGACTACATAGGTGTGGCTATACACTGCATAATGCAATTAAAAATCAATAAATAAAAACCGAGCGCACTGCAACTTGTTGACGCTGAATTTAATGGGGATAATTTATTTTATGTTACCTACTGCAGGTTGCCTGAGCGCAGCAGGTGTAGCTTTCATAAATGAGGGGCCAGTGATGATATTGTCACAAGCCTGGTGAGACCACATTAGTCAAATGTGAATGTGTTGATAAATTGGGGAGCATACGTACTCTGAGTGGTGCTTTTGTCACTGGATTATAGGCTTTAGAGAAGTTTTGGCGCGCTAATAAAGGGTCATTCATTTTTGGGTTTCGAAAGTAAAGCTAAATAAAACACACACAGCGATACATTTTTGATGAAAATTTTATTTCATTATAAAGTTCGGACTTTGCCATTAAATACGAAATACAATATCATTCAAAATACCGCCTCGGGAAGACTCGGAGCATGCCATTATAATTTTTAACCAATTGTTCGGACATTTCGGGCGGTATCTCGGCCATAACTTGAGTTATGTTTGTTTTTAATGCGCCTGGAGTTCGGGGATTATTCGCGTAAACACCGCCTTTTGCGTAGCCTCACAGAAAACAAATTTAGTAGTGTCAAATCGCATTATATTGGTGTCCAATTGACGTCGCCAAAACGTGAAATTACGCGACCAGGGAAGTTCTCACGCAATAAAGCCATAATTGTCCGTGTTGTTTGGTTTACTACCACTTTTGTAGTGAGTTTTAATAATTTTACCGCGTTGTTCGATTGTTAAGCGATCCACTATCGTAAATGTCAAACATTCAACTAATATTATGACACTTCAAATGACAGCTGAGTTTGACAGGTGTCAAATGCCCGCACTACCGACTTGAAACCACGAAATGAATGACCCTGTACTAAAAGCTCCCTTGGGAGGTACTCTATATATGGTTTTATGAGTTGTGCATGAATCTGTAAAACCATATCCTTGCCGACAATGCTGCCTGTCCCGCCTGATTTTTATCTAATGTCCTCTCGTCTAACCTTCGACGACATACGTATTCCGATCTTGGTTGCGACTTGCCTACGTATACTTCTTGCCGATACATAGCCCTAAACCCAAATGAAGAATTCTTATTCAAATTTATTTGGGGAGTCGGTCGTTTTAAGTGATGAGGCCTACTTTAGGATCGATGGATTTGTGGGATGAAATTCAACTGCACTATTTGCTGTTGTTACGAAGCATAACATTTTTGCCCAAAAACCTCCCATACACAGATGGCAGTCATCATTTGATAACCACAAGTGGGTATCAGTGAATATCACCGGTGTTGGCATACTGTACAACAACGAAATACTGAGTGGTTGCAACCGCTGTCCTTGTTGGCTGCCGACCATTCACAACAACAACATTAAAACCAATAAATAACTATAATAACAACGACAGAAACAGCAAAATCCGAAATAACTACAGCGGTAAAAAAAACAGCAAAAACATAGGCAGTAACAGTAACAACAAGTAGAATTTAGAATTAGAATTAGAATATTTTGATTCAATAGTTAGAATAGTGCTTACAGAGTTTACAAAACAAAAAATAAAAAAGAACGGCTTTTATGCCGTCTGCCTAGTTGCCAAAACAAAATTATGCTATCATGATATAAGATCTTTTTCTTTTAACTTTAAAAACTTTCATTAATAATCCGCTCTCTATAACCTAGCGCCAAATTACAGTATTGGAATAGTTTTTTAACTTCCATATCGTTAAGCAGTTAAGCAGCAGATTCTCCGTCAAAAAGTCGCTTCCAAATGAGTTCCTTCTATTAAGCAGTGATATAACTTGATTCTGCCTCAAAAAGTCGCTTCCAAATGAGTTCCTTCTATTAACAAGTTAACACCGCGAATATTAAGCATAAATAATATTCCCACGAATTATTCGCTGACGCTATGTCTGGAGAGTCATCGAATTGCAGCACAAAACCTATTGATCGTGAGAACGGAAATCACACGTCCGTCGCGTCCGAAACTTGAGCGCGAAGGTGAAGCTTATGTTTGAGGTATTTTCAAGATTGTTAAGTTAGTTAGTTTTAGTTTGACCGCAGAGCACGAAAGGTGCTAATAAATATTTACTTTTGTTTAAAAAGTCAACGTAAAGACTTTTAATTTACACTCTTTTAAAATAGGACATTTTCCCATAAAGTGAAAAGCATCTTCTCTTTCGAAAGAGATACACAATGTGCATAGGACTGGTAAATCCTCTCTATGTGGAATAAAGTTTAACTGGATGAGTTCTCCACGTAACTTGACCATCATCGATATCTCGTCGACGCCATTTTCATCTCGAAAATAGTTTTACTCTTCCAGATTATGCACGGAAAAAATTTTAAGATCAAATCAAGAAAAATGAGCGTAGAATCTCGAAAAGTTTGTCTAGTTTTAGAGCTTGGCTCAGGATTTACTAATTCACGACTTTTTATTCGCAATTCTATAAATTGTACGAAGTGAAGATATTGATTCTCAAAAGTCGCGAATCGCTACTTTTTATTGTCAATGATGCGATCAAATGAGAAATACAATAACGAATGAGAAATGCAATAACCAATCGCAATTTGACACAAATGGTTATCAGTTTGCTATTACTATGGATTGTGAATTGCGAAAATAGTTTGTAAATTACCACTTTTGTGTTGTAAATTCGGATTTCCTCCCTTAACAAATTACAACCATTTAGTCTTGAATTGCAACTCAAAAGTGTTGATTTGCGCACAAAAGCGGTAGATTTACCACTTCAGTAGTTGCAATTTACGAATTCGTAATGGTAAATTGAATCTTTTTTTTATCAATTTGCATTTCATATTTTGCAATTTACGATTCTTGAGTAGTGATTTGAGGCTTCACCGTATTAAATTGAAATTGTTTTATCGTGAAAATAGAAAACTTTATTCTCAATTTACAACTTATATCTTATGATTTACAAATCAAAATTCGTTGTTTAATTATTTAGGTTATTTTCGAATACATATTTAAAGTTACATTTTATAATTTGTGTCCTCCTGATATCCATGAAAAGCATACGGCGCCACATCGTCCGGAGACAACGGGATTTGTCAGGGGTGGTTTTGCGGTCTATGCTGAAATTTAAAATAAAAAAAAATTATTTAGAAGAACTTGCCATTGATACGAACCTTTACAATAGTTTTCGATTACATATTTTAGAATCCATTCCAATTTATACTTCCTTCTTATAGCGAGATGTACCTTCTGAAAAAATACGAATTTATGTACCTACTTCAGTTGTTTTTGTATTATTCAATATTAAGATATATTCCAAAATTCTTTACAATTTGTTGGTTCTCACTATCACTACGAATGAGTTATACTTATAAATAACTTTGACCCGACAAGAACTGTTTTTGAATACCGACTGTCCGACTCTAATGAAGCCAAATGCGGATGGTTGGAGCTGTCCATGCAGAAAATGAAAGGACTTAAAAGGATTTCTTTACATGGACCATGGACATGCCATGACGTTTCGTTTTTTGTGGGCTACCTATACGCACAAAAATTCCACACATCGGGCAGTTAATTCCACAAACAAATATTTTGCAATTCACGATTTCTCTACGTCATTTTACGTTTCCAATTTACATGTGTTAAATTATTAAAAGATTTCATTGATTCATCACTCAGTGTTTGTAAATCAGCAAATACTTTTTGCAATTTGCGATTGTGAAGTAGTGCCTGAGAAATTGACCCGTGGAAGTGGTAAATTGCGCCAAACAATATCGCAAATCATTACAAATAAAAGAAGCTCGAATTAATACTTCTAATCGCAAAATTTAACAAGCAGAATTTTGTATTCTACGCCGTTTTCAATGTCGAATTACGAATTTTTATATCAATCCAAGAAAAAATCGTTGTAATTTGCAACAAAGATATAATTCGTGAATTGCAACTTAAAATTTTGCAATTGGTGATTTTCAATTCTTTCCGTGTGATTCAAACGAGACTACAGGTTTCTATGGAGTGATCCTGTGGCGTTGTTCAAAAATCTCTCTCTGCATTTTAAGTCAACTTCCGAAACAAGCTGGTGCAGCAATCTTTTCCAATCATCGTAGTCGATTAAATTATTTCAGATTGAGATCCATCTCGCCAGCAAGATTTATCCATTCAGCAAACCAACTTGTTTTTGAGCCAACTTGAAGAGCCGCTATTTTCGGGATCCGGTGATTTTCCATCTTCAAGATTTTCAGCACGTAGTCAATTTGCATTTTTAGCGTTCTAATGAAGAGAGGCGATAAACCTGTTTCCAACATAATCACATAGTTAGGCACATTGGTTGGCAGTCGAAAAATTCGCTTAATAAAGTATCGCAACAGCTTCTCCACGGTTTCATATTTTATCGCTCCCCATACTTGTGCTGTATAAAGTAAAATAGATCCGGACACAGCTTCAAATGTTCTAAATTTGCTGCTATGGGCAATACTTTTATTGTAAAAACATCTGTTCCACACTGGCCCTGACAGTACTCTTCGCCTCAGTCAGCTTCCCCTTCAGGTGCCTCTTCATACTTAAGTTCTTTGTGAAGTGAACTCCTAGGTATTTGAACTCATTAACAATTTCAATCCTTTCATTGTTGTAATACCATTTTTCATTTGCACAGTGTCTGCCTCCTCCGTTCTTGAAAATCAAAGTTTTATATTTTTCTAAATTAACTATCAGGTTCCAAAGGCTGCAATATTTGAACTTTTTTATTATGCTGACATGATCTGCATTGATTGATTTACATAAAATACAACAAAAGTTGGATCTTGTACTGTTTTTGTAAACCGTGAAAATCAATGATCTATACAGATCATTTGAGCATAATAAAAAAGGCCTATTGATACAGCCGGTTAATCATGAGCTGCAATGATTCCGGTGATGATGCGAAAAGAACAATGCCATCCGCGAAAAGCAATGCCTTCATTGTATGACCTGCGTATTCAATGCCGCTAGGTAGAAAGTCTACCAGGTCATCAATAAATAAAGCAAACAGACTTGGGCTCATTGTACAACCTTGTCTGACGCCTGATTCCGTTCTAAACCAACTAGACATCTCTTCACCATTCCAAACTGACCCCACCGTGTCCATAAAAAGGTTTTTATATCCCTTTATAACCCGACACCATAGAGCTTATAGATAAGAGCTTGCCTATCCACTGTATCAAATGCGGCCTTAAAGTCGACAAAGAACGTGTACAACTTCTTCCCTTCATAGAGAAAATAGTCCGCAATACTTCTTAAGACAAAGATGTGGTCAATCGTTGAATAGCCTGGTCTAAACCCTGCCTGGTACTCCTTTAACCGCTTATTATCAGCAACCCATTTATTTAGTCGTCTTTGCAAGATTAAGGTGAAGATTTTGTATAAGGCATCTAAAAAAGCAATACCTCTGTAATTGGACAGTTCTGACAAGCTTCCTTTTTTAAGGTTTGGAAAAATTACAGATTCCCTGAATTCTTGGGCTATAAAACCAGTTTCCAATATGTTTCCGCATATTAATGTTAACCTGTTAATCACCTCCATACCATACCATACTTATAAAACTCAGCTGATATCCCATTCGAACCTGCTGCTTTGCCATCCTTTATCCTTGCCACCGCTGAAATTACCTCCTGTTTAGTGATGACAGCATCCAGAACTTCATTGGTAAACCGATGAGGTGCATAGTGGAAATTAACTCTTTTCTGAGCAGGATTCAATAAGTCTTTAAAGTGCGTAGCGAGAAGATTCGCGCTTAGCTTACAATGGATAGTACAGTTTTTACCGTTTAAATATTTTACTAGCCTTTCGAGCTTTTACAACCGGCTACCCACTTAGACTTGGCCTCATAAAATGCCGCTTTTTTTTCTGTTACACAGTGATTTATAATCCATATTTGCCTGCAGATATAGGTTATTGAAACAGCCTTCACATGATTTCCTATATGCTCTCCACCAACCAAAAGATAACTCTCTGGCTCTTTTACATTCCCCGTCACACCAAGGGGCAACATAGTTTTCTCGACCGTTTCTGTTGATACAGGTGACAGGGTAGGATGCTTGGATGATTTCATCAAGCTGACTGAGGTTGACGTGATGTACCGTTTGTAGAGAACAACAATTACAACAACATCAACAACAAAACCAAAACCAATCCAGCAACAACAAAACGAATACCAATAACAACATTAACAACATAAAGCTATAATAACACTACACTCATCAGACGTTTTAATGACCCGTCACATCGCTTGTCGTATGCAGACTAGCATACTGGCAAAAAGATTAACTTGGGTCAGGTGGTAATATCCTTATCAGAAAGTCTTATTTACTAATTTTAGCTCTTTATATAGAAATTCTATAACGAGCTATCTTCGCAATTGCGAAAAGCACCCGTTCCAGTTCAGTTTTTATTCGGCCAAACAATTCGCATCTCACCACCAATGGCGATAATGAGGACAGGCCCTTAGTGTGGTTAATAGTACATTTACAACGCACCTAAATTCATCGTTTCGGCTAAATTCAACATTTCAGTCCAAATGTCCAGCATTTCGCCATACATTTCCAAATGTTGAATTTCAGTGAAATGTTAAATTTCATCGCTGCATTTGTAAGTTTGTCAAATCGAACAAACCTCTTTACAAATTCCGCACATCATTTATTGACTTTTCAGCCCGCTGACAAAAAAAAAAGTAGCTGTCAACAAATCATCAAATTTTCATCGCGTACTCCATACCTCTACATTGAGCCAACAATATATTTAATATATCTGAATTAGCACTTAAATTCATGGTCAAATTAATATACGTAGCTAAAAAATGTTTTTTAGGTTCAACCACATCTGACTTCTAAACAGAAAAAAAGGTCAGTAATTAATTCTGACACTAGCTGTCATTTGAAATGTTGAAGTTTCAGTGGGAACGCCAAACTGGATTTCGAAATTTGTTTTCCGAAATGTTGAATTTAGGTGCGGTGTAAATTTACTATAAGTGTGTGAATTAATATTGTCCTCATTTTTAAAACGTTTTTTGAACGTATTTTGACGCATTTTCGACCCCTTTATTTGGTTCGTTTTTAACACGTTTTCGAACCGGTTTTAAAGCATTTATAGTTCTTATTAACGTCTCAAATGTTATACAGGATGCTGCAGGGTAGTTCGAAATTAACCTTTAAAAATGAAACTGAATCGCGGGTCTCTGCGAATGAAAAAAGGTTTCATATGAATCAAGTGTCACAACCTACCAATATTCGCTTGTTCTCAGTTCACTATTCGCTCTTAAGTGAATAGTCCCTTACGGAGGTGCGCAGAAATGCGAAAAAGGTTAGATTCCGTTTAAAACGGAATATAAGAGTTAAGTATTGACATTTTATTATTTTTTTTATTTTTCCCACATTTCGTTCTAGAAGAGGGAAGATTCCCCCTTTCCCTTTTGATACAATTTTTGCTTAAAATCCACCACAAAGAGGGGAATTCCCCACGAACTGGTAACACTGCGCCAATATCGAGAAGGCCACACAAATCCATGATCAACGAGTTTTTATTGCCGCAAATTGATGAAACACGGCTCGCGTGACAATTTGACGGATGCTCTTCTGTGGTTGCCTAATGCTTCGTATTGGCGATTTGCAAGACTGCCCGATTTGACAGTTCCAGGCTTCTTTCTTTGAGGCTTTTTGAAGTCACGGAGAAAAAGGCACAGACTCTCGAAGATCCTCTCAATTCGAATATCAGAAAAGAGTGCGATAACTTATCGCCCGAAGCTCTGGCCAAAAAAATTGGAAAACTACAAAAAGAGCCCAAAAGACCATCATTCATCAACAGAGGCCGCGCCCGCTTGACCGATATCAACTTCAAAAAATATAAAGAACAAGCTTAAGGGTTCAAAAAATATTTAAAAGAAGAATTATGATATTGAGCCGTTTCTTTTTTAAGCTATATCGGAACAAGCGAGTGTTTTTGGGTCACCCTATATATGACAGTTCCATGGCACTTCCATTAATCCTCTTTCTTCTTTGAATTACCGATAAAGAAAGGCGACCGCAATTTACCAGCGTCGCACCGAAAGTATAAACGTACAATGTTCAATAGGTGAGCGAGCCATCTGTTGGAGTTTATTGAAATTACTTTTTATTTTGACACTGACAGCTTACTGAAAAAGTGACAGAAAAACGTGTCGAAATTTATGAAATTATTTTATTTCAATTTATCGACAATGGAAACAAGTTTTGAAAAGGAAGAAACTTCAATACATCAAGAACGCCTGCTGTACGCAACATTGTTAAAAAAGTTTGTGAAGTCGGCATGCTGACATAAGTCCTGTCATAATAGCTCTCTGTGATAAACAAATATATACTCAGGTTGGGGAGTGCTTCCTAGTGTGGCTTTTAAAGGCGGCATTGTTGGCCCATATTTCCTTGTGAACGCAGATGACAGTAACGTTAGGACTAACAGAGGGCGCTACGGTGGCATGATAACCGAGCTAGCTCTTGACACAAATTGAAGAATATGAATTGAACGACCTTTGATTCATGACAATATGTTCCACAAAAGCCGTAGAAAAACCCTCTATCTTTTGCGCAGAAAGTTCCACCTCTTGTGTGCTCTGCGGAGCTGCCTAACACTAGTTGTGGTATCCTTATAAAATCTCTGACCGTTGGTGCATTATTGATATTGAAAAATACTTGCTCACCATAAAAGTCGGTAAATAATAAGTCTGGTACTAAAAGTACAATTTGGTGTCCAAAACTCAACCTATTATGTTGACCCTTTGTCGACGACATGTATTTCATTAGGAAAAAATTCACTCCTCGATTTTTTTTTTTTGTAAGGCGATAAAAAAAGGATCCTAGCCCTTTCTGAGACGATTTTATTAATATTTTCATGTAAATTAGTGTTTGCAGTCACTGCGTCACAACTCACCCGGTTGATTTATGTTCCAACGCGAGACCTAAATCCTTATTTTGATGAAGCCTAGATCTGGACAGCGTACACTCGTATCCACACCCAAAACGAAGCGATAATAACAATATCGATCCTTTGGGGCAATTCCATCGAATCAATATCAATCAATCAAAAGCGGTTTCGTTGGAGGGCGGTAGGCATACTACGTAGACGCTCGCTGAATATATTTGACCTGGCGAGCGGGTGTGCGCTGCTCTGTATTGCTTCATCACGACAGCCGCGCCAGCCAGGACATCGTACCAATAGTTCGTGATCTGATCGTGACCGATTTGATGATTTATTACAAATTGAAGTCGAGTTTTTAATCGACGAGCGATGGCGAGGAGGGCGCTTCGATCCGATGATGGATTGCATTTCGCAGACAGTGTTTTTGGCGCGTAATTTATGAGTGACAGCTATGGTGGCGGGTATTTTGAATACTGATTAGGTGCGCAAATGGAAAACTTGGCTCGGCTCGATTACCATTTAAATTGGAACAAAGCTGGCGTGGATGCACTGCTGGAATCTGTGCAAATGCCTGCCTATCTGAAGGACGATTAAGGAATTATGGTTCATTATTTTATTACATTGCGTGATTACTTATTCAGGCTGGGTATGGGGTGTGTAAGGTGTGCCGTGTGTATGTGGAACGGAACGGAACCACTACTTGTGAGTTGTGACCCAAAAGGAGTCTGGAATTGAAGTCCTATGGACGGACGGAGACTATGGCTGCTGCTGATGGTAGGTAATGACGCTGGTAGTGGTGGTGGTGATGGCGGCGTTGATGTTTGTGGCCGGGCGAATGATGAATCTCTCTCCTATGCAGAGCGAATTGATTCCCCAGCTAAATTACAGTCATTTTCACAATTTTCTAATTATTTAATCGTCTTAATCGACTATTATTGATTTTGATGAGTGCTAAAGAGCATCTTTAGGGTGCGTGAGAAACTGTTGCCAAACAGGATACGAGTCGAGATAATCACGCGCCAGCACGTGGCATTTGGTTCGGGGAAATCCCATAATGAAGACATACCACGGTTGGTCGTCGAGTAGTCTCCCCAGTCCGCAACTCCCCATTCTAACCGAGTGTGTGCCTTGATTGGGGATGTGATGTGATTATCCTTCGGTGAGCATGTGTTGCACTTCGAATTCGATTGCGGATCGCGCATTATGTCAATTAAGTTGCCTGAGAAGTGCCATTACGCTCATGGGAAAGTGTTTTTGTTGTGCGGCAATCAAGCGGTAATCGGGCGATTATTTGGCCAGCAAACGCGTTGGCATGTGATTTGTGTGCGCTTGGTATGGGAATCTCCTTTCGAGTGAAGGATAATTGGACAAGAGTCCGAGGTGCGTTTGAATGAGTTTTCACTTTCGCTGTCGCCGCTTACGGAATGTGCTCGTGGCGTAATTTGGATAAGTGTGCTTTGTCCGTTTCGAGTTGATTTTTAGAGGAAATGAAATGGTTTTGTTGTGGGCGCTGGAATTATAGGATATAATTGAATTAAGGGCAATCAAGTCACGAATGCGTTTGATGGTAATTTTGTCATAGTTAAACGGATGCATGATTGGAGGAGTGTACGGAAATTGATGACTGAATTATTGAAACTGATAATGTGGAACTTGTGTGAACGTGATACCAAGTGTCACCAACGTTTTTCGATATCCCAAATATTTGGTATAAGAATCGCCGGTGTAGGCTGTTCAGACTGAGGTAAACCTAAAAATTTATGGATTTATTAAAATTTTCCAAATCCTTGTAGCATCTGAGATGCAGCACTCAAACCAGATCAAGTTAATAACGAAACTAGTTAGTTCATTTGGTACACATTCAAGTTCAATACTCGAAATTGAACAATAACTTTGAAACCAATTGGTGCTTTTTAACAAATTCCCTTTAGGCGAGTTCATTCCTAAAACTTACAAAAATTAACATCAAATTTAACAGTTGCAGAAGTCCATTGGCTGAAATCGTTTTTTATAACGCTTCCTAATTAGTAGATTTTTGTAAAAAAACAAGTAAAAGTGTTATCATCGGACTGGCCGATGCTTTGATACCCTCACTGCATACAAGTCATGGACAATTGGTTTTGTATGGGAGGTACCACAACTACTTGACCGACATAGCAAATTTTTAATACCGACCTAACGACGATAAAAATAAGTCCTTTCACCAAACTTCATTCGTCTAGGTTGATTCCTTTGGACGCTATCGTGTTTTCAACAGGCAGATAGACACATGGGTCAAATATTGATTTTGTATGGGAGGTACCAGAACTACTTGACCGACATAGCCCAATTTTAATATTAACTTGACGATGATAAAAGAAAGTCCTCTTACAAAATTTCACTTGCCTATGTCGATTTGTTTCCGCGTTATACTGTTTTCAACAGACAGGGAGACACATGGGTCGAATATTGATTTTGTATGGCAGGTACCCGAACTACTTGACCGACATACCTTATTTTTAATACCGAGCTAACGACGATAAAAATAAGTCCTTTCACCAAACTTCATTCGTCTAGGTTGATTCCTTTGGACGCTATCGTGTTTTCGATAGGCAGAGAGACACATGGGATTTTGTATGGGAGTTACCCGAACTACTTGACCGACATAGCCCATTTTCAATACCAACCTAAAACGATAAAAATACGTTTTTTCACAGAATCTAATTTGCCTATGTCAATCCCTTTGGGCGCTATCGTGCTTTCAACAGACAGACGGACAGACAGACAGACGGATAGACAGACAGACGGACGTGGCTTAATCGATTATGAATGTGATCCTGATTCAGTATATATATACTTTATAAGGTCTCTGGTGACTCCTTTCTGGCGTTACAAATGTAATGACAAAATGAATATACCTTCCTGTGGAGGGTATACAAAATACATAGGAGAAGGTGGGACACTCAGGAACCCGTGGTTAATTACGAAACTAGTTTAACTTTGTATAGAAAACGAATATAATAATCAACATATTCTCGGCAGTTTGGTAGCACTTAAAAAACAAGCATGTTCCCGTTTGTCCCGAGCGGTTTGCTTTTTAACTCTGCTTTATGCAAATGTTTTGTGTTTTGGAGGAGAAATGTAATATACATATATCTTGTAGATTTTACTACTAGTTTCAATGAGGCTTTTGTGAAAATTCAGTTTTTAACTTAACAAAAATTGCGAGTTTTCTTATAAATTGGCGATGGGCTACTTACAAACTTTTTTTAAAGTGTCAGTTCTTTTATTTTCTTTCTCGTCTGTGTGAGGGTATTATTTAAAACTATTTAAAAATATAATAACATATTTTTAAATGAACTGTTGTTTTTGTAGGTCGTACGATAGTATCCTGTTTTATAGAATCCAAAACTAAATTAAATTAAAAACGTTGAGTTATAAAACGAAAATAGGGAAAAATGTCAGTATACTCCACACTCTACCCTACTGAAGAAATAATGGAGTGGGCTCGAACTATTTGAATATTAAAGATATCTAACTTATCTATGTGTGTGTGTTTATTTTTACCAACATTTAGTTGAATTGCCTTAGCCGGTACTGTTGGACTAGATATTTCTTCATAACCGATTTTGACTGTTGTTTTAGTAAGAGCTGCAAACTTCTTTTCAAAATTACAATTTAAAATATTTAAAATTTTTGGTAAATATTTCGATTACTTGTTTTAATCAGAACAATAGCCGTTATGAATATTTTAAGTTGTGAAAGCTCCTCAAGAGTGGTTCGAAAGGACGCAATCAAGTTTGTTTTTGCACTTTTGATCAATTTTTCCACAGGTGTTCCGCAAGGCTCAATTCTTGGGCCAACCCTTTTACAATCTGTAGCCGAGTTTTGCTGACGCAGCATTTTTGATAGATTTAGGTACGATCTTTTGACAAAATGATGGCCCGGTGCAAGAACATACTAAGTGCATCTTTGCTATTTTTCGGGAGAGGCGTTTGAAGTTTTTTGAATAAAAGACTAGCGATCGCTTTAGGTGTTATCCTAATTGCAATTTTAGCTCTGTTTTCAAGGTTTTGGTTCTTTGCATGAACAAATTTAAAAAAAATAAAAGCACGATATGGGAATTCTGAATGTATACATAACTCAAAACTATACTAATTGCACTTAGGTTGTTTTTGCACGGTTGTACACAATGTGTACTTAATACTGAATAACGACCCGCCCCCAAGAGTAATGAAAAATTGCATCAAAGGATTGAGGTTTTGCGAAAATTGAACCAACTGTCTTCGCTTTGGGCATTATTTCCTAATTTTAAAATCGTTTAATTTTAAGGTTTTTTTTTGAAAAAACGGTTGAGCCTGCAAACTCTTCGACAATAATCCAGCACACTCACCACTGGAGCGAGTAAAATCCCGCTGTAACAAAATAAGACTTGCAGAAACTGAGTTATAATTATTGCTATTTAAAGGGTTTTTGAATAAGAACGGGTTGTTGTTAATATGTAATAAAACAACGAAATTCTCTTTTGTTGGAAAGGCCCAATTATACCATTGCCCACCGCAGCTTCTCATACGGGCAATTACTCAGTAGAATACGACTTCAGAAAACCGCCCCTTGAAAAAGTCTTTCGAGGTGAAATCGCACGATCTTGGTGACCGAATCACGTCAGCTCTGCTAGAACCGTACATTCATGCAGAATGTTTATCGTGGCGTATGCTGTGTGGCACGCAGCCACGTCCTTCTGGAACCACAAGTCGTTTACCTCCATATCGTTTAATTTGGGGCAATAGAAGTCACTTAACATCATTCTGCAGGCGTTGATGATGATGGTCTCACCAACATCATTTTCAGGAAAAAGAAGTATTGATCAATGACGCCGCCCGGCCTGCCCAAAATCCGAACCAAACAGTTACATTTTGTGGATGCCACCTGGTAAGCCGCGTGTGGGTCGACGTGATCCCATAGTCATTCATCCAAAAATGCTTCTCGTCGCTAAAGATGATTTTTCGGTCCTCTTCCAAACGCACAGTCAGAGAACAAACGGCGTTGTCTATGGTCATTAACTTTGAGCTCCTGGCTCAGTTCGATCGTATACGGGTCCCAAGCCCCAACACAAAATTTACAATCTGCCGAATCCTTTTGCTCTCCTGTACACTTTCACGGACAGCGGCAATGTTCTTGATCTTTCGTTTCTCTGACGTACGCGTGTTGGCGGATTGTTTACCGACCGGTTGTCTCGAAACTTTGGAGAGTCGACTTTGAAGGGCCACCAAGTCAGCCGTAAGATCGGTACAACCCGGGAAACGTTTGCGCAGACCAACTTGCATTAAATACAATTAAAAAAAAATACAAATAATAAAAATAATAATAATTGGCGCAACAGGTCCGTAGGGACCCTAGGCCTAGCTCCTCACAACCATTCGTCTTGTGTGAGTTTTTACTTTTGGGAGTTTTTACTTTGGGCTCAAAATGAATGACCATAATTTTTACTTTTGGAAGGGATCTACAATTTTATGCCGAGTCCAAACGGCCAATTTAGAAGCTCTTTCATGACAGTTATACTCTCGGATGTTTGTTAGACGTACGCGAGAGGTGGCGCAGTGAAAAAAACCTTAAGTTGGAATTTGGGTTTTCTCGGGATTCGAACCTGGGATAAATACAATTGTTTGTGTTTATTTGACAAACATGACATTTGCTACTAACCACGGTTGCCTTTTTAGTGACTTTGTCGCTATATCTAGTGGAATTTTCAAAAGTTTTAGTATTCGAGTTTGACACTTGCAAATTGCAATATTCAATTTGATTTTTGCGTGTTGTTTATTGTTTTGTTGTTCAAAATAAAAATGTTGTTAAAATTGAATTTTATTTTTTTCATTTGTAGGTAGTGAATATTTTTTTTTCTAGTGATTTTTTTATTAAATTTTACCATATCTGGTGGATTTTAGGTTCGAGTTAGTGACTTTTTTTTAAGTTAACGGCAACCCTGCTACTAACTAAAGACAAAATAAAATTCTTATTTTAGTGAAATCGGCCAGCTTATACAATACCAATTTAAAGTTTTTTGAAAGAGGGCAGATGCGATTTCTGTTCGCCCACTAAAACTTGACTTGCAATCCAATTAGGTATGTCACATCCCACAACTCTTAGATGGTCCATGTTTGAGCCACTGTCTGAAAGTTTTTCGTCAGAATAGAGAAAAATAGTGTCCTCGCATGAGGAAGAAGAACACACACAAGCAGTTTCAAACAAACGACAACGGAGATAAGGGCGACTATACTTATAATCCTGTAATTGAATACCACCAGACCCGAGTATGCCATTAACTGGGATTATATCAATGTACATTAATTGAAAATTACTAAACACTAGCACTTTTCTTGAATGCTTAGATACAATTTCCTGCTCTAGTGTACGAGTACGCAATGGATTACCGCAGGTGAGGAAATGACTACTGCAGGTAAATAGCACGTATTAAGATATTAATCGCATCCTGCCACCTTATTGCACCAAATAAGTAGTACAATTTAATCAAGCACCAGCAATCGGATCTTTAGTACATCTATCATTAAATTAATGACATGTTGGTGTGGTTGGTAATGGTCATATATCCTGAATAAAGTGTTTTCATATGTGTGCCTATAGACTTTCAGGGTAGGAACTGATTATTACCTGATTTTATGGATTTATAAAAATGCCTGTCAATTCTACCTTGATTTAATTTGCTGATGGATGAAGAGAGGAACTGATTTTTTTATATTGTGTAATTGGAATTATCCTACAGAACCTGAATAAAAAAAAAGTTCATCGGGCATTTCGAAAGGATTGCAGTTAATTAAAATTGCAATATCATTACGAAAGCTAATTTTTATTTGTCACTAATTGAATAGCAATAGTTTAAGCTGCTAAACAGCTGTAGACAAAGAAACATTTTTGGCATTGATATTATGGTGTTATTGATTCGTTTTTGAACGATATTTTGGGCGGGTCTTTTGACGCCTTTTCGTACTTTAACGCGTTTTTAAACACGTTCTTTCATTGTCTTTTTGACGAGTGAGTAGAACATCATTATTCGACGTTATTTTTTAAATTTGTTGACCCCTTTTTTTAGTGCGTTTGTGGAAACGTATCTTAACGAGCTCTTGGATGACTTTTTTAATGAGTTTTTTGCCGAGTTTTTCGATGCGTACTTTAATAAGTTTTTGAACACTTTTTTGTCACCTTTTCGAACCGTTTTTAGACTGTTTTTTTACGCTATTTTTGACGTATATATATGCCGTTTCCAAAGGCTTTCTTAATTCTAAAGCCGATGCCGATGTATACACCTAACCAGCGATATAGTTTTATTTAAAATTTCATCCAGTCCGGTTTTCGTCCGAAGAGAAGTTGCACAATCGCCCTTTTACTTTATGTCGATGACATTCGGAAAGCGATAAATGGAAACTGTCTTACATTTCGAACATAATAAGATTTTTCAAAAGCGTTCCATTCGGTGGACCACATTCGGTTTGTTATGGTTAACCCTAGTGCCCACTAGTCGGCACTGAGAAGTGTCAACCCACAAGTTCAGTCCCGAAAATTCAGCTACTATATCGAATGCAAAATGTTGCCCTGAAGTCTGTCAGTTTTTGACATTGGAAAATATTTATCTTTTGCTGAACAAAATAACACTTTTTCCCGTTTACTGTTAAAAATTAATGAACTCAATTCTGGGTTCGAATAGCGTCGTCCGTGAACGAGCATAACGCGACGGAATTTGTTTTTGTTTCTCATGTAAAATCAACTTAATTCCGTGAACGTGTAACTCGTTCACGGAAATGTCGATTTGACCCCTGATCTTGTGCTTGCCATATTGCAAATAGTTGCTAAAAGTATATTATAGCTGATGAGTTTGAAAATTAATGAATTGACAGCGAACTGACAGCAAAACCCAGCACTGAATTCTTGCCCCACAAATTTACAGTGTTCAGTTCAGGGCACAACTAGGGTGCCCTAGAAGTCATGTCAAGCACAGGTTTTCGGAACCAGGGTCAGTTTAGTGCTATATCGAACACATAAGGGTTAACGACAAACAAACGTCGTTGAAAAACTATTTAAATACAATTTTAATTTTCTTCACCTACAGTCAAACTAATACATTCATTTGTAACAATGCGTGCGGCAGAAGGAAATCAACTGTCCACGACTAATATAAAAAACACTCTTTTTTTCGCATTTTACATGTTTGTTATATCCGTCGTGGACGGGTCTTCTTTCCTTGAAGTATCGGCAGAGGTGCCACAAGGTTCCATCCTAGAGCCATTGTTGTTCTCTCTACATGTCAATGAACTTTTTCGAATCATAAAATATTGTAATATGCATTTATTTGCCAATGATGTCTAATTATTTTGGTGCTGATAGTACTAATGAAGCTATTCAAAACTTAAACGAAAACTTAGAAACCAGTAGGTTAAAACATAACTTGACTCTAAATTCACACAAGCTTTATTTCCTTCCATGAAATTAAAATGGAAACATCAACCCTTCGCCAATCAAATTAGAACAATTCTCTATGGAAGACATTCATAGATTCATATGGGTAGAAATTTGGGTTTGGAAACGTCTAACTTGGAATGGAAGTTACGACCGGAAAGGTAAAGCTCAGTGCCCGTCTAAACTAAGATGCCCTTTACTCTTACCAATTTCGTCGTTCGGTTGGGAAGTCCTTTTTTGTAAAGTTGACTACAACAGTTGGCACAAATTAAATGTAATATACAACAATCTAGAAGGGTACGTCTTTGACAGCAGATATTTCAAGAATATTTCTAGGTAATCAAAGCAATAAATTGGTCTCAGTTTTAATAATCTAATTACAATTGGGTCGCTAACTCTACTTCACGGAATTGAAAGAACAGGGCCCTCATTCTGTAACTTTTCACATGATTATCGTCGAAACGATAGACCTCCAAAACTACCAACCAAGTGCTAAAATTACAAATTTGAGAGCTTAATCCAGTTCATTTTCGAAAAATATAATGAAAGCTGACGTTTGTCAAAAATTTCGACCGGAATATGATTTATTTTGGTGATCAAAGTTTCAAAAACGGTATCGCTTAGACGATCGTTAATATACGGAATCTGCCCCCAGGTCATCCAGACTATCTGTACAACCGACTTAAATTCGCCAGCTCACGGAGGACAGCTGTTTTAATTCCGCCTAGGTTTAATCCCTTACAATTTGAATGCATATTTTTCGTCTATGCAACTCTCTCATGGAACTCCGAATCACTTATAGAAGTTCCATAAACGCAAGCGAATTCAAAACAACTCTTTTTAAATACTTGGCCAGTGATAAGCTATAGATAAAAATATGATGATAAGTTTAAGATAAAAAATAAATTTTACGTATTTTAGTTTTATATGTAATTTCCTTAATATAATAATCAAATTGTAATCATTCTGTTTCCCAATATAAAAACACTCGAAGCACTCAACAATTACTTTATTAAACAATTCACAATTCATAATATAATTGTAAAATTCCTGTGAAACTATTTCGTTTAAATATTAACATGAAATATAATTCCAAATAATGAACAATAGTAAAAAGAAGCAAATATCACCACAATTGCCATTGAATAATTTTGTTCATTTGATATATTTTCTTAATGTTTACGTTAGGGTAGAACTGGGTAATACCGGTCCTTTCAATAAAAACTCAAATAAAACGAAATTCGTTCTTTAAATAATACTTTGACTTCACTTTTTATTAAATTCATATATTTTTCTATTATTATAAACATAAATAAAGCTAAATGAACTAAACGGAAAAAAGTTGTAATAAAATAAAAAAAGGTCTAAAATGACCGATGCATGGTCGGGTAAATCCGGTCAACAATTCTGGTAATGGCGGTCATTTACAATAAAATACAATATTTAAATTATATTAATATTTATTTTTAGTTTTCGCGTAAATCGCATATGTAGCCAGATGGACTGTCCAAACCTGAGCATTCAGCGTGAGCCCAACCTGCACAGCGTGTGCACCTGTACCAAATCTTGTTGTTGCGTCCAAATTCTCCACAAATTAAACATTTGTTGCTACCATCTCCTAAAGAGTCATCAGAGTTATCATCCACAATCATTCCAGACTCGGATGTAGACTCTTGAAGAATCTTTTTCGTCACCTCCCGAACCGCTTTTCTTTTCTTATCAGGCACTGGCAATACCTTTTTGCCCTTCTTTTTTTTTGTAGCTGCTCTTTTAAGTTCTTTTTCTTCCAAATTTTGTTTCATGGGTGTCGATGTTAGCAGAGTAGCGTGTTGTTTATCCCTGCATTTCCTAGTCTGATTAGCCACCTTTTTTTTGTTGGCACCGGGAGAAGATCTTTTATGGTTTCGTTCAAGGCAGCAAATGAAGTCGATGGGGCCGAAATGGGCGAATTTTCCAAAGCTTGCAAAACAGGGTTTGGAGTTTGTTCTCTAACTGGTTGGATGAATTTAATAACTTCTTCTGTTTCGTTAAGTAGCGTTTCAGATGGAAGGAAGTCTTGGTCAGAAAAGACGCACGGATTGATCGGGAAAATTCCAGTTGCTCTGAATCCAGATTCTCCCTAGGGAAGAGACTTGCCTTACTTGTAATGATGTGCACCCATAAAAAATTTTGGCGAGATGTTTGATCTGTGTTGCAATTTAATTTTCCTGGCCTTTGTTAAAAACCGTGTGTCGCCCCAGACATGGCTCACAGAAGTTTTTCTTTTTTAGGCGTTCTTGCAGTGTCGAAAATGCTATTTTAACAGACATCGTTTTTTGGCATCGTTTATAGCCACCTCCGACCACGAACCTCTGGAAGTGGTTCTTGACTTAGGTGTTCCCATTTTGATACACCAAAAAAGAACAAAAGAAACCAATTTGTCAACTTTTTTTATGAATAGGTAATGCCGGTCAGTTGACCGGGACTACCCACACGGGAGCGTCAAGGAAAAAAAAATTACAGTGAAATTTTAAGTTAAGAAAAACAAAGTAAAACCGATTCAGATTGTTAATAAAACACAACATAAAGTATGTTAAATATCGCTGTATTTATAAGAAATAAGAAAAAGTACTCTCTATTTTCTGATCACCTTTTCTTATAACAAATTGACCGAAAACGCTAAAAGATCCGTCACTTCCAAAGGCCACAACTAAACTAAACAAACATCTGTCTGGTATGAAAACAATCTTCGGGGGCACTAACACATGCAAAGAGTTGGTGAGTCAATGTTCCCATTCTCGAGGGTGACCGGTATTACCGACTGACCGGCATTACCAAGACGTAGGGTAAACGTCTTAAATACAATAAGAATTTAAATGAATTAAAAAACAAATAATGAAAAACTTCTAAGATACAGAACATTTATATGTTTTTGCATTCAAAATATTTCATAATAAACATCGTTTTTCAATACAGAACTGTTCATTATTCAGGGTTACTGTGATCGTGAATAACTTCCGATGGAAATGTTTCTCTTGTCAGCAATACAAATTAGATTGCTGAATTGGAAACATTCCGTGGGAAATATTATTTCCGATAGGGGTGAATATAATGAACGGATGATCACCGTAAATATGAATGACTTGCGAATAATTTTTCCAGTGATTTGGAAAACAACCTTAACCAGAGCGAATCGATTTGACCTACGACAGTTTATGATGCACAAGCTGTAGTGAGAGTTATATTCTCAAATCTGAGTTAATCAATTCACATACATTTATTTTTGCTTTCGGACTTTTTTGTTTAAAGCTAGAAATACATTGGTTGTCTCAATCTTTTTATTTCCAACACTTAATGGCCTATTAAGGCTAATAAAGTAATAACTCTTTAACTATCCCGCAGGTGTTAGTTCTGAACAAATAATCGTAACAAATAATGTCACAAGTTCATTTATTGTAATTGGTTAACATTTGTGCAAGAAAATGTACATTGAGAATTGATTTGACTTATTACTATTATTCTGAAAAAAAAATATATTTTAAATATTTTAGCAAAATTCGATAAGCTGTTTCTTAAAAAAGATTTTGAAATCGGACACAACCTATAACTAAAGCAGAACCTATTAAATATAGTAAAGCATAAAGATATACAGTTCTGTCCCATATATTGCATGATGGGAGCGATGTAAACAATAACAAACACATGAACTCGTATGAACGAGTAACATGAATCACTGTCGATACCGATCGAATGCCACTTGACACTCTATGCTATCTAGGGCGATTCAATGTGACGTAATGGTTCTTCGCGTTCAGTGTGAATGCATTGAATCACTACATCAGTAGCACATAAGTAGTTAAATCGCTTTATCCGTAGTGAATGCTCAAACTAGTCATTTCTTCGAAGGCTTTAATAAACGTTCAAGGACCACTCTTCGACTGCTCACTTTTCCTTAAGAGCCATAAATAATAGTACCAAAAATCTGATTGTCTGCTTAAGCTGGCTTACCTCCCTCGACTACTATTTTGGTCCCCCCCCTTTACAAAACTATACCTACTACAAAAAATGTCTCCCTTCAATTTACTTAGTTGGAAACTCAGCACCTCATCTCACATGGTGTCGAAGTATATAGCCCTCTCGCAGATAAATAACTACAAAGACTTTACGAGCGTACAACACGGTATAATATTTTAATAAAAAAACGATTTGTTGCGAGTTTGTACTTTGTCCCATAATTAGTTTATTAGATTCACTTTTCTTCTGTTCCCGCATGCGTTTCATTTTTCTTTTTCTTGCACTAAAGCCAGAGTACAACATGGAGGTGGTAGAGCAGTGGCAGAGAATGTATTTTCGTTCTGCTCAGAACAGAAGCCTATATTTCTGAAAGTTAATTGTTCGAGTGTAAAGACGAAGGTGGAGCTCCACGATATTCTGAAGGTGTCGGTTGGTGCGAGCTGCGGACGGCAAGTTTGTGAGAATTGGTGATTAGCATGGCGTATATCGCGAAGGAGCGCCAATTTTTTCTGTTTAATGATTTTTTTCCATTGCACTTTGCAAATCGAATGCAAATGAGGTAATTTCAGCTACCGATTGTTGGATATAATTTTTTGCTTTTAATTTGTTCACATGTGCCAACGGCATCTCAGAGGAATTATCGCGCAACTTGTTTTAGATGGGTTTTGTTTTTTTAGTGGTTGCACGCCATAGTCGTAGCTTTGCATTTGTTAGTCATCTAGTGGGTTGGTGTGTATAGTTGCTTGGAGATTAATCAACTTATCGACAGTAGACAGTTGCACTGGTAATGTGGTGGGGAAGTGAGCTTCGAGGAAATGGAAAAAAAAATTAATGTAAACCTGTTAAGGTTCATTGTTGGCTATAGATGGGACAACGAAGGAGGGACAACCAGGGCACGTATCTGTGACACTTGAAAAAAAAAATCGTGAAATTTCAAAATAGGTCTTGGCTTTCTAAATTAGATGTTGTGAATATTGATTGCGGTTAATTTGTTCTGATACCTCTTTGTGTTCTATGCGCCGTACTATTAACAAATTTTAGTCCCGACTTTGAGTTTCCTGAAGCTCACAATTGCGAGATTTGTATGAAAAACTATAGCCACTGTGAACTTCTAAAAGGAAGGCTCTATGAGAATATGGTTTAAAAAACGGGCCAAGCAAACTACTTTGCAGTGACAATACACGGAAAGAAAATTATTTTCTACACAAAGAAATTTCGTTTCTTGAATCGAGGAAATTAAAAAATTAACGAATTCTTCTTTGCTCGAATTTAATTTAATAGTATTTAAACACTAATTCTTGGATATGGAAAATCATTCTAATTGGTAAAAATATATCATTTTACCGAAACGATCAAATATGTCTTGATTTAAGAAACGAATTTTATATAGAAAACTAAATAAATTTATTCTGAAGTCAAGAAGTAATTATTTGATAGTAAGAAGTCTGTCCTTTATTTACAACGCATACAGATTTTCTAATTCCAAGAAAATAATTGCAGCAATTTAGAAAAATTAATAAAACTATTCCAGCACATATGACTTAATGTAGCATAAATTTAGATCAAATTTATGGTCTTTTATTTATTATATATTTTTTTCCAAAGAAATGTTTACTTTTGATATCATGGGCGTGTATTAAGTATAGAGAGGGGTGACGAGAGAAAATGGATGAGGTTTTTGTTTCGATATACTGTTGCTGACGTTCAACTTACTTCCTTATCTACTGCATATAAGAAACAAATTCTTATATTAAGAAAATAGGGCCGAATATAAGAAATATCTTTCTTCTTATTATATAGAAACTTGACCAATTTTGTTGTTGATGTATTTAAAGTTTATCAAACATCAAAAATAAATTATAGCTGAACAGATTACAAGAAAAATTTCAATATTTTGATATCAGAAGAACTATTCCGAATTTGTAACATTATTGTTCAAGAAGAAGATATATTTTTTATTTTGGTTCAAGTCATAATAGACTCTCATGATGATCATTTTTGCTGTGAAATTGTTGGACAGAAAAATGAAAATTATAAAATTTAAAAAATTGATGAAATATGTACTAAACCTTTTATTTTAAGTATTTTACCAGACGGAAAAATTTGGCAATTTGCCACAAATTTTATTTCACTTATGCGGTATTTTCACTTATACGGACTTCGGATAAATGAAAAATTTTTGTACTTAACCGAAGTTCGAAGTTTTGTTAGCAATTCAACGAAGAATTAGGGTATGTAGTAAAGCCGAAGGAAGGAGAATTAAAAGCACAACTGAAATCGTGCTGTCAAAATTGGCACACAATGAAGTTAGTGTCATAAGTTCAATGGACAAGTTCAGTTGACGAAATAAAAAAATTTACTAATGGGCGCGTTCAATAACTTTGTTTTAGTAATGCGGAGCTGAATTAGTATAATTTATTAATTTCTGACGTATTAGTTTGTTCAGTTAACCGGGTTTTTCAGTTAAGCGGGTTTCAGTTAAGCGGAGCTATTCGTATGAATTTTTGAAAAAAATGGTGCGTGCTAAATTCGGTTATTCAATTAACCGATTTTTTCAGTAAAGCGAAGTTTAGATAAGCGGAGTCGACTGTATTTCAATATAATGCAATGAATATATAAGAACTTAATTTCCATAAATAAAGATTGTGTAAATAATACAATAACCTTTTTCCAAATAAAAAAAATAGTAAAAGTTTTCTACTTAAGCTCTACTACTTAATTTTTTTTCATTTTAGGTAATACACAATTATACAATATATGACTGTATAAATTATATTTTAATGCAGGATACAAGAAGTAAGTATCTAGTCGATAACAGAACATCGCATTTATCTTAATCTTCTTATTTCAAGAATACGATGGTGCAAATGTAATTTGCTCTAAAGAAACATAGATGCGTGTTTTAAGAAAAAAGTTTTTGATATAAGAGAAAAGTTCTTAAGCGCGCATTTTGTATTTAACAAATCGTTTCGGGATATAAATAACGCTGCAACATTTTAGAAAAAGTTTATTGATGCAACAGCAAAGTGCTTGGAGTAAATTTTCGTAAGAATTTCCTTCTTAAATCAAGAATAATTCTTCTGAATTCCAGAAATAAATTCTTCATGTAAGAAAAATGTTCTTGGGGAGACAATTTGAATTCAAATATTTGTTTCTGGAACAACAATAATTGTTCTGGATTTAAGAAAAAAGTTGTTGGTATAAAAAAGTAGTTCTTGATTTCAAGTCTTGGATCAAGAAAATTCTGCATGATCATAGACCAAAGTTCTTGATATAAGAAATAATTTTTTAACGTAACATTATCTCAATAAGCGATCAGTTTCTTGGATCACGAAAACCTATGCACGATTTAGGAAAAATAATTCTTATTGGAAGAAAACAATTCTTGAGAATATTAAAGAATTATTTTCTAAATTTTCCTTTTTTCTCTCATTCTTGATTCAATCACAGAAAATGTTGAAAAGAAGAAATAATAATGGCTTGGACCATAACCGTACCTTATTTTCTTGTTTTAAGAAACTTCAAAACAAACACTCATTGGTTATCACTGATTTGTAATCATCGGTTAAACTAAATCGATGGTAACCTAACCAAGGATTTGACCAGCTGTGAACAGACCGGCCCTTAGCATATTAATTGTATTGACATTAAAGTACTTTATTTTTAATTATTACAGAGAGGGTCCTTTTCATTATTGAAAAGACTTCAACATCAACTTTAAGCTTTTTATAATTCAATCTTTTAAACAGTTTTAAAGTTTTAAAAAAAATCGTAAACTTTTAGAGTGCTTTTATTTATTAAAAAAATTGGTTAATTAATATTTACCATTTCTAATGTCGGCCAATATGAACTGTTCGGGGAGGACTTACATTATTTAAAGAATAGCAGGATGTGAACTGGATGTAAGGATACTGAAGATATGAGAAAATTAAAAGGGAAATATAGCTAAGTGCTACCTTAAAGTTGCCTACACATTACCAGAAAAACCGGAAGTATGGCACACTGTAGGGTGGTCCTGATTTTATTGCCACGATTGCCTAGCCCTTCTTATGTAAAATCAAACACAGCGTTGTGGCTTGAGAATTTCAAAAAGATGAATAAAAATGTCGCAAGAATAGGGGCCTCCACATACAATACTAATATAGCAAAAAAAAAACAGAGCAGCAGTGACATAACAAACAAAAAAAAAATCCAAATGTATTCCTTACGAAACACGTTTTTCCATATTTTTGCTTACTTTTTCGTTCAATAAATAATAAAATTTTACTTAAACTGAAAAGGGGGACATTTCGATCATTTAAAAAAAAAAAGAACGATTTAGAAGAAACATTTTTCCGTGTAACAAGTGTCGTGCGTTTTTGTACATCTAATAAGCTAATAACCGCTTCGATTATTCTTAAAATATAATCCACTTTGCTGCGTCCATTTATTGAACAATACAATGTACTTTAACATTTACTAACAGCACTCTCACCTTTTTGCCAGATTTACGCTGATTTGACGGACCCTTTTGAACACACCCAAAAGTACAGGGAGGGCCTCTTAACTATATGTGGTCTTTGAACACCAATGGTATTTCAATGTTTAATAAATTTTGACACAAAGTTGTTGAAGCCCACTAATTTTACATTTTTTGTCAAATAGGTTTCTTTTATTTAACAACTATTTCCGCAAAGAAAAATCAACAAATAAAACTATTCACATGGACTGGAACTGGAAGTATGTAATCATTTGTGATAAAGTGGTATAAATGCAATATGCTGGTTATTTTTGGTATGAATTGGCTTCAGGTTTAATTTAGTGACCTCCTTTGCTGCCCGCTCGCTGAAAATTACTATCGCCGAATGTAGTTTCTTTACGTGGCCGCCGCATAGACGACAAATTATCCGGCTCAGAGGCATTTTAGATTAATTGAATGCCTTTTAAAGGTACATTGCTTGATCACTTGGTAATGGCTGGTGATTAAAAAACTTTTTTAATTATAAATTTGTTTGTGCCTAAATCGTTACTCAAGCTAGAAGAAATTAAATATATTCCTTAAAAAAAAAGAAACAGAAACTCTTATGTGACAGTTTATGCCCTAAAAAAAGAAGCCCATAAATATTTAAGTAGAACTTAATTTGTTTAGAGTCGTATGAGCAAACGGCCCTAAAAGTCGAAAAAAGTGAAAGGAGTTTTTCACATGCTCACAATAGTTGTCTATTTGACATGATTTTATTTGCGCCTTTGAGGTTTTCACACTTCGGCATTTTCTCATTGACCAAATGGATGTATTGCATTTGGTAAATTTTCTCATCCAATCATGTCATGTTACTTTCGCGGAGCCAATACATTTTTCATCCTGCTATATCTTAATAATTTTTAGCTCAGAAACGCAAAATTCATTAGTGGAACGAAAAACCTTAATCGAAAGATCCCTGGCTGGTTATTTCATTTGTGTCTTATTTCTTTAAGATTGTTGGTCTTAAAATATATATATTACGAAGTAGGCAAAAGTTTCCACTAATATTACTTTGGCGTTGAAAATAATGGTACAACACCGGCGCAGCTTGCGATGACACTCGTCAATAGAGGAGGTCGGGCACAGGACAGAAATCTGGATCTATACACAAGAACTCTTGGGGCTGTGGGCTGAAGTGGTATATGTAGTATATTTTTGGAAATATTTTGTTTCCATTCATTAGTAGATATGAAAAACTAAACTATTTTCAGTTTGTTCCTCTATGGCACATACGCTACAATTGACTTTTTGGTTTATCATTTGTTGCAATTTTCTCAAGCAGTTTTTAAAAATCGCATTTAGCGGTAAATATATTGATATTGGGCCTTTAATCATTTTTAACCTTCACATTAAATATAAATTAAATTAAAAAAAAAGACAATTGTCACACAAATGTCAGTGAGAAATGTCAAGATATGTGATACACTGAACTGTGAAATAAGTTACGTTCTGATCTATTCACAATAGCATCGCAACTTGCACATAGCGGCATCTAAATTTCGACTCAACATCGCAACTGACTGCCAAAAATCACATCATTTATTTTTAGTGGATAGTGTTACCATCAAACGAATATTATTATGCTGAGTTAGGTTCAAGTTTATACAGTCTAAACAGATATATTAGGTTCGTTCGCGTACGCAGTTTGAATCGAGCGCAATCGATATAAACCAATCGCAATCACACAAAGTCTATACACGTACTAATCAAAAATGACAGAAAAAGAGAAAATTAGCAAAATAACGAGTAACGAGTGGTCCCTCTCTTGGCTCGAAACAGCTCAGAGAATTTCAAAAGGCAAGTACTGATAAATATGTCATATGCACAAAGTTGTCAAGAAACAAATTCAAAATCCGGTTTAAAAATGAATTGCACAGAGCAGTAAAATCTGTAAAAATAAAGAAAATTCGGTGATGGTCGAATGTTGTCCTCGAACGTTTCATATGTTGCAAAAAGTTAAGTTATATATTTATTTATTTGTGATATGGATTAGATGTCAAAGATGAAAGTTGCTCGAAGTAGTTCGAAGTTCTCTGAGAGAGTTTTGGTAAATTGTTTTTAATTTGACGGATTTGTGGTGTTTGGCTCAGGAAAGGGTTATGTGTTTCGCTCTTATCGTTTGTACGTTCCTACGTGACGACATTTAGTCTAAACGGCTTGACCGATTTTGAAGAGTGAGGTGTCATTAGATTCGTGTTCTTCCCCGAAGTGTCATAGGCGAAAAATATAAAAATAAAAAAAGTTAATTTAAATAACCAAAAAACCCGACTGAGTGTAAAAAAAGGAAATAAAAAGTCAAACAGTCAAGTACCTACCAATACCTTACTATTTGACAGTCGGAAGGTACTCAATACTCATGTATTTGTTAGGCTGTGTAGGTATAAAGTCTCCGATTGCCAATTAGTTAGGTATAGGTAGGTACTTGAATGTGTCTTGTTCATATCTTTTTATTTCTTTTTTTTACAGTCAGTCGGGTTTTTTGGTTTTTTGAATTAACTTTTTTTTTTCATATCACGTTCTTAATGAGATGGAAAGAAAAAGTCAATTGGATACACCGATATATACCAATTTCAGCAAAACCTTTGACTCAGTCAATCACTCAATTCTTCTTCAGAAGCTAGAAGCTTTTGAAATACACTCTAAAATGCGAGTAAAAATTGGTACATCGCTTTTAAAGAGTATTAGCTGTATTTCCGATGTTCCGCAAGGGAGTCATTTGGGTCAACAGTTTACTATATATATTTTTTTAAAAATATTCGATGTTTACTGTGCGCAGATGATTTGGAACTATATTCAAATATTACAAGTATAGACGACTGTGTTTGATTCAATCAGATCTGATTGTTGATTGGTGCAACGCCAATGGCTAAAACTAGACGTTCGTCTACCTTTAAATATAATAACTTAATAAATTCAAACTATTTGAATAGAGTTACTTATGAATATCAAACAGTTGGGAGTCATGCTTCCTTTAAATGTCATATTGAATATACTGTTGCGTTTTCTAAAACGTACCTAAGGGCATTTGAGATGATTTTGCTATACATTCACTGTTTACTGCATTAGTTTACATTCATATTCTGATCGCCTTGAAAATACCCAAAGGCGCTTTACGAAATGTGTTTTTTTTTTATAAAGCGTTTACACTAATATTGATTTATCTTTACCTAGAGCTCAATTTTTAAACAAATTACTGTCCATATTTATCTTTAAATTACAAATTGTTATGTAGTTTTCATATGTATTTTATCATCTGTTTGTTATAAGAATACCTACTTGTTAATGAAACATAATAAATAAATAAGAGTGGCCAGTGTTTGAAATCAAATTTGTCTCAAGTCTAAACTGTTAGTTTTTATTTTTATGTTTTCTAAGAACTTAAAGAAAAATACAATTTTATATGTAATAAGGTGGTAGAAGGAGTACAAGTCAAAAATTGCAGTTTTTCAGGAGACGGAAAAAAAACTTAATAGAACTTTCTATCTTTGATTTTTTAGTTAATAAAATTTAGAATTTGTGTTTTTATATCGAACTCAAAAATAGAAATCGGATTTTTTTATATTTTGTAGTAAATAAGGAAAGAAGGTGACTTGCACTAGTTTGATCATCAACATTTTATTTGAAAAGTGACTTATGCTGTAAAAATCAATAAACAACATAACAAAAACAAAGCAAATTAATTTTATTTCATATATAGGTATAGCTAGGTATTAATAAAAAAAGTTAAAAAATGCTGGAATAAGTACATTATGTGTTTGAAAATTAATAATATAAATAAATAAATTCAATTTCATGTTATAGATATATGTATTAAGGTATGTATTTAAGGAACATGAAAAAGCTGAATTAAGTATTTTCTTTAAAAATGATTCCTCTTCAATAAATTCCTCTATATCTGGAAGTGAATTAACTGCAGAGTTCGCAATTTTAAGATTTACATAAAATTCGTGGAACTCAGGTCTTATTAGTGGTAGCAGGCTCAATAAATCCTTTTTCTTCTCTTTGGATATAGGCAAAGTATCTGAGTATAGTTTTTTGGGTTGTAGTATGGGTTCCGGGTGTCATCGTCTTAAGAAAGAAACGTTTATGAAAGCTTCATTCTCCTGCAAACTGGTTTTGTACAAAACTTTGCCTGGTGATCTAGTGTATCGTAACCATTTTGCTTTCTGCCACTTAAAAAGTTCGCCTGTGGAATCCTTGACCAGCTCCGATTTCAATAATGATGCATAATCATATCATGAGTCATCTCATTAACCGTAACATTTTTCTTCTTGCCAACAGTTCTCACTAGTTGATACCAGTCATATGGAGACGAGATAGGGTATTCTGTTTTTTTTTTGTTTTTCAATTAGCCCATTATCTATGTCACACTCCATATGGCTATGGCCACTGACCATAAACTTATGATCAATGATTTTTAATGTAGGTTTATGTTGCATAGCTGTCAAAAACATAGCTGCAACATGTGAATTTTTATTTTGACCACCGCATGCATCAGAATAAAATACGACATGATCGACTTCATCAGGCAAATTTAGTGGCTATTTGATTAGCTCCACGTCCTCCTTCTGCTTCATGCCACATATAACATTTAACTTCAAGCCCTCCAAGGTTATGAATAGTTAGATTAAAGGTCCATAGCTGGCGTTTATAAAAGGCCGCAGATGTATTGAGATACGGAGTGGGAAGGCATTGTTGTAGATCGAAAACAAAAGTTCTAAGAGTTGGTGTGGTTTTTGCTCTCTCTTTGTCAATTCGTTTGGATTTATAGGCTGCATCCGCAATATCATGGTGTTCTTTTATGTCATTCATATATTTTTCCTTCAGATCTATTTGGGATTCAATTTTAATTTTCATTGTTAAAGTGTCACATGTATGACATGTATCTACTTGCGGAATCTAAAAACTGAGATTTTGCTTGTGAAATTCTCTCGAATAAATCTTCGTCGATACTGGATAAGACACTTTTTCACAATATAATGAATACATTTTTTGTAGATTAAGGTGAGATGGCAAATATTTTTTGTTATTTGTCCGCCTTGTGTAGTTTGATTCATAGGAAGGAAATGAAAGAATATGCTCTATTACACTTGCAATGGTAGCGTTGGAAAGTTTATTGTTACATCTTAGTCCTCTCCTGTCTTGCTGTGGAACTCCCGAGATCGATAACATATTCTTTTTAATAGTATTCGTTACAAACATTTGGCTGATATCGTACGTTTTCATAAAACAATTACGGCAAACTTTTTTTCTTTCTCCATTTATTTAAAAAAAAAAATTGTTTGTAGTATTTCTATTTCTTTTATTTTCTTCTGGAACACTTTCTTTTTTTCTTGTTACCTTAGTTGCAGAAGTATCAATTAAATTTCCCAAGTATCCAACTTGTTTGGTATGATCCGCCAAGGACCAATACTCATCAAAAAGCTGTTGCCTTACTTTTACCGTGAAATTTGCATTGCATTTAAGACGACAATTTTGCAGCGGATTCCTTTTTTTTTGTCTTACCAAATTTCCATTTATGTCAACATATTTCTCTCCAGTACATCGCTTCAATTTTCGCTCTGCTCTAGTTCGTCTGGAAAACTTTTTTGTCGGATTATTTAAAAGCACTAGATATTGCATTTGTTCATCCCCGTTAGTTGAATGGACATACACAGAATCGCAGCTTGAAATAGACGAATCAGGAAAGTAGTCGTTATCTTTGAAAGAATCATCACTATTGAAATCAGTTGGCTGATTTAAATCATTGCTGGTTGAGGGAATGTTGTACATATCTTCATCATTGTTCGTCTCTGACAAAAGCACACAAAAAGTTACGAATTAGTGAACGACTGAAGGTGCAGTTCGGCTATTCTTGGAAAACATTATTTTTTAATAACTGAGCACTTTAAACTTTGTATGTTGAAGAACTGCTAACGAATAATAATATTGATTTGGAACTCAAAGATGGAAATTTAAATTTGAAAGAAATTTCGTCGTTGATATCTTACTATTTATGCAACAACCGAGAGAGAAACACGAGTAGTATAACCCAATTATTCGGTCATTTGAGTACAAGTCAAAGAAATATTAGCTGCCAGGCGAAAAAAAAAATTTATTTGATCATAATAGTATAAGTCTACCTATACTCTTTTAACCTCCCACAATTACGTCTCATAAAGTTATATTAAATTGACCATTGTCTTTTATAGAGATTTGTGTGTGCAATAGACTTATACTGCTTTTCCAAACATGACATATCAATTTTAAAGTATATTGGCGTACTTATCTCATTTTGTCCAAATTTTGACTTATACTCCTTCTACCGCCCACCTAAGTTATATACACTGATGTTTTTCGAAAGGAAAATCGACCGTAAAATATAGAAAAAAGTCAAAACTTTTTGCTGATGTTTTTTTTTTGTCATATTTCGTTAAGATATGAAATTGTTATTTTGTATTGAAGCGATATTATTATCGAATATAATTATCATTATTAAATTATTATATATATATATCAGCGTGTGGAGTTAATCTTTTTTCAATGGCATTACTTAGATATTATATTTTGTTTCGTTTTCAATATAAAAGAAGTTTTTGTAAGCGGGTAAATTTGTTAGTTCTACAAATATTTGAACTAAAAATTAATTTAAAACGATATTCTTCTTTTTTTTTTTTGCATTTTTGGAAGATTTAAAGAATAATTGCCGAGCTACCTATTAAGAGAAGTCCGGTGGTATTAAATAAAATCACTTTTTGAATTTTTGTAATTTTTTTTCAGAGTGCTTAAAAATTATTTACGAGTCTTTCATGAACATTTTTAAAAGTTCTGTTTATTTAGATTTTAGTTCTACATTGCTTTATTTTTAAACATGCTAACGTATGGTTTAAGACAAAATTTACACCACAATAGATGTTGTTTTTTACGAAAATACGCGTGCGTCGGTCTCACTGAAAGCGATTGTTAAATATGTTCTAGGAAATCACAATTGGAGTAATGTATATTCTAATGATTTGATAAATTATAAATAAAATGTTAAGATAAGGCAAGATAGAGATTGCCTTATCTTAACAAGATTCTAAATATTCCACCTGCGGATCTGCATATGAAAACTGAAAACCATGGCATTGTGTACAGAATATAGTTCGATAAGGCTGAAAGAATTTGGGTGCTGGTACAATGGCTATAGTGTTCCTTCATTCCATTTCCGCAAATTGTAGTTAAGAAAAAAAAATCTTATTGAGATTTCTTTAAAAAGCAAAAGAATTTTACAGACCCATCTAGAAAGATGCCCCGAGAACGGACTACGCAGTGGCTTTCCGCACCGTCTTTTCAACGGAACTATATATACATATCCAGGAAACTCTTTCCGTAACTTTTCAGATACTTATCGTTGACTCGATAGACCTCCAAAACTAGCAACTATGTGCGAAGATTTACGAGTTTGGGGTTTAATTTTTCCCAAGTGTAATGCGAAACTTTGGACAGTAAGAAAAAACCTGCACAGTAAAATGTGCTGTGATCAAAATTTTAAAAACGTATCAACCAGACGATTATTGTAAGACGGAATTTGCCCCAGATCTTTTTGTCTCCTCAGCTGCAGATAGAGTCTTTCATGCAGTTCTCAAAAGAGGGGTTGACCTTCTGTTATAGATAAAAATCACCGACCACCAGGATTCGATTAAAGCTCTAAACTTAAATAATCCAAGCTTGTTGCCGACTAAAGGCATACACTGGCCCGGCTTAGTCAACGGCTAGAGGTGGCTCTCGTCTTGAATCCCGGTCGTAGAAATAAAGATGTGGTTGAGAGAGCTAATAGATTGGTCAGGCGAAGCTATGCTCTTAGCAAAACACTGTTCTTTGTGAGTGTCCGCATCTAGCCAAAACTAAAACAAGGCGAGTTCCTCCTTTCGGCAACTTCCTCAACTCCACAGACTGACTTTGAACCTTTCTGACAGTTCCAAAAGTAAATACAACTTGTTAGCATATCTTTTTTTAAAAAAAAACCTTGGCCGGTGAACTACAGCGGATCAAAGATATCTTGCTGCAAGAAAGACAGCGAATTATGAAGTCATAACAGAAGAGTTGGGAACAGCGTCGACCAGTTCCATCGAATCATATAAAAAATAAATAAAAAATGTAGGGTCAAGTTGACTTCTTTCCACTACCAGATATGAGTTCGTATTTTAATCAGTTCAGTCACAGACATTTCTTAAACGCCCACGGTTCTATATATCTAGAGCGTGAACAATTTAGAGAAGGAACTTACAGTTGAGGTTTGTTTCGCAATCCTTAAGAAACCACCTGACACCCGCCTTAGATACCGCAGAAGATTCAGTTCTGAAGTTGCCTATGAACGGGCATTGCTAGCCAAATCAATCCAATCATTTCCATTTGTTATCCTTTGCAAATGCAACCCAAATGAATACGTGTCATTCATTTGCCTCTCCCCATTCAAACCGGCTGTCATTTGTCAGTGACTATAAGTTTACATAGCCCTATACACAAGAAGGGCTCCGTGGATCCGTGGCTCCGTCATTTGTCAAGAAATGAAGTCGCTCACCAAGAGACAACTTCCTTTCTATCACTGGTCTGACGGTCTGTCATGTCGTCTTTCTCCAGGGGTCTTCACACAAACCTCCACTAGCCGAAGCAACGTGCACGCACGCAATCCTCACCACCCGACCTGTCCGACATCCGCCAATTTGTACTTCTCGTGCGCACAACTGCTGTTGGCCTTCTGACATGTCCACAGTCCACGGCTTGGAAATGGAGAAAAAAAAGCAAAAATACCTCTCTAGTGGCCGGCTCTTTCCGATGGTGAACATGCGAGTCGAGTCGCCAACTAGACGAAGAGTCCGCAATGTTTTCATGTTTCTTGCTCGACGACCCATAAGACATGTGAGTTACACTCGCGGTAAAACGCAACGCCACACAAAGCACACACTTGCTCGCCACAGATACGATACACACCGATACAGGTGTAATTATCGTTTGTCCGAGAGACCCGCAGGAATGGCACACAGGCACCACTGAAAGACTGAACAACAAAGAGATCTCCGTGCGGTTTGTATTTTGTGGCGTGGTAAGCCGAAGATGCGATGCACCCAGGACCGAGTACAAATCTCGATGTTCGTGATAGCAAATGTTTAAAAAGAAAACAAAGCCAAAGCGGAGACCAATCGCGAGTGCAGGAAACATCCTCATCCGGAGACAAAAGTCGGAGATGCTGAGTGCTAGTGGTACTGCGAGAGCGCTCTGTAATTACCGGCGCATCTCTCCGTTCTCCAGGTACGATATTGCCGAGGAGAGATAGAAATTTCAGATACACGCAGGTACCTAGACAGCAGATTGGGGGTTTGTTAGACGACACAAATAGGAAGTATCTATCAGAATATTAAACATTTTCGGCAGATTGCCGACAAATTTCCCTCAATGAAATGCCGGTCGTCTGTGAATGATTCCTGACAGTGAACGCCCTCCTCGGGGCACTCTTCTATTTCCAGCGCAATGAGCTGGGTTTGACTCTCTAATTGCTGCCGGATGAATTATTGAAATTAATTGCCGGGCAATTATAGGCTCGACGGATAATTACAATTTGTGCATTCGACTCGGTGCCGGTTTGCGTGAGTGTGTGTGTGTTGGTCTGGTTTGCTTTTCTTTTTTTGCCGACGGAATTCATTCATAAAATTTTGAAAGCAGTCGATTTGTGTTAGTTTTGGGTGCCAATACGAGTGTGTGGGGAAAAGGCCTGATATACGTTCGCAAGGTGGTTAAATCGAGCAGGGTGGTCTGGGTCTGGGCTGGCAAAAGGCATCAGCAGCAACGGAAAGTGTATGAATGACTGAAGAGGACTCTCATCACAAGGATGAATAAGAGTTGGTACCTGCCGAAGGTATTTTAGTTGACTTATCTAATTTGGGGCAGCTTTTGAAAAAAAAAAAACATTAACTGCCACTGTTCATTAAACAGGGACCTTTGAGGCAGAACTAATACTGTCCCGTCACTGTGTGGACGTTACCCGAAGTTTCAGCACTTGTTTTGGGGGATTTTTTTTTTTTTATTTTTGGAACAAATGGAGGGAAGTTTTATGCCTACTGCCTGAATTCAGAAGCCTCCACGGTTTTGCGGCGGTCATCCAAGAGATCCAGTGTGGGGCGACTGAGCCACATAAGTTCGCCTTAATATCGCCGACGATGTGCACAACTTTGAAATTAAGGTCGAACATTTTTTCTGGTCTTATTTGGTTTAGACCAGAGATCCAACAAATCCCCAAAGAAAGGCTGATTTGACACGCTGACAATTGACTGCGGTGCTTCGTGAAATTTCCCGATCTGGAAATTTGGCCGTTCCAATGTCCCAGTGTTTCATTTGACATCTGATACGCTACACAGTCCTGTCGGCAAACAAACTCGGTTATCACGATCCAGTATAGCTGCAAGTGGTCAAGTTGGAGCGTCGTGGTTTTCGCTCGCACTCTGTGTTTTTTCACAGCATTCTTTTCGATTCACCGCGTGAGTTTTGTTAACTTACATGAACTGTTAAAAGCTGTATCACCTGCTGAACCGCTTTTCATGAATTTCCTTAGAACGTGTGATTTATTAAGCGTAGTTTTTTTTTAAACCTCGAATAAAACACTCAAATTTACACGTCAAATATTCAATATTTGTATTGTAATCTATAAATAGGCCTTTGCCACATACGTCTTAAAGACAACTTCAAGTAAATGTTGTCCGCGGCTCCGTTTCAAATGGTCCATTCGGAAGGTCCAATTTTGGGTCACTTTTTCGAGCATTTTCTCCACGAATTACGCGTGTTATGTTATCCTGTAAGGCTTCAATCGTGTTCGGCTTGTCCACATAGACTAACGACTAACCCCACAAGAAATAATCAAGAAGCGTTAAATCACATGATCTTGGCGGCCAACTCACAGGGGTATTTCGAGAGATAAGCTGCTCACCAAATTCATCCATCAACATTTCCATTGTTTCACGAGCTGTGGCACAGTCTTGATGAAACCACATGTCAACCAAGTTGAACTCAGCCACCTGGGTATCAGCACGAATTGTTGATTCACCAGGTCGATTATGACGCCATAATATGCTCGTAGCAAACGGTGCACATTTTTCACAGAGCACGAATTTTTATAATAAGTTTTAATAATTTGCAATCGGTGCTCGTTTGTAAGTCTTTCCATGATTAAGTGGCAGAGTATACTGAAAACTTTTCACTTTGACAGGTGACGTTTGGACGCCATTACTAATCAGTGCTGCCAACCTGAAAAACTAAACTCTTAAAAAAGCACCCTTTAGTTCGTCGAATGCTGATGAGCTCGAAAGGATCATAATAAGTCTTTACGATTAGAAAACGTTGTAAAATTGTGTAGCGTTTCATATGGCAACATTGGATTTGCCGGGTAGATTTGGGTCTGATAGATTTTGACAGTTCATGGCGCCCATGTTGTTTTATCTGTTCTTAAGGCTACAGTAGATGCGTATTCTGCCGAAAAAGTTCTCTTACGTACACTTCTGAATAAAAAAAAAACCTGTAGGTTGTTATGAAACCGGTTACTTTGCATGCATTTTGTTCGTCAGAATCCTCACGAGTTCGTCAGAAGCGTCACGAGTTCGTCAAAACAGATCGATCGTTAAAACCAGTTTAATTTTTTTGAAGCGTTCGTCAGAGCTAAATATGGCAAATTTGATTGTTTTAGTGATTTGTTATTTTTTTTTTTTTTGTTATTAAATGTTCCTGGTAGCACTCTTAAATATTCAAAAAACCTTTCCGATTGATTTGTTAATTCCTATCAATGTCATTTAATATTTTATTAACGTGTTATGATTTATTATTTGCAGACAAGATTTTAATTAAAAATCAATCAACTGAAATTAAGTTCATCAGAACACGTTTCACTTTAACCAACCCCTTCTGACGAACAGTTCTGGCGCATACGACATCATCGACTGAGAAATTTCTATCATATGCCGTTGGGTGATATTGTTTAGTGCACCGTAGCTTTGTTGTGGCATCTGCTAAAGAGAAATATTGTTTTTTCCCAACATGGATGGCTTTCCAACCGTGCTGCTATTTTTGACAGTTCTTTTTGACATTATAATCAATTTTACAGCGATCACTGCTTTATGAAAGTATTGGGGATATACGGATATCTAGTTTCGTTTTAGTACGTCTGACAGCTGGATTTAGATTTAGATTTATTTCATAAATATCATATAATTCAATATGAACAATAGTTTAAATTAAGTTATGAAGTTCACATGACATTCTAAATTTAATATACTTTATATAATTAAAATAGTGTTGAATGACATAACACTTAAAATTTAAATTTAATGCATTTCTAAAAGTTATAGATTTGAGGCATCTCAGTTTTGATTGGCCTATAGATTGGTCACATCAACAGCTGTCTTATTTGACGTTTATGGAGGGCCGCAGATGAATATAGTCAAGAATTGCGCGATAGAGTGCTTATTTGACAGTTCGTATATGTGGTTGATGTTGGAAAAGTGTTTGCGTTCAAGGTGCATCTTTTCCATACCAATCTAGTCGGATAAATAGATTTTTGAGTGTGCCTATTTTTAAAAAATATACTAACATCCCGATTCTGGCAAACCTCACTGGTCACAAAATCACAAGTGAGGTGAAAATGATTTTGTGAGGTTTTAGTATTCTGGCAGCACACTCACAACTTGTGAGGCTCACAAAATCAGTCGAAATTGTGATCTCCTATGGAGCAGGTCACAAAATAGAAAACCAGTCATGAGCGCTCACTAATGACAATATTTGTATTTGATGGAATTGTTGTCCTCTTTCCACGCATTTTAAGACCCAAAGCTGACATTATGCTATTTTTTAACACATTTCGGGGAAAATTGATATTTGTTTAAAAAAAAAACCGAGGAATGTGAAAATTTTGATTTCTGACAAATGTCGCTAATATTTTATTTTCCTCGTTTTTAAAACATTTCAGTGTCAATATTTCGCATATTTCCTTAATAAATTTGTTTTTCTTTATTGAATTAATGTTGTAGATATAATATTTCGTTCTCAGATCCCACAAAATTGAAGTGATAATAATCTAACCATTGTGAGGGGAATTTGTTGTGAGGTACGAAAAATGTTATCGAATCACAACAAACCTCACAAGGAATCAACCTCAATAAAGCTTGTGACTTGTGAGACCTCACAACGGCGAATCAGGCTGTAAGTTTCCAATGAAAGTACATTTTTTGTATGGCCTCGTGCTTGATCGATCAACTGTCTGCGGCTTGCTTTCCCAAACTTCTTTTGGCTCAGAGAGCTGTGGACATTATTTTGATGGATTCCATTGGCAAACATTTCATTTTAAAAAATTCCTGCGTACACTACTGCCGATAGACTCAATTTTTCTTTGATACGTTTTTGCTCATTAATTTCAATGACAGATTTCAGTTTACTCCAATTGACATAAAGGACTGTCATGTCATTCATGCAAACATTAAGAAAAACTCCATAGATGTTGAATTGTTTGATGTTTCTTGTCAAACGTCAAACAAACTTTTTGAATGCAGTATTTTTTTAAATTATATTTGAGGGTCTTTTACTGCAGTGTTGTTAGTAGGGAAAAGTATTGTACCTTGGCTGAGTGCCAATTTTCAGAAAAATGCAAAGCACGCATAAACCGGTTCTTCTGCGAACTGTTGCTCTTCTGTTTATAATCTCTTCTCAGTTTCATTTTGAACGTACAGGTGTACGAGTCGGCAGAAAAAATAAATAAATATAGTTTTCAGTGAAAAAAGTAATTTTTTTATCTTTTTTCTAAAGTTGTATTTAATTTTCTGTCTCTTTTCCGTTATTTTAATCGATTTCGGTAAGTGTATTGATTATCTTTTGGTAAAATTTAATTGTTTTGGCTAAAGTGGTGTTAGTGTATCTTGGCCTTATAATATTGCAGTGATAAATTTGTTTTTTCTTTTATTTAGTTAAAAAGTTTTTTTTTTATTTAAAACTATTATTCGAAATAAAAAAAAATTAAATCAAGCACAAAAACTTTAAGATAGTAATAGTTTGTTTTTTTTTCGCTGCTGTTTGAAATAAAATAAGAATAGTACCATTTTTACTTTTTATTGAAAGAAATAAAAGTTTTCACTTTTAAACAGCCTTATTGTGAGTTTCGCCCGGGAAATGTTTCACCTGGGGAAATTCTATTCGCCCGAAATTCTAAAATCTATTGCGAGTTTCGCCCGAACGAATGCAAACTTCGAATCGACAGTGACACTTCGAACACAGAAGAACACACCTAATATGTGTTTTGACAGCTTGGAAAATAAAATAAAGAAAAGTCTAAAATTTGTTGTTATAGCAAGAGTCTTAAAGTAGAATTATAAAATAGCTTAGCATAGCACTGCGGCTGTTAATACAAGAGGAAGAGGAAGAAAATTCTCTGGAACGAGTTATTCGAAGACACTTGCGAGATACTGCCAATCCATTGGAGTTCCGCGAACCATTGTAAGAATTAATCGTTTCTTGCATTTTTGTAAATAAATACCAGTTGTGCTATTTTTTTAGATTTTAATAAATATTTGCTGGATGTTCTTACCAACGCCTTGCCCCTGTCCAAACAAAAATTTGTGATTCCACCCATTGTGAAACTAGCAGGTTGTTTTCGTTTCTTTGCAGAGGGTGGACCACGAAGTTGGTTTGGCACAATCATCGTTTAGCCTGGTACTATCGGAAGTTCTTAATATTTCTGAGCAGGCGCATTGCCCTCAGTGGATAGCTTGGCCAACACCGAACGAACAACGCAACGGAATCTCTCCATTTCTGCATTGTGCCGCTTCTGTTCTTTGAGCTGTTCCTTTTCTTGATCATTTAGGCGATCCAATGATCGATACTGCTCTGAATTTCCTCATTATGCTCTTTCATGATGGAGAGAGCTTTGCCGACTTTGGCACAAAGTTCCTTTTTGTGTTTTCAGCTCCTCCATGATGATTTCTTTTGTAGGGTGTTTACGCATCGTTTTTTTTATGTGCTGCGGAGGAAGTTGGTTGGTCGCCGTTGTTGCATGACGCAGCATCGATTTGAAGCCGAGCAGAATTTGAATTATTTTCAACTTCTTCCTCTTCGTCTTAAGCCTCCACCTCGATTTCATTTTCCCATTCCCTGTCTGCTCTCCTTTTCGACTCAGAAGGAGGCAATCCGAAGGAATTGGACATTCCGACCCCCTCAACTGCAACAGTAGGGGAGATTTTTTTAGTTTTGTTCGGTCCAACTCCTGTTCCCCTTTCGTGCATCTTGTTTGAAGCAGCCTTTTTGCGTACGTAACGCTTTTGATCGGTCCAAACCTACATACATAATTAATTATATTTTTCAGAATTACAAATATGTTTTAATTACTACCTTTTTCCACTCAAACTCACTCGTGTTTGGTGGTCCTGCGCTGTTGAGTTCAAAAGTGAGCTGCTTCCAAAACTCGGCTACCTTCTCTTTGTTTTCTTTAATGAAGCCACTTGCGATGTCTGGTTTTTCCATCATTTTGAACAGCAATAAATCGCTCTCCCTTTTGTTGATTGTTTTGCTCCTGAAATAAAAGAAAAAATTAACTTAAATTCTTAAATTTCCAATTTGTTACCTACAGTAAACAAATAAATAACTTACAAGGTGCTGCTTGATGTTCTTCTTTTGTTCGCCTCTAAAAAAAAAAAAATGGAAAATGTATGTGGAAAATAGCAGTATATCCCGCCCGAAACAGTGCTGCCAAAAAGGGGAATTTTTTCGAACATCAACAATTTTTCGCCCGGAACTCATAATAAGCGAAATGTCAATTTTTTCGGGTGGAATATTGTCCGGGCGAAACTCACAATAAGGCTGATACCTTCAATAATATTTTCGGTCCAAGGTACAATCACAAGACGTACCTTGGACTGTTTGAGGTTAGCATATATAAGTGAAATTTTCTAAGGAATATTTATCAATATCCCTTTGGTAGTTTCGCCATATCATAGAAAAAACTTCAGGTAATAACATAAAAAAATTAAAAAAAAAACATATAAAATATTGACAAAAAAAACTGAAATCGGACCAAAGTACAATACTAACCCCTACTTTTTGCCAAGGAAGTTTTTTCGGGAATCGAAATTCCCACAAAAAGGGTTTAGTCCCATGATATTTCAAACACTGTCTGTGGCTATTATTTATAGCCTTTGCTGGAATATCCATCCTATAGAGTCTTTCATTAAGCTAAAGTGTCTGGCTGGCTAAAGAAGTTTGCATAAGTTGCGGACGATTTTCACTTCCAACTCTAGCGCCACATATAAAGAACACGATTATATGGAAGGGCACAATATTTTCGTGAGTGCAAGTCCTAAAGTTCAACTACAGGGTGACTTAGTTTTGAGTCTCTGGGAAATATTTTTAATTTCCTCAAAACATTTTTCAAACAGACATACCCATTGAACAAGCAAAACATTACTTTTCGAATTTGCACGGGATTCTAAAACTCAGCGCCCTAATCTCCTACATCTCAATTCCTTCACTCCGTCCCTGGACAGCTCACATATGTATTACCACTTCAAAGGGGATTACAACATTTTACCATACCAAAGCAAAATACTCGTATCTATGTGTTTGCTGCACCCTCTTTGTTAGCCAATTTCAACAACCCCAGAGGGTCGTTAAATAAAACGAATACGAATCCGTCAACACACAAGGACATTCTTCACACGATTCGGTGTACCACGAAAACTGTCGAAAATTTGCAATAAGCTACCAATCAACTGTCTCGCCGCCATCTCTCTTGATGCTGTAATTGTCAGCTCACGATTTTTGTTCGGTTGGCTGATGCATGCCTGTTTGTTAGTGTGTTCTCTCCAACCCCATTAATTATACACTTCTATAGCTCTCATGACATGGTAAACTTGTTGCCGGGGCTGCTATAGTACCTACTTGGCCGTAGATTTCTGTTGGCCAGCTATGTATTCTTCTAGCTTCGTGTTGTGAACAAAGTGATCAACGATCGACGAACAAGTAAGTGATTTTTTAATGTCAGGTTTTCCCTTAAGGGGGTTGTTATAGGTTGCAATGTGCTATATACTCCTAGGTACTTACATATTGGTTGGGATTTTTATTGTTGCGATGATCGCGCGCAGCTTACCATAACACTCTCGATCTTATAGAAATCGTGTCACGTTTTGGAAAACACTCCTTTACCAGCAAAAGAACTAAAGGCAGTGGGAATGACATGAAATCGTTTCCTTGGTATTGTGATGTGGGAGGTCGCTTATAAATACAGAGGTAAGGACTAGCAATTTTGCTAAATTGATTACAGCTTTTTGTAGTCTTAGGTCAGATATAAAAAGCCAACTATTTCGATTTTTTGTAAATTCAGGGCACTACATCTGTTGTCGAAAAGGTTAAAGAAGTTCTTGTTAAAAAAACGGAGGCGGTTTCTAGGGAAGTTTACGAAAATTAATTTTTTTTTTAAAGAAAGTCAAACATTAAAAAAAATATCCCTGACCAAACAAGAAACAGGTGAATGGAGGGAAATTGGGGCAATTGGGAACTGGCGGCGCTAAAAGCGTACAATTAGTTGATGGGCGAACACCTGGCAATAATAAAAAAAAAAAGAGAATCCTTGTTTTGGATAGCAGCAGACCTCTCCAGAAGGCTAGATGTTCAACAAATCTGTTTGAGGCCAACTAAAGGTGCAGAACCGGAAGGGTTAATACGTACTTGCCCGTAAGGCTAGGATTACCCATTTTGGTGTAGAGTTCGAAATAAGACACGTCTTTATTATTTGCTTTTTCACAGTCCAGTGAGTTTCAACCCCCTCTGATACGCACCCTAGTTACGGCCTTGAATACAGTACAGATTTTGTCGATACTACAGTAGTTGGCAAGGAGTAAATTAACTTTGGCTTAAGAGCATTTTAAACGACAGCTCTGCGAATGTTATGCCACAGCACGCCAAAAACAAAACTGGGAATAAACAAGGCTTATCGACCAAGCGAAGGTATTCAAATTTTGTAGGGAAATAAAATGCTTTAGGAAAGGTAAGTAAGTTTTTCCGTCTATTAAATGACGATGGTTCTGCTGCTCACTAAGGTTCCTAGTGTCTTGTGACAGTTTTCCTTACAACCCTGCTTTCAAATCCAAATAATTGAATTATTTTACAAGAAAATTGTTATATTCATAACTAGTTTCACATCTACAGTATGTTGCGAGAAATTGGCGACATATGGGTTACCAAGTTGACTGAGATTTTTATCTATGACGCACCAACAAGCCTCTCCAAATAGCCTCGTCCTTGACTGCCTCCGCTAACGCGCTCCAAGTGGCTTCAGGTGCTTGCTACTGTCTTAACGTTTTGGGCCAAAATCGAAACCTCTGAAAAACGTTGATGGTTATTTGATCTACATATAGATGGCATAACTAGTACGAAGCTACTTGGAAGGTTCAATGTCGATGGAACTTATACTCCCTAATGTTCATTGTCTCCTTCGAGAACTGTCAAGACAAACGCGACTCAATTTCTTCTGAAGAGTTAGTCTTTCTAAGCGACCCAGGATATTTGATAGAGCACTGATGGTATAAATAAAGTTTGAGAGGGTCCAAAGGGCTTTGATATAAAAGGGCATCTCAAGCCCAAACATGTTGATTTTAAATAAAATGCGGTTTTCAGATTTGAAAGAACTCTCAAGTTAAACTAAGTCCCTTTCTATCTGTTGTGACTTTCAGTTCTTGCTGACTTACTTTCCTCATTTAGGTACTTGGTTGTTAATGGCTGAACCCATTTTAGTAACTTTTCTTTCTACTAATTGCACCATGCGACAGGTGCAAGAGTGTAGAGTGCTGAAAAAGGCCCTCCAAAATTCTTGATTATCTCCTACCGATTTTTGCAAAAGTGATCGCAGATCCTGTGTAATTTTACATTTTGTGGGTATTTCGAATCTCAAAGTAAGCTAAAAGGGCGATAGGCTATTTTCAGTACACCCAGAACAAAAATATTTCAAGTTCCAAAATATTTCACTAAGTTAGTTAGCATTTCATCCACCGATCGCGCTTATTGAGAAATGCCAAACTTAATGTGCATAAAAGCAAAGATTGAGTGCTTCTTTAAACGAATTGTAGAACATAGACCTCGTCCTTTCTGTATCCTTTCGGTATTCAACATTTTTTACCGTCATGTCTGTTCAGCTTGTTTTTATTTTTATTTAAGCTGGCTCGTGCTTGACTCACTTCACAAATTGTAAATGTAAACTCTTTAGAAATATTCTACATACAAAACAGCTCCAAGATCTTTTTTTTTTTTTTAAATTTAAAGCCGAGTGTTTCCTGATCTGGTATTTAAATTTTATATATCTGTGGCAAAAAGGAAAAACAGCATAAGTCATTTTTAGTCATTTTTCAGGAACGCCGTTTAAAGGTTTGACTTTCAATGTGGGTAAATGACTTATGCGATTTTTCCTGATCCATAACTTAGCAACCATAAGAGATATTTGAATGAAAAAAAATTGACATATAGAACAGGGTACTGTGCATCCGATCGTAACATTAACTCAATTTTGACATAAGTCGACTTATGCTATTTTACCTTGTTGCCGCAGATATATATTCTTTATAAGTTCATTTGATCGTGCCGATTTTCCTTGCGATATATTTTAAAAGGACTTCGACGGAAAATTGTATTAAAACGAGTTTCCAGGCAACCGGGTTGATGCAAAATTTGCTGCAGTTATAATGGACGACAAAGTATCATGCAAAGCCTGTGGTACAAAATTCCAATGTGGAGCGAAAACTCTCAGCGGCAACCAAGCATTTGGCTAATTTAATAGCATTGGTATGGGTAATCTAGTGGGCATTTTCCGTTGGTGGAAACGGGGAAAAGGGGTATTTTTCGTAATTCGTGTGGGAAATTTGTAGCATAAAGTCTGGGATCACTTAACTCATCAAGGGCGATCTCCATAGAGAGATTTTCAAATCACCATCTCATCGGTGAAAAGGGAAAAGCGGTCTGCCTAAAGAACGCCTCCCTGATGTCACAGATTCCATAGAACATCTCGCAATCAGAGTTGGGGAGATATGAGCTTGACCTGATAAAGCCAGAGAAATATATGGACAGCCGTCCGCTAATTTTATTTTTGGATCTCTGCTTTCAACCCGATATTCGCGAGAGGTGGCGCAATACAAAAAACCTCAAGATCTTTTTTCCGCAAGTTAGACCTCAGATCTTTTGCTCGGTAGTCCACCTGACAAACCACAGAGCCCCTGGACCTACTAGCAGGGTACGGACTTCAGTTGTAAAATTTCGCGGTATATCTTAAACAAAAACTGCAGTAGATTAACTTTTTTTTGCAGTCGATTTTAAATTTAGAAAAAATGCGATAAAAATGAAGTTTTCAAAGAGCAGAACAACAACAACTATAAATTTAACAGAGAAAGACACACTTGAGACTTGACTTCAGTATCAGTTCATGCCAGGCAAATGCAGGGAAAACGAGATGGCAGGCACAGTTTCTTTTAAAATATATTGTAATAGATTGCAGAATCAATAAACACTCCTTCCAGTAACTGATTTTTTGCAATGGGCTTATAAAATATACTGAGAAACGAAAATGTGTAAAAATATATTCAATTTTGATTTAAGATTTCCGAAATTCACGTAAATTGCAGTAGATTGTCGATCGAGCGCAGTGGTGCAGTAGATTTTATTTTTTTCATAAAATTGAAGAAGATCTACTGCAATTGCAGTAAAGTCCGCTCCCTGCCTACTAGCGTAGCTGTTATTAGGATACTTATAAACCTGGACAGAACTGGTTTTCAAGTTACTTTTTATAACCAGAGTGAAATTCGTAACAACCATCCTGAGATTCTCTTGAGATGGGTCAATAATTATGGACTTGGAGGAAAACTAAGTCGTTCACAAGTTATCTCTATAGACCTACGATATACCTCTAATAGTACCGGCGTTGCCACTTCAAAAAAAGAGGAGCGCAGTAGATCACAAAAAAAAAATGCAGTAGATTGGATCTTTCCGCAGTAGATTTTTTATTATACAAAAAACAAAGATAAATTGCTTAAAACTGTATTAATAATCACATTAGTGTTTTTTTATAAACGTTCCATCAATTAAATTAAAATTTTGAAAATACTCTAAAAGCCCAGGAGAGTCTGGGGGTGTCAAAGAAAAAAAGTGCAGTAGATTGGATTTAGGGGCAGTAGATTTATTTTTGGCGAAAAGTGCAGTGGATCTACTGCTATTGCAGCAAAGTGGCAACGCTGAATAGTACCCTTCTCGTATTTGCTGCTTAATTTGCTAAATACCTGTTGTTAGATCTCCACATACTCACGTACGGTGTTGTCGTCTTTGAATTACACTCGAAAAGGCTTTTTATAAAACGTTGCTTATAGACAATCAGTAAAAAAAAGCTATGAATGTCGCATTACATTTTATACCTCGAAACAAATCTGGGTTCTACTTTCGCTCAATAGATGACACACCTGTACTGTCACTGATTGCAACTAAATAAAGTCAATAGGCTATAATACTAAACCCTTGTAATGACTTTCACAAGAGCTATATAGGGATGAAGAGAAGAGGATGGGAACATACCTATGTATGTCTTCGCCTGTCCTGCCCTATCCTTGACATTTTTGGTGAATTTACAACCACAAGCAAAAATCGCCTCGATAACTTTATTAACATCACTGACGGGCTTAGGCATTGAGGAGCGTTACCACCTCTTAGTAATACAAGGTGGCGCAAAAATAACCTTCCGATGTTTTTTGGCTGTAATTAAAAAAAAATGAAAAACTTTGATTCTTCTTATGGATTATTTTTATTTGGTCTTTTAATTTTTTTTACATCAAGTCGAGAATATGATGTCATGTAAATGGCCGCCGACACAGTTGATTGTCATTTGAGCCCTTTTTATGGCATTTTCCTTCACTTTGGCCAAAACTTCCGGCGATAGGTCCTCACATTCTTGACGGATATTGTCTTTAAGAGCTGCAAGAGTCTGAGGCTTGTTGACATAAACCCGCGACTTCAAAAAGCCCCACAAAAAGAAGTCTGGAGCGGTCAAATCAGGCGATCTTGCGGGCTAGTGCAAATCGCCAAAAACGACCCGGGAACACCGCTTTCAGAATATCGGTTGTGGCTCGCGCAGTGTGTCCTGTAGCTCCGTCCTTTTGGAACCACATGTCCTCCAGTCCTAAATCGTCCAATTGCGGTAGAAAAAAATTGGTAAACATGGCCCTATAGCGCGCACCGTTCACTGTTGTCGTTTGACCAGCGGCTTTCTCGAAAAAAAAAAATGGCCGCGTCAACAGAGGCGATATTCTCGGCACAACGGGCGCTCCGGGGCCCGCCACTCTTGGCAACGTCTCGTGTTGTGCCAGTCTCTTCGAGGCGAGCGGCTAAACGTCGCAGTGTTTCACCAGTAGGCGTTGGACGGCTAGGAAATCTGCGACGAAATTCACGTTGTGCCAAAGTCACCGACCGATTATTGCTCAAATAAATAGTCACCAATATTCCGCGTTCTGGAGCAGTGTAGCGTAACATTGTTTATTAACATGTATTTCGCATGTGTTTACTACACAAATGTCAAAACAGAACTGACATTAGGGGCCAATCGCAAAATTTATAGCATTTTCTGACAGGAGGATTACTTTTGCGCCACCTTGTAGATCCATGCGATGTATCACAAATGGACAAGCTCTGGCTAAAGAGTGAATGCTCGTAATTATACCTACCTGTCTTACATGTAAATTTCTGTTAAACCTGCAAGCTCACGAACTCTAGAAAAAAAGATTCAGACTAATCCTTTCAGCAGTGTTATTAGAACTCTCTCTACATTTTCCCTTTTCACCGGACTCAAATTTTTCTTTTAAAAGTCCTCGGTACTTGCTTGTGTAAAAATTTAACATTTAGAAGTACAAATAATATTTAGAATAAAAATCACATTAAATTTACATTTAAGTATAAAAGTCGCAGTTTATTACAATTCCTATGATTTTTTTTTTTGCTACTAAACAATTGTGATAAAAGACAATTTAAATGAGCTCGTTTTAATGACATTCAGTGTTTCGGTCATCATGATGAGATATGGGTCTTGTGATGAAATATCAGCAAAAATTTATAGTTGAAATGTTTTTTTTATTAGATTCCTCAAACTACCACGAAAGGTTTTTCGGTCATCGAAATTCCCGCAAAAAAAAAATAATAAATCCCACGACATAACAACACTACTTTCAGGTCAATTGGGCTAGGAGTGAAATACAACAAATACGTTGGATTTAACAATAGAATCCACATGCGTTATCCCATTGCCAGGACTAAACACAACCAGCGCCCCAAAAAAAAATAGACCGCGGTCGTTGTCAATCAGCCGGCCATGAACATAGTAACTCCCGCCAAACGCCAGCGAAACTTTCAACTACAGTACTAGACGTCAGAATGCGGTTTCCCTTGTGTAATCAAGCCTAACAAGGGGTGGAAATGTTTCCCCCTGTAATAAAATTGTCATGTCACGCTTGCATGTTGCGGTTTCTCTATGCGGCTCTGAATCGTCTCAAGTCCTTCGGCCCCGGGAATAGACGGAAATCCCACAGCATGGACTTCAGGTGTCAGTTGCAGTGCAGCAGATGCAACCACCACAATGCATATACCTGGCACTGGGGAGATAGGCCAACATCAGAAAATGGCGAGACTCGCTCCCACGCCTTCAAAACTGTCTTCAAAAAAAATCGCAAAATAACAAGACGAAGAAACAGCGACCCAAGAGGAGCAGTGGAAAACTTTTCTTTTTGCATCACCTCTGGGCCCGGGCGGCATTTTGCTGCGGTCCATGCATGAACGTGATCCAAGATCCCAACAGCCGATACCGCACCACGGCACCTCATTGGACTGGAGCTGTATTGACTGCGATGTCGACGTCGCGGCTTCGACTCTGATTTCACAACGGCGAACGTACAACGCGTTTTACCTGCGCGGCGTTGTCTTTTTCTTTTCGCTGTCGAGATGGAGAGATACGTCAGGATCAGCATCGACCAATAATGCAACACGATCCCGCGCGCTTCCACAAGACACATAGTCACGAGCATACATACATTTCGTTGGCAACAGACAGACGGACCAGGGATATACAATTAAAAAGGTAAGATCGTTGGCGTTCGTGGTTCGTGTGTTGGGGCTGTGTCCGTCTGTCGTGGCTTATTCCACCATTGTTGGGATGCATGATTTAGTTGGTCGGAGATGCATATCTTGCTTTGGTTTAGCGGGCGATTCGACTGCAAAATGGCGGACCGTGTGCGTTGGTTGATATATTTTATATCTCTGTTGGAAATACGATCAGGTCGGATGGACGAAATATTTTACTTTATATTAACAACTGCTTATTAACGTTGCAGAGGGCTGTTGAAGTTGATGGAATTTAGTGAATCACAGAAGGAATTCGCAAATTGCAGGGCATGGCCTTTGCGAAGATGAACGATACTGCTCTGGCGTGTGGTTGTTTGATCACGAATTAAGTGCAGGAATGGACAGACTATTGAGTCTAAAGTGTTTGGGGCTGTTGTGGGTTTGTGATTTTTGGTCCTCGTTGGGCTGTTTGGTAAGAAAAATTACTTCAACCATATGAGAGGAGCAGAGTTTCTCCACAGACCTCTTCAAGAAGATAGTGACGAGAGAAGACAGTTCGAGGACGACACCCCAAAGGATGATCGAATAGATCTTGCCAAACAGTTTAGAATAAAAAGCGCCTGGTGTCAAACAATAGGGAAGGACACAAGGACTTAATTTGCGGATCTTGCATGGAAAACAATAACAAATTTCGTCACGTAGTACTCAACTAAATATACTGGAGCACTTTGCAAGCAGCGGAGACTGCAATCGACGAAAATTTAGAGATTCCCACTATGCAGATCGCCAATAAACGAACCAAAACAGACGCTTCGCTGTAAATTGTATTAATGGTCACCACAGCAAGAGAAGCCATCAGCTAAGGACACTGGAAAGCACCGGAAGCAAGAGATGCTCTGACTTGGAAAAATATTATAAGGACATGATATGTCACATATTATGCATCGTCAAAAAGGAACAGACTATATACAATGAGCCGAGAAAGCACAATATTTAGCGACAATTGGGACCAGTACAGCATGTCATTCGTAATTTCATATTTTATGGGTATTTGCCATCTGAAAATAAACAAAAACAGATTTTTGAGCCTTTCAGCAAAAGAGAAAGGAAATTTTTAGTGGTGAAATCTTTTGCTTTTATTATTTACTAGCTGATCCGGCTTCGTTCCTCCCAAATTCGTTAATTGTATGAAAATAATAGCAACGAGCAAGCACAGGGCACATGCTACTTTAGTAATTTGGTCAATTCAAAGTCTTAATTCAAAATTTGTATTATTTAATTTAACGCCTTCAGATAAACTCAGAGTTTTCCACTAAGCATTTTCTATTTTTCCATCCGAAAAGCTATTCCAGAACAATTGAACACACAATTCCATAAAAAAAATCAATTTTCGAATTTTCCAATTTCCCGGAGGGTTGTTCCAAAGTTTGCAAAACCTTCACCTGGCAGTTACGACCAACTGAAAAAAGATTTGAGGCAAATCGGCCCAGCCGTTCTGAATTGATGAACTCCTATACATTTTTAACACCATCTCTTCTCTTCTCTATCTCCATCTCTATATCTATCTTTATCTCTTCTCTATCTCTATACGTATCTCTATCTCTTCTCTATTTATAATATATAACAAAGCGGCAAAAAGTGTATATTTCCCTCCATCGCCCGAAATTTTCAACCAATTAAGTTTATTTTTTTTTAAATGTGGGTAATTACGGTGATCAAAGAAAATTAAAATAAACAAAAACAAAAAGTAACCACTTAATTTCTGCAAGTTACACGGCAAAAAGCTCTTTTTTTACTAACCAAAGATCATTTTTAAATTGTTAAAAGTCAATTCGAAGTGGGTGCATTTTTTGTGACATTAAACGTGTGGATTTGTGGTACGGGAATCGTGCAATGCCCATCGACAGGAATAGGAATACAGGATTGATAACACTACCATACGATTTCTGCCGTTTCACTAAATCGAAAGAAAAACTAATTCATAGCGTGTTCCCAAACATAGCACATCAGTACGAGCATCATGCCTGGTTAAGCGTGCGAGCAATATTAGCCGAACGCGACAAAAAACGCTTGAAAAAACGCATCAAAAATCGCGACAAAAACGAGCCAAAAAACGTGAAAAAACGCGCCAAAAAAACGCGTCAAAAAAACGCGTCAAAAAACGGGTCAAAAAATGCGTCAAAAAAACGCGTCAAAAAAGAACGCTTCAAAATCGCGTCAAGAAAATGCGTCAAAAAACGCGTAAAAAAACGCGTCAAAAAATCGCGTCAAAAAACGAGTCAAAAAATGCGTCAAAAAAACGCGTCAAAAAATGCGTCCAAAAAACGCGTCAAAAAACGCGTCAAAAAAACGCGCCAAAAAAACGCGTCAAAAACGCGCGAAAAAACGCATCAAAAAACGCACCAAAAAACGCGTCAAAAAGCGAATAAAAAAACGCGTCATAAAAACGCGTAAAAAACGCGCCAAAAACGCGTCTAAAAACGCGTCAAAAAAACGCGCCAAAAAACGCGTCTAAAAACGCGACAAAAAACACTTGAAAAACGCATCAAAAATCGCGACAAAAACGAGCCACAAAACGTGAAAAAACGCGCCAAAAAAACGCGTCAAAAAACGCGTCAAAAAACGCGTCAAAAAATCGCGTCAAAAAACGGGTCAAAAAATGCGTCAAAAAAACGCGTCAAAAAAGAACGCTTCAAAAAACGCGTCAAAAAACGCGTCATAAAAACGCGTAAAAAACGCGTCAAAAAAACGCGCCAAAAAACGCGTCTAAAAACGCGTCAAAAAACGCGCAAAAAAACGCGTCAAAAAATGCGTGAAAAAACGCGCGAAAAAACGCGTCAAAAAACGCGTCAAAAACCGCATCAAAAACCGCGTCAAAAAACCCATTAAAAAACGCACCAAAAAACGCGTCAAAAAACGCGCAAAAAAAAGCGTCAAAAAACGCGCGAAAAAACGCGTCAAAAAACGCGCGAAAAAACGCGTCAAAAAACGCGCGAAAAAACGCGTCAAAAAAGGGTAAAAAAACGCGTCTAAAAACACGCCAAAAAAAGCGTCAAAAAACGCGTCATAAAACGCACGAAAAAACGCGTCAAAAAAAGGTGTCAAAAAACGCGCGAAAAAACGTTAGAAAAACTCAAATCCTAAAATAACTCTGTCTATTATCGTTTGGAAAAACAATGACTCCTGACGAGCGGAATACAAACCGCATAGTACCACCAGATGAACTTTTTGCAAGAGACACACTGATGGAAAAATACCTCGTCAGAAGAATGCCAACAAGAAATAAATTTTTACTGCCAAAGGGTAACAAGTGCATTTAAGAAAGGCAACACAAAAAATGTGAACAATCTGACAAGGGAAGATGGACGCCAAGCATCCTATCCCAAAATATCTAAATGGGTAAAAATAAATCAGCATATGTTAGCGCCTAGGAAGTTGCAAAAGTCGTTCACCCTGAGAAAGAGCCGTTGAAGACGCGGTAAAAGCAATTGTTGCTTTTCCGTCAACTATAAATGCTGATGGAGAGTTTTAGCCCAGAATTGAATTCGGAAAATGCTGAAATCATCACGAATAAGTACGGCAAACACGAGTGACAACTGACAAAAGAAATCGAAATGCAGTGCGGAAGCAAAACAGACGTAAGGCTGCAATCTTCAATGATAGCCGCCTTTCCTGCAATTATCAAGGACATTGTTATTCAGTGAGAATTCGATGTAGCTGCTTGGTAGGAAGACATTTTTCTATAGCAAGATTTTCGCGAAACCGGACAGCGAATATTCAAGCGCGATTCAAAATGATCTATACTTTGTCATGTTGGTCGTGCCTTCTGTGATGAGGTATAGGTACTAAGAATACTACACGAATCAGACAGGCTTTGAAAAGTCCTTGCAAATCGGCTGCTATAGACAGACTCTTACTGTGTAGCGGTTCAGCTCCATCTCAACTCGTTGGGTTATACCCCCCAAACTTCTGAACAAGAAGGAGCACAATATACAAAGTTCTAAGCAAAGAACAACTTTTGGCCTATAAGCCACTTTCTGCCGTAAAAATCTCTGATGCTGAAGAGAAAGGTGACATACAAATTTACACCAATTTAGACCATCGCGGCGCGGGCGTACACTTTAGATGTTTATATGAGTCGACACTGGATTTCACGGGAATCCACTCGGTTCTCTTTATTTTGGTCAGGAAATAGCCACGTAACCTTGTCGGTGTCAAGATGCATTTGTACGAAACGAGCTATAACGTTGCACAGCGCCGACCGCATCTTGAAGGCGATTATCATTTATTCCGATTCAGGAAGTGATGTGGCATTGAAATGCCCAAGTACGATTTAAGTGTTATACTAAGGACATTACCCCATAGGTCCTGTGCTCGCCACAAGCTCGTATATAGACTTCCTCCCCGAGTCTGGTTTCAGTGATAAATGCGTCTACCAGAAAGGCCCAATGTAGGTACTCTTGTGTACAGGCCATAACTTCTCAACAATATATCGAATGACTCCTTGCCACCATCCTAACGACCATCCATTTAAATTCGCAGTCGGACTCTTTTGAGCGACCAAAACTGCATCATGCGGACAAATCGCAACGAAGCCTTCATCGAGAATGCAATCATGAAACAAGTACATCACCGCGCCGAGGCCCACAATACAACTCGCTGATTCATCCTCACCGTATCCCGAGGCCATGCAAACATGGGCGATCGTGAAACCCAACGCAGTCCATATGAATAATATTTCTTGTCTTCCTTCTTTTGCTCCTTTTCCGAATAAAGTTGTATATCATTTTTATTGCTGCCATTTTTCTTTGATATTGAAGGAGGGAAAAAACCTCAAGAAATGTATATGAAAATTTATGACGAAAATGATGTACGACTAGGGAGCGAGATGGGACTGTCAGCTTTGTGAGGCACATTTCAAATTTGTTTGACAAGCTTCTGCAAGGTGGTGCTTTGTACTCATCGTGAATTTGTAAAATAAAATTAACACAAATCAGCAATGAAGGGTCAGATTGATTGTCGCTGGGATAGTGTTGACAATTCTATAAAAAATAATAAAAAAAAAAACAAAAAATAATAAAATGCTACATGGACACTAAACGGCACTAGAGCTCTCAAAAATTTATTCAGCCGCAAAACCGCAGATAGCCCATTGCCTTGGACGTATTACAGGTGCCTCGACTACTCTGAAGGATGTCAAACAACCTGCAGTCTATAACGGGTTGGCAAGCGGTTCAAAAAAAAAAAAAGCCACGAGTCAGCTCGACAAATAACGCAAAGGAGACGAAGAAGACCTCCTTAGAAGATATCCCTGCCAGCTTTAACACGACAGATGGAAAGAAAGAGGCCCGAAACTTTTATGAAAAAGGGAAAGAAGGTATAACTCAATAGGAACTGAGGTACGACCGGTAAACGGCGGCAATGATGACAAAAATCCCGTAGTTGGACTGTAGAATGAGACAAATAACATTGACAAGAAACTCGGGTCAACATGAACCAAAATGAAGTGGAGCTACTCACTGGCAGTCATGTCTTCGGTTATGCGTTTCTAACGAGCGCCTTTTACATAGCCTTATATTATAAGAACGTTGTTTTTTTTCTATCAAAAGGAGAGTTCATCTTTTAAATTGTTTATGCCACCTGTGAGAACTAGAACCACTTAAACGAATTAAGTTGGTTTAATTGGACACTTGCGGTGCTAATTGAATGTGTTATCACTGAGAGGGCTTGGTGCATTGAAAAAGGGTTTTACTGCTTTACCATGGCGTACCATTGAAGAATTTGGACATCGCCTTTGTTCAGCACACATGTTGATGAGTGTTTTGCAATTGAGAAAAATCCAAAACGCGTGTGGCAGTTCTTATAGTTGAAGCCAGGCCGCACTAAGACCCGATTGTGCATAACCATTAGCAATTGGATGATGGAGCACAAAAGGATTAAGTCACGGGAACATGTAAAATTATTTTACAGCGAGTGCAAGGCGTGCATTTAACTCAACACCGAATCTAATCGGTATCCCAATATAAATCACCTAAAGAAGGTTACAGCACTATTGCCCGCACGTATATAATCATCAAGTAATCCACTTGCGCCGGTGCTTGCCAATAGCCTAATCACAGAAACCATTCAAATTGTTTTAAGCTGATGGAGCCGAATGAGAGTAGTCGCAACATTGATTTCACTGAGAAAAAACAACGTCCGTTGAAATGTGTCAACTAAGATCAATCGAATACAGTATTGTCTCAGGCATGATTTCAGAACGCCTAATGTCGGTTGCCACAAATCATTTTAGGATCTTTTCATTGAAGTTTGGTCTAAAAACGAATGGTACAAACAAACTATAGGAAACAATTATCTTACATACGAGTACATATGTAGGATACGCGCAAAACACATAACCCTCCCTGTGTCCAGTCGGGTAAAAACCAGTCAGTAAGTCAATGAAATGCACACTCAGTTAAGACACAAAGTTGACTGATGTTCTTTTGAAAATATCTACATACTTATGGTAATCAACTTGGCTCGGCCAAGGTCAGACTTCCCTGGTGTTCCTCTACAGGGTCGGGGACTTTTGAAATTATTTACTCCGTATATAAATTCGAACTAGGTGTGATTGGCTAATTCTATTTAAAAAATAAAACAACGTTGCGGCAACAGGTACATACAGGCTCGTAGGCCTTACCACAGATACGGTTTTTTTTGAGACGATTGGATGTGGGCTGTTAAAATTGTATGCCGAACATCCGAATGACGAAGCCCTCCTTACTTCAATTTTAGTGAAGTTTACTTAAGCCGAATTAAGTCTAAAGCTGTTTCTAAAGATGTATAATGCCGAAGAGATAGGCATCTTAGGAAGGATATCTTCTTTGCAAGAAATGGCTTGGATGCAGGCGGTCCGGATTGAAGGGAAAAGCACCACATTCATTTGACACTTTTTTTAGTGAAAAAAGGGAAAACAAGAGAAAAGCTTAAAAAGGGGGAACAAATCAAAAATCTCTGTGAAACTTAAATTGCTAAAAACACTAAGGGCCGTTTGCTCATACGACTTTTATCGATTTAAGTTCTACTTAAATACTTATAGGCTAATTTTTTTAGGGCATAAACTGTCACATAAGCAGCAAACGGCCCTAATTGCTTTAAAGTATAGGTCACAGAATGAAATGTTCATAATAAATATGAAAGAAAGAACCCATCGAACATTTACGTAAGAATTTTTGTGTACGTCGAGAAGATAGCTCGAACAGCGTAGCTTTAAGTGAAATTTGCCAGTATTCAAAAATAAAAAAAAATGTAAGCTGTCTTATTAAAAAGCCTTAAATACCACATAAAAATAAACATATTAATTTGACTTCTTTTACTATTAGACATAATAGTAAAACAAGTGAATGCAATCAGATCGGGTACGTCAACTGCCCTAACAAAGACGGGGCCCCTAACGGGAAAATATTTCAAAACAGGCTTTATTTATATAATTTCTATATAATTTTTGTGCCGAAAAGGTAAAACATCTGTCGACGTTATTTGAATTGTGTTCTCCTTACTCTATTTCTTAAGCCAAGCTAGGTGAAAAAAATATTAATGTGCAAGTTATTACTCTCTGTAAAATAGTTTAAGCCATCAACTGTAGTGCCTTGCATAAATAATTTTTTGAAAAGTCAAATTAGCTTAAGTACCAATATTTCCCTTCTTTTGAAAAATAGTGTGGAAAAAATTGTAGTTAAACATCTTATGTCTGAATTAATTCCCTGATTGACGTTACAGCAAAAAAGCTTATATGCACCTACGCTTTTTAAGAGAAAAGTGACGACTTTGCTGTTCTTAAGTCGACTTAAGTTTTCAAAACAATTAGTTATTGAATTTTAAAAGTATCTTAAGTGACCTAAAATGCCTAAATTGATTGTGTAAAACGGCTTAAGTCAAAAAAAGTATAAATTTGTTGACCTAAGTCCTCAATATATTAAAAATAATAGGTTTGACTATATTCTCAATTAAAGTTGCTATCGAAAGAAATTTCTGTGTACAAACCGTACTTTTTTTAGAGCACTGTTTAATGTTTAAAATTGCTCTACTGAAAAGTGTACAAAATTGACATAAGATGTTTTGCATTTTAGGCACAGATTGTTTGTTTTTCGTTTTAAGCTATTTGTCTATAGACGCCGTATTAAATATTAAAGGGAAATTTGAAATGTATGTATGTTTCAGCGGGAACTTTTCAAGTGCTCCTAAAGTCGTCTGATTTTGAGTGGTGCAAACTTTTGTCTGTTGTACCGAGACTAACGTTTGTATAGCAAAATAATAGTTAAGGGGAATAGCTCAACATTTTTTTTATAATGAAAAATATTTTTGTTTGTGTATAAAAATAGTAGACAATTATAAATAATAAGGCTTTTGAAAAAGCAATTCGAAGATTTATCACATTTCCTAACATTATCCGACTGGATCCCAACGTTGACCACTGTTTCTTTTAAACTTTTTCTAAAAATTGTCAATATTTTTTTGAATATATTACCCTAAATAATTCATGAAACTAAATCTTCATATTTTAAATTAATATTTAACGAATATTTTAATAAAAGGTAAAAATTAGTTTTCCCTTAATTTAATCAAGTTTTAGTAATACAAAATATATATTTAGAAAAAAAATATAAATAATCAGTAAAAGCAAAGCAAATCGAAAATTTAATTTTTGAGAAATAAAAATAAGATAATAAAAAAATATACCTACTTGAAAATTATTTATTTCTGGTACATTTTCATCACTGGTCAACGTTGGGAATTCGATGCCATAACATTGACCACCCACTTTTTCCTATATAAATGAAAAAGGAATCGACAAAATTTGGCAAATTCTCGCTTTTATGATACAGAACGATATTCAAAATAGTCAAAAGTTGTGGATATCTATAAACAGAGCTGTGAAATTCAACGACAAAGTTAATAACTGGTCAACGTTAAGCCAAATTATTTGCTTCAGTGATATTTATTTAAGAAAAGTGATGACATTTTTAAGTAACGATTCAATCATAAGGAGTTCAAAGGGATGGCCAAAAAAATATATAAATAGGTTGAACACGTTTGCTTGCGTTTAAACGCCGGTAAAATGTGCTCCCAGATGACTTCCGTACCACATTTTTAAAATGTGACTCGGCCTTATATCTAGATGCGTCATATGGCACATGCACTTTTAATGGAATTGCTAGAAAAAGGCAGTGAACAAAAAAACAAAAAACCCAACAGTTCATCAAGGCAGCAAGAGCCCATTCGATCTTACCCAGAAACCGAATCAAGCAATCTGCTGTTGGGACAAAGCAGAAAGGGAACATGGCGACCGGCGCACATAAAATGTTTTTCTCTTATTTTTTTTTGCGAGGATTTTGGCGCATCCATCTTGGCGAGTAATTGAAAGGTGTTATTAGTAGGGGATCGCGAACGAATGCTCCGCATATGCCTCTCATGCTCGTACAGCTGCTCTGTGTGGCTGCTGCAGAGTGTATAATTTAAATCCAGAGATCATAAGGCAAGTAAAAAGGATGCGGTTTACATGGGCCCATCGCAGGATTCCCATGCACTTAATCTGATGCAATAATTAACACGTGAACCTGTACATTGTAGTCGATGGTTCTCAGAATACGCCACCACCACAATTTGACAGAACAACAAAATAACTTATTCACGAGAGAGTGACGGACAACGACCACCAACAGGACACACCAAATGGCATGCAGGATAATTTGTTTACCCTGAATAATTGAATGGAATGGAGTGCAGGGTCCGTATACATGAATTCCTAGTACGGCTAAAGATGTCGTTTCGTTCTTCTCAGTCCAGCACTTGGGAACATGAAATTAGGTTGTTCGAGTCAACATAGCAATGTCCTCCTACACCGTCGCCGTAGGTATATACCTAATTGGGGTAGGGGGATGAAAAATACCGAGAAAAGGACATTCGTCGTCGTTGTCGTTGTCGTCGTCATCGTTGCCCAACACAATAGCACACCAAACCAGCGAATGAATGTATAAATCCGCCCTAGGAATTAGTTATGTAGATGGCTGGTATTGTCGCATGTCGTCCATCAAGGAGTCGCACGAGTGGAACTGTTTGTGCTGTGACCCTTCCAATTATAACCGGAGGAAGTTCCTTTATGCATGTTGGGATTGGGAGAGAGGTGGTTGGCCTATTCGTCTATGAAATATTCAGGATAAGTAAATAAAAGACAAGGAAATGTGCAGCGAGAGAGAAATACTAAGGAAAAAAAAAATTGAAATACTACAGAACAGGGGCAACGACGTAAAATTACGTGACCTCCATATGTCATGTTGGCGCGCACTTATATATGAGGTAGAGTGGGCACCGGTACGTTTTTCTTAGATATCCTGTTGAATTTGTAATGGCGGAAAAAGTTCAAAAGAGCACGCAACCCGGTGTACCTGATGGGTCGCACACTTGCGTATACTTCGTGTGCAGGATAACGAAACGATTTGGATGGCTAGCTTCATTGGCTAATTATTGCAACATATTGTGTGGTCGCCCATTATCCATGTCCTTGTTGTATTCTAGTTTGGGCAAGTGTCCATTCTGAGGGAATAATGTCACATGTCAAATGTGAAATTGGAATACCTATCCGATAGGAGATGAGTTGTTGTCGGCCGACAATGGCAATGAGTGCTAAACAGGTGTCTCTGAAACTTGCCGTTGAAAAAAGGATCAGGTACCTATGTAAATGGGATTAAACACAGGTTGGTGGTTAGGCTGAGCGGCAAAGCAACATCTCATCGATATAAGTACTTTTACCAGATTTTGGTGGTAAACACGAGCTTTTTTCACTCGACGCAAGCATAACTTATACTATCCCTGGTAGCGGGTACTGGGCACGATTGTGGCAGCTGTTTAGGGCAAAATAATGGCGCTGTCCATTTGCAAGGCACAGATTGTGGTAGCAATTGACTTGTCTTAAGCTCATTCGATCCAGTGGTCTAAGAGTGTAACACCTCATTGAGAGTGTCTCCCGATTGCTGCGACTTCAGCCATTCTTTAAAAAAAAATCCCATGAAGTCAAACCGCACGTTCTTGTGGGCGTAGACAATGAACCTTTCTTCGAAATTACACGAAGTAAATCGATGATTTGGTCATTTGTGTCACTTGGTCATGTTGCAACCAAACTGAAAAATTCGGCTGCAGTATCTGTCCTATCTCATTTAAAAAAAAAGAAGTGTTTCGGTAATGTAGCTTGCAATTTTTGGGCACCAAATATTGGGTGGTGCTTAGAGCCTCATAACGTTTTTCCATACATGGAAAGCCGATCGGAGTTTTTTTTGATAAAAAGTAGATCATCAATAAACTTGCCTAGTGCTTATAAACCGATTATCGAACATGTGTCTTAAGGCACAAACGACAATTGCGAATAGGTGCAACTACAAGAATTTATGTAAACCTAGATATTTTTACGCAAATTGTCCAATAAAATCCGTACATAAAATTGAACTTATTGAGCTTCTTGACGAATCGAAAAATGTTGGGACCATCTTTCAGACGGTTTCATTTCAAACCCCAGATTGGTGCTGCTCTAAAAAAATCCTCTTGATGAATCTTTGTGTAACAAGTTAGTCCGAGAAAGCAAACACCAATGGCAATGGATTAGAGCTTGTCGGCAGGTGAACTACACTCTCAGTAACAAAGGCAAAAAGTTAATGATTTAGGTACCCTATAAAGTATGTTCAGAGTATCTATTTAATTTTGGGCGCCTATTTTTCAGTTCCTTTCAATTTTTTTCCAATACCGCTTGGTCTTGCCGCGCCCTTCATGGTGCTACTCATATGCTGCTGTTTACATTCTGTCGATACTTATGTACATTCTGTCATGCTTTTATGGGGTGACGTGGAATAAAGCCAAACGAAGTAAAGTCAATTTTTAGAATTTGGCCTTATTTCGATTGGGTTTGTTTCAAACATCCTTTTATGATGTCATTCCCTATAGAATACTTTAATTTGGTTTGATTTTACTTAAGCAAATTCGGCTACCAGTGCTTAATAGAATAGAATAGCTCGCACAAAGCCGAACTTACTCAGATTTTCGACGAACAGCCTTCTGTCATACATCATACTTCCATTTGCTGCAATTTTTTCTGGTTGGTTTCCACGCATCATCGACCCAAAAAGATGATCGGAAATTTGTTCCCAATTGCAAGGATTGTTTGTCCGATTACGGAAATAAAAAATGTGGTAAATGCCCTTTGAGTTTGCCAAATAAAATGGTAGTTTTGAAACTTTGTTTCCCTATTTTCACTGAAAATAAAACCCTAGTATATTTGATAATATTATTAGATAATAGGGTTGATTCAACAAATTCGTTGTCAATATACGTCCATCAAAATGTTTCTATCAAATTGACAAAATTTAAATAAGTTTTATCTTTTGTTGTGATGATAAAAAAATTCTTGTGGTAACAAAAATCGTTTGTTTGTGCGTATACAAATAATTTGTTAAATTAATCATAATGCTGCTAATTTTACAAAAGAGACTTCCCAATTCTACCGTTGCTGTTTTGCCAAATCAACAATTAATTGTTGCTTTTACAAAGAAATTTATCAATTTATCAAAATTGACAAAAAAATTGTAAATAATATCGAATTAGTTTGTATTTTGTATTTTGTTAAATCAACATCGAATATTGTTGATTGTACAGAAATAATTTCTCTTTTTTTGAATCTATGAACAGATTGTTGGTTACATAGCAACATTTTGTCAGCTCCAGCATTTTATTTTTGAGTGAATAGAAATAATCTGTCAAGTCTTTATTTTTATTATTATTATTTTAACTTAATTTTGAATGTACGACATAAGTATTTATCTAAATAAAGAAATTATTTATACAATATCCTTGTAAAATTATTTAGCTATTAAAAATGATACGCAAAACAAATTAAATAAATAATTAGATTTATTAAAAAAACTAATTATACAAATCAAATTAAATTGATTTAACTTATGATTTAAGTTGAAACTAAATTTGCACTCCCAATGGTATATCCTTAGACATAGAGAAACATTTTTCCAAATTTTTTTTGGCGTTATATAAGTCCTGATCAATCAGAAAAAAATATTCACAATTTTTATTTGGTACTTAGAAAAGTAAGATGCACTTTCTGTTAAGATAATAGATTTGAATTGTATAGGTACATTATATGTAAATAATAATACATGTAATAATACGAACACAAAAGGTATTTACATACCTGATAAAAATTCAATGAATTTTCCGACGGACTAACAACACAACAGTCACAAGATAAATTTAAATTTCTAGTGTGTAGCGACCAACTGCACTTACAGACACGAAAGAAAATGTCCAGATTCCAGCCGCCAGGATGTGCACTGCACAATCCCATTTGTGCACAATTTGGTCTAACTTGGCTCGACTTGTTATTCCTTGGATATAAGCGCAGCTGTTTTGTCTTCAATATACATAATATCGAAATTTATTCTAATCTTTCACTTGCCCTTTAAATATTTCCATATGCGGCTTTCTTTTATTAAAATTAATTTATTTCGTTTACTTTAATTAAATTCATTTACTTAGTTTTAAAATGATTTTTTTATTCACTTTTACCGTTAACATATTTAAGCGCACTAACAAACTTGCTGCTTACCAACTTCGCGTGTGAATAATTGACGCAATCAACAGCATTGCATTCAAAGGATTACAATGTTCAATGGTTCAACGTGTATGTTATCAATTCTACAAAATGTATGTCATATCTAAAAGCATTTTTTCCATTTCAAAAAAATGTTTCTAATATTGACAATCTGTATTTTGTTTTGGCTAACAAACATTTTGCATAAGTTTTGTCAATTTCGCAAATATTTACAAAAGTAATTTTTGGTTCTGTTAAAATTAACAATAAAATTGCTACAATATCGATTTATCAAACTGAAAATTGTCTTTTGTTAATCGGACAAAGTAGTTTTGTAGTAAATGTTTAATCCATTTGACAAAATATCGCTCAAATTGATAGAATTCATTTATCACTACAACATTTTTATTTCAGTTGAACAAAACCAATTTTGTTGAAATTTTGCAATCGAATTTTGTCAATGTTGGTATTTTATTTTCAGTATTTTTTTTTGCGTAATGGGGTCGTACCCATACGCAAAATAATTGGTCTCTACCCTCTACCGAGGGTAAAATGCAAACATGTGCGGATTATTAAATTCTTTCCAAATAAAATGCAAATTTTCTTATTCATAGATTTAGTTTAGTAGAAGTTTAACGTAAATAAATAGAAAAAAAAAACAATACTACAACTTCATTAAAATAATGTCATTGAACTTTAAAAATAAAAATAATTGGCTCAATAAGTCGGTAGGGACCATAGGCCCAGCTTCTCACTTATTGATTAAAATTAACTTTTTATACACATTTGACGAGTGGTTAGGCGTGTTTTATTTTGCCCACATGATCTGTATAGATTACATGATATTATATAGATTAGGTTTACAACAACAGTTGGATCACATATTATTGTTGTGTGCCATGGAAATCAATGATCTATATAGATCATGTGGCGATAGTAAAAAACGCCTATTGTGTTACGTTACCTGTGGGCCTTATCACTACTTTCGTGGTTATCATTTCCCTTAAGTCTGATGGAGGAGTCCGAACTAGTTATGGTCGCAATTTTTGCTTCATTTAATGCCAAACGGGTTCGATTGATGAAAGGTAAGCGCAGCGCTGCTAGAAGGACATTCCATTTGAGGGAATTGTTTCAACAGTTAACCACTCCATTGTCGATCTAGCCGTATGGCAGGAAGAACCGTGCTGTTGGGAAACATAGTCTCCCTCACTTGATTAAGGACGTCGTATTGATGGAAGAAGCTCTTTTCGCAAAGTGTATCTGTACTTGCCAGCATTGACCATTAAATTAACAAAATGTAAATAGCCCATATCACGCCCAGACATGCATCCCCATATCATTCGAGATCATACTCCCTGATTATTGGCTTCATGTATAGTTTTGCACTGAGGTATAATAAAGTTTTTAGCAATTTTATAGCCTTAATTATTGATTCCCTAACGTCACTCATCATGGTTGACAATTGACATGAAACTGATGTCCACTTGCATAAAAGCAGAAATCAATCAACAGCAAAACGATTTCAATCCTTTTTTCCATTACTTTTAGCCAAAACTCTAAAACTCTATTTAAATGTACTAGGCAGCGTTTTGCTGAAGTAGCCAATTGGGTAATTTTATTCAAGTAAGAAACGTTTCACATTTGTCTGAAAAGTTAAACATCACTTGCTTAAACAAAAAAATGTTGAAAAATAAAAGTAAATTATTAGGAAATGATAATCTACTCGACTTTACGGCGTCAAAAAACAGTAGCTGGTTAAAAGATTGACCTGGTGAATGCACCCCTAAATTTTGCATTTACTCCCAAACCTCGATTGCGTCGTTTCGAAGTTGCGTCATTTTAAAACAATCGTGGTTTCAAATTTGAGTCGATATTATTTCAGTTTGCGTTTTCCTTATTACTTTTTTTGTCATTTGACCAATAAACATTTTTTAGTTTCGACTCTAAATTTCATTAGTTCACCGTGGATATATTTTCCATACAAATTTCGCAATTGTGAACTTCCGTTCGTTTAAAGTAGAGACTAAAATTCGTTATTGGTACGGCGCTTTAAGTTTGTGGCTGAAGTGGCACATAACCTATAACTTTTTTCATGAGGTTCTCGCGCTCTTTCGATTTCGTGCGAAGCAGACATTGTTTTCCCCTTGTTTTTTCCTCGTAGGTTGATAGCTTACGAGGCGATCTCGTCTTTTTATGCAGCTCGGTTTTGTAGGCGAGTTATTTTGCTACCACCCCTTTGAACAGCCTGATTAAGCAGTTAGTCCGGAAAAATCTGCCGTCTTGACTGTTGACGACAAACTTGGTTCTATCTAGCGAAGTTAGGACTCGTAGCTTCTCAATCTGAGGGGTTCATGTCAGTCATACTTCTGAGACTCATACATTCAGTCAATTTCTCCAATAAAACGTGTTGACTCCGGATAGGCAAGACCAGTATAAGAGTTCCAACAACTGGTCACTGCCAAGTTGATACAAACCACACAAAACTCAGCCAGGTCTAAGAGCATGTCGTATTAAATAACCTCTTCTGAGTGAATTACATTTTTTCACAGCCAAGTTGAAAATTCAATATTTATTGCATTCGTCCCAAAAATAATACTCTCTCAAGTGAATGGAAGGGACACCACTTTGGTCCTATTTCAACCCGTTGAGTCTATTTGTTTATTTCTTACCCGTTTCGATGTTCGTACCCTCATGGTAATTGCAGTCAGCTACTCGAATTCAATCAAATCAACGATAATTCCTTGGACATCGCCAAACTCTTGCATGTTCCACATACGAGTACCTACCACGACGGTCATTCACGATTTTCATCATCACGATGTTCTTCTTTTAGTGTCCCCACTGTTCACACTGCATTACCATGCACAAGCAGCAAGCCTACCATCCACTAGATGGCCATAGTTGTGCTGTTGGCTCGGTTCCCATGTCCCATCGATTGACTTGACAGCACGTGCACGTACCATCCCTTTCCAACGTTCCCGAAACCGAAACAGCACAAGACCCAAAACCACAAGGCAACAACACAAAAAGGAGGGACTATCTACTACCTCCAGTTTCCAGTTTCTAATCCACCAACACACTGGCACCATTTTTTTCTGTCGTATGGCTTCTTTCGATTTCGATTTCGAGGCCAAAATAATAATTAAATTGTCGGTACAGGGAACAGGGAACAGAAAGGCAAACAAACCGCAAAACCATTGCAATTTAAATGAAATCAAAAGTATCTTCTCCGTGCAGAGCAGAACAATACGATACGAACGAGTATAGCTACCTATTACTGTCTTGACTTGAAGTCCGTGTCCGTGTCCGTGTCCACCAGTTGAGGGTTTTTATTGTTCTTTTGGGTCTCCCTTGTACACACACCATTCCATTTGTTAATTGCGGGGTATCATGAGCACGTTTGATTGTTTTTTTGCTCTCTTTTCGTATTAAAAATTTAAAAATGCTAAATAAACTGTCATTAACCAAGGACGGAGGGGGTGCTCCCAGTCCCAATCCCGGCAATGCCATTTATACAGTTATGATTCTTTGCCGCGTGAGATACATCACATCGATGTGTATAAGTACAAGCACTTGTCACAAGGCAGTCAATTATCCGCGTTGGATATGGATTTTCATCGTTTAGGGGAACATTACCGTTAATAGGTGACATGATAACTGTTGATTGTTATTATTACATCATGTTAATTTGCGTTGTTTCGATTAACCATGAGTGGGCACTCTGGCAGCAGCGGGGGCATCGGCAGGGGTATAATTTGCGCGCGCCAAAGAAGCAATTTGATGGCGGTAATGTCTCAGTGTTGGTTCGCGTTCGCGGAATGTATTTGATAACCTAATTAGCGGTAAATTAGTGACATTCGTAGTGAGTGACGGTGATTGTTAACTTTTATTGTTACAATTATATACCTTGTGTCAGAGGATCAGCGAGAGTGACACTTTGCTTCTCACTTCGAGTAATTACTGTGTGACTGGTGCAACTGTTAATTGGTGGTAATAATTGCAAATGGCTGCGAGACAGCGAGGAAAGAGAGAATAAAAAGCGAGAACGACGAGGGAATAGTTTTGTAATTTATTTACTGTCAAATGCGAAAGGAAATAAAATATCAATTATGGACAAAAGTGCACACCGCGACCGGTGATCGACATGAGAATAAAGTGTGCCCTGTAACCAATGATGCAATTAGCCAAATAGGGTACGAAGAAAAGCTAATTGGCTCAAGTCTATATGATGTTATGCTAGGAGAAAACGCGGCCGTATCGGTCGAAATGTGCGGCCGAGTCATCGAAAATTGAGTTTAACGTATCGCTCCCGTGGTGGACATGTGAAGGAAGTCGAATTCCATTCATAAATGTTTTAATAGTTAATCATTCATTTTTTCTGGGACATCCCAAGTAGTTTGCGTTTTATTTAAAAAAGAAGTTATCAAGTCCTTAACGAAAGACCCTTTTTATGGATGAAGGTGCCACTGAGATACCATCTCAAAAAAATGGGACTTTCCGACGATGACTCCTGTCGACTCTGCGGAGAAGAGGAGGAAACAACGGAACACATACTCTGCGAATGTCCTGCTGTGGCCAGGGGCAGAGTGATCCATATGCAAAGGGCGTATTTAAGTCCTGCAGACATAGGAATCATGGAACCAAGAAGGATACTGAGGTTTATAAAGAGCCTCAACAGCTCCCTGGGTTAAATAAAAGAGGCCAACACAATAGATCTCTTCTGGTCGCAGTGTACAGGGCCTATTCCTTACAATACAATACAATGGATGAAGGTCCAAATCCAACCGCAAAAACAGCCTGGCGAAGCCCAATTCATCTGATCGGCGCCGAATCGACATTTCTGGGTCTTCTTCGATACTGGCCGCTGCGGCGGCAATATTTTCTTCATTTCCCACCAATCCCTGTCTGGATGGTGACCTAGAGTCGAAAACAGTGTAGGTACTCATGCTATACAGAAGATTTTTACCTCAACTCAACTTCATAAATGCGATGAAACTGTTGAAGCGATGCACAAAATCAAAAAAAGTTAGTTTAAAAAACAAAAAAACCCGACTAACTGTAAAAAAAAGAATTTAAAAAGATATGAAAAAGACACATTCAAGTACCTACCACTGCCTAACAAATACATGAGTATTGAGTACCCTCCGACTGTCAAATAGTAAGGTATTGGTAGGTACTTGACTGTTTGACTTTTTATTTCCTTTTTTTACAGTCAGTCGGGTTTTTTGGTTTTTTAAATTAACTTTTTTTATTTTTATATTTTTCGCCTATGACACTTCGGGGAAGAACACGAATCTAATGACACCTCACTCTTCAAAATCGGTCAAGCCGTTTAGACTACATGTCGTCACGTAGGAACGTACAAACGATAAGAGCGAAACCCTTTCCTGAGCCAAACACCACAAATCCGTCAAATTAAAAACAATTTACCAAAACTCTCTCAGAGAACTTCGAACTACTTCGAGCAACTTTCATCTTTGACATCTAATCCATATCACAAATAAATAAATATTAACTTAACTTTTTGCAACATATGAAACGTTCGAGGACAATATTCGACCACCACCGAATTTTCTTTATTTTTACAGATTTTACTGCTCTGTGCAATTCATTTTTAAACCGGATTTTGAATTTGTTTCTTGACAACTTTGTGCATATGACATATTTATCAGTACTTGCCTTTTGAAATTCTCTGAGCTGTTTCGAGCCAAGAGAGGAACCACTCGTTACTCGTTATTTTGCTAATTTTCTCTTTTTCTGTCATTTATGATGAGTACGTGTATAGACTTTGTGTGATTGCGATTGGTTTATATCGATTGCGCTCGATTCAAACTGCGTACGCGAACGAACCTAATGCATCTGTTTAGACTGTATAAACTTGAACCTAACACTCAGCATAATAATATTCGTTTGATGGTAGCACTATCCAATAAAAATAAATGATGCGATTTTTGGCTGTCAGTTGCGATGTTGAGTTGAAATGTAGATGTTGCTAGGTGCGAAACTTGGCTGGGTATGAGTTGCGATGCTATTGTGAATAGATCAGAACGTAACTTATTTCACAGTTCAGTGTATCACATATCTTGACATTTCTCACTGACATTTGTGTGACAATTGTCTTTTTTTTAATTTAATTTATATCTTTTTTGTTTAGCCTATGACACTCCGGGGAAGAATACGAATCTTATGACACCTTACTCCTCAATATCGGTCAAGCCGTTTAGGCCACAAGGTGTCCCGATGGAACGTACATAGGATACGCGCGAAACAATTAACCCTCTCTATGTGCAGTCGGGTAAAAAGCAGCAATGTTGACAAAAGTAGATTATAGATTAACTTGAAATGTTTTATGGTTAGAACTAGAGCGGTATCTGATCGCCTTCGAACCTCTAACTTTCGTTCTCGATGAATGAAAACATCTTCGGCAAATGCATTCGCTTAAGTTAGTCTTACGACGGTCCAAGAATTTTGCCTCTCGCGTCGTAATACTAATGCCCTCTATTCACTCAATTCACCTTTGTAAAAATCAAAATAATACCGCGCGCGCAAATCAACTGCCAGATGCTGACACCCCCAATGCCACCTATCGTAAAATACGAATAAATCGATTGTGCGGAATTTTCTTTCTGCTTAAACCTGAAGTAGGCAGCAATACCAATAAAACAAAAATAAGATCATAAAAATCTTCCCAGTGGTTATCGGGTTATAACGTCATCGAGTTCCACCTCTATAGGAAATATATATTATTTGATTTAATATGAAGCTCTGCCTAGAGGGTTCACGAACTTGTTGCGCCACCTATTTTGCCTCTTTATCTTCAGTTGCCTAGACATGTTATTGGGCCCACTTGTCTGCTCCTAAAAACCCAAGCAAAAACCGACTCACGATGAACATCAAAGTTGATAACGCTCTGTTACAGTCCTAATCTGAATGATTCCAATCTCGCCAAGTGTTTTTGTATCGAAACCTCTTCAGAACTCAAAGATATGATTGCTATCAGTATTTGTCATTCACCTTGGATACCAAAAGTTATATTAGCCTCTGAAGAAAAGCAGGCCAGGCAGTTACACACAATGAAATCAGTCATAAGGTAGATACCAATAATATTGCTGTTGCAATTAATTTCATTTCAATTCCTCAGTAGATTTTTAGCCATATTCGCAATTTGCGTATGCGGTTCGTTACAATGCAGGAGTGAGGCCCGAACTTTGTCATTTCCCGGACCTTGTCCCAATGTGTCGGTAGTTCCGGACTTCGATGTGTCCGCGGTAAGTGCGAATTGGTTTTTTTTTGGAAACTCCTCCGAATTAACATAAAACTCTCTCAACAGTACATGGGATTGTGGCATGAGGCAGCCAAGTATCCAGCTCCTTTCGAAGAGGGTGGCAAGTGTGTTACAGCCACCTACGACCTTAAAGAAAACGGAGTTGTTAGGGTGCGAAACGCACAGTTCAATACAATGTGGGTGTTAAAATTTTTATTACTTAGGTGAAATTTTGAAAAACTTGAAACATTCCTTTGTGTAGAGTCCAGAAACCGATCGAAATCGAAGGGACAGCTATAGCCGTCGATAATGCCAAACTGTTAGTGCAATTCCCTGGACAACCAAGTATGTATTTGGGAGTTACTGTTATTGTTTTTTAAAACATTTTGTTTTTGCATAACCCCCTTTAGCACCGAAGGGTAGTAACTACTGGGTCTTGGGTACTGACTATACGAACTACAGTGTTGTCTTCTCATGTTCGGCTGCTTCAACGGATTCGCATTCAGGTAGGAAAGCAAGAGTTAATATATCTACAAACTTACGAACTTATTTGTCTAGAAATCGTATGGATTCTGACTCGAGAGAGAGTTCCATCAGTGGATACCGTACTTAAAGCTGTCCGGGTACTTGTCAAGAACAATTTATCGCTCAGTCACTTGACTGCTACGGATCAGTCCGAATGTGCTTAAAGTTGATTTAGGTAGTTTTGAAGGGGTTTCCAAGAGCATGAACATTGGCCTTGCTGTCAATATTTTTATCGGGGACCAGGACAGCTTAAAACTTTTTATTGTAAATCAAAGATGATCGCTTTAATTTATAAAAATTTTCTGAATCCTTTTTTTAATAAAGCTGAACCCTATTGTTGAATGCTTTTTGAACAGGGTGGGCCATTAAGTTCTGCACCTAAAAAAATAAGTAAATAAAAAAACCGTTTAATTGTTTTAAAATGAGATTTTTATTGAAAAGACATACGCATTTGGGAATTCATGTTTTTTTTTAAATATTGCCATCGAGGTGAAGCTTAAGTTGAACTTATTCCAACCGAACATGTTCCTATATATTTTGGCAGCATCCACATGAGACATGATGCGTGCGATTAATTGTATCTGATCGTGGATGTTTTTGTTTTGCTTAGGTTGAATTCCGCACTGGCCGGTTGCTTTTCGTACACTCAGATTTCGACTTAAGAAGTGCACGACTGGTTGATGTGAAACTTCCTCGTTAATTGCTTGTTTTTCTCAAAATCTTCTGATTTGGCATTGTCGAAAGTATTTTGGTTTTCAATTTTCTTACCAAAAAGCCAAAGTCTAATTCATTAAATATTTGGATTAAAGATTTATAAACGACAGGTAATGACAGTTCTGTTATTGTACTGGAGACTTTTTGAACCACTTATAGACACAGCCAAAATATATGTACACCTGATAGCAGCATTTTATGGATCGCCACAAGATCCCTGCTGATTGATGCAAAGCTTTCTTCAGTTGAGCTGTAGTTGTTGAAGGTGTTTATGAGGTTGTAGTTGATGGCGTTTAATCGGAATCCTTTTCTATAAACTCAGGAGTGATCCTATGGGTCCGTACTGCCCTAACTTAATTTATTTTCTATTTATTTTTTACCTTCCATGAGCATATTTTTGCATGGTTTTTCTTATGATAGCGGTTTTATATCTTTTTTGCGAGGATGCGACCAAATATGTTGAAAATAAAGATCTGGAAAAATTGAAGTGGGGAACAGTGAAGACGCAGACGTAAAGTTGAGTCTCTATTCAGCTTACTTAATCTGTGAGCATTAAGGAACAACCACAATGAGATTACGTGAGCTTTAGCGAGTGTAAGCAATTGCAGAAAATTCCCTTAAAATTGGTCAACTGTGTTACTAATCCTGTAATAAATACGGCATACAACGAAATAATAGACGCTGACTTAAGCGGAATTAAGCCCATTCTAAAGATATTGCGACTTTTTCTTTCTACTGAAAACCTACATAAAATTGGAAATTTACCAATCAGGGGCAACTGATCAGTTGGGGAAAAGAGAATCTTATACTATGTTCCCACCAACGTAATTTAGCTGAAGTGATTTATAAATCACGAAAGGCGTCTCCACCGAACTTTAAGTGATTTAGTGTGACATTTTTGTCGACTTTGACATTAGGTGTCCAACACCAGATAGTTATTTTTTTTTGTTCTTTCTGTTTTTTTGCCATACCTGCCAAGAATAAAACAATTTTTCATTGTACAAACTTAATAAAAATATCAAAAACTCATCGAAACACGAACAAAATTAGAAAATTGAATTTGAAATAATTTTTTTGGCAGTTTTTTTTTGCTGAATAAAGTGCTGAAGTTAATAACAGGTATGTTCGATTTTAATTTGTGTGGATTTGCGATGACAGAAACGTTATTAAAAGTTAAACACATATAAATCACGTAAATATAAATCACGAAAATGTATGATGAATCACGTGATTTATGAGATGATTTAGCTAAATCACGTTGTGGGAACATGGTATTAGAAGATTTATATGTAAGTTAAAAAAAAAGTGCACGGCTGGTTCAAACTATATCATACAATCCTAAACTTTCTGCGCAAACGACAACACTGGCAACAAAATTATGTTTTGAAACGACGAAGTGATGCCACAATCGTGTACCTTTTAACTGACGAAAAAAAAAAGCTCTCTTTCATTGAATTATCACAAAAGTGACTTTCAACTATCACGTTAGGGAGTTCCACTCCTGTATCATTTTTTTAAATAGATAGATAGTTTTAGATAGATATTTTTTTATTTCGTAAACGAAAAAAAAAACTTCAATATAAAAGAAAAAAAAACAAAGTAGATACTAACGAAAAATAATATTAAATGTATGTTATATACACTAAATGGATTTGTATTAAGAAGTTAGTAAATAGTTATTTAATAAATAAATAAATAGAAGTAATATTTAAATACTTTTAAAAAGCAAAAAGTTGACCTACTTTATCGGTCGCATCGTGCGTGTGCGTTCTTATGCCTCGCCTTCGACCTGTAAAAAATGTTCGATCCTGTTTGCGTTGACGAGTTTGGTAGCGAGCTTTAAAAAAAAATCAGTTGTTGAGTGAAAAGTAACCTCAACTAACTTGGAGTGTGAAATTGAATACAGTTGGCCAAGCTAACTGAAGAGATTTATTTGTTGAGGACTAGATCCATCAAGGTCTGTAGCGCAAGATAAAAACCGAACATTAATGGTTTTTATATGTGGCTATTGACTTAGCCACATATAAAACTTAATTCCTCTTTTGCACAGGTAACAATGGGAACGTTGGGATTTCTAGTTAAATAGGTCAGCATACTGGATGTGTACGATGATAACTAGACCCATTATCACGTACGGCTCGGTTATATGGTGGGCGAAAGCCTCTCAGAAAACCGTCAGGAAGCACCTGGATAGGGTTCAACGATTGGCATGTATAGGAATTACAGGTGCAATACGTACAACCCCAACATGCGCATTGGAGGTCATCATGGGGATATTACCGCTGGACTTATTTATTAAGAAAACAGCGGCCCAATCGAGATGCGAAATGGCACAATCGTGGTTCGATCTATGGACATAGAAAGATCCTGGAACTTGTCAAAAATTAGATTAGGGAGCTGAACATTCCTATGGATCGAATAACAAGGGTGCGTATTATGGAAAGAAATCACAAAACTCGTATTGAGAACGGATTATTTCCAGAAAAAGGAAATGGTGAAATAGTGGTCTCACGGATGGATCCATGAGGGATGGCGGAGCGAGGGCCGGTATCTATTCAGAAGAGCTGGAACTTGCCCGTCACATTAGCCTGATTGAGATGATTGCCTTGCTTCATGCGTTGGACTACTTGCTTGAGTCTCAGGTTGAAGGAAGAAATATCCGTATAGCACTGGACAATCAGGCGGTGATCAGATGCATGGAACAAACAAACATCACAACATCATTGGCACTGGAATGTGTACTTAAGCTCAATAAGTGTTCACCTAAAAATGAAGTAACACTGACTTGGGTACGGGGACACATAGGGATCGAAGGCAATGAAAAGGCGGACTCCCTTGCAAAACAGGGGTCAACTGAAAAGTTGCTGGGACCAGAACCATTCCCTTCAATTGGCCGAGGAATGGTAGAACAGCTGATTCACAAATGGATCACGGCAGAACACCTGAGAAGGTGATCAACCGTGGAACAATGTAGACAAGGTAAAATTTCAATAAAGTGGCCGACCTGCTCCACTCGAAGAAGGGTTCTAAGTATGAGTCGAGGAACATTGAAATGGGTGGTGTCTTTGTCTACAGGACATGGTAATTTCGGGTATCACATAAGGAAAATGGGCCTTATAGAGGATGATACCTGTAGACTATGCCTGGAGTAATCTGAGACAGCGGCATATATACTGTGTCAATGTCCAGCGTTGGCTGGCAGAAGAATGAGGATCTTGGGACATCAATGGGTTGAGACCCAGTCGATGAAACAGATCTCCCATAAACAGATGCTAGCGTTTACACTAGGAATCGAGCCCATAGATAAATTGTGGACCAATCCAGAGAGTCTATCTGAGTAAGATTTACAGTGGTAGAGAAACGAAAAGAAACTCGACAATGGTGGTCTGATTCGAATATCTCTCGAAATCTATTATATATATAATTTATTAATTATTGTCATAACTGTAGCGCTTTGGTGAAATATTTTCACATAAAAAAAGTGAAATTATTTCTTACTAAAAGTGGACTATTATTCCACCACAAATTTTGTGAAACTATTTCCCACCTAAAATTTGAGAATTTTTCTACACTAGCTGGAAAACAATAACCAAATTGATTTTTTTATAAGGATTTTAGTATAATTTTATTAACATTATGAATAAAATCTTTGCATATACCCAATCTCGCGCCTACTCCCACCCCCGAACAGTGCTCCCAAGCTCCCAAACAGGGTTGTTGCATACATTTTACACTGCTTATGAATTGTGGGCTTAGATATGTCGTTGCGTGTTAGGCGAAATTATTTCCCACAAAAAAGTGAAGTTATTGCCCACTTTCAGTTGGAAATATTTTCACATAAAAAAAGTGAAATTCTTTCCCACTCGAGGTGAAGCTATTTCCCATGTGAAGTTATTTCCCTGCACCGTCAAACACAAAGGTATTAGAAGTGTAGATCTTTAAACTGAACCAAATTTTTGACATACTTCGCTAGGGCATTTAATTTTATTGTGTGTCCCAAACAGTGTTGCCATTCTGACCGGATTCCGGTCATATCTGACCGAAATCGCTTCCCTCTGACCGGAGAAAATTTTGAAATCCGGTTAGACCGGATTTTTAACCGAACGAAAAAATTCTTTAACCGGAAAAGCCTTTTTTTGTCCTGAAAGATAATATTGTTCTATGACTAGACATAAAGGTCAGATTTCTATAATTTGAATGATATCCAATCCAATTTATTGTGAATAATCCTGGAACACAGGTTACAGGAAAATGCATCCAAAAAAGGCTAACTGACGACCATTTAGAATATTTTGCAATTTTGGTTTTGGTTTTACCAAATCCAAATGCCGACGTGCAGTGGAACGACAAAAAAAAAACTATAAGCAAATATCATTTTTGTTTTCAATTTTAAGTTAAAATATATTACTATATTCCATTTTTAAACGGACTTCTAGTCAAAAATTCTTATTTTATGTTTTGACCGAATTTAAAAAAATAAAAATCGGTCATTCGGTCAGATTTGACCGGATTCATTATTTTTTAGTGGCAACACTGGTCCCAAAACTTGCGAAAGATTTGGGGACGTTTGCTTATACGACTCTTAACGATTTAAGTTCTACTTAAATACTTATGGGCTACTTTTTTCAGGGCATAAACTGTCACATAAATTCGTATCAGCAAACGGCCCTTAGAGTTTTCTATGTATGATGTAAGCGCGCCACTATGACAGGATTATTATAAAAAGGGCGCTAAACAAAACAGCAGCACATTTTAATTATAAGACAACATTTTTAAAAAAAATTAAGATTTGGCAACTTAGGCTGTCTAGATATATATTGATATTTCTATCAATGAAGTTCAATCACGTTGTGCAAAATGGTCATAAAATGCGCAGTCCCTCTGAGACATGACAGAGCGGTGTAGCCAGTGTGACCAATTTATCATAGTTCCTGCTAAATTTAGCAGGATTATTTTATTTCTAGCATCTTCATTGTTAATTTTTTTAGGTCTTAAGCAGGTTTTGATTTCAAATAAATATTTAGCATGATTTTTAGCAATTTTTTATAAAAAAAAATTATACACTGGGCATAGCTATAACTATGGCAGATCACAACAAGAGTAGCTGAAAGACAGCAAATATATTCAAATGTTCTGTCAAAGATTTGTTGTGATCTGCACAACAATATAGGTACCCATTACTCCCGCATTACAGCCATCGACGTTCTTTATTCCTAAAATACTTCCTGCCTACTGCTAGGTCATTCGCTTTGTTTTCACTCTGTTTTCCATAACAGCAAACGTCGACAACACGACGACAGCTCAAGTGTCGTACGCCGTACCTACCCACGTAATACGACTCCGGTTGCTCAACGGCACGGAAAACGCCAATATATGTCGAAACTTGCAATAGTTGCATATCCGAGGAATATTACGTTGTGCTATTGGGAAAAAATAATAAATTATAAATGGATGAGACTTGATACCAGTGCAGGGCAAATGACGCCCAAGTCGTTAATTGGCCAATCAAAACTAAAACGAATGAAAGAAAAACATTTAAGTGACACATAAAAATACTGCGTAAGTAATTCGAGGAAATTAACAGGAAGAGAATTGCACGTGGAGGGGGAAGGCAGCAGGCAATATTAAATTTTAGTATACAAGAGGAAGGTTTTGAAAGGAGGAGCTCAGAGTAATCATTAAATTAATACGTGAACATCAAAAGTTTCGGTACACTTTTGAAGTATTTATTATGAAATGAGGAGAATAAAACTTATATCATTCGAAAGGTGCCATAGATGTGCACAAACCAAAAATCGCGGGTAGGGTAGAGTCGATAGTGGCCGGCCCCTTAAGGATTTTTCGTCATAAAATATATCTAACAACAAATATTAATATTTTCGAATAATTCTTAAAATAAATTATTCTTTATTAAATTCTTCGTCTGTAAAATGAAGAAAATATTATTTATTCTTATCAGAAAATTGTTTATTTAGATTTTAGTAAAAAAAGTATTTTTGCCCCTTGTTTCCTGTTTCCGGCCACCTCGTGTCAGATATTCGGCCACCCAGTAAAGATAGGGCTTAAATTGTTTAATATTTGTTATTTAAATGTTTTATTACAGAAAAGCTAAGAAAACAAATTATTTATATTATTAAAAATAAAAATAAAAAATGAAATTAAAAAACAACATTTGAAAACAATTACCCACAAAATTTTCACAAAAAAAAAACACTAATTCCGACAGCATTTTTACTAACGATTTGACAGTAAATTCACACAAAAATCTTCCCCGACAGAGCACAAGTCAAATGAGTTGATTTCTCGAGAGCGACTGAGCCTCGCAACAAGAATTTTGACACATTAATGGAAAAGTTTAAGAAAACAATTTTACTAAAGATTTGACAGTAAATTCACACAAAAACCTTCCCCCACAGAGCACAAGTCAAATGAGTTGATTTCTCGAGAGCGACTGAGCATTAAAACAAGAATTTTGACACATTAATGGAAAAGTCTAAGAAAACAATTAAAGACCAAAAACTTCAAAAGAGAACTATGCAATTCACTATAACGACTTTTCCGAGAGGTGGCCGGCCACTGAGAGGGCCGCAATTTGGCTACTCTACCCTATATATCGCCATTAAGGCTGGTAAAATTAAGCTATGAATTCCCCATACAAAAGAGGTAATTGAAAGGATTTTGGCGACATTCAATTTGTCATTTACGTATTTTTTCGATATCTAGATGTCGCTCTTTTCGTTTATAAAAAAAAAACATAAATATTATATTTTACATACTTATAAAAGGAATAGTCGATTTTCGACCACAAGCGATACTTACTTACTTATCTTTACTTAGCGGGCTCCCGACCCGTGAAGAGTCTCTGCCTGAGACACTGTAGCCTTCCATCCTCTGCGATCCCGGGCACGTTGCTTCCAGTTATCCAGACCAAGCGCTCTGGCATCCGCGATGGCTTGGTCTTTGAAACGGAGGTTCGGTCTTCTTTGTCGTCTCGAACCTGATGGCTGGAATTCGAAGATCCTCTTAGTTGGAGCATTATTGTCCATTCGCTCGATGTGTCCGAGCCAATGTAGTCGACGTATTTTGGCCTTTTGGACTACATCCACATCTTGATACAACTCATACAGTTCGCGGTTGTACCTTCTCCTCCATTCGCCCTTCTCGCACACAGGACCAAAAATCCGCCGAAGAATTTTTCTTTCGAAGAAGCCCAGTATCAGCTCTCCCTTTCTGCTTATCGTCCAGCACTCGGCGCCATAAAGCAGAAGGGTTCAAGGTCTTGTGCCATCACAACCCCCCCCCGCATTTGTATTTGAAAAAGGAGTCTGTTAAAATATTCATGCAACATTCTCATTCTAATTCTAACATTCTTGTTTCCACCTTAAGACATTTGTTTAATAAAGAAAAGCTCCTTAAACTTAATCTGCCAAACTGTTAACCAACCACATGTTAAATTGAATTAACCTAACCTTTTTTAAAGCTCTTTACTTTTTGGATCTAATTTAGATCTATTCGGAGCTTTATTTAAGACGAATGCCCGAGAGCCAATTTGTCGTAAATGACTAACAACAGGTACTCGTCCTGTCCAGATTTGTTCTGGTGTCTTTTCGTAGTTCAAGGAGGTCGGACATCGATTACGTATGTACGCTGAAGTATGGATCAGTTCTGCCTATAAAAACTTTGGTAGGTTTGCTTCGATAAGGAAACAACGAGCCATTTCTACTAGCGTTCGATTCATACGCTCGGCCACACCGTTTTGCTGTGGAGTGTATTACACAGTTAGTTGGCGATTTATGCCTTCATCAGACAAGAATTTCGAAAAATCGTTACTTAAGAGCTCACGTGCGTTGTCACTTCGGAGAGTTTTTATTTTTTCGTTTGTTTCATTTTCCACAAGTTTCTTAAATTGTTTGAATACATCTAAATATTCACTTTTCCTTTTCAGAAAATACTCAAACACTTTTCGAGAGTAATCGTCAATAAAAGTGGCAAAATACATGCTTTTTCTAATAGATTCTACATTCATTGGACCGCATAAGTCTGTATGCATAATATCGAGAATACATAGAGAAGTCTTTTCCATTTTAGCTGTGAATGGAAGCCGAGTTTGTTTACCTCTAATACATGCTACACAGTCGATGGATGAGTTGTCAAAAATTGGCAAACCTTTAACCATGCATTTTTTATTTAAGAATTGTAATGCTGCTGTATTTAAATGGCCATACCTCTTGTGCCAGATTTGCAGAGAATTTTTATTATGATCAGCTTTATGACAACATTCATGCTTATCTGACAGTCGATCATCTTTGACCTTGGGTGTCTTAACTAAATATAATCCCCTACATTTGTCGGCTTCGAGAATTGCTCTTTCATTCCTGGAAACACATGCACGTTCGCCTTCTATAAGTACCGTGCAGCCGCTATCGGGTGCCTTACTAGCAGAAATGAGATTGCTTCTTAAACTCGGAACAAAGAGAGTTCGATAAAGAGTGATGTTTTTTCTTTCTCCTTTGACTTTTACCTCTAATCGCACCGTTCCTACGCCTTCAATGCGCGCAGATTTGTCGTTTGCAACCTGCACTAGCCCTGCATAATTGCTATCTAGATTTACAAAATATTTCCTCATACAACACATATGCAAAGTAGCTCCGCTATCGATGTACCAATTGGCAGCACCTGTATCGTTATCCATGCTGCTCACTTTGTTCGACATTTCGTCTAATTGTACAGTGCACTTCTGAACTTCCGTTGCTACGAAACCTTCCTCGTTATCTGACGCACAATTCTCGACTAATCTAATTCTTTCTCTACCCAAACTAACGCGACAATCTCTCTTCATGTGGCGCTTGCGGCCACAGCGATGACAGTTATATTGGAAATTATTTGACGTACCTGGGCGCTGATGAATATTCGATTTCTTGTGGTCAACTCTACCTTTAAAGGCGTCATCCTTGCGTTCAAAGGTAGTCCTTCTTTTGTCACTTACTTCGAGTAATCGTGCACGTAACATATCCATGCTGGGAAAATCAGTGGAGGCATCAAAAGCAGCTTGAATGTCCTTGTAACTCTCTGGCAACCCGTCCAGTAGCATCACTGCCAAAAGTTCTCATCCAATTTGGCATAAATTTCACGCAATCGATTGACAATTGAGGTAAATTGAATTAAATAGTTTTCCATGCTTTGGTTTTCATTCATTTTAAAATTTATCAACTTACGAAACTCCTCCACCTTTTGCCGAGTACCTTTCCGATCGTAAGTATTTTCCAAAAATTTCCAAAGTTCCCTCGACGTTTTCTGCGACTTTACAATTGCAACTTGCGCAGGTTCCATTGCGATGATGAGCTCACATCTTGCATCCATGTCTTTTATGTTCCATTCCTCAAGTCTTGCGGCATCACTTGGCATCGCCTCCAGTCCGTGCACCGTCTTTAGCAAGCGATTTTTGTGCAATACAGCCTCCATTTGTGTCTTCCAAGTAGAATAATTGTCCCCGTTGAACAGTGGGATTTTTCCGGTGAATGTGGTCATTATGTACAAATATTACTGAAATTTATAATTCTAATAGGACTGGGCACATAACCTATTCAAAATACTTGATGATTTTAAAAGAAATAGAACGATTTCCAAGAATGTACAAAAAGGTTTATATTTATTGAAAAAAGTAAACAGCTTTAAAAAAGGTTAGGTTAATTCAATTTAACATGTGGTTGGTTAACAGTTTGGCAGATTAAGTTTAAGGAGCTTTTCTTTATTAAACAAATGTCTTAAGGTGGAAACAAGAATGTTAGAATTAGAATGAGAATGTTGCATGAATATTTTAACACTCCTCGTCAACATTAACAATCGAAATTCATTGCAAAAGTTTGAAAACAAAATAAATGAAATAAATAAATAAATAAATCTCTGGGTACTGCTTTGGTCAATGAGTCTGCTGCCATCGCATCTGTCTGAAGATACAGGGTGGCGCACGAATCGTGCTACAAAAATAAAACGTAATAACTTTTTTTCTGTGTGAGTAATCGGCTTATTTTTTTTTTTATTTTGTAGGTTACTATTTAGATTTATAAAAATGGATGCTTGGGATACGGAGAAAAGAATTTGGATAGTGCAACGGTACCATGCTTTGCAGTCCGTCATTTCCGTCCAAAGGGAATTTAGGCGGGAGTTTGGCGGTAATCCCCCGAGTAGATGGACCATTATGATGTTTGTAAACATGTTTGCCGAATCTGGAAGCATCGCACGAAGGCCGTACCATCGAGATGCCAATGTTCGGGTTCAGGATACAATCGCAGCAGTAGCATCTGCAATACAGGCCAATCCGAGCGTTTCGACCCGAAACTTATCGGGGCAAATTGGAGTTAGTAGACGGTCATTACAACGGATACTTCATGACGATTTAAACATGTTTCCGTACAAAGTCCAAATTACTAGCAAGTTAAACCCTCAGGATTTGCCTGTTCGCCTGGAATTTTGCCAAAAAATGATATCAATGGCCGAAGAAGACAACACATTGATCAATTGTTTGTTCATGTCTGATGAGGCCCATTTTGATCTTAACGGCAATGTAAACAAGCAAAATTGCCGTATATGGAAAGAGTCTAATCCAGAAATGCTCCATGAGACGGAACTGCACCCAGAACGAGTCACTGTGTGGTGCGCAGTTTCATCAAAGGTGTATTGTCGGGCCGTACTTCTTTGAAGAAAACGGTGTAACCGTTACTGTCAATGGGGACCGTTATTTAAAGATGTTGAAGGAGTTTTTTTACCCAAAACTGCGCCGAAGACGTATACCATTCAACAGCGTTTGGTTTCAGCAAGATGGAGCAACTGCACATATAGCCAGACCAGTTATGGCGGAGCTAAACAAAAAATTCGCAAACAAATTAATTTCTAGGAACTCCACTCTTCGCTGGCCCCCAAGGTCACCTGACCTGACTGCACCAGACTTCTTTTTATGGGGTTATGTCAAGCAAGAGGTGTATAAAACGAAGCCCAGGAATTTAACTGAATTAAAGCAGTCCATAACGACAATAATTGAGGCGATCCCAACTTCAACGCTTCAGGCCGCAATGAATAGTTTTTTGATCAGGTGCCGCATATGCGTGGGAGAGCGTGGAGGTCATTTGCGATCTATAATCTTTAAAAACAACTAACTATTTAAAATAAAATTTAATTTTCTAACCAATAAAAAAAAAATAAATGAAATACATCGATTAAAAAAAAAGTTATTTGAATTTCTTATTGTAGCAAAATTGGTGCGCTCCACTTTCAATAGCTTCTCTTATGAAATGATATTTATAATCGATGTGCTTTGTCCGCGAGTGTTTACCTCCATATTTTGCTATTAGTTGTGCACTTTGGTTATCGCAGTAGATAATGGTTGGTTTCATGAAACCTGGTATCAGCTCCTGCAGTAGAAAACGCAGGGAATATGCTTCCCTTGCTGCTTCGCTAAGTGCGACATATTCAGCCTCTGCACTCGATGTAGAAACAGTACGTTGTTTTCTGGACTCCCAACTGATTGCTGCTCCTGCAAATATAAAACAAATACCACTTTGAGACTTTCGAGCATTAACATCTTCAGCCCAACTAGCATCTACATAGCCAGTTAAAGGTATCCCGGTTTTACGATAAACTATTCTGGCATTCTTTGTAAAATTAAGATAGCGTAATAGATGAAGACATGCATTCCAATGTTGTTTCTTTGGGTTCTGTGAAAATTGAGCCAAACTGCTGACAATGAATGCAATATCTGGTCGACTAAAAACGGCGAGATGCATCAAAGATCCGATCAACTCTTGGTAGTTAGTTACCTGTATGGCAACACCTTCTCCAGCGTCATGTGGCTCCTTCTCCAGTTTCAGTTTAACCTGCATAGGAATTTTGTTATATTTTGAATTTTGTAACTTGTATTTTGTTAAAAGAGTATTTATGTAACTACTTTGACAAATTGAAATAGCTTCATCGGTCCTTTCAATTTCGAGACCAATGCAAAACGAAGGTTGTCCAAGATCTCGAATTTCAAAGTATTCATTAAGCTTTTGTTTTATTATCCCGACTCTATCTCTATTATTAGAAGCGATAATAATATCGTCAACATAGATTCCCAAAATGGTTTCTTCATTTTCGTTTATTTTAAAATAAACACAATGGTCATAATTTGACTGTAATAAGTGCAATTGCTTTAGCTTTTCGTCCAATAAAGTATGCCATTGCCTGCTTGCTTGTTTCAACCCATACAGAGCTTTAAGTAAACGACACACTTTAAACGGGTGTTTCTCATCAATAAAACCTCCCGGCTGTTGCATAAAAATCTCCTCGTTAAGGTGCCCGTTTAAAAACGCGGTTGATACATCCAAATGGCGTAAGTTCAAGTTGTGTTCCGCTGATAAAGCGTATATTAAACGAAGCGAACTTTGTCGTATGTATTGTATGTATGTATGTATGTATAATATTTATTTCTCTTAAAGTACTTATAAATATAATATGAAATACAAATCCATATAAAAAATTCAATATGTTAGAAACTACAAAGTAAAGTAAGAAAAAATCTTGTGGCATTCGATATTTTATTCAGATTGAGTTCAAATAGTGTTGAATGCCACTTCAAAAGGAACAAGACAATTATATAGGGTGGGGTATTAAACAAAACAAAAATGGAAATGATAGAAAAAACAATTTTTAGCCGATTTAATTCATTTAACATGATATCAATTTGTTCTCACTTCACAAAGGATGCAAGAATTTATGTAATCTATATAATAACATCAAAAGTTGAGGCAAAAGTTAGATCAAAATATTTGAAGTAAGAGAGTTTAAACTATAATAATCATGAGAAAACAACCAACTTTTTACGCGCTTTAGAAAACATACGGACATGTGAACACATCTGATTTCTTCCGGGAGGACATTAAACAAAATATTATATACAACTGAATGTGAATTTCTATATGCGGTGGTTCGATAGTTTGGCACTTGTAACATATTAAGTGAGTTATTGCGTAGGTTATAGTTTGAGATTATACGAAAGTTACGGTTACCAGACTTCATAAAGAACGCTTTTAGAACCTTAAAACAGTATAAGTGACGAACAGGAAGAATCCCTAATTGACAAAACAAGGGAAAACTAGGTTTACGACAAATTTTCCGGACAACATTCTTTTGCAAGACTAGCAATGGCTGAACTTTGTTTTGATAGCCACCTCCCCAGCAATTTATACCGTATTGAAGCTTAGAACTAAAAAGTCCATAATAAGTTGTGGTTAGGAGCTTAGTTGAACATATATTACGAAGGTAATAGAAATGCCTAAGTGTGGAGATAAAGTACTTCTTCAATGCAATAGCGTGGGAAGAAAATTTCATATTAGAGTCAAATAGGAGTCCTAGGTACTTAAATTCGTCTACATTCTCTATCAAAAAACAATCATCACTACAATTTTCACTAGTACAAAATAATTGACCAAGCACACTAGTTGCACATTTACATTGATATAATTTAAATTTTTTGCAATTCGGTGCATGAAAGTAAACATCCGGTTTTAGATTAATAGAACCAGATAAATTAAAGCACATTAATTTAGTCTTAGGACTTATTACAAGCTTGTGTTCAGCGAACCATTGTCTTAGAGTATGTACATCACAGTTTATATCAGAGATAAGATCTAAGGGACTGTTTACGCCATACGATAACCCAACATCGTCAGCAAAGGCAGTAGGTGAGCCTCTTAGATTGAGGTGGAAGAGTGAGTTGATATAGATTAAAAATAAAACGGGACCCAAGACTGAACCTTGTGGTACCCCAAGCCTGATTAATTGCGCGTCACTTCTCGTCTCATTCAACTTTACTCTCTGTGATCTATTATTCAGATATGAATTAAGCCATTTAAGCATAAAACCACGCACACCTGCACTTTCCAGTTTACTTAACAGAATTTTATGGTCAACCATGTCGAAGGCTTTGGTTATATCAATGAATAACGCAGCTGTACATTTTCTTTTGTCAAGGTTACCTATTATCTGAGAGCAGAAGTCTAAAAGTGCGTCCTCGGTTGATTTTCCCTTTTGAAATCCAAATTGAGAAGGATGAAAGAACATCGTCTTGTCTAAAAAGTTTACCAACCTAATTTTTATAAGTTTTTCGAAAACTTTACTTATGCTTGGCAGGAGAGAAATCGGCCTATAATTTCCTATTTCAGTTGGAGAGCCTTTTTTAAACAAGGGAATAACATCTGCACACTTTAGACCGTCAGGAAAAACACCAGAAAAAACACTACGATTGAAAACATCAGCCAATACATCCATAATGAAACAAGCAATATTTTTAAGGACAGCATTAGAAATACCATCGACACCAAATGAATTTGAGCTATTCAAGCTGCCAATCACACTTAAAATCTCTAAGGGAGTTATAGAGTCAAAAACAATACTTCTACAGTGCCCAGAGTTTACATCACCAATCGCAGAACATTGAGAACATAGATTTTGAGTTTGTCCACTATGTAAATTAAGTCCGATACTTGAAAAATGTCTATTAAAAGCGTCAGCGATTTCACGTTTATTTGTTATTTCCTTATTACTATAACGTAGAACAATAGTTTTTTGAATGGACGATTTTTCGTTGAGAATGGTATTTACAACTTTCCACTCTTTCTTAAGATTTCCTCTAGTCTATACCAAATTTTTGGGAGTAGCCTTTGGCCACTAGCCTTGCTTTCCTTCGTTCAATGCTTCTGTCAGCTCTGTATTTAGTTTTAAATACCCAGCGATTTGCAATCGCCTCCCTTCCATTTGGAGATCACAAAGTTCCCAAGCATTATTTAACATAAGGCTATTGTACATGTTAAATTGAATTAACCTAGCCTTTTTTAAAGCCCTTTAGTTTTTTCAATAAAGATAACCCTTTTTGTACATTCTTGGAAATTGGTCTATTTCTTTTAAAATCATCAAGTATTTTGAATAGAGTCGAATCCAGCCAACTTGAAGGGATAACTAAGTGCAAGAAATAAAACTATCTCGCGTCCGTCCGCCATTTTAATCAAAAACTCCAATCAATGCGTCTATTAATAAATCTGCATCAGTCAACCAGAACATCTTTGCAGTGCCGCTCTGCAGTGAACAAAATTGGCTAAGGACTCGTGACTGGCACTCGTAATGAGATGTGTCAACACAACTTCCAGGCCAATTCGAGCCGCAAGTGAATACCCTAACACAAGGCATCAATTCAATTATAAATTCACCTGCATTAGCGGACGTGCGTATGCGCTTAAGCACATGGAGAACATCCTTTTGTATGCGACTACGACTATTACCGCACTTCAACCCCAGCAGAGCCATAACAGTTGATCCCATCATCACCTTGAGATGCAGCGCCAGCAGCACTCGTTCAACTAATAAAGATACGCACGCTGAACTGTAGAGAGCAGTTCAATTAAAAGCGGTGATGATAGGTTCCATGCTCACCCAACCATCGATTGGAATAGGATCTGCATCCGATGGAGCGTAGCTAATCATTTTATCCCTCAGCACCTCTGGGAGCCAGAGTGCGCGCCCCAGAGACGAAGATGCCATCCCGGAGTGAGCGCCAATTAAATCGAAGGTAAATGCCTTGACATGGAAATGTTTAATCAAATACGTGACTTGATTCCAGCTCGAGGAGATAGCCAAGAGATTGGATTGGCACATGAGAGATGAGGTTGTTGCCTCCATTGCGCCGTGCACTCGACACGTCGCTGATGGTTGATTGATTTACTTTTTTTTTCCTTCTTATTCTACCTATTCAAGGGATGATGCCCTTTTGTATAAGGATTCATCGGCAAGAGGTTTCCTCGCCCTATGTACCCGCGCGCAATCCGCGCAGAGCCCTGGATACCTATACGATGTGTTATTGCCTTAAAATTCAAAATGGCGTGTCGAATTTCATCTATCCTCTATCGGTATAGCATTTGAGTGCATCCACCGCATAGCTGGATGGGATGTGGGGTATACCCGTATACCTCGTCGTTGGCAAGGCGTGGCGAAATTACAGGGTGGAAAAGGTAAAGTGAAGCCCCACAGCTGCCATGGGTACGATGTTGTATATAAATTCGCTGTAACGTGTTAGCTTCATAGAGGACTCACTGAAGAGAATTTTGTTTACAGAAGAAACGATTGATGCGCAGAGGTGATGGAATGCTATATAATGCCCTCATCTCAATGGATGTTTAATGGGGTTGCGTAAACTTGACACCCCAAACTAATATGACTTTGTTCACGGACATGAATGTTGGGTAGGAGTTTTTTGCTTTGTGATACAGGTTTTCAGGAGTTGTAGCAACTTGTTGTCCTCTGGCCTGTTGAGGGAAGGTTTTTCTCAGAAATTCAATCGGAAGTGGCGGCCCCACCCTGAACTTGGTACCACTGAGTTCGTTTTTATGTTTTTTTTCTTAAGTTCCATATAATTAAAAGAGCTCTAGAGTTTCCAAAACAAATTTTGAAAAGTTCAGTCGATTTAGCATTTCCTTCTTAACTCTATCGTGCATACAGTAAAAGTGAGATAGAAATTGCATTTGTACAAAATTCCGAACTCGAAGAAGGCAAGAAAGTGGGTCTCACAATTCCAACCGCCTGATGTCCGTATGCTCCCGAGGTCTGCAGCCCAGACGTCTAGATGGATTTGGGTTTACTTCGTATTTGGGGTTAACGGGCTTACAGTTCGGCGCCATTTTACATTTAGATTTACTTTAGGTACTTCATTTAAATTAAATTAGGGTTGGTATGGTGAACATTTTTGTTTTATCCCAGATTTTCGGCAAATAAGCAAATAACGGTGCTCATACGAAAATTAGATTTTCCTGGAAAATGTTCTTAACAAAAATGCATTTTTTTTAATATGGTCAAGGTCATGTACAACTTGAGATTTTTAATAAAAACATTTTTTTTGAAAATTTCATTTTCTATAGATAGATAGATATATTTATTTCGTTAATAAATTACAGTTTGCTATCGCACTATTTACATTATTTATACAGCCATATGATAAACAAATGTATATATTTTTTTTTGAAAAATTCTTTATATAATTTTGTAAAAATCTACAAAATAGAACCTGAGGAAACAACAAAAAAAAACTCAATTTGAAGGAACAAGGAAGAAAAAAATAAATAAATATATATACAGGGGGCGCACGAATCGTGCTACAAAAATAAAACGTAATAACTTTTTTTCTGTGTGAGTAATCGGCTTATTTTTTTATATTTTGTAGGTTACTATTTAGATTAATAAAAATGGATGCTTTGGATACGGAGAAAAGAATTTGGATAGTGCAACGGTACCATGCTTTGCAGTCTGTCATTTCCGTCCAAAGGGAATTTAGGCGGGAGTTTGTCGGTAATCCCCCGAGTAGATGGACCATTATGAGGTTTGTAAACATGTTTGCCGAATCTGGAAGCATCGCACGAAGGCCGTACCATCGAGATGCCAATGTTCGGGTTCAGGATACAATCGCAGCAGTAGCATCTGCAATACAGGCCAATCCGAGCGTTTCGACCCGAAACTTATCGGGGCAAATTGGAGTTAGTAGACGGTCATTACAACGGATACTTCATGACGATTTAAACTTGTTTCCGTACAAAGTCCAAATTACTAGCAAGTTAAACCCTCAGGATTTGCCTGTTCGCCTGGAATTTTGCCAAAAAATGATATCAATGGCCGAAGAAGACAACACATTGATCAATTGTTTGTTCATGTCTGATGAGGCCCATTTTGATCTTAACGGCAATGTAAACAAGCAAAATTGCCGTATATGGAAAGAGTCTAATCCAGAAATGCTCCATGAGACGGAACTGCACCCAGAACGAGTCACTGTGTGGTGCGCAGTTTCATCAAGGTGTATTGTCGGGCCGTACTTCTTTGAAGAAAACGGTGTAACCGTTACTGTCAATGGGGACCGTTATTTAAAGATGTTGAAGGAGTTTTTTTACACCATTCAACAGCGTTTGGTTTCAGCAAGATGGAGCAACTGCACATATAGCCAGACCAGTTATGGCGGAGCTAAACAAAAAATTCGCAAACAAATTAATTTCTAGGAACTCCACTCTTCGCTGGCCCCCAAGGTCACCTGACCTGACTACACCAGACTCCTTTTTTTAATGGGGTTATGTCAAGCAAGAGGTGTATAAAACGAAGCCCAGGAATTTAACTGAATTAAAGCAGTCCATAACGACAATAATTGAGGCGATCCCAACTTCAACTCTTCAGGCCGCAATGAATAGTTTTTTGATCAGGTGCCGCATATGCGTGGGAGAGCGTGGAGGTCATTTGCGATCTATAATCTTTAAAAACAACTAACTATTTAAAATAAAATTTAATTTTCTAACCAATAAAAAAAAAAAAATGAAATACATCGATTAAAAAAAAAGTTATTTGAATTTCTTATTGTAGCACGATTGGTGCGCCACCCTGTATAAAGGGTTTTTCAACAGGGACGCTACAAAAGTAGGGACAGCAAACGACGCCGAATTTCTTGCCGCTCTTTTGACATTTCTCTTCAGTAAGGTTTGCCATTTCATGATGGAAAGATATACGAGCCAACAACGAGTCGTAATTGTTAAAATTTACTACCGAAATTCGGAGTCAGTGGCCTCAAAGTTAAGAGCACTACGTCCAATTTATGGTCGTCATAATCGTCCTTGTAGATCAACAAATGAGCGTCTAGTGGAAAAATTTGAACCCACAGGCACAGTACAAAATGTTCCCGTGCCAGTGAGACAAAGAAGTGCCCGTAGAGTCGGGAATATTGCTGCCGCTGAGGCTTCAGTTGAGGAAAGCCCATATGTGTCTCTCACACGTCGTTCGCAAGCGTTGGGCATCTCTGTGACGTCGTTGTGGCGAATTTTGCGAAAAGATCTTGGCCTACATCCTTGCAAGACTAAATTGACGCAAGAACTGAAGCCGCTTGACCACCAGAAGCGTCGTATGTTCGTGAATTGGGCTGAGCAACAACTTGAAAATGATTCGGATTTTCATCGAAAAATCATCTTCAGCGATGAGGCTCATTTCTGGCTGAATGGCTTCGTCAATAAACAAAATATGCGGCATTGGTCAGGCAGCAATCCACACGTACTCCATGAGTCATCATTGCATCCCGAAAAAATTACGGTTTGGTGTGGTTTATGGGCCGGCGGCGTCATTGGGCCGTACTTCTTCCGTGATGATCAAAACCGGCACGTTACTGTGAATGGGAATCGCTACCGTTCAATGATAACCGAATATTTTTGGCCCCAATTGGATGATATGGACTTGGAGTACATGTCGTTCCAACAGGACGGCGCCACAAGCTACACATCGAATGTCACAATCAATTTATTGGAAACCACGAAATGGTCCAGTCGCTTGGCCGCCTCGGTCGTGCGATTTGACGCCGATAGACAATTTCCTGTGGGGTTACGTCAAGTCTATGGTCTATGCCAACAAGCCAGCGACGATTGATGAACTTCGTGCGAATATCGAACGTGAAATTGCAGCAGTATCGGCCGATTTATGCTTGAAAACCGTCGAAAATTGGGTTCAGCGTCTGGACTTCTGCAAGCGTGCCCGTGGTGGCCATGCAAAAGAAATCGAGTTCCATACATAATGGCATCAAACGTTTTATTTATTTGTTTTATTTAAAAAAAACTTTTGTAGCGCTCTTATTGAAAAACCCTTTATAAGGAATAAAGTGTATAGTTTTGTGTTATACACTGCGCGTCAGTGGTTTCGCTTCAATTCCAGCCAAACTAAAAGAGCTAACGTTTTTAAATTTTTGTTGTTTATGGCTGATTAAATAAAACAAAAAATATTGTCCCTTTTAATATTTGTTTATAATATTTCTTCAAAAAATAACACAAACAAAATGGAATTCAATTTTGGTCATCAGGTTAGGACATACCACTTTTTATTTCATTTCTATTAAACATTTAATCGAAATTATTATTTCTAAACTTATATAATTAATAATTTAAATATTTTATAATAAATTTAATAATTTGTCGATCCTCCCTTGTTAAAAATGACCTCATAAATTCGGTTGGGAAGCTACTTCTCAATAAAATTAAGGGAAATGGCTGACCAAACACTTTTTATGCATTCCATCAGTTCCGCTTTGTTGGATACTGTTTCCGAGACTCGTGAACCTTACGAACCAGCGATCCCCAAGCATTTTCTATTATATTGATGTCTTGTGAGTATGGCGGCCACTGCAATAAATTCACATTTTGGTCCTCAATCCATGATTTAACCACCCGGGCAGTTTGGATCCGAGTATTGTCGTGTTGAAAATGCCATGGCAAATTGTCAAACAAATTTCGGGGGGAAATGCAGTTTTAAGTAGGTTTTTGTAATAGTTTGCGTTCATATTTGCGGTCAAACACTGTAACTCGCATGTACCATAGTAGGAAATGGCTACCCACACCATTAAACCCCCTACCCGACTATAAGCGTGATCCAACCGGTGTTCTCCTTGCGAAGATCACGGAAGTAGTAATTATACCCGTCTGGACATTCTAAATTAAACTTATCCAATCAGAATTCCATGTCATGTGCGCTCGTGCAAAATTCAATGTCATTTCCTTTCGAGCCATATTTAGTGGAAGTTTTTTCTTCAATTTTAATCTCTTTAAATGTGGAGCATTCCTTATCACTCTTTGAATAGTGGATAAGCTCGCCTTAACATTAACTTTTGCCCTGATCTTTGCGAGTCATGAGAGTTCGATGCGTATCTCAAAATTTCTCTCTTATCTGCTTCGGAAATCACTCTATTATTACCGCCTTAATTATTTTTACCGTATCCCGACTTATTGCGCAGGAACGGGGATATAACTTTACGACTTCAACAGATCTTTTTCGATATTTCACTAACCGACAACCTTGACTCCTTGTAAGCTTCAATTTTTGATTTCTCTTCCACGGATAGCGATTTTTCTTTACCCATATTAATATAGCAAAAAAAAATTGGTTTTCACACGCTCAACTGTTGAAGATCAACGAAAAAGAATTTGCATGTGCTAACCTGATGACACAAAAATAAAGCACGCTTTTAAAGTCGAAATAAAAGAAACTAGCAAAATCCACATAACGCGAGTTCGAGTTTATGCGAAGAAGAGAAAATGTAGCTGAATGTTAACAGTGGTTAAAGTATTTTTTCAGGATTGTAACTTGCTGATGTAAATCAAATATTTTCAAATATATTACAGAATGATTTTGCTATGTTTGTTCCCAAATGTAGGAATAGACAAACTTTTAAGCTGCCATGGCATAATCATCGTTTGACTAATTTGAAGACGGCTAAAAACAAGTCTTTTAAACAATTTAAAAAGTCAAACCTTGAAGTGGACAAAAAACGTTTCTCACAGCTGCGCCGTGAATATGAATTTTTAAACAAATTTCTGTACAGACAGTACATAATGAACATTGAGTCTAAAATAACTAAAGATCCAAGAGGTTTTTGGACATTTTTGAAAAGTAAAAAAAAAGAATATATCACTCTCCAAAACATGGAGTTTGAAGGTGAAGTTTCTAGTAGCATCGATTCAACATGTGAGCTCTTTGCAAAGTTTTTCCAATCGGTATATGTCGATCACTCTAACGTTTCTTGGTCTCAAGTAGATCCTTATGAATTCAACTCTTGTTTAGGATCATTAAATTTTTCCACTGATGATGTTTTGCAGGGCATACAATCATTAGACTCTTGTCAAAGTGCTGGTCCTGACAGGATTCCTTTTGAAGTACTAAAGAACTGCAAATCGTCGTTATCCTTCCCATTAAAACTTCTTTACAATTTATCTCTATCGTCTGGCACATTCTTGGATGAATGGAAAACGTCATTTATATCCCCCATATTCAAAGCTGGCTCAAAGCAGAAAGTAAATAATTATCGTGGTATATCAAAACTGTCTGCTATTCCAAAACTTTTTGAGTCAATTGTGACAACCAAACTCAATTTCTCATTTAAAGAACAAATCACTCCACACCAGCACGGCTTTGTATCAGATAGATCTACAGTGACTAACCTAATGCTTTTCAGTAAATACCTCTTCGATTCCGTAGAATTAGGTTATCAGGTTGATGTTGTATTTACAGATTTTGTGAAAGCCTTCGACACATGGATCTATAGTTACCTTACAAAAAGGAAGCAAATTGTTAAAATTGGTTCTTCTCAATCGAGGCCTATTGACGTTTTATCGGGTGTTCCTCAAGGCAGTCACTTAGGACCTCTGCTGTTTAATATTTTTATCAATGATATTCCAACTATGCTTCAGCATGCTCATTGTCTTATTTATGCTGACGATTTAAAAATATTTTTGCGTGTTAAAAGCATTTTCGATTGCAATAGGCTTCAATCCGATTTGCACTCAGTTGTCAATTGGTGCAAGCTAAACCAGCTGTCATTGAATATTACAAAATGTCATTCCTTTTCTGTTTACCGTATTTTGTCTCCAGTTATTTATCAATATAACATTTCCGAAATTTCACTTACTAACGTAACTGAAGTTAAAGATCTTGGGGTGATTTTTGACACCTAAATTTCATTTTCACTTCACATTGACTATGTTGTTGCTAAGGCTAACTCTATGCTTGGATTCCTCAAACGATCATGTGCCGTATTTTCTAGTCCTTATGCTCTTAAATCTGTTTATATGTCCCTTGTTCGTCCTTTTCTTAAATATTGCTCCATTATTTGGTGCCCTAACAATTTTACTTCTATAAATCGGTTGGAAAGAGTGCAAAAGTCATTTACAAGATTTGTAATTGCTCAATTGAAATGGAACCTTGATGAAAGACCCTCTTATTCTACTAGATGTGCATTAATAGGGTTAGATACCCTTGAGAAAAGACGTAATGTTCAGTGTATATTGTTTTTTCATGATGTGTTTTCTTATCGCATAAAGTGTCCTGAAATTCTAGAGAATTTCTTGTTTTACGCACCTGAAAGAATACTCAGATCTAGAAATTTATTATTTAATCCTAGGCATATTTACAATTATGGTCTTAATGAGCCTACTACTAAATGTATTAATTTATTCAATTCTGTTTGTACAGAAATTGATTTGTGTGATGATAGAGAGAAAGTTAAATCTGTAATTTTAAATATTCATGTATCATAATAAAATTTTGCTTCTTGTTAATTTATTAATTCCTAAGTTACTTAAAACCTATTGTATTATACTATATATTTTTAATTATTATATCACCATATATTATATCCGAAATCTGTTAGAGTTAAGCTCGGTAGATGAATAAAGTAAAGTAAAGTAAGTGTATTAAACAAAGACAACAAAACAAAATAAATAAAATACGATGACTAGATAAAATAAAAAAAGAAATGAGTAAATAAATTAATAAATAAACAAATTTTTTAACATTAATAAATAAATGAAAAATTGTAAAGGTTAAAGATAACAGATATAACATTAAACAATAATAATTCAACAAGTAAATATATAAAGTAACAGAAAAACAAATTAGATTAACAATTAACAGATAATTAAATTAACTGTAACTAAGTTAACATATGGGTTTAATGGTTCGTTAATGGATTTAGCATTGCCATGTTTAACTAAGCTATTCTACGTTTAGTTCATTAAAAAGAGGATTACCAGAGGTATCGCATCTGATCCTAAAGGAGTCATTCCAACATGAAGATCTGAAGTAGAATGATGCCAGGGCAGATTAAGCATAATTTTAATTAAGTAAAGGGTTTTCCAATGAGAGGTGTTATTGTGAATGACCCGCTATTTCGGTAGCTGTCACTTTTGAAGCTTTTATTCTTTGACATTTGACAAGTAGAAACTACGCCATTACTAAAAATGGAACGATACACTCTTCAACAACGCATTGAAATTATTAAAATTAACTACAAAAATGATGAAAATCTTGCATTCGCAGTTCGCAAAACTAAAGCATTTTTTGGTCGTCGTGAACCTTGTTGGACCGCAGAACAGAAATTGGTGGAAAAATTCGAGCTGTTGGGGCAAGTTAGTGATGTGAAGAATAAAACCCGTGCACATCGCTCAAGAACAACTGAGAATATTGCTGCTGTAGCCCAAAGTGTTGAAGGAAACCCAGGTTTGTCCATTCCTCGTCGTTCTTTGGAATCGGGCATGCAACAAACGTCATTACACCGATTACAGAGATGATTTATGATTTTTTATGGTCGGAGTTGGATGGTATTGATCTGGACAGCGTTTACTTTCAACAAGACGGCGCTGCGTGCCGCACAAGCAACGAGACCATTGATCTTTTAAGGGAAAAGTTTCCGGACCGTCTTATCTCTCGAAGAGGTGACCAGCTAATTATTTCTTATTTTTAACATTTTCTTTACTGAGTCAAGAATGAGAAAAATACCACAAATAGAAATGTTTTCTTCATTTAAGAAATGTATAAAAAGGATTTCTGTCTCAAGAATTGTTTTCTTCCAATACGAGTCGTTGTCTTCAACCTTTTTCTTTGAAAAAATCATTTCTTTTTTCTACGTAACAAAATAAAATAAAAATGTACCTAAATAGTGCCTGTGACATATCCAAATACAATTGGCCACCGCGATCTTGTGATTTAACACCTTGCGACTTCTTCCTTTGGGACCACGTGAAAGATAAGGTCTACGCCAAAAGCCCAGCGTCGATTCAATACCTCAAAGATAAAATTCGTGAGGCTATCGAGGACATAGGGCAGCCACTTTCCGATTTGGTTATAGAAAATTTCATGAAAAGGATATGGTCCGGTATGCGTGCTATTGGCCATTTGGCTGATGTTGTTTTTCATTATTAACGGCACACCTTCCTCTTTATTATGAAATAAACATCCGATCATTTATCTTTGAAAACCAAAATAACACCTCTTATTGGAAAACCCTTTAGTTTGTTCTGAGATACTTTAAATTTTTTTATATTGCATTCAGCAGATTTTCACCACACCTGGCAACTATACAAGATAATTGATTCGAAGATGGTTTTGTAAATTATAAATTTATTTTCAGTTGAAAGTAGTGAATTTCTATTTATAAATCGATATAACATTTAAATAGCAATATTATTTTCTTTAAGTGTCCTCATATTATGTTCTTTAAAAGTCAGTTTTGTGTCAGGTTGTATTCTGAGATATTTAACAGAAGACTCCCATATAGCTGATTAGCCGGAGTGAAGGAATGCTTTCATTTTCGTGTCAAAAAAATTACTTGGATCTTTTCGGTGTTAAGCCGTATTCTCCACTTTAAGTACTATTCCTGCAATATTTTAGTCGCGTTTTTTAAATTTATCTCAATACTGAGACCGGATTCATGCGATGAAAGTATTGCCGTGTCATCAGCATATATGGCTGCTTCACATTCTGGAAGAGTCGGGAAATCGGACATATATACCTAAGTTATATAAAACTGGTCCAAGGCCCGAGCCTTGCGGTACGCCAGCATGAAAATGTACGATGTCGGACATGCTACTATTAACATGTTGGTGCTTTGAAACCATTCGAAACAAAACTTTGGTCAATTTAACAAAGAAATGGAGGAAAGTTTTAGATTTATCATTTTATAGGTAAACCCATTAGGCCACACTGAATCAAAAGCTTTTTCGATGTCGAGTAGAATCATGCCTGTTGATCTACCACGGTTAGTTTTGATGATATTAGGTACATATCCTAAGAACTAGGTGTGAGGTTCCGTGATTTCGCATAAATCCGAACTGTTCGTTAGAATATTATGTATTTGCTTTTCTTTAATGATTTGAACATTTTTTTTCCTTAACAACCTACATAATCTCGGGGATAACGATTTCGATCAAATTGCATACTTGGAGTAAAATTTATGTTTTCAAAACGATTGCGTCCTTCGGATTCCGTTTGAATCGCCGAAAGCGGTACAATAAATAAAAAAATTAATCTAAAAAACACAAAAAACCCGACTGACTGTAAAGAACTAAAAACATATGAACAAGACACGTTCAAGTGGGTATACCTAACTATTTGACAATACGGGGCTACACCTTTACAGCTTAACAAAAGTACGACTACCCTCCGACTGCTAAATAATTATGTATATGTATACTTTCCTGAATGTGTCTTGTTTAAATATTTTTACACTCATGTAAAAAACGAGATAAAATGAAGATAATCAGTGTCAGATCAAGCCTATCCGTTGACGAAAGTCTGTTAAGATCGGGAATTCTTAATCCAAGTGCGGAAATCTTAGTTTGAATATGTTTTTTTACTAACCTTTAATTCTTACTTTAAGATTGTTCTATAACAGTATTAAGAACGTGTTAGCTTAAATTAAGCCGGAAGTTGTGTCATTCTAAGAATGCAGCAACTTGATTTCAAATCACTGTAAGCTTAAAATAAGCTTATTTATTCTTAAACATAACGCAATGAAGAATGTGTGAGCTGAAATTAAGCTCAAAATCACGTTATTTTTCACCTAATTATCAGCTGTTGAAATAATGCTCCCTAAAGCCCAAAATAATTTCTCTTGAAACAAACTTCCAAAAATCTAAATAAGAACAAGTTATCCTTATATTAAATTTTTGGAATGGTTCAAGAATGTCGTGTCAAAATATAAGATTGCACAGTTTTATTTGTCAACTCCAAATTATTACTTTTTATTTTTTTATTGATTTTATTTATTATTTATTTATGAATTTATTTATTGAAAGAAAAACATGGAGAGTGGAAAAATAGACTTAAATCTAAAATATGTCTTTCCATTAGTTAATTTTGCGAGAAGATTCTTCAGTTGTTTTTCGTCGTCATCTTTATAACTTGTTGCAATGGATAACTATTCCTAAACACGAGAATTAAATTGTCTTCCGCACTGTCCACCAAATACTTATAAGTCAAAGCACTATCCATTTTTTATTTTATCACTTGCAATTTTTTTTAATTTTTCAGTCTTTTATTTATTAAATACACTTAATTACGAAAACACGTGATCAATCGGAATGAAAGAACTTTCTTTATCCATCAAGCAAGTTTTACATTGTGCGGCTTGATTGGAGAATACAATTCTTGTATTGGTAATGTTTCGATCTTAGTTTGACATTTGTTGTGTTTGATTCGAGAATATAAATTCGTATATCATGATCGTTTAGATCTTAATTGGTATGTACATTAATCCATCATGTTAAGTTTAAGATTACTTCGCCTTGATTGGAGAGTATAATTCTTGTGCAAACGTGTATTGGTGTGCAAGAAATCATGCGGATGATATGACTGAGATTTTAAGATTATTTCGTCTTAATTCGAGAGTATAATTCTTATTCGATCCTGTATTTGAGTGCAAACAACATAATTCAGGTGATATAGTTCAGATTTTAATATTGCATAGGCTTGATACAAAATTAAAAAGCTTGATTTTAGATTTTGGTTATTGTTTTAAGAATCATTCGACTTATTTTGAGATTGAGCACGTAAGAATGAAGAACATTAAGAACAAGCCTGATCGGACTAGAATTTAGCTTGCGATATTTTTATTCGTGAGTTTCTTTTTTAAACAGTCAGTCGGTTTTTTTTAAATTAACCTTTTTATTTTTATCGCTTTAGCCTATGACATTCCGGGGACGAATGCGAATCTAATGAAACCTCACTCTTCAAAATCGGTCAAGCCGTTTAGGACACGTAGGAATAAACATAGGATACGCTCCAAAAACATTACCCTCCCTGTGTCCATTCGGGTAAAAACGGCTAATGTCTGCTTTTCGAGACTATACCGTTTTTGAAAGTACCGTTTTCGATTTGGATAAAAATGATGAGCGGTACTTTTTGAACCAAATAACGCCATTTTGTAACAGTTTTTAAAAAAGGCTGGCCAACAAACCTTCAACCATACTAACAGGGCACTAACTAACTTTAACCGTAACTTTTCAGACGATTATCGTAGAAACGATAGACCTCCAAAAGTAGCAACTAAGTGTCAAAACTACGAGTTTGAGACCTTAATCCAACTCATTTTCCACAAATGTAATGAAAGCTGACGATAGTCAAACCAATTCGGGCAGAATATAACTTCTTAGGGTCATCAAAGTTTCAAAAACGATATCGTCCCGACGATTATTGTTATACGGAATCTGCCCCCAGGCTTATTTATAGACTCTACAAACTCCAGGGTGTCTGTTTAACTTTACGAACCCTCTAAAATGGCCTTATGCAGGAAAATGTGACTTGTGACTTATAAAGATTTTTCGAACCTAAGCGACGTTGATTTACCGCTGCGTAATAAATGGGAAATTTTGCGTTTAAAGCTTGTGTAGAGCTTACGTGGATACAGGGTGGGCCAGATACAAGTTTATTTTAAAAAATGCAATAAAATGAACAAAATTATTTTTTTTCCACGTATTATGGAATTATTAGTAAGAGAAAACATTCCCATTAATTATGGAACACAACGTCGTTCAAGTGGCTGCCTCGGCTGGCTTCGCAGTAGTGCATTCTGTCACTCGAATTTTTCAAGACCTTGTTGATGGTTTCGGGCTGTAGCTCACGGATTGCTTGGATGATATTGGCCTTAAGTGCTTGAATCGTTTCTGAAAACGAAATACGTTTTCGTTTTTTTTTTACCTTGAGGTTTTATTTTTTTGATTCAGCGAAAGCGAAAATGGATAATCGGCCAAAGTCAAAATTACTAATGCAGTAGGATTCGTTTTCGCAGCTGGAAAGAACTCCTCTTCAGAGTAATCGCGCTACTACAATCTGTTCTTTGAAAAAAAAGTCGAGCCCTTCAACGCAAACCTTAAGGATCCGCAAAAAATGGCGGCAATTACTAGTACGTACCAAATGTTACCTACTAACCGCTTAATTACCTACAACATTAAAGGACACATCGCAACACAGTTGTTACCATAATCGATACGTTTAATTTCGTCCATTAACTTCCAGTGCCTTTGCATGGGCCGTTCGCCCTCATCCCTCCCCGAGCAATCGATTTTCCCCGAAAATATTTCCCTAAACCAATTGACCACTGTATGCGTGCTGCATTTCCTTTCACAACGGAAACGACCATTCGGGGGTTCCTTGCGACTATTGTCCTTTGTACGTCCCACTCTCGCAGTCATATCTTCGTAATTACATTCATTATCCTCAATGAGTGAACAAATGGTCATGCAGATGAATGGAATTTCATAGTCTCTATGACTAGAAGAGAGGCGTGTCCATACCCCATCTTCAGGTGGCTTCAAATTTGACTTTCCTCTGACACTAATTACGGTCCAAGGATTCGCCCATAATATCCATGCACTGAGACGAACAGGAAGACCAACATATAGGTTCCTCTGTGATCTGCACAATTTTGGGCAAATGACCCATCAATTTTACGGGATCTCTCGCTCACTGCGTATTACCGCTCAGTTGGCCAAGTTAATTGCTGGTTAGCGCGGTCGGGATGGCATTGGCACTGCGCGACTGTCGCCCAAACGATGGCTGCTTTGAAAATTAATTGAGTCGGCCGGATTGAATTGGATTGGATAATAATTTCGGACAGATGCGGATGCTACGAATAGATGAAGCAGAAGAAGACATCCCGTACTGGCGGTGGTTATTAATTTTGTCACCTAGCATGAGGAAATGTGCGCTTGAAGCGAACAGAATGTGCTGGCAGGTGCGGCTACTGTTCAACTTTCTTCGGCATTTTGATGCAGGTTGTCTGTTTTTTGTTTTTTTTTTTTTTGCGTTGCCATTCTGTCATTCGACTCTATGGCATTCGTCAGGCAGAGCGCGATCCCAGCCAGAGAGCAACACCGGTGGAATTCTTATCATTGCACCGCGGACAGTGACGGATCTCTTTGATGTGATGCCGACCCGCTGCGGTCGTTGGGATCGTCAGAAGCCAAAGGCTGCGCAGGCTCTCCGGCACGCCGCCGTTCAAGTGACCGCAACACATCACTCGTGGCGGGTGGGGGAAGGTATGCTGTTTCTGCTTCTGCATCTCTGCGCGACACAACAAATATTTCTCCATTTCCGACCGCGGCACAAAGGACTGACGATGACGACGACGACGACGAGGCTATCCACAACCAACTTGACTGACGATGGATCAGGAGAGAAGGAAATTCCCACATTTTCCCCCACACAATCGCAACGCGATTTTATGCGAAAATCCCAATCCCACACTATTCGACCCCACTGCACACCATCGCCATCTGTGTGTGCCTTTGTGTCCTCTATCACTCAGGCCAGCGAAAAGACAGTTGGAATTAGTGTCGACTGCGGATGGACGGCGGATGGATAGACGCCAATTTATGTGGATACTTTTCCAATGAAACCAAAGGAAAAACGCAGACATTTTTGAATTTCCTCGCGCGCTTTCCATTGCCCGAGAAATTTACCGCTGGGCCTGGTTGACAAGCATTGGCGGCCTGCTGACGCTGCTGTTGCCCCGACTGACGGCGGACGATGAGTAAATCAATGGGACAAGGTGAGTACAGTGAGTTTGGCATCTTGTGGATGTATCCGTGGCACTGTAGAGCGACCGAGTTCGGTATGCTAAGTATTTTCTCTCTTGCTGCGAGTGGCGATGCTGGGCTTTGCTTGGGTTGAATGAACCAGATCGAGGAGGAGGAATAATGACTTTGTTAGACGAGGCCCATAAAGCTGGTGAGTTAGATGAATTTCTGTGTCGGAGGACTTACGGGTCGTTTTGTATAGAAAATGCAGTCCAAGGTACAACTCCGGAATGTGAAGGACCAGTCGATCTATTGGCTTCGCACCTCGTGCACAATTCGAAATTGAAATAAACGATACGCTATTGAGCTTGGCCCTCTACCTCTATTCGAGTAAAAGCAAGTGAAGTCTGTATAAAGCGTGGCCCGAATTTCTTCTCCCGGGCGGTTTGCTGACTTGGTCATTAAAGGGACTTGACTTCAACTTAGAGCGCCTGTAAAAAATAAGGGCTTCAATATGTTTAAAAGGTTTTGGTCTCATTTCCAACCTGACGAAAAGCCTCGACTTCGGCTTGGAAACTGCAGCTGTCCTTCTCTTTCGTCAATTTTAGATTTATTTTTTTTTACCGAGGGTAGGTGAAAATCTTCCCAAGACACTATGAGAATAGCAAGCGCGTGCTCATAGTAGTGTCAGATTTTTAATGACTAAAAACGCCAGAATGTTAGATACTGCAGCTATAGGATATAACTTATCAAGCAATTTTTCTATCACGAAATAAAAAACTTTTGACAGGCTACTTTCCCCTGAAAGATCCTGCATGTTCCGCAATTCGGACGCGGTTAATCCTTATCTTGCCAAGTCGAAACGAAAGGTTTCATTCTTTGTAGTCGGCGCAATAAAAATAAAAATTTGTCGGACTGTATTGTTGATATGTCCGATTAGTCGGTTTCTATGCTTTCACGCGAAGCTTCTAGTTTCAGCTTCGATTCCGAGAACCATGTGGATATCGTCGTTTCTATAGTATACCACGGTGCTTGGACAATTTCTCTAAGCGCTTTATTTTGAAAAGTTTGTAAAATATTGTTTTTTTTTTTTCTTGGTACAACCCCAAAGTTGTATAGCGTAGGTCCACACCGGCTTTAGCACTTGCTTGAATAAAGGCAGTTTGTTCCCGGTACTGAGCTGGGAATGTTTTCCGAGTAATCAGTACATTTCTCAATATTTGATATCGAGTTCTTTACGTTTCATTTTCACGTGCGAATTCCATTTCAGCTTTGCGTCGAGTGTCACTCCCAGGTATTTGGCCTCGTTTGCAAAGGATATTCGGGCCAAGTTTAGAAAGTTTGGCAAGTCATTAGTTTTCCTATACGTGAAATTCACGTGAACAGATTTAGTTTCGTTGAGGGCGATCCGCCAGTCCTCGTCCAATCATATACTTTATTCAGTGCGGCTTGCAGTTTTGCAGTCGTTTTTTCAATCGTATTACCTACTGCAAGGATAGCGGTGTCGTCGGCGAACGTAGCAAGGGTAGTGCCATCTTCCTTGCGGTTCGCCGGCCGATATTAAGCTCCGAGTATTCGTTTCCATGCCTAACATGGAAGAGTCCACTCCCGAGATATGATTCTAAAATATCGTGTAGCCTTACGGGGAGAACTTGTCGTAATTTAAATTTTAAGCCGTCGTGCCACACCTTATCAAAGGCTTGTGAGACGACTAGGAATACGCTTGAGCATATCTTTTTCTCTTCAAATGCTTTCTCGAAAACATGAGAAACAGGGTCGGGCGAAGTTTCAACGTTTTTTGGTTCTTCGAATGCCGCGGCCTGAGCGTAGATCTGCACTCTGGCTGGTGGAGGGCCACTACTCGATGGCTTTCCGTATGGTAATTTTTGAGTAAGGTTTCTTTTGACAACAGAGTTCGAGGGCTTTTCTGCTGTCTCTCTTTTTTTTGATATTTTTACGTCAAGGAACCGGAGGTTTTAGATTGCCTACTTTGCTTTGTCTTAGTTAGGTGGAAAAAATCGTCTGGCAAAAAAATTGCTGCTGACTTTTCGCCCGTTATTCACTCAGAGAAAAATACTATAATTTTAATACGAATTCCTTTTATTTTAATATGTTTTTACTATTAAAATTAGTCAATGTGATTTTTCCAATTATTAGTATAGTTCAAAAGCTATTAAAGCTATAGTTTCTTTATATAATTATTTTAATTATTTTCTAACATTAAACCAATGGTGCATACAGTTAAAAAGTAATAATATGTCCTATTATTTTAATTGGTTCCCCTTTTCTTTATACACTATTAAAACTATTGCTTTCTACATTAATTTTAAATGAGAAGTACTATTAACTCAATGCGATAATGTTATTAAATCAAATCTGCACGTACTACAGCTTTAAATGGTTTTTGTTATAAAAGTAATAGTTCATATACCTAATTGAATCCAATTCCCAAGTCGATACTTACATTTGAAAAATATTGAGATCAATACCTCGCTGAAAATAATGAATAAGCAAAAACCTTTTTTTTCGTTTTTAGCTTTAAGCTTTACAACCAAAGCAGCGAAAAAGGTTAATGTACCAATGATGTCAGCGATTGTTGCGGTAAACACATTTTCTTACAGTAAATGATAAAAACTTTTTTTGTATACTTAATAGGTTTTCTTTCTCCATAAAAATCACAATCAATCTCAACCTGTAAGATATGTTTTCCCTATAAATATTTTTTTTTTTAATTTCTTGAAATTACCAACAAATGCTGTCAGTCAAAATTTCTTTTCTTCGGATGTTTATCACCGCCGCCCATTTTTCTTCTACTTCCGTTCATGGCTCATTGTTGTGAGATAGCCAAATAATTGTGTCTTCTTCCTTTGTCGAAATATGAGGTTCTTAAACAGCAATTTTTCAGCTTGTGGGGCTAATGAAAATAAGTTGATTTAGAGTGTAAGAGGAATACCTATCAGACAAAGAAATTATCTTACCAATTAGAGTTGTTTCTAATTTCTTGATTTTGACGCATGCATTTACCGCTTTGTCATGAAGTTTACCAATGGAATCAAATCAATGAAAAACTTTAACATATAAATGTGGCAACAGAAAAAGCTTACACTACATTCTGAGGGAAAAACTGCTTTGATTGCATTTGTATCTATGACAAAACTAGTCATATCCTGCTTTAATATTTTAAAATATAGATTTTACTAAAAAATGCAATTATAACACAAAACACAGTAATAATTACCAAAAACTTGCCGTTTACTCTTACTATTTCAAAATTGAACTTAAACTGTAAATAACACTTTATATCTATATATCCACAGTCCACACACTTAAACGAATACTGAGAGAACGCAATCCGTTCAACAAATGTTAGGCAACAGTAAAACATGGATTCAATACTAAGTCACATGAAAAAACAATAGTATGTATGAATACGATGATACTGATTTACCATCAAACATTTGAGTAAATTTTATAATCATATTAAAATAATAATATTGCACATGTGCAAAAGTATCTGTATTATATCAAAATTCATTATTTTTCGCATGACAATGGGTACTACTATTGACTCAATAGTTCGAATACAGTTAGTCTCAGTTAAGCTGAAAATCGAACGTATTATACCATTCGAGCTATATGATCGTAAATTAATTTCAATAAGATTGACAATATTGAAAACTTATTGTATTATACTATTGCCATTAATAAGGTAATACCTTTAATATTAAAGTGAATTTACTATTATATTTAATGTATATCTGTTTAATTTAATAGTACCACATTTGATTCTTAACAATAGTAAAAAATCATAAAAAAAATATTATGTTAATGGGAAAAACCTGTTATTTTACGTACTATAAAATCAATAGTCGTAGTTTTGATTTTTTATAGGATTTTTTTCTCTGAGTGTTGAAATCTAAATCCATATAAACTCTGGCCCCATCCATAGCTTCTTTCATTGACGATTGGGCGAATTTTTGAATGACATCGGGGACCTAACTTCACGAGAAGGCTACTCCATTCAGCCGTTTCGATACGATATACAGTGAAAGTGCCCTTTCATGAGTTCAACCAATAAAACCGACGTCCGGATTGTCATGAGAGGCTCAGAAAGGGTTCTATGTGGACATGTTGCCTCCAATATAGCTCACAGGCTTTTAGCAGGGCTGGTGGTATAAACTAAGTTGTGTGTCAAAGACTAGAAAGGTCCGATGCAAACCCACTGGAAACTTGAACAAACTTTCCATGACAATTTTTAAAAATGATTCTAATTCCACGATGTACCGCATCTGGTCCGCATACCATTTTGCATAACTGCTCTCCGCAAATACCATTTTTGGGTGGTGCACAAAAGACTTTGATGATGTTGGTGTCCCTGCGCAGTCACGAGCAACGACACCAACCACTGCACACAATTCTTAAAAAAAAAACAAGTAAAATTCATCACCGAGGCTTTGATACCCTCCACTGCATACAAGCCGTGCAAAAGTGGTTTTGTGTGGGAGGTACCAGAACTACTTGACCGACATTGCCCATTTTTAATACCAACTTGACGACAATAATAATAAGTCCTCTCACAAAATTTCACTTGCCTAGGTGGATTCCTTTCGACGTTATCGTGTTTTCAACATGTTCCAATATTGGTTTTGTATGGGACGTACCAGAACTACTTGACCGACATAGCCCAAATTTAACAAAAACCTGTCGACGATAAAAGTAAGTCCTCTCACAAAATTTCACTTGCCTAGGTCGATTTGTTTTGACGCTATCCTGTTTTCAATAGACAGAGAGACACATGGGCCTAGTATGGATTTTGTATGGAAGGCACCAGAACTACTTGACCGACATTACCCATTTTTAATACCAACTTGACGACAATAATAATAAGTCTTGTCACAAAATTTCACTTTCCTAGGTGGATTCCTTTCGACGTTATCGTGTTTTCAACATGTTCCAATAATGGTTTTGTATGGGACGTACCAGAACTACTTGACCTGACGACGATAAGGAGAAGTCCTTTCACCAAATTTCATTCGCCTATGTCAATTCTAGACAGACAGACAGACAGACAGACGGACATGGCTAAATCGATTCAGAATGTGATCCTGATTCGGGATATACATACTTTAGGAGGTCTCCGGTGACTCCTTCTTGGCGTTACAAATGTAATGACAAATTGAATAGACCTTCCTGTGGAGGGTATAAAAACAAAGACTGACCGAAATTGAACGAGTAGGAACCCCTCCTTTGCAACGGTTTTTTAGTCAAAGTTCCACACACAAAGCTCAACAAATAAGACAAAAAATGCCGCCAATAAAATCCAAGGCAATATGTAAAAAAAAACATCAGCTACTGCTACAAATTGCCCTCAAATTAAGGATTTTCCACTTGACATGTCAATTCGTACGGCGAACACCGCACCCATCGGCATTCGAAGAAAACTCACGAACACATTTCCGTCCGATTCCTTTTCTGAGAAGTAAGTAAGGGCGGGTGATGAGAGTCCCCCGACGAAGACATTAAATCAAAAACACCAAAACTGAAAAACTTTTACCAACTTCTTGTCAACTTTTTTGTTGACAAGTTTTGCTGCGCCAACCATTTCATGGTGGACATCAGCTACCTAATGCCCTCGCACCGCCAGTGTGTTAGATGGGTGTGTTGAACAACTCACCACAGAGCTCTTTGGTTCTCCGAAAGTTTCTTATGAATATTTTCCCAAAGAAAAAGGATACCGGCACTCCGCATTGAAAACTAGCGCGAAGGAAAGAAAAATGTCTGCGCCAGCTTGTGTGGCTGCGTATAGCGGGTATGTGTATGTGTTCCAAGAAGTTTTCCATTTTCTTGCAATTAATTTAATGGCAGATCCTATCTATCCGCACGGAAGTCAACGAAGCACAGCAAGGACTAGGGAGATGAACGTATAACAGAATGTACATATATACAGCGCCTGTAGTTTGAACAAGGAAGTGGAAACACCTAGTTGAATGTGCGATTGGGATAATATATAAACCATCCCTTATTTATGTACGATGTCCTGGGCATAGTGCGAGCCGAACCGTTTACTGTGATAACGTGAATTGTGGTCGAAATGGAGGTTATGTGGTGTGGCATCACACCGCTGCCGCACATGTCTCTACTTACGAGTTTAGAAGGGCGTGAGCAACTTGGGCCAAAGCAAAATGGCAGGACTTTTCACTGGACGGGGCATTCTTGTTAATTGTCTATGAAAACTTTTAGTATAATTATGGAAAATGAAAAAAAAAACACAGAAATTGTGTTTTTAAGGGAAACTTAGATTCTGGTTATGAAATTTTCAGATTAGCGTGGCTTAGGCAAAAAAGGATGCTGGGACTGGACTTGACAAATACAGCAACGGTTGATGCTTTTTGGGACGCTTATGAATACAAACAAAAAAATCGGTTGGACTGATGAAGTCGATGGCCTTAAAATGTTTCCAAGAGTCCAGCTGTGCCTTGATGCTGATGATTTTTGTTGATTTTGGAGATGACAAAAATATTTAAATATTCTGAAAGAATGAAGGGAGTTGCTGAGCTTTTGGGATCTAGCTTTCGAGATGTCTAAATTTTAAAATCTGTTTTTTCCATAGGAATTCTTACTTCAACTTTCTGGCGCCAACGGACAATTTTCAAATATAATAATTGAGGCGATGAAAGATTTCTGAAAATCAAGGCGATCATTATTTACGATTGAACGAAATGATAACACTTTATTAAATGTTGCGTGCATTGTGCACATTTTACGGTGGTCCTTCAAATTCTCCAACGTTTGGCGGCAAAATTCAAGACAACCGGCTCGGTAAACAATCCTCCCACACCCGTTCGTCAGAGGGACGCCAGATCGGCGGAAAACATTGCCGCTGTCCGTAAATGGGTATCAGAAGAATCCGTGGCAGTCAATTCCTCACAAGAAGTCGGCCTCACGCAGACTTAAAACTGGCGAATTTTGCGTTTTCAACCTGTGCCTACACCCGTACAAGAGCCAATTGATCCCAAGCTCAAAGTTATTGACCATAAACACAGCCGCTTGTTCGCTGACTGGGTTTTGGAGCGTTTGTAATAAGATATTTGATGCGTTGAGAATGAGAAGGTGTTAAGTGACAAATTTCTAGTTTTGAGTTAAATCCGTTTAAAGATGTTTGCCCATAAATCTGCCTATTAAAGAAGTTGGAATTCGGTAATACGAAATAAAATTAAATAAAGAAAACACTATTTTAGACAACGGGACTTCATTTATTAAACATTATAATAATTGGTATTTTTTTACACATTAAAATTTATGCAGAAGAAGTTACAAAAGCTTTTCATTTAAAAATGTAAAAAAATATTTAATTTTTTAAATTTTCTTAACTTTTATGTCGTCAGGATATGCAGCCATGGCTTTTTCATAAAACCAGCGGTGTTCCAGTGGGACGAACTTCATTTGATCCTCCAGATTTTTAGTTTTTTTCCGCTTGAATTTTTTAAACCGATGTTCAAAGTCCTCGTTTTTATTTGGCAACTTTTTTTGTATTTCGTTAATGATAACAATCGCGGTGTACAGCCAGTGCACAATGTTCGGTTGTAAGCCCCAGTTTTTCCCAAAGGTTTTTCTACATACATAAAAGGTATTAAGTCCTTTCTTCAGGATTCCGTTTCCAGTTCAGTTTGGAGGTGAATACCACACCCAGGTATTTTGCCTCGGTCGAAAGGTCCGGTGGGTCCCATTTTGGTACCTTATATTTCCTGGTGAACAGAATGAGTTCGGTCTTTTCCGGATTAACCGCAAGACCGTTGTGTTCCGTCCATTTGGATAGTTCTGATAACGCAGATTCCATAATATCTCTAATGGTGGAAAGGTATTTTCCTGTTATTAGTACAACTAAGTCATCCGCATAAGCGACTTTCTTAATACCTCTGTTGACAAGGGATGTAAGTATTTTGTTAATCGAGATGATTCACAGTAGCGGAGATAGGACTCCCCCTTGTGGTGTTCCACGATTAGCGCTTTTCTTAATCGCACAGTCCCCTAGGCTGCTGTTAATAACTCTGCTGTTAAGCATAGTCTTAACCCAGTTTGTCAGAAACTGCGATGAGCCTGACTCCTCCTCAAGTGAGGATATAATGGTACTTGTGTTCAGGTTGTTGAATGCACCTTCTATGTCCAGAAAGGCCGCCAACGTAAATTCGTTGTTTCCAAGGTATTTCTCGATAGTTCGCGTTACTTCATGTAGCGCTGTTTCCACGGATCTGCCTTTGACATATGCGTGTTGTGCACTACACAGAGCACCGGTAGTTTCGAGAGTGTTCCTAAGGTTCAGAATAAGTGTTTTCAAAAGAAAATATGAAAGGCTAATTGGCCTGTAATCCTTGGGTGTGGAGTGACTGGGTTTCCCTAGTAGGGTATGCTCCGCTTCTTGAAACTTGTGGTCAATGACATCAAAATAGCCTTGCAAATCATGACTTGAAATAAGCCAATCATGTTAATTTTTTTTTATTTTGACCAGCACATAAAACTGACCAGACTATTACATCCGTACTTCCTCTGTCAGCGACGTCCTCGGTCCATGTCATCATGTAGGGCTTTTCACCATCAGATGTGATTGCATGAACTCCCAAATTGTAAAACCACATCTGTCTTGAGTAGTTTAGGTAAGGGCATAGTTTGCTGTAAGTCGTCTGTTAGGTAGCAAATGTTAGAATCAGTACGAGCTTTTGCCCGATCAATTTTCCGCTGTTCAAATGCTGCCTTGTAACCGATGCTTTGTTGTATGACGATCCCTTAGTTCCAAAGATGACTGGGTCTTTTCTTAACGATACTTTTAAAAAGCAGAGCATATTTGGAGTTGATATCTATTCTGAAAAACTTGTTAATAACTCACTTCTTTTCGAAAATGTTTGTTGGGTTCACAGAGGTTTCCGGAATAAACAATGCTTTGTTTCACAACAACTCCTGGTTTTGTTGTATACTCCTTACCTAGATCTCTTAGATGAAAAGCTTCACGTTGTTTCCATTTGTAAGGTTTTCTAGGCTTTTTCTTCAAGAAGGTGTTAAGTAAGCATTAAGCACTTTCATGCACAAAAGAAATTTGTTCAACATCGATTTCTGAGCTGGCAAATGTTAAGGGATTTTAGCACTTTTTTACACTACGAAACTTGAACAAATTTGTTTATTTACCACCTTTAACCATATCCAACTTCTATATTAAGTACAGTAGAGTATCGACGAATAGACCAAAATTTAAGTTGTCACATACAACTTTTATCGGATAAAAAACATCAAAATTTTCGAAAATGTCACCTAACACCTTCTCATTCTCAATGCTTCTTTAATTCCTTATCACTCACAAGCAGCCGGAGTCAGCAGAGAACTCATTTAGGTATATGAGAGAGTCTTAAATTTACATTTATCTACAATAGACGACTGGAAACAGATGGCACTACCTTTTATTAAGACATTCGTTCAGCTACTTTTGCGTTTGGATGATACCGGCATCATATACGAGCTTTAAACGTACCTTCCATGATATAGGCTTCCACTACTTCAGAACTTTATTTAGTAACTTGAGCCCAATGGGTTCTGAAGGTCTGCCTAGATACTACTCTTGGACGTGACTCTACGCTCCGATGATTTTTCGACAAACAATGCTTCTGGTCCGTAGTTTTTCCGATTATACTTAGCTTGGAGTGGTCCGATGACCGGATAGTTGGCTTTGCAATAGCTTTGGTCTGCCGTTATTCTGAAGTGGTTTGATGTTTTTTCTACTACTTAGCTTTTACACGGTCCGAGTCCGATCCAGCTCTATGAAACATAGTGCCCTAAGTTCTTGTAAACAAGCCTTGTTAAATAATCTGATAAATTCAAGTGGTTAGGAAAAAATTGAATAGTTTGGCGCAACAAGTCCGTATGGACCCTTGGGCTAGCTCTTCACAACCCTCAGTTTTTTATGTGTTTTCTATTTTTGGGACGAAGGTAAGGGATCTATAATTTTATGCCGAGTCTCTCAGACGTTTCTCAGACCATCGCGAGAGGTGGCGCAGTGTAAAAAAACCTTAAGACGGGATTTGGCTTTTTCGGGAATCCAACACACTAACAACTAAGCCACTGCTCCAACTTAAATTAAATAAAATATTTTCATTGAACTAAAGCTTGGTGTGCATTTGGAGGCAGCCTGGATCCCACCAGCTTACCTCTTCATCAAAAACATGCTATCTTGGTTTATTTATGATTCCGAAAGCTGACGGACGGTATGCTTGATGGGAGAGCTGATGGAGGGCTCCTTTAGGACCATTAGGAGAAAAATTGTATGACGTATTTTAAGTCTTTCGAGCAACAATTCTACAAAAGTAGAATCCATACAACTGGGCACTCTGTATGCAAGATGTGGCTGTAGTTTAAGAAAACAAAATATGTGAACTTCAATGTGGACAATAATGCCCCAGCCAAAAAGATTATGGAAGTTGAATCCCAGCCCTCAGGTTAAAGATGACAAAACTGACAAAACCGAACCTCCGTTTCAGAGATAAATCCTTTTAGCACAACTGTAATCGATGTAGATGATGGAAAAGACCCAGTTAAGTCTCTATCCTCAACAACTCGCGCTGCAAACTCTATGGTCGAAAGCCTCCTTCATTCTCAATATAGAAGTATTGCTCTAGTCTACAGCTTTGTATAAGGTAACTGGCCAATGCTCACTGCACACCTTACACTATATTAAACTTGAGAATAATCTGGATTGTAGTTTCACTCTATTAGTGCTGAGTAGGCTTAGGTCCAGGTCTTCTCAAGAGGTGTGTATACAAGGTCATACAATAGAACAAATTATTGGATTTGAAAAATGAATATTTGGCTTGACAAGTCCGTGCACTGCAGTTAGTCTACGCCTAACTTCTAACAACCAATTTTTTGTGAGTTTTGTTTTGGATGGTTGCCAGGAACCAGGAATTTTATGCCAAGTCCGAACTGCTGAGTTGCGAACCTTGAGGACACTTATGCTGGTGGATGTTTCTTAGACATTCGCTAGATGTGGCCCAGTCGAGTAAACCTTGAAACGTAATTTTGTAGTTTTTTTCTGGGGATCGAACCAGAAACCCCTCGCTCAGTAGTCCAGCACAACAAACACTGAGCCGATTTCAATTTATACGTAAGTATAGTTCTTGACTTAAGAACTACTCGGCTGATTACGCTGATCATTAAACGAGTCAATCGTTTTAGTTCTTCCAGTGTTTAGAGAGTAGTTTGAATAAAACCCGACAGATGGCACTCTCTGACATTTCTGTATTAAATCCACTTTTTTTTTTGAATTTTCTTAACGGTTGGGAAGAGTGTTTGACTCTTCCTCCTTAACCCTAGAAAGATAATCTACGTCCGCGAGACGTATGGCGCGGAAACATTGTATTGTTCATATTAAACTTTATTTGCACTCATTAATTTATTTATTTCGATATTACCTACATAATTAAATAAAATACTAATATATGATCAAAATTACCAACATGGGTTTCATTAAACACACTAATTAAGTGTCATACGTCCCTCAGACGTATGATTATCGTTTACGCTATTTATTATATGATTATCTTTCTAGGGTTAATAAAACTGCCAATTCCTACTGAATATTTGGACACCTGGACACCTATTAAAAGGCAGTGTTTAAAGAGTAGTTTGAATAAAACCCGACAGATGTCACTTTACGACATTTCTGTATAAAACCAATTTTTTTTTTTGGAATTTTCTTAACGGTTGGGAAGAGTCAAACGCTCCTTAATAAAATTGCTAACTCCTACTGAATATTTGGACACCTGGACACCTATTAAAAGGCAGTGTTTAGAGAGTAGTTTGAACAAAACCCGATAGATGGCGCTTTCTGACATTTCTGTATAAAATGTACAATTTTTTAAAATTTTCTTAACGGTTGGGAAGAGTCAAACGCTCCTTAATAAAATTGCTAACTCCTACTAAAATTTTGGTACACCTGGACACCTTTTAAAAGGACCGATAGTAAAGTGTTGCCATTTGAGTTCTAGGTAGCTCGCTAAATATATGAAAAAAAATGCTAGAAAAACCCCTAAATGCCAACATCGTAGTCGATTTGTAAACTAAAGGGTGTTTTTTTTAGAGGTATAGAACTTTGAAATGGAATAAAACAAAGATGATTTTTTTTAAATTGACTTTATTCGAAAGATAATCCTCTGGCATTATAATTTAAAAATTAGTTCTGGTATATGACCGGCCGTGGGCTCGAACGGAGGTCGGAATCTGGAGGTCCAATTTTCGATGACTTTTTCCAACATTTGTGGCCGTATGTCGGCAATAACGCGGCGAATGTTGTCCTCCAAATGGTCAATCGTTTCGGGCTTATCGGCGGATTGGCATTTGAAGTCGCTAGTCTGACTTCACATATCCCTACAGAAAAAAATCAAGCGGCGTTAAATCGCACGATCTTGAATGCCAATCCGCAACGTGAAACTCTGCGGTTACCAAACGTTTGCTTCAATAAATCAATTGTGACACAAGCTGTGTAACATGTTGCGCCGTCTTGTTGAAACCACAGCTTCTGCACATCATGGTTGTTCAATTGATGATCGAAAAAGCCAGTAATCATGGCTCTATAGCGGTCACCATTGACTGTAACGTTCTGGCCACCATCGTTTTTAATGAAGTACGGACCAATTATTCCACCAACCCATAAAGCACACCTTTCTCTTTCTCTTTCCCTTTCTTCACACCTGTCTCAACATACACTTGAGGATTATCATCGCTCCAAATACGTCAGTTTTGTTTATTGACGTACCCATTCAACCAAAAGTGAGCTTCATTGCTAATAAAAATTCGAAAATTGGGATCAACGGCAATATTTTTAGAACCATGATTTTATTAAAATAAATTTTCACAATTTGGAAGCGTTGTTCAGGCGTCTATTGAAGTTGACTTAAAATGATAAACCAAACTAAAAATAAATCACTTGACAGCTGACAAAATGGCCGCCAGTTAAAAGAGTGTTGCCAACTTAAAGTTCTAAAGCTCTAAAAAAAAAAACCTTTATACACAAGTTTCATGCTATCGCCGATCTAATCGAGTTGCTCTCCATATATCCCTATCTCACATCGGCGCCACTACCACACTCAATATCGGTCTGATTAATTGTTGTTCATATCTACGGCAATTCATTGTAACTCATTATTCAATATTGCATTACTTCCCATTGTTGTGACGCAAAATCATTAACGCAACGTAATTCCCGCGAAGGTCGACCACCCCATTTGTTTACATCGCGGCAACATGAACATCCCTGAGTACATAATCATCATCAATTCACGCAAACAAGGAGCCAGGGGTAGAGAACAATCGTATTGCCACATCAAGTCCTCGACACACGGAACAAGGGTAGTAGAGGCATATATATACCTACGAGCTACGAGTATGGATGCTCGAGTCGAGACCGGCTAAGACAATAGGTGTAACTCACTCCATCCCCTAATTGAGCATAATTATAGAGAGGCAACGATATTTTTATTTTGTATTTTTCTCTTACGACCGTCGCACGGGGGGAAGTAAGCAGCACTGCATCCGAACAGAAACAATGAGACAGCACATGGAAAATGTTTTGTTTATTGTGAAACACTGCCGCACCGAGTGGGGCGAAACAATGGTTTGAAGAGCAAGGGACCTAGTCAGGCGAATACCGCGCACCAAACTCCACCACACTGACATCGTCGTCTATTATTTTCCAGAGGTCCTGCAACGTGCCCACAACGGGCCAACTTGCCGATCTGGGAGGAAGTGTGTCAAGTGCAGTTCTATTGTTGGTGTTTCGGTTTTTTTTCCACCCGCAAAATGTGAAACTTGTTTTGTTGTACATATTTGTGTTTTTGTTGTGTTTTTGCTGCGTGCAATTTGACGAAATTCAAGTGTCTGGAGTGAAGATGACTGCGGTTTTGTGTGCTAGAAAAATGGGAACAATGGCTCGGGAGTCACAATGGAATTCAGGAAATCCGGACACGGCAAAGCGGTCGAAATGAAATTCCCATTTCAAATAAATAAATATAAAGCCGTTTGTCAGTCATTCTGGCTGCGGGTGAGTGGAACTTGCCACTTCGTTTTTGTGTTACTGACCACCGAACCGATGTCAAAGGACGGATAATCAGGAGAACTCTTTTAAGTTTCTTGCAACTTCTTATATGCGGATGACCCAAATATTTGAACTTTATAGGGGAAGCCTTGTTAAATGAGCGAACTCTGTTCACCCGAATGGTTACTTACTTACTTAGATAGGTGGCGCTCCAGTCCGAAGCGGACCTAGACCTCAACCACATGCGAACTGTATAAAATCAGTCAATACTGACAGACAAATTGAAAGTCTTGAAGCTGGAAGAGCAAAGAGCTTTTGCAGATGCTCCCCTTATCTGATCAATAAACAGTTCATTGTTATTATTTTTTTGTGCAAATTAACTTGGATGAACTTGGAACTGGCAAATCACCTTCCAATCTCAGAAATTTTGAACCTGGAGCCCTTAGTTCCGTTACCTCTTCGTTGGAGCACAATTGTGTCAAATTACTTTCACTTAATTTGAACATGTATGTAAGTATGGACGATTTTAAGAACAAGGTTGTTTTGAGCAAAGCCGAACCTCTCTGGAATCGAAAAGCCTGAACGACATTAGATATCGGAAGAGGTGTCTCTGCGTGATTTAATATAGATTTATATTCACCACTCTGAAGAGGCTTTGGTCAGGAGGGCGACCGCCTTTCTTAAAGTGGAGAACAAAATGTGAATGAACTTTTGATCGTTGGCAAAGTAATTCGTGAATTCGAGACTGCTGAATGCGAAATACTGTAGTTGTCTTATAAGGCCAGACCCAGATGGGTTCTAGCGAAGCATAGACTAAAACGACGAATGCTTCCTAATTTTATATACTGGAACTAAGCTGAAGACAGTGAAATGCACAAGTTGGATAGCGTCAGCACTTCTAGCTCATGAGTATGGAAGCTCTCTGCCGGGTTGTATAGCCTATACACTCATAAAAGCATTTCTAATTCTAATCCGATCAGGCTTGTTCTTAATGTTCTTCATTCTTACGTGCTCAATCTCAAAATAAGTCGAATGATTCTTAAAACAATAACAAAAATCTAAAATCAAGCTTCTTAATTTTAAATCAAGCCTATGCAATATTAAAACCTGAACCATATCACCTGAATTATGTTGTTTGCACGCAAATACAGGATCGAATAAGAATTATACTCTCGAATTAAGACGAAATAATCTTAAAATCTCAGTCATATCATCCGCATGATTTCTTGCACACCAATACACGTTTGAACAAGAATTATACTCTCCAATCAAGCCGAAATAATCTTAACCTTAACATGATGGATCAAGGTACATACCAATTAAGATCTAAACGATCATGATATACGAATTTATATTCTCGAATCAAACACAACAAATGTCAAACTAAGATCGAAACATTAGAATTGTATTCTCCAATCAAGCCGCAGAATGTAAAACTTGCTTGATGGATAAAGAAAGTTCTTTCATTCCGATTGATCACGTGTTTTCGTAATTAAGTGTTTATTAATAAATGAAAGACTGAAAAATTTAAAAAAAAATTGCAAGTGATAAAATAAAAATGGATAGTGATTTGACTTATAAGTATTTGGTGGACAGTGCGGAAGACAATTTAATTCTCGTGTTTAGGAATAATTATCCATTGCAACAAGTTATAAAGATGACGACGAAAAACAACTGAAGAATCTTCTCGCAAAATTAACTAATGGAAAGACATATTTTAGATTTAAGTCTATTTTTCCACTCTCCATGTTTTTCTTTCAATAAATAAATTCATAAATAAATAATAAATAAAATCAATAAAAAAATAAAAAGTAATAATTTGGAGTTGACAAATAAAACTGTGCAATCTTATATTTTGACACGACATTCTTGAACCATTCCAAAAATTTAATATAAGGATAACTTGTTCTTATTTAGATTTTTGGAAGTTTGTTTCAAGAGAAATTATTTTGGGCTTTAGGGAGCATTATTTCAACAGCTGATAATTAGGTGAAAAATAACGTGATTTTGAGCTTAATTTCAGCTCACACATTCTTCATTGCGTTATGTTTAAGAATAAATAAGCTTATTTTAAGCTTACAGTGATTTGAAATCAAGTTGCTGCATTCTTAGAATGACACAACTTCCGGCTTAATTTAAGCTAACACGTTCTTAATACTGTTATAGAACAATCTTAAAGTAAGAATTAAAGGTTAGTAAAAAAACATATTCAAACTAAGATTTCCGCACTTGGATTAAGAATTCCCGATCTTAACAGACTTTCGTCAACGGATAGGCTTGATCTGACACTGATTATCTTCATTTTATCTCGTTTTTTACATGAGTGTAAAAATATTTAAACAAGACACATTCAGGAAAGTATACATATACATAATTATTTAGCAGTCGGAGGGTAGTCGTACTTTTGTTAAGCTGTAAAGGTGTAGCCCCGTATTGTCAAATAGTTAGGTATACCCACTTGAACGTGTCTTGTTCATATGTTTTTAGTTCTTTACAGTCAGTCGGGTTTTTTGTGTTTTTTAGATTAAATTTTTTATTTATTGTACCGCTTTCGGCGATTTAAACGGAATCCGAAGGACGCAATCGTTTTGAAAACATAAATTTTACTCCAAGTATGCAATTTGGTCGAAATCGTTATCCCCGAGATTATGTAGGTTGTTAAGGAAAAAAAATGTTCAAATCATTAAAGAAAAGCAAATACATAATATCCTAACGAACAGTTCGGATTTATGCAAAATCACGGAACCTCACACCTAGTTCTTAGGATATGTACCTAATATCATCAAAACTAACCGTGGTAGATCAACAGGCATGATTCTACTCGACATCGGAAAAGCTTTTGATTCAGTGTGGCCTAATGGGTTTACGTATAAAATGATAAATCTAAAACTTTCCTCCATTTCTTTGTAAAATTGACCAAAGTTTTGTTTCGAATGGTTTCAAAGCACCAACATGTTAATAGTAGCATGTCCGACATCGTACATTTTCATGCTGGCGTACCGCAAGGCTCGGGCCTTGGACCAGTTTTACATAACTTATATACGTCCGATTTCCCGACTCTTCCATAATGTGAAGCAGCCTGATGACACGACACGCATGAATTCGATCTCAATATTGAGATAAATTTAAAAAACGCGACTAAAATATTGCAGGAATAGTACTTAAAGTGGAGAATACGGCTTAACACCGAAAAGATCCAAGTAATTTTTTTTACACGAAAATGAAAGCCTTGCTTGATTCCGGCTAATCAGTATTGCGTTATGTTAAGAATAAACAAGCTTTTTTTTAAGTTTACAGTGATTTGAAATAAAGTTGTTGCATTCTTCGAACATATATAGAACAATCTTAAAGTAAGAATTAAAGGTTAGTAAAAAAACATATTCAAACTAAGATTTCCGCACTTGGATTAAGAATTCTCGAGCTTAACAGACCTTCGTCAACGGATAGGCTTGATCTGACACTGATTATCTTGATTTTATCTCGTTTTTCACTGAGTCTGTGCTTAACATGCTTACTGCAGAAATTGATCGGGACAAAGAGCTCCGCATACTCTAACAAGTTCCATTGGGGATTATATTTTACATAGATACAATTGCTTCACTCAAACAAAATAGATAGATGGCGCAACAGGTCCGCATAAGTATAGAAATAACTACCCTAGCACTAGCTCCTCACAACCAATCGTTTAGTGTGGGTCTTCCAGAAATTCAGCAGAGGAACACATGACGTTCTCACTGCACTAGAACTCGATAGTTGAATCCAACCACATTTGGCCGCGCTGCAACCCAGTTTAGCTCTGTGCCCATTGTACCCCGGGGCACAATGGACAAATTCAAACATTTTGTTTAACTTAAAAAAACATGCTGTATTGTTATATTTTATGGATCTTTCCTAAGACTAGATAACGTGTAAATGTATTGTATTTCTTATAAAATTGTGTTGGAGATTAAAACCACATATTTGAAGATTTTATTCCAAAGGACCCATTATGCCCCTCTTATGTTGAAAGGGCTTAAGAGTTTGCCTCTATACTGTTGTATACGTTGTTTATAGGTCTTAAGTTTCGGACATTTATGTATTTAGTATCGTAGTATATTAAAAAGGCCAGTTTCATAAAAGTTTGCACCACCCAAAAAAAAAAAATACAAAAATAGCTCGAGAGCAATCCAAAATAACAATTTTTCATCAGCGCACAGCTTGTCCCTGATTTGGAAGCCCCCAAAAAACAACTCATTAGCTAAAGGTTGCCAGGCCAACCCCTTTTATCATTCACCACTTGATTAGTGCACCTTTAATCGCTTACAACTCAATCTTCAGCAGTTTGAAGAGAAACAAAAAATCAAACCCACCACCAAGCAAAACGAACAACAATATGTTGAATAGGACATTAATGTCATAAGGCAATCACAACATCACAGCGGGATGAAAATAACGCAGGCACACAGGATACGACGAATACGAGTATTCGTTCCCACACCCAGTGGAACCCTCGGCCGCATCCCACAATCAATAGCCGCATAATGATACAGGATAGCTCGTCTAATGAAAGGGGATGGCGACGCCACCAGAACCGCCGCCGCCACCATCAAAGGCGACAGCTATACACACAGACTCGCTACTAACGACCACGATCTGAATCATTTTTGTCTGTTGTGTCGACGATTTCTGTGCAACTCATCGCCGTGTCTACATGCAATTGTACAATGTACACTGTACACTGTACAGCCCGAGCCTTAATTAATTGACAATGGCATTAAATTGAGGATCCATTGAAACGTGTAATCTATGGCAGAGCACGTGCGCTCTCCATCTTCACCGGGCGGGAAGGCGAAGAATCACAGTCTATACCGAGACTGATACAGTTTCTTGAATGCAAATCAAGTGTACGTCGATTGCGCGGCCTCTCTGGCAAAGTTCATCTAGTTGAAGTCGCCGAAAACGGTGCTCATCGATGAGCCACTGCAGTTGCCGGCATATCGGTCGGGCATAGGAAGTGACCCTTCACAACACAGGGCAGCACACTCGTAATCGCAGTCGTAATCGTAATCTCATTACGAAATCATCAGAATCCCATTAAATATTCCCAAATCAGCCGACTGGAAAACGAGCTGTGTTCACGTTCGCATTCAGATGAATGGTTGGTTCTGTGTGCATGTGCGGTATGCTCTACATCCTGTTCGTGGGGGCAACTCAAATCGGCATCGGTAGTGCCATTTGGATGGGAATTTGTCGTGTATTTTGACACACGTCGTCAAAAGTCACGCGGCAATCTGTGTCGATTTAGAAGGAGAGTCCTTCGTTCTCGTTCGCATTAGGAGGACATAGGGCTGCTCTGCGTTTCGCTGCCACTGCATCTATTCGGAGGCAGCGAACTGATATGATTCAATGCGAGTTGACACACTCTGTCAAGATGGGCGACGACGACGGCGGCGGCGAAGGGGACGACTCGTAGCTGTACGCAGCAGGACACTGGTTTTAACAAAATATATAGTAGTGCAAAGCATGGAGCCAAACACACAGAGAGGAGACTAGGAAGCACTGAATTAGAGCTGATTGTTGTGATTTCAAGTTGAAGGATTCAACAAATTGAATGGAATTGATTGTGCGGTATGTGCGCTTTGTATAGTTGGCTGCCTAATGCGATGGGGGACCGGACCGACCTGTGGATCGGGGACATCTTGAGAGAACATCACTTTATGCGGTCGTCACTATTGTATATAGTTTGAACTTTGAAGTTATGTAAGGATTGGAGTGGGCTGTGGAGAGGTTGGAAATATTGGAGACTAGTTCCGCCCGCGTATGTTCAAGTTACGTTTCAGGTAGTCTACTAAATAAACTCTGAAAATGCCCAGTTTATGAGAAATCAGGGGAGAAGAACTACGCTTGGTAATCGCTGGTTCTTAATCCTATAAGAAGGCATTATTTGAGAAGTGAGGGTCCTATCAAAAACCACAAAGGAGACTAATTACGAAACAGAGAGAAAGGATTGAAATACCTGGGCAAGTACCAATATTATCTGATGAGGAAACCGTGTCACTGGAGCCAGCTCTAAGATTCTTTAAGAAAACTGGACTAGAGAGGTTGCTATAGGACGGATTTCTTCCGCCGAGGGGAAACAGGAGTACAAGGACGATGACGATGATTCCGAAAGGAATTATAATTGGAGGAGAGCTCTATACCTCACTGAGGCGTAAGCAAAGGGTACAATAGACCAATAGGTCGCAGTACAGCAACCCCTTTCATATAACATAAATACGAGACACTTGTCATCTCAGTGCTGGTCTACGGGGCACTGTATTACAAAAAGACTTTTTTGGTTGCAAAAATCATAACTTTTGAACGCATGAAGATATCGCTATAATTTGTTTTCGTCTTAAAGCATATGTCCAAGCCTATAAGAATAATGATTTTTAATAAAATTTATTCACAGGGTGTTTCTAAATCTAAGGCTGAAGTAAGATTTTCCTTGAGAAAGGAATCAACAGAGAAAAGAATTAAAGAAACACTTAAAAAACAGGTAAAATTTTACAAATCTTGTAAAAAAGGTCTGCGGCTATTTAATTGTTCACAGGGTGATCCAAAATATTTTTTTTTTAGAACAGTGGATGCAAAAATTGACGAACAAATTTTTAATGTTGTTAGCAAGTACAGGGTGGCGCACGAATCGTGCTACAAAAATAAAACGTAATAAATTTTATTCTGTGTGAGTAATCGGCTTATTTTTTTTTTTATTTTGTAGGTTACTATTTAGATTTATAAAAATGGATGCTTGGGATACGGAGAAAAGAATTTGGATAGTGCAACGGTACCATGCTTTGCAGTCCGTCATTTCCGTCCAAAGGGAATTTAGGCGGGAGTTTGGCGGTAATCCCCCGAGTAGATGGACCATTATGATGTTTGTAAACATGTTTGCCGAATCTGGAAGCATCGCACGAAGGCCGTACCATCGACATGCCAATGTTCGGGTTCAGGATACAATCGCAGCAGTAGCATCTGCAATACAGGCCAATCCGAGCGTTTCGACCCGAAACTTATCGGGGCAAATTGGAGTTAGTAGACGGTCATTACAACGGATACTTCATGACGACTTAAACTTGTTTCCGTACAAAGTCCAAATTACTAGCAAGTTATACCCTCAGGATTTGCCTGTTCGCCTGGAATTTTGCCAAAAAATGATATCAATGGCCGAAGAAGACAACACATTGATCAATTGTTTGTTCATGTCTGATGAGGCCCATTTTGATCTTAACGGCAATGTAAACAAGCAAAATTGCCGTATATGGAAAGAGTCTAATCCAGAAATGCTCCATGAGACGGAACTGCACCCAGAACGAGTCACTGTGTGGTGCGCAGTTTCATCAAGGTGTATTGTCGGGCCGTACTTCTTTGAAGAAAACGGTGTAACCGTTACTGTCAATGGGGACCGTTATTTAAAGATGTTGAAGGAGTTTTTTTACACCATTCAACAGCGTTTGGTTTCAGCAAGATGGAGCAACTGCACATATAGCCAGACCAGTTATGGCGGAGCTAAACAAAAAATTCGCAAACAAATTAATTTCTATGAACTCCACTCTTCGCTGGCCCCCAAGGTCACCTGACCTGACTGCACCAGACTTCTTTTTATGGGGTTATGTCAAGCAAGAGGTGTATAAAACGAAGCCCAGGAATTTAACTGAATTAAAGCAGTCCATAACGACAATAATTGAGGCGATCCCAACTTCATCTCTTCAGGCCGCAATGAATAGTTTTTTGATCAGGTGCCGCATATGCGTGGGAGAGCGTGGAGGTCATTTGCTATATCTATAATCTTTAAAAACAACTAACTATTTAAAATAAAATTTAATTGTCTAACCAATAAAAAAAAAATGAAATACATCGATTAAAAAAAAAGTTATTTGAATTTCTTATTGTAGCACAATTGGTGCGCCACCCTGTATTTAAACAGTTTCTTTTTTCATCAGTATACCTATCATATTAACAGTTTAAATGATATATATATAAAGCTTACGTATACTTTAAGAATAAGAACGATTTACAATAATTAAAGTAATTTGAAGAAACTCAGTTACAGCATACCTAAGAACCCCTTTTGGTTAAGGAGGAATTTATTCTTATTATTATAGTGGGCGGTTTACAAAAACCAATTGGCATTTATATAAAAAGAGGCGTGGCAGTGGGTAGAACGAACAAAATAAAACTATTTTCAAATGATATAAGAAGAAAATTTCCCGCTCTCAATTATTTTCCAAATTTTTATTTTATTAATTAAAAGAGTTAAATCAAAAAACAATTGCTATTTTTCATAATGAAATTTGTTTTAAGGCCAAAATGTCAGCATTTGGAAACCGAAAATTGCAATTAGTTGCAGCTACAATTTTACTTTTGGTTTTACATTTAGTAAGGGGCAACTATCGTGGTCAATTTTCCGCGGGCACTAGCGAAATTGTTTTTGTAGCTCTACTCAAATCAAACAATGTGCTAAAAAGGTGTTTTTTTTTTGTTTTAGTTATTAAAAATTTTAAGTAGTTTTTGTTTTTATTTTATTAACATTTTAATTTACCTATAAATAAAAAATCTAGACAACATTCAAGAAAATAGAGACTTTTCGTTTAAATTGCCATAATTGCAAAAAAGAAAATAAAGAAGTTCGATTTTTCTGTTTTTTTTTTACTCTAGAACAAAATTGACCAACTTTGAAAGGCCCTATAAGTGAAAATAATTCGCAGAAAATTATTTTTTTTGCTGTTTTCGAAGCTCCGTTTATATTTCTATTAAAAACAAAACACTAAAACATCGAATTTAGTATTTTTGTCCTTAGATTTGCCTTTGGGCGCAAAATGTTTCCGGCTTTTACATAGTCCTGATGGTAAAAATGTGTTTCGTAAGCGTCTTTGTTTTAGTGACCTCTGTGAGGACCTTGATTTAATTGTACAAAATTTAGTGGAGTAAAAAACAACGCTAATAACAGTTGGTGAATATTTATGAAAGACTAGCTGTACCCGCCCGGCTTCGCACGTGCAAAATGTGGTTTCAGAACAATTGATGGAAAAAAATTTCAGAAAGAGCCGTCTGCAAAAGTGAGGGACTTGAACCCGTACTAAAAAACCTCCCGTAGACCGGGCCCACTCTGCATTTTTCTTCATGGCATTGCACATGCTCTTTGGACTAATCGGCAATAATTTAATATTCTTTGGACAATGAAAATAATTTTATAATATTTAGCTCATTTTTTTTATTAATGTAACGCTTCTTTGTATACTATATTAGAGGTTTCTATCGACTAAGATAGTGACATTTGCTGCATTACTTACCCTGGAGCACGCTACATATAAGATATAACTGCCCGTGGCTGAAGCAATTCTTGATTAATTCAACTCCCGCTTTTCTTAAAGTTTGACCCTCTAACTTATTGATTGTCATGTCAGAACAAACATTAATAGGATATTGAATTTATTTCAGGATAATTGCTGGGAATTATTTGTATTCTTGGTATAAAAACCGTATCTCCATTACCAGACCCAGTTAAAATTAACGCCTCAATAACGTTTTTCTGCAACCAAATCACTCACATTCTGGTACCATTACGAAGCTTGGGGGGATTCAAATTGCGAAGCAACATAATGGAAACTCCAACTTTTATTTCAATTTTATGAGAAAAAAAGTCCATTGGCTGTAATGCTATTTAAAAACTTCACCGGGTAATCTACTGCCTCATCTTGATTGCAAATAGCATTTATAAATAGTACGACCAGGAATCACCAGGAATTTTCCCTAATATTAATCCCCTAATGTAATAATATCACGATCTGGTAACACTGGTACCTATACCAATTTGACATTTCTTTCTAGACACTTTATTTTGTAAGCAAAACAGAGGCAAACAAACCTTTCCTAAATATTTGCCATTTCTTTTGTTTGTTTTTTCTTAGCAAACCATACAGCGTACTGCATCTCTCTGTCTCCCTCTCCGTCACTGGAGTAAAATAAGTTTAAAAGAGATGTCAAAATATTACGCAGTTAGTATGTTTGGTTTGAGAATGAAGTGCATATCTACTCATGCAGGTGAAAATCGTAGAAATGTTTCAAATTTTGCCTGATTATTTAAAAACCTTTTAAGTTATCGAGTTATTGGATATCCTAAGTTGCACCTGCAGATGTCCTCTATAAGCTGCTGTTAACTAGGTATATTTAAATGCTCCCAGTATTTTGGAACGGAAAGCGTGACAAAGAAAAAAGCAATTACTCTTTTCCATTTTTTTCCTTAATTTATAGAGGTATAGATATTGTAGGCCTAGGTATCCTCTATAGGCCTGTGAAAAATGCACCAGAATATACTGAGCCGTTTCTAAGATTTTTGCATTTAAAGACATGCCGTCAAATTCAATCTTAGTCGACCAGAACTACACCAATTTGATTTATATGAAAATGTGCTGTGCCCGAAAATAGCTTTTAAAATAAAGATAAATTGACACTTATTAATAAACAAAAAAAAAAAAAACAGTGGCACTCCGGGACTGCATATAAGTGAAAACTTAAACAATTATGTGTTATTTTCTTAATCGTCAGTAAATATTTTATTGCGTGGAAATACTTTTAAAGAAGCGTTTTTTTTGTTCATTATTATAAACCACTACTACAAGAAAAATGCCAACTAAGGTTTTTTCATGCCTTTTAAGCACTATTTCATTAGCTAAGGCTGTAAGGCTTTTTTCAAAAGGGTATCTTTTTTTATTTAAATATATTTTTAATATTTTTTTTTTATTCAATATATCTTTTAATTTTTTAAACATTCTAAAAAAATCTCTGCCAAAAAAAAAAATGTTTTTTATGTAACTCTGGCTTAACCCGCCAATGGTGACCTACTGGTCTGTGAGACCGGGTGTGTTAAAAAAACCGAATAACTTTGTTCTCCGTTATTGTTTTTTGTTGCGATTTCGAGTAGCTGCCGCATTGCACGTCCCCCACCATCAGTTCACGTCGAACTTTCTTAGTGAGCACACGTTGTGTATTTTTTTTTACTAACCGGTGTGTGAGACCGTGTGTCACCGTCTATGTAAGTAAAATATATTTTTATTATTCCCGTATTTTACCTAGTTTATTATTTTTTTTTTCTTTGTTTTATTGTGTTAAATGCATGTATATATAAATTTGTGTGTTTCTATGTGTGGATATGTATGTGTTTCATATTATACATAAATCTTGTTTCCAGCATGTCTTAGGAACGCGAACAGCGTCATCTTGAATACCTTCTACAAGAAATGACACTTGATGAGGACAGACCACCAAGTTCTTCAGATGGTGAATCCGAGAATGATAATGAACCAGAGGAAATACAAAATTCAGAGAGCGAACAGGAATTGAGTGACCGAGAGCCTTCAGGTAATAGCAACTCTTTATTTTATATTGGCAAAGACAAAAGTACGAAATGGAGTAATGAACCTGCGCGCCAATCAGTTCGTACTAGAAGTGTCAACGTAGTTTCACAGTTACCAGGACCAGAGCGGGCTATAGCCAATGAAAAAGACATTCTTGAAATTTGGAAACACTTTTTTGAGGACTCTAGTATTCATATAATTGTCAAGTATACCAACCAATATATTGCTACCGTGAAAGATAAATTTTGTAGAGAAACATATGCCAAAAGACTGATTCCAAGGAAATATACTGCCTGATAGGATTGCTCCTTTTAGCTGGTGTTAAAAAACCTAATCATCTGAACGTTGAAGAGTTGTTTCGAATGGATGGTGGTTCAATTGAAATATTTCGGCTTTCAATGTCTGCCCAGAGATTTCGATTTTTACTGTTCTACACACATAATATGAACAACCACAAGCAGGCCCTTACAATTTTGACAATTCTGGCTTCGCTGTTGTTCAAAGATTATGCGAACCAATTTTCAATACAGGTCGCAACGTCACAACTGATAATTGGTACACCAGTATACCCTTAGCTGAAGCATTACTGCAAAAAGGTTTAACAACCGTCGGAACAATCAGGAAGAACAAGAAGGAAATTCCTACAGACTTCAACATATTGCGCGGTCGAAATGTAAAATCCAATATGTTTGGTTTTCGTGACAACATGGTTTTGGTGTCACATGTTCCAAAGAAAGGAAAAAATGTTCTTCTTATTAGTACAATGCACAATGATGCTAAAGTCGATGCCGAAACTCAAAAGCATGATATAATTTTGAGCTACAATGACACCAAGGGTGGCATTGATGTCGTGGATCGTTTATGTGCGAATTATAATTGTGCTCGAGCAACAAGGCGATGGCCTATGGTAGTCTTCTACGCTATGCTCAATGTGAGTACCATAAACAGCCAGGTCATATATATAGCCAACAATCAACAAACAAAACTACTACGTCGTAACTTTATTGAGAATTTGGCTATGAAACTAATTGAACCTCACATAAGAGATCGGCAAACGCACTTGAACTTGCCACGATCAATGAGACTAAGACTGTCGGAGATTTTACAGATGATGTACCTGGGACATCGGGTCCTTCAAGAATTGGTCGGTGCTATGAGTGTGGATGGAAAAAAAAAAAGAAAAACCAAGTACTCTTGCCATAAATGTGAAAAATATTTGTGTCTTGAACACGTAGTGCCGTATTGCGGCAGTTGTTTACCTGTAGAAATTTAGTTTTTGAGATGTTTTTTTTTTGTTATTTTTTGTTTGGAAGGATACCAATTTTTGTTTATTTTGTAAAAGTTCCGAATGTCAAAAGACTAAAAAACGTTATTTTCCCTAATGGACATGTGATTTTTTTGTTTTTTCTTAATTTTAAAAAAATGTGTTACCAAAAACTTTGTTATTTTTAATGCTCCAATAAAAAAATTTTGTGAATTAAACTATTGAAATAAAAGAGCTTAAATTGATTAAATATCGTTGATTTATTGTAAAAGAGCATAAATTTAAAAAAAAACATGAACACGTTTCGAAAACTCTTCAGTTAAAAACCCCGGTGCGTGCGACCGGCGTCACCATTGATCAAAGTCAAACTTGCGTCACCATTGGCGGGTTAAAAGAACGTGTTGCCACCTTCAAACTCTGTCCATTTTCCGAAGAATCTAAATGTCATTCCTTCAAATTAATTCCATCTTCCACTTCCAGTAGGTGAAATGAAATCGGAAACAAATTTGTATAAATAAAAATATTTTTTGTTTATTTTTTTTTATATTTGTATTTAGTTTTTGATTTATTGTTCCACTTTGCCCAAAAAAAAATATTTTTATTATTGAAAAAGGAATCTTTTTTTTTCAAGTTAGGCATTTTTTCGTCAAAATTGGTTGGCAACGCGAACATTAGTGTCGGAACATTGGTAACAGAACATTTGTGTCGCGAGTTCAATGGTTGCATCCCATCTCAAAAATGCCCAAAATGCGAACTATTGGTCGATTCAGTGAATTATTGTCGGAAGTGGAGGACAGGCCAAGAGGTGGTCGCCCACACGTCGCACGTATGAGTGCGGTAGTAAAAGCTGTGCGTGAAAGTATTCAAAGAAATCCCCTTCGGAAAGAGAAGATCATGTCCCCGGAATTGAACATATCCGCCAGATCGATGTCTAGGCTAGTTTGGGGTGATCTTCACACGAAAGTTTATCGTCGATCAACAGGCCATCTTTTAACTCCTCGACTAAAAAAAAATTAGGGCGGAGAAATGCAAGAGACTTGCTGTGGCACGCGAACAATGGGCATGAAAACATTCTTTTTACAGATGAAAAAATTTTGACCATGGAAGAAGTTTTTAACAAAAAAATTATGGAGTTTATGCTTTGTCATCAAAGGAAGCGAAAAAAGTAGTTCCAAGGGTTCAGCGTGGCAATCATCCCCGCTTCCGTAATGATTTGGTGGGGGGTCTCTCACCAATATGTCACATCTCAGGTACAAAAGTCTATCAGCAAGATATGCTAGAGGGTGTTATAAAGACGCTAACAAATACTCTATTTGATGGAGAAAGATGGGTCTTTCAACAAGACTCTGCTCCGGCGTATAAAGCTAGAACAGCGGGAGTGGCTCAAGGTCAATATTCCTGCTTAAGCCGCAGAGGATGGCAATCGGTGAAGTCCAGATCTGAACCCATTGGATTATATTTAGTATATAGTCAGAATTGGAGAGGCTTGCCAAACACCCCACAGAAATTTGGAGAGCCTAAAAAAATCGTTGACCGTGGCAGCGTCAACGATGTCCATGGAAACAGTACGTGCCGCAAAAGCTCTATGACCAACACGTTTGAGTGCTTGTGTTAAGGCAAACGGTGGCCATTTCGAGTGATGTATGTTTTTTTCAAATTACCAATACTATTATCTAATAAATGCAGGAAAAAACAATTCAACATGTTTATTCGTTTTATTTTATATGCCGCTTTATATTTGTAACAGAATTTATGGCAATATATGTATACGTGCGACAGCAATTTGATTTGTACACTCACGAATACTTGGGAAACCCTGTGTTAGACAGGCAGTTTGTATAGGCAAATCGTACCATTTCTGCTACCAGTTGAGCATCTAGTTTGGATCATCTTTGACCATAGGAGCACAAATATCAAAGCTATATAGCTCATAATTCAGGACTATTCAATATATGTGCCAAGTTGATGGACATATTAAGCATTGTCTTTAAAGAAGAAGAAAATGTCACAAAAGAGTTCCTTAATTAGCCGTTTAGAGTCACCATAAAATTGTAGATCCCTTCCATTCGTCTAAAAAATGAGCAATAAGAGTAAATCACTCAAAACGAACGGCTGTGAGAAGATTGCCTAAGGTCCTTATGAACCTTGTGGGCCAAATATTTATTTTTCATTTTTGAAGAAGTCTGTGATTTTATTTTTTCTGTCATCGGAGGTAGTTTTTATTATTCATTGTTTATTTTTGGAAAAAAAAAACCGAAAACCTTAACCCTTTTTAACATTTTTACCACAAAGTTCTAGCATACAAAAGTACCGCGCGAAGCTTCCTGACATATGTACTTGGTATCATCGAAATGTCTTCAATCTGCCTTTAAGAATTTAGTTAAAAGAAGAAGTGCCTCAGTATTAGTTTGGCTCTCACCCTACTTCTAACAGCTTAAGTGAGCGCAAACTAAAAAAAACACCACTTATTCCGTTACTTTTCAGACGATTATTGTCGAAACGATAGACCTCCAAAAATGGCAACCAAGTGCTAAAATTACAAGTTTGACAGCTTAATCCAGTTCATTTTCCAAAAATATAATGATGGCTGACGTTTGTCAACAAAATGCGAGCAGAATATGACTTATTTCGGTGATCAAAGTTTCAAAAACGATATCGCTTAGACGATCGTTGATATAAGGAATCTGCCCCCGCCAGATTAAAAAACACCAAAAGGGGGACACCGTGAGTTTTCTAGGGGGACAAATGTTCAAAAAGGGGGACAACATTTTATTTTACCAAAGTAAATTTTGGTTTCAAAACAAAAGCTGGAAGATATGTAGTTTTCTAAAAGGAGAAAGTCTTTAACGGCTTTATCATTGGAGCTATCGTATGTAGCCGAATCGTCTACCATAGTCTTTAATGGTTTTCCTATCATTTTGTTTGGCTGCCAAAAGTTGGTTCTGCGCCGAAGTTCGGGACCTATGTTCCTTGAAATGGGATTCCAGTTCGGTTACCAGGTCTTTCCATGTTACCAGGTCTTTGTGCTGTATAAGCTTGAAGGCGGGACCTTGGAGTCGTGTCTTGACGATGCTCTGGAATAATTTGTTTTGTGCTCCGTCTTTTATGTAGCAAAACAAAGTGTTGCCACATGACATGAACTTACAGAGCTCGTCGGGTCTACCGTCGAACATAGGGACGATACTGCATATATCGTTCAACGATAATTTAACGTCCATATTTGGTGAAGTGCTGGGTCTGAGGTCAGTTAATGCCGAGAAAGATAGGGCTTCAAAGAGCTCTAAGGTTTTGAAGTTGCGTCGGGTGAAAATGTTTGTAATTTTATGTAGACGGCTAAGTGTGTGAGTGTGATATACATATACAAGGTGGCGCAAAAATAACCTTCCGAAGTTTTTTGGCTGTAATTTAAAAAAAAAATGAAAAACTTTGATTCTTCTTGTGGATTATTTTTATTTGGTCTTTTAATTTTTTTTACATCAAGTCGAGAATATGATGTCATGTAAATGGCCGCCGCCACAGTTGATTGTCATTTGAGCCCTTTTTATGGCATTTTCCATCACTTTGGCCAAAACTTCCGGCGATAGGTCCTCACATTCTTGACGGATATTGTCTTTAAGAGCTGCAAGAGTCTGAGGCTTGTTGACATAAACCCGCGACTTCAAAAAGCCCCACAAAAAGAAGTCTGGAGCGGTCAAATCAGGCGATCTTGCGGGCTAGTGCAAATCGCCAAAAACGACCCGGGAACACCGCTTTCAGAATATCGGTTGTGGCTCGCGCAGTGTGTGCCGTAGCTCCGTCCTGTTGGAACCACATGTCCTCCAGTCCTAAATCGACCAATTGTGGTGGAAAAAAATCGGTAAACATGGCCCTATAGCGCGCACCGTTCACTGTTGTCGTTTGACCAGCGGCGTTCTCGAAAAAAAAATGGCCGCGTCAACAGAGGCGATATTCTCGGCACAACGGGCGCTCCGGGGCCCGCCACTCTTGGCAACGTCTCGTGTTGTGCCAGTCTCTTCGAGGCGAGAGGCAGTGTTTCACCAGTAGGCGTTGGACGGCTAGGAAATCTGCGACGAAATTTACGTTGTGCCAAAATCACCGACCGATTATTGCTCAAATAAATAGTCACCAATATTCCGCGTTCTGGAGCAGTGTAGCGTAACATTGTTTATTAACGTGTATTTCGCATGTGTTTACTATACAAATGTCAAAGCAGAACTGACATTAGGGGCCAATCGCAAAATTTATAGCATTTTCTGATAGGAGGATTATTTATGCGCCACCTTGTATATAAATCTTTTACAAACAAATTAATTTCTTACTTATTGCCATTTTTTCCGACCGCTTCTTGGTTGTTTTGATGTCTTCTTGTTGTTGGTCTGGCTTCGCGCCTTAAAGCTGGGGTCCTCTGTTATTTTCACTGCCCGAATTTCTGCCTCCGGCGTCCGTTGTGGAATTCGCCAGGTCTTACGCTTATGGCACTTTTCAGCACTTTTATCACTTACTTTCTGGTGTATAGCCCCAGAAACGCCTCGAGTTTTAACTGGTATTTGGTAGTAGGGACCGTTAGATTACCGCTGCCACCAATGTTGTGCCGTAATTTCACGTGCTTTCCTCACTATCGAGGAGAAGAGTGAAGACGGGAGAATAGTTACGTCAAAATGAAAACAACGAAGTAAGTTTTTAGAATATTTTACTGAATCTAAGGCCCGCTGTCTTAAGCTTTGGCTGCAACCTTATAGTTGGGATCGTAAACGTATTCTGACTTTTCCCTTCGATCCTTCCCCTTTTACATGCGAATTTTACATGAGTTCCCTTCTACCATACACACGCCTTACGCAATTCTTCTTCGTAATATAGATCAATATATTGGGCAATGCAACAGGCTCAGCATAGTACCCAATATATTGGTCAATGTGTCAAAGTGCATCAGCAGCATAGTTCGCAACTCATCGATTCAGTGTGTTTATGTTTTTTGGCTTCACTTCACTTCATCACTTCGGTATTTTATTGGTGTGAGCTAAACCGAAATGTGAGCGATTTACAAACAATCATACTGGCACTGCACTGGGTTTGGGATAAGTATGGCATAGGTCGCGTCATTGGTATGGGGTGCATGTAGTGTAGTTACTACAGAGAGACAGATGACAGTACAAAACAAAAACGTACAAGAGAACAACTTCAGCACGTCAAGTGAAATGTGGTTCGTGAGTGGATGCATTCACCTTTGGAAGTTTTCTTGCACTTCAAATGGATGTGTTCACACAGTATCCTGTTAATAATATTAAAAGAAAGTACAGGGTGGCGCACGAATCGTGCTACAAAAATAAAACGTAATAACTTTTTTTCTGTGTGAGTAATCGGCTTATTTTTTTTTTTATTTTGTAGGTTACTATTTAGATTTATAAAAATGGATGCTTGGGATACGGAGAAAAGAATTTGGATAGTGCAACGGTACCATGCTTTGCAGTCTGTCATTTCCGTCCAAAGGGAATTTAGGCGGGAGTTTGGCGGTAATCCCCCGAGTAGATGGACCATTATGAGGTTTGTAAACATGTTTGCCGAATCTGGAAGCATCGCACGAAGGCCGTACCATCGAGATGCCAATGTTCGGGTTCAGGATACAATCGCAGCAGTAGCATCTGCAATACAGGCCAATCCGAGCGTTTCGACCCGAAACTTATCGGGGCAAATTGGAGTTAGTAGACGGTCATTACAACGGATACTTCATGACGATTTAAACTTGTTTCCGTACAAAGTCCAAATTACTAGCAAGTTAAACCCTCAGGATTTGCCTGTTCGCCTGGAATTTTGCCAAAAAATGATATCAATGGCCGAAGAAGACAACACATTGATCAATTGTTTGTTCATGTCTGATGAGGCCCATTTTGATCTTAACGGCAATGTAAACAAGCAAAATTGCCGTATATGGAAAGAGTCTAATCCAGAAATGCTCCATGAGACGGAACTGCACCCAGAACGAGTCACTGTGTGGTGCGCAGTTTCATCAAGGTGTATTGTCGGGCCGTACTTCTTTGAAGAAAACGGTGTAACCGTTACTGTCAATGGGGACCGTTATTTAAAGATGTTGAAGGAGTTTTTTTACCCAGAACTGCGCCGAAGACGTATACCATTCAACAGCGTTTGGTTTCAGCAAGATGGAGCAACTGCACATATGGCCAGACCAGTTATGGCGGAGCTAAACAAAAAATTCGCAATCAAATTAATTTCTAGGAACTCCACTCTTCGCTGGCCCCCAAGGTCACCTGACCTGACTGCACCAGACTTCTTTTTATGGGGTTATGTCAAGCAAGAGGTGTATAAAACGAAGCCCAGGAATTTAACTGAATTAAAGCAGTCCATAACGACAATAATTGAGGCGATCCCAACTTCAACTCTTCAGGCCGCAATGAATAGTTTTTTGATCAGGTGCCGCATATGCGTGGGAGAGCGTGGAGGTCATTTGCGATCTATAATCTTTAAAAACAACTAACTATTTAAAATAAAATTTAATTTTCTAACCAATAAAAAAAAAATAAATGAAATACATCGATTAAAAAAAAAGTTATTTGAATTTCTTATTGTAGCACAATTGGTGCGCCACTCTGTATTTTCAAAATTTTCAAATGTTTTCTTTTACTGAATTTTGACTTAATAAGGGGGGACTGTGGGTTTAACTAGGGGGGCAAACCGGTGGCGTCTGTCATCCCTACCCCAGCTCCTGAAATGATGAGATAATCTAAATTATACCTTCAGAAGGAATACGCCAAATAAAACTTTGTACGTATTATAAAATGAAATAAAACACTTTGTGCCGCTCCCTTGTGATAAGCCATCTCAGGCACCAACTACGTCTCATATTGAGGATAACTTGTAAAAACAAGTCTCTCAAACTATACCCGCTGCAATCGAAAACATAAACAATTTAGGCCTAATGAAGGCACATTTTAATCTTAAAATCTTCCAGCAGAGTATCTGATGTACGAGTATCTTCCATGGTACATTGCAACTCAAGAGACTATCATCACGTAAAGAAAAGATAAATCAACCTCTCCAGTCACGTTGATGCTGCTGCAGGGAAAAAAAAATGAGTAAATCCTGCAAAAAGGGCAACAACTTGAATCCATAATGAACCAGGAACCAGTTGCCAACTTATTACTCCACTTTCCATGATGATGGCAGCCTGCGCTGCTCCCCGAAAAAAGTGCTTTTTTGTTAGCGCTCCGACCACACCACCACCACCAGCACCACGAGCACGGTTGCTGAGTCGTTGACGAACGCCATCATGAAATTTCATTCACGTTCCTTATTCTCGCATGACTGGCTTGCCTGCTCAGCTCTGTGGGGATGAAGGATCATGCGCGTGGCGGCCCAGCAAAATGGAACCATGCTGCACGGCTTACCCGTGTGTGTATATCCTTGCTGGGGTTGGTCACCTGGGTGGCGATGATGTTTCTCAGAGCGCTTCTCCCCATCCCACTGGTGAGAGTGTAGTTTAGCGCGACTCTAGCGCTGTGGCACCTTTGTGATTAATTTTTATAGAAATAGCCCTCCCCTCACGGACTGCACGGTAGCATGCACACTTTCCGTAGAATATAATTACACACTTGCCAGTGTGGTTGCCGCAGCGGTCTCGGGAGCGTCCGTCAGTTCGCCGACTGCTATCAGCTCAGCGATCCGATTAAATTATTGTCTCCGTCTGCAGCGCTGCTCCCGCTCGCAAGCCACCCGATCTTAGGTGACTGTGGCGCGAATGAATCATTGACGGTGGCAGCCCAGTGCACGGTTGCAATGCTAATTGAATGTATATGGAGTGCGCGCAAGTTGTGTCAGAGCTTGTTGGGTGCACCGTGCAACATTCTTGCCCAGCGCCGTTACTGGCGCGCATTTCCATAGAAATGTGCGAAGATTATACGTTTGGCGGACATGAAATTGCACAGTTTCATGGAATCTAATATCTCAAATTGTGTGTTGCGCGATACACATTATATAGCCAAAGGTGGGCAGGCGAGCGGGCACCGGACCGGGTTGTAGTTCGTGTCGGCTTGAGATCAGATATTTACAGTGGAAAACGTTTATCGCGCATTTCCGGTAATATCTGTGATGAATGTTAAGGTCAATACGTCAAACCACTCAAAACACGTCATTGGTTGTTTGACGGCCTGGATGCAAATGTATGCCATGCGCTAATTGCAAATGGACGACACCGATTCTGATGATGCAACTGTCAGAGATAATGGCATGAGATGGATTGTTACTGTCAAGAGGGTGCTGATAAATGGCAAGTGGTTGTAATATAGGAAAAAACACGTTACCATGTGAGGCTCCTCTTATTTTTTGCATGGGTACCGTCTCATCCTATTGCATCACGATTGCACATATTTAACTGCTACGTTGAGAAGCTTATCGTTACTCCAGATCAACGTTTATGTTCAATATAGATTTAAATCGAATTTCAGGGCAGTTTGTTCGCATATGGATAAAGTGCTGACCCATGTTCAGACAAAGAGCATTCAACGAAATTACATTCGAATCGAGGTCATGTCCTTCGCTATCTTCTCTTTATGAAAGCTCATTCTGTCCATTTGAAACTGATAAAGTTTTATAGGGCCTTTCATTGACGACCTGACAACTTCAAACTTTCAGTGCGAACGCACCATTAAACCGATTATCGAACTGTCAATGTCAAAATATTCAGTAAAATCAACATTTTCATCATGATAAAGTACACGAAGAAACATAGTTTACAAATAACTAAAATTTACAACCAAAATTCCGAGTCGGTGGTCGCATCTTTAAGAGCGTTAACTGTAATTTTCGGCCGTAATTCTCGTCCCCAGTGATGCCAGATTACAAGATATATCTTTTTTCACAAGATTTTTGAGCTCCAAAAGACTTTTTACCTCAAATTCATTAAATTTCAAGATTTTTCATATCAAAAACTATTTTAAATCTAACAAATTAGGAGAAAATTTTCTATTGAAGAGAAACCTTTTGTATTAATTCAATAATTGTGTATAATGTGAGTCGAACAGAGTCCAGCACAATTTCTGTTTCACTTACGTTTCCATCAACTCTAAAGAACATGCATTTTAACGAATTTGATAAAATCACTGATGTTTAGTTGGCGTTTCTTTTTTCAATGCTAGTAATTACCGAAAGTGGATTCTGTTTGTGGAACATTAGTTGGATTTCAGTTCTGTATAAGAAGAAACCGTTTATTTTGTTGTAATAATTTTAATTTTTCATTGGATTTTGTTTGGAAAAATGTTCTATGATTAAAAACAGCGGATGGAAACTTCGCATATTCAGTCTTAAAAGGTTTTATTTTCAATATTTTATCTCTTCCACAGTCCTCTGCAAATGTTGAAATAATATTTTGTAACAAAAATTCGTAATCGTTTGAGTAGGTACTGAAACAGTTGTCGAAATTTTAATCTTTACAAAGGATTTGTTGCGCCTTAATGAATCTATGATCTTGATAGGTGTAGGGGAGACCGGGGCTAGTTGGTCTCAGGGGCAAGTTGACTCACTTTAATTTATTTTAAAGAGAAGAGATGAATTTCGAATTTCATGTTCATTATTGTTTTTACATTCAATCATTGTTGTTATGGATGTTGTTTGAGAATCGTATATTTTGTCAGTTCAAAATCGTATTTGTCGTATTTTCTAATTTTACGAGTACAAAAAACGCGTTTAAGATCTTAGAGGTAATTTTGTACTTAATTTGAGTGTTATTTTATAATGCTCGAGAAGCCGGACAGTTGTTGTTCACTCCGTGTGTAAATCAGGTTTAAGTTAATGGTCGGGGGCCATTGAATCCGATTTTTTAGAACCTGACAATTTCAATCTATATCCATAATATTCACTCGAAAACATGCATTAAGCCCGCTGGATTAAATATGGATTTAAATGCGGACTTAAAACAGTTTAAACCTTCGTAATGTCAAATTTTACAAAAATTTGCATTTGTTTTTTGTTGTTTGTCACTTGGAAATTATTTCATTTGTTTTGAGCCCAGTTTTATTTTAAGGTTATGCCGAAATGTTTGCCGAATCATGTCGAAAATGTCTCTTTTTTCAGGCGGAAACATTTCCAAAAATTACCACATCGTTATAGTCGATATAGTCGACTACAAGGACGACGTTGATTTACCATTAGCTGTTGTTTCATCAGTTCTTCGACAAATTCGTCTTCTGACGATGAAGTAATAATCATAAATGTTTTTTACTTTTCTACTCTTCTTATTTCTTGCGCCCTGCGGTCGAAAAGATGTCAACATTATGAAGTTTTAACCCGAGTTTAAGTAATTAAACTCGTCTCCTTAATGCAGTTTAAATTCAGTCGGATTAAACGCCGACAAATTTAAAAAAAACTGGGTTTGAACTTAAACCCGGATTAAAGTGAGTAAATAATATGGCCGTAAAAGTAGCCATTGCCAATTTGACATAACGCAGCAGTAGCATATAGCGAGTACAACTACTACTACAGTCTACTCCGCTTATCTGAAACGGCAATTTGCCACACATTTTATTTCACTTATGCGGTATTTTCACTTATACGGACTTCGGATAACTGAAAAATTGTTGTACTTAACCGAAGTTCGAAGTTTTGTTAGCAATTCAACGAAGAATTAGGGAAGGAAGGAGAATTAAAAACTGAAATCGTGCTGTCAAAATTGACACACAACGAAGTTAGCGTCATAAGTTCAATGAACAAGTTCAGTTGACGAAATAAAAAAAATTACTAATGGGCGCGTTCAATAACTTTGTTTTAGTAATGCAGAGCTGAATTAGTATAATTTATTAAATTCTGACGTATTAGTTTGTTCAGTTAACCGGGTTTTTCAGTTAAGCGGAGCTATTCGTATGAATTTTTGAAAAAAATGCTGCGTGCTAAATTTGGTTATTCAATTAACCGATTTTTTCAGTAAAGCGAAGTTTAGATAAGCGGATTCGACTGTATCTAGTCTATCACGCAAAAAAAACAAAAAGGGTATGCTCAATAATCGATGCCGGCTAATCGCAAAGGGATGTGTTGGTAAGGTTAAGTCATATTAAATGCAGTTCTAAATTTTTGTGGGTTCTTTTTCTGCAACTGCACTTTATTTAGAGAGTCGTATTTCGGTTCACCCATCGTATTTAATGTTTGTATAATATCGGAAAAAATCGGAAAATTATTTATGAAATCGTAGAAATTGGGGCGAAAAAAGCAAAAATCGGAGCGTCGTATCAACCTTCGAAAATGGTAACATTTACGATAAATACAACCACATAACAACGCTGCATTCAATACCGATACCTCTTTAGTCTCCTTTTTTATCTCGCCGCGAGTGCATGTCATCCAGGAAATAATAAGAAAAAACGATTTTCTGATACCGTAAGTAACTTTTTTGTTTTCCCTTATTTTACTCTTTCCTGCCGTTTTTAGGCATCTGGCGCAATTTTTTTTTAAATTTCGTGCATATATGTATTAGTTGTCTATACATGTCTTTTATTTTTAGTTATTTTCTGTTTTTGATTCTGAAAAATCTTATTATTTGCCAGATGGTCAGGCGGGGTTAGTTGACTCATTTTTTTCGGGGCTAGTTGACTAGTTGTTTTACCACAGGAAGTGGCTTTTAATTTATATATTTTGCTTAATTTGAAATCATAGATTCTTTTGTAAGCCCTAGAAGTATGTTTAACTCTTTAATTTACTATTTTGCCCTATTTTAGTTTATGGCTACTAAGTGCCTTTTTGTTTGCACCACAGAAAGTGGGTTTTTTTTTGTTAACATAGCCTATATAAGTGGTTAATATTGAAAATATTGTTCCTATCTGGTGATACTTGTTCGTTAAGTAGGTACAAAATGCACTAATATTATTTAAAAAAAAAATAAAATGAACTACAACAAATAAATTAATCTTGAAATTTTTTGTAAGACTTCAGTTTCGAACGGCGTGGGTCAACTTACCCCATAACGTAAGTCAACTTACACCGGTAATCGAGGTGGTGTAGTAAAATTCAGAAAACCTTGTCCTTACGTTTTTTTTTTTTTATTAAATAACTTTGTTTAGAAAGACCGAAGGATTACTTTTTTAATGATATTTCTGCGCGCAAATTTGCGTCTGCCCTTGATAAATTGAACTTAGGCGACATTTGGTTCCAACAGGTCGCAGCAACGGCTGAAACCTTAAGGTTGTTGGCTGTTTTCAGAAAACACTTCCTGGAGAACCTCACCTGAATAAGGAGGGATTCGCTCCCCTAATTTGGCCTGTTGAGAATTTTTTTTATTGGGATTTTTTGAAGTCCATGACTTATGTCAAATGTCATGACAAAGACCTAAAGAGCAACATTTGGACGGAGATTGCCAACATACAAGCTTTTATACGCTCATAAAGGTCATTGGTGATTTTTTCATATTCAAAACTCCGACTGTGACTTTATTACACAGTTTCCTTGTTCATCGTTACACGGCTAAAAATATGGCATTGTTTTCTAATACATCCGCAGTATTACAGGTCTATGCAAAACAAGAAAAATTGTTTTTCATTATATCAAATTTATCAATCGTTTTCTGTAATATATTTATATTCAAATTTAATAATTGTTGCATTAAAATGTTCATTTTAATAGGAATTTTCTGAGCTTTAATCTCGAAAGATTAAAATCCAATCCAATCCAATCGAACCCGGTGTATATTCGATCACTATTTCAATCAAGAACTTATTACAATTAAGTTAAAGTTGACCTGACAATATAACATCTACTCTGATTTAATTTCAATACGAACTTATTAAAGCCACCAACTTCAATACATTTGCATTTTGTTTTAATACAGGATCTGAACCAAAGTGATTAAATTTAAACTGTTGAACCCAAATATATTATTTTGTCGCTTCGTTAATAAATTAGAGTTATTTTGAGCGTCCTCTTTATAGAGTGAAAGATTTGGATAAAAATGTTTTAAAAAATATATAAAAATACAAGCAAGTGAAAGTCATGCTGAAAACAGGGTTACATTTATATCCAATGAGAATATTCTTCTTACAAGTAAATAACTTTAGTTTCAAAGTATTTTTTGTAGGAGTATAAATATAAAATTTGCTTTTCTTCTTAAGCTGTGAAGCGCAGAGATGTTCCTAGTGTGTCTGCTTTTGAAGATAAGCGCGGTCTAGAGATTCGAGTTCAATGCCTCAGAAATATAGCTGCTATTACCATCCAATAAGTAATTGACTGAATAATTAAATAAGATAATTCGGTTATACATGAGTTCTCCTTCATTTAAATTTCTATATACCCACAAAAGGAAGCAGAGCGGCACTCTACAAGATTATTTTCAAAGGGGATTAAAAACTTGCTTACGCTTGACGATTTCCTATATGTATTTTAATATTTAAAACCAATTAAAATTAATATTAAAATAAAATATTTTCGGTGTCGAAATATATCCCATAGATATTTAAATCAAATCTAAAGAAGTATTAAAATATAATAAGATTGTATTATATTTTTATAATCCATGGGTTTATAAAAAGCAAATAATTATTGAATGGATTTTGAGGTGAAGGTATTTTATTTTAATCTGCAGTTTATTTAATTCTAATACAAATGTATTAAAATTCTTGAATATTTCAATATAAATAAGGGTTGAATTTAAATAATTTTGCATTGAAACCCATCTCCATCTATATTAAAATTTAATATTTCAGACATGTTTTGTAATAGCAGACATTATTTAAAACTAATAAATCTTTTATAAGTTGTTTAATTTGAATATTTTCTCGGCGTTGTCCTATATACGACCCCAAAAATAGTAAATTTAACGCCAGGATTTTTAACCGTGTATTGGCACCTTCCCATTTCTTCTCGAGTCTTGTCCCCTAACCGAAAAAAAAGGTCGGATGGAGGTGCGTTTAAGTCGGCCATTTATATGGATTTGCGTTGGGAAAGTCATTATGGTGCTGCAAAAATACTGAGTGGTGCTTTAAGTGTTAATCTTCGACGCTTCTTCTAATTGGTCAGTTTCGAACGCGCAACAAATCAAGTTGACATTCATAAGGTATACAGGTGTTAAGTTTCTGACAGGGATTCGTCAAACTACACCTCTAGCTCTTAAAATGATTAGCCCTGTGTCATTTCTCTCCGCATTTAACACAGAAAATGTATCAACAAACTTTTCTATATTAGTAGTGACCACAGGGCAAACAAAGTCCAAGATTCATTTAAGTAGGATCTCTGGCCAAATAGAAAGTCCATCACACCTGCACGCGCCAAAACACGGCCATCCACAGTCGTAGCTCAACTTGGAAGCCCCGACCTAAACCTACATATGATTCGTCAATATCAGAGCGCAGTCTTCACCCTAGAACCTCGCGCACTGTCAGCGGTAATTGTTCATCCAGCCGAGTATAATTTGCACTGCCACTCACCCATCTAACCCACCATTAGAGACAACACCTTTAGCATGCAACTCTTGCGGTTCTATACACGGTTTAATTGTAGCGCCACGCGAAGAGTACCGCGCATTTGTCAGATCAAGAGACCTCTCTGTATCAATTTCCATAATGAAACAACTAATGACACATCTCTGTTGTTCTCGAACAGTATCTATGTACACGATCCTATGTTCGCTGTGACGGTGTAACCGTATCTATATGTTTCCTTCGCATGTCAATATAGGTAGTGTTGTTCGCAGCGGTCGCCCCACTTGTGGCCACAATAGATGCAAATAAAGGCTCCAGCTGCAGAGTATGCCCGCGCTCACAGCAAATTATAGAATGATTCAACTGCAGAGATGCAATAAGTGCCATTGCAACACCATCTGTGCGGCGTTGCCAGGCCGAACAACAGCACATATGCCTGACAAAACACGAGCTAGAGGTGAATATTCACTGTGACTTAGACTTTCCGTGTGCGTATAGTGAGCTCATAGCATCTAATTGAAAATGCGCGCAATTCAAATGCGACACAATGCGCATGGGATGGAATTCAATTAGAAAATATTTTTGCAGCATTGTTGACGGGATTGAGGAATTAATTGCTCAAAACAATGTTGCAAGCAACAAATGCTTACGAGTTGTCTTAACTTTGATTGGCACGAGTTGGCTGAGGAGGGTCTTGACTTATTTTCAGGGATTTTGGAATTTAAAAACCTTCAAGTGACTTTGATATACTGTCTTCTACACACTTTGTCAATATTAAAACTAACTCTTAATGAGTGGCAGGCCCATAGAAAAACTCCCTATATAGGTAGCTATTTGATTGCGGTTCTTACGATGGTCGTTTTTAAATTACCTAACAAAAAAAAATTCTACACTCTTTCTTAATTATTCTCAGAGCTTCCATGTCTGACGATCTGTGCACCGAGGGTATGGATGGGTTTATGCAGCAAGACACAATAACTTAACAGTGCACGAACCGATTTGAACAACTTTCGTGTATAACAGTGGACGTCCAGTATAACGAATGATATAATAGGCGTTTTTCTTTTTTAGTTCAGAGCTCGAGCATTATGAGCGCGCTCTGAACCGAGCGTACTCAGAACGTTCTGATGTATTTATGAAACACACTTGAGCTCGCATCTGACATTTTTAATAAATATATGTATAATTTGAATATTTATCGATTTTTATTTATTAAATTGGTTAACCTTCAGTTCCAGAACAACAAAGGTCGTCCACCATTTGAATTATTTTGTTTATCCTGTTTTTTTTTCTGTCAAATGTGACTGTGAGTGTGTATTCAGCTTTTTACTCAGCCTGCTCAGTCAATTTATTCTGAGCTCATCGAGCGCGCTCTGGTTATGCTCTGAGAGAAAAAAGAAACACAAATTCTGAGCTCTGATGTATCTGAGCTAAAAAAGAAACACGAACAGTTCAGGTTGCGCTCTGATCTAAAAAAGAAAAACGCCTAATGTTTGATGTCACTCACTATATCGAGCGCATTCGTTATAACGATCGATATTTTATACCATGTACATATTTTTGTATTTTAAAAAAAGTAAGTCCTTAAAAATATGTTTATTCAACGGTTTTATTTGATGATAAATTGAACCGATTATGGTTTTCCTTTTAGATACTTTTAGGGTTTTTAAACCAACTTATAAATATTTTTGTTATATCGGATAGCAAATAAAAACTCTTGCACAAGTGATGGTGTATCAAGTGTGCTTTTAAAACAGATTGTCTGGTATTTTGTCGATGTATTTAGTGTCCTTTTTAATCGTAGTATTGAAAGGGGTTGTTTTCCTGAACATTTAAAATGTGCTGAAGTTGTACCTGTCTTTAAAAAAGGTGACAGAAGAAATGTTTCAGATTATAGGCCTATTTCTCTATTTTCCACTTTTTCTAAAATCTTTGAAAAACTGCTTAAAGTTCGCATTTTGTCGTTCCAAGACAAGTTTAATTTTTTTAGTAGCAACCAGTTTGGGTTTAGAGCAGAAATGTCAACAGAGGATGCTATTTTGAGAGTATGTAGTCAACTGTATGATAGTTTAAACAACAGTAAATCTACTATGGGTCTATTTATAGATATGACTAAAGCTTTCGATATGGTGGACCATGATTTGTTACTTAACAAACTTTATAATGCTGGTTTTCGAGGTAATATTTTTAAATGTCTGCATTCGTTTTTAAAATATAGGAAACAGAGAATTAATGTAAATGGCGTCCTGAGTGAGTCTCGATTTCTGAAAAACGGTGTTCCTCAGGGCTCTGTTCTTGGTCCTCTGTTTTTCCTAATTTACATAAACTCTCTTTTTAAACTAAAGGTAATTGGTTGTGGCGCAGTGGCTTAGTGGTTAGTGTGTTGGACTACTAAGCGAGGGGTCCCAGGTTCGAATCCCGAGAAAAACCCAAATTTCAACTTAAGGTTTTTCTCGCTGCGCCACCTCTCGCGAACGTCTGACAAACATCCGAGAGTATAACTGTCATGAAAGAGCTTCTCAATTGGCCGTTTGGACTCGGCATAAAATTGTAGATCCCTTCCATTCGTCCCAAAAATAAAAACTCACACAAGACGAATGGTTGTGAGAAGCTAGGCTTGGGTCCATACGGAACTGTTCCGCCAATTATTATTATTATTATTAATTGGTATTTCAACGGCATTATGAGTGTAAAACTGTATTTGAATGTATCGCAAGGATCGGGGAAGATCTTGAAATTTTAAGGTTGTGGTTTACTGCCCATAAACTGATCATCAGTGAGGAAACAAAGTTGTTGTCTTTTACGACATCTGGTAATAGCCTACATGACTATAGTCTCTGGTTTCATGCAAGCGACTGCAAACTATTTTCTATACCTGTTCATAAGTGTGGTAGTAGTAATTTTGTTAATAACATGCAGTGCTCCAAGAATTGTTTCAAAATTGAATCAGTAGAACTTTTAAGTATTTAGGCATTTCAATTGATATGAATCTAAATTGGAAAACTCATATCCAAGCAATAAAATCGTACATGATGTTGGTCACACGTAAAATGTACCTACTAAAGCCTTTTTGTCCCAAGAAAGTGTTAACAACAATTTGCAATGGTCTTGCGCACTCAAAGTTACAATACGGCATCACAAGCTGGGGGGGTTCGCATGCTAATACCTTCAAGCCTTTATTAATAGCCCAGAAACATCGAATTAGAATTATACTTAACAAAAATCGATTTGCTGAAAGTTGGCCTTTATTTAAAGCGTTGCATATTCTACCAATCAGACATTTATATGTTTTTAAAGGCTTAAGATAGTTTTTTAAGCAAAGTGGTAATATATACCGAGCAGAAACTCCCAAATGTATAACCTACGTATAAATAATATGAGTTTAGTTATTGCACCATTTGCTCACAGAAAACTTTTTTCTCATTTTATACGCATACAGCTGCAAAGTTTTTTAATAACCTGCCCCTTTTTATTAGAGAAATAGCTTGTTTTTCTTCTTTTATCAGAATACTAAAAGACTGGTTGTTCACTTTTAGCTTTGATAGCATTGAAGCTTTTTTTAACATACTTTTTTCGTATATTTTTTTTTTCTTTATCAGCACGGAAAATATCATTGTATTATCATTAAAGTATCTTATATCTAAATTGTTACGTTTTTATATGTTTGCTTTATTTTCTAAATTGTGCATACATTTTTGCCTTTAAGTTATATAATGTAATTATTTTTATTTCACCAGTACACTGATTGTCACCCGACATCAGATATCATTTGAATTTTTAAAACATTTGATGTGTCATTCACCACTAACTTTGTAGTTAACCCTTTGACGTATATGAGACACCGGTGTCCATTGCATTAAATTTGTATTTTTTTTTCTAATCAAAGCATTATTTTGAATTACTGTCAACACGTACCAATTGTTTACATACGAATTTAGTTTTTTATTAAGGTTGGTACCCCCGCGCTCGAAAGAGAACACAATTAATTCGGTATTGCTTTTGGGTGATTTGGCGTGCTTCTGTGATTTTTTTCTAAAGTAAAATATAACGCATTTTTGTTGCAATTTAAATAGTTTTGTGATATATTTTGTGAAAATGGTAAGTAATAATTACGATTTTATTGTTATTTATTGGAATTAACAATTTCAAAATTTAAAATACGAGACTTTCTGTAAGGGACACGGGTGTCCCAATATGCGTGAAAGGTCAAAAGTTCACATAAAATGTTTCATGAAAAATATTATTTCTACATTGATTTTCTTTGTCTTAGGCTCGTAAAGGAAATAGAATATTTCATTTGACTGAAAGCCAAGTGGAGGAAATACTCATGGCTGATAATAGTGACACTGAAGATGCTCTCATTTTGGATGACGAATACCAGTCATTCTTACAAGAAGACATGCAAGCTGGAGTTTCCGAAGTGATAATTGAACCAGCTGGAGATCCACCAGAGTCTACTGAAGATTCAGGCCCAACTTCAAGCTCTTCATCGACTAACGTCCTTGATTCACTGTTTGATTATCGTCCTTATAATTTTTCTGACACTGATTATGAATTTGGTAATATAAATATTTGTCAACAATCAGACTCTCTAAAACCTATAGACATCTTTGAGGAAGAAATATGAAATCATTGATTGAGAAAATAATAATACCAGAATCTTTACGTTATGCCCATCAAAACGGCTCAGTTTTCACTACAGACCTTCAAGAAATGACAGCTTTCATCGGCATGAACTATGTTATGGGCTATCATGTATTACCTACTCTGAGAAACTACTGGTCCACTGAACCTGACATGGGTGTGCCTTACATAGCCAACGTTATGCCTCTATCAAGATTCGAGGAAATAAGAAGAAATACATCGCAACCATTACCGACATCGTCAAACTTCGATAGGGCATACAAAATCAGATTAGTAATGAATCATTTCAATTTATGTTTCCAATCAGCAATGAATAATACAACGACACAATCAGTGGATAAACATATGGTCAAATTCAAAGGACACAACGTAATGAAACAGTATATGCAAAACAAACCAGTGAAGAGAGGATTTAAAATGTGGTACCGCGCTGATTCTAAAACCGGATATTTGTATCAGTTCGACTTATATACGGGAAAAAAGAAATCTGGTCCAGAAATAGGATTGGGAGAATCAGTTGTCCTAGATCTTACAAAAACTTTGGTTGGTCTTGGATGTGAAATTTATTTTGATAATTTTTTCAACTCACCCATCCTTCAATATAACCTTGCAAAGCAAAATTTAAAATCATGTGACACTGTACGTACACAACGAAAACATATTCCAAAAAATTTGCCACTGGACAAAGACATGAGGAGAGGTGATATATATGCTACTAGTTTCGAAGGAATTTCTTTTGTCAAGTGGATGGATAATAGAGCCGTGCATCTTCTGACCAATTTCTTGTCACCGATACCTACTTTATTAGACATTGGGATAAATAATGCCTATATTGTGTATGAAAAACTGCATGCGGAAGATCGCATAGAAGGCCAGTTACTCACTTCGCTAGAATATCGACAAGTTGTGGGTAGGACCATGATTGGCAATTTTTCTATAAGAAAACATGCCCTGCCATCTACTTCTATGACAAAAAAAAGGATTCAAAATATAGGACACAAACAATCTTTACCGTCACACGTAATGATAAAAGGATCTTTACGTAAAAGATGTGTGCAATGTGCGAAGAGAGGAGTAGAAAATCGTACCAATAATGTTTGTGACATTTGCAACGTCAATTTATGTTTCACAGCAACCAGAAATTTTTTTGCTGAATTTCATATTTAAAATTATTAATAAATTTACATTATCTTATTAAATTTTGTTTATATTTATCAAAAAGTCATAGGAAATCACTCTAATTGTCAATACATACAATCGCATATTGGGACACATTTGTCCCAAGCGATTTCTAAAAATCTACTGAAATTTTGTACTTTTTTATAAAACATATATTTAAAACAACCATGAAGACACTACATAATGCACAAATATTCATAAAAACTTTAGCGTTCTTGTTTTGTGCGTGAAATGGTTAACGAATGATTACTATTATTCTATGTCACTCATTCATGGCTATTGTTAGTAATTTAAGTATGAAATGAATGAATCTAAGAATAAATAAATGAATCTATCTATCTATCTCTATCTATCGTGGGCTACCTTCGCTATATGAAATCTCTGAAAAGCGTTCGTTATATCTCAAATTTGCTATATCGGATATTCGTTATAATGGACGTCCACTGTATTTGGATATCTTGGTAGTTAGACCTTAGACGAATTGATTCGATTTTTTTTTAATTCGTGGTCCACACATTTATTTTCACAACTTATACAAAGAAATTAAAAAAACAGCCAACTTGAAAAATTGTTACTACGCAACTAAATATTTGTTTGTAAATTGTCTGCAGAAAAATATCACGACACGATATGAAAGCGAATGTTCTAGACCAGTGAAAAAGTTTTTCATATCGCTCTGTTATGAGTATTTAGTATGAGACCTCGCTATGTGGTAGGTGATGGCACTAACAATTTTGGTTTTATAGGGGTGCGCTACACTGAAAATAAAATAAAATAAAAATAAATTATTGGCGCAACAGGTCCGTAGGATCCTAGGCCTAGCCTCGCACAACCATTCGTCTTGTGTGAGTTTTTATTTTTGGGACGAATGGAAGGGATCTACAATTTTATGCCGAGTCCAAACGGCCAATTGAGAAGCTCTTTCATGACAGTTATACTCTCGGATGTTTGTCAGACGTTCGCGAGAGGTGGCGCAGTGAAAAAAAAAAACCTTAAGTTGGAATTTGGGTTTTCTCGGGATTCGAACGTGGGACCCTTTCGCTTAGTAGTCCAACACATTAACCACCAAGCCACTGCGCCGACAACTGAAAATAAAATACCAGGTAAATATTCGATTGTAAAATTTCAATTGCAAAATATTTCAAGTGAAAAACAATTTTTGTAATGGTAAATACAATTTATCATTTAAGTTTTATCAGTTTGAACGATATTTTGTCAAGCAGATAAAACATTTACTACAAAACTACTTTGTCAAATTAACAAAACAAAATTTTCAGTTCAATAAATCGGTATTGTATCAATTGAACAATTGTATTGTTTGTTTTATAAGTTTTTTTTTATATCCATTTAAACAGAACCAAAAAGACTTTTGTGAAATTCATAAAACTTATCCAAAATGTTACACTTATGTCAAGGTGTCATTTTTTCGACGACTCATTTAAATGACACTGTGACGTCAGGAACAAATGTTGCATTAGGGTGATTTTCAAGCTACAATTCGTCATTGGTCATTTGCGAAAAAATGGCGTTCACACAAAATGACTATCATCGTCATTTTTGTCCCAAAATAAAGTGACAGACACTGTGCGTCATTTACAAAGGTGACATTTGTCATTTTGGCATGGCATGTCATTACTATGTGATTGTCATTTTTTCGCTCGTCATTTAATGGCATCCCAACGGAAGGAAAAATGACAATCACATGGTAATGACATGCCACGCCAAAATGACAAATGTCACCTTTCGTATTATTTCGATTTTGCGTCATTTATCTGTTTTGCCATCAGGCTGTATTGACCGGTGAGAAAAAAATAGCTACTGTCATTTAGTGTTTTTCTCTCGGCGAAGACGCTTACATGTGCTACAATTTTTTTAATTAAATTAAATAACAGCGGAAAGAACAAAATTATTTACAATACATAAAAAATGGCGAAAAGAACTGTTGCGATGATTGTGGAAATTGCGGAGACGGCGTGTTTGGCAGCGTGTATGCTGGAAAGCAGTGACGACGATCTTGATACCGAGACAAAGATTTTTAAAGAAAGTTTTAAAAATTGAGAAAGTCAGTGGGTATGTATGACCTTAACGCGGCAGCAGATCTGTCAGTTCGCATTCCGCTTTGTTGTGTATTTCACCACTTTGACAGTTCTTTTTCCAACATAGAAATGTTGATGTTGATGTGTTTCCACAACAATGGTGGAAACTACGGCTACTCTTAATCGCATACTATCACAAATATTGCCATCTCACCTGCTCCTCTCAACTCTTTTAGAACACTGTAAGGTAATAAGATTTAAGGCTTATAATAATTTAAAAGACCTATGGCTTACTTTGTAAGTGATTTTTGAATAGAATAAATAAATAAAAATAAGTAAAATAAATGTTGAATCAAAAAAAAATTATAAGCATATTTAAAATAAAAAAGGATGCCGTTTTCAAAAAAAAAAAGCCTTGGAGCCTCAGCTAATGAGTTGGCATTTTTTTTTTAGTAGTAGTTTATAATAATGAATACCTAAATAATAATAATGAATAAAAAACACTTAATTTCAAAGTATTTCCTAAACAATAAAATATTTCCTGACGATTCAAAAAATACACATGTAATTTTTCAAGTTTTCCCGGGTTGCCAATGTTTTTTTTTTTTTGTTTTTTTTTATGTACATAGTATTTTTACCAATAATTGTTGTATTTTCAATAATTAAATTAAACTTAACCATCATCTGAGACAATAGATTCAAATCACTCTACAAATTAAAATGTTGCAGGTAGTTGATCAGAGTTTAAATTATTTTATGTAGTAGTTGTTATACTAATTTAAACTTTTAAAAACCAATTGACTTGAGTAGGCATGTTTTGGAAATTTTATTTCCTTGATTCATTCATTACAATTATTTTCACATCGAAACAAAGCTCAGAAATAGTGACACAGTGTCACTGAAAAGTGGATTGAAAACTCTCCGTCTGTTGTGCGCTTTTTGTCGGAAATATCGTTGCCAACTAGCACCGTCTGACAGTCCTACATATTCGTCTCATGGTGTCGAATTTCTGCTAATTATGTCTGCCCACATATGTTTGAAAAGGTCTGGACGGTTACTGGTTTCAACAAGAAGCGGAGCGCCATGCAGTGCAGAAGCACTGAAAACTCCCTGGACGTGTGCTGTCAAAAAATGGACACCCAGATGTTCAGATTTGAACCCTCCGGACATATTTTTGTATGGTTTTTTGAAGAGCAAACTATACGACAGCGAACCTCAGCTCAAGATCGCTATACCGCCGGAGATGATCGAAAACGCAGCTGAAAGGGCACATTTTACTTGTTCTTGAAGATCAGTAGAGGCGGCCACTTGATTGAATTTTCATTCAAAAACAAGTCCGAATTAGTAGTAAAGGACCAAATTAAATAATTAAATATGGAAATTGGTTGTTTTATATTTAAAGTTTTCCATATTCACATACCTAGCGACTTAAAATTGCGCACCCGTAACGGATGTATCCAAAGTTTTAAGGCAACTTTACAAGACTCCCTTGAGGCTTGTAACCCAATTGTCATTGTTAGGACTTTTTTATTATGCTCACATGATCTGTATAGATTAATGATTTCCATTTGTAGTAAACCATGAAAATCAATGATCTATACACATGATGTGAGCATAATAAAAAAAAGCCTATTGAAGCGACACCGGAGCAAATCCCATGTGAATAGGAGAGTATAACATTTTATAATCACAAACTCAACAAATCCCAGTCCTCTGAGAACATCGCAAGGGGGTGACCCAGACCAGCACAAAACTTTCAAATTTATCTGTAAGAACGTTCAGATTGTCGCACTTAGATTCGCAGCCTTATCCTGAAAACGCAGCAAAACTCAGTCTCATGCTCTCCCCACAACCAGATATTTATCGCGTCAGCCCACCTCTTCCATATGCGTTTTCCCATGAACATCGAGCTGCATGAACTCACATTGTCCATTAGATTGGGTCAAATGTGAACGTACACAATCCTCCATAACGAAAACATTATTTTTCAATCGATTCCCCATCAGCCACACATATGAGCTCCATTGTGTAGATAGGTAGGTATGTCGTGCCGCACTCGCTGATCGGCCAGAAATATGACGGACGCCATCATTCCTGGCTGCCACCACACAAAAGCAAGTCCGCGTGGAAATATATAGTTAAAATCCCGAATAACCAGAAAACCTCAAGACCAAAAAACCATTTCGAATTCCCGCATGTTGAGCGAGCGTCTTTTTATCCGATTTTTTCCACTTCGATAACGCCTCCTGCTATCGGCAACAGCGTCGCCACCGCACCAAACTGAGATGCGATATAGGTATACCTACAACATGCTTCGCTTTAGCTCATATTGTGGAAGTGGATGCATGTCATTTCGATACGTGTGGTGTGCAGCACGTCTGCCCGTATATACCTATATACGAACGTTCAACCTACGCCTTGTACACAAATGCATGACGACATGACATTGCTCTGTTCCTCTGGAAAGTGCCAGCCCGCTAGTTCTTCTTGCAGCGTGCCCCTCCACCAAATATACATATGGTGACCAGCGGCACCCAATCCCAAACCAAATCCCAATCCAATGGCAAAGCTATGAATATTTCATCATGCAACTCGGAGCGCGGACGGGCTTTATTTCGTGTACCTGTTCGCATATAAGATACTTTATGTATAGATACTCTCGTATGGCAAACAAAAACAGAAAAAGAGCACCCTGCCGAGAGGTATTCATAACCACATTCTGGGTGGATACACATGTAGATACTTTGTGCAGATACGCGCTCTTTGCCGGGCGCTGTTGTGGCTCCCCCACACATACATTCTTCGTTTCTTCGCCATATTGGCGAACCAACAAAAAAATAAAACCGCCGTCCAGGAGACCCAAAAGCAGCCGTAGAACGCAACCAACCAAACGCTCCTCTCGGTACGTCAAGTGTTGGCTATGCCGAGGTATGTAAAGCCACCTCAGCTCTGTCATTAAATATGGCTGCGTTGGAGTCGTTCCTGTTTTTGGTTTTTCTCTGTTTCTTTTTTTTTTTCTGTTCACTTTGCGCCGCTTTTTCTGGCCGCCTTTTCCACTTCAAAGATTGGGGCGACTACTTCTTGTGGAGAGTTGCACATGCAAATCTGAGCCACCAGCTCTCGACTCGGATGGTGCTCGATGGAAAAACCTTTGGCAAGCTCTTCCTCGAATGGGAAATTTATGAATTTATGAAAATTGCATGCCACGCAGCGTATCTGGGTGGAGTGGATCACAGTTTACGTGCAGATTTGCATATATTTTATGGAGTACGACGACAATGACGGCACCGGGCACAGTGCGTCCCGGGATGGATAGATAAGCATCAAGAGTGCGCTGTAATCGAGTTTACAAGATGTTGGACAAGGTACAAATGGGTGTGATGACTTTGATGGGCTGCAATGATGGTTTTTGACGGAAGTCGCATCACAAAAACTGGTTGGATGGCGCAGCGCAGATGCCAGATGCATATACATACGGTTGCATGTGAAGCAGGCTGGAATTAGAAAACGAAGCATCGGTGGCAGTGGCACTTGGCAATTGCTTCCCAAGCATCTGTAGATAATTATCTAGGATTATGAGATTTTCAATAAGATGGCGATGCCGATGCCCGTGTCCACCGGGACGTCTTAACAGGTGAACAACTATATTAGGTGGATGGCTGATGCCGGCTTCCGCCAACTAACAGGTGATAGTCCTGAAGCAGTAAGCTTGCGACTTGACTTTTGATGTTTGCGCAGTTATTAGTAGAACCAGACTGATGGTATTGTGGCTCTGAGCCTTTGGAGGGGGCTTCTTCGACGGGGGTTTGTTAAGACTTTAATTTTTTGGAAGGGAATTCCTTGGTTCCCTGTTGTACCGGACTTCTACCGACTGAACCGTTTTCATCTTTGAAAAACCAGGGTCCTGCTTTACTTAAGGGACGCTTTTTTCAGCCCCGGGCCATAAACTTCTGTAATGGTAACGAAGCGTTGCATACTCGTATCCAATTTTCCTCACTAAAGTGACGTTTTTGTCCGGCGTGAGTGCGTCTACCTCCGATCTTTGTGTTCAACTCACTTCAAGCCATTTGGTGCATTCGAAAAACGTGTATTCAGCTTTGTTATCCGCTGCAAGATCAGTTTGCACGAAGGTAGCCACATATCTCCGAGCCGCCCAGTGATTCCTAGATTAGACGCCGGACCAACAACGATCTTGGTTCCGCGAATTGACCTAAATACAAAGCGTGATTGTTGGATCAGGGTGTCAAAAAGCGGTCCAACGGCGAAGGTGGTTCTAATTTTACCAAACGGCGAGCGTGGCTCCAAGGAGGCACACAAAAAAAGCTTGATTTAAGGTCATCGTGTCAAAAAGCGTCTTTAACGACGAAAGTGGTTCCAAGGGGCCATATGGCGAAAATTTTCTTGCGTCAAGATGTGAAAAGCGGGCTAACGACGAAGGTGGCTCCCAGAGGGGAACATGGATCGTAAGTGTATCAATAAGAGGCCCAACGACGAAGGTATACTTCCAATCGGGCCAAACAAAGAGCACAGCTCCAAGGGCGAACATAACGTGAAGCGTGATTCCATGGTCAAGTCCAAAGGCGCTTTAACGAAGAAGGTTATTCCAAGATGTCCATTTGGTGCCACGTTCGAGGGTTCGTTATTCTTCATTAAGGGTGTCAAAATGCGATCCAACGAAAAAGGTGGTTTAAGGAAGTCCATACGACAAAGCGTGGTTCCGAGTGGGTCCGAATGGACAAAAGTCTTGACCTTCATCGTTTACAGATTAAACAGTTCGCCCTGGCTGACAAGGGAATATGAGTCTTCCTATCCGTTCAGCTGTCTGCGGACGTATACGCTGATTTTGACTCTTCCTTGTTCACATCCTAAAGCCTCTGTTCGGGTCTTGGTGCGTTGACAGGTAAAGCACCGGTGCAGCACGATTCACCGCTAAAAATTCCCCGATGTTGGGTAAAGGACGAGTGTGGCACGAATCACTCTTGCTCTTCAATTTTAGTTCTAGCATCCGGACACCAAAAAATTATTTTATTTTATATATTTTTTTTTAATCATGAAATTGGGTTCTATTTAACCCTAGTAGGCTAATGTTGCTGACTACCCCTAATAAGCTAAACATTCGTCGATTCGACGATGTGTACTAAAATATGTTTTTTTAAGCTTTGTTTAATACATATGGTTCTATTTTTTTTCTGAAACATTAAGATTGTATTTCCAAATAAAAAACTTGATTTTACTCAGTATATTCTTAATTTTTTTATTATTAATGAGTCTTTTAAAAAACGCAGCATTTTTCAGTCTAAAATGAACACACAATATTTAAAAAAAACTGAAAAAAAAACATTCCTTCTTTGGCAATATAAAATTAATAATAACAGGTGATAAAAAAAAATAAAGGAACTAATTTTTCTTTGCGCAAAATCCGCAAAAGTCAATTCGATGTTGACCACAAATTCCAATATTGCATTTAAAAATATAAATAAAAATAGAAATACTGTTTTTACCTGCCGGACACAACTGTCTTTCGCAAGAACGCATCGGCGACTGAGTTAGTTCTTGAGCATAAGTTACTATCTGCCCGCGTTGAAAAGGAACAGGAAAATTAAGAATATGACATCGTCGAATCGACGAACATTAGCCTTCTAGGGTTAAAGGAAAACAAAGTACTTTGCAGAAGAATAAGTTAAGAAATACTCTTTGAAAAACTTACTTTTTGCAAATGCTCGCACTATTTTTTTGGTATGCAAAATGACAACACAACCACATTCTCGGAGCTCAGCCACAACACTGCCGCTCATCTCTTACATTATGCAAATGATTGATTTGAGACTTTGCATGAAGATGAGTGCCATATAAAGGATTGTTTTATTGTTGACTAGCTGTACCCGCCCGGCTTCGCCCGTGCAAAATGTGATTTCAGAACAATTGATGGAAACAATTTTTTTTAAAAATTTGCTGTCTTGTAGGGGACACAATTTTTTTTTTTTGATAATCGCTCAAAGAAAAATCATCGATAGACATTGCAGAGGTATAAAGCGTTAAAATTAACGCATTTATAACGTTTTTCTGTAACGAAATCACACACATTCTGGTAGCATTACGAAACTTGGGGGATTCAAATTGCGAAGCAACATAATGGGAACTCAAACTTTTAATTCAATTTTATGAGCAAGAAGGCCACGGCTGTAATGCTTTTTAAAAACTCCACCGGGTAGTTTACTGCCTCATCTTGATTGCAAATGGCATTTATAAATAGTACGACGTGTATCACCAGGAATTTTCCCTAATAAAGGGCCCGCCATCTAACTTTTCTTTTCAACTAGTGCTTATTTCGCGAATGGTAACACTTACCTCATGTCTGATTTGACAGATAATTAGTTTTATCCTTCCGCTGAACGAATATGGTTGTGTATACGCTTGAACAACGCTGGGAAATATTGCGACATTACTTTGAAAATCATGGTAATGTTGCATAATGTGTGCGAAAATTGCGTACGGATTTTGGAAGCACCGTCAGCTCCGTATGTTCGTTATCTTGTGAAAAAAGTGAAAGAAACTGGCATCCTCATCGATAAACCAAAGGTGAAAAGCCAAAAACAATGCGTACACCCGAGAAAATTGAAATTTTGGTCCAGAGGCATAATTGGGCCATTTTTCTTCGAAAATGAGCAAGAAGTGGCCGTTACAGTCAATGGCGATCGTTATCGGGCCATGTTGAACGAATTTTTGTTCACAAAAATTGAAGAGGAGGATATTGGCAACATTTGGTTTCAACAGGACGGCGCTACGTGCCACACAGCCGAAGCTACACTCGATGTTTTGCGCCCTGTTTTTGAAGATCGCATTATCAGCCGCAGAGTTGATGTCGTTTGGCCACCGCGAATTGACACCGTTGGACTATTATTTGTGGGGTGCCGTAAAGGATAAGTGTTACGCCGACATAAAATAAAAAAAAAATAAATAATTGGCGCAACAGGTCCGTATGGACCCAAGCCTAGCTTCTCACAACCATTCGTCTTGTGTGAGTTTTTATTTTTGGGACGAATGGAAGGGATCTACAATTTTATGCCGAGTCCAAACGGCCAATTGAGAAGCTCTTTCATGACAGTTATACTCTCGGATGTTTGTCAGACGTTCGCGAGAGGTGGCGCAGTGAAAAAAAACCTTAAGTTGGAATTTGGGTTTTTTCTCGGGATTCGAACCTGGGACCCCTCGCTTAGTAGTCCAACACGCCGACATGCCAGAGACAATTGACGCTTTAAAGGACAATATTCGTGAAGCCATTGGTGAAATACAGTTGCACACAATCGATAATGTGCTTAAAAATTGGACCGATCGTGTAGGCTAATGCATGGCCAGCCGAGGCAGCCATTTGAATGAAATTATTGTCCATTATTAACCGGAAGGATTGTACTTTCAAATAAAAAAATAAATTTGAGAAAATATTCAGCAGTTTTTCTTTATAGCATTTTCAAAAAAAAAAAGTTATTTGGCGGACCCTTTATAAATCCCCTAATGTAATAATACCACGATATGGTATCACTGGTAACTATACCAATTTGACATTTCTTTCTAGGCACTTTATTTTGTAAGCAAACAAGAGGCAAACAAACCTTTCCTACATATTTGCCATTTCTTTTGTTTTTTTTTTCTTAGCAAGCCACACAGCGTCTGTCTCTCTCTCCGTTACAGGAGTAAAAAAGGGTTAAAAGAGATGTCAATATAATATTGCGCAGTTAGTATGTTTGATATCTACTCACTCATGTGAAAATCGTAGAAATGTTTCAAATTTTGCCTTTTTATTTAAAAACCTTTTAAGTTATCGAGTTATTGGATATCCTAAGTTGTACCTGCAGATGTCCTCTATAGGCTGGTATTTACTATACTTAAATGCTCCCAGTATTTTCGAACGGAAAGCGTGACAAAGAAAAAAGCAAAACGAAGCGAAAAAATAAATTACTCTTGTCCAATTTTTTCCGGAATTTATAGAGATATAGGGTTGAAACAAAGTAGAGATTGTAGGCCTAGGTATCCTCTATAGGCGTGTGAAATATGCACCAGAATATATTGAACGGTTTCTAAGATTTTTGCATTTAAATACATGCAGTCCAATTCAATCTTAGCCGAACAGAACTACACCAATTTTATTTATATGATGATGATATTTGAGACTACATAATCACGTGTGATGTACCTATTTTTCTCAGTTAAACAACATAGTGTCCAGACACCAACACAGTCCGAATACTAGTGCCTTTGCCCTATACCAACAAAAGAAGTGCCTTCCCCATTCCCACATTGTCAACCCAGGGTATCATTATCTGTCCAACTCATTACAGCGACTAGTTCATGATTAAGTGACTCCGATAGTTGAATCTGGAAATAAAATTAAAATTGCTTTCCAAAACAGTAATTAACGAGAGGTGTACGTTCCGTGTCAGCCACGGCTATATCCCAACAACAACCAATCGCGCGTCTAATTGACTTTTCACGAAGTGTGTCGATATCCATACCAAGCACCAAGATACCATTCTCTCACTGCATTCCGTGACATTCCATTTCGTTGTCTACAATTATCAATTTCCAATAACTCCTTACATCAACAATTTAATTGCGTTTATTTTCAGTCGAATTACGACTCTCGATATTCGTTCGCATGTGATGACGACACACACAGATATGCCGTGCAGATATACTTTTGTGTGGCACGGATTCCCTGAGAAAGCAACCAGCTCGCGACGGCGGCGGCATACCCCTTTCATTCAGGGTCATTAATAAATCAAAGGACATTCGGTCAATCAGGTGGCACTTTTCCAACATCGCCTCCATCTCCACTCCGATTCAACAAACTTGCGGAGTGGGTATGTTTTCTGTTCAGAAACATAATTTTCCATATCCGTTCCAACTGTCCTTATACCGCCAATTAGAGAGCGGGAACGTCTACTTCTGTTTATATCGATGGTCTGTATCTGGTCTAATGCCAATTTAATGGCGAGGCGACAAAATATCTTCACGTTTCGTGATTATCACTCGAATGCGAACCTTAATTCATTAGGCCGGCCGCCGCCAGAGCTCCGCTTGTGAGTCGTGATGACAAATGCATCCTTGTGCCACTCATGTGTCACATGATGTGTGGGGTGCGCGGGGCGAGAGTCGGTGCGCCGCATCTCCGTTGTGGCCGCAGAAATCGCTGGAAGATTGATGGTTAATAGGCCAAAGCAAATCACGTCAGCGTTATGGAGTGAATAGAGAGGAGCTGCGACTCGGACTTCCACCTGGCGGTGGTGGCGGACTTAATGGGGCCCACGGTTGACGTTTGACAACTCTATTGGTGTTAATGATGGAAATCGATTGCTTTTATGGTGGGCACCGGGCCACATACGGGAATGGAGATGGCGGAGGCACGAGCGCCGAGTTGTTGTGGTCATTGTGGTTATTTTTGTTGTTTTGTGTCGGTGCCATAGCAGTGGTGGCAATCGCGATGATAAAGTGATTTCTGGTTAATTTAATGGAAATCTTTTTATTTACCATTGGTGTTAATAAAACAACTTGGTTGGCTGTTTTTCTTTTTCTATTTTTTTATTTCATTTCGACTGATGGAGGGGCGTAGTCGAAAGTTTTCCCTCTGAAGGCGCACACGAATTAATGGCGTTTGGGGGAGGGGGCGCACAAATGAGTCTATTTTGGGTGAAGTTATATTCAGGGTTGCTTTTGGTTTTGGTTTTGTACGTAACTATTCATAATTTTTTGGTCGAACCGTATAATTTTACAACCATCAAAAAAAAACATATAAAAACCGAAGCTAAGACTGACCGACGTTCGCTTCGAGTTTGACTATCCACTGTACACTCGAATATTAGGTACCTACCTAAATATACTAGACGATGAAGGACCTAAGCGACATTTTTCGAAATTTACCTTTTTCCTTACAGGTGAAGGTCCTATATGAAAACTTAAATTTATGTCATATGTAAACTTCTCTATCGCCTCAAGGTTTTTATTTAGAAAAAGATTTCTGTGCCATCATTTCTTCAATAAACTTGGTGGAAGAATGTGCTAACCGCGCTTAAGCCCTTCATATGTCCTTAGAGCTTGTACTCAACACTCACTTTCCTGGTTGTAAAGACCACTGCGAAATCCCGTCCTAATTCGCGAGGGAGTTTTCTCTCGCACCGGGAAGAAATAGAAAACATTATAAGCAAGGAAAAGACTTCCTGGGCCAATCGCAGCTCCATATAAATCACCGAGGCAGGACGGTATTCACCACATCATGCTGCAAAAAGGTGAAGTGATGCCCTTACTCGTTAAAGTTTACAGAAGCAGTAAGGTGTTCTCTCACCTACACTGTGGAATATCACTGTGGACTCTCTTCTCGACAGCCTTGAGGTGACGGGCATTCACACAGTGGGATATGCCGATGACATAGCAATAATGGCCAGAAGCAAGTTCATGGACGTCACCGCAGATATCATGCGGAACGCACTCAGAGTGGTTGAGCGGTGGTGTCTGGAACAAGGGCTCTCCATTAATGCGGGGAAAACAGATCTTAAATTTCTTGAATTTCGGCCCTTAACACTTTTCGGGTCGGAACTAACAATGACTAAGAAGGTTAAGTATCTGGGAGTCTATCTAGATCTGGACTTGATTGGAATTACCATGTTGAGGAGAAGGTCCGGAAGGCAAAAAGGGTACTACATCAATGCAAACGTGTATGTGGACAGAGGTGGGGACTCTCGCCTAGGTCAGCATACTGGATGTGTATGATGATAAATAGACCCATTATCACGTACGCCTCGGGTATATGGTGGGCGAAAGCCTCTCAGAAAACCGTCAGGAAGCACCTGGATAGGGTTCATCGTCTAGCATGTATAGGAATTACAGGTGCAATACGTACAACCCCAACATGCGCATTGGAGGTCATCATGGGGATATTACCGCTGGACTTATTTATTAAGAAAACAGCGGCCCAAACGGCACTTCGTTTGTATCGAGATGCGAAATGGCACAATCGTGGTACGATCTATGGACATAGAAAGATCCTGGAACTTGTCAAAACCGAGATTAGGGAGCTGAACATTCCTATGGATCGAATAACAAGGGTGCGTATTATGGAAAGAAATCACAAAACTCGTATTCAGAACGGATTACTTCCAAAAAAAAGAAATGGTGAAATAGTGGTTTTCACGGATGGATCCATGAGGGATGGCGGAGCGGGGGCCGGTATCTATTCAGAAGAGCTGGGACTTGCCCATCACATTAGCCTCGAGAAATACACTTCAGTATACCAGGTTGAGATGATTGCCTTGCTTCATGCGTTGGACTACTTGCTTGAGTCTCAGGTTGAAGGAAGAAATATCCTTATAGCACTGGACAATCAGGCGGTGATCAGATGCATGGAACAAACAAACATCACAACATCATTGGCACTGGCATGTGTACTTAAGCTCAATAAGTGTTCATCTAAAAATGAAGTAACACTGACTTGGGTACGGGGACACATAGGGATCGCAGGCAATGAAAAGGCGGACTCCCTTGCAAAACAGGGGTCAACTGAAAAGTTGCTGGGACCAGAACCATTCTCTTCAATTGGCAGAGGAATGGTAGAACAGCTGATTCACAAATGGATCACGGCAGAACACCTGAGAAGGTGGTCAAGCGTGGAACAATGTAGACAAGCTAAAATGGCAATAAAGTGGCCGACCTGCTCCACTCGAAGAAGGGTTCTAAGTATGAGTCGAGGAACATTGAAATGGGTGGTGGCTTTGTCTACAGGACATGGTAATTTCGGGTATCACTTAAGGAAAATGGGCCTTATAGAGGATGATACCTGTAGACTATGCCTGGAGGAATCTGAGACAGCGGCATATATACTGTGTCAATGTCCAGCGTTGACTGGCAGATGAATGATGATTTTGGGACATCATTGGGTCGAGACCCGGTCGATGAAACAGATCTCCAATAAACAGATGCTAGCGTTAACACTAGGAATCGAGCCCAGAGATAAATTGTGGACCAATCCAGAGAGTCTCTCTGAGTAAGATTTACAGTGGTAGAGAGACGAAAAGAGACCCGACAATGGTGGTCTGATTCGAATATCTCTCGAAATCTATATATATTACAGAAGCAGTATCCGACTAAATCACATACCTCAGTCTTGGATGTATATGTCCGAGTAGTTTTTATACCGAAAGTCGGCCAAATAGTTCACGAATCGGCGAAGGACTTTTGACCTATTAGCTATTAGCTTAAAATACTACATACTCAAAACGTTAGAACGTATACTTGACCTTCACATAAGAACAGGCTTTGAACGGTCTCCCTTATGTCATTCAGAACACGCATACCTCAAGGACAAGTCGACGGAGACCACTGTTCATGAAGTAGTGCGTACAGTTGAATGGTCCCTATCCCATCACCAATACTCCTTAGCTGCCTTTTAAGATATAGAGCGCGCTTTTAACAACCTTCACACTGAATCGATCCAGGAATCTCTCTTAGAACCGGGGGTAGAGGATTTCGTCACTTCATGGATCATTTCCATTCTCAAAACAAGGATCATTCAAGGTGTTCCTCTGCTTCCTCAGAAAGCTCTTATGGATTATGGTGCTTAACAAAATCCTGTTGAGACTCGACAGGGAAGGTATTAAAGTCGTTGCGTATGCGGATGACGTGGTTGTTCTAGTATCAGGAATGTTTCCGAACGTGAAAAGTGAACTCATGGAACGAAACACTGCACGGAAAAAATTTTAAGATCAAATCAAGAAAAATGAGCGTAGAATCTCGAAAAGTTTGTCTAGTTTTAGAGCTTGGCTCAGGATTTACTAATTCACGACTTTTTATTCGCAATTCTATAAATTGTACGAAGTGAGATATTGACCCTCAAAAGTCGCGAATCGCTACTTTTTATTGTCAATGATGCGATCAAATGAGAAATGCAATAACCAATCGCAATTTGACACAAATAGTTATTAATTTGCTATTACTATGGATTGTGAACTGCAAAAATAATTCCTAAATTACCACTTTTGTGTTGTAAATTCGGATTTCCTCCCTTAACAAATTACAACCATTTAGTCTTGAATTGCAACTCAAAAGTGTTGATTTGCGCACAAAAGCGGTAGATTTACCACTTCAGTAGTTGCAATTTACGAATTCGTAATGGTAAATTGAATCTTTTTTTTATCAATTTGCATTTCATATTTTGCAATTTACGATTCTTGAGTAGTGATTTGAGGCATCACCGCATTAAATTGAAATTGTTTTATCGTGAAATTAGAAAACTTTATTCTCAATTTACAACTTATATCTTATGTTTTACAAATCAAAATTCGTTGTTTAATTATTAAGGTTAATTTCGAATACATATTTAAAGTCACATTTTATAATTTGTGTCCTCCTGATATCCATGAAAAGCATACGGCGCCATATCGTCCGGAGATAACGGGATTTGTCTGGGGTGGTTTTGCGGTCTATGCTGAAATTTACAATAAAAACAAATTATTTAGAAGAACTTGCCATTGATACGAACCTTTACAATCGTTTTCGATTACATATTTTAGAATCCATGCCAATTTATACTTCCTTCTTATAGCGAGATGTACCTTCTGAAAAAATACGAATTTATGTACCTACTTCAATTGTTTTTGTATTATTCAATATTAAGATATATTCCAAAATTCTTTACAATTTGTTGGTTCTCACTATCACTACGAATGAGTTATACTTATAAATAACTTTGACCCGACAAGAACTGTTTTTGAATACCGACTGTCCGACTCTAATGAAGCCAAATGCGCATGGTTGGAGCTGTCCATGCAGAAAATGAAAGGACTTAAAAGGATTTCTTTACATGGACCATGGACATGCCATGACGTTTCGTTTTTATGGGCTAACTGTACGCACAAAAATTCCACACATCGGGCAGTTAATTCCATGGAAATTACAAAAAAATATTTTGTAATTCACGATTTCCCTACGTCATTTTACGTTTTCAATTTACATGTGTTAAATTATTAAAAGATTTCATTGATTCATCACTCAGTGTTTGTAAATCAGGAAATACTTTTTGCAATTTGCGATTGTGAAGTAGTGCCTGAGAAATTGACCCGTGGAAGTGGTAAATTGTGCCAAACAATATCGCAAATCACTACAAATAAAAGAAGCTCGAATTAATACTTCTAATCGCCAAATTTAACAAGCAGAATTTTGTATTCTACGCCGTTTTCAATGTCGAATTACGAATTTTTATATCAATCCAAGAAAAAATCGTTGTAATTTGCGACAAAGATATAATTCGTGAATTGCAACTTAAAATTTTGCAATTGGTGATTTTCAATTCTTTCCGTGCATTTCTTCAATTTCAGTAAAAATAAAGCCGGTCAACATGGCTCTGTAACGCCCACCGTTGACCGAAACGTTGTTCCCAGCCGCATTTTCGACGAAAAACGGTCCAATGATGTTCGTGAATTGGGTCTCAGAGACTATCGGCTACATTCTCGCCTGTGCACACCGTACGACGACAAGGACCATGAGTGTTATCCACTAGCATGCCAGTCTCACGAACTTTTTGCACAAACTTGCGTACAGCAGGCGTGGTGGGTGCTTCATTTCGGCCAAAACTTCTTTTCAAAAAACGCACTTTTTGGGCTACACAGCACTCACTTTGGAAATAAGTTTTCAATATTTCCCAACATTGTTCAAGCGTAAAGCGACTTATTTCGTTTCGTGATGGTATGATACTGACATTCTGTCAAGATTTCGAGCGGGAAACAGCTGTCACGATTTTAAAAGAAACCAGTAGATGGCCCACCCTTTATGTAATCAAGCAAACAGTTTCTTGGGTCAAGAAAACCTATAAACGATTTAAGAAAAAATATTTTACTGGAAGGAAACAATTCTTGAGACAAAACACCTTATTATACAATTGTTTTCTTAAATCAAGACAAATTTTCTGGTTTTATTATTTTTTTCTCGTTCTTGACTCATGAAATAAAAATGTGAAAAATAAGATATAATTGGCTTGCACCATAACCGTACCTACTTTATGGTCTTGTTTTAAGAAACAAGTTTAGAAAATATTTTTTTCCGTGTAGTATACAGAAAACATGCACGAATACAGTAAACACGTCTCTTATTTTCTTAAAGTAGCTTAACGCATTTTGTATTCATACAAGGTGGCGCAAAAATAACCTTCCGATGTTTTTTGGCTGTAATTTAAAAAAAAATTAAAAACTTTGATTCTTCTTGTGGATTATTTTTATTTGGTCTTTTAATTTTTTTTACATCAAGTCGAGAATATGATGTCATGTAAATGGCCGCCGCCACAGTTGATTGTCATTTGAGCCCTTTTTATGGCATTTTCCATCACTTTGGCCAAAACTTCCGGCGATAGGTCCTCACATTCTTGACGGATATTGTCGTTAAGAGCTGCAAGAGTCTGAGGCTTGTTGACATAAACCCGCGACTTCAAAAAGCCCCACAAAAAGAAGTCTGGAGCGGTCAAATCAGGCGATCTTGCGGGCTAGTGCAAATCGCCAAAAACGACCCGGGAACACCGCTTTCAGAATATCGGTTGTGGCTCGCGCAGTGTGTGCCGTAGCTCCGTCCTGTTGGAACCACATGTCCTCCTCCATTTTTTTTCGAGAACGCCGCTGGTCAAACGACAACAGTGAACGGTGCGCGCTAGAGGGCCATGTTTACCGATTTTTTTCTACCGAAATTGGACAACGGGCGCTCCGGGGCCCGCCACTCTTGGCAACGTCTCGTGTTGTGCCAGTCTCTTCGAGGCGAGCGGCTAAACGTCGCAGTGTTTCACCAGTAGGCATTGGACGGCTAGGAAATCTGCGACGAAATTCACGTTGTGCCAAAGTCACCGACCGATTATTGCTCAAATAAATAGTCACCAATATTCCGCGTTCTGGAGCAGTGTAGCGTAACATTGTTTATCAACGTGTATTTCGCATGTGTTTACTACACAAATGTGAAAACAGGTCTGACATTAGGGGCCAATCGCAAAATTTATAGCATTTTCTGATAGGAGGATTACTTTTGCGCCACCTTGTATTTGCACCCAATTCCAAAGAAATATACAGACAATTCGAATGAGAAATTTGAGTTGGCTTGTGCAGCACCCAACACAATTAGATTTAACGTGTGATGGTTTGGGGAATGTTTACTCCATTCATACTTACTACAAATAAGAACCAAGGTTTTACATTAATGGATATTCGCAGGAGTCGCACACCAACAAATTTCTTTGCCTTTGCTTTGAGTTTGCATTTATGCATAACAAAAACAATCCATTTCCGACTTCTGCGTCTGCTCCATCTCAGAATCATAGCTGTGTTTATAGATAGGCTTCAAAGTGCTCTTAGCTCTGAGGTATTAACTAATCGTTTATCGAATCCTGTAAACAGGCAAAAACATGGTTGGGCAAGCGGCCGAGCTGTATCAACGAGGAGATACAAAGATAGCTTGTCCCTGTTGAAATTTGACAGCTTTGGTTACAATATTGGTACTCGACTTTCAAAAATCCATTTCGTTCAAAGTGTCTTAATAAATCCAGAAAGAGATCTGAAAAAGTTGCTCAATCTGCTGGTGAAAAGTCGGAGGCCTATTTACCAGCCCCAGCTGTTACTGTACTCTATACTGGCGATGAAAGACTTGTGTAAGTGGGCGTCTGACACTTTCGAACCGATCGAATCCCTTTCACTAGATGGTATCTTTTATGGCCAACTGCAGATCGAAATTGTAAAAAAACTTTTAACTTAAATTTTATTTTTTTTTGAAGTTCACCTAATGCCCGCGTGGAGGTAATCGTGGTCTTTACGGCTAAAGTGGGTTAAGAGCACACACTTAACCTCCAAATGTCTATATAAGACTGACTAGTCTGACATAATTCTTGCAGACGTCTTGCCATTAAAACAAGGTGGCGCAAAATTCTCCTCCATATCCGAAGATGTTATAATATATCCAAATGGCGTCGTATGTCAATCACATTTGACATTTGTGAGCTAGAGAGATGTAGTATAAAACAGACAAGCAATGAAGCGCTATACTCAGCAAGAGCGTGGACAAATTAATGAATATTTTGAAGGAATCGTTTGCTGGAAGCGTAATCTCCCATTTTGGCGATTCGGCATGGCCAGCAAGATCGCCCGAATTTAACCATCTGACGTGTGTTGGTGGAAATAAATGTGGTTAATTTTAGATTTGTGTGTTTTTATTTAAAGGTTGTATTATCAAGTAACACATCTCAGATTTCGTCCTTTGGGGCTACTTGAAGTCGCGGCTTTCTGCCAACAAGCATCAATCGCAGGAGAATATACGACAGGAATGCGAACGGTTATCACCGCAAATCTTGCGGAAAGTCATGGAAAATGCGATAAAAGGGGCACAGATGTGTATCAACACTGGCTGCAGCCACCTGACGGACATCATCTTTTCCACTTAACAGAAAAAATTGTAAAGGTCCAAATTGTTTTTTTTTTGTTTATTTTGTTTTTCGATTAGTAAAAAAGTAATTCAAAAACAAAACTGAATGATTCATTTTGCGCCACCCTGTATTAAGAAATCTTTTTAAATGTTTGCAAACAGTATAGTTGTTCTACTGTTAACCCGACTTGAAATGAGGTGGTCCGTTTCACCAGAAAACACAAAATTCCAAACTTTTTACTAGAAATACTATTAGAGGACCCTCTCCAAGTCACTCAAGTAGCACGAGATATTTATAATCGGCCTTACCAATAATCAACTTAAGTCTGGTAGTTTACGCAAAGACTCCCCACTTTCGAAAATCCATTTACCAATAAAAAAATATAGTTGCCAGAATATCGCTGTAGGGTTAAATGTTAATGTTGAGAAACCCATATTAATCTCAGGCAATAGCTAAAGAAATCCTCCCTAAATGTCATTTGCAAGAGGAGTGTTGCCCAACCACCAAAAATGGCGGTATTGAATTTCGTAATAGAAGCGAATTTAAATACACTTTTGTTCAGTCTGAACGTTTACGATTATAAACGAATTTTAGTAAATTGAGAGTCGTCGCAAAGAGAATAAAATATCTGTTAACTTAAGATTGGATAATTACTTTTTTGTACAATTCTGAGTACCTTAGGCGACTCAGGTAGATACTTGGCTGCAACCAAACCCTCTTTAAAATTGAAATTTGTTCCCCGGGAATGATTTTCTCTAATGAATCAATGGTTAGTGCGAAAAGTTTCGAATTATATTTATTTTCACTGTTTAAAGCGAAACTAATTATATCAAATTTCGAAAGATGGCTCGAATAATGCTGGCTGTAAATTATGACTCAGAAAATATAAAAAGAAGGAGAAACGATGTCGCCGAATTCCATTTATAAAAACGTTTTTTTATTTGACAGCTGTCCCTTTTGACAGCCGGAAGTTTTTTGTACATCATGTATAAAAGTTATGATTTGACATAATTGTTATATGATAGGTATGATTAAAGGGTGATTAAACATCCTGCCCACCTTGAGAGGACAAGGTCCGATCAATAGGAAGACGTCTAACCCTTGTTGCTGCTCTTTGAGTTTCCCCACTAGAAGTCTTGACGGTGATTGCTCTTACGACTCCATCTTTTCCAGGCTGCACATTCACGACTCGACCCAATCGCCACTTCAGAGGAGACAAGTTTTCTTCTTCCAAGACCACGACATCACCGATGCATAAGGACTCGCCATGTTTGATCCACTTTGTTCGTGGTTGTAAACTTTGCAAATACTCCCTTGACCACACAGTCCAGAATTGCTGCAAGTACCACTGCAGTTTCTGATAGCGGTGTAACTGGTTAACATTCTTGAGTTGGAGATCTGGCTCAGGATAAGCGTTCATAGCGGTGCCTATAATGAAATGCCCTGGTGTTATTGCAGGCATATCATTGGAATTTTCGGGAACAGGTGTGATGGGCCTAGAATTAAGAACAGACTCGATTTGAATGATTAGAGTGTTAAATTCAAAAAAATTCAATTTAGCGTTTTGTAAGATTCTTCTAAGATGAAACTTTGTTGATTTAACTGCGGCTTCCCATAAGCCGCCATAGTGTGGGGAGCGCGCAGGAATAGTTTTCCATGTTATGCCCATTGACGAGCAGGTATTAACGATTTGATTCAAATTCAGCTGGTTCTGGAACAGTTTATATAGTTCATGTAGCTCGTTCCGTGCGCCAATGAAATTCGTAGCGTTGTCGCTGTAAATTAAGGAACACAAACCGCGACGACCGATGAATCGTTTTAGGGCCGCTAGGAATGCTGCTGTTGTAAGATCCTCAACCAATTCTAAATGAATTGCCTTTGTAGCAAAACAAACAAATACGGATACATATCCCTTGGTAGATGAAATCCCACGACGACTGTAGTAAATTTGAAAGGGGCCGCAGAAATCAACTCCAATAACATTGAATGGCCGTGTCTGCCGAACACGTAGTTCGGGTAAGTCGCCCATAAGAAGCTCATGTTTAGTTGGTTTTGCTCTAAAACAAGAGATGCAGTTGCGACAAATTGATCTACAGATATTTTTTCCATGAACAGGCCAGAATGTCTGCCTAGCAGTGCTTAATAGGGTTTGGGGGCCGATATGATGGTTTATTATATGGAGGTGACGAAGAAGAGTATTAGTAAAGGCATGATTCTTTGGTAGCAAAATTGGGTGTTTGCTGTTATAATCCAGTGCAGAAAATTTCAAACGTCCACCAACTCTCAACACACCGCGGCTATCGACAAAAGGAGCAAGGGATTTAATACTACTCCCTGAAGAAAGGGTTTCACCCTTTGCCAATGCTTGAATTTCTGCAGCGAATGATTTGGCTTGCACAATTTTCACAACCTTAGTTAGAGCTTGCTGAATTTCATCGACTCTAAGAGGTCCATATATGCGAAGGATCTTCTTCTTCTCCATACAGTTGGTTTTAAAACGTAGAATGTATGCAATAACATGTAACAAGGACGTATAATTGTTATGGTACTTTATATCCATAATGAAATCAGGATTATTACAATTCGTAGCTATTAGAACTATTTTAGTTTTCTTTCTCTCCAACCTTTTGTCGTCCTTTTCCAAATTAAATTCAAATGTTGGCCAATTCGTTGCAGGTGCACACAGAAACTCTGGTCCGTGAAACCAAAGCTTTGAATTGATTAGATCTAGTGGATACGACCCACGAGATAATATATCTGCCGGATTCATTTTCGTTGGTATATGACGCCACTGAGAAAATGTAGAAAAATCTTGTATGATGGCCACTCTATTTGCAATGAAGGTTTGCCAATTGCAAGACTCTTCCTTAATCCAGCTTAATACAATTGTTGAGTCTGTCCAAAAGGTAGTATTTTCAAAGTAAACAAAGTTGAAGATTTCCTTAATGCGTTTGGCGAGTTGCGCCATAACAACAGCAGCACAAAGTTCCAGTTTTGGAAGACAGCACTTCTTAACGGGAGCGACCTTAGATTTTGCGCAAAGCAAACTAACCTTTACTTGATTGGCAGGGCTAATGGATCGAATGTAAATGCATGATCCATATGCATTTTCAGAACTATCTGAGAATGCATGCATTTCATATCGCGATTCAGTACAAAATGCAAGACGATCCACTTCCAAGTCATTCAACACTTGTAATTGACTTCTAAAGTTTACCCATGGATCTTGATATTCTTGGGGGAGTGGATCGTCCCAATCTAATTTCAAGCGCCATAGTTGTTGCATAAAAATCTTGGCTAACACTATGACAGGATTGATTACACCAAGTGGGTCAAAAAACTGCGCGATCTCCGATAATACCGTTCGCTTTGTAGTTAGTTTATGAAACTTAGTGTTCACTTTAAATAACAATTTATCTGATAAAGGGTTCCATAATACTCCTAACGCCTTGATTGCATCAGCCTTTCTCATTTTAAATAAAGTTTCGCGATCTTCTGGTGGTATGTCCTTTAGCAGATCAGAATGATTTGCACACCACTTTTTTAAATTAAATCCGCCCTTTAATAAAAGAGCCTTCAATTGTTGTTGCAGTTCAAGTGCTTCTTGTAGTGTATTGGCACCTGATAATATGTCATCAACATAAAAATCAGTGTTGATTGATTTAGCAGCCAACGGAAAATGTTTACCCTCGTCGAGAGATAACTGCTGAAGTGAACGTGTGGAGAGAAATGCAGCTGGTGCTGTACCGTAGGTCACGGTAGTAAGTTGATACAAGTGAATTGGGTCATTCGCGTTTGATCTCCAAAGAACGCAATGGTATCGTCGGTCATCTGGATGTAAAGCCACCTGTCGGTACATTTTTGTAATGTCAGACGTAAAGACGTATGCGTAGAATCTGAATCGCAAAGCTATTGTGAAGAGATCGGGTTGAATAACAGGACCTACCATCAAGAGCTCATTCAATGAAATACCAGAGCTTGTCTTCGATGACGCGTCAAAGACCACACGGAGCTTTGTGGTAGAACTGGACATCTTAAATACACAATGATGTGGTATTATATAGTGAGGCTGTTGGAAGTCAAACGAATGCACTCTCTCCATGTGTGATAGCTGAATAAATTCATTCATGAATTGTGTGTATTGTGTTTGTAGTTTCTTGTCTTTACTGAATTTCCTTTCAAGACTCAGAAATCTCTTTAAAGCAATATCATAAGAATTGCCTAAATTGAGTGGAGTTTCTTTAAACGGTAATCTGACTTGATATCGTCCACACTGTAAGCGAGTAAAATTTGTATAGAAATGTGTCTCACACTCTCTTTCTTCTTTTGATAACTTTGTATGCAATGACTCAAAATTCTCAATTTCCCAGAAGGCCTTTAGTGTATCATTAAGAGTATCATTATGTTTAGGAACATCAGTCACTTGTAAAAGGTTGCATTTGCTGATGGAGCTTGAAGGTGGATATGTTGGCAACCTTCCAGCTGCAACCCATCCGAAGAGAGTATTGACAAGTGTAGGCAGGCTTGAACCAAGTTTGATCTTTCCCATTTCCAAAATATCGTAGAAAACATCAACACCTAAGAGTAAGTCCACTCGTTGCGGGATATTGAACTGAGGGTCTGATAGTTGAATGTGTTTTGGGATATTCCACTCATCGACATTGATCTTGCTATCTGGTTGCATGCCAGTTATTTGATTCATGACTAATGCCTCAATTGTAGTGGAAAATGAAGTAAAGAGAGACTTTACTGTTACGGAGCATTTAAACTTAGAACTTCCAAGACTATCATTTACACACATGAATTCAGTTGGTGCATATCGTCGGTTTATGCCAGCAATACGAACAATTCGCTCGGAAATCATATTGAGTTGAGAGCCACCATCTAATAGGACACGACATGGTATATTTTGTTTATTTTTGCCGATAAGGTAAACAATAGCCGTTCCAAGTATATTGTTGTCTGCTATATTGTTATGTAGTGAGTAGACATGATTGGATGTAGACGGTGAAGTATGCGATGGAATATCGTTATTAGATGAAAAGTTACGATTGGGTATGAATAAATTTTGAGGATAAGTACTACCTAGCGCTTGTGACGAAGTTGTGGGGTTGTCTGACAATGTTGGGCTCTGGTGGAGCAATGAGTGGTGCTTGTTGCCGCAAGTGTTACAACCGCTTTTAGAGGGACAATCATCCAAACTGTGATTATTGATTTTTAAGCAGTTGGTGCACAGTTTAAGAGAATTGACTTTCTTATGTCTCTCTGAGACAGGCAGATTTAGGAAAGCAATACAGCGATAAATAAAGTGTCCTGGTTTTTTACAAAAATTACATGCATTCTTAACAGTCATAAGTGACCTTGGTGGTTTATGATTCTTATTTGAGTTACCACTATCGTTCTTATTTAAGTGAGGTGTAAATGAATGTGAAATGACGTTACCTTCGATAATTTGGCACCTTTTCTTTAAAAAGGTCATCAGTTCTGCAAGTGTTGGTAGTCGGTCAACTGGAGAGTCCTCATTCCATTTAAGCGCTGTTTCTGGATCGAGCTTGGAGGTTATGATGTGCACTATGAGGTCATCCCAACCATCAACAGGTCGATTGATGTTTTTTAATCCAGTAAGGTGGTTGTTCATCTTGTCCATGAGATTTCGTAACTCTGCTGCATTTGCCTTTAGAATTTTGGGATGTTGAAAAATTAATTTAATATGTTCCTTTCCAATAACCTTTTTATTTTCAAAGCGTTCTCTTAACCTTTCCAATATTACCTCATAATTTTCTGCCACAATTTTCAAACCTGCAATTGGAGCTCTGGCAGCCGGGCTAAGCTTGGAAACCAAATGCCGCAGCTTGGCGAATGTTGTTAGATTTTCATTGCTACGAACTAAAGAAACAAATTCGTCATACCAACTTATCCATGTGGTAACGTCACCTGAAAACTCCTGAAGTTCAATTTTTGGTAATTTAATAGAATCATACCTTTCATCCCGATCTGTTGCCGTCGTGCTACTCCGATTTAATGTGTGTTCCTGTTCATCACGCTTTGCAATAAGAACTTTTAGCGCTGAAGCTGCTAGGTAGTACAGTTCCTCGTAGGTTGACCTATTAGGTTTGGAGATTTCCTCAAAATCCTTTTCTTCGATCTTCCCTTGAATATTTGTAAATGTGTGAAAAGCTGAATCCAATGCATCTGCGCGAATATTCATTTCGGCTACCGATGTAGTTGATGGATCCCTTCGAACTCGTGTGAGATAATCCTCTATGCGTTTCATTTGTTGCTCGCATACGGAGCGACGAGTTTTGAGGTTAACTAACACTTTATCCGATTTTTTTGCAGTTACGATATCAGCTTCCTCCGCAATGGTCTTCTTGGCTCCTGAATATGAAGTAGCTGAAGGTCTGGTATCAATTTCATCTTCGTCTCCGGACATTTCACGTGATTACACAATGCACGTATAATTTAAAAATTTCTGAGTCTTTTTTCAAAATACTTGAAAGCCTATATCTCGCCGGGGCCTCCAATGTTTAAAGCGAAACTAATTATATCAAATTTCGAAAGATGGCTCGAATAATGTTGGCTGTAAATTATGACTCAGAAAATATAAAAAGAAGGAGAAACGATGTCGCCGAATTCCATTTATAAAAACGTTTTTTTATTTGACAGCTGTCCCTTTTGACAGCCGGAAGTTTTTTGTACATCATGTATAAAAGTTATGATTTGACATAATTGTTATATGATAGGTATGATTACAGGGTGATTAAACATTCACATTTCCATATAAAGGGTTTTCCAACAAGAGGTGTTATTTTGGTATTCAAAGAAAAATGTCATTTTCTGATATAAATGATCGGATGTTTATTTCATAATAAAGAGGAAGGTGTGCCGTTAATAATGAAAAACAACATCACCCAAATGGTCACCACGAGCACGCATACAGGACCATATCCTTTTCATGAAATTTTCCATAACCAAATCGCAAAGTGGCTGCCCTATGTCCTCGATAGCTTCACGAATTTTATCTTTGAGGTCTTACATCGACGCTGGGCTGTTGGCGTAGACCTTATCTTTCACGTGGTCACAAAGGAAGAAGTCTTACTTACTTACTTAGGTGGCGCTACAGTCCGGGGTGGACCTGGGCCTCAACCAATACGCCTCTCCAGTTAGCGCGATCTTTGGCTAACTGCCTCCAGTTGCGCACTCCAAGTTGGTTGAGGTCCCCTTCCACTTGCGCGCGCCACCTAAGGCGAGGTCTTCCTCTACTGCGTTGTCCCTCCGGGTTTGAGTCGAAGACTCTTCGGGCTGGAGCGTTGGTGTCCATTCGCTCTACATGTCCTAGCCATCTTAGTCGACTGATGCGTACTTTTCTGACCAGGTCGATGTCGCTGTACAGCTCGTAGAGTTCGCTGTTAAATCTCCTCCTCCAAAGCCCGTCAACGCAAACGGGACCGAAAATCAATCGAAGAATTTTGCGTTCAAAACGACCAAGGAGATCTTCATCCGCCTTTGATAGCGTCCATGTTTCTGCGCCATAGAGTAGGACTGGGATGATGAGGGTCTTATATAGAGTCTCCTTAGTGGTTCTTGACAAGGCCTTACTTCTCAATTGCCTTCTTAGGCCAAAGAAACAGCGGTTGGCAAGTGTAATTCTTCGATTGATTTCTGATGTGATGTCGTTGTCAGAATTTATAGCGGAGCCGAGGTAGACAAAATCCCTAACTACCTCAAAATTATAGCTGTCTGTCGTGACGTTCTGACCGATTTGTCGATGTTGTGTTTCCCTTCTTGTTGACAGCATATATTTTGTTTTGCCCTCATTCACCACTAAGCCCATTTTTGCCGCTTCTGTACTGATACTTGCAAACGCACCAGTGACAGCTCGCTGTGTTCTGCCAATGATGTCGATGTCGTCAGCGTATGCAAGTAGTTGCACAGACTTCTGGAAGATTGTGCCTCTGGTTTTGGCTTTGCGAGTTTCGCACAATCTTCTCAAGAATGATGTTGAAGAAGTCACACGACAGCGCGTCACCTTGTCTAAATCCTTTTTTGACATCAAAGGTCTCGGTGAGATTGTTTCCGACCTTTATGGAGCAGCGAGCATTCTCCATCGTCATTCTGCACAATCGGACGAGTTTGGCAGGGATGTCAAAAGTAGACATAGCTCTATACAGCTCGTCTCTATAAATGCTGTCGTATGCGGCCTTAAAATCGATAAAAAGATGGTGAGTATCGATCTGGAGTTCTTGGGTTTTCTCCAGGATCTGCCGTAGTGTGAATATTTGGTCGGTTGTGGACTTACCGGGCCTAAAACCGCACTGGTAGGGACCAACCAGATCGTTGACACAGTATGGCAGACAGGATCTTGTATGCGATGTTAAGCAGACTGATACCCCTATAGTTGGCGCAGTTTAGAGGGTCTCCTTTCTTGTGGATCGGGCAAACGATGCTGAGGTTCCATTCATGAGGCATACTTTCCTCCGACCAAATCTTGGAGACGAGTTGGTGTATGCTCTCTACCAAGTCATCTCCCGCTGCCTTAAAAAGCTCGGCAGTCAAGCCATCTGGCCCAGCAGCTTTGCTGCAAGGTGTTAAATCACAAGATCTCGTTGGCCAATTGTGGTCACCTCTTCGAGAGATAACACGGTAGGGAAACTTTTCCCGGAAAAAGTTAAAGGGTTTCGTTGCTTGTGTGGCACGTAGCGCCATCTTGTTGAAAGTAAACGTTGTCCAGATCAATACCATCCAAGTCTTTATGCAAAATACGGTGTAACGACGTTTGTGGAATGCCCAATTCCAAAGAACGACGAGGAATGGACAAACCTGGGTTTTCTTCAACACTTTGGGCTACAGCAGCAATATTCTCAGTTGTTCTTGAGCGATGTGCACGGGTTTTATTCTTCACATCACTAACTTGTCCCAACAGCTCGAATTTTTCCAACAATTTCTGTTCTGCGGTCCGACAAGGTGCTTCACGACGACCAAAATATGCTTTAGTTTTGCGAACTGTAACTGCAAGATTTGCACCATTTTTGTACTGAATTTTAATCAATTTAATGCGTTGTTGAAGCGTGTATCGTTCCATTTTTAGTAATGGAGTAGTTTCTACTTGTCAAATGTCAAAGAATAAAAGCTTCAAAAGTGACAGCTACCGAAATAGCGGGTCATTCATTACATCGCGTAATATTTACTAAATAAAAAATATTATAAGCATATAATTATAATTATTCTGTATTTTTGTATAATAAAATTGTTTTCTTATTTTTAATTTGATCACCCCACAATAATTACTTTTAAATAATGTAACATTTGCCTCCATTTATGTTAATTAATACAAAATGCCACTAACTATTCTCAAAAATTTTAGCTGCAAAATTTATTATTGGTTTTGAAGATTATAAATTGTAACATGAGGATAATGCAATAAATAAAAAAAAATTCGTTTATTGAATAATTTGAAAGAGATCTTATTACGACATAAATTCGCTCAGAAATAAATCTTGAAGAATATTAGAAAACAAAGGAAAGCGTACTATAAAAAGTACCGAAAATTGTGTCCGATCGAAGGAGAGGGCATTACTGATTTGCATATGATATTTGACAGATCAGCGGATATTTTGTGTTATATAATTTATTTAGAATAAAATCCTCGTTGTGAAATACACCATTGACCTTGTTTTTCACGAAAACAGATCACGAAATTTGAATTCTGTGATGACAAAAAATGTAATAGATTCTAAAAAAGTTGTCGCACTAGAAATGTGGAGGTCTAATAGTTTATTGGTACCGTTTCACTAATGTACAAGGTGGGCCAAGAGAGATCACCCTATTGGAAGATGCTCTTATTTTTGCAAATGGCCGCCAATGTCAAATCTGTTTCGACATTTGTGGACTCCAGAAGAACGCGGAATAATCGTGTCTATTTTTTTGCGTAACAATTCGTCTGTAATGTTGGCTGGGCATGTGGGTTCAACAGGACGGAGCTACGGCACACACTGAGCGAGCCAAAACCGATATTCTGAAGGCGGCGTTCCCGGGTCGCCTCATCTCTCGTTTTGGCGATTTGCACTGGCCCGCAAGATCGCCCAATTTAACCGTTCCAGACTGTTTTTTGTGGGGTTTTTTGAAGTCTTGTGTATACGTGAACAAGCCCGAGACCCTAGAAGCCCTCGAGGACAACATTCGACACGAGTGCGAGAATCTGTCGCCCGAAGTTCTCGCCGAAGTGATGAAAAATGCCATAAAACGTGCCCGTATGGCATGTGACGGTGCCCATTTGGCCGATATCATCTTCCCGACTTGATCAATAAAATTCTAAAGGTTCAAATAAACATAATCAAAAAACAGAATCGAATTTAGAAAAAAAAATGAGAGCCAAACAACATCGGATGACTTCTTTTGGCCCACCTAGTAAAGGGTCCGCCATCTAACTTTTTTTTTCAACTAGTGCTTATTTCGCGAATGGTAACAGTTAGCTCATGTCTGATTTGACAGGTATATATTTATGCTGTATATTTTTACTAAAGCTCGCAACCAGTTAATCGTCGACATTAGTGTTTGATTTAGATAATTCTGCACTCTTCAGAGTAATTCTGCTAGCATTCCAACAAGCATTCCTACCTTTTTGAGTCCGTTCTCCCACTTAATTGAAGGTAGTGAGCCTTAAACCAACAAAAAAATAAAAGGCTGTTCAGTCGTTGCTATTGTTTGAATTTAGGAATTACCTACCTCTTTATCAAACACAATGGGGCTTGCCAATATACATTTTTAGTTGCGTCTCAAAATATTTGTAATTCGTGGCTATACTTTTCATATAAAAATTTCGCAATTGTGAGCTTCCGTAAATTTATAGTCGCGACTAAAATTTCTTTTTAGTACGGAGCAATATGTATCTTCTTTTGCAGGATACGAGCCTTCAAATGAAGGCATTTTGTCCACCAATGCGGCTTGGTTATCTAACCTAATACCCACGTGTCTTTCACCTCGACTAGTGCCCTTACCCCAAGGCAGATCTGGCAAAACTCCGAGCTTACCCTATTCGTTCTCCATTAGTCCAAGTGTTCCATCTCATTTCTAATCTGCCAATTGATTTGTTGCCATTGACACCTCTCATAATTGCAGCTGTTGAAGCCGATAAGTTGAGCTCCCAAACAGTAATTTACTTATCCTAATTGACATATCATTCAGAAATTATTGTGCGTCCTCGTGATTTGTGTGGCGCGTCACACTAGCTTGCCGCACAACGCACTCGACAGCGAGCATTATAAACAAAACATGAACTCTGCCCAACAAATTATACGAGTACGAGTCCGATTACGAGCTGCGAGTACCTACATTCGTATACACAATGCGAACAAAGGATTCCTTTGCCACGATGCTTGTGCTTTGCGAGCACCCTTCACAATAATCGCCGCATATCGCATCGCAATCGGTTACAAAGAATGAAAAACAAAAAAAAAATCCCTTCAACCAATTGAAAGCAAATAAAAAAAAAATGCGCACCCATAAAAAACGAGTTCCTCTTCCATTCGGTCCAAGGATTCGCGCGCTCATGGTGTACTAGAAATCCACGTCAAATTTTGCTGAGTTTTCCTTTTTACTTTTTTTTTCGCTCGGCTCTGTTCAACAATTGTGTCGCACCAAAAGTGGGTGTGGTGGTCGTTTTTTTTTAAAGATTTCCGGACCTTCTTGTGTTACATCTTCGGAGAGCACTGCCAAAGGACAAAGAGGACTTCTATGCCTGGCTGTTTTTTTTTTGTGTGTAGCGTGCATGTGCAAGCACCTTTCCGAGGATACGCTGTAGAAATGTACATAACAAAAAAGGAATTCCGCCTTCCGTCTTCTACTGGAGAACAAAGGGATATTGCGCAATGCTGCGAAGGAAACCAAGATATCCAACAGAACACTGTGTATCCTTTGGTGGATTTGAATTGCAAAAGGTGTCTTGTCGCGCTCGGATTTCTTGAATTTCTATATAATATGCGAAATGCGACTTGGTCTGAGGGTGTGGCACACTGCAGTAGTACGCGAAAGGTGTTTAAATTTGTAGAGTACTTTCGACAATATTTGTAAGAGTATCCGTTAGATTGGTTGTCAATTGTTGCCGCACGTAGGCTATGACACGCAACGAATGGGTTAACAGTGATGTACAATTGTACAAGGGTGCGATTCTAACGGTGCGTGATACGAGTACCTATGCAAAAGGGTGGATGAATGTTGATCTGGGTTGTAAGAGCAGCTGGACCAACTTTCAGCTGAATTTTTCTTATGAAATGCCACAGCTTTAAACTGGACTGTTGGAGAAGGGAAATTGGAAATTTGCTAGAACTGACTTTAAGTAAGGCGATAGAAGACCATTTAAAAAAAAAAAACGAGTGTGCTTCAGACCACACGACTGAAGTAAAACTTCTTTGGCTCCATCTATAAATACATGTTTAGTTTTTACATTCTAATATATCAATTTTCTTCAATAATTTACTGGCTATGAGAGGAAGAGAGCAAGAAAATGGGCGCACTGCTCTCTCTTGCTCCTACAGTCAGGGTTGCCAGATTGGGCGCTTTGTCGTATTTTGGGCTATCTTAACGATAAAAATGAAAAAATGAGCGCCCAACACAATTTCGGGCTAAATATCGTTTTACAACTTGTGCGTTTATTTTGTTTGTTTTATTAGTTTACAAAACTAAAAACAAAAAAAAAATCTAAAAAAAACCCGCACTTTTAAAACTTGATAGCACTTTTGCAGTCAAGTGACATCGGACAGTCGTTCAACTTGCAGGCACATCAATTTATTTGGCAGGCCTTTTGATTTGACACAAGCCACAAAAGCCAAGTACCGATGATAGAAGTCAAATAAAATTCTGTTAAAATACCAAAGAAAAAATACTCAATGAATTGGGAATATTTTCAACGATATTTGGGCTTCTTTCTGGGCAACGGTTTTGGGCTAAATTTTTTTATGGTTTGGACGCTTAAAGCAAATTAAATTCTGACAACCCTGAGTATGATACAGACAATAGGCCACGGTTGCCACTTACAAAAAAAAAACTATTTTATTTGATTCTGCACAAAATTACCAGCTGCTAGAAGCCATGGGACCATTTACCTTTTTTATAACAAACCTTTAACAAATTACAGTTTTATATCTGTAATAAATGATATAATTAATTAACCTATCCATATCTCAATATAGTTATAAACAGAAACTACTTCGAAGTTCACCATCTGTCAAAAAAAGAAAATGAGTGCATTCTGTAATTTTTTCAATAGCGAATAAAACAGTTTTATATGAATGGTGATGAAGCATATGCGAATAATGTAATGAGTTCACTCAGAAGCAGTAAGGTAGCATTTAAATGATATCACCGAGTTCGCATTCTTGGTACATCTGCTCAAAAATTTACCATAACCAGATAAAAATTACCAAATTAGCAAAAATCAAAAAGCAAAAAAAAAAAAAAACAAGTTTGGTAAAGAATTACAAAAAGTGGCAACCTTGCTTGGATATATGAAACGTAACTGGCTATGAGAGAATGAAAAGAAACTGTGTACTGGCACCTCTCTCTGTTGCTCCTACAGTGTGATACAGAAAATAGGCCTGCACTGCAGTGATACCAGACTTTAGAGGCAGGTTATTCCACGGTAATACTCAAAATATCCCTTTTATGTTTACAAAATAAATAAATTTATTATTTTAAAAAATACTCGTGATTCATTCACAGATATGTCATTTTATGAAACAGTTTAGGAAAATAAAAAAAAGAAAATGAAAGCATTTAGATATTTTGAATGACTTTTTTCTAAACATGAAAACATTTAATTTGATCGTAGGTTTAATAATATTTGTATTCTTAATGAAGTGAGAAACTGGGAACAAAATTTGACCAAAAAGTAAAATCCCTTTCTTTTTGTACTATGAGGTCTGAAAAATCCCTTTGTCGCTTTTAGCTTATTATTAGTGAGAAAATCCCGCAAAAAGTGATAAATCCCCCGATCTGGTATCACTGCTGCACTGTATGATGTGTCTTAGATAATGAAACGTTACTGGCTGAGACAAAGAGAGAACGAAAATGTGTGCTCGCATCTATCTCTCTTGCCTCTACAGTAACATTCGAAACGAAACATAACTCTCTCTCTCTTTCTATCTCACTTACTTATATCTCCCTCTCAACTTCCGCTCGCAATTTCCGTAACGCTTTCGTGACGCTTACCCAGCTTACCTCCAAAGTCAAGCGTGCCTTAACAAGTATTACTTCAAAAAGCACTTCGGCATTACCTAGTTTGGTGGGTTATTTGCTTGCTTAAGTTCACCTAAGCTTCCGTTCAATCGAGTGCTCAGGTCCACTTGTGTATTGGCAGACACTGTGGTGCTATTTCATTATTAGTTCAATATAAAAGTAATTATAGGTGGCACCACATTAACTTAGTGAAATCCATCATCGAAGGCTTCATCATCCAGCAAATGGAAATCATGTTTAGAACTGAATTTTCTGTTGAACCTCAGCAAACCTCAACTTTCGGTTATTTATTTTTATTTTTTTAAATCCTAATCGCTCCTTTCTACACAGACCTACATCTTCATTTTGCCACAAACTTACCAAATCGTACTCGCTAATTACGGATCAATAATTCAGTTAGCATCGGGAGTACATTAACCTCGTTTGCACACAAAGGTCCTTTGCAAATGCCGCCCGGCATAAACTTCTTTCAACAGAGGAAGTATGTTTTTGGGACACAAAAACAAAAGAAACAGCAAAATAAAACAAAAAGGGAAACAAAACACAACAACGAGATCAAACTTAATGACCACTAATGACAAGGTTGACCCGGTCGACAGCGACTCAAATTATACGTCTATAGTTGAGTTCCACCCCATGGCGGGCGAAGTCTACCGTACAGGTATTTTGTCCAACAAAAACAGAAGCCACCACCAGCTCACAGAGTACACTCGTGTATACATGTAACCATACATAAACAGCAAGTGAAGGTCCAACGTGCATCTCATGGTCAATGATTTTGATGGTCAGTCAAAGTTTTTCACTTGGGACACTTACTTGAAGCACGTCCCATTGTTTAGACGTTTGCTTTGACAGTCGTCGTCAAACGGAATGTCGACAACATTGTTGTCTGTCTCATAAAAGTGTTTTGAATGGAAATCACAATATGATTTGAGTGAATTTTAATAGATGTTGGTATGGGCGATTTTTCACAAGAAAGATGAAAGCGAAAAGTTGGCAAGTAGAAGAAGTAGGTGGATGTAAACAGTCTATGGTGAGAGTTACCGAACGAACAAATTTTGACCTAAATGGTATTTAAAGCAAAAGACTCTGACTAATTCTAAGGCTAGGGTCCCTATAGATGGTGATAGTAGAACATTTCTTTAACTCTTTGGGGCCCATTACATCCAGTGCGGGCCTGTAGCAAATTTTACCAAGAGGCCCCTGGATTGCTTTTGGTTATAAAGTTTTTCGAACTAAAAAAAAAACAAAACTGTTACACACAAACTTTTCTGGATTTAAATTGGGCAAATTTATAGATAAAACAGCGGTTACCTCAATTCTAATGGTACTTCCCACATAAAATTTTCACACCAGTTTGATTTGTTTGAAAACGGCTCGAACGATTTCAACCAAAATCGAAATTTCAGCTTAAGTAGATGAGGTTAACATGACTGCAAACTCAGTTTTTTGCTAACAAAATCGAAAAATGGTAGGTAGGGGAAGGTCATGTACCTAGGTCCGGATTTTATAATTTTTTTTTTAAATTTTTTTCTATTGATGTCAACGTGTATTATATTGGATATTAAATATTGTGTGAATTTTTTCTTAATAACTTACCGTATGCCTGGAAAATCCTATTTTGCAATTCAACCTCAAACGGTCCGAGGTACATTCAGTGAATGTACCTTGGTCTGATAGTGTACGTACCTTGGACCGAAATATATTGTGTTCATTAATGTATATTAATTCTTTAAAAAAAATGCAATCCATTTATTGATTAATTAACAAAAAAAATATTAAAATTAAAGTATAAAGTAATAAGAATATAATAAGTAAATAAGGGAAAAAGTTAGAAAATTAAATTTTTTTTCTGGCAGCTGTGAGCACCTCCGAAATCGACCTAGCACTTTCGGCTTCGAAGTCATGATCATAAACTAAGTATTAAATAGACCGTCAGCTCCCGCGCACCTACCCGATTCCCCCCGCAAATTTTGAAAAGAAAATTCTTTCTTAAATTTCCTATCTGTGAATACGTGTGAAGCAAGAAAAAATTAAATTCTAAATGGCGGGAGGTGTAATAAAATACTGACACTTAGCAGTGTTCCTACATCGTGGGACCTCTACCTTTTTGAGGGAAATTCAATTTTTTCACAAACTTTCTGTGCGTCAAAGGAAAAAAAACATCAAAATTGTTGGAATATCAATAATCTGACAAAAAAACATTCAAACTACATTTCACCATGAATATCAACGCACTAAATGTACATAGAATGGAGATTTGCCTTTAGCAACAATTTCTAGTACCAAAAAATGATCATTATAATGTTAGGAAACTGCGATTTTTATATTGAAGATTAATTTTGTGTGATACTTTTGAAAGTATGTCTTTTTCATAAATAAATCGAGGTAATTTGAGTTTAGTGAAAAGAGTAAAATGAACACCCTTAGTGGGAAAAATAAAGACAGATTGCTAAGAACACTGACTGAGTGTTAGTGTATTTGGTGAGTTTCTGTCAGCTGATGGATGCGTTCTGAGAGTTTATATTCGTTGTTGTATTTCACCACGGAAACAGGTATTCTACCAAATGTAGAATAGCGAAGGTAATCAACATAAATAAATGAAAGAGTATAGTGTGAAAATTCATTCGTTGAAATAAAATAAAATATTTGTTTCCTATAAATATTATGTCTCTTTTCGTTTGTTGTTTTTGGCGAAAAATTATTTCAGCGGTGAATGTCGATGGATAAATTGCAACCAATATAAAGAGAAAAATTCATTAAGAATATTAAAATTTAAAATATGTTTCAGGGGAAAGATATAAACATTTCTGTTCGGGTATAATTTTTGAGTTATAGAGTTTAGTATCGACTTTAAATTTACGGAAGCTTAGAATTGCGAAAATTGTATTGAAAATAAAACCACTGTGAACTACTCGTAATAAGAGTCGAAAATAAAAATGTTTATTGGTAAGGCCCAATCTTTCCATGAAGATTCCGTTTATTAATGCAAAACAAATTAAATTTATTAGAAAATTTGAAACAAATGAAATTGTTAATTATGAAATTAAATTTGAAATAAAATGTCGAGAATATGAATAATGTGCATTTATAATAAAAAGAAAAAGTCTATACGACACAATCAACGAAAGTTTATTTTCTTTAAAATGTACGGGAAATGCCAAGTTATTGCAGAATCAAGATGAAATGTATGTGGTCTGTGTTCATAAACTAAAATTTAAATTTGAATAGAATTGTGGAATTTTTGGAGCATGGCTTGCACTTACCCCGGAAATGCACTTACCCCACATTACTTAGGTACTTATATCCCGAACAATATCTAATACTCAGTTTTCAGCCAACTAATTAGGCAATAGTATTTTTCAAATTAAACACTGCAATATTCGTATGCTTAATTTTACAAAAATTTAAATACCTAGTAAAAGTATTCCAAATAAGATCCCGTGCTTCGTTTTCCCCAAAAAAATCGAACAAATCATTTTTTTTAAATTATTTCTTAAGAATTGACTACCAAAAAGCCGAATAAAGGTATATTTTTGTAAAAATTTCAATCCCAAAATTCCAATAAAAATGCTATAACAGCTTTGCCAATCTTTTTTTTATCAAATAGGTACTTCCCAATTCTTCTTTTTTTTTAAATAATTCCAACCAATGTCAGCTTACATTCAGAAACTCCCACTTCGTTTGCACAGCACACACGTCCATCGGGATATTCAGATTATAACTGGTAATTCTAAAACAAATATCTGAGTTCTTACCTAATATATCTACATAACGATATCGGTCTATCACGAACCCTACTTCCAATCATTGACACCTTAAACCAGCGTCAATAATCTATTTTAGTCGAATACAAGACCATGCCCTAGCAGATCAGAAAACAAAAACTCCTGCTATACATGTGTCCCTGTACTCAAAAATCTTGTAAAGTGCAAGATCTTGCGAAATAATAGAGTACAGGCGCTTATAACAATTTTACCAGAACTTATGACGATTTCCTGTTACTGAGAGCTTCAAATTTTAAAAACCCACATTTGTATTTGATATTTACTGCTATACTAAGGTGACCATACTTTAGAATTCCAAATAATGAACAATAGAAAAAGAAACAGATTTTAACACAATATTTAAAAAAAAAAACTCAAATAATACCCATTTTTTAGTAGGTACTAGATTAGTTTGTTCGTTCAGCAAGTGAGGGCACGTAAGCATTTTCTTCAATGAAATTAAGCTTACTCATATGTAACATTAAAATTTTAAAATTAAAATCTAAATGTTTATATTTATAAACATGATGGTATAGGCTGATTTTTAATAACCCAGGAATGGTGTAAGTTGCAGGAAAAGATGTAACTCTAATTTAGGGTTGATACCAAAAACCATCGGCCATCGGCCAATGTATCTACATGGATGGGGTGGGTGGCCAAGGAGTCGTATTAAATCAAATAAGACTTCATATCCGGATAAATTGTCTGCCTCTGACCAAGGATGACTCAAAATGTTTGCTCTTTTCTTTGTTTTTCTTATCTTTCTTTTATTTGTACTGGGCTGTCGCCTGATCCAGCCCTTAGCCGAGCTTGTCTCATCAGCGAGATTTGTGACCTCTATATCCAGCACAGTTACAGGTTTTAAGAATTTAAAATAAATACAGAACACATAATGAACAACTTCTAAAATACAGAACATTTATGTGTTTTTGTACACAAAATAATTCGTAATGAACATCGTCATCAAATACAGAACTGTTCATTATTATAACGAACAGATGGTCACCGTAGCTATATCAGATGAATTACCCAAAAGTGGATTTTATTAAACACTTTTCCTATATTAAATGAAAAGTTTCTTTTATCTAGTATCGCTGCACAGATTTTTACCTACCCAATCCAAACCAACAAACCACACTTTTGATGAACAAGAAAACTTCGTTCGACACAGTCGTGCACTTTATTTTTTATTGAAGTTGAAATCGTCGTCGCGGACCGCTGTCTGTTGCCCTAGCACGGATGACCTAAAATTATTTTCTTTGGAAACCATTGATCCCGTGATATAAAGTTCAGACTCAGCCTCAGATACGAAGCTTAAAAAAAATAAAATAGTCGGCGCAACAGGTCCGTAGGGACCCTAGGCCTAGCTTCTTACAACCATTCATTTTGTGTGAGTTCATTTTTGGGACGAATGGTAGGGATCCGCAATTTTATACCGAGTCCAATAGGCTAATTGCGAAGCTCTTTCGTAATAGTTATTATTTCGGACATTTGTCAGACCTTGGTGAGAGGTGGCGCAGTGAAATAAAACCTTAAGTAGGAATGTGGGCTTTTCAGTATTCGAACCAGGGACCCCTCGCTTAGTAGTCCAACACACTATCCACTAAGCCATTGCGCCAACAGCTTATCACAGTTCTTCTTCTCTCAGTTCGTACCAATGGACAATGATTTTTAAAACTTCTAACTACATCACCTTTCCCCTCCGCCTTGGGTCGATTGAAAAAGCACCAAAGTCCGATTACTTTCCTACCGCACTGTCCACTCTCCTTCGCAACGTATTTATTCATCACAACACGATGCAACGCCATTTTTATCCACACATTCGTACATGGATTGTCCTCCATGCGCTTTGTCATCATTACGGTATGGTGTCCCTTTGCGACCACAGAACCACACAAATGTACATACCAACAATGCATATAGATTCTTGTTTCAAGTGCACGCGATCAAAACACCACCACTACAACTGTCGGCCATCAGCATTGAAATAAAAAGAAAAAATAGAAATTCAAAACACGCAAAACTACCAAACAACAAACCACAAAATGTGGTCGCTAGTTGCACCCCATGAACTAAGCCAAACCTTTGCCCAGGACAACAACACTCCGAACATAGTGTGTTTGCCGGAAAATGGGACTTGGCGTGCACATTCTCCCTACGCCACCACACCATCACCATATTGCGTGTTTTCGTCGGCGTATTTTGCAAAAACAATTATTTTCGAACCGCAATGCAAATCCACACACACGAGCTACTCGTATACACTCAAAAACTGTTGGACATAGGCCGTTCCCCCAAACTGCATAAATGGTTGCAGGGAGTCCACTCGTTCTCGAATCCAATGTCCGAGTCGAAATTATTTATCTCAAACATAATTAGGATAATCATTGATTTCGCATGAAATCGAAGTCGGACCAGTTCCGTTTTTGGCCAACCACAATTAAGTGGTGAAAGGAAAACAGCACCAGCACTCGGGCAATCGAAATGAGTTCCGAAATGAAAACGAAAGTGGTCAACTGTGGTCGGCAAATACATGCGGCTATGTCTATACTATGGCTTTTGGCTTAGTTAGGCGAAAGCATATAAGTGGTGGATGCCAAAGTTAATCGACATAAACAATCAAGCGTCGTCGGGCGGGAATAGTTTTTTTTTGTTTTCTGTTGGACATATACCAATATATATGTTATGTAGGTTCAAACGAAAAGGGATACGATGATGTAATTTATATAATTAGGCTCTTAGAAGTTTGCCCAGGGTTAACGGTGAATTTGACTTTGATGAAAGGCGAACGGATTTGCTGCATAAATTAGTTGTAAGTGACTGATTGGGGTGACCTTTGTACGCTGACGGTTAGAGCGACGTTTGGTCAGTCAAGCGGCTCATTTTTTGGGACCTTAAACGGGCAGACAACTGATTTAACTGTTATTTGGGAAAGCATTTTAGGCGAACATTTCAATAAGGGCCATAGCCATCTTCAAGATAGCTGTCATTAGCCTAGCTGTCTTTGGCTCGAAAAGGTCCTCAAGGACAGCAAGGCAAGAGGTTTTAAACATCTTTGCCAACTTATACCAGGTTCCCGCCATCGTAATTTAGCCAAAATGATTTATAAATCACGACAGGCGTAAAGTTCTACTTAAATACTTGTAGGCTACTTTTTTTAGGGCATAAACTGTCACTTAAGAGTTTATGTGACGCTATGAGTCGAATCTGCAAACGGCCCTAAGTGTTTTTGTGTGACATTTTTGTCAACTTTGACATTAGGTGTCCAACTTTCAATGTTGTAAATTCGTCCACTTCGGACAGACAGCTAATGTCGTACTGGCAAGTAGATGGAGAGAAGGATAAGAAAATATTGCGCGGTAGTAAGTCTCAATCTGAAAAATGTGTCAAACTCGAGGAACTTTAGGAGACCCTGCTATACTTAATGAATACATCGCACCGTACTGCCTGCTGGTTATACGAGATGGCTTTGTCACCTTATGGCTTTAATTTTAATTTAATTTTTTTGGCAGCCTAATTGGCCTTAATTTTTTATGAATGGAAAACTTTACTTACTTTACTTTTGGATTAAGTGTAGTCGATGTCTTAAAAATTGTTTAGTCGAGAAGATGATAGTTGATAGTTGATAGCCTGCCAAAATTGATGACCTTTCGGGTCCGATGTATGGCATTTTCCGTCACTCTTGCCAGAACATGCTCTCACATTCTTGACGGATATTGTCTTCGGATATTAAATTTGGGACTTGTAGACTTTTGACTTCAAAAAAAAACCCCACATAAAGAAGTCAGTTAAATCATGCCAAACAAATTATGTTCGCGACCCAAAAATGCAGACCTTAAAATTTTTGTTACGGCTCGTGTAGTATGCGCCGTTGATCCACACTCTTGGAACCATATGTTTCTCTAGTCCCAATTTATTCAGGAGAAAATCGTTGAACATGGCTCTGTTGGGTCCTCTGCGACATATTCAGCCACAGCTACAATAATGTCAACGGAACGGCTACTAAGGGGCCAACCAACCAAAGACCTGGCAGTTTCTCCTATTGTCCCATATTCCTCTAGGCGATCGGCTAAACGTCGTAGTGTTAGCCCAGTTGGTGTCGGACGACCGATCAACGCCGAAATTTACCCCACGCCAACTATACCCCAACCAATTACTTAGCAAACAATTTAATAAAAACGTGTCAAACACACACACCTGCATACATATTTCCTATTGTAACCGATGTTAAATCGAAAAAAAAAGAAATCGGCTGGGAAAAGAAATGATAAATTCAATTTGTTTGTTGAGGTCCTCATTTCAATCAAAAGGTATTACTTATTTAGATCTCCCTCCACAATTTCAAAAATATTTATATTTAATTTAATGAATTCACGAGTATTTTTTAAAATAATAAATTTATTTATTTATTTTGTAAACATTGGAATGAATGCAAAAACGACTCACATCAAATTTCTGTCATTTTTTTATGAAAAATCAAGAATAATGAGACTTGAAACCGAGATAAAGTTCAGTTGTCATTTTCAAATAATTCATAAGATATTTATTTAATGTTGAATATTATTTTTACTTTAATACCGAATGTAATTTTATGTTACTTTTTGTAATGTTTTAAAAATGTATGAGATGTACCTACATTTCTATTTTTGTATTATATACAAACGTATCTTAATATGTACGTACTGTTTGTTTTTGGAGAGAGTCTCAATAAACTAAACACCTCGAGCGTTCGGCTAAGACTGACTTACTTTATTCTTAAAAGTTCTTACAACTACAAAGCACTTAGATTCTAAGAGAGAAAGAGACACTGTTATGTAACTTACGTAGCTAATACATATATATAAATGTATTTATTTTTATAATAAAAAAGACTGAATTTAATGAAATACGTGATTTTTTTAATTCAATATTTCGTGGAATAAATGTGGAATTTTTTATATTTTGGCGAGGGATAAAAGGGATTTTTTGGGAATAACCGTTGGACAACCTGGTTCTTAAGTCTCGCATCACTGTGTCCCAGCTGAGTTCTGTCATTTAGAGTCGTCAGCGCACATTCAAAAAAAAAAAAAAATCATGAAGGAAGGTCTGCGCAATAAAAATAATAAGCTGGTAGTGAAAAGCTTAGGACCAACCAACCTGCCCTTAAACTGGTGTAAATCGATTAATCGGTAGTCGTCATCTGCTGTATTTACAACATTCCATTTTTAGTAATGGCATAGTTTCTACTTGTCAAATGTCAAATGTGTCAGCTACCGAAATAGCGGGTCATTCACAATAACACCTCTCATTGGAAAACGTTGCATTAAAATGTTCATTTTAATATGAATTTTCTGAACTCTAATCTCGAAAGATTAAAATCCAATCCAATCCCATCGAACCCGGTGTATATTCGATCACTATTTCAATCAAGAACTTATTACAATTTAGTTAAAGTTGACCTGACAATATAACATCTACTCTGATTTAATTTCAATACGAACTTATTAAAGCCGCCAACTTCAATACATTTGCATTTTGTTTTAATACAGGATCTGAACCAAAGTGATTAAATTTAAACATATCGGTATAACTGTTGAACCCAAATATATTATTTTGTCATATATTATGTTATTTTGAGCGTCCTCTTTATAGAGTGAAAGATATGGATAAAAATGTTTTAAATATTATTATATAAAAATACTAACAAGTGAAAGTCATGCTGAAAACGAGGTAACATTGATATCCAATGAGAATATTCTTCTTACAAGTAAATAACTTTAGTTTCAAAGTATTTTTTGTAGGAGTATAAATATAAAATTTGCTTTTCTTCTAAAGCTGTGAAGCGCAGAGATGTTCCTAGTGTGTCTGCTTTTGAAGATAAGCGCGGTCTAGAGATTCGAGTTCAATGCCTCAGAAATATAGCTGCTATTACTATCCAAAATGGAAGTAATTGACTGAATAATTAAATAAGATAATTCGGTTATAAATACATGAGTTCTCCTTCATTTAAATTTCTATATACCCACAAAAGGAAGCAGAGCGGCACTCTACAAGATTATTTTCAAAGGGGATAAAAGACTTGCTTACGCTTGACAATTTCCTATATGTATTGTAACAATTAAAATCAATAAAAATTAATAATAAAATAAAATATTTTCGGTGTTAAAATATATCCCATAAATATTTAAATCAAATCTAAAGGAGTATTAAAATATAATTCAAATTCAGCTTGTAGGCGATTCCTTTTCTTTTGCCTGAAGCTGTGAGTCTATTTAATACTTAGTTTATGGTGAGGACCCTGCTCAGAAATCGGAAGTCGGAAGTGGGAAGTGCTGTCAAAACTAAAAGCATAGCCTACTTGGATAGATATTCTGTTCACAACTCAGTCCTATGTGTATCAACATTTCGACGAAAATTATGCTGCTTCGAGTATTCCAAACCGTTTAAAAAATCAGAGCTCAAAAGTCTTATTAAAAACCAAATCAGACGGTACCGAAGGTTCATCCGACAAATACGTTCTACATATTTTGCACCTGATAGGATATACCAAGACGAGTGCCGTGTTGCACGTATTCTGGATGTTTGCTGGCAAACAACTCATGTAATTAGAGCCTTCTTAAGCCGGATTAGCGTAAAGCTTAGCATAATCCGCCTATAACACATTTTAAGCATTCACCTCGCTAGTCTTATGATTGGCGATGAATTTTCTATTCCACTCTCATGTGTATGATGCGCGTACACCTAACATCTGAACCATCCTCATTATCCAAACACTTCCCGAACTAAAAGCAGCCGTCGTTAAATGCCACAATTGGGGTTAATAATACAGCCAAGTGCCACAATGGAAATTCGCCATATCAACACAACATATGCTTCACTTAAACTCAACTCAACCGAAATCCCTGCTGAAAGGTCGACCTGGCCAATTATGATATTTTCATATGTCATTATGCGCACTGTCTGTCATATTGGCATTCTGATGACAAAAGGACTGAAGGACCCTCTCTATCGAAATCACAAGACCAATATCAACGCACTGCGAGTGCGACCAACGAACACTGTTGATTCCATTATTCCATTTGGCAAGGACAAAAAAAGGACAAAACCCACCCTACATACAGGAGATCGCACAAGGGCTTCGTTCGCTACATGTCCTAATCCGCTTAATCCGGTAGAAAATACATTTATACACATTCGAATTTCGAACCCCCATTGTCAGTGGTCACTCCTCCCAGCTCATCGGGAGTTGTTTTCTGTGTGTGGGAAAATGGGATTTATTCAAAACCAAACATAAAGAGGACTCAAGGATACTCTTGCTTTATCTAAAGTGTTCAATAAAAGCGTACATTCTTTTTTGTGTTTATTACAACAGGATACTGGCATTCTACTTGAAAGGAGATTAGGGAAATGTGCTCTTTTTTTGGACACTTGGCACTCGGAGGACACAATGGAAACGAGGGAACTGTGATGATTTGGGCGGAACAATGCTGGAAACAAATTTGCTCTTGTTTATGAGAGAAACAATGCAATTCTGTGTATCGCTTTGCAATTGACTGCGACTACAATTTTATCCAACTGGGAACCGGGATTGTTGGCCTACGACATTTTGGGCCTCGACTGCGGTATCTATCAGATGGAAACGTGACGTAAGCACCTTCATCTTCCCAAATCAGCCGCTTAAGCCGACTCGAATTTGTGCGCCAAACCGACTCTACCTAATTCATTTCTAGCACCAACAGCGCACACATCATGTGCGGGTGGACCAAAACTGAATGAGCAGTTGGTGCGTCACATGTACGACAACCAGCAGATCCAAAGTCAGTCTACTATGCGAACATCTTAATGTCCGTCATCGTCCCCTTCTGGTACGTGGTACTTATTTCTATTAATCTAGCTCTAGATACAATGTTGCCGCGCGACGCTGGCTGGCTGGCTATGATGTTGTGTTCGCACCAGCTCGACATGAAGATGACCCCTTCATGTAACGTTTTCAAGCTGTTTGAACGCCTCACGTACTACTGGTGTTCTGCGTGCCCCCGATCGAGTATATAAATGCGAACCCGCTCCATCACCCCCTCGACAGGCTTGCTGTTTGGTCCGCAGTCCAGATGTGTATACGTACGCGCTCGTCAGCGTCGTAAATCCCAGCCCAGATAGATATTATATTCATAAGTAAGTTAAGTGTTTAAGAGGAAGAAGAAATTAAGTTCAATTTGAGTCAATCACTGCTCTGAATCCCACTTTGGCAGAGCATTTGACAGACAAAAACACAACGTCGAGAACAGGGGCAGACAATGCGCGCGATGTGATAATGATACGAGTACATGCCTCGAACTCGAAGTCGATGCGTTGTGTCATGCTTACTGTGCGAAGAGATATAATCTAAAACAAATGCAATTAGTTTAACCTTTAGACGCGAGATCTTTAATTAAGCCGCGCATACATTGGCCGCACTCGGGCGCTGGTTCCGCATTTGGTGCGCTTCGACTTATTGAGATGTGCATCTAGAGGGGGTCTATTAACAGATCCGCACCCCGTTGGGAGCGAAATTCGAAAAGCAGTTCCCTTTCTATCGATCGATTAACCTTTGCGCAGTATACGAGTAGTCGCAGTTAGCACCTCGATCGTCGAGATAGTCGATGTGATTCGCAATCGATTGAACCGAATTAATTAGGAACACAGCTGGAGAGCCGGTAGATTCTTTGGAACTTGAAAATGAAAAATACATGAGCATTGTGAAATGAAATCGCTCGAATCCGCTGCGGATGCTCTGCGAATTAGTCAGCGAGAAAAGCTGCTGCTTAGAAGTCCACTCACGTGAAGTTGCAGTTAATTAATTTGTCTTCCATAACAACTGATGACTGAATCGGATTACATTAGTAATGGGATTTCCAATTAAGTTATGACTGTAGCAAGGCATTCTCAATAGTTCGTTTCGAACAAACTCTTATGGAATTCTATAAAATGAAATGGAATGTGTGGGCCATCTAGGTCCAAGGTTAAACCCCTCTTAGTTGGTAAGGTTGGCACACACCGTCGGCTATAATCGCTTCCAAAGCAACCACTTTGAATTTTAAGGGAATCCCCAATTCCCATAGAGGGCTGACTTTCTGTGCATGTAGCCTCCCCCTGGGGCGTGAAATCTAGGTCAACTATACTCACATGCTTCTCTTTCGTTCCGCTCTAACGGGGTGAACGATACACGGTGCTTTCGATCACCATCCTAAATCACGATCAAAAATATTCTTTGATCGGCTGGATTTTTGTATATTTTTTTTATTTAATAAGTTTCTTACCAAACAAAAAAAATAAAGTAAAAGTGTTATCATCGGCCAGGCCGATGTTTTGATACCCTCCACTGCATACCAGTCATGCAAAACTGGTTTTGTATGGGAGGTACCACAAGTACTTAACCGACATAGCTCATTTTTAATACCAACCTGACGACGAAAAAAAGAAGTCCTTTCACAAAACTTGATTCGCCTAGGTTGATTTCTTTGGACGCTATCGTGTTTTCATCAGACAGTCAGACAGTCGGACAGACAGTCGGACAGACAGTCGGACAGTCGGACAGACAGACAGACAGACAGACAGACAGACAGACAGACAGACAGACAGACAGACAGACAGACAGACAGACAGACAGACAGACAGACAGACAGACAGACAGACAGACAGACAGACAGACAGACAGACAGACAGACAGTCGGACAGACAGTCGGACAGTCGGACAGACAGACAGACGGACATAGCTAAATCTATTCAGAATGTGATCCTGATTCGGAATATACATACTTTATGAGGTCTCCGGTGACTCAAATGACTACAAATGTAATGACAAGGTGAATATACCTTCCTGTGGAAAGTATTAAAAGGTACTCTGGGAGTGCCGACAGAAGTTAAAACTGAAGAATTATGTGTCTTTTTTTGAATTGTCTGAAAATATTTTATTGTGTAGAAATACTTTTAAATGAAGTGTTTTTTTATTCACTATTATAAAAAAACTACTAAAAAAAAACTAATGCCGTGTTCCCACCAAACTGAAATAGCAAGATTTCGATGAACTTTTACCGAAACCTTGTAAGTCGTTCCCACCGAGTTGAAGTGAGTTCAAAAGTCATAAGCTGTCAATTTTAAAGTGGCTGGCAAAACAGCTGTTTGTTGACTCAACATAATAGTTTTGGAAAGCGGCAAATGTAAAGGAGAAGAAGTGCTGATACCAGGAATTCCAATGATTTCAACCGATTTACCCCTCGATTTCAAGCGATTACAGTTTCCAGTGCGTCTTGCTTTCGCCATAACCATCAATAAGGCTCAAGGCCAATCGCTGAGTGTTGCTGGTTTGAACTTAAAAAATTCCTGTTTTTCGCACGGCCAATTATATGTTGCTTGCTCTAGACTTGGAACGCCAAAAAATCTTTATGTTTACACATCTACCGAAAAAAAACTCAAAATATTGTTTATCCGCTAGCATTAAGATAAAGAAGTTAATAAATAAACAAAATTTTCTTTTTTTTGCAAACACACTTATTTCATTTTATTAGCGTAGTAGCACACGCAGGGTATGCGCTAGTCTTTAATAAAAACAAATGACATTTAAAAAATGTATAAATATATCTCTTGAAAATATTACTTCTCGCTTTACTTCTTTTTTGATTGTCACCATTGATTTGGCGTTTAATATTTTGACATCCAATAATGAACATAAAATAAACCAAAGTTCACGCTGCAGGCTTGTTCGGTTTTATAACCTCTCACGGACGGATGAACTCAGAGGGGCTTCAAAAAGGTTTCGCTGAAATCCCTAGATTTCGGAACCCTAAAAAATGTATGGAAAAACCTCAAAGGTTTTTACGAAACCTTTGCAGTTTTGTTTGGTGGGAACGAGGCAAGACTTTTTCATACCCCTTACACAACATTTAATAAGCAAAGGCTTTAAGGTTTTTTTTTGATATGTAACCTCGGTCTTAAAACTCTGCCCATTTTCCGAACACTTTATCTGTCATTCTTTAAAAATAATTAAAGTCCACCTCCAGTAAGTGGAATGAAATTGGAAACAAATTTGAAAACTGTTTGTTGTACAAATAAAAATTGTTTTAATTTATTTTTCTATATTTGCGTTCAGTTTTTGATTTATTGTTCCACTTTATAAAAAAAAAATAGTTTTGGCATTCTTTTATTGAAAAATGCATTTTTTTTTTTTCAAGTTACGCATTTTTTCGCTAAAAGTGGTTGGCATCGCGAACGCTGGTGTCGGAACCAAAGATAATGGAATACAGAGATAGGGGAGAGTGGGGCACCTTTGAACGTGGGGTAGCTTTGAACAGGACTAATAAAATCTTATTAAAAAAATATTTCAGATCGTAAACTAAATTTTTATCCTGGCAATATTATTCTTTTTAAACGTCAACGGCTTTCGGTCATCTTTTCTCAGTAGTCGCTTGAAACTAGCTCGTGTTGAATGTTTTTATGCTGCATTTCCAACTTTTTTTTTCCTTTGTAAGAGTATATACAAATTTTTTGGTGAGCTTTTTTTATATGTGAAAAATATTTTTCGAAGGCGAAGGTTCATTTAGAACCAAATTAAGCTGCGTTTTTCTTATATATGAGTACAAACAAATTATTAAAGCTAAATTGTTCGTGACAACAAACATTGGGGCAGGTTTGAACATATTCAAAATGATGACTTTTGCTTTTGACTTCTCTAAATTTCAGTTAGGTTAATGAGGCTACTCCTCGTTTATGTATAAACTCGTTTGTTTCGTTATATTTATATGTATATAAATAAAGTTATCTGTGAATTCTAGTTTGTTACCTATTTTAAGTTTTTTTTTTGTTTATGTTATACATTAATGGCCCCGTGCAAAAACAACCTAAGTGCACTTTGTATAGTTTTGAGTTATGTATACATTCAGAATCCCAAAATCGTGCATTTATTTTTTAAATTTTGTTCATGCAAAGAACCAAACACCTTTAAAACAGACCCAAAATTGTAATTAGGATAACATCTAAAGCGATCGCTAATCTTTTATTCAAAAAACGTCGAACAGCTCTTATGAAAAATAGTAAAAATGCACTTAGTATATTCTTGCACTGGACCATCGATATGTTTTTACCTCATTTATGAATTCTAGTTTATTTATTTTAAGATTTTTGTATCTCTAATTTAAAAATCAAAACTAATTTATAATTTAAATAAATTAATTTAATTAATTTAATTTAAAAATCAAAACTAGTTTATAATTTAAATAAAGTGTAAAGTCTTGTTTCAGGTTAATATTTTATTATAAAAACTGTCGTTCAAAGGTGCCCCAGCCTAGTTTAAAGCTGCCCCACATGTGGTGCCTTAACAAAAACCAAACAAATTCAATACCAAACACAAAACAATTGAACAGCGCGATGCCCACAAAAGCAAAAGGAATGCAGCAACATGCTTTTTTCAAGCTCACATGAATTCGCATAAAAATTACGAAAACAACAATGTAAACAAATGGGTTTTCGGACGTATGAAATATATGCATCTCTTTTATTCATTCATCTCTGGTCGGAACATTGGTGTCGCGAGTTCAATGGTTTTTTTCCCATCTAAAAAATGTCCAATGCGCCTAAAGAAGTTTTCACTTTTCAAGTGACGCATTTTTCCGTCAAAAGTGGTTGGCAACGCGAGCACTGGTGTCGGAACATTGTTCTCGCAAGTTCAATGTTTTTCCCCATCTCAAAATGCAAAACGCGCCTAAAGAAATAAAAATGGTATAGGCAGCGTCATCACAAACTGCTTTAACGGTCAGTGGTATGAAAATTACGTGGGCTTAGTCAGCTTTAGCCGGCTTAAGCTAGCGTCGAAAAATGCAAGAAAATCCACTTATACAACTGGTTGACATGAACGACTAGCCCTATTATGTCAATTTTTTTTTATATTAACGGTAATCACTCCTTATAGCTTAAGCTGGATTACTGTGAGGTGATTTCCCTTTCTACGTCGGTGCGTGACATTTTTAATACCTACTGCAAAAACTGATTGATGCTTTGTAAGTGTAATTGAAGACGAAATGCAATTGTACCCCTTTATCTCCTCCCTAGAAGCTTTCAAGAGGTAACCGTATGCGTATGCCGATGGTGTCAGTAAACCAATGCCATGGTGTAACAATGTACACCAATTGCTGTTTGAAGGTCCCATTCCAAAGCTACTTTGGGCGGACGATCGAGGTGCTGCACCCAAGTCTTCGCCAACATCTGTGACAAGGCCTGCTCATACAATATGTTCACTGACTACTGCTGTAGGCGATATGTATCCGTTCAACTATTTCTGTTTCCCCAATTCCAATGAGCAATGAATCTCAATGGCGACCGATAACTCTTGTGTATACTTTCATCAATTACCGGTGAGCAAAAATTTCCATTGTGCGTTAGGGTGAACCATTAATCTCGATTACCCAAGCTCGCGCAGCCCCTGCCCTACCGGCAGCCGCTCGCCCAAACAAATCCGCTGACATTTGTACGCACACATAACACGACGATAAAGAAATTCATGAGATTCTAGATCGTTTTCCACACATCTACATGTACAGCTGCTGCTGCTCGAGAGAACTGCTTGGCTTGCTTGTGCCGGGCTACAGTGCGCTGCTAGCTCCAACTGCGATTCTATTGAATATGTGAATCCGCTTCCGATCGCAGAGCTGTGTACTGTGTTGCCACTTGCGCAATTGCTTTGTGTAATGTTTTATTTATGTCCACTGTCAGTGGAATTTTAATACAATTTTCCGGACCCCGGCCATTCTGCGAGCCCCACAGCCCACTGATGATGAAATGCGGAAATTTTCCAAACTCATGTATAATTCGAAGGACATTTGTGCGACCGACAACAACCACGGTCGCATTGACACCTTCGGCGAATCCTTTTGGGATGCGGATTGTGTGCTCGTGTTCAACTGAGATGTCGTTCGCTGCCGCTCCCCTGGGAGGAGGGCAATCGACCCCAAAATAGAGCGCGCGCGCAACAATCTATCTGTGCGCTGTCTCGTTATTTAGTTGTCACCTCAGGTGCCGGTGCGGACGGTGCTTGGCGTTTGAGCCGGCTGATCGTGTTGTTATATTGTATAGCGCCGATATTTGCGTTGTTGTAGAGATTCCTGGCGACACGCTTCACAGACGAGCTCTTCGTTTGTTGCTGCGCCCATCCAATCGCATTGTAGACGCTCCTTGGGCTATGGGAAAGTTTGCGCAATTCTATTTATTAATATGAATTCAACTGGAGTTGCCTTGCAAATTAAGCGTCTCTTGGGTTTCGGGAATTGGACTCTTTATCTTTAAATGAATTGAATGCAAATATATGAGAGTGGGCACTTTGAGGGTGAGGATCTACACGGTTGGTGTGGAGTTTGCCTCCGAGTTTGTGTGACATATTTTTCTTTCATGCATCGACTTTTACTGACAATGGGATTCAAGGCCATCGATGAACCTGTCCTGTCAGGTATCCATATCGACTGTGACAGTGTCTCACAACGACAGAAGGTCCATTCACAATTTCGGAGGTTCTCCCATTAATTGTCAGAGAGAACTATCTTTGCAATGAAACTTGAAAAGTTCTTTTGAAAATGGGCTTGAATCCAACACGATTTTAATCAACAGGCAACATTGATCATGTGAGGGAGGAGTTCTGGAGAACCGCACAATCGAACGGCTGAAAATCTCAACTGTTAACTCAACTTTGAAGGTTAGAGATCATAAATCAGATGGTCCTTTCGATTTATTTTCCCAAACAGCTGCCTCGCTATTGCAAAGGCTGTTTCAAGTAGGCACCCCAATTTAAACAATTTATTTTCAAATTGTTCAAGGCTCAATAAGCTTGGCAAGATTTTTGAAGCCCTCGATTGGCGCTCTCGAAATCATCCATCCTGTATAGGACCTAAAGTAGCTTTGTCCAGTAAAATGGGCTCTTCTGCCCTCTACAATTCTCAGCAATATCCCTAGGCTCCGGCACGGCACCCTAAATAGCTCAACGTCAAACTTCTACATCTCCAAGAGAGATGAAGGGCAGGCTAGAGCTCGTTTTTAATTATAAGAGGACGATTCCAAGAGCTTGATAGCTGCCGAGCTTTCTTAAAAATGCGGAAATCTTTAGCCAAGATTTGGTCTTCCTCAATCGGCAATAATTCCACCTCATCCCTGAAAATAAAAGCCTTGCATATTTGATAAAAATGAGGCTTGATTCAGCAAATTTTTTGTCAATATTCGTCCAACAAAATGTTTCTATCAAATTTACAAAATTTTAATAAGTTTTATCTTGTCTTAAAACTTTTGTTGTGATGATAAAAAAATTGTTGTGTTAACAAATATCGTTTGTTTGTGCGTATACAAAAAATTTGTTAATTTAATCATAATTTTATTAATTTTACAAAAGAGATTTCCCAATTGCTGTTTTGTCAAATCAACATTTAACAGTTGCTTTTACAAAAGAATTTATCAATTTGGTTTTTGTCTTTTTGTCAAATTAACAAAAAAAAAATGTTAAAAATCAGTGACCACAAGGCAAAACCGCTTAAGTCTGTTTTTCTCATTGTTCAGGAGAGCAGTTTAAAGTGGTTTTACTCTATTGACTCTAGTGACTTTTAGCTGTTGTTTTTTTTTTGTAAATTTTGGCCACTTTTTTAAAGATATAAAGCTGAAAAAAAATTTACAAAATAGATTTGAATACGCTGAATCTAATGGCATCAAAATCTCAATTTCGTCTAAAGCTGACTTTAGCGGTTATGGTTTGTGACCACTGAAATATTGAATTAGTTTTTCAATTTCGCTGATGTATTTTGTTAAATTTATTTGCTGATTGTACAGAAATAATTTCTCAGTACTGCTGTTGTGTTTTTTTCAATCTATAAATAGATTGTTGGTTACATAGCAAAATTTTGTGAGCTCCAGCATTTTAATTTGTTGATTCAACAGCAGAATTATTGAATGAATAGAAATAATCTGTCAATTCTTTATTTTGTCGATAATGATTAATACTCACTCGCAGTGGTCCTTTAACTTAATTTTAAAGGTACGAAATAAGTATTTATCTAAATAAAGAAATTATACCTACAATTGGAAAATAAATTAGGTATTATAAGAATGATGCGCAAAACAAATAAATTTAATAAATAGATTTATTAAAAAAAGTAATTATACAAGTTGAATTAAATTCATTTTACTTATTTAAGTCGAAATAAAATTTACACTCCCAATGGAACTTCCTTATATGCATATAGAGAAACATGTTTCCAAAAGTTTTGGCGTTTTGTAAGCGAAAAGCTTCCCGATTGATTTCACAATGTAAAAAAATTTTCACAATTTTTATTTGGTACGTAGAAAAGTAAGATGGACTTTCTTTTATAATTTATTAAACTAACATAAATAAATCATATTTTATTTTGTAATGTATTAGAAGTAGTCTAAATTAAGATTGTAAACTTATAAGGCGAAATAAGTAATAATAATAAATAAATATATAAGTAAATATATCTTTTTCAGGCAAATACTTTTTTTTAACACAAAAGGTGTTTAGCTGATAAAAATTCAATCAATTTTCAGAAGGATTAACAATACAATAGTCACAAGATAAATAATAATTTCTTGTGTGTAGCGAACAACTGCACTGCAAGAAAAAAATGTCGAGTCGAGCCGCCAGGATGTGCACAACTTGGTCTAATTTGGCTGGACATGCACTTAAAGCCATTTTATTGCAATAACTTCTTTCCATGTGCGGCTTTCTTTTATTAAAATTAATTAATTACGTTTACTTTATTTAAAATTTTTTATTCATTTTTACCGGTTACATTTAAACACACTGTGTTTTTATTGGTTTAACGCGTGTGTTATCATTTCTACAAAATTTATGTCATAGTATCTACAAACATTTTTTCCTATTCAACAAAATGTTTCTAATATTGACTATCTGTTTTTTTTTTTTTTGGCTAACAAAGGTATTGCATAAGTAATTTTGTCATTTTCAGAAATACTTAATTAATTCAACAATAAAATTTATCATGAGGACCTTGCATCAAAAGGGGATCAAGTCCATATTTTTAGCCTAACACAAATAAGCCTTTTCACAAGTAACAACAAAAAAAGCAATCTTTTGGTGCATAAGCGAAGCAGTTGCGACTCAAAATAAGGGCGTTATAGCAAAATATGTATCTGCCACTCTAGTGCATTTGGTGCAAAAAGGCGGCACGTTTTTTTTTTGATTTCCCACAAAAAGTTAAATTTGGACTTGCCCCCCTTTTGATGCAATATCGATTTACGAAACTGAAAATTGTGTTTCACCTTTTGGCGGGCAACATTCTGACCCAATTATTTCTCAACGAATTTTGTTGCTATTATTTGATATTCTTTACAAACTAAATTAAGTTTAGCGGTGATTCTACAGGAAGTTTGGTATGTATCGTCATTTAAATTCGAATGTTCAATACGTGTCGATAAAAAATAAGTGAAAAATTTAAAAAATTATTAAAAAATACTTGGTGTTGTTTCCTGAAGCTAAAAAGTTTACTGGTAAGTAGTAAAGAAAGTATTATTTTTGTTTATCAAGGTTGTTTATGTTTCTTCGATAAATATCTTTGTCCTCTACTGACCATTTAATGCATCCCGACTAAAGGCGGGTAATCCACGTGACGTGAGGTTTTGTGCACCTGTATACATTGCGCATTTTCTGGTAGAAACTATTTATTTGATTCGGAGAAAGCTTTCATATTTGCATGAATTTCGTTTTTGTCATTCATGGATTGCTATATATTTATGTATTATCTGTTAACTGAAAGCATTTTTGCGGTTTTTGGTTGCGGAAATGTGTGATGAAATGGGAAATGAGTTGAAGAAGGTGGTTAATTTTCAGAATTGAACTAAGAGGCAGGTTTCATCTAAATATTAAAAATGAGTGACGAACAGATCGAAGAAATGATAAACTCAATTCCTACGGATTCTAAGTCTGTAAATGATAGAGACTCCATTGGCGATTTCGATGATGAGAACAACGTAGATGATCCAGATTATCGCGCATCACAAGAAGATGAAGAAGAAATTGACGATTATGTCGCTGAATTTGAAAGATCTTCGTCTTCCACTTTTCTAAGAACTGCTTTAAATCTCAATGACATTGTTATACCAGCAGGTGAGTTCATACCGAATTCTTCCTTGATTAAAGAACAACAACATGGGGTACATTTTCTAGAAGATGAGACGTCATCTCAGGGAGATATAACTTTAATTTCATCGCCTTCTCCAATTGAACATCCGCTCCTAAAAGGTGAACGTAAAAAACGTCCTCGTTCACCACCATTAGAAGAGAAAGAGGGGGAACCGGATGTACCGCTGAATGACGGTGGATCTCCGTCAAGCTTAGTAGAAATTTATCCAAAATGTGCAGAATTCAGTAATATAAAATGGCGGAGAAAACAAAGGCAACTTCATAGGATCGAGGTGGTATTTCGTGGAGATGCCAGATGCCCTGAACGGTTTTTTGAATTCAAAACACCATTTCAGTGTTTTGAATACTTAGAATAAACGCAAACTGTTGCGGACTTTAAGAACCATATCTTATATTTTGACAACTTTTATACATCGCTTCCACTCATTGTTTATATGGAGGAGTACATGGACACCGCTTTTGGTGTAGACATATCGTCGGTCCTATGGAACGATACAAAAAAATGTTGGGCTGGTACCAACATAATGTTGGTTTTCAACCATTCCAAACAGTAAACCCACTGGCCTGACCTGAAAAAATACCGCGATACGATCGAAAACCTAGATGATAGAAGTTTGATGGCCACGCATTATAAGAGAATACAATTGCCAAATGGGGGTCTAGATCTTATGGACGGTCTAATAGGAAGATACCACATCCGCCTTAAGCCAAAAAGCGCTTCGCTTAAATTGTGTTATTCATAAAAATTAAAAAATGTCCTGCTAGAGAGGTTAATCTGACAAAGTAATGATTTATCCGTTTGAGAAAATACCGTTCAAATTACTAAAACTTAAGTTGTATTTATAAATTTAACTCATCACTACGAGAATTTTTTTTCAGTTCAACAGAACTAATTATGTTGAAATTTTACAATCGAATTGTTTGTTGTTAGGTTTTGAATTTAAAGTAGTATCTTACCCATAAAGAAATTTTGACTTAAAAAAAATGTGGCTTTGTTATTCTTAACGCGATTTTATTTATTTTATTTATTTTATTTATTTTATTTATTTTATTCATTTTATTTATTTTATTTATTTTATTTATTTTATTTATTTTATTTATTTTATTTATTTTATTTATTTTATTTATTTTATTTATTTTATTTATTTTATTTATTTTATTTATTTTATTTATTTTATTTATTTTATTTATTTTATTTATTTTATTTATTTTATTTATTTTATTTATTTTATTTATTTTATTTATTTTATTTATTTTATTTATTTTATTTATTTTATTTATTTTATTTATTTTATTTATTTTATTTATTTTATTTATTTTATTTATTTTATTTATTTTATTTATTTTATTTATTTTATTTATTTTATTTATTTTATTTATTTTATTTATTTTATTTATTTTATTTATTTTATTTATCTCGGTCTAAAATCATAGTAGATTTTGAGAAGAAAAAAACTCCCCTATAATGTATTCAGGCGTATTCTCCACTTTGCCCTACAGTTGGCCCGCATCTAAAATTGTCAAGTGAATCTGCCAGCAAAGAATCCTCCATATAGTCAAAACGCGCCACACATCACCGGGGGAACAAAAGGTCTTAAATTAACCGAATTAAAATAAATATGTTGCATCAATTACTGTCGTTTAGCAGAGGCACTCTTGCCGCGCTTCTTAAGCCGACTCTTCTGCTCCTGCGTTAAGAACCGATCAGCGAGGCCATAACACAAAGTGGAGGAAGATGAATCGACCTCGCACATAAAAAAACGAATTCGTCGTCGTCGGCCCCAGCAATAGAACCAGTAGCCAGTGACAGCACACATACCCGTGACGTTTTATTTCCCAGCTCCTGGACTGCGTGTATATATATGTCTCCCTCTCTTGGGCGCACATGGGAGCGTTTTACTGCGGCGACGATCACAAATTGGCTATGAGGCCTGATTTATGACGACGATCCGAAGCCGGCCGGTACTCACGACGATGCACAGCATAAAGAGCCAGCGGTACAGGTCAGCTCGCTCCCCCATACATTGGACGCTGAACGTATTGCTACTTGAATTGGATTTGGATTGCGTAAGCGGGCAGATACTCTTGTAGACGTTTGATTGGGTGCGAGGGGTCATTTTGACCCCCAAGGGGGTCAATTCCATCTGAAGCGATACGAATTAATTTTTTGGCGGTGTGTTGTTGAAACAATTTACTTGACCCCAACGGACTATGTATTCTTGCCGAAGTAGGGGCGCGACCATGGCGTTTTGTTTCGAGTTTAACCTCGGAGCACATTTGATGGATACGAGTAGATAATATGGAGCGGAATTAACGAAGACAATTCAATTAGAATCGTTTGTTTTCACAGTGGTTTGACGACTGCTGTCCAATTGTTGTTAAGCGACTGTGCGAAGAAGTCAAACCGATTGTGAACGTACGGGGAGGGATGCAGGGTGGACAGATGGGTGATTCTTTGGAGATCTGCCGAAAGTTGTCTGTGGTATAACATGACGGACCTTTCTTTGAGTTTTGGAACTCAGTTTTGGAACTCGGAGCCCATCTCCGTGGTATATAGTATGGCTCAGTGAGAATTACAAAAGTTATCCCTGGATATGAGGAAGATTTCTTAATTGAATATTTTCCAAACCTACAGCTTTTACAAGGGCTGCCTCGACGCCATCAAAGGGCATGGACTTTCAATGCTCTTGCCAAAAGAATCTTCGCGTCTTAGTCTCTATAGAAGATCGAAAATCCTTTCAAACACCAAGCTTTATGACAGAGAGCTCAGTCTGGACAACTAAGAAAGTGAAGAACGGACTTCGTCTCCCCTTTGATTTCAGATAAAGCTTCGCGGGCAATGTCGCGCTCGAATTTCTTGCATAACATGCGAGGTTTTTTATTAATTTTTTCTGAAGCAGTATTGTCGTTTGAAAAGCTCGTTATATTTTAATTTATGTCAAATCCGGTGGGAGGACAACAGTCTTTATGAGCGCGATTCGTCTAGGGGCTTGTTGCCAATTGGTATTTTAAAAGAACCGTCTTTGCCGCTTCTATTTCAGTGGAAACCTTCCTTCAGCATGTACAAAGGCTGCCAAAAGCTTTTGGTTGAGTTTAAACAGCTTCTTTGAAAACGTAGGCTCAGTATGGTCCTGATTGTTGCTATGAAGTTATGAATAAATAAGAATAAGAACCAGTTCAAGATGATGCTAAGTAATGACCCGTAAAATATCACATTTTGAAAGGAGGCAATTATCTGCCCATGACCTGATGCATTGACCTTCGAGAACTACATCGGAGAGGTGGAGCGTGGAGGTATACTCCAAAAATTCTTGAACGAGTTTGGTTGAGGCTATAGCGACCTCCTTAACCTCTTGCTTCGGCGCTTCTATCACCATCCTCTGCGTAGGCTTCTATACTCCGCGGGTATTTATTGTTAGGATCGGCGTAGGCGTTCATTATGAGGTCTTTTATGGAGTTTAAAGCTTCCAAGATCCCACAGGCGGTCTTAAAACTTAAGCCATCACCGCTAGTGCAGTTTTGTAAAATAACCTTGGCTTGAGTGATCCTTTCCTAAAGTCAAGCAATTTTTAATAATTCAGACAACCTAATTCCCTTCTGAAGTCCGAATTTATATGCATTTTGGAGCAGCCTGCACCTATTTCCACGAATATCCCTGGTGAGAGACATTCGACTTGGACGCTTATATAGGTTTCAAAAGGTCACTCAGCTAAATGCTATACCTTCCACAGTTACTCTTGTTTCCCAGCTGAGAAAATGTCTGCATTGTGCTTATGTAAAGGCCTTCTAAGCGTTGAATGCCATTGAAGATTCCAATTCGGGCACATCCTTCCGCCTCTTTGCTGTGTTCGTCATATGCAATAATTATACTCACTCCCCAGATATCCATTAGTCCCGCAGAGCGTTCTAAAAACGTTACCACCACACCATGCGCTCTCTCTCTCTCATACCACATGCGACTCCTGTCAGGCGGAAGACAATCCGCACAGTTCCATTACGTAATGCGCACTTTGTGTGGATTTTAATTTTCACTTTGCAAAGCCACTGATGTGTGAAGTAGGGATGCTGCGCACTTATACTCACTCTCGTCGTTTGCATCAGCAGCGCACCATCAAGGATGATGTGTTGCCCGTTCCACATACACTCGCAGCTCGTATCTCCCGCTGAGAGTGCGAATATCTACACAATTCGACTGAGCAAGAGTCCTCTAATGGAGTTGGCATTGAGTGGCCATCAAGCGCATCTCTCGAGGAGTGACATAATCCCATCCCAAAGTTCTGAATGCGGGATGCGCTGATGCGCTTTTTGATACTTCACTCTGATGGTGCGGTTTTTGGCATTTCTATATAATGCAGGTAATGCATCTCCTCAGTGTGCAGTGTGCGCCCTTCAGATACTTCCGCAATGAGTGCAATCCAAGGCAGAGTGCGCCTTTGCGTAGGCTGCAACCCAGTTTTCTCTGCCGAAATGGAGTGGCTTTAATGGAATTCAACGGAGCACCCTTGAGCCAAGCTATAGAAGTACCAAATGGAATGATCGTTCTCAGCACTTTTCAGTTGCAGATACTCAAACCCCAAACTGTATCACATATTGTCGATGGAAATGCGAGAAAAAACCGAAATAGTTGACATACGATCGGTCGAATTGAATGCGTGTACCTACCTTTGTTCGCTCTGTGCTCCCCGATATCTACGTCCAGGTTGCTGCACTATATGGGAGACAGCAAGCCCGCTTCGGGATAAATTCGCGAAATATTTTCAAAGAGAAATATCTGGTTGGTGCGCCGTGAGATCCACAAAGCCCATCTCCATAAAGTGTATGCACACTGGCTGGCGGTGATTGCAATTCACTGGCGATGCCAAAGGGATTCTCCCGCGCATCAAGGAGAGGAATTTCGTTCTCGTAAAAAGGCCAAATTCCATATGTGACTTTACTTTCCAATATCGTCGTCAAAATACGAAATTGGTTAACCCCGTGAGTTGGGATACTGCTGTAAAATAAAAAATAAAAACTACAAAATAAAAAAGAAGACGACAAGTCAGACAATACCAGACGACGGAGGACGACAAGAAGACAGCAAAGAACAACGATCCACACCAGCGGCAGCACCACCATCGTCATCGTCAGCAGCAGCGGCAGCGCACTCATCAGGAATGATGGACGACGTGTCGTTGACGACCTGATCAAAATGGAGCATCTGCGCGGTTTCAGGTGCGTTGCTGGATTCGCTTGCATTTTTCAAGATTGGGTGACGACGGGGAACGTTACTTCGTCGATTTACTGCCACAAACAGGAGCGGAGTGAGGTACTGTAGAGCGATTTGAAGACCTATTTCGATGTCCAGATGATAGCTCTATAGGTGCGGGTGGGTAGTATCTCAGGATCCATTTTAAGTTGTGGCTTATGAATGTTTAAAACTAGAGACAAATCATACTGAAACCCCCAACTCGTAATCCTCTTTCCCCCTGGCCCTCTATTTTTTTTTTTTCAAATTCGCCCTTTTGTTTTCTCATCGCTGTTATGTCAAATAAGAATTCATGTGACATGCAAAAACATACAAAAAATACAAAAATAAATGCTGCCACCCGCGGCCAACCATGGGGAAATGTACTAGAGTTCGGGAATACCACATTTTTACATTACTGAATGCCATTTGTAAGTTATTATACACAGTAAGTGAATATGAATACCCTTTGTATATAATAACTTACAAATGGCATTCAGTAATTTAAAAATGTGGTATTCCCGAACAATAGAAATAATCATTTTAAGTATCCTGGCTAAATTTTTCGAGCTCACAATGGCATAATTTTGCATACAAAATTGCATATTGTGACCTAGAAAATATTAAGTGTGAAGGTTAAAAATAATTATTAGCAAGGCTCTTAATCTCATAATTTTATGCAGCTCGAAAATTCATAAATTTCTGCGGTTCTCGGAAATATCATTGCTTAAATCTCGTAAATCGACCGTCGGTTGTCGAACTCAGCTGTTTAAATTATTTCCAAATTATACCGAAATTCCTAAAGTAAGCGAGAAGAAAAAATTTATTAATTTCTTGCAGAAATCGGCAGTAAACGAGTTATTTATATTGGAAGTATAAAAAAAAATGTAGAAACAAACAAACAACTGATGACTGTTGGTCAAAGTTTGACATTTGTGATTTGCGCAACTGTCCGCTGTTGACTTCCGAACCTAAATCGTCGCGAAAAATTATGAGGTATGCGTAAACTCTTCTTGTTCGTTTACGAGGTGGTAAATTTCTGCAGTTTATGCGGCTTTTACGCGTTCAAGTGAATACCCTTATTTTTCAGAGGCGAATAATTTGATTTATTCGCTTAATAAAACTATCTAAAGGAGATATTCTGTATGAATATTTTAAGCAAATGTAGACTTACTCCTAAACTAAAACATTTGACACTCCGGGAGTGCCGACAGAAGTGAAAACTTTAACAATATAACGTGTGTATTTTTTGAATCGTCTGGAAATATTTTATTGCATAGAAATACTTTTAAATTAAATGATTTTTTATTCATTATTATAAACAAATACTACAAAAAAAGCTAACTAAGGCTTTTTCATGCCTAAGGAATATTTTCATTAGCTAAGGCTTGTTTTTTTTTCAAAACGGCATTATTTTTGAATATTTGTATTGAATTTTTTTTTGATTCAACATACTGACTTTTTAATTTTTTAAATATTCTTAAAAAATCATTGCCAAATAAAAAAATTATGTGTTACTTCGGTCTAAAAGAATGTGTTTCCACCTTCAAACTCTGTCCATTTTGCGAACACTCTATCATTCATTCCAATTAATTCCAGCTTCCACTTTCAGTATGTGAAATGAAATTGATAACAAATATGAAAGCTGTTTGTTGTATAATTAAAAATTGTTTTTGTTTATTATGTTAAATTTGTACTTGGTTTTTGATTTATTGTTCCACAAAAAAAAAAAACATATTTTAAGAATTATATATTTGAAAAAAGCATCTTTTTTTTAAGTTAGGCATTTTTTCGTCAAAACTGGTTGGCAACGCGAACACTGGTGTCGGAACATTATTAACAGAATCAATGGTTTTATCCCTTCTCAAAAATGCCCAACGCGCATAAAGAAGATTTCACTTCAAAAATATTATCCACATGTGACGTGACCAACAATTTCAAAATAAACGGATATTCTATAAATATAGCTTGTAGGCAAGTAACGGCAAATCTGCCGAAGTTGGTGGTATCCGTTTGGTTTGTCTATGTACAAAACTTTAGCAACACTACGCAAACTCCTTTCTAACAGACCCACTCCAATCCTAAGCGCTGTGGCGGATTAGCCACGTAGCAAAAGTAGCAAATGCAACGGGCCCGCGCATTTTAGGGCCCCACGCACCAACGCTTTCTGATTGTAAAATATTATTTAATTAGATCGAAGCGTGAGAATATTTTTTCAAATCAATGTAGGTATAAGTATTCTACCACGAAAGAGTTAATTCAAAATCTCCAAGTATAATTTAAACTTTTAGTAAATTTTTAAGAGTGAGCGCTGGTCACACCACAAATTATGTTTTGCACCGCACTAAAAAAAATTTGGTAATTTTGGAAAACTAGCAGGGGAATTTTTAAATACTTTCATCGAGGTAGTCGTAATAAACAGACCAATTTAAAATTGATGATATTTACGTTTGGAAGATAAAAGTCGTGTCGTAACTGTGTTGAGTGGGTATGGTTTTCTTTCAACCGACTTTAGTATTCAGTTATCTCTTAAGGGCTAGTACGGACCTGTTCCGGAACGAAATTTTCCGGTGGTCTCCAAATGGACAGCGATACGTCTGCGAAAAGGCAGCGGCAAATAATTTGTGGAGAGTTGAATCAGCTGATACACAAGTAGCAGTATTACCAGCCAGCGTTACCGAAAGTACTCACATAGGAGTATTTCACATTCATACTCTTATTTTTTTAAAGTCTTAAAATATCTTATACTTGCAGCAAAGTGTAATTTCAACATTAATAAATTTAATTTAATTCAAATTTAATGGAATTTCCCTCTTATCAGTTTTTTTTTTGTTTCTTCTTAACTGATTTTTTTTTAATGATTTTTGTTTAAATAAAAATAAATATGTTTGTTCTAATATTTTTTTTTAAATACTCCCCTTTTCTGGCTGCAGTACTCCCTAATAATATTTGATTCCGGCAACGCTGTTACCAGAACTCTCTAATTATATTTGATTTGGCTACTAGAACTTTTCACTGGCTCCTTAAAATTGTCATTTGGGATTTATCCTAATTTTCATTTTAAAGTTTGGCGATTTTTAAGCTCCGTAGGAATTTATTAAATGAATACTTCTATTGCGAATGTACTCTTTTCGAACTAAAACTTTCTAAGTAATTATGTAGTTTTCGATTGAGTTTTTCAGATTTCTGCTGCCAAATCGAATTGAATCCGAATTCTGTTTATTCTTTTGTGTATTGAGTTGCTCGCAAAAAAACACTTTTTTCTTGCACTGGACATCCATTGCAATTGATTTTCACACATTTATACAAACCCATTTCTAAATAATTTAATATTAAGACTCGTTTCCATAGGCGTTTATTTTTTTTAACATTGAAAAATGGAAACTAGAAAAGTCTCTCAATTATGAGTATGTGTGTGTTGTTGTTTTTTTTAATATAATATTGTCGCCTTTAAAAACAATGTAATCAGAATAATTGTGCCTAAAGAATTGCAAAAAATGTGCACTTTTTGTGTTTGGCTATTTTTGGCTCCAAGATTTTTGAAATTTTCCTACATATCTCTCATAAATCCTGGTAACACTGCAGTTTAAATGTCAAATTTTCGCAAGCAAATAATGTCCCGGACAATAAACGTGAGTGAAAAGGGAGTGGATAATTGTACCAAGCAGTCTACTACAACTATCCACTTTTCCGATATCATTTCGCAGCAGTTGCGTACTGCAAAACAAAAAGGAGAGCGAAATTTTTCGTTCATGATTTCGTCGTGACATTTTTCTGTCCGTACATGTCCGTACCAGCCTTAAGAATATACCAAAAAGAGGAGTGTTTTTACTGAATAAGGGAAAGGGAATAACTGCGCATTAGGTAAGTTATTTGAATAAGCTAATTTTTACATACTCCAATTGATATTATTATTACATATCACTAACTATTACATTTCACTTATTATTACATTTCATCTGAAAGATCTGACCGTATATAATAGCCAGCGTTATAATCGTAAAACAGTAATCATGACAAAAATCAAATCAACTTCATAAAGTCGCATGGAAAAGTTTTAATGCTAACGTTAAAAATCACGTCGTAGATCCGTTACTGTTCAAATACTATGAAGTCGCGATTGTCAAAGTTAAAATATACAGATTACATGTAACGTGACCACAATGGACCGCTCCGCTGTAAGAGGCGGTAAAAATCGGTTACTCCGTATAGGTGTAAGATAAGATGTAGAACCAGACTTGTGAGCGTCCTTAGCTAACTGGTAATGGAGGCACACATCTTCCAAATCACTCCAGCGATAAGAAAACAGTTTATTTGTATAGAATATCGTTACCAGAAGTCGTAGATTCATACTCTTGCACCTATAGGGTTTTTCTACTGCCCCCGTCCCACCAACATCCGAGACTTGGGCCGTCTTGAGAAAGATTTTCAAATTAGACTTTTGGATGCGGCATAAAATTGTAAGTCCTTTCCACTTGCCGATAAAAAAAGAGGATTGGTCTAGTGTCCCAAACGGAGCAGTTGCGCCAACTATTTATCTGTTACTCAGATCAAATGTCTCGACATATAGCTGTGGCTTTGTCAAACTTTTACATCTTACAACCTTAGATGTAAATCAAACAAAAAATGATGAAAGCTCGCAACTTAAGCACGTTCTGAGTCTGAATGATCGATAATGCCGACCATCAGGAGAATTAAAGTGAATGCCAGAATGCACTTTGTCTTTCTAGAAAGTATACGGGCTTCAATCATCGCCAAGTCTTAAAAATGTTGATTACAGACAAGAGACAAGAGATAAGACCGCAAGTCCAAGTGTCACAAAATACTGGTCTTGTCAATCCGACTTGGTAAACTTATAAGCACGAGTGGTTTACACGCAAAAATAGCAGCACTCTGCCTGAACTGACAACAGAAGTCTTACATGAGCCCCAAAAGGAGAAGGACTCCTTTGACAGAAACCTTACGTGAGCTGCTCTCGGAATAACACGGTAAAAATTCGCGAATGTTCAGGGTCAGCAGCTCCTTGGATGACAATATTTGATAAAGACTTGGGCAAGACGCCTCAGGCCTCAGAGTCAAATTTCAAAGAAAAAGAATTACGCTCAAAAACATATGTACACAAGAACGTACGAACAACAATTTGGCTAGAAAAAGGACACAAAATCTTACTCCACTTTCGCTTGGCTTACTCCACTGTTTTTTTTGAAAAAGTCTTTGCAAATCTTGAAAAAAGTTGGCGCGAATTTTTCAAAATAACTTTATAGATTTTTCAAAAACTAAATATTATTAACTTTAATAATTTGATACATTATTTAAATATCTTGATTTAGATTTTTCAAACACTAAATATTATTAACTTTGATAATTTCATTCATTATTTAAATATCTAGATTTAGATTTAATTTTTTCTTAAATTTATAAAGTTAATTTGAAAAATTCGCGTGAATTTTTTTGTTATGAATAACCATTTTGACAGCAGATTTGTGATCATTTTGGTTTGCTCTTCACCTTCAAGAAGAGTCCTTTCATTATAAGTAGCCATAGACTAAGGATATACAGCCTTAGCTCCTCTATACAATAAGACATCAAGATTGGGCTTTGGGTATTGATAGAACAAACCGCGGCCGACATTTATGACCATAAAAATACTCAAGTAGTAATGGCTTAAAATTAAAATAGTCTTTCAAAAAAAGTTGATACCATAGTCAGTTGATGATTTTTTTTTTAACATATTTGTGTTGGCCTAATGAGCGAAGGGTCTCAAGTTCGATCCCCGGAAAAATATAAATTACATCTTATGGTTTTTTTTTTACGTGTATAACTGTCATGAATGATCTTCCCAATTTCCATTCGTACTCGTCATACAGTTACAGGTCCTTTTCATTCGTCCGAAACTAAAAAGACAATTTACGCAAAACGAATTGATATGAGAATCTCGGACTAGGATACACTTCCAATTTCCAACTATTTATTTGCTATTTAATGTTTAAGTTCTCTATTCTAGAAACACACCATACATTCTTTAAACTCTAAGGCTACCTTATCAGTGGTCCCAGGCTGTTTTCCCCTTTTTTATCAGCAAAGGCAATAAATTTCCCCTAAATTCGAAAAAAAATTCCCTTGTTTTTCCCCTAAGCGAAATTTATATTTATTTATATATAAAAACAATTAAAAAAATACGTTGTTTTATAACTGTCTTTATTTACAAACTATAACATTGAAAATATGCATATTAGACATCAGGTTGCTAATTCTATAAAAACCCAAAATAAAATTGAGAGAATCGAGTGAATTCATTCAGATACAAAAAAAAATCTTCCGCAGCCGTTCGATGGGCTGTTTTTTTTTTCATATTTAGTATAAAAATTTCATTCTGAGTAATTTCTAATGGAAATGCGTTTTAATTTTATTTCTATGCAATTTAATGTGGTATTTAATTGGGTGCTCTCAGAGCACTGTTTTTACCCTAAAAACACTTTTTATGTTCGCTGGCGCAGTGGCTTAGTGGTTAGTGTGTTGGACTACTAAGCGAGGGGTCCCAGGTTCGAATCCCGAGAAAAACCCAAATTCCAACTTAAGGTTTTTTCACTGCGCCACCTCTCGCGAACGTCTGACAAACATCCGAGAGTATAACTGTCATGAAAGAGCTTCTCAATTGGCCGTTTGGACTCGGCATAAAATTGTAGATCCCTTCCATTCGTCCCAAAAATAAAAAACTCACACAAGACGAATGGTTGTGAGAAGCTAGGCTTGGGTCCATACGGACCTGTTGCGCCAATTATTATTATTATTATGTTCGTTTGGTACAAAAAAAAAAAACAATCTTTTCAGATTTCAGAGCACTTTTGAGAATCTGGATTTTTCCTCAGATTTACCAATTCAAGGATGTTTGAATTTGATAACTAGTGGAGTTCGTTTAAGTTTTCGTGAAATTTTTCAACTGCAATGAATCGCATTGCATCGGGTGGATCTATTTTTGATAATTATTTATGTACAAATGTTTAGAAATCAATCTGGGCGCAAATTTAGAATGTGTTAATATAAAATGTAAACAGTGAATGCAAAAAGCTTAGAAAAGTGTCGAACACATATCCGAACCGCACTAATATCAACACAAGAAAGAGCAAGTGACGTTTTTATATTCGATTAGCCACATGAAATCTAAAATCTGAGAGCGAATCTGAAGAAGCTCAATCAAAAATCACATAAGTTTCAAAGAGATTTTTTAATTTGTTCCCCTTTTTTTTAAACTTTCCCTCGTTTTCCCCTTTTTCATTCAAAAAGAGCCTAATTTGGCGCTTTTCCCCTCAATCTGGGACCACTGTACCTTCCGTAATTTCTGCTATGTCTTTGATAATGACGGGATACACTGAAACCACTTGGTTGTTTATCAGCGTCTATGGTACCTACGTGGACGTGACAGCGCATTGGACAGTGGTTCACCTGAAAGATCTCTTTCGAAAAATGACTCTTCAATATTCGGTCCCGTCTATCTGCGCATGATGCTTACGCTTTTGAAAAGTTGCTTTGATCCGGGTCACAGACAGCCGATCGAAATGTGTTGTTCGAAGCCAATTTCATTCGACGAATGACAATGAGCTCCCACACAACACCCAACCGAACTTTTATTTATGCAAGGTGACGCAAAATGAACCACCCTATCGGAAGATGTTATAATTTTTGCAAATATGTCAATCACATTTGACATTTGTGAACTAGACAGCTGCAGCATAAAACAGACAAGCAATGGAGCGCTATACTCCGCAAGATTAAACCTTTCCCGGCCACGTATAATCTCCGCTGCAATGGAGCGCTTTGCTTCGTGCGTGGATTTATTAATTGATATTGTGAAAGAAGCGTTTCTTGGCCGCTTAATCTCCCGTTTTGGCATGGCCAGCAAGATCGCCCGATTTAACCATCCCAGACTTCTTGCTTTGGGGCTACTTGAAGTCTCGGGTTTATGACAACTAGCCAATCACAGCCCTTAAGGAAAATATTCGATAGGAATGCGAACATTTATCTCCGGAAATCTTGCTGAAAGTCATTGAAAATGCAATAAAACGGCCACAAATGCGTATCAACACTGGCGGCAGCCACTTGACGGATATCATCTTCTCCACTTAACAGGAAAAATTGTAAAGGCCCAAATAAATATTTCCATCACTCAAAATTCTTTTTTTATATTTAGAACGTAATTCAAAAATAAATTTGAATGATTCATTTTGCCCCATCCTCTATATTCTCCTTAAAGAGAACATCTTCACTTACCACACAGCAAAGCTGAGCGCTCTCTTGCAAAGCCTGGCCCGCACGAAATCCCTTTTACCAAATTCGATTACCCCGACCATTCGCGAACGAAATGACAAAAATAAAACATCAAGATCACTCGTCAGAGATAGAGGCAAAAACGACAAATTAAAATCGGTCCCCGATCGGCTACTGTGCATTTCAATTCCTACATATGCCCCGACTGGACTGGATGAAAATTCCTCAATGCTCTCCTGCCACCGAAATCGAATCCAATATCCAACCCAACGAAGGAGAAGGAGTATATCTGTGTGGGTACACCGCTGCACCGATATACCGTCCGTCGAACAACAATCGCGCGAGATTTATATGGGCATTGTTCTGCGAGATGCGACACGATCTCGAATGATATATTCTGAGAGATATGTCAAAATCTAGTGTTAAAAATGAATTAATTTGTTGACAAGTCTTCGCTAGAGGTTTCTCTTTTTGTGGCGGCCAAGATTTATGATCACCAAACGGACACAGGGACACGTTCAGCAGGCCCCCTCATTGAAGTGCAAATCGATGCGTGTACTGCGAGTTGTCATACAAATCCTGTATGGCGTTGGGTGTGTGTGTATTTTTTTTTTTGTTTGTTCGCTGTCGGTTTAGTGAAAGGCATTGTGAGACGGAAAAAAATGAGTTGATCCGTTTTTTTTTTGCATCAAACATAGAGTGAACTGTAGGCGCAAGAGCACGCGCCTTTATATGTGGTAATTCGAAACTGCTAATTAGCTTAAAGGATATTTCTGCTGTTTGTTGTAGGCAGTTACACTCGACCGGAGGGTATATAATTTTTAATGGTAGGCTTGCGAGGCAACGCTAAACTGATTTGCCATTGTTGATAAATCGTGAATCTATTGAGCGACTATATTTCAGTGCTCTAATTCGGGCACGTGGCAGGCAGTTGCAGTTTTAAATTAGCGGTGCTGTTGTGAAAAGTCTGCCTCAAAGGTGTTAGTTTCAATTGTGAGAAGAGAGTTGCCATGGCCCGATTTAATAAATTGAATGGAAATTATTTCTTTCTTCTTTAGGGGCGGCATAAGGGGATGTGTTTGTGTATAGTTGTCCAGGCCTCTTCTGTGCTGGATTTGAATGGGGGAAATTCGCTGAGAGTCGATTGGAACAAACACCTTGACCGGAGAGGATTTAAAAATGCATATCTTCGGAAGGAAGTAAGTTAAAAATAGTGTTCCAAATAATTGTGCACTGTTGGATTTTCATTGTCGAGTCTTTCATGCGGAAGAACTCTTCACTTGGAACGGGCACTGCCACATTTTGAATGTAAGAAGCGCAACGTGAATTTTTGTTCCCCGTTTTCGTCTGTCCAATCGTAAGACCAGCGTACTTGCATCTGATTCTGGGTGTACAAAAGCCCTCAAGAAGGTACTTGACAGGCGGTATAGCTGCAGCCACTTCCGAGTCCTCAAGTCATCCAAGAATAAAACTTCAGTCATGGACGGCTTGTATTAATTAAGGGGCCCTCAACCTCTGCCTGAGACACTGCAGCCTTCCATTATCTGCGATTCCGGGCACGCTGCTTCCTGTTATCCAGACTTAGCGCTCAGGCAACTGCAATGGCTCGACATTTGAAACGGATAGTCGGTCTTTTTTTTATGTAATTCCATGCCCTGATGGCTGACACTGCGACCTGAAAGATCTATTGTATCAATGGGGAGATGTTATTCTAAGAGACGTGTGAACTCCCTGATGAAGGCCAATAAGTCCTCAGTAGCAGAGTTCATTAGATCTACCGGTGTACGAGTCTCTCTATTAAAGACACGTTTTCTTTACCAATGAAAAGCCGGGCAGTCACAGAAGATGTGTTCAGAGGATTCGACATCCTCCAGACAGAATCTACAGTCTGTATCCGGACAAAGGTTCATTTTGTTGAGGTGGTATCTTAGGCTACAGTGTCCTGTGAGGAAGCCCACTAGCTTTCTTATGTTATCCTTACTGAGTTTAAGGATTTTCTTGTAGGAGTAGGGCTTGATTAATCACTTGGATTGTCTTAGACCAGGGGCATTTTCCCAGAGGTTAAGACGAAGTTGCTGTTCCCGGTACGGAGCAGAACATATCCAAGTTTGGGATTTGGTTTAGTATTTTCAGATGTCCCATGTATTCATCTGATTTAAACTTATATTCGAGCTGCAGTTTAATGGCGCATCTAGCAGCCGTCTTCATAATGAAGAAGTGCAGGGGTGGGAGCCCAACAATGGCCTCAAGTGCTGTTGTTGGGCAAGTGCGCATTGCACCTGTAATGCCGAGACAGGCAATCCGTTGAAGCTTCTGAAGCTTGTTTGCCGTGGTTCGTTCAAGTACTTTCGGCCATCAGACGATTGCCGCGTACGAGATATTGGGTCTTACCATCATTGTGTATAACCGGTGTATCATTCTGGGTTTAAGACCTCAAGTTCTGCCGTACATACTCCTACAGGCCCACATGGCTTTAGTGGCACGCTCTGTGGCAGACTTGATGTGTAAATTCCAGTTCAGTTTCTTATAAAGGATAATTCCGAGATATTTTACTTCGCTGGAGTAGTTTAACGTAGTTCCATTAAGGACACCTTCCACTTCGGTCAGAACAAGACGGAAAGTTGAGGTCGCTATTAAAGACGTATATAGGGTTGCCAGATTAAAAAATACGAAAAGGGGGACATCGTGAGTTTTCTAGGGGGACAAGTGTTCAATTAAGGGGACAATATTTTTTTTATTTTTGAACACCAGAGTCAAAAAAATGTGAAATAAAAATAAGTTTCATAAGATAAATAGGTGGCGCAACAGGCGGTAGACACCCTAGGCCTAGCTTCTCGCAACCATTCGTTTATGTGAGTTTCTATTTTTGGGAAGAATGGAAATTATGTGCCTACATATACGTAGGTACATAATTTTACTTTATTTCTACATATTAGGAAAAACGCATCAAAATTATTTATGTACATATGTACTTTATTTAAGAGAAACAAAATAAAATAAAAAGTAAATAAATAAGTATTCAACTAAAAAAAATGAATGAGAAACAAAAACAACAAAAACAACAAAAATAAATAATAATTCACTAAAAACGAATAAGAAACAAAAGTAATATAAATAATTAACTTATAAAAAGTAAACGATTTATTCGTATTTGTCACTTGACTTTACCTTTTTCAATAAATTATCATTTTGAATAATAAATTTATAAGATTCCTTACAACTCAGCTTATAATTTTGTTTCACCATTAATTCATTTTCTACGGATTCTACTAACAAACGATTTCTATCCTTACGCCAAGCGTTAAACATCAAACTGAAAATTCTTTCAGTTTGAGCATTTTAATGTGGAATAGAAAAAATTAAGTTGATGATTCTTTCAAAATTCGGAGCATTACATGCTGTTAGCAAAAGTCTCCACTTTAATTCAAAAGAATCTTCTTTTTTACCCATCACATTAAAACTTTCCTTTAAAGTTATGTATTCTTGGAAAAGATTATCTTCATTAATATTAGCAATACGGAAAGAAGAAACAATTTCTAAGAAATCTCTGAAGGCAGGAAATGTAGTCAATTTTAAAATTTTTAATTTTTTAAGGTAGTCATACTCTGGAAAGAATCGAGTTTCAATATACTTTATTAAGTTTTCTAAAAAGGCTTTAGCTGTTTTTATAAAAATAGTAACTTGTTGACAGTTATGACAAGATTTGATTTTTTGATTAGCGATTGAGCCATAAAATTTTTCAGATATTCTTGTTTTTAATGACGATCTCAATTGATCTATCATTTCATACAATTCAACAATTAAGGGGCCTTCGGATTCTAATTTACGGATAACATCATTAACTTCAGAACCAATGCTTGAAAATAGTCCTAGATATGCTTCCGCCATATCATTTTCCAAAAACTTTTTTAACAAAGGTGAACACATCTCATTCTCTAAAAAGTATTCTTTAATAGGTTCGAACCCTTTGTAAAATCTTTCGACGGCAGGTATTAAAGACAGCCACCGAGTGGGTACATGTCTTAAAAGTTCATTGTACTCAACATCGCAAAATTCGTATATTTGAATCAACTTTTGTCGCCGTTTTGTGTGTGAGGAAAATTCATTAAAAATTTTAATAATTACAACCTCAATGTCAAAAACCAGAAAGCTGGAAGCTTTTTTAACAGCATTGTGCAAAATATGACAGATACAACCTATTTTTATAATATTTGGACTTAACTCTTTCAGTTCAGTGAACACACTTTGTTTAATACCGAAATTCACACTAGCGTTGTCTGCACAATAACTAACTATATTTTTAGGTAGGATATTTGATTCACGAAGATGGTCAACGATGCTTTTTGAAATTTCTTTTGATGTTTCACCGGGTAAATCATAAAATCTAAATAATTTCGTTTCGATTCCATTTTCTTTAGTATGGTATTGGATAATCAGAGGAAACATTTTAATATTCCCTTTGTTTGATGCATCCGTAGCAATTGAGAATGGGTGATCTTTTGACAACAATTCGGCGATTGAGTTTTGCGATTCTTTTGCAAGAATTTTTCCTATTTTTTGGCATTTTATGCGACCGCAAGTAAACTGGTCTACGAAAATAAATAATCAGGTAAACTGAATTGAAAACGGATTCTACATTTGCTATTACAAATTACATACTTGCAATTTTGGAGTCTGCGAATATTGTTGGGAAAAGAGAACTTGTGCATGCTGCTGAAATGTAACTGTGTGCATGAAGTATTGTGTGGTATGCGAATGTAGCTTCTGCTGCAATGTTTTTTTTTTGATCTTGCGACAACACTTCAGTAACAGGTGGTTCCAGTTTATTAAAAAAGTTTTTTATTTTTTCACGACTGTCGAGACTAGCATTGGTCTGGTGCTTCGAATACTTTTCATGTTTTTTCACGTCGTACAAACCACCATTTATTATTTTAAAACTGGAATTGTAAATTAAGCACGCTGCATATTCAGTACCATCTTTACTTTTTTGCAACCACTCGAAACTTTTTTCCCAACACTGGTTATATGAACGCTTTCTTTTTTTGTTGGTTTTTTCTTTGGGTTCGGACATTTTACTAAACTAAATTTTGGTTTCAAAACAAAAGCTGACAGCGAGACAGATAATAGTACAAAACAAAAACGTACAGGAGAACAACTTTAGCACGTGGAGTGAGAAGTGAGATGTAGTTCGTAGGTGGATGCATTCAGCTTTGAAAGTTTTCTTGCACTTCAAATGGATGTGTTCACAGAGAATCTTGTTAAAAATATTAAAAGGAAGTATTTTCAAAGTTTTCAATTGAATGTTTTCTTTTATTGAATTTTGACTTAATAAGGGGGACAGTGGTTTGTATTAGGGGGGACAAACAGCATTTTTGTATGAAAAAGGGGGACGTCTGGCATCCCTAGACGTATACAAGACTTAAACTAGTCAGCTAAGAAGTCATAAAAAAACCTCCGCTACGGAGTTTCTGAAAACATCAAGTCCCTGAGGGCAACCGCAGTAGATGTATGAGTGTCTTAAAAAAGGAAGCCCACTTGAACCTAATGCGCTCAAAAGATCTCGTGCTACATGGTAATGCAAGGAGCAAAGCTTGCAGCTGCAGCTGGATACTAAAAGTGTGGCAAGAAGTAATGCGGCGTGGTATATTACATCTTGCGTTAGCTCTGATGATTTCTTTTTAGATATCAATGTGGGAGGAGGATTCAAGGGAGATATTGAATAAAAACGATTTAGAGATTAAAAAGATTTAGCAAAGTTAGATATTAGTAAACGTGGAACAGTTTTCTGTAAGCCTATCGTTGCGTGTCGCTCTTCGTGGCTGCTGGTCAACTCTGTTGCTTGTCTCTCTTCTTCTTGTCTTAATAAATAGAATGATGATGACGATGACCAAATATGGTAATGTACAAATTGCATTAGAAAGAACGGTTGATTATTGTTGAACGTTTGTTGTTTGCTGTGACGGACTTAGGTTAAAGCTGATAGGCACACTTTGCCTAAATCAATGCTTCTTAAAATAGCTATAAGTCGCCTAGTGCTGCTGGAACATATGTATGGTGCAGAGAAAAAGATGCTTCGTAGGGGGGAGCGGGGCTAAATGAAACATTTTCGACCACATCTGAAGCTGCCCTACGATTTTGCAAATGATTGAGCCAAACCTACGTATTTTAAAACAGACAGAAATATTTAAGCTATAAAATTCATCAAAAACGACCAATAAAGTATGCCGAGATGTCAAAATATTGCCTTTTTCTTGAAAAAAAAAAAACAAACTTGTGTCATATGTTTTTAAGAAAATTTATTAAGAAAAGCCTAAAAAAAACAAAATCTCAATTCACTCACGCAGAGAAAAGCCTGTGTAAAATTTAATTTTGGTGTGGGCAAAACCCCCATTTATTTGGCTTATTACAAGCTATTACAGTCAAGGGCGGATCCAGGGGGGGGGGGGCACAGGGGCACGTGCCCCCCAGAGAGCACTGCATTATTACTGCTTGCTCATTCCATTATCAAAACAACACAGACACTTCGTCTATTTGCGAAAATAAAAGTCACTTTTCTAACAAACGATGGAAATCAAGACGAAAAATTACCCAAATCTATGTCTGCATATGCTAGAACCTAGAAATATATGTGAATCTTGGGGCGCGTGCATGAAATTTCTAGCCTTAAGCGCAAAGTCGTACAGACCACATTTTTAATCGTACAATTTTTGTGTTTCCGACGGCCGTAAAAAAAAGAGTTACAAATTTGGCAACAGATGAAAGAAAATATTCCTAAGTCACCAGCAGAAGCTTATAAAAAAGCAACAGCTCTGCCAAACATAAGAACCCTTTGTCAATTATTGTGCACATTTCCTGTGACAACCAGCTCTGTCGAACGACCTTTCCCCACCTTACGCCGGATAAAGACATATCTTCGCAGCAATATGAGAGAAGATCGCCTGAATGGACTAGCCCTAATGCATATCCATCAAGACATTGCTTCAAAGATGAACCCTGAAGAAGTACTAGATATCTTCAGCAGAAAACATAAAAGAAAACTGTCATTATTAATCATATAATTTTTCATTATTACTCCTTTATAAAAAGTATTTTTTATTCTTTGTTATTCTTCAATGTCATTGATAAAGAATGAATCCAAAAAACAAATTGCAATGCAATACTATGGGGTACACTCTTCACCTATCTGGCCTTTGTGCCCCTCCCAGAAATAATTCCTGGATCCGCCCTTGATTACAGTGACTTAATCTAACTTAAAACTACTTAAAACTAATAATTAGGGCTTAAAACTGAGGAAAGTGAAGGAGGTCAGTTTTAAGGGAGGAACTACTGCGGTTGAAGTCAAAGACAGTAAGGTTTGAATTAACCTTTCGCAGCATTCGGGAAATTGGTTCGTTTTAGCCATATGACGGTGAATTGGTAAATAGAAGAGACGAGGACAACGAAGATTACGAGGGTTAGTGTTAAAGGAGATAGAGTTGTAAAGAGACGTACAGTCGAAGAAGCCTGACAGCAGACGGTGCATGAAGAGAATGTCAGCTACGTCCCTCCGTTCCTCAAGGGTATTGAGGCTAATAAGTTTGAGACGGTCTTGATAGGGAGGTAAGATTAGGGGATCATTCCAAGATAGTCCCCGAAGAGCAAATCGAAGAAAACGACGTGGGGTGCTCTCGATTCTGTCTATATGGACAAGTTGAAAGGGAGACCATACTTGGTCAGCGTATTCAAGCAAGGGGCGAACAAATGTGACGTAAAGAGATCTGTTCACGTACAGGTCGGATAATTCTTTGGACCATCTTTTAACAAAGCCAAGTGATGAGTTTGCTTTCAGAATTATCTCATCTTTATGCGAGCGGAGATTAAGTTCCCTGTCGCATAATACGCCAAGGTCGCGAATATATCCAGCGATGGATATAGGTTGATCGTGGAGAAGGTAAGTTCGAGGAGGAGACTTGTTGCACTTACGTGAGAGGGTAATAGATTGACATTTGGTGTCATTGAGTTCTAAGTTGTTTTTAAGGCACCAAGTGGAAAAATTATGTAGGTCTATTTGAAGGAGGTTGGAGTCATGTTGTGAGGAAATAGATTTGAAAAATTTGGCATTATCAGCATAGAGAGAATGACCATTTCAAGGTCGTTCATGGTTAGGATGAAAAGAATGGGACCTAGAAGGCTGCCTTGGGGTACGCCAGAAGTAGCCAAGAAAGAGGCCGATAGGACGGACCTGAAGGGAACACTCTAAAAGCGGTTTTCCATGGAAGAAGTTATCCATTTTAGCAAGACAGGTTCAAAGCCAAGAGCAGGAAATTTGAAAAGGATTAATTTATGGGATATTTTGTCAAAGGCCTTACTGAAGTCAGTTGCAATAACGTCGACTTCGTTGCCACTCTCTAAGGCTGATAGGGCAAGGGATACAAATTCCACGAGATTTGTAGTTGTTGATCTGCCTTTCAGAAAGCCATGTTTGTGGGGAGAAATAAGAGACTCGCACCGAAAGCTTAAGACTTCGTATAAAATACTTCCAAAAAGTTTGGGTATATTAGAAAGTTTAGCGGTAATTGGTAACTTCATTTTTTGTTCCTCTTTTGTGTATCGGAGTTATGAACGAAGTCTTCCAAATCTGGGGAAATTCTCCTTTTAAAAGAGATAAACGGAAGAGATTAGAAAGGGGGAGCGAGAGGTTGGAAGAACACTTCTTAAGAAAAATGGCTGGAAGACCATCTGGTCCGGGTGAGAACTCATCATTGAGCTTTTGTAACTTATTTATAAAAAGTGAAGGATCAACAGTTTGAGAGAGAAAGGGGCCGATAGAGAAGTTAGGTAGGTAACTAAAGTAGGAGGATTCAGGTGCGAAGAAGTTATCGGCAAACGATTGCTTAAAAAATGTGGCGAAAAAGATGGCCATGGTATGTGGGTCGGCGGATGAGACATTTTCGTAAGAGAGAGAGAAGGAGGGTAGCCGCCGGATTTTTTTTTATAGTTTACGAATTGGAAAAAGGACTTAGGGTCGTTTATTAGATTGGTATGTGCATCATTTAGATGGCGTTGGTAGAGAGAGTTGTAAAGCTGGTTAAAATTAAGATAAATACCGAGATAGTTGGAATAGTCTGAAGAAGAACCGGTGTGAAGAAAAACTGCCCATAACTTGTTTTTTTTTGCTTCGTAAGGAACGGAGTCTCCTATTATACCACGGGGGCGATGTGGAGTTTTATGGCGGGAAATGGGAACATAGAGAGAAATAGAGGTAAATAATTCTCTGTAAAACATGAATTATGAGATAGAGTCCGCCACGGATGAAGCAATCGCCAGAATCAAGAACTGGCTAGAGTCTGCAGGGCTAGAACTAGCTGACCACAAGACCGAGGCTGTCTTGATAACCAGCCAAAAAAAAAACTGTGGAATATGCAAATTCCCCTGTTGAAAATCGAATAACTAGATCAAAGGAGTCATTAATGTATCTAGGAGTAATGCTCGCCAACAGGTTAAGCTTTAAAACGCACGTCCAGTACGCCAGCAAAAGGGCGTCGCAGATGCAAGCAGCTCTTCCCGGATTATGCCAAACATCGGTGGACCTGGATCAGCTCAATACTGCTATACGCTGCACCGGTCTGGACAGGGGCTCTTACAACGAAGGAAACAAGAAGGAAGCTCTCGTCAGCATACAGGCTCTGTGCAATATGAACACTAAGCGGATTCCGAACAATTTCGGACGAAGCAGCCTGCGTTATTGCGGGAATGATTCCCATCGACATTCTCGCTAACGAAATGCAAAGGATCTACCTTAGGCTAACAGTCAACCGGCAAGAGGTCATCGTTAGGAGAAGGATAAAAGAAGAAGAAAGGGCAACATCTGTATCACTGTGGCAAGTCCGGTGGGATAACACGGCAAAAGGCAGATGGACCCACAAACTGATATCAAGCATCGAGGTCTGGACAGAAATTAAAGTAATGCTTTACGTGAAAACCTGCCTTGACGGCGTAATTTCAAGATGGGCATACCCATATTAGTGTCCTTGAGAAAGACGTAGACAAGACGTCCCAGAGCCAATACAAGTATTGACCCTGGTGCAATTATCGTGGCTGTTAAGTTGGCAACAGCCAACGACCCATTGGTTTGGGCGAGGCCTACCAAGACACCTCTTCGTACTGAAAGAACGCTTCTTCGTGTCCGCTTTCGGTTCAACCACAGCCACCACGAATCCAACCTCAAATGATGGGGCTGCACTAGTTTTGGCACAGAGGCTGTCCCCATCCCCGTGGTACCATTATATAGCTTAGGGTCGAGCTTTCGTAACCCGAGAGTTACTACCAATTTGGATTGCCAACCCAATCCGAGGAAAGGTGAACCTCAATGTCAGGTGTATAGAGCAACTTGAATACCATATTATTAGCGAAAACAAGATAACTCTCACCTATTTCATTTAGCACTGTTTAATTTGGTGATGCCCACAATAAAGGCACCACTCAAATTTGGGTAGTGCCCCCGAGGTCTGGACACTTTTTCTCTAATATTTTGTTTGTCATTTGTAATTGACTTTAAGTTTCCACACTGTATTGCACTGTACTGTTTTTTTAATGTTTTTATATTTCAAGCAGATTTCAAGAACTTATTGAACTTATATCACTGATTATTTTTCGTTTACAAAAAACGTCAACAAATATAATAGAGAAAATACTTTTTGAGGATGTTTTGTATCACCCTGCATGTTATATATTTGCCTTAGAACTAAGGCAATTTTACTTGGTCAGTGAAAACTGATCCGGAATATCAGCTTAAACTAAGGTACATTTACCTAGCTACTAAGGTAATTTCCACACTGTTTCTGAACCTAACGGCACACTCCGAAGCAATACACGAAAATAAATTTTGATTGGCTGATTGCAGGCGGCTTCTATTAGATGGTGTTACGGGGCCATACATCCGTCTGTAAAAGAAATTATTTTACATAAATCTATACCAAACTAATGTAAAATAAATAAATTAGAAAATTACCTGAGATGGGTTCGGCCGCCTACGAGTTCATGAATGTTTTGACAGTTCGCATGTTTTTTGTTGTCTTTCCTTTAGTCTTCATTCGTTGGTGAAAAAGGTTTTCTTACATATATTAATATAGGTATCTTAAACTGATTGGAGTTAGAGTCTGTCCAATGTGTTAAGTTATGTATTCTTATTGATTATTTATTTATGTATTTTGATTACGAAAACTAACAAAAGCAAAAGAACAACAAAAGAGACGATGAGAGAGAGTGGGAGATAACGGATCGCGTTCATCGTAGAGTATGTGTTCCATATCCCTCATAAGCTGGATAAGCGGAAAATAGGATCAAAGAGAGTGAACGCAGAGAAATGGGATTAGTTAGGGCATGAATAAAAGTAAGAGTAAGAGAAATGAGAAAATCTAAATCGTCAATGGAAAACGGAATAGGCAACGACAGGCGAGACTATATTGAAAAGTTAGGACAATAGAGCTGGGGGTGTACGCAAGTAGCAAGTGTAGAAGACACCGACAAGAGACCGAATAACTGACCGGCCCTCAGATTTCATCATTTGTGAAGTGGTGATTGCAGAAAGCAGCAAAGTTAGTGAGCCTAGATTTCTTTTACTTGGGTCGAGGTGAGGAATTTTGGAAGATCCATTTAAATATCTCAGGTTTTAATTAAACCGCATTTTAGGAAAGACCGTAAGGTTAAAACTAGTTAAGGGATCAGAAGTCGATACATGAATCGATAGTCTGCGAAGATATGTACCTGAGGTGTTCTGTTAACAAAGCATAAACTCATTACTACTTGTGTAGATAATCGACAAGCTATCCCAGAATAGTCGGGAGCTACAGACCCCTACGTCCGGCAACTGTGCTTTTTGTCTCACAGCCAAAAGAAAACCCTAGAGATCGAGTGAAGTGACCAATGCAACCGCTCAGCCGAATCCTAGCCGGGGTGCAAATAGCGCAAACAGTGCGGTTGCATATATACCAATTTTTTTTTTTCGTGACGATTTTCACCCCTTGAGGTGAAATCGCACTGGAGGAAGATAACCACGGAATATTACCAACCCCTAAGAACGACAGTGGTATCCCAAAGATCAACACCACTCTGAACATTTTTCCAAAGAGGGACGAGGAGCAGTTTTGTGTTTTTTTTTTTTTGAAGTGCCACATTTGTTTTAATTAGTTAATTATAGTTTTATTTTATTTTCCTTTTAATTACTTGAAATATGAATTGAATGAATTAGTTCAGAGTTTAACACCAAAATGTTTGTGCGCGAGTTATGGGTGCGGACCTCGCGATATGTAAAAAAAACACAACCTTCTCTAATCACTGACAAGTTTATTCTGTTCCAATATTATTCAAAATCCAAAAGGTAAAATTACAAATACTACATGATTTCTTAGAAACTGAAAAAACGCTAAATTAACAATATTGTACGTTCGCAAATTCTTAGAAATTAATGTAAGGTATGTAAGGTTGATGACCGCAGGCTATGTGCTGCATCCGTTTAATCGTAGTGGCTTTGGGGGTGCTGCGTCAGCATGACGGCATTTCGTAACTCGCGTACCATATTTGGAATACCTGCGACGTTCTTCACTGTGCTGGCGCCAGGACATCGGGGGACGATAATAAACGTGAGTAGAATAATTTCTTTTTTATTTGCTTGGATTAGTATTAGTAGTAAGCAGGTGTTAAGTTCCGCACTTTACCATTTTCCTTTTATCTATTTTTTTTGTTATTTTTCTGAATTTTCACTAAAGTTTTAATGTTAGTTTCATTTAAAGAATTTTAGTTGTAGAGTGAGTTCTTAATAGTAGGAGAATTTTTTTTTTTTGTTAATAAACGTGGCACTTTTCGCGACGAGTGAATTGTTTCGGTTACATTGTGTGGGCTTGATCTACTTTCGCTTTTGGTGTCTGGGGATGAGGGAAGGCCATCCTTCTATAGATATACAATGACAGAACAGGACGCTTACTAACAGTGAGGTCAGGATGTGATACCGCTGACTCAAGGACGGATTAGACTTCAGTTTGTGACTGGAAGGAGTTCGTAAATGGGGTTATCTTCGTCAACCTCGGCCTAGAAGATAGCCATGAAGTGTCCTAGGACATATTGGGTGGGCTGGTAGTCCTTTGCCAGCAACACCAGGCATGCCTTTGGTTCAAGACGAACCGCTACCTTGCAGCGACTCTAGGAAGGAATATTCGCGAGGTAGGGTAAGGTTAGGTTAGAGACGTTAGTTTTAGGTTAACATATACATGTAGTAGGAATTAGCTCGTCTGCATATAATTTAGTTTAGGGTAAATTGGGATAGTTAGGGTAAGTTCGCGGAAATCTTCTCGGCGGTATCGGCATAGGCGGTGATCAGTTTTCTTTTCCGCTGTCCTTTTCGTTCTATTTTTTTGTTTGACCGTCCGAGGTTCGACTAAAGTAGCTTTCTTTTCTCTTTTCATTTTTGATATATTCCATGGCATGGATAAAAGTTTGTTGAGCAGGTGGTATGTGGTAAGGGGGCAAGAACACCCCCGTCCGACGAGCTTTAGCCGAGCAACCACAAGCATGCCGAGCCCTCCTTACCCATATCGAAGTTGCCCCTGTGGCTCGACCCTGGCTCACAACAATGGCTCAAAGCTTTACCTTAGAACTAAGCAGAGTTACGTATGTCCTTAGGTGGATATGCACTTATTTGTATTTAGGTTAAAATACCTTTCTCATTACCTATGCCATACATAAATTGTGCTAGTTCTTGGTAATGCTATACCTGTTCAAAATATTCCATACAAAAATATTTACCTAAGGTTTTTAAGCCAATTTTAAACAGCATATTTTTAAAATACAACATATTTTCTTTCACCTCCTTTATGATTTGGTCTTGGCGACCTTTATGGATATGCAGTTATTTTGTTCCTCAAGAAACGCTCTCTCGAGTATCGGTTAAATTGGCTGATTTTCTGACTGCCCGCGAAACCGTTCTTTTTTTTACCTACCTTAAAGTAAGAACATTCATTCCCTTTGAAGCATTCTGCACTCCATGTTACTGCTAGCCCCGCCATGAAATTTAAAACAAAGAACAATATAAAATAAAATCCGGGATCAGCACAAAGCTCATATAGGTACAGACAAAAAATTCACCAAAAACTAAACGCATATATTATGTAGGTACAAAAAACAACCGGCCCTGTAATTCCTGAGTGTAAAGTGCAGTTCCAAGAATACAAAAAAAAATGATTGTTAAAAATCATTCAATTTTCCGGACCTCAAACAGTACGGTTTGCTTTGGAAAAGACTGTTAATTTTAAGGGGAACCCTTGAATATATAAATGTTACAACTTAACCCTTGACTTTTAATGCCGTCTTCCCCGAATATTCAATGCCACCTACAAGCTCTAGAAAATCCCAATTTTCATACCAAATATTGACAAAAATGACTGAGCATATTCGACCCATTGTCTTATAAAGGGTTTTCCAATAAGAGGTGTTACTTTGGTATTCAGAGAAAAATGCCATTTTTGAGATAAATGATCGGATGTTTATTTCATAATAAAGAGGAAGGTATGCCGTTATTAATGAAAAACAACATCACCCAAATGGCCACCACGAGCACGCATACAGGACCATATCCTTTTCATGAAATTTTCCATAACCAAATCGCAAAGTGGCTGCCCCATGTCCTCGATAGCCTCACGAATTTTATCTTTGAGGTCTTGAATCGACGCTGGGCTGTTGGCGTAGACCTTATCTTTCACGTGGTCCCAAAGGAAGAAGTCGCAAGGTGTTAAATCACAAGATCTCGGTGGCCAATTGTGATCACCTCTTCGAGAGATAACACGGTCCGGAAACTTTTCCCTTAAAAGATCAATGGTTTCGTTGCTTGTGTGGCACGTAGCGCCGTCTTGTTGAAAGTAAACGTTGTCCGGGTCAATACCATCCAACTCCGACCATAAGAAATCATTAATCATCTCTCGATAGCGCAATCCATTCACCGTAACTGATCCAACTTCATTTTACATACTTTCTGCTTAATGGAAAGACTGGCAGGCTTGATCTTTCGCAAGATGCGCCTATCAGCTTGATACAAAATCTTTGACAATATGTTGCGCATGACAGGAAAGACTTTGCCATAAGTATATCTTTGACGACAAAGGGGACGCTTTTGACAAAACGCTAATTTTGACAGCATATGAGTAGCTGTGCTTGGGAGCAGGCGTTGTTTATGAAACTCCTGATCTCTGAAACATGGCTGGGGCTAAAAAACAAGACAATGTAGTGCAGAAGCGGAAAGCGGTAAATAAGTCATAATGGGGTCTTACAGGGACTGTCGGTAAGGTAGGTACTTTGCTCCCCTTTTATTGTCCTTGGTATAGTTGACTATCTGAGGCATTGCTACTGATGTCTGTGCTGATGTGTTTGTGGGTCAGGTAGCCCGAGAAATTCTTCAAAGAAGCGCAAGTTCCTCCGGACTGGATGGTGCATAAAGACGCTTAATAAAAAAAGGATAGCTTTTTGACACAGCCAATCTTAAAAGGTATTACCATCCCATGTCAGAGAGGTCAAATATCTCGAAGCAATTTTTGGCAGCAAGCTGCGTTGGTCTAGATATGTCGAGTTAAGCCCCCCAAAAGGGTTGTGCGTCTTTCGACTAAGTTGCAGTTGTGCTTCTGGCAATACATTCAGACCAGCGCCGAAAAACATCTTATCGTGAAGATCCACTGTGATCGATGGCCAGATGACATCTCGCATGCATAGGTGGTTTGGCAGAACAGGTTCAGTACGTCTACATGACTTGTTGCCTCCTCTGCCAAACGTCAAAGAACCATATGTCCAATCAGAAGTCTTTCCTACTAAGCCTGGACTTATGCGCAAGATGGTCTGATATTGATTTATCAAGGGCTGCACACACTCCGGGCTTTCTATCGATTAAGTAGAGGTGGCTTTTGGTATTAATCGCATTGGAGTCGACTTTCCATCAGGACTGGCGAGGAAAAGCGACCAAATTTTCAACTAGCGTTCCAGTTTATAGCCAGAGGACTGGTACGGTGGTCTTCTTGATAACAACAGAAGAATTTTTTTTCTATTTTCTAGTGAGACATCAAACTGTCATATTCGCAGAGCTTATCACTTCGACCTTGACAGTATGAGCCAAGGTCTTCATGAACTATAGTTCTGCGTCTATTGACTGGCATTCGAGCTCATCCTGTGACAGTGATGAGGTAGGTATATGGATCTTCAACAAAAATTAAAAGTCGACTATACCCGCCCTCACCATAGGTGTACCAACCATCGCTGTGGCCAACCCAAAGACGATGCCCACACCAATAGCTGGTTCGAGGAAATTCATTCCACCGAAATGGGCAATGCCCAACCGTTTGCGCACACACTGTTATCGCGCGTGTCCCCAAAAAGGAGGCAATTAAACATTAACAGTGCCATCTCCGTTCCCACATCCAGATCATTGTCAGCTTGATTCCACAAATCAGACCATTCCACCACCAGACCTTTTTGCTCATTAAGTCAGCACCCAAATCTGAATGCACCAGCACACATCTCTATTGTACGACGATCCCGATCAACGCCATAAAAGCGATAGCCAACACAGAGCGGCACAAAAACACTTTGCATTTTGCCACAGCAGCAGGAGAGCAGACTTGATACCCAATTTGACGAAACAATTCGAAAAACATTGACAGAGATAAACTGTCCCGAGGACATGGACCTAGTTCCACATACGTTTAACACTCTTACAACATCTCCTGCCGTCATTCGGCTCTGCATGGGACGGACGAGGGGTGGGGCACTCTTCCACTCCATCTGTGCCAAGCCATACAACAGATACACTCCGCGATTGAGATAGTCGACCCATGTGTTACAACAACAAATCGATTTCCCAACAAATTTGGAATGCCAACGCTTTAAAGGAGCCGCGCTTGCGCTCATCATCAAAAGTCGGTTGGGCCGATTTAGTTGGAGGCTGCCAGGCCGTGTACACATTGGGTTGATGGCGAATCCTAATTCCAGTGTTACTGGATTTTGTCACCACAAGAGCGTGCACGCGTATAAACTGCAACAAGCACACACACAAACCATAACAATGGAACATTTGTCTTGGGCCAGCGACAGGGTGACAATGACCGCTTACATCGCCGCGCCGCTTACAGTTGTGAGCTGAGCCGCAGAAATATTTTCGTTGCTGTGGCTGTGGTTGAACAATTGCATTGCGAACTGTATAGCAACACTGGCAACAGTGCACGGGAGAGGATACGAGTCCAAATCCAAGTCCAAGTCCAAGGATGTGGAATGGCAGGGAGAAATTGTAAAATTCCCAGTGCAATTCTTTTGATGAAATTCCTTCAAATTCCATTGACTGTTTGTGGGTCTTTGGCGGAATAAGATACGTGCGGCTGTTTAATGTTGCTCTCCTTTGGGCGGCCGGCGTGTGTGCGTGGTTTGATTGTGTGTATATTGTCGCGGGCAAAGTGTCCTCTTTTCCTATTATTTGATTTACACTTGCAGCGAATCGCGCAATGGTCAGATGGACGGAGTCCTTTTAGGAATTGCTGTGTGATGCGGTGCATTTTTCCCTCCTGCTAGGGTATGTTGCATGTACTTGAACAATATAATACTGGAAGGTCTCTGAGGTTGAAAGCGCGTACTTCCTTCCATAGGGAGTTTAAAAGGCTGCCCACGGAAGGTATCGTATATTTTGTGATCATTTTTCTAAGGTCGTGGTTTGTGTTCAACAATTAGATAATTGAGGTTGCTTTTATAGAATTGACGAATCATAAGCAAACTACTTCTAAGGTTACTGAGAGGATAACCCTTAAAAGGTTGTGCCAAAAGATACACGTTAAAAATCAAGTGATTAAAATTGGTATACGAACCCTAGAAGCCCAATAAAAACAAAAAGAGTTGTCCTCCGTCAGATCTCAACCAAAGTGTCATTCAAGGAGTTCGAGTTTACTCTGAAGTAGGTAGATGCAATTTTTAGGCAAAGGGTGGCGTGATTATCGCACTGACAATAAATCACTGTGCTTGATTTTATTTTGTCATTTCACCATGAGTAAATAACTTTTTACGCTGACGGAACTCGGTTCCAGCTGCTCGAAAAACTAGTCTAAACTTAGATCTCCAGAAAGCGCTATCATAATTGACGTAATGTGATAGATGGTGGACAGATAATTGCTTGCTGTTGTTAGCTTTGATTTTGTGCGGATTTTTCCTTCGCAAATCCTTTAAAAACTGTTGTTTCCCAACAATTATGTTTAAAATGTAACGCGGTTGACAATTATAACCCTTTTCGCAACCTACATTGTGGAAAAAACCGCAGAAAATTCCGGGACAGAAATATTTCCAACTTGTACAGGGTGGCGCAAAAATTAAGCATCCACTTTTGTTTTTGAATTACTTTTTTATACTAAATAAAAAATAATGCTTTCGAGTGATGGAAATTTTGGTTTGGACCTTCACAATTTTAAGTTAAGTGGATAAAATTGATGTCCATCAAGTGGCTGGCGCCAGTGTTGATACACATCTGCCCGTCTTCGCATTTTCCATTACTTTCTGTAAGGTTTCCGGTCGCATTTCTGTCGAATAATCTCCTTAAGGGCTGCGACTGCTTGAGGCTTGTTGGCAAGGGCGGATCCAGGGGGGGGGGCACAGGGGCACGTGCCTCTCCCAGAAATAAATCCTGGATCCGCCCTTGCTTGTTGGCATAAATCGGAGACATCAAACAGCCCCAAAGAAATAAGTCTGGGATGGTTAAATCGGACGATCTTGCTGTCCATGCCTAATCGCCAAAACGGGAGACTGCGCGGCCAGGAAAAGCTTCTGTCACAATATCCATTAATTAATCCACGCACGGAGTTTAGCGCTTCATTGCATGGGAGATAACGCGGCCGGGAAAGGTTTCCTCTTGCGGAGTATAGCGCTCCATTGCTTGTCCTTTTTATACTACAGCTGGGCACTCATTCCATTATCGTCGAAACGATGGACCTCCAAAATTAGCACCTAAGTGCCAAAATTACGAGTTTAAGACCTTTATCCAGTTCATTTTCCACAAATGTAACCAAAGCTAACGATAGTAAAACAAATTCGGGCGGAATATAAGTTCTTATGGTCATCAAAGTTTCAAAAAGAATATCGTCCCGACGATTTTTGTTATACGAAATCTGTCCCCTGTCTAGTTCACAAATGATTGACATACGAGGCCATTTGCAAAAATTATAACATCTTCCCATAAAGTGATTCATTTTGCGCCACCTTGTACTTGCACTGCGTGCTTCCAAGTGTCACGAGACAGCTTTGTTTCGTCCGTGTATAGATATACAGCCGATGGTCTTTGGAAAGATGGTAAGTCTCGTCTTGAAATTCGTTGAGCATCAAGATCTTTTTTGTCGAAAACTTGCTTGCTTCGTATAAGATGAACGGATCGCCAAATCCATATATTATAATCTATACAGTGCTAAAGTTGTTTTGGGTGATTTGAATCAAGCACAATGATACTGGTGTTCCCACAGGGCTGTGTTTTGTCACCGAATCTATTTCTCACTTTCAAAAACTATTTAGTATCTGCAACTTTCGGCACAAATATTTCAATTCCCGATGTGTGCACGATTCAGATTTTTAAATTCATTCCCCTGTTTTTTCAGCAATAGTACTTGGACAGCTACGTATGTCAACCTCATTAAATTTCGATTTTGACAGCAGTAGACAATGGACTGAAAATCGTTGTTTCGAAAACACAAACTGGCTCAAACGACACCCGAATCTGCAGCCATTGTGTTTACAACCTCCATTAATATCGCAAAGAACGCTGCAAATTTTTGTATGAGTTTCCTAAACCTTTCCGTAGAAATATTTGCCTCGCCTTATTTAGCTAGACAATACAAGGCTATAGGTAGGCCTAAGCTTTAGTACGACAATGTTTCCACAGCCTTTCATATTTCGACTGCAAATGCTCTGGGGCCCTACTCTGTACATTTTTCGAAAATGAACGTTTGTACTATATATTTCGAAAGCTGAATGAAATGTTACACTACTCCGATTTAGAATTCCGAAAGTATTACAGAGTAACCATTTCGAATAGGATTGACTTTCGCAACGAAGGGAGGGGGGCCCCTGATGGAATAGCGACTGCATTCCGCTTCTTCAACAATTTGAATCTGTTGATCGTTCAGCCTTTCTTTGGACCCACTATATATACGACTTTTTCCACATGTAGATTGTTTTAGCCGGGCTTCTCGCATCTTTACAACCTCCAATGGCTCGAAAATATGCAGTACTATCTGTCTTTTCTCCATACTATAAAGCCTTTACTCATGTCATCGTGTTAAGCATCAATTAGAGAGAAATTATTTCCTCAAGAACTATAGTTCACTGTAAAAAAAAGAAGGAGCTATTCTGTTATACTGAGCGATCTCCTGGCGCCCTATCACCCTCGCAATAATGATATATTTTGTCAACTGCTGGGAATGCTGCTTCACTATTTCGGAGAGTCTGTGTTCCGGTAGCAAGTTGTTTTGGATTTTTTTACCTCCGGATGTTGTTTCAATCTCGAATACTTTTAACTTCGTTGAGCAGGGAGACTGCCCTGTTTTTTTTTTCAAGCTGAGCTTACATATCCATCCCTTTTTGAATCGAAGCTCTTGCATCGCAGCCCTTGATTCACACTGCAACGTCCTAGGATATCCACGGTAATCGACATAAAAGTGCAAGTTCCTTTTCGTCCGTAAAATGAAAATTCACTCAAACCAAGGGTTGTAAACAGCTAGGCCTACACGGACTTGCTGCGGCATTTAATAATTTATTTATTTAATTATCTAACGGGTAGTAGTAGCAGTTGTAACAATTAAGGCCAAGTTTCCAGATAAATTTCAACAGCTCTGATCAGGGCGCACTTTAAACACGACATTTCATTCAAGGACTGCAAAGGCAGGGCACTCATTCCGTAACTTTTCACGAAACAATTGACCTCCAAAAATAGCAACCCAGTGCTAAAATTACAAGTTTGAGTGCTAAATCCAGTTCATTTTCCAAAAAATAATGAAAGCTGACGCTTGTCAAAAAAAAATCGAGCAGAATATCATTTTTTTTGGTGACCGAAGTCTCAGAAACGATGTCGTTTAGATAGACGATCGTTGATATATACGGAATCTGCACCCAGCGTTAAATCCCAATTTCAGTCGATTGGGACATTTTGCCGATTTTTCAGATCAATTAAAGTTGACGACCGTATTCAAAAGACATTAGCCTTCTTTTCAAAATTTATATTTTTCACGTTTCTTTTCATTTATTCATAATATACGACAAATATTATTTTTTTTTAATTACTTTCTTGTTGGTTTTTAAGTTTTAATAATTGTAAATGAAAAATAACTAAACGGTAATTATTATTAAAATTTTGTTTCTTATTTTTCATCGTCAATAATATTAATAGTTTATACACATATTATTTGATTTTTAATTCTTTTTTTTTTGTTTTCCTTTATTTTATTTTTTTTTTTTGTAAAACTTAAACTAACAACTAAATACCATTACGCTTAGAAATTTACTTAATATTTGTTTTATACAAAAATGTACAGTAAAGAAATATTATCATATGTACGTCATCCAGCGTTTAATTTCATAAATTATATTATACAATTAAGTGAAGGTAAACAAACAATTTTCAATTATATTCAAAAAAAAACATGGTATCCGATTGGATTTTAGTTAAGTGGTAATTTTTAATTTGGAACAGTTTTGCTGGCTATCTGTATATTCATAATATATTGCACACAATAAAATAAATTATTATAATCATGTATCTACAAATAATGGGGTTTTTTTTTTAAATTTATTTTGAATTGTTTTCTTTTTGTTAGCTTTGTATCACCATTTCGCAAAAACTGAGGGAATCTTCATTGCTTTAGAGAATTTCAATGGGTTTGCTCTTTTTCGATAGTGAGATCTGACGTAGAGTTTGAGGGAATGACTTACGAGTGCAGCTGTAATGGGTCTGGAGGAGTATCGTTTTTTTTTTTTAAAGTAACAAATAGACTCAGAGCTTGCACAAAGTAGTAATTTTAACGGTCCGCCTTAAATTTTACGAAGTCAACTTACAGTGGATATTTTCTCCATTCAAATCTAGTATATAGCGATCTGCATTGAACTTAAAGTGAAGCCTTCAAATTTTCATTGGCAAGCAAGGATCACCGGAATTGCATGTACATTTGCATATTTTTGAGAGCTTTTTTTTCTAGTGTTGTTTACATATTTGCTAGAAAAAAATAAGCGCTGTTATGTGAGCTTATGTTCCTTTTCAAATTCAGTGTCTCCTACTAATATGTATACATAATTTCTTACCTTCTAAGTGCACAAGGTCACCGGGTTCTTACTTAAAAAAGAGCCTACTTTTCTTGCCCTTTCTACTTCTTGTCATTTTTAACAACAACTGTGTCTGAATCTTTTTAACAACAACTGTGTCGAATCTCTTTTTGTCATTGCGACTTAAAAATGCCTCAAAGCATTACATTACTTCAAAGGTAGATTTTCACCCAGCTCAGTTACAGTAACCGCAGTCAGGACTTAGACACGCGCACGTCAAAGGACAAGCTTTGAATATACATAACTGAAGGAAACAACATGAACGACCGTGAATGCCGAGAATGGAAGTCGGCATTAGTCCCTTAATTTAAGTATGCTAACAATTTATGAAATCGCAAGCTTAAATAAATGTGCGTTTAGAGTCCACTGTCTACCAATAAAAAAAATTCTTTCGCCGCAAAAAGTTACAAGAACCATTGTCCAATATCGACCTTCGCGTTGAGTAAATATTATAATTAATATATTTGACCCGCTCACCTCTGAAAAAAAAACTCAAACCAGTTCAGTTTGCTCCCACAAACTCAAACTCCAACAACTCAATCCAGATCCACAGATTTATAGAATCCCCCCTCCGCAAAACAGAAACTTCCCTCTCGAGAATGCAAAATAAAAAATCCTATCAACTTATATAGACAACGGAAAAAAATGTGATCAACTGATTTAAGACGGAATGTGCAAGGTATATTAGGTTTAGTTTGATTTATTTCATTTTGCGTTTTTTTTTTATTTTATACAAATTTTCTATAAGGATTCCTATTACTTTTCTACTATCCCAATAGCTAATCTATGTTACTTGCATTTGTATATACTCGATTGTGTTCTATTTCACTTTTGTTTTTTTTTTTTTCTAATTTTATATATACGATTTGTCTATTACCTAGGCGATTTGTATTTTTATTTAAAATATTTAATTTTATTCAAATATATTACAAGACTCTAATAAAAACAAAACATTTTTTGTAAGACAAAATAAAAATTGAAAACAAATATACGCGTATTTTAGAAATCGTATTTTAAGGAATGTTATTACTGTTTAATAATTAAATTTTCATTATTTTTTTATTCCATTAGAATTTAACTTAAAGCTAGAAACATAATCTAATAATAATTACATTTGTTTTTTTTTTTATTTATTGTGTGTGATTTTTTTTGTTAAATTGTTTTTTTTTTTTTAAATTGTTTTTTTTTTTTTAATTAAATTTGTAAATTTACGATTTATCTATGTAAATAGGATCGGTTTTGGTGTTAAACGGCCGGCCATACCCTGGAAATAAAAAGAAGAACGTAATGGATTTGTTAGAAATGTCATTGAAATGGGAAGATGAATAGAATTGTGATATATTTTAGATTAATGTGCTACAAAGTCTGATGTTTAATTAGGGAGGTGATATAGTTCTGTTTTATCTAAGGAGATGTATTTTGTTAATCCATTCGTAGACTATTAGTGGATTATAGTAGGAGCAGTGCAGTAGTTAACTATAATCCTCACAATAAAAATTGTTCAACCTTATCAAAACTGAGTAGGATAAAATTAAGTCGTAGATACAATAAAAAAAAGGTAGTTTCAAAAAACAAAAAACCCGACTGACTGTAAAAAAATAAAATAAAAAGATATGAACAAGACACATTAAAGTACCTACCTTTACCTAAGTAACTGACACTCGGAGACTATATACCTACACAGCCTAACAAATATATGAGTATTGAGTACCCTCCCACTGTCGTCAAATAGTAGGGTATAGGTACTTGAATTTATCTTGTTCATATCTTTTTAATTCTTTTTTTTACAGTCAGTCGGGTTTTTTTGTTTTTCAAACTAACTTTGTTTTATTTTTATATTTTTAGCCTATGACACTCCGGGGAGGAATACGAATCTAATGACATCTCACTATTCAAAATCGGTGAAGCCGTTTAGGGTACACGGCGTCACGAAGGAACGTACATAGGATACGCGCAAAACACATAACTCTCCCTGTGACCAGTCGGGTAATAATAGGTCTATTCGCGTACTTTCCCGAGCCAAACACTACAAATCTGTCAAACTCAACAAATTTACCAAAACTCTCTCAGAGAGCTGAAAATTTACCGCAAAGTACGTGGATATATTTACTTTGAGCAACTTTCTTCTTTGGCATGTAATCCATATCACAAATAAATATATAACTCACCTTTTCGAAACATATGAAACGCTTTAGGACAACATTCGACCACCACCGAATATTCTTTATTTTTCTGTGCAATTCATTTTCAAGACGGATTTTGAATTTGTTTATTGACAACTTTGTGCATTTGACATATTTATCAGTACTTGCCGGTTGAAATTCTCTGAGTTGTTTCGAGCCAAGAGAGGAAGCACTCGTTACTCGTTATTTTGCTAATTTTCTCTTTTTCTGTCATTTATGATGAGTACGTGTATAGACTTTGTGTGATTGCGATTGATTTATATCGATTCAAACTGCGTACGCGAACGAACCTAATGTATCTGTTTAGACTGTATAAACTTGAACCTAACACTCAGCATAATAATATTCGTTTGATGGTAACACTATCCACTAAAAATAAATGATGCGATTTTTGGCTGTCAGTTGCGATGTTTAGTTGAAATGTAGATGTTGCTAGGTGCGAAACTTGGCTGGGTATAAGTTGCGATGCTATTGTGAATAGATCAGAACGTAATTTATTTCACAGTTCAGTGTATTCCATATCTTGACATTTCTCACTGACATTTGTGTGACAATTGTGTTTTTTTTTTTGGTTTTTCTTTAAATTTAGCTTTATATCTTATATCGATATATGTTTTGTTAAGCCTATGACACTCCGGGGAAGAATACGAATCTTATGACACCTCACTCTTCAAAATCGGTCAAGCCGATTAGGCCACAGGGTGTCCCGATGGAACGTACATGGGATACGCGCGAAACACATAACCCTCTCTGTGTGCAGTCGGGTTAAAACAGTAAGTTCAGTGCTTCATTTATGCCAACAACTGGCGTTTTTTAATCTCCTTGACTTTAGCGCTACAACCACAAGACATTTAATAGTTTTTTTTTTTTTGATTTTTTTGAAGTGACCACACAAGCAGCCTTTTTATGAAAAAGTTCTCTTCTAATTACAAACACCCGCTTTAAAAAAATAACTAAAATTCGTCGCCACCGTATTTCTGATATAGTTCCTGAAAATAATCGTTACCAAGTCTTTATAATGATCTCGTAGTCTTATAAGCCTGAAAATTGTCATTGAAATTTTTGTGAAGGTAGCTACTTAACTTAAAGGGAAATTTGTTTGTATGGTTTTGTCTTGCTAATCGAAAACAAATTAAAAAATTGCATACCCCATTTAATAGGGGTCAAACAAAGTGTAACGCAGGTGGGAGCTTTAATTAAAATGTGTGCACGAGACACTGTGTCCAAATCCAAATAGGTGGTATTCGACTAAAATCTTCGAAGATTTTTTTTTGCTAAAACAGCTCCTGGCTTTTCAAGGTACCCAAATGGGTCTGAAGGTAGTACGCAATAATGTATCCAAAACGGATTTATTGTGTTTTAAAATTTGTCAATTTTCTTTAATCTTCTACTACACTAAATTCAATTAGACACAAACACTACCAAATTACAAAACCGACTTACATTTTACGTTTAACCACAATAACCATTTTAAAAGTTTCCTTAGACTAAATAAACTTTATTTGTTGATAAACACCACACCAACCAGAAGCAGAATTGTCATTTAAGTGTTGACATCAAGTAATGTTCAGTTTGAGTTTTTGTTTTCGATTTGGCAAAAAGATAATTTTTTTGAGAAATAAATAATTTTTTTTTTTTTTTTTTTTTTTTTTGCAGCTGAAAGCCCTGGTAGCTAGTGCTGCAATTTTATTGTATTGATAATGTAATTTATTACTTATTAATAAAGTATATAATAATAATAATAATAATAATAAATTTTTTTTTTGAACGAGATTGCTTTTCTTGTTCGATTTGCCAAAAAAATTAAACTCTTTTTTGATCTGAGGCACTTTTGAGAAATCTCAATTTTTTTCTCAGATTTACACATACTTCCACTAATACCAATGTGTATGACCAGCAGCTGGCGATTACGAATTGTTTATGCGTTGGAAGGATTGCTTTTTTTAACTGAATTATACATTTTTCGCGTATGGAAACGATATTTTATATTAAATTATTTCGATTTATGCATTATTATAAATGTGTGAAAATCAATTGAAATGGACTTCCAGTGCTCAGTACAAACAAGAACCAATAAAATTCGTATTTTATGTTTGATTTGGCAGCAGAAATTTGAAATCTCAAATCAAAATCTGAAAAGCCACAAAAGACACTTCACTTCACAGTTGTTCAGAAAAGCAATTGAGAAATAGAGGTGTACCCTACACAAGAATTTGAATTGAGCGTGAGTGTATTTTGTAATTTAAGTTTCTTGTTACAAACAATTTTGGAAAAATAAGAAATGAGTTTTTGAAAAGAGTTTAAAAAAAGTAGTAAGCGGTGGTTCCAAAGTACTATCGTACACAGTTAGCAAAAATGTACTCAAAAACTTGAAAACACTACAATTGTAGCAGAGACGGGAACGCTACCACGTTCGCGCTTAAGGTTAGTATCCTGCTCGCGCTAAGTTTTATCTCCGATACAAAAATGTCTACAAAGACAAAATTTTGCGAGGCAAAGCAGTATTCTGTTCGCACGCTAATTTCTTCAGATGGGCCGATTACAAGTCTTCACTCATTTAGTTAGCGAAATAAATGTCCGGTACATTAAATCGAAGATAAATTCTGACGTGAAAAACGGTGGAAGAAGTTAGTGTTGCGTTTGCTATGGATATTACTTTTTGGAGAAAACCGCAGAGAAAGAAAATAAAACGCAAAGCCAACAACAACTTTTTATAATGTTAAGCCTAGTATGCTGCGCGCGCTTAAATTAAGCTCCCATACAAAAATGTCTCCAAAGATAAAATTAAGCAAAGTAGTTAACACAAGCAGTACGCAGTTCAAGCTAAATTTGTTATGCACTGTACGAAAAATCTCTACTGAATTTAAGTAAGCGTATTAATGCAAAATACATTTTTCCACAGCTAAATTTTGACAGATCAGAGAAAATATCGGTATGCGCAACAAAATGTCCAATGAAAGCAAATTAACAAATGAACTTCGTAGTTGATAATTTAATTTCTTTTAGAAATGGAATATTTTAACGAGGAGTAATGGAAGACGTTTTTAAGGAGGGAGCTGTACAACTACAAATAAAGAGAGTTACAGGTTAATCAGCTTTACCAACACAGTTTTTTGTTTGACGGAACTTACACTGTCAAAATTAAGCGAACTGGTGGAGAGAAACATTGGAGAGGCGCTTAACTTTAGCTTTGCTGGAAGAACATACTGGGCTTTAATGGAAAATTCATTTTTTTTACGCTTGATATAACATTACGTCTTTTGCAAATCGGCACTTTGTTTGCCTTTTTTGCAAATGGCAATTTATGAGGCACAAGGAAAAGTGTCTTCTTCCGCTTGCTACTACAGAAATTTTTTGAGCTGCTCAGCAATCATATTATCTTCTTAAATTTTTCCTTATATCTATTGTTTTGAAACGATTCGAACACTGCGATGTCTTTGAAGTTTGAAATTCGAAAATTTTGTGTACGCGATTAAATTGAATTAAAAATACGTTTACGGTCATGAACAAATGGTTTTTGTCTTATCTATATGATGTTTAATAATTTACCGAGCATTTATCTTTGGCATGGAGAAACGAAGGGGAGACAAGGGACGCTAAAATTAAGCGCGAGCAGGATACTAGGCTTTAAGGTGCTAACAGCTTTTTGAGTATTTTACTAACCGCCTCTCAATAAATAAAATAAGCATGATTTTTGAAGCTATAGCGGACAATACAAGACCCTCTTAAAATGTGTAGCCCTAATGTATGCAAACGGAGAAAATCCCTATTATTGCTTCTACTTATTTACGATGTACTTTAACTAGAGAAGAATTTAAATCAATATTAAATAATTCCCAATGATAAAAAAGAAGTTAAGTATTGCAAATACACTTTAAAAAATATCTGACTTTGTTTAAAATGAGCTCGTTTTTTTTAAGTACAAGCCCTGCAAACTGACCAACGAATTTAAATGTTTGAGTTCCGAAAGCTATTTAGTAAATTCTTAATGAACTGGAACTGAAAAGATGTCTTTTTTTTAATTCCCTGCCTAACAGCTGGCATTTCCCTATTGAGGGGATGGCTTAGACCAAGAGACGATTTACCTCCCTAGTGAAGGCCAGTATGTCCTTAGTAGCAGAAATTCTTAGTTCTGCCTTATATTCAGATGAAGGAAGTTGAAGTTCAATTTTCAGCATGAAAAGATGTCGAATAGAAGTTTTTATTAGAGAATTATTTTTCGATTTACTTTAAAAGAAACTGTTTCAGAAAAGTTTGTCGAAAAGCAGACAAAGAGAGAATAAGTAAAAAAAAAATACGCGCCTACACGCATTGAAACCAATGTTGCCGTAGTGTTGAGCGAGGAGAATTTGACGAAAGGAGGCTTCAAATATAAGGTCACACATAACGCGAAAGAGAGCAAAAACTCGAATTTGCAGTGCCTGCTGTGTTATGAATAGCACAAATGAAAACGTCAGTTGTACCTCCGCCATAAACTAAGTATTACATAGACCGTCAGCTCTTTCAACTTTAGAGAATTTGCCTACAAGCTGTTTTCCTTGTTACTATGTGTAAGTATGTGGGCCATGTTAAAGTAGATTAGACCCACGCATACACTCGCACCTAGGAACCTGACAGATGCCTGACAGTTCATTCTGTGGTAACATTGGCAAAAATTCAAATAATTGGCCGTTATCGGGTCGTGTTAAGAAAACGGTGGGTAGTAGAATTTAGTACCAAATTTATTAAAACGCATAGGTATATAGGATTTCTCTCATTTTACCAGGATAAAGTATATAGTACGGGATGTTTACATTTATGTTGTAAACAATGGAAATCGATGAACTATATGAATCATCGACAAAAATAAAAAAATATCCGTTTACTAATCATTATTCGTACGAATAAAAAGAAAATTGTACGCAGCAAAACTTAAATGCGTGAGACATATCAGGGTCCAAATCAGCAAATATATTTATTTCAAATTTTGCTTATATACATTTTGAGTTTCGTTCTTTCCCGTACATTTTAAAGAAAATAAATTTTCGTTGATTGTGTCGTATAGACTTTTTCTTTTTATTATAAATGCACATTATTCATATTCTCGACATTTTATTTCAAATTTAATTTCATAATTAATATTTTCATTTGTTTCAGATTTTCTAATAAATTTAATTTGTTTTGCATTAATAAACGGAATCTTCATGGAAAGATTGGGCCTTACCAATAAACATTTTTATTTTCGACTCTTATTACGAGTAGTTCACAGTGGTTTTATTTTCAATACAATTTTCGCAATTGTGAGCTTCCGTAAATTTAAAGTCGATACTAAACTCTATAACTCAAAAATTATACCCGAACAGAAATGTTTATATCTTTACCCTGAAAATTTTAATTTTCTTAATGAATTTTTCTCTTTATATTGGTTGCAATTTATCCATCGACATTCACCGCTGAAATAATTTTTCGCCAAAAACAACAAACGAAAAGAGACATAATATTTATAGGAAACAAATATTTTATTTTATTTCAACGAATGAATTTTCACACTTTACTCTTTCATTTATTTATGTTGATTACGTTCGCTATTCTACATTTGGTAGAATACTTGTTTCCGTGGTGAAATACAACAACGAATATAAACTCTCAGAACGCATCCATCAGCTGACAGAAACTCACCAAATACACTAACTCTCAGTCAGTGTTCTTAGCAATCTGTCTTTATTTTTCCCACTAAGGGTGTTCATTTTACTCTTTTCGCTAAACTCAAATTACCTCGATTTTTTTGTGAAAAAGACATACTTTCAAAAGTATTTGTATTGTTCGGAAAAAAAATCACACAAAATTAATCTTCAATATAAAAATCGCAGTTTCCTAACATTATAATGATCATTTTTTGGTACTAGAAATTGTTGCTAAAGGCAAATCTCCATTTTATGTACATTTAGTGCGTTGATATTCATGGTGAAATGTAGTTTGAATGTTTTTTTGTCAGATTATTGATATTCCCACAATTTTGATGTTTTTTTCCTTTGACGCACAGAAAGTTGGTGAAAAAAATTTAATTTCCCTCAAAAAGGTGGAGGTCCCACGATGTAGGAACACTGCTAAGTGTCAGTACTTTATTACACCTCCCGCCATTTAGAATTTAATTTTTTGCTGCTTCACACGTATTCATAGATAGGAAATTTTAGAGAGAATTTTCTTTTCAAAATTTGCGGGGGGAATAGGGTAGGTCCTCGGGAGCTGACGGTCTATTTAATACTTAGTTTATGACCTCTGCCTTACGACCCAAAGCACGTGTTTTTTTTTGTTGGTCGACTTTTTTGGTAATATTGTATATTTTCTTTGTTGGGATACCATGTGTAAATACCATTTTTTTTTTGTATCTTTAGTGATTGTGACAATTAAAACATGCATTTAAAATATAACAAAGGTGTTTAGTGAAAATACAGCAAAATTTTGGTAAGTTGAAATATAAAGTTAAAGTGCGTTTTAAGGAGGATTTATCAACTTAGAAGTCAAATCCTCCTTATCGTTTCTTTTAAAGACAATTATTTGTTTTTTAATCAATCTTTGTTAAATAATAACTTTATTTAGCAAAATATGACACATATTTATAAAAGGAAACACCCTGAAAGGGTCCCCAGATGAAGAGGTCCTCAAACAAGCATTGAACGATATAAACCGTAAAATCGAAACTCCAACAACTGCTGCGCGGAAATATAACCTTAAGAGGACAACTCTTCTATATCGCTTAAAGCTTTTATCGGAAAATCGTATCCCGATCGATCTAACAAAATATTCTATAGGGCAAGTCTTAACCACGTCACAAGAGGAAGAGTTAACAGATTATTTTAAGAAATGCTCAAATCTGCACCATATCCTGACGTCTGATATGGCTAAGCGATTTGTTTACGACTATGCTGCTAATTTATGAACTTTTCTGTACATTTTGTTAATTTTTTTCTGAATTAAGTTATGTTTGTGTTATGTTCTTAAATGAAAGTTCGTCGACTGGCAAATTCTCCTGCCTATTGTCAAAACCTCCTAAGGCAATGTCATCCTCCTATAAAGTGGGAGGATTTGTCACTTTTACTACATTTCTTTTTCGCTTCACATTGTGAAAACCCTTTAGATTACACTATTGGAATAAACACCATTTTAAAGTCAAATATATAAGGAAAGTTTCATACCCCTACATTTATAACATTGCGCTAAATTTTGGTTCAAAATGACGTATCATCGTTTTTGTGTCAAATCCTCCTCGCCTTACCCTATTTATTTTTTTGATCTATAAAACAAAACTAATTTGCATACAACATAAGAGCAAACAATTTAGTAATTATATAACTTCGATTCGACATTTCTTGCTAACTATAAATCACCAAAACCCAATCAGGAGAACATGTGTATATGTAAATTGTAAACCTCAACGAGTGCAATTATGCAAATTGTCCCTATTGTAAGGGATTATGCGAGCTCGCTGGAGAAAAATCGGCGACGAGGCCTCACCATTTTATACAAATTCGTGTATTGATTTTTAAATATTGGAAATGGAACAGCACTTGTCACTTATTCATACCTAGGGTAGCATTGAATAATTAACAACCTGTGTTTTCCCGACGGCAATCACAATGAGTCAGTATTTAACTGAGTGTGGCGTGGGGTACCTACTCCTAACCTAAGCAACCCACAAATCTAACTTATTTAATGTTTAAACGAATGGAAGTCATTTCTAACCGAAAACATTATAAAAGTTTTACTATTTCTTTACATTTCGTATTATTCTTTTTTCTGCACAAAGTGTAAGCACCTGACTTGCTTAAAAGAACAGCGAAGCCAAGTGGCCATTCTATTTCTGCTTTGCTTTCTAATTAAATCTATGCCTTTGTGGGATACTCTTCTAGCTGAATGCGTTCGCTCATGAGTTGTCTGGTTAGTATTTTAGTTCTTTTATTTTATGTCGTCCCATATAGAATATTGTTAGAAAGAAATGATTCTCTATCACGTGGGCAACTTAAGAATGTTTTTATCCAGACCACTTTTAGCTAACCACGCACGTTGTGTATTGAAATCTGATATGAACATGCATACTTCAAGCCCTGGTAGTTAGTGATACCGTAGACCGAACCTCAGTTTTAAAGACCAAGCCATCACAAATATACCAGAGCGCTTGGTCGGGATAATTAAGTGCAGGGTGACCGTGATCGCAGAGAACGTGTCTCTAGCAGAGACTCGACACGGGTCAGGGACACATCACATAAGTTAGCAAACTATCATATATTTTACTTATATTTGATTTTAAATTAGGACAATGTCTTATTAGATGTAGCATATTACATATATATATTTGTATTTTAAACTATATACCTCCAACAGAAGAAACTGATTTGACAGTAGTGGATTCATGAATACTTTGACAACTAAACCTGCAACCCTGCAAGAAAGTGCGATTTATTACAAAATTAAAGATTGTTTTTCTAATTGTAACAAGTCTATTTAATGTCGTGAAAGTTATTGCGATATTTTATCGATTCTCATTCGTTTTTAAATACGGAAATATACTATTTTCGACGACGCTTACTAAAACATCTACACCCGTATTAATAAACACTGCGTAAAAGTTATCAACTCGTTACTCAGCAGTTATGTCAAATTTTTGTATGCTATTTAACGTCTTCCTGTTAACTTACTTGTGAACATTTGTTTATTAATTCGGGGGAAACAATTTTGTTATTTTTTTAACTTCTTTAGGCGCTAAATATTATTTTAATGCAATTTTTTTCTTATAAGTTCCTTAAGAGATTAAATTTAGCGCTTTTTTATATATCTAAAAATGGATTTTATATATAAAAATATTTCTGAAATGATGTGGTGTTGAAAAGGCCGACATTTGTGCAATAAAAGGTCATTAATTCATTAATTTTCGGTTTTGAAGTAAAGCCTAATAAAACACACAGCGATACATTTTTGATGAAAATCTTATGTCATTATAAAGTTTCGACTTCGCCATTAAGTGTGAAATACAATATCATGCAAATGGCCGCCTCGGGAAGATTCGCAGCAGGAATATATTCTTTTGGGGTAATTTTTAACAACTTTTTCTCACATTCCGGACGGTATCTCGGTTATAACTTGTGAAAAGTTTGTTTTTAACGCGTCTAGAGTTCGGGGACTGTTCGCGTTAACACGGTCTTTTGCGAAGCCCACAGGAAAAAAACTTAACGGTGTCAAATCGCATGATCTTGGTGGCCAATTGAAGTCGCCAAATCGTGAAATTACGCGACCAGGAAACTTCTCACACAATAAAGCCATAATTGGTCATGTTGTGTGGCTTGTTGGCCCGACTTGTTGGAACCACATATTATCATCCAAGCTATGATCTTCAATCGCCGGCCAAAAAAAAAATCGGTTGTCATTCGACCGTATCGCTCCGAAATGACTGTAACCGTCATAATCAATAAATTCGGATCATCAGCAACACTTGCACTTGCTGCAGCAATATTTTCGATTGAGCGTGTATTTCGATGATACACAGACCTTACGACACCAGTAACGCTTCCACTCTCTTCAAATTCACAATTTTACCGATTACTTGCGCGAAAAGTGGCTAAGTTTGAATCACCACTTTTGTAGTAAGTTTTAATAATTTTAACGCGTTGTTCGATAGTTAAGCGATCCATTATCGTAAATGGCAAACATACAACTAATTTTACATATGACACTCCAAATGTCAGCTGAGTTTGACAGGTGTCAAATGCCAGCGCTACCAACTTGAAACCACGAAATGAATGCAGATATTCAAGACATTGTACAGGGTCTACAATGTCTTGAAGGTCTGCAAATATATATGACAACAACATTTTTGACATGGCTGTTAACGTAAATAGGGTAAATAAAATAGACTTACCTAATTTAAAGCTCATTCTTATATCATACAAAAAAAATATTGTATGTAACTTCACACTTCTGTGAAAATGTTCTTTAGGTATCAGATGCGCTACTGCCCTAAGGTCGATAAATTTCCATTCCCATTCAAATGTCACAGTAAATCAAACAAATCAGCGACATTTTATCAAGAGTTACTAAGAAAAGGTTTTAATTTAAAATACCTAAGTTATTGGGAACATCTATCATGATTAAAATAAAAGTAAAAGCCCATTTCCAAAGAAGCGAATAGCCTTTTGACGACTAGATGTCGCTGTTTTACATTTCTGTGGAAATTTAAAAAATGGCAGTGGCATGTGCTTACCTGGTTTTAAACAGAAGTGCATCTGTTCATTTAGAACTAACATGCAGTTAACTACTGAAAGTACATGTATTATAAGTCATGTTTTATTTAATTGACAGAGAGTTAAATGTGTCATTGGTATCTAACCTTTTATTTAATAAGAATATTTTTAAATTTAAGTTGGAAACTAGATATTTATATTCTTTAACTTGATGATATTCTTATTGGTTAGGTTCATTCAATAACAAAAGTATTTAATGTAACAGTATTTTTATTTGAAATTTAGAAATTTAGATCAGAGTCAATAGGCCAATTATTTAGTCAGATTTTATTTTCTTTCAAATTTCAAACTAATATTTATTGTTTAATAAAGAATATATTTTTTACAACAACCAAGAAGTCAAAAAATTATTGTAGCCCACTTTTCTGGGTTTTGCGTTTGTAGATGGAGCTGGCACCGCTGTTTTAAGTTTTGGTCGAACTATTATCAGCAATAAGTGCTTGGGGGACCAATAAGACGTTTTCTTGTACCTGCGTAGTAACATTTATTTAATTTAAATTTAACAGCGATTTGAAATTATTTTGATTGAGTTGTACTTATATTTTTTCTTGATATCTTCAAAATGCAAAATGCATTAAGCTGCGCACTCATTCCGTAACTTTTCAGAAGATTATCGTCGAAACGATAGACCTCCAAAACTAGCAACCAAGTGCTAAAATTACAAGTTTGAGAGCTTAATTCAGTTCATAATCCAAAAATATAATGAAACGTTTGTCAAAAAATTCGAGCAGAATATAACTTTTTCTGGTGATCAAAGTTTCAAAAACAATATCGTTTAGACGATCGTTGATCTACGGAATCTGCCCCCTGGATGCAATCCAATTGTGGTTTTCCCATAATTAAGAGGAACTAAATCTAAATCAGAGGAATATCGAAATAAAGTCGAAGAAAATGCGTCGCGAATAACACCAATACCGCCAAAAAAAAAAAAACACTCAAAAGTTCTAAAAAAAAATATAAACGCAATTTAACGCCAATAGCACCAATTTAAAAAAAAAATTAAAATTGTAAAAGCAACTATACAATCTGTGTTTTGTTTATATAGATTTTATTTTAATCCCTTATAAAGGGGACTTACAGGAATAATCTGCAAGTCCTGGTATGGTGTCACTCATTCCACCGCATCTGACTATGTTCTCGATGGCTGCCATCTAAGTCAGTGATACGTTCTTTGTACGCCACTCCAGAACGGGACTTCAACTAGTCGTTCCAGTTGTTGGTTGGCCTTACCATTCGCTGGATCGAAGCTATATAAAAACGAGTACAAAGGAATTTTTCGTTTTAATTGTGATCGATCTCCTTGATTAACCATCAAACTTTGTATTTAAATAAAGAGGACACTAATTGAGGTCGTTATGCAATTTTTTTTTATTTTTTTTTTTTTTTTTAAAGAATATAATAAGAGATGATATACAATAAATCAAAGGTTTTACCTACGTTAGTAAAGACTGATTTGCTTCTGGTGGATACCAATAGCTACCCATTTGCGGCGTGGTATGATACGTTGGCTGGTGCGTTGGATGAGGTGGTTGCGGCACCATTTGTGGCGGAGGTTTATGGTCTATCCAATGTGGCTTTTGATCCCAGGGCGCTTGCATGGGCGGACTTAGGCCAGTTGGTGGAAATTCTACAAAAAGAAAAACGAGATATTGTCAATTTAGAAAAAAATGATAAACACAGGGCGGGTTATCTGACACTACTTGGAATTGAAACGCAGTTATTCGTTTCGTTGCATTTCATGCTTAATATTTCAGTAATAGGAAAAATATATTTTGTAGCGTGCAAGTAGGCGCACTTCCAATGACGAAAAACACCCATTTGCTTGACAAAATGTACGCCTTGTTGTATGTCGCGCAAAATATATATTCAACGTTTTCAGATGAATTTTTTAAGCACATGTAGGTTAGAAAGAATGTTAACAGAGTTATACTAACCAGGTGATGATTCGGATACGGGCGTGCTGGATGGTGTCGGACTATGTCCAGGAGGTAGGTAATGAGAAGGCGACCCACTATTTGATCCACCGCCGTTATTACCGCCTGCAAAGGAAAAAGATATGTTAAAGTATTTTTTTTTTTCATAAGAATTATTTAAAAATAGTGTGGAGTAAATAATGGCCCAAGAGTTAATAAATAAATTTACACAATTAAGTAAGCAAGTACAAGAAAACAAAACCGTATAAGCAAATTTGTAGCTGCCGACGGTGACTTCGCTTAGTTTAGCATTTCAATTCGCTACAACATAAGGCCCTTCGCACACGATGCAACACAAATCGAAAACAGGCACAAACCTTTCACGTAAACATGTCTTCGTACAGGGTGATACAGAAATTGAAAAACCTCAGTCAGGAACTTGTAAATTTGTTAAACGAGACATGTTGTGTGAAAAGGTTTCTACAGCTTTAACAGATGATGGAATAGACTTGATATTGAACTATACAATCGACAGAAAATAAAATGATAAACACCCAGTCTTAAAATTTTAATCATCAATATTAAATAAAATTGCATCATGTGCAAGATAATAATCTGCAGCGAAATTAAATTCTGAGCTAAGTAAACTACAAAAAAGTTAACACCTTTTAGAAAGGTCTCACGCTATAGTTTGCATTGATAGCACACCGAAGATTTTCCCATTTCGAGCACCAAAATTATGTCGATCAACTGAACTAAATTAAACAAAATAGATCGCTTGCCTATATAAAAGGTGCTGTCATAGCTAAACATCAGTTAATAAGGGCTACTTCGTGTCTATCGTTTTTGACTGATAAAACAAACAAGTCGATTTAAGTCTGTTGCATTTTGTGTGGTTTTACCGACGGCAATTAAAACAGTCTCAACGGCAAGTGTAACAACATCGAGTGGAGGTTCTTCTTTTGGCTGTTTATATTTGACGAACGTTTGAAACAAGAAAGGCTCCGTGCGCCGGTTTTTACCTTGTTTTGTAATTAATGAATTATTTATTACTTTCCATATGCATTTATTGTGGTGTAAAAGTACTTTAAGTGGAGGTTAAAAATTAGTGTACGCTAATGGCTTAAATCTGTAAAAATCACAACTAAATCGACGAACTTATTGATGTCATTTTTTTATTCCTCTACAATAGTTACTTACGCACTATATACAAATGTACTTGGCAAGAATAAAGTGCCTCAATGAAATCACCAACCGAGTAAATTTAAAAAAAACTGCTAGTATATGACATTTGATTAGTAATAGCTGCTTCTTACCAGCTAAAAGATGTGTAAAAGCCACTCGGTTAAAATGACGAATGGCAAGAAAGTATTCATCAGTAAATAACTGAATAGAAAATCAAATTTTGTTTCCTGACAATCGGGTTAGTAGCTCGATGATGCGTGAAACTGTAGACCTTGTAGAATCGCTCCTGCATAGCAAATAGCTCCGCAAATTTTTATTGAATCAGTTTTCTGTTTTTCTGACCTGTGATCAAGAAAAATCGTTCATGCTTAATGAGGCATGTCGCACTCCTAAAGAAAAGTTTGTGTGAACATCGAGAGCTTGGTAAAGTTTTTAGAATTGTAAAGGCAAGCTCCAACTTCGAGGAGAGTGGCAGCTCTTTTTGGCTGCAGGCTAAAATTGTATTTCCTTAAATTAGCAGGGCGTTGGAAAGATTTGTAATGCAGTCTGTCATAATTCAAAAACGTTCGACCGCTTTTTAAGACGATGCTGATCTTTTTATGGGCAGTGGGTTTATCGTTTTTGAGACGACAAATTCAATCAGGAAAAATGCCAGAAGAAAGGCGAATATAAACTGGACTTCCATGCAATCTTTTGCATTATTTAAATCCGCACCGCGAAAAAGGAGAAAATCAGTCTTCATGCTTAGCAAAATGCAGCTGATAGTGAACACGAACAAATTTCGAGTTTTTCTAATTATTGTTGTGGTTTTATATAATCAAAATTATCTGTAAAAAATAATAAAAGGCAGCTCTTATTCATTGCGTTTTCATAGCCCGTAAGAAATTGCCGACGTAAAACGTTAATTTTTTTCCTGTAACATTTTAAAAAAATGCACTAAAAGTCTCAATAGTTGTAAATTACTTATTGTACTGAATGAATACGTTGATCCTATTTTTACTCCCCATTTTTGAGTACTTCTACTCGAATACGGGACCAATATACTAACAAGAAGCTGTCCCACTTTAGGTGATGTTAATGAAGGAGCTCATAGGGCAGAAGTCACATAGTTTTGGGTGCCCGTACAATTTTTCAAAAATGCACTAAAAGTCCCAATAGTTGCAAATTACTTATTGTACTGAAGAATGTGTTGATCCTTTTTTTACTCCCCATTTTTGAGTACTTCTACTCGAATACGGGACCAATATACTAACAAGAAGCTGTCCCACTTTAGGTGATGTTAATGAAGGAGCTCACAGGGCAGAAGTCACATAGTTTTGGGTGCCCGTACAATTTTTCAAAAATGCACTACAATTTCCAATAGTTGCAAATTACTTATTGTACTGAATGAATGTGTCGATCCTTTTTTTACTCCCCATTTTTGAGCACTTGTACTCGAATACTGCACCAATATGCTAACAAGAAGCTGTCCCCTTTGGGTGATGTGAATGAAGGAGCTGTCAGGGCAGAAGTCACATAGTTTTGGGTGCCCGTAAAATTTTTCAAAAATGCACTAAAATTACTTATTGTACTGAATGAATGTGTTGATCTTTTTTAATCCCCATTTTTGAGCACTTGTACTCGAATACTGGACCAATATTCGAGGGTCACTTTCGGTGATGCGATTGGCAAACACTTTATCCACTTCGCGATTTTGAATACTGGTTCTACACTTGAGTAAACCAAAATCCACACATCAGTTGTGCATAAGGACATTTGCCATTCAGAATAAAAATAAGGATCTATTTGCGTCTCAAAGTGATCGGGAATTAGATGCATAGCCACACCTTAAAACACACCTTCTCATCATTGGGATAGTACAAGAATACGTTCAAATTTCTGTCTGTTTCAAATTGCCGTCCTGCTTCAGGCATATCTATTTTTTTTAAGAATGCGTCCACAAATACCTCAAACTAGAATAATAACCTCGCGCAATGTCTCAACAAAACCATAGTACACCTCACAGTGGTTCCTGGTCATAAAAGGCCCCGATGTCAATACCTCTCTGTGGTTTACCTACAAATTACCACTGTAATAAGCTTTTTTATCAGCTGAATTGAATTCGTTCTAAACATGTGAATTTTAAGCATCAACAACACGTTCTCTATATACTTTTAATTGTTTAATTTTCGTACTCACCACCGTGCATATTTTGATTCGGACTATGTGAACCAGGATTCTGTCCACTGCTCAATGGCATTCCACTACCGGCGCCTGGACCCTGTGCCGCCTTCATCATCTTTTTGTACTTTGATCTTCGGTTTTGGAACCAAATTTTCACCTGAAAATAAACAACAGCAACATCCAAATTTAGTCCATTGTCGATGAAATATAATTTTTGCAAAATATTCACTAACAAAAAATCCCAGCAACAGCAAACAACAGAAAAAAAAAAAAACGTTACAAGGTTGCTGTGTTTCACATCACAACCGCGATCTATTCTGATCGTCTATCTCCATTGAAATTGCAGCGTTTTTTTTTTTTTGCTCCATTCACTACCTCTGTACTTTTTTTTTGTATCTCACTCTTTGCCCCGTTCCCAGTAAACTTTCCGTAGGAAAAAAAAGTCCCAAAGCTTTGGATTCAATTAAAAAAAAAAATATTCGTTACGCGAAGCACTCTATCATTCTATTCAAAAGTCAGAGAACTGGTATCTGTACAAGTAGATACAATATACACATGTATGTAATTTTACTATATATTCTTGCAATGAAGGTCGTCACATTTTTATGTACAGCATGCGGCAGCGCACAAGCTATTGTTTCTTATATTTTTGTTGGCTGCAGTTTATAACGCTTTTTCAGATTTTTATCGAGGAACTAGTATTAAGTAGAGTAATAGGTTTTTTTTTTTGTTCTATTTAGCATTTTATGTTCTGTAACGAAAATAAAGAGAATTTTGCTACACTACCGCACCTGCCCCAAGGCGTACATGGTTAAGGAGAATCTAATTTATGAAACTCTAAGTGAATATCCATTAATATCGTCGAAAAGATACGCGGCGGCGGCGGCGACTGCATTTGGGGTATCTATATCCATATGCGCAGACAATCAATTTGGAAAAATATTTTAAGTCAAAAGCTCGGAGAATGTATCTATCTATTCATAATAAATGGCGCATTTAATTTAAGTACCTATTTGTTATTGTTTCTACACCTTTTGTGGTCATTAATCATGGGATTGTTGGAGGAATATCTTTTTAAACGGACATTTGTGAGTATCATCATTCAAATTTATTGTCGGAGCTATCTGTTCGGGGGTACATATAAATTTGTGCATTCCGCTTGGTTTTTGATTCGAAAGATTAATGTGAACAATAAGGTGTATCTGACAGTTGAATGATACATAGGTCAAAGTTGAATTGCTGGGAATATATGACAGACTGATGGCGAGGGGGTTGATTGTTATCTGTTGCGAAAATTGCTAAATAAACACGATACATTTAAATGTCGAAAAGTTTGATGGACATACGTATTTTATTTGCACGAAAGGCATATGCACTCAAGGTTAAGTTGCGACTGTCCGCAAGTGCTTATAGCGCTGTGAGGTATGACTATGAGTCAGAGTTATGGCTTAATTTGGGAAGCTGTCTGGGGGTTTAATGGCGGAATTATTTTTCTTTTCGTTTTTTTTTCTTTAGGAAGATTCGCTTCGGTAGTTTCAGGTTTTACTTGGATCTTTAAAATGCAATTAAGTGGGGTTGTGTTTGGGCAGGATTTTTTTTTGAAATGAACACCAAAGTTGTTGAATATATTTTGACGTCTGTATGCAGTTGATGCTAACAACACGTGCAATGTATAAGTGGACGGAATATTATACACTGCGATATCTCTCAGAGCTATTTAAATTTAATAAAAGTCTGTGCGGTGGTAAGCTTAGCAACTTCATTTCCATCCCAAATTATTGAGCTAATCATAATCACTTTTCCGCTTTGAAAAGCGTTTCCCTCGCATTGTAAGTACAGTAGTCGCTCGATAATGTGAATTTCTCTAAAATGTGAATCGGCAAAACTTTACATTGTCATGTCTATAATGTGAACTTCCGAAATTTTCAACCTCTAAAATGTGAATTTTTTTGTTAAAGTTTTTATATTTCTCTCGTTTCTCATGCTCGTTTTGCGTGCGATTTTCGTTTTTCTTCTAAATTAATAAACATTTAAAGTGTGCTTTAAAAATCATTTTGTGTTGTTTTTAATAAATTTGAAAATCGTTTCAATCAGTTTAAAAAAGTTCCAGTAATGTGAATCCCTCTAAAATCCGAAAACGCCTTGTTTTATATAGTTCACATTATCGAGGGACTACTGTACTTCGTTCGGCTGTATTTTTGAGTTGAGTAGTCACAAAGAGATAAACTAATATTTTCTCTCAAAAAAGGGTTCAACTGTCACACACTGCTTTAATTAATTTAAGGTTTTTTTGGGGGTTTCGTAGATAGTTTTTCAAAACAAAATACGGTACAGATTTTCGTAAGAATTTGTAAGACAGGCTTGAGCCTCTATACCGTGTCGGTCATTTCTTTCAATCAATAAACTCACAAAGCAAACATTGACCATGTGACAATTTGACAATTAATACTGAAATTAAAATGGTTTCAGGTTGCAGCTGCCAGATGAACTTGAAGCTGTTCAAAAAAGAAGCCCCATATTATATTCAACGCATTAACTAAAACAAAACCCGAGTTAAGTATGTTGGCATCATCGAGTCCACTCCGGGTTGTAGCGCTATCTACATAAGAAAGTTAGAAATATTGGGGGAATTTTAGTGATCGATGATTGGCAGCATGGACCAATCAGTTCAATGATCGAAACGAGTTGGCAGCACACTTTCAATTTGAGTAGCCGAAAGTTGGGCTCGTCAAATAGGTGGAGCAATGAAAACATTGACATCTGATGTTGACACGCGACTTGGACTAAGAACAAGAAGATCTTAGGATCAGATCACCAACAAGGAATCTGGAAATAAGCGATGGGGCCCCGCTAATATACATACATCGCTCCCAGGAGTAAGCTGATTCATTTATAAGCTTACGGCGAAAGTTGCAGTTCATTTTCATCATATAAGCTCGAAAACGGGGAAGCGATTTAAAATAATGGAGATATATGTTGGAACATGCTATTTAAGCTTTAAGAGACAGCCCAGAAGATGGCGCCTTCTACGTACCGCCAAAGCACGACACTTTCGGGGAACACTTTTAACGCTAAGTTTTGGCGGATTTGAACTAGCCTTCATGGACGAGACCTCCGTAGTTGGAGGTATCTCAATAAGAGAGCTTCCGTAACTCTCCAAAAGCTACCCGATTGAAAAAACGATTACTAGAAAAACGGCTTTTTAGAACTGTGAAACACATTCAAAAGAGTCCGCCTTAGCAGGGTCGAAAAGGCGGTCTTTTGAGTGGGCATTGCGATATAAGAACTGCAAAATGATGAACCTTTAAGCATTTTACAATGCTGACAAAGTGCGAATAGCAAATGTGTTCCCTATCACAGACAAAACCTAGATCAGGAATTTCAATTGCATGGGAAACGAGCTGATTGAAGATTAAGTAATTTTTGGACGGGGTTTGAAAACACACGCAAGTAGTAGCTTGCCATTTACAGGTATTGACCAAAGGATATATCTTTTGACAATATGAACTTAATCCAAGTCGACCTGTCAAGTGAAAAGCAGGCAGACATAATATGCCTGTAGATTTTCACGCAAAAGAGATATAAACTTCTAACTGTCAAAATTAATAATAAGGGACCTAGATGGCTACCTTGAGCTACTCGAGATCTATTCGGCGTACTTCTCCAAAAAACTGTCACACTAAATAGGAAAATTCGCAGCACTTAAAAAGCGCAAGAAGATTTCAACAAACATCAACATGTGCGGTTGTTGAGCGGTCCAGCATCGATAGCTCGTTTTTATATTTCCAAGAGAGCCCTATCCATGTTACCCGATCACTTCCTCCATCTATCAGCTTGTGCCTATAAGACCGGTAAGTAAGCAACTGAAATTCTCAATTTCGATCGCATCGCACCCAACCACTAGCCATTGCATAATTTATTATGTACTTGTGTTCCCATCAGCAGGAGGCAGCCCAAAAATGACAAGCACTTTTTTTCTGGTTACATCTGCGAGTACAAAGCGCGCGTAGGTTAGCTAGCCCCCGCAATGAACAGTGAAACAACGAAATTATAAATTCCATCTGACAGCTATTTGCATTCGCCTGTCACACAGAGCCCAAAAGAGTCGCGCAATCGTCAGAGGAAATGTCAAACTCTGACATTGTGCGAGAGGTTTCTCTTGAATGCGTTTCTAGGACATCTGAGAAACTACTCTTCAAAATCCAACAGCTCTTTCTCCTTGAAGACATGACATCACACAACGAACTGTGCGATCATTGTTGTCGTTCATCATGATCGATTTTTCGGCCCCCAAATCGTTGCGTATCTATCTCTCCTCGTGATGTTCGATATATAAATTTAAACATTTTCTTTTTATTTCTGTCAGTTTAATCGACCGGAACTGAACACAGTTGTATGTCACTGTCGCCGATCAACAAAAAGAGAGTCGCAAACGTCGCCGCGTCGCGTCGCTTTGATGAGCACCCACCATCGATTTACCCCTTTCGCTGGCTGTCTACATCACACACGCGGTTGTGTCATTCGGTAGCAAATGAAAAGTACAATTTTCATCAGCTTAAAAAAGGGTCAACAGGCAATAAATTAATTTACTTTCAATTACAAATTGCTTTTTAACTGATCGTAATATCGAGGGGAAAAAAAACTCGAAGATCCTACTGCAACTGTCAGGCGTGTGTAAACGAGCTATCTGTCATTTTGCTCGGTCATCTGTCATTTCGCTTGAAATCACCATGTCACTGTGTCACCGAGTGCGAGAATATCCTTTTAACCTACATTCGTAGTGGACGAGCGGCGCGTCACACGGTTCCGCAACGGGTTATACCGATTACTAGACACATTTATGACACAAACACAAGTGACATTCGAGTTGGTGCAGCCGGCCAAAACACGGTGCGACGCGACGCCAGACAAACAGTCAAACTAATCGCAATTGATTGCTCTTTTATGCCAGGTGATCGGTACATTGATCGCGTATCGGTGATCGCATGGTGATCGTGATCGTATCAATGTTCAAAGTTTAGCACCGGTCCAGTTTCTCCTCTCGATTTGGAGGCCCTCACCGGATTGGACCTGCCGGTTTAATCAATTTTAAAAGAGTAGGTAGATGTGTCGCAAGCAACAAGATCATTGACAAGTTGTTGGCTCTCATATTTTTTTTTCCTTTTGGACCGTAACTGCAGCATGCTGCTGCTGCTGCCCCTATGTGCAATGTGCATATTAAATTGCAAATTTTATTCCATTTGATGCGGACCGTGTGTGTGTCTGTCTACAAAGGGTGAGGTGGGGAGACGCAACAAAAACAAAAACGCTATGAACTGCGATCATGTTCGAGTGAGCGCACTTTATGTTTGGCGGAGCCGCTTGGATATGTAGATAAACTTTGTTTAGTTTACAAGAGTGACTATCTAAGCGAACGAAATGGCGTTAATTAATTAGAATGACACTTGTGCCCGAAGGTAGGGGAATGGATATTAATTTTGGTTTACTTCTCAGTTTGACTGAGCATTTAGCTGGTGTACTGCGGAATGGGTCAATGATGGCGTGATCGGTGGTGGACTGATTTATTTTTTCCTTGGACGTACATGATCATTTAACAGTCACTGCAGTATCCACTGTCATACCACATAAGGGTTTTCCAATAAGAGGTGTTACTTTGGTATTCAACGTAAAATGTCATTTTTTGAGATAAATGGTCGGATGTTTATTTCATAATAAAGAGGAAGGTATGCCGTTAATAATGAAAAACAACATCAGCCAAATGGCCACCACGAGCACGCATACAGGACCATATCCTTTTCATGAAATTTTCTATAACCAAATCGCAAAGTGGCTGCCCTATGTCCTCGATAGCCTCACGAATTTTATCTTTGAGGTCTTGAATCGACGCTGGGCTGTTGGCGTAGACCTTATCTTTCACGTGGCCCCAAAGGAAGAAGTCGTAAGGTGTTAAATCACAAGATCTCGGTGGCCAATTGTGATCACCTCTGCGAGAGATAACACGGTCCGGAAACTTTTCCCGTAAAAGATCAATGGTTTCGTTGCTTGTGTGGTTCGAAGCGCCGTCTTGTAAAAAGTAAAAGTTCTCCAGATCAATACCATCCAAGTCTTTATGCAAAATACGGTGTAACGACGTTTGTGGAATGCCCAATTCCAAAGAACGACGAGGAATGGACAAGCCTGGGTTTTCAGCAGCAATATTTTCATTTCTTCTTGAGCGACGTGCACGGGTTTTATTCTTCACATCACTAACTTGTCCCAACAGCTCGAATTTGTCCACCAATTTCTGTATTGCGGTCCGACAAGGTGCTGCACGACGACCAAAAAATTCTTTAGTTTTGCAAACTGTGACTGCAAGATTTTCACAATTTTTGTTGTGAATTTTAATAATTTCAATGCGTTGTTGAAGCGTGTATCGTTCCATTTTTAGCAATGGCGTAGTTTCTACTTGTCAAACGTCAAACAATAAAAGCTTCAAAAGTGACAGCTACCGAAATAGCGGGTCACAATAACACCTCTTATTGGAAAACCCTTTAGAAGATCACCTTCGTTAACAACGAATACAAAAATGATCTTCAACTGAATCGCAAACCAGTCGCGGTGTTAATATTCGATTTTGCAAGACCTGTTTCTACCTAGCTTCAATCTGAACGAATTAAAAAAGACTTATCCCATGATCTTGCGTTCGCATTTTCTCATTGTAGAGGTGTGCCAGGTCTAAATCGAAGAGAATATCGGATGTTCTAAGGACAATTTCGTACACAATCCTAGTAGAAGTTTGACGAAAGTTTTGCGTAGCATGACATTAAGACGTTGACTCGTAGCAATGGGTTACAATGTGATAAGGAACTGCTAATGATCCCTTCTATATGATCCGACACTTTATCAGTGCCTCAAGTGGAACTGGAATTGCTGATCGTGTCAGCTATGAAAATAAGACGCTAATTGATCGACTGGGGAAGGTTTTGTCTGGTCTAACTAGACGATCGTTTTCAATGCCGATCTTTTGATCGAGACGATTTGACTGATCGTCATAGAATGATGGGATCCTCTGTAGGGCTGGTTCAACATTAGCAATATCATGCGCCGACAAAAAGAGACGAGAATACCTTCCTTAGCGTTCGTCAAATTACTTTAATACAACTGAGAATTCAAATATCTTTGAATCCCAATGACAATGACGAATCCGCAAAGACAAAAAAGACCGAAGATCGCCAGGAGCGACCAAAAATATACACGAGATCGGTGATTGCCATTGGAAGCAACTTAGTATAGTTTTGGCTGAAGACGACTGTTTGTTGATAATCAAATCTACTTTTTAGCTCCATCGAGCCCGAACTTTATACCGCACTAGCAACCTTTCCACTGCAATCATCAACCCGCTTTGCTTCATTTTTCCTCGAAGCTAGCCAAGTTCAGTTTTCCAAGGTTCGTCGAAGCGGCTCTAAAATTGTATGACTCTGGAGTGAATGAATTCTTTAAGTTGGGCTTTCGACCGCAAGATGAGATTACGAGTGAGCTGTAGAAGTAAGTGTTTTTTTCTTCTTCTTCATTCATCTAAAACTTTGTCTCTTTTTGAAAAAAGACACCAGGGAACTTCCCGGGCTTGACCAAACCTTGACACTATAAACGCCGAAAATGCTTAATAAACGACTCAGAACTTCGCCAGACCCTCTTTAGGCAGATTCAATGTTGACAATGATGCCCCGATGCGGAATACAATTCCAAACGCTCTGAGTCCAAGTTGTATTGGGAGGGGAGTCCTATACTAACTTGGACCCTTGTCTCAACAGTTTTGAGACCGAAATACCTAAAAATATTAGGTAAAGACTGGACGAGTGAGGACATTAGCTCAGTAAAAGCAATCATGAGTAACTGTCCTGAAAAAGCGTCCTAATAAATCCAACCAGATACCACTTACAACTGTAAGTTAGTCCTAAAAATATTCACACAAGAACTTATAGCTCAAAAACCTAGGTGAGAGTTCATTTTGAGTCTTTTTGTGCCACACTCTTATTTATTTTTAAACGAGAACACTTCCGTAGGTCACGAACGACCGAATTAGTTACGAAGCACTTACGAGTGCGAACTAACTGAACTACATCGACCTAGGGAACAAGACTGCTTGCGGGATACCTACAGAAAAAAAATAAAAATAAATAATTGGCGCAACAGGTCCTTATGGACCCAAGCCTAGCTTCTCACAACCATTCGTCTTGTGTGAGTTTTTATTTTTGGAACGAATGGAAGGGATCTACAATTTTATGCCGAGTCCAAACGGCCAATTGAGAAGCTCTTTCATGACAGTTATACTCTCGGATGTTTGTCAGACGTTCGCGAGAGGTGGCGCAGTGAAAAAAACCTTAAGTTGGAATTTGGGTTTTTCTCGGGATTCGAACCTGGGACCCCTCGCTTAGTAGTCCAACACACTAACCACTAAGCCACTACAGAACAACTTGTAAAAATCAATGCTTGCCGTGCTTTGAGGTTAAGAAATGTCTCCGAACGGGCCAGAACTAAATAAACAACTTGAAGTTTGAAATAAGGAGCTCCATATGTACATTTGAACTGAATTCTGTGTTCGAAGAAGAACGTGACTATTTTTGAAATCCGCGTTGAAGAGATATTTTGCAAATAAAAGATTAGAAATCAACCCCCAACTGCGAACTAACTGAACTATCTAAAGTCTAAAAGTGCCCTTGCCAAGTGAACTAATATCTTTTGTGAGCTAATTTGAAGGTAGATCTAGTGCAAATTATCTAAAATCAGTCGGCCTTACCAATAAACATTTTTAGTTTCGACTCAAATTTTTTTTAGTTAACAGTGGCTATATTTTCCATACAAATTTCGCAATTGTGAGCTTCCGTAAATTTAAAGTCGAGACTTAAATTGATTATGAGTACGGCGCAGTGTCTGTTGTGACTGATAGGTTTGAAAATGTAATAATAATTGCAAGAGCGGGCTTGTTTAAGGGATGTCTGCAGCTCGAAAATAGCCCACAAGGGACTGGGGAAAGATATATCAATGTACAAGTAATAGGGTGGGTAGGCAAAGGCAGAGCTGTTATAAGCAAAAAGCAATCAACTTGAGGCTAAGGTTAAGCTAAAACTTGTTTAAGATAGTTCAAATAGAATGGACTCTCCGTCTGCGGGGTCCCACCTAGATGCGGTAAAGATTGTTGGGTTTTATTCGAATGTCAATCTGGGAGACGGGCTTAGACCAAACTTTGTAAAAAAAAATATTTGCGTAGGTACCTATTTTGCAAAAAAAAATTAAATAAAAAAAACCCAACTAACTAACTAAATTGTTGGGTTTTGTTTCATTGTTTCCAACCTGCTTATCCCTTTCGTTTTCCTGATTGTAAGTCTGAGGTCAAAAGCGGTTCTTCGACTTTGTTACCCTCAATTGTGGGACGATTTTTGTCTGCTATTTATTCGAGCAAGTCCTCTATCGTGAGGGGTGTCCCTGGCCATATCAACTTTCAACAGTGTGCCTTAAAATTTGTTTTTTTCTGCGTTTGATTTGAGCAAGTTTTCTATCGCGAGGGGTGTCCCTGGCCATATCAACTTTCAACAGTGCGCCTTAAGATTTTATGGGAATGCCTATATATGCCCATTTTTGGTATCTGCCACGATTTGCACCGTTGACGGCCATCCCAGATGAAGCTGTCAGTGAATGTTGGCTCCAAGTCAACTTTCAGACATACGGGGGGGTGGCTCTTTTGACCTCGTTGATTCATTCATTCCTCCGTATTCGACCCATAAATTCGAGTATATCCACAAAGTATATACCCGGTTTTTGGCATTCTTCAGGTAAAAGTGAACATGTTCCACCTATTCCCACTTTCAAAACAATCGCACATCTAAAATCGGGCTACCAAACTCGTATTTTTATTTCCGTAATGTAATTTCATTAGAACGAACTTCTACTAAATTTTATAGTAAGTGGTTTAGTTTTTTTTTTTTCTTCTTCTTTCTCTCTCGCTGTACACTCTTATAATGCGGGCCATATACATTCAACTATAGAATATGTACAACAACTACGAGTGTAGTGCCCACAAAAATAAATACAAGTTCGTTACGCAAGAGCTGCCAAGCGAAAAATATGCACTCTATGATGATGATGATGATGTACGTAGATATGGATGTGACGACGATGACGAAGTTTTTTATTTTTTTTATTTTTTGTGGAAAATAAAAAAATATTTAACTTTACGGGGAATTTTCCAAGCATTGTTACCAAACAAATATCTGAGAAGGAAATAATAAAAAGGAACAAAAAAACTCGCATCCGTTTCCATCATGATCCGATGGACTCTCCTTTATAAAGTTTGTGTCACATCAGATATTGCCTCGATTTGTATAGAAAGTCTGTCACACTAATGTCATGTCGAACAGCACTTTCAAGCGTCTTTGATCGATGGCGCAGATATCTATGTTAATCTGCTTTGAAAGTGCATTTGGGAATTAACTCTTTCCCTCCCAGTGACAGCCGTGCGATGACTGTCATAGTGGCAGCCTTTCCGATTTCATATATGTGACAGCGCAAATAAGAAGGTAAAAAATGCGACACGATTTTGCGCTATAATACCCGAATCGAACGGCAACTATGATCTGACTTTGACAGCCAGACGTGACAACGACGACGCACCATCGACATAAAGGGAAACGGGAGACTCGGATCGCACTCCCAAGGAGGGTAAAAAATAAAAAAAATAAATAAAAACTGCAGTGGAAAACAGATACTCTTACCCGTTTTCCTTACTGCATTAATCTGTTCCCATTGGCAACGAGACACGAGTGACTGTTAAGATGACGATGCTAACAATTGCAATTTATTTTCATCTAAACTATCCACAGATTCACATTAAACTTAGACATCACATCGACTGTGTGTATAGAGGGTTCTTCCCATCAGGTGAACGTATTGCGCTCTCGCGAAAAGGTTGGAGAAAAAAAATCCCCCACCTCATCACACTCGCTTTGATTGATTGCATAAAAATCTCATTTGACGAGATATTTAACATATTTATGAGTCCCTCTGCGAACCCCTGCAATTGTTCAGGAATTCAATCCGTAAGCTCAGCACAAGTGTGCATATAACTACCGCCGACCGCCGACCGCCGACCGCCGACTCTGTCTGAGGCAAACAAAAAGGTTGGTATCTAACGAGTTCTCAGCTCGAGTAGCTGGCAGAGTCCTCAATCTCTGTTGTGAGTACCTACTCACATGCAGATGCTAGACGAAGTGAAGATGGAGAAAGGAAAGGAAAAAATCCCTCGATCAATCATCGATTAAAATTGTGATGATATTGTTTGTTCATTTTTATTTAGCGCAGCAAACATGTTGGTTACGTTTTAATTAATCTAAATTCTAGATCTCGATTTAGTATGCGGAAAATCTTTCACAAATACGTCGACTACGAGTGTGCTATTGCTCGAGTCCGGAAAGGCGAATGCAGGTATTGGCGCGACCTTGAATTAATCATCGAATCGATGTGTTTTGTGTTTTTGTTGTTCCCCCTCTCCATTGTGAGGCACATTTTCAAAACAAAACGAGGGAAGAAAAATGTATAAAAATTCATAAAGATACTCGTCGCTGCCTTGGAGTAGGTAGGTAGTACTTCATCCATCCATTGAGTGGTGTGTACTGTATGTGGGCTGAACTGGTAAATTGATGTTAGATTTATGAATATTTGTGAGTAGTACCACGTCCAAAATAGCCGGGGGCATAAATGGTTTCTTTTTTCTGTTTTTTTTTTTTTTGTTGTTGTTCGTTTAATTGTAGCCTGCGCGAGCGGAATTGAAAACATGAGGGCGATAGTGAAACGAATGATATGGGTAACGATGATTAGACGCGGAGTTGGCATTGTCCGGGGCGTTTTAATGGATTGCTATATATCGTTGAATGAAAGGGAGAGTGATTTACTATTTGGATTGAGTTGACGTGGATTAAGTCAAGCTCAAGGAGTCACTTTTTGCGGTGACGCTCAACAGCTCGGGTGAAGGTGAATTCGATCGTTTTGCCATTGCGAGGGGCATACTTAAGTTAGGGTTTGTTTGCGATCAGCTTTCCCTTTTCTGGCAGTAACATTGTGCAGATTAAGTCTTTTCAAATCAAAGGAGCAGAGTGGAAGCCAACGGCAGAAGTTATTCTGCTACCGTAGCACGTGTGTAGATCGCTCGGCGGAATATATTCGCTCAAGCGTCACCGTCAAACCGCAAGCAGAAAGTGTTTTTTGAATTTCATCAGTAGCGGACTCTGCTCAATTTGATGTACCTCAACTATTTTAACAGGCAAAAAGGTTCTTGCAGAGGATCAGTAAACCATATCGCTACTTTGGGTATATTTAAGATGCTTCCAAGAAACAAAGGCTTTTATATATTTGGGGTACAGTACGACACAAACATTCCAGTATCCAGAGTAACCAGTCAACAACGATGAATCAACCATTCAATCACCACAATTTTTGCACTAAAGATTCATTTTTTCCCGTACGATAGTTACCAAACATCCGAGGGTAGATACAACTGCACTGAGGTAGCTTCTCAATTCAGCCGTTTGGTTTCCTCACTAGAGAGTAGAGACTCTCTAATGTAAAAAGGTTTGGCGCGTCTCAATCCAAAACCGTGCATTGTCAAATTTGTAAACGTGATTGGCTTGGCTTCCTTTTAAAAAGTCCATGAGTCATGATGCTATTGGCAATTTAACTAATACAGACATTAGGAGGCACTTGCGCTTCAACAGAAGCTGAACTCGGTAGGAAGAATAAATATTTACGCTGAAAAACGTATTTTTACGTTCCGCACATTTTGTGTGCGTTACGAAAAATATTCTATAATTTGTGTGCGCATTCAAAATTGTTTGCTGATCTAACCTTTTGAAGTTAGTTTCTCAGTTTTCGCTTCTGAATATTTAAATTGTTTGAATACATATTCGATTTGGATATTCAATGTGTTCATTATTGAATTAAATTCTTTTTCTCACTCACTTACAAATTTGCGGCCGCTAAAGAACTCATAAGTTCTGTCTTCCATACGTGTAGGCTCACCAAACGCACAGATAATACACATAATTTGTGTGCGTATGCAATCAGTTTTCAATATAAGGTAGGTATATGGAAATACAATTTTATATTCAAATTGTTAGCTCCAAAGAATTAATATCTTTGATAATAAAATGAAATAGTTAACCGCACGCACATCTAGGTGCGCTATAAAGAAAAATAACGGCACGCACATCTAGGTGCGCTATATAGAAAAATATGTGCGCTCACCAAAAAAAACTCAAAATTTACAACTAGCGGACTCTGTTGGAGAACATAGTAGTTTGTCACCATTTTTATACGCAAATGCAAAGACATCACATCAGGACTTTGGCGAAACAGTGTAGGTAACAAAAAATCTTTATCAGTAAATGCAGACACGAATCAGACGGCACATGTGAAATGCCAAGACAACTTCGTAGAGAAAGTTCAGTAAACAGCAAAGTTTTTTTTTTATTATTTATTTAACGTACAATCTATTGTTAGAGTGACAAGTGTTGAGTGTACAAGTAATCTACCAAATAAATTTACACAAAAATTTGTTGATGGGGAATAACATAAAAGAAAATAATGGCAACAATTTATTACAATTATTTTAAAAAACAATGAAAAAAAAAAGAAAAGAAATAAAAAAAGAAAAGAAATAAACACCAGACATTCAATAAACAATATTTATAAAAAGAAACTATTTATGAGTGAATAGTCTAAGGACAACAACCATTTCTTAACACCTTTCAAAAATACATTTTTATCCCTCCCATACCAAATAATATCTGGAAGTGAATTAAACAAACGGGGTGCGGTGGCATAGTAAAATCTTTTAAAGCATGCTTTATAAATTGAAGGAACAATTACCAAATTTCTAGTATTGACCCGCAAACTGTAGCTATCTACGTTTCTTACAAAGTAAAAACCCGAGTTTTCGAAAAATATTTTTAAGACTTTGTAGCAGTAAAGATGCCTTAGCGGAAGAATTTCAAGGTTTCTGAACAACAAAAGACTTGGAGTTCTGCGATTTACTTTGCATACAATCCGTATTGCATGTTTTTGTTTTATCAATAGTGGTTCCGTTTTATTATGCACCACCGTAACAAGAGATACCATATTGCAGCTTAGAATTTAAAGGACCATTATATACGAGCTCAATGATTGATTGTGGACAATATAGACTAAGATGATACAGTTGTCTTACCACTTTATTAAGGTATTGTTTAAGTGTATGTTTATTCCAACTATACCTAAATATTTAAAATTGTCAACACACTCCACCCTGGACCAATCATTGCAACAAGATTTTAAATTTTTGAATGCTATAAAATTATCATTAAGATTGGTAAAACAAAATTGTTTGCAATTTGGAGAGTGATAATAAATCGGCAAATCATCGCAGATATTACGTTTAATATCAAATATCATAAATTTGGTTTTATCACTGATTATAAGTTTGTGTTTTATGAACCATTTTCTCAATAAATCGAGGTCATAGTTCACATCCGCAAAAATATTGAGCAAACTAGAATTTGAGTATGAAAGAGCAGTATCATCAGCAAACGCTGTAACTTTACCTTTAAAAGGTTGGACAAACAATGAGTTGACATATATCAGGAACAAAATAGGACCCAAAACTGAACCTTGTGGAACACCAAGTTCAATGTAATTCGGAGCGCTGAAACTATTTTTGATTTTGAGCATTTGGCTTCGGTTTTTCAAATACGAAGTAAACCAATTGAATGTATTACCTCTAAACCCTATATTAAAAAGTTTGTCGAGTAATACTCAGTGATCCACCATGTCGAAAGCTTTAGTGATATCAATAAACAAGGAAGCCGGTATTGCTGATAAATTTAGACTGTTGTATAATTCGCCAGTTAATTTTAACAGTGCCGTCTCAGTAGACCTTCCATTCCTAAAACCAAATTGACAATCACTAAGGAAATGTATTCTATCTAGAAACGACAACATTCTTGATTTAATACCTTTCTCAAATACTTTTGAAAAAATCGATAGCAGAGAAATAGGGCGATAGTTGTTTAAAATAGTATTATCACCTTTTTTGTGGAGTGGCATTACTACTGCTGTTTTTAGAGAATGAGGATAAGTACCTAGCTCTTATATACTCTTATTAAATATGAAACATAAAACATCAGAAATTTGAAACGAAATTTTTTTTTAAAATAGAGCTTGATATCAAAAGAAGTAGAATTTGATGTTTTAAGAGAACTAATTATTTTATGAATCTCCAGAGCAGTGGTTCACAGTAAAAACGTTCAGTTTGTCTATCCGTATCATTGCATGTATTAAAACTAAGATTATTGTGTTTTGAGCTCAGGCAAGAATTTATATTACAAAAATAATCATTAAACAATTTGGCAATTTCCAAAGAGTCAGAGACGGATGAGTTATTGGCATTCAAAACTATATCCACGTCGGAAGCTTTTCTATTACGAATTTTATCAACAATTCGCCATTCCTTTTTGGAATCTCCAAGACTTGCTAATAATTTACTGCGGAAATAATTATCTCTACGCAGAGGTATTTCCACTTTAAGTTCATTACTTAGCTTTTCAAAGAACGTTTTGAGCCTTATACAGGGTGGCGCACGAATCGTGCTACAAAAATAAAGCGTAATAACTTTTTTTCTGTGTGAGTAATCGGCTTATTTTTTTATTTTGTAGGTTACTATTTAGATTTATAAAAATGGATGCTTGGGATACGGAGAAAAGAATTTGGATAGTGCAACGGTACCATGCTTTGCAGTCTGTCATTTCCGTCCAAAGGGAATTTAGGCGGGAGTTTGGCGGTAATCCCCCGAGTAGATGGACCATTATGAGGTTTGTAAACATGTTTGCCGAATCTGGAAGCATCGCACAAAGGCCGTACCATCGAGATGCCAATGTTCGGGTTCAGGATACAATCGCAGCAGTAGCATCTGCAATACAGGCCAATCCGAGCGTTTCGACCCGAAACTTATCGGGGCAAATTGGAGTTAGTAGACGGTCATTACAACGGATACTTCATGACGATTTAAACTTGTTTCCGTACAAAGTCCAAATTACTAGCAAGTTAAACCCTCAGGATTTGCCTGTTCGCCTGGAATTTTGCCAAAAAATGATATCAATGGCCGAAGAAGACAACACATTGATCAATTGTTTGTTCATGTCTGATGAGGCCCATTTTGATCTTGTAATGTAAACAAGCAAAATTGCCGTATATGGAAAGATTCTAATCCTGAAATGCTCCATGAGACGGAACTGCACCCAGAACGAGTCACTGTGTGGTGCGCAGTTTCATCAAGGTGTATTATCGGGCCGTACTTCTTTGAAGAAAACGGTGTAACCGTTACTGTCAATGGGGACCGTTATTTAAAGATGTTGAAGGAGTTTTTTTACCCAGAACTGCGCCGAAGACGTATACCATTCAACAGCGTTTGGTTTCAGCAAGATGGAGCAACTGCACATATAGCCAGACCAGTTATGGCGGAGCTAAACAAAAAATTCGCAAACAAATTAATTTCTAGGAACCTCACTCTTCGCTGGCCCCAAGGTCACCTGACCTGACTGCAACAGACTTCTTTTTATGGGGTTATGTCAAGCAAGAGATGTATAAAACGAAGCCCAGGAATTTAACTGAATTAAAGCAGTCCATAACGACAATAATTGAGGCGATCCCAACTTCAACTCTTCAGGCCGCAATGAATAGTTTTTTGATCAGGTGCCGCATATGCGTGGGAGAGCGTGGAGGTCATTTGCGATCTATAATCTTTAAAAACAACTAACTATTTAAAATAAAATTTAATTTTCTAACCAATAAAAAAAAATAAATGAAATACATGGATTAAAAAAAAAATTATTTGAATTTCTTATTGTAGCACAATTGGTGCGCCACCCTGTATTATGTGGGTGTTTTCTCACACGAACACAGAGCTTATTTTTTTTCCGAATTTTTTTCAGGAGTGATAGAATCATCCATGGATTCACACATTTATTTTTGCTGTTTACACTATTTATGTACTTGCTATTTGCAATGTGAAAATGTAGCTTATTAAGAAATAAATCGAATCCAATTGATGGATTACTTGCGATAAAAACATCTTCCCAAAACTCGAAATTCAAACGGCTTCTCAGAATACCAAAATTGATTTTTTCATATGTTTGACACTCAGTTGCTTTGGTCCGCGACACATTACAATCAAGTTGAATACATGTTAGATTGTGGTCAGTAAGTTTCAGGTCATATGACGCAGTCTTAAACTCTATTAAATTACTACGGTGAACCCTTGCAAATATGTGGTCCAAGCACGAACTTAAGCGAGCAGGCTGATTCAACAAGGAGTCGAAACTGAACGCAGACAGGGTCGACAAAAAAAAATCAACATCTGATGAGTCAGATAAAATATTAATATTAAAATCACCGAGCAAAATAATATTTTTGCTGATACACCGAAAATTCTTCAGTAAAAGTTTTTGCTGTACATTTGTGCAATATATATACACATATAAAACAATAGCAAATACTAAAAATTTCGCAACTAAAACTAATTATGTCAGCACTCTGTAAATTATATTTTTTTTAATTTTTTTTGCCTACTATGCCACTGTTAAAGAATACACCAACTCCGCCAGCAGCATACAAATTATTACATGTTGCATCAAATAAATAGTTGGGAATATTAAAATCAGAAATTTCATTTTCAAAAATCCAGATTTCAGAAACAAAAATTAGATCTCGTAAATGATCAAGGGATGACAAATGGGATAAAAATGTATCGAAATTCATTCTAAGACGTCGAATGTTTTGATGAATTACCGAAAACCCAGAATATTGTTTATTGATTGATTTTTCACTTGCATTGGACGTGGTTACATCAGGTAGGCCGACAATGTCAACAACGCACTGTTTCTCTTTCTGCTCCAGAACATTGATTTTATTCTCCAACATCTCCACTTTTTTGCAAAGAGATGCGTTGTTTTCTTGGAGATTTTGAATTTGCACCAGACCCTCGGTATTTACACGCTTAAGCTGTACAATTTCCATGTATTACTACGGTGACCATCCGTCCTGTATTTAAGAGGACAGTCCTTTCTTTTCACCTTTGCCCTGTATTTTTTCCTCTTTATTAAAGGACGGTTTTTGTCCTTTATTTTTGAGACTGTCCTTTAAAACAATGACAAAAACATGCATGCATCGAGCATTCATTTTTGAGCAACAAAACCATTTACGTATAACTCATAATGTACGTACAAAAAGGCAAAAAATTTGATGAGCTATCCTGTGTGAAAAGATACCTTAGTGCCAATAAATTAAGGGAATGGCAAGCCAACGGAAAGCCTGTTGATCAGAGATGGGTCGAAATCTCTGTTCACTTTAAATCTAAAAATATTGCTTGTACAAATTTACTAAAAATTGTTGATTTCAGTTTGTGCTTACCAGGTTCTAATGCGCCAACTGAAAGAGTATTTTCAATAATGAATAACGTTTGGACAAGTGATAAATCACAAATGAATATAAATACTATTAAAGGTATTCTTATAACGAAATATAATTTCGACAAAACTTGCTTACAATTTAAAGATTTTCTTAATGAAAATGAAGATATTTTAAAATGTATTCACTCTTCTCAAAAATATGAAAAGTGAACCTGATTAGTATTTGAAACTATTGTGCTATGTTTAGGTAGCTTTTACAAAGATTTATCATACCTAAAATGAATTTAAACCAAAAGACTGCTGCTGTAATTTATGTTAATGTTTTTTTAAGTTTTAATAAATACAAAAGTAATAATATTTTTTGTCCTTTATTTTGCTTTGAAAAATATGGTCACCGTATGTATAACATATGCAGTGTAATTTTCTGTTCATCCGCATTTTTGACATCATGGATGGACAATAATGATGTTGTTGGAGTAACGTTGTTTTTTTGTTATTTGAGGGAGAGTAGATGTTACACTCTTAGATGCATTAGCGCTAGAAGCAGAAATATTCACAGGAGAATCGATGAGAATAGATTTTCTCCGTAGAGTAGCACAGTTAATACATTTAAAATTTTGATTGCTCTTTTCATAAAAGTCAATCTCTTTTTTTTCAATTTTGGCGCACTTTGCGTGGATATATTCACTGCAGTTTGTACACTGGATACATAGTTCATGTCTTTCAACTTTTAATTTACATAAGCCGCACTTCATTTTTATTGCACTTTTGATTAGTTGTTATGTTTAAGGAAATAATACTCAGTAAAAGAAGTTAAACAGCTTAATGTTTTTTACTATTTTTAATTTTTTTTGATGAGCTTTCTCAATGTGTGTCTCCCCATCAACAATCAAAGAGTTGTGCCGAAAGATGGAAAATTTTGAAAATAAATCCATTTTAATTCACCTAGGAAAGAAATCGTAAATCGCAAATATAAGCATATTTCCATCTGCATCACAAATTAAACTATACCTTGATCTTGAATCATCGCATGACTTTAAAATACCGTCGTGTGCGCTTTTAAAAATTGTGCGCAAATATTAATATGTCTACATAATGAATTGTAAGTATACACCAATGGTTCAATCGCCTTCATTCAATATTCCTGTTCCGCACATGTGTTGTGCGATACATTCTCGCACTGAGAAATAAGTGTGCGAATAAATAATTTCTTCGATTTCAATAAACCTTAAGATTGTTGTACTTATTCAAAATTGCCTCGTTCTTTCAGTCGATATAGCCACCTTGTCTTTCCCAGTGCCTGCCGATGAATTCAGTTAAAAATTTATTAGGACTAAGTGCCAATAAGGAAGTCCTCACGATTACCTGCGGATCAGCTTGGCACTGTGCGTTTGCAGGAGGTTCAGTGCAATGGGCCGCAGCCCTATAAGCACATTCAAAGGCAGCTAACTTGACTGAGTTGAAATCGTAATGAAGCAATTTTCAGAACAGATGCTTCAGTGCGAACGGACCTCTAAGCCCACGGTCTAAATTGGGACGACGCTCGATCTAGTCGTACTGTGTTTTCAGTGAAGGGGACATTCTCCGATATCAACATTTTAAGGGCGCAAACTCAGTGCCATAGCACTGAGTTTGCACACAGCATAAGCTGTGCCATAGGGAACCAAGGCAAAGGTGAACTTTATCCACCTCGCCGCAATCAAAAGGCAATTATTTCTCGCAAGTCAACATCAACCACTTTACTTTGTCACAATTATTACCATTTAAATGAGACGCCTCACTCTCAATCCATTCTGTCACATCGACGCCACACAATGAGTACTACGTACTCGCTTATGCATTTATTTTATAATCAATGTGACATTAATGATTTTCTAAGTGAAAATCACTACGCCACATAATAATTATTATTACCCAACGACATAAACTGTATACGCAATCGCCAAACACAACTGCGAACATGATAAACGCACAAACTCGCCGATTGCCTTATTGCATATGCAATGCTATAGCGGGACACAAGGTGCCCACAAAGTTTTGCGCACATTTATGGTCGGGTGACACTACAGCTATCCTAAATCATTTCATTTCATGCAACCGCATCGATACAGATACGCAAAATTGCAACTCAATTCTAATTAACCGGCCGTTCCACGCACTGTTCGTTCAATTCACTCTGGCCGATTGAGATTGTCTCTCGACTTCATATAGATGACAGCTAAGTGTATTTAAGATATGAAAGATTGCTTTGCAATTTTTTTCCTATAGCCAAACGCACTGTATCCATCTGTGGCAGTCCCAGATACATATATTTGCATGTTAGCCTGTTTGGTTTTGTGCACAAGTCAATCTAATAAATGTGGACACTAAGGCAAACTGACAGATCTAGATGTCAGCCAAGTGAGGCGAAAAGGTGGCGAGATTGTTGCTTGGAAAATTATTGAAAACATTTTTCACTTCTTTGATCGTGGGAAACTGGGGAAACTCCTTTTCCACTCAGACATTCGGAGCATTTCGATTGGAAGTTTTTTTTTTTTTTTGCTAATACCTTGTGTATGTCATGTGGGGGAGTTTGATTGTTGATCATTCCTCTATCGGCAACCACGCACATCAGTCTTTTAATAACTTAATCGTGTTGACCGCGAAATAGATATATAAAACAAAACGATCGCACCGTGATACGATCTGGAATACAAAAAAAAAAACCGAAACGTAAAAACGAAAAGATACGTGATCCATAGGATGCGATAAAAATCTCCAACTTGCATCATTTTGTGGCTGACAACTGTGTTACTGGTTGCCACTCTCTATATACGACGACTGCGGTACACGCAGCGACTTGCAAACGTGTTCTGTGTTTATTTTGTCCGATTTCTAGAGTACCTATCTCTCAGATTGACTTTCGATGAATCAAACTCAATTCAGGTAGGCATACGTGTAATTTATTCATAAAAAAAAATACATAAATGTAGCCATAAACATTAAAAAAGGAAAAAAAAAACAAAAACCACAAATAAACAAAAAAGATACACGATCAGATCAACTCGGTGTAGATATGGCAACGATTCAAATGAAGAGAAAAAAATCATTTTTTTGATTTATGATGTTTGGTTTCACTTGTCAGTTTCATTGTGTGATCTCAACTCGTGCCCGATCGCGGAGGGTTTCCTTTGGATTATGCGAAGTACGAGCGTATGATGACGATGACATGAAATGACAGTTTGGACAGTTTTGGCTAACTGCTGGCTGGCTGTCGGACACACATTATTGTGTGATCAATGAAAGAGCACCTGTTTGGTAAAACACCCATTATTGGGTGAATGGAGCATTGTGCGGTAAGCGGTGCCATGCGTGGACTGGTTTATTTTTGACAGTGCGATGGCAGTGGGAAGGGGAGCTGATGTCGGCGATAAAATAGCGATAACCCATTGATGATGGAGATTTCGCAGATTCGCAGCTTTAATAAAAGAGTTGTGACATAGCAACTTGGCAGATATAGCACAAAGCACAACGAACGCAGCCATTCGTCCGTCGCAAATCAGTTGATTTGGCGATGACTGTATTCAAATTCCAGATTGAAGTGATGATAAAATGCAGAGGCAAGAGCTTTCTGGCGTTACGCACCGCAGCAAAACAATAACGCACATATGTGTGTTGCCGAATTGCTTCTGACTGATTGTGGCAAGGCATCTTGGGACGTATAAATCAACGAAAGCAGTCATAACTAATATCAGTAAAAATTCTGCCTTGGAATGACAATAAGATATCGAAATGAGTCCCATAAACACAAACGCACCACTTGAAAACCTTAACGCACACGACTATTCGTCCCAAATGGGATCTGTTGTGGAACAACTTGCAAGTCTTACATGTCTCGCCTGTAATTTAACGCCAGAATTATTGCATGAAGAAAAATCAAATGTGAGCTATGTTTCGGATAGAATAATGTTTGCGCACACGAGATTTTTTTTTGTGTATTTTATTTTGTGACAGAGAGAGATGATGTAGTTGTTATGAATGTAGAGTTGCACAGGTGAAAAACGTGGGATAGGTACCTGTTGCGCACACAAAAAAACTGAGCGCACATTGCGTCTATTTACTAATTATTTTTACGAATTAAAACCAACTCACGACTCACTTTTACTTTAACCGTAACATATTTCTTCGGAGGGGTCCACACTGTTCTGTAGTGGGGACTGAAGAGTGCGATATGTCCCTCATAGTCATAAATGGAGAGTTCATAAAACTAGGTACATAAATTAAAGGAGTTAGGTGTGGTTATCCCATGTGCGATTCCATAGTTAAGTGTTTCCTATCAAAAATATCATTGTAAAACTGCAAAATGCGAATGCTAAACGACCCATGTGCGGGAAAGGAATGACATTGGAGAGCTTGACTCCATTTGCACTAACAAAAACTTGTAATTTAAGCAAGTATATAAAACATATCGGGAGAGGTTTTGTGAGCATATATGAGTGTGCGTTTAGGTAGGAAAGTGTGCGTTTTCACAAAAAAGATACAAACCAAACAGGATCAGCTTCTGTAAAGCTTAGTGACGGCTTCGGGAAGTGACACTCTTCAACAAATGCCGCCAATCAGGCAAGTGTGTCTCTTAAAATTAACATGGGGTATGCCTACAGCGATTTAAAGTCTGAATATACAGGAGAGTGCAATTGTTGAAAAAAAAATGACCGATCGATTTGTCAAGAAACTGGAAAAGGCAAACTCGAAAGCCAAGCTGCAGCTTTGCAAGACTTCTCCAGATTCAGCCAACTGAAAATACACAGGTAGGTATGTGCGCTTAAAGAAACACGCGTGCGCTTTCACAAAATATGTGACAATACTGGCAAAGCTATTGCAAAACTAAAGAATATTTAAGATGTGGCTGCTTTTGCCAAACAAAGCTTGTAATATATGCAGGTATGTATGAGTCTTGCAATTTGAACATCACTTGCGGGTACGATCACAGTGCAATTTGTCGAGGAATTCCCACAATCGACAGTATTAAAGGAAATTCCCCCCGCAAAGATTATCCAAGACACGAGCAAAGAACAACTACCGCATCCATCCATGGTTCGATTTGATGCGATCCGCACTCATGCTTTCGAATCCGCAACAACACGCACTGCTCAACAGGAACTCTAAATATTTCCTCATTTCAATGGACGAGCAACGCGAAAACCACGCCAGTCACAAACTTGGAAGAGAAAAAAAATTACCAAACGCGTTACCTATTCCATCACAGCCAAACAATGCACTGACCGCGGTCGGATGAATGACCATCACTCACCGTCAACGCATCGAGATGTTTCACAGGTCCCTCGGTGCTGGCGGGGCATCCCCCGCCCCATATATATCAGTAGCACCATCGCTTCAACCGCCAAACATCAGCCGAGGAACATTTATTCGCCGCGTTTCATCTTCCGCCGAAAAATGTCCTCTCGCAAATTTTCCAAATCCTTGTCATATTTCCTCGTATCTTCTTCTTGTTGTTGTGCGTGCTGTTCGACTCTTCATATAGCTTCACTGGCTGATGGTCGTCTGTGCTCTTCGTTCGTCATTCCAGCGGTGAATATATACCGCATGGCATTCCATTGTCCGATGGCACAACGTTATCTTTGGTATCTTTTGGCTGGTCAACGCAAAACAATTTCATCAACTGTGCAGGGTTTGTTGTGCGATAGTAGGTATGCCCCCGCCCGGAAGCGCGACCCGTCATCTTCATCGTATCGGACCGATCGATCGGTTGAATGTGTTTTTAATTGCGTGCCGATATAAAATTTGAATCGATTCAGTAACTCGTCATTATTTATGGAAACATTATATGTCTGCACAGGACCACTGTCATGGTGCGTCGTCACGGTGTGATGGTGGTAAGGCAACAGCAACAAAAACAACTACCGCGACGATTTGTTCGGACTTTTTGGATTTTAATTTGTTTTTTTTCTTGTGGAGTTTGCACTCTCTCTGTTTGAGGACGTCAAAGGAAGGATTTCACTGCAAAGCGAGATCCTTATCTGGTCCGCTGGTATGAGTTCCAGCTTTCCCAGATATGGTGCTTCTGACACACGTGACCAAACCTTGTAATTACAACGAAAGGGCACACACAGCACACGTCATTGTCGCATCTTTATATTGTTGTCCTGATGGTCGTCGTGGTGTGTCTGTCTTTTCAGGTGGCTACGTTTTTTGAACACAAGTGACAATCGACAAATGATCGATTGATTGGCATATCAGGACATCGGATAGGAGCAAGCTATCCAGATCTGATTGCTTAATCGAGCCGCAGCTGGAATACTTCCATTCCATATTTGTTTAGCGTGCGTGCATCTATCATAGAACAGAATATCTATATAGCTACCATGACAAGATACTTTGTCCATACTTTGATTCAGAAGTAGAACTCTGAATATGAATTCCTTGTGACTCGTGCTGGTGTTGTGTGGCGTGTAGCGTGCTTATTGCAACCACAGAAGTAATGAGAGAAAAGTGTGTTGTGGTTAATGGTGCCATTAAGATACATAGATACACAGATATTTTCATAAATTACCGGACAAATTAGTTCAATGTTTTTCCCATGAATATTTCCAATGAATTTGGTTACTTTGTTGGTGCAGCGGAATGTGCGCACACTGGTTGTATAGTAGTTTTCCGTACCAAAAACAATGTTCTTCATTAAATATGTATGGTTTGTGTGGTGGTCGTGCATGCAGCATACAGTGGGGCTGAAGAGTTTTTACTCAGTTCGATGGAACAATATTTTATGATGGTCGCACTCAGAGGAGCTGATTTGTAAAATAAAGTCCGAATTTTGCTTGAAATTCAGAAGATCACTCTGATTTGCTCGCTAATCAAACACATAAAACGAACTCGGAGTGATTTGTAAGCGCACATGAGTGTGCGCTAATGAAACGAAGTGTGCGTTTACATAAACAATGGCATCTACTGTAACACTAACAAATGTATAAGAAAAATGTAGAGTAAAATTAAGATATAATAACGCGATGTTATGTCCGCGCACTTAAATTTCAAAGCATAACTCTGTGTATAAATTCCCAGTGAACGCTGGTTGTAGCCACAGAAATAATAAAGAAAAGTATGTTGTGGATATAAAAATATCCATTTAGATGCAAGTGCTTCGCGAACTCCAATGTGCGCTTAGGAAAATAAATGTGCGCTTCGAAAAATTTTAACTGGGATCAAGTAATGATATCAACCTGACACTTACAAGTGGACTATTGTCAAATATTCTTGATGAATTTCATCAAGAATAGTTGAAAATATAAATATATATTTCGAATTTCTTTTTTGGGATAAGTAGCTGTACTGGCGGCCAGATTTCCCACTCGGATTGATCATTTGAAGTGAGTTTAAAGGTCTTAAGCTTTCAGCAACCGAGTACAATTTTTACTACAGCTCAAGGTATCATATTTAAATAGATCGTCTTTAACTTCTTAATATTATTGTTCCATATTAATTTATGTGCGGACGTTAGTGAGATCAACTATTGTCATGATCACTAAACTGGCTGACCTTTGATTGAAGTGTCAGAGCGATGACTTTCAGTCGAAATACTCCGAATGAGTTTGGCTCTTTTGGTGGGTACGGATAAAACCTGTATCTGTAATCTTTTCAGCAGAGTGACTGATCGCCGCGTAGTACAAAATTGTTTTACTTTAACGAACCTTTCGTAAATGGTGCACAGGCCAAAAACAATGATTTTCGTGTGAGGCAGACAATTGGTCCCATTGATTAAAGGTTGCCTTGGGAAAAAATTAGGATCTAAAGCTCACCAATCTTACAGAAAAACGTCTAATTTTTGTAATTTTTGTCCATCAGTTTCGAAGAAGATACATAAAGTTGATGACTTTGGCCAGATCAGTGCGAAAACACTGCCAGATGAGCTCTATTTTTTGTTAACGCTGCTTTAACCTCTCAAATCGTTATAGTTCAGCATGATCACCGAACTCACCAGTCCTTAATTGGGGCATGGAATGGTTGTAACTCCTTTTTACGGCAGATCAAATCCATGAATATCTGAATATTCATTGATGTTCTTCTTTTGCCAACTGGACCGGTTTCCCGTCATACTGTCTGCTTGAAATGTAGGCGCATACTTTGGCAAGATCGGTGTCAAAACACTGCCCGACTATTCCGCTGTGGCGGATCAAAGTTCTGAATGTCTGATCTTGTAGCCTGAATGAGTGATTGTGCGTAGAGTTATGCAGGCACCCATTACCTTTTTTTTTTCGTAAATCTGGACAAACTGCTCAGCTTCATGGAGGAACAGCGATCACCGATCACAGCGTGTCCAACCATCTCAAAGCAGCCCTTAGATTTATATAGGTTATATATTTATGTAAAAGAACGTCGAGGTTACCAAAAGTCAAACAAGCCTATACCAGCTGCTCACTTCATCAGATAGGTGATATGATTTTATCACGACTGTCATGTTAGGAAGTTTCTTAAATTTTTTCGAATGCAGTATTTGAATATTTTCGGTGATGGTACCATAGAAAATGAACCTGATTGATGTATATACTGGCAGAAGGCAGAAGAAAACCACGTCAATCAGCGCTGATAATACCGACGAAGATGGATCAAAAACATTGCAAATGTGAGTTAAAGTACATTTAGACCCACAGCTGTTTACCATCCATTGGTGTTTTAAAGACCTCTAGTGTCGCTGGTCTAGGATACTCCAATGAGCCCTCCACAGCACTGGATCTTCTTCAATCACTATACTTTTAGATGAGGGATGTAAAACTCGATCTAATCATCTATTCCTGTGCGATCTAGAGCGCGCCTATCTAATGAAAAAAATTGCAAGTCGTTAAATCTGATTCCGATCGGATTCGGAGATATTCTTAAAGGTGCCTCTACAAACTGCACCTTAATAGTATCTCATGGCATCTATCATGCAGGCGGCGATATTCTTCATTTCCTAGCAACGTGTCTCGATCTCCTGTTATCAGACGTTCTATACCTACTTATCCGCGACTTCTTTCGACACGACTAAGACAAGTTTTCTTTTCAAAGGTAAATCTCCGGCCTTCTGCCTCTGTTCTCGCATGAGAGATATTAGCTTGCACTGGCCGCAATTGCAGTTTATTGGTTCGAAAACTCTTCACCACCACTGTACCCCAACCCATAGTGTTATGAAACAAAATCCACAGAGCACAAAACTCATGGAAAATGCAGAAGGAAAAAAGGTAGGTATCTACGTTGCATTGAATTGCTTCGTTTTTTGTTGTTTTTCTCCTCATAAGAGAGGTGCTTTGCAACAGCAGGTGCATTACCTTGACAATTGCATTGCTTATGCATAAGCATAGCGTTCCACACACACAAGCACTCTCAGTAGATACTCGAGGGGCGCGCTCGCCAAATACCTGCGATTTCATGCGATTCCATGTATCTTATGGATATTCAATGCATTTCTCGTGCACAGTCACATCTAACATCGAACATCTAATACCAAACCAATCACTTTGTTGCTAATGATAGTGACTAAGTTGATACGGATTCAAGGTTCCACAGAAATCGCAAACCATGAATCAGTAGTCAGAATCAGAGTCGCAGAATCATTGCCCACAATTTATTGCGTGAATACCGGTCACATCAAAGCGGCCAGTACACAGAATGTGCACCACACTCTGCTGCGGCACTGCAAAATTCATAAATTGTTTTCTAATTGATGCGATCGCTATCGCTAAAATGGAAAAATCTATGAATTCATCGCAAATCGCAGTGCTACTGCAACTGCGGAGTCATGCGAGTGCGCTCACAGCACCAAATACTCGTAGTTGGCTTCTTTCGTAAACGGGATCGGTTTCCGGCATACCAGTGCGGCGACTATGATGGCGAGGCGATCTGATCGCGATCACCGATCTTGTAAAGTGTGAGAAAATACGTCTCAGAGCGCAATGTCGACCGATTGAGACATCCGTTTCCACACACAGACAGGATGGGGCAGGTAGGTGCAGTTATGTACCGACCATCTCAACACCGCTGGCGTGCGAAAGTCACCAGAATATTTATATGGAGACAGGAAATCGAGGCACAAATTCAAGTTCCCTTGCGAACGTGTTGGCGTACAGATCCGCTTTTAGCACTTTACTTTGGGGTGCATCGCATCTGAAGGACAGCGGTGGAAAAAATCTGATGTGATTTTCCGGAAAATCCGATAAAGCTTCTGACACGAGTCAGAGCTTAGAGCGTGAGCTCAGTTCAGCAACAGCAAAAAATAAAATAAAAAGATCTCTCGATCGTAAATCAGTGGACATACTAGCGGTGCGCGACGGCCAATGTGAAGTACAATGCAGGGAAACTTCGCTTGCGTCCGTTGCGCGCATTTTCAATGCAAAAAACTATGAAGCGAAAAATCTGTACAAAAAAAAAACCAAACAGCACACATCACGGGTTGAGAAAATTTATTAGCATTGAATGAACGAACGTAAGCGTGCACCGGTGTACGTCCGTCCGGCGCATCCGACGGCTTTTTTTTTTTTTATTCATCCGAAAGACGACTGTTTCTTCTTTTTTTTTTGTAGAAAATCACCTCGAGGCGAAATAGATGAATGCGAAGTGGAAAAAACATACTTGAGAGCTATTTGGGACTGTTAATGGATTATATGGCACGTAACTTGAAAGTCGGTCATCACACGGGTCTTTGCTCGGACCGTTGTGTGTGGTTGTCATTTTCGTTCCCCTGGTCAACCGCATTATGCTCCATGTTACTGTTGGCACAAATTTACGCATTAGAGTTTTTCAGGAGCGAATTGGCTCGACGGCTTCTGAGATTCATTTTCTGGTATCTATCATGCGAGAGAAAATAGTCAGCGCAACAAAAGGCAATTCATGTATTTTCACCTAGACTCGGATCTTATGACTTTCATGACATATGTCGTGATAGTCAGTCTTTAAATTTACAAGTTTCGTAGCTGTGCACACGTATTTCAGTAATTTTCCAAACTTGTGAGCTCCGTGATATCTATCATGAGAATAATTGCACACCCAAGTTACTAAAGCAGGAGTGTACTTTTGCAGCATTCGCATTGACATGAATTGCGCCATTTTCTAGAGACCATATCCTATTAGGGTCTACACGAAAAATACCGCCGCCTAGCATGTATAAGTTTCCTGATATATGTCGTGGAAGTACAACGTACAACACAGGTACCATCAGAGAAGATACGCAATTTTAGAATCAGTTACGTCGGAGTTTTTCATAATATCTTTCCGGCTAGCTTTTGTGCATTTTGGACAAAAAAAAACTCTCATGAGATATAACAAGCGATATAATAAAGACACAGTAACGATATCTGTCATGAAAAAACTCTGGAAGAAAGATTATGGTGAATGGATCGTGACCTTGCATGACATACGATTTCAGCGCTCCCCCTTTCTAGAACCAATTACCTCTGCCTTAGTATGGCGTTTTGTGATGTATATCTCATGAGATAATCATAAGAAGAGCGCTTCAATGAAATAGATAAATTTTTATTTTGCGTTGTTGATTTTATGCTTTTACAAGAGATTTTTAGCACAGTCTGGCTTCCATGCTTCCAATAGATGAAAGGGTTGGGTCAAGTCCTTACTGGCCCTAATGATTTAGAGTCAGGAGTGAATGATAAAAATATATCAAAGGTTCACCTGAATATTGTAAATCTGCAATCTTTTTTATTATTTGGGCGGAACATTCAAATTAAAGAAGATAAGTTCTTTAGTATTTATTATGAGAGAGACTGATAGTTAAATAATTTTCTTTCATGAGAGAACATATGGGAAACGTGAGTGATACTAGTCTCTGCGAACTTGAGGGTACCTATAATTTCAGCACAGTTCAAAATGATACTTTTTAGTTTGTGAAATATAATTTTCGTCGTATCTATCACGGGCGAAGTCATGCGAAAATATAGTTCCAACTGGTGTTTTCGGCGCTGATGAAAACGGTGACTGAAAAGCGCAGACAATCAAAACAAGCCCCAAGAATATATAGTTTATGTCCTGAATTTGTATATAACATCTTGTATAGCGAACATACATATATCATGAGAGAAAGTCGAGCGAAATGTGAATTCATAGATCTTTTGGTACATATCAGTGAATTTAATGGTCAGATTTTTAGTTCTGATTATCCACATCGAAGTGTATCTATCATGAGAGGCTATTTAGCTACTCTGGCTGTAAAACTTAACCGTGGCTAGGATCTTCTGAAGATTTTAAACAAACCACTTGCACCCTATTCACCATCAGAACGATTGGAATAACCTACCCCCCGATGGAAAAAATTTCCGATTCATGGTTGACGGATTACGCAATTCGTGCTTACGGAATAATGAACTTAAAACAAGAAGAAGAAGAACAAGCAATGCAAAAAAAAAATCCAAAACCGCTCAGAAAGCGAAACTTCAGAGAATTCTAAAGCAGTGTCGGTTGTCTTTTCGTTCGTCGTTTTCCCGCTTGTTTTATGGCCAACAATGCATTTCTGTGATCGCGTTGCATGCCGCATGAACGGTGGTATTTTCTTGAATTTGTCTTCTTACTTTTTCAGCTCAGTTTTTCCTGATTTTCCCCATCCCATGATAAATGTGTGTGACGACGACGCACTCTCTACTTTGAGAATGAGCACAAAAATGCAAGCGCACACACATTATACCCAGTCCACACTCAATGTACAGAATCTAACAACAAGCAACTTGACGATGTAAACATTCGAAAAGGTTAATCAAAATCATGCCACGCTGAGGACACACAGCCAGCGCGCCGGATACGGGTTACATGTGTATCTGCGTGTATCGCAATCGCGCTACGCACGAAAAATTATGACATGAACTGCTTTTTTTTTGTCGTTTTTGAGTGCGGGTTTAATGTGATTCGACATGATGGACAGGTTATGAGCGGCTTTACATCGTTTTGTGTTTTTTTTTTCTGTGCTGCCTTCTCAGCGTCTACTTCAAGATCTATCTGAATGTCAATGCTGGTCAGTTGGATGATGTGTTCTTGAGTTGATGGTCCAATGTGATACGACGACGACCTGAGAAGATACATAGATAGATGGATGATGACGACGCGCTCCATCATCTACTTGCGAGTAATTAAATGCGCTCGTAGTTTTCAGATGCATCCAAAATGGACTGCCGAGATAGTTGGCATTGTTGTGAAGATGAATGAGATGACAGGCCTATGTCTGGACGGTGTAGTTTTTGGACAACAGACAAATACTCAAGATGGTTGACAGTTTTCAAAGTTTTTGTCAAGAGGTGTATTCCAGATCTTTGGAGCGATTAGAATGCCTAAGTAATTGAGGTATCTAACAAATTGGACAGTTGAAATGGGGCTGTCTAGTACAGGGGGTGCCAACGAAAATGTTGACTGATGTGGAGTGGTTTAAAAATGCTTACATTTAGTATAGTTATAGACAATGATATAAATGATAACTAGGGAGGACATCATTTTGTAAGCAAAGAAACCCTATAGTGGAATGCGAGGGAGCAGAATAATCACCTGAGATATGGTCCATTGTCTATGTTCTTACTGGGTGCCACAAGTGCTGTCGTAACTATCATGAGAGAGAAATCCCCAGTCGAATAAAAATATTTAGATATGGACTCAAAACTGAAAACTGCGAAATATGAAAGACGATGAATGGTTGTAGATGAGGTTCGAGTTTCGTGGTATATTTCATGCGCGAAAACAGATAAAAACGGACGCAGATAATATATCATTTGAGAAAACTCAACCCTAAGCTGACAGCTAATTGCTGCTCTAATTTTCTACCTGCATAAAAAGTTAAATATCTATCGTGATAAAAAAGATTATAATAAACGGGTGCTGGAGTTTCATCAATATTTCATTCTCAGTGTCATGAGTTACATGATATAGCTCAAAGAATATCATGGACATAAAATGGTCTATGATTTATCCGGGTTAGATATGTCAAAACATTTCGATGATGTGTTTCAATACATATCTTGGCATAACACAACAAATGTTCGTACTGTAGGCTATATGAGTTTCTCACCATCTATCATGCGAGAATTATTGAAAAATGTGTACCCCCTTCATTTACGCAACTGTCGATATCTGTCATAAGCAAAATAAGGAAGGAGATTCCTTAGGGTGTACATTTTTATTTATTTCGCAATATCTATCATGAGATAATGTAAGAAGAGCGTGTATCCCTATTAGATATGTCACTGTATATGTAAATGATATGTGTGACACAAAATGAGAAGAGATATAAGGAAACAAATGCCTTTTCCAAATAATGCTTTGTGAATTTCACTATATAAGTTATGATAGAACGTATGAAAACTATTCACGATTGTCTGTATTATTAATCAACAACATTAAGTAAAAGGCAACTAAAATTTCTAAATGAATGAAATCGCGGGAAAATTCTCTACCAATTGGGCAATATATTTCATGAGAGACAAAAGCAAATATTTTTAACTACCACTTTTAGTCATGTGACTGCTCCAATATAATAAGTACCACTTATTATAGAAAATTTCAAGGCGAACTTCATTTAGCAAAATAATCGACTGATTGAGTTGCGTTATATCTATCATGAGATTATATAGGATAGTTCAGTCTCGTGTGTTTCTATTTAACATGACACAACACATATTTAGGAAAAGGTCTGCATGATATTTTTGCCAAATGTCATGACAAAATTAAGAAAGCAAATGCATTAGACATGTGACACACTTGATGAGTTTCACAACATCAGTCATGATAGAGAGCAGTGAAATTATTTAACACAAGTGACTGCTCAGAGCTGACATCCACAATATGCATTTTACTAAGTAAGAGATAAGCAAAGTAAATACATTAGACAGCTTGAATTTTGGAATGTCTTTCATGAGAGAACATGTGTCATGAGACTACTCTTGCCTGCAATGATAAACAAAGTAAATACATTAGACAGCTTGAATTTTGGAATGTCTTTCATGAGAGAATATGTGTCATGAGACTGCTCGTGTCTGCAATGATTAACAAAGTAAATACATTAGACAGCTTGAATTTTGGAGTGTCTTTCATGAGAGAACATGTGTCATGAGACTGCTCGTGTCTGCAATGATTAACAAAGTAAATATATTAGACAGCTTGAATTTTGGAATGTCTTTCATGAGAGAACATATGTCATGAGACTGCCCATGTCTGCAATGATAAGCAAAGTAAATACATTAGGCAGCCTGCATTTTGGAATATCTTTCATGAGAGAACATGTGTCATGAGACTGCTCTTGTCTGCAATGCAGATTGTGTGGGATACGTAGATGAAGGCAGAAAAATCAGAGTAGCTTTAGTATTAACAATAAGTTTCGCAATAGATGTCATGAGACATTAAAAAAGAAACAAGTACGCCTGGTGATAGAATCGAGGAATCGAATGCAAGTTTTATTTGAAATTTGCGACACTTCTGACGCATGTCTTCCAAAACATTGTTCGAAAAATGGTGCGGTGTTCGAACCTGCCACTTAAATTATCATGAAACAAATTAAGAAATCAAACAAGAATAACATATTGAGCAGAAGAAACAAAAATGTCGCCATGGGTCCATAGGCCCTTCCCAGTTGCAAGGGCAAAAGGAAACGCAGTGACATCACGTCATCATGATGATGTTCGAAATAATTGCCACCATCCAAGCCCGACCGTTTTTGACCAAAATGTAAATAAAATGCCGTCGCTTACTGTTGAATTTGCAGTAAATGAATGATGGCTCCTGAAAGCAAACTAGGCCTAGATTCTCATTTTTGACTCTTCAATTTCAGTTGTTTCCCAGGGAATCACAACGACCCATTACGACGCGTCTTGTATCAGTCCCTGCTGGCATTAACCTATCCTAGGTCATGGGTGTGCATCAGTGAAAGGGGTTTATTTCGCAGATCTCATGATGCCTCGTTTCAAAATGATCATTTTAACGCCGCTCTCCATTTCAATTTAAACACGATAGGTAAAACCATTTAAATCAGCTGCCAACCGTAATAAATTCTGTATGAGGCAACAGAGAAACAGGTGCTGCTGCTGCCCGTGATCGAATTTCTTGCTGCACCGCCATTATGCGCAAGTCTGCATTCTTTGTCCATGTAGATTGCGGCTCCGATAGTTGGCAACCAGTTTAGCACCTAAATCAACCGTAGCTCACCACTGAATGATATTCGTCATCGCCGGAGTGGGTGGCACATGCCTATTCACATCTAAGAGAAGCAGTCGTAGATAAAGTGCATTCACCATCTTAGCATGATTTCTGTACACCCAAACCGGCTCGACTTGTAACTAAAGCCAATGAATCTATACCTCCCAATCGGAAAATAAATGTCTGCCCATTACATCGCAACAAAAGAGCCACACAAATCATTGGAAATTATCACAAACGGCTACTTAATGTTACTTGTCACAACTGTCGTTAACAAAAATTACCATATCAATGCGCACCCCCCGTCGACTACATTCACACCTCGTCCATTCTACGTCCACCTGTTGCAGTCTGAAACTCAACCGTCCAAATAAATTTATTAGTTCAACTCCATAGGCCAGCCCCATTGTGTGAATTATTGCCTACTCACACTGTCATCTAAATAATAAAATTCACTCAATACGATTCATTGTTTTACAATACAAAAAAAAAAAAGAGATTGTGTGGAGCGCGCGAATAACCAGAAACTGGTAGCACTTGATTTATGCGGGCACAAAATGCTTAAATGAATTCAAATTCGTTTTTTGTTAACTGTTTTTGTATCCCATTCGGCATCCAGATGAGTAATGAGCCCAGAAGAGCAAAAGCGAGCAAAAACGAGCTAAACTCGCAGACAAAAAAATAGAAGTTAATAGGTGCCGGTGCCGGAGTCGGTGTACCGGTACCGGTACCGGTGCCTAATGATCAGAGCGGAGCTGGACTGTCATAGAACGAGAGAAGCACAATAGAAAAAGGAATAAAGCAAGCAACGAACAACTGTTTGCTATTAATTTACATTGAATGGAACTGCTGCAGTTGGGCGTATGAATATGCAATGATGGTGACGGCAGACCACTTTTTGCCCGTGTATCTATGGATGGGTTTTTCTGCAATTTCGCAAAGATATTCACTGAATCATAAAGCTGGGTGCTTCATCTTCATCCTGCATCATCTTTCAGATCTAAATCAGCAGCCAATTGTGCACACGAAATAAATGCCGAACCGAACAGGTGAACGGCGCGGCGCGTAGCGTTGGGCGCCACTCAAATTAACTTCCACGCGTCCTGTGCCGATGGTAAGTGAGAGGTTAACTCTTTCCATAAACTTTCGGGTTTATGATGATTGTTTAGTAAATTTATGAATACTTTTGGCCATAAATCCGTGGCTGTCTGCACACGCCAATGATAATAATTAAGAACATCACTTGCTGCGAGCGCACACTCTTCACATAGCCCAAACCAACAACAAGCGAACGGCATAGAACAGAAGTAAAGTATTTCCTAATTGAGATTCTTTTGCAAACAAGTAGTACGAGTAGACCGTGTGTACGTGAGCTGTTTTCATTCATTCATTGATCGCAAAGAGTTGCTCGGTTTAGGCCAAGGCAATAAATCTTTATTTTTGCATATACGTATTCCGTTGAGTTGGCTGTTTTCGAAGAGAAAGACATTATGCACCCGTGGATGTGTGTGTTTATATTTTTTTTATTTTTTTTTTGCCGCAGTTTGCTTGGAAAATTTATTATGCGAACAAAAATTACCATAGAACAGCTTTGTGCGTTTTCTCGTTGGAATATGATTGGTAATGAGGTAGAGGTTGCTACCGCTGTCATTGCCATACCCTCATTTGCATACGTACTTTCTACACCAACATCCAGAGGGATGATAGCAAATCAATTGCGAGCAATAAACTGACCTAGACAAAAGGTTCAAATGCATCCTAATGCACCAAGGAACACCTCTGCGAAATGGCCGAATCGCATGCAGCTGTATATCTGGCTGATCTGCAACTTGACAGGTAGTCGAAAGTTGCTATCGCAAATAAGCAAAATAATTCTACACATCAGAAGCAAACGCATTCCCTATGTGCCATCACCTCAACCTGTAACATTCACGAATGCGTTTTTCATTCGCACCCAGTCAACTTTTATGATGTGTACACAATTTGTAAGTTGGCACCATCGCATTCAGCACTGGCATCGCAGGCAGACCCTCCTCGGGTGGAGCTGGCTGGACCTAAGTACGTGTCCGTTCTCCGTGATCGTTTGCGTTCGTTTCGTACGCCAAGTTATTTACACTCTCGGATGCGGTGGACCTTTGCTTTCGGTCGGGCAACGCCAAATCGACAATAATTGCTGTCGTAGTCAGTATACAGTCCTTCCTACGAGTGAAGATAGAAAATCTATAAACTGATCGAAGAGTGCGAGTGTGCGGATCATCTACTAATCCGATTGATTGTTTTTTCTTCTTTGTTGGCATTCGATTGGGGATTTCATCGGAGAACCCCCTCGGGGCTAGCCGGTGATAGGTGAATGCGCGGTTCGTTCAAAGATCAATTGGCGTGTTAATAAAGATTCATTGGTTATGGTGTGTGCTTCATGCACCCATGATCTAAGGGTATTGATGGGGTTAGGCGTCGACTGTGAGAGGTTTGAACACAGAGTGATTTGCAAAAATCAGTTTGTTTTCCGTATTGTGGTTGACATTGACATCTAGGTTTGAACAGCTTTATTAGATAGCTGATAGATATTTTAGCTGTAAGTTATAAGAAAATAAATAATAATAATAGCAGTCAAAAGTGCTGAGTGTTTCACGCTGTTTATACAAGCATTCCACAAGACTCATTCCAAATATAACCATCGCAGGGATGCGATTGAACTGCGCCAACTCATAAGGAATGATTTTTTCATATTTCCAAAGATATGCACGTTTTTCAAGTAGGAATTCGTTTGCTTCCTATGTACGTTCCATGGGACACCTCGGTAACTTGTGGTAGTGTAAAATGTCCCATGCTGTTTTTCAGAAGCCAGGCAGATGTCGCTACCATCGTTCAGTGGGTGTTGGGTCGATTTATTTTAGGCGGGTAACATCGATTATTAACTTGAACCTCATCGAACAGCCTGGTCAACTGTATCAGATACTGCATCCATTCCATATGCCAACGCGGAATGGGTTTTCAATACGTAAGCCTCGTCATACTTTGAGCTTTACCTAAGCTAGTTATTTTTGACAGTTTTCGCTATAACCCCTACACCAATTGACACTTGACACTTGATGCTGTCAGCGTCAGTTTTACTGATGTAAGTTGAACCACCTACCACAGAAAAGCAGTTTAAAGCTCATCTCCCAAGTACGATGGAAGTAGTATGGGCGAAAGTGTGCAACCTTGTGGGACTCCACTAAGAAAGTCGATTTCTTTGGACAGTTAATTATTCTGAGTGACTCCTGGGAGACATACGTATTCGAAAAAGCAGAAAGTTCAGGACTATCTATATCTAGGGTTTTAACTACCTCTTCAGTCTTTGATCCACCACAAAGGGGTTACCCTTGCTCAGAAGACTGTCTACGAAAGCACACATTGCTGGGTGTTTGTTAGCCACCTTGACCTGGACACTAGGGTGGAGCGTACAATTTTTTTTTCGATTTTCATTTTCGAATAGCGTTAAAAAGTTGCATAATTACGGAAACTAACCTAAAAAAAAATAATAAAAAAAACTTATTTCACTTTTGTTAGCCCTCTACCACGACTCAAAGTTTTGCAAAATTGGCAAAAAAGCCTTAATTAAAAGGCGCCATGGTGTCCCACCTAAAATCATTTTTTTAATGTAAAAATTAAAATAAAAATCATAAAATTTGATCAGTATAATCTTTGCAATATGAAAATCGTTTTTTGTGTCTGCTGACCAGAATAACAGTTGTTGACGAGAAAAAAGTCTAATGGTCTGTTGTTGCACTTGTTGCGCGCAGTTTGTGTCCTAAATTGTTTTTCTCGCGCCGGTCTAGGATATCGTTAGCTTTTACTGAATATTATAGTTCGGTTATGATCTGGTGTGTCTGACTTGCAATTAACACATAGTCGTTCAATTAGCTGCCAAGAAGCAACACGTTTTCAGTTTCACATCTCTTCATTTACCTCTCATTAACAAAATTTAAATAATGTTGAAGCGAGTGACGCGACAAGAATTGGACTGCCCTATCTTTGGAGCACAGTGCCTTATAAATGAAAGAGTGTTACCAACAAACGCTGACGTAATAAAACATATAATTTGTTTGCGAAATGAACGTAAAAATCAGAATAAAGGAAAGCAGCCTGCTGTTACTCAAATATTTGAAACCCTAGGACTTGTTTTACTTAATGTTTGGAGGACTGCATCTCTGCCTTTCGTTATAATACAACGTGTAAAACAACAAATGAAAAGTGTTTTTAATAAGTATTTGCATTTTTTGAGATACCCCAAATCCAAACAAAATGAGAACTTTAAGAATAATTTAGAAATGTGGAAAAATAAATCTCTTACTGAACTATTTGACATTTGTTCCTGCCAATGCGTTAATTTTTAAATAATTGTGTTTGTCCTAAAGACAAGAAAGTTCCTGTATTAGAAAGATCTTTTCTCACCGATCAGAGAAATAAAAGAATAACGGCTATAGGAGGGTTGGACCTTTTGGATACGAAGAAACTGGAAGGACAAATTTTTAGGAAGCAGAAAACAAATGAAAATATTCTTAAACCCCAAACTGCAACGTCATCACTTGAAGCGAAAACAAGACCGAGATCTTAATCAAATCCTCCTGCTTTTTCGTCTTCAACTACTCGTAATACTTATACTGAACCCCAGCCAAGTACTTCTAAATGTAATGAGAGTAGTGAGAGAAATCGGTTGTATCTTCCAAATTTAGCAAGAGTTTGTGATCAGTTCGGCATCTCGGATCGATCAGCAGCAGCAGTGGCGAGTGCAGTGTTACAAGATGTTGGCTTGGTAACCGCAGAGAATATCGTAGGGCCAGAAAACGGCAACGTGAAGTTCTCCAAACTGAAGAATGTCTTTCGACCATAGATTTATTTCGATGGAGGAAAAGACAAGACATTGGTATGTGAAAAACGAGGTCAACACGTTCATAGAGTGACCAAAGTAAAGAAACATATTTCACTACTCACCGAGCCGGGTTCATACTACCTAGGTCATCTAACTATAAGCACACCATCTGCTACAGGGAAAACTATAGCGGACTCGATAAACTCCTTTCTTTCGGACAGACACCTAGACTTGAGCAAATTATCTGTTATTGGTTGCGATGGTATAAACTCAAACAAAAAAACATAATATCTTAGTCTTTAGCGGTTTGGCCGAAGGCCGTCTACCAGACTGACATTTTAAACATTTGTAACAATATGTATACCTATTTTTTATACCTAATTTAACAAAATAATTTAAAAATTTTCAGCAATTATACAGTTTCGATAACGTAGGGCAATAGTTGTATATCTATATAGTGCGTCCCAACCTCTGTCGCCGTTGAATATGCTTATCGTTTCATTCAACTCAAGTGTACATACTCCAAAGATATTTAAACGAATTTCTGTTAGAATGGGGCATACTGCTACGAAGTGAAATACATCCTCACATTCTTTCCGGTTACATATGGAACACAGTATAGGAAGTTCTGGGCGATGTGGAATGTAATTAAGAGGTAAAAGTTCCCCCCTTATTCTAAAGATAGTGGTTATCATATCGATGGATGCGCCATCCAAGAAATAAGTTTTGTCCCGTGGATAGTAGCTCAGTCTGCTATAGTATGACCTGCGTTGAGATGCCAGTGCTTCACTTTCAAATTGGTCATATAATCTTTGACCTGTTTTCTTCAGTAGGGTATTAAACCTAATCTTAAGAGATACTAACTGCTCATTGTGCGCAACAGATAGATTGTACTCGCAAGCAGAGGCCAGCCTTTCCCACTCTTGCACGCAAATTCCCTTGGTCGATATCATGTGCGATAAAACTATTTTTGGTAATCTGTGATCACTCATTGCCATAACTCTTATCACATAATCCAGGTGGAGTTTGAGTGTGTCCAAGAACAGGGGGGCTATACCTGTCTCCAAATGGAGCATGTGGATAGGCGAACTGCTCGGCAGTCTGAGTGTCCTTCTTATGAAATAACGAAGAAACTTTTCTACCTCTTCATATGGTCGGTATCCCCATACTTGCGCTCCATAAAGAACGATGGAAGATGCAGTTGCGCGGAATATTTTCTGCTTCGCGCTGTGCGATATGTTTTTATTGTTGATGCATCTTCCCCAAACTGCACCGACTGCACGCTTTGCTTCCGCTAATTTCGATGTTAAGTGCCTCTTCATGTTTAGGTTTGATGCAATCAAAACACCTAAGTATTTATATTCGCGCACAACTTCAATTGGCTCACCCTGATACGTCCATTTTTCCCTTTGACAGTACCTCCCACCGCCATCCCTGAAAATCATCATCTTCGACTTTGCTAGGTTAAGAGACAAGTTCCAGGTTTTGCAATAGATTTCTAGTTTGTTTATCATCAGCTGCGCACCTTCTATAGTATCTGCTAGGAGAGCCATATCATCCGCAAATAACAGCGCAGGAATGCGTGTTCCGCTTATCTCTATTCCTCCTTTAATAGCGTCTATTATGTCGTTAATATATAAGATGAACAGCAACGTGCTAAGAATACATCCATGTTTTACACCCATAGTCGTTCGGAACTCCTCAGATAAGTGATTCCCATCCCAGATGAACGCCGTATTACTGTCATACATAGCCCTCAAAACGTTAATGTCTTTAGTTGAAAGTCCAATTTTGTACAGTTTGTAAAAGAAGGCTCCACGTGGTATGGTATCAAATGCTGCTCTGAAATCTACGAAAAATACATATAGTTTTTTGCGCCTCTTTTTGTAGGTCTCAGCTATATTCACAAGTGAAAATATTTGGTCAATAGTTGAATATTTAGATCTAAAACCTGCTTGAAATTCATGCAGTATTTTTTCGTTTTCAACCCAAGTTGTCAGCCTATTGAAAAGAACAGCTGCAAATAGCTTAGCTGACGCATTCAGGAAAGATATTCCCCTATAATTAGACGGGTCCTCGTAGTCTCCCTTTTTGTATAACGGGTATATTATCGCTTTTCGAAAGCTCTCTGGAACGTCCGCCGTTTCGAAGATCCGATTGAATTCTGATTTAAGTGCTGTTAGAAATTCAGGGGTACAGTTCTTGTAGAATTCAAAGGGCACGCGATCTTCTCCCGGTGCATTTGAAATAGCACTTTGCACTTCATCCAAAGTAATAGGTGCATCCAGGAATTCAACTATAATCAAAGGGGCTGCGTACTGAAACGATGCAGAGACTTGCGGTGTGTTGAGGAGCTGAGTGAAATGGCATTGGAGCATATTTGCTTGCAGGCCTGGGGCGATAACATTTCTCTTTCCATTTATGACCTTCACTGGTTGCGATGGTACAGCTCCAAACACTGTCGGGAGAAGTGGGGTTATCCGGCTTATGGAGTTGAACTTGGGGAGACCGTTGCAATGGTTCATATGTCAAGTACGTGCCAACGAATTGCCACTACGTCATTTATTTATTAAATTGGATGGAGCTACATTAGGACCTCAACTTTATTCGGGAGCCATTGGAAAGGCGTTGGAAAATTGTGTTCACCTTGCCGTTGTTGAGTTTTCACCAATCCCAGGTAACCTACCGACTTTATCCAAAACTATTCAAGATTCCTTAAGTACGGATCAAAAATATTTGTTTCAAATGTGTGAAGCTATAAGCAAAAGTTCCTGTCCTATAGATCTCTCCAACAGAAACCCGGGAAAAATGGCGCACTCGAGATGATTAACAACCGCCAATAGGATATTGAGGCTTTATGTAGCCACATCGAATCCAAATGATAACTTGACAATACTTGCTAAATATATACTAAAAGTGTATGATCCAGTTTGGTTCAGTATTAAATAAGAAAGTTCATTTAAAAATGGCCCAAAGCATGTATTCAAGTTAATAAATTTGTCAAGATGTTTTAGTTCTGTTGTAAGGGAAATAATAGACCCCGTTATTCAACGCAATTCATATTTTGCACACCCAGAAAACATATTGATGGCAATGCTAAACGATGAAAGACCACATATCAGAGAATTAGGCTTGAAAAGAATCATCTCAGCTAGAAAAAAACGGCGAGTTGGGGGTTCCGTCAGAATTTTTAAACTTCCAAAATTAAATTTTAGAGCAAATGATTATCTTGACTTAATAATCTGGTCTGAATCACAAGTCACATCACCCCCATTGCTGGATAGAATGAGTGATCAGGAGTTGGAAGAACTTCTGCAAAACAAATCTTCAATTGACATGCCCATTCCAAACTACCCTTGTCACACTCAAGCTGTTGAGCGCTGTGTAAAGATGGTGACCGAAGCTTCAACCATAGTATTTTCGTATTTTTCGTATTTTATTTCGTATTTTATTTACAACAAATATTTCACATTAAGATTACAATCTTATTATTCGTGAAGGCTTAAAGAATAACGGAAATTCAAGAGTAATTCGAAATCTTGAGCTAATTGAAGTACAATGTGAACTTGAGTTTGATAAATACAGAAAAAATTAAAGTAATATTAAAAGCAAAGACAAAATAACAGAAAAAAAACATAAAGAATAGTATGGTTTAATACATTATTTTGTGATTTTATTTAATTATCACTGGCCAAGTGTTCAAAGAGAAGATGTTTGAATGTGTTTGTGTTTTTGATCCTCCTAAGTGTTACAGGTAATGAGTTCCATAAAAGAGCGGCATGGACAAAAAAAGTTCGTTCGGATTGTTGGGAGTTGAACCTGGGTCGGATCAGGACTGCGGTTCTTTGCGAACTGGCAAATACTAGTCGGTTGTGCAAGTACTCAGGCTGACGTGACTGCATAATATGGTGCAATTGTATTAATGACCTGAATTTGAAAAGGTTATCAAGTGTCAGACCCATAATGAGCTTAGAGTAAGCAGAAATATGGTCAAAATATCTTTTATTGTAGATGTATCTCGCGAAGTTATTGTATATTACATTAAGTTGTCGCCTTGTGCTGTAGTCAACACTGCAGAAGATTTCGCAGCCATACAAAAGTATGGGTAAAAGAAGTGCCTTAATCAGTAACATCTTAGTGCTAACAGGCACAAACCTTTGAGTTGACCAAAGCAGGCGGAGACCACTATATACCTTACCGATTGCAGTAGCTACATGATCAGTCCAAGTTAATGTATCATTGAAGATTATCCCTAAGTTCCTTGCAGAACAGACGTAATCAATAGTTGAATGACCTAATTTAATCAGTGGGAATCTTGTTGTATCTAATTTGCGTTTATAAATGCATAAAGCTTTACACTTAGCCGGGTTAAGAGACAAGTTATGCTTTAGTGCCCACTGCTGTATAATTTGAAGATCGGCATTAATCTCGTCAATGCCATTTGTTATGCTGTCTAACGGACAGCTCGAATATAATTGGACGTCGTCTGCAAACATGTGGACATTGCAATACTTGGCTAAACGGTGTGTAGTTGGTGAAAAGTCCAGAGATGGACTTATTAGATCAAAAATACATTCTCGAAATATGTTACCATTTTTCCACACAAAAAAAAAAATTTAACGTAAAAAATTAAAGATTTATGTATTGCGATACCTTAATTCGCAAATCAGCTAACTCCACTTTTTTCCCAAAATGAGTTTTTGGTAGGGGTTTCCCTTTTAGCCTATTCCGCTTTTTTTTTAAAAAAAAATAACTCCAAAATATTCACAATTTTTTGTATAAATCGCTGTGCGAAAAACGAACAACTCCACCATATTCGGAAGGCGGGATATTTGACAGCTAACTCCATTGAGGCGCCCATTTTGTATAGAGTCGTGACGTGATTACATTGTGGTCTGTGTTTATTTTATTTATTGTGCTTACTAAACTAATTTAACCGTAAAAAAAATTGTGAGTTCGTTGCAGATTGCTATAAAAAAAAAACATATAGCAGATTGCTATAAGGTATGTAAAAACATTTAATATTATTACTTATTTTAGTTGTCTTACTTATGTTTAAGAGATTTTAGACTTGCTTTGGAGTTGGCCGTTTTGCCAATCACTACTTTCACTCTGCATTAGGAGTTGTATTTTTTTCCGTTAGCGTTTTCATTTGAAAATAACAGTTTTTTCTTGCAACTTTATTTGTTGCACGATGGTGTTATTGGCTTTAACTGCTAACTCCTGTGTCTTCTTATTTAATTGACTGCTGTGTAGGTCAACTAGGGAATTTAGAAATTCCTTTGCACTTGCTGACTTGTTTTCTTTTTTCATGTAGATGTTGATGTCCCGTGGCAAAAAGCTTTGTATGCTTAGCCTGAAGAAGGCACAGCATGATAAAAGGGTTGAAACAAACAATCCTAATCAGTGCGATAATTTACAAAAAGATGAAGTTACAGACAATGACGAGATAGTTCCTACAATTATTAGTATCTCGGACCATTGCGAATTAGTTGACGATGAAATTGAAGAAACTTTGGAACAAATGTTACGATCCAGCCCACACCTAAACGATTTTCCAATTTTAAGTCCAACTAATGAACCTACCACTGTCTTTGACCAAAACGAAAATAACTATATCATTAACTTTGAGGCATCAGATATTAATTTATCTAATAATCAAACGGTCTTACTTTTTGATTCAACGCTAGCTTTACCTTTCAAAGAACCAGCTACCCCTACATCTATTGTACAAGTTAATTTGAATTCATTAGTTACAAAACTGGTTGACTACAGCAATTCAGAATCGGAAAATGATGAGCCCAAAGTTAAAAGAAGGAAGCGCTGTCAAGTCAAGTTAAAAAGGATGACTGGGCTAGCCAAAAAAAATAAAAAAAAATAAAGAAAAAGGGAAAGAGTATTGTGGTAAAAAAAAAATTGATGGTTACACTGGAATAAAAATATAAAGAAGCCACAAAAGATGATGAAGCCTAGGTGTCGTTGTAGCGCAACAAAACTCGGCATTGTTAAGTGCAATGATATTTCAGACGATGAAAGAAAAGTACTGTTCAATCAATTTTGGAGTATGACTTGGGATCAAAAACGAGTGTTTATTCAAAGCTTAATTAAAGTTATTCACACAAATAGGCAAATAGATAGAAAAGACCCTGAAGAGTCGAAACGGGCAAACACTTTGATTTACTACTTGAAAAAAGGTGACGATATGGTAAGAGTATGTAAAACATTATTTCTGAACACTCTTTGTATTGGAAAAACTTGCGTGTGGAGCTGGAAGGTCGGAAATGAAGCAAAGACAAATGAAACTATTAAGCAGGTCACAGAAACTCCCAAAAAACCTTTCGATAGAGAAGTTAAGACCTTGCACGAATTTTTAGACAACATACCAAAAATGCCTTCACACTATTGCCGGAAAAGAACTGCACAATTATATTTACAACCTGACATTGCTTCTAAACGTCAACTTTACGAAATGTATGCAAATCACTGCAAATCTCAAAATATTAATCCGTTGTCCATTGCTACATTTTCAAACACTCTTACTGTAAGAAAGATTTCTTTATTCAAACCCAAAAAAGACTTGTGTGAAACCTGTAACGGTTTTAAGATGGGTCATATTACTGATGACATCTATAAGGAACACATTGATAAAAAAAAATGAAGCAACGCAGGAGAAAGAAGCTGATAAGGAAAACAAGGAATTCGTGTTTACAGCTGATTTACAGGCAGTACTTCTAGCACCACGATCAAATGTTTCTTCCTTTTATTATAAAACTAAGCTTTGTGTACATAATTGGTGTATATATGATATGAAAACAAGTGACGGTTATTGCTTTATATGGAACGAAGCTGAAGGAGGATTAAGTTCTGATGAGTTTGCTACAATTATTACAAAGTTTTTCATTGAAACTGTTATTCCGAAAATGGGAGATGATAACCGAGAAATAATTTTGTACACCGATGGGTGTACATATCAAAATAGGAACGTCATTTTGAGCAATGCGCTTCTGAACGTGGCTATGTTATATAATGTAACTATAGAACAGAAATATTTGGAGGTTGGCCATACCCAGATGGAAGTGGACAGCATGCATGCTATGATTGAGAAAAAACTTAAGAATCAAATTATAAATGTTCCAGCAGAGTATATAACTGTTTGCAAGAAAGCGAAAAAGAGCAAGGCCTACAATGTTCAATACTTGACCTACACATACTTGAAAAATCTTAAAGAACTAGATTTTTATAAGTCAATAAGGCCCGGTAAAATGAAGGGTGATCCAAAGGTAATGTTTTCAAACCATTTACTTTTTTTTAATTTTGACTTTGTTTTATTTTTCAACTTTTTGTGACTAAGGCTATTTGTTATTTCTTATGTAATAATGCTAATTGATTTTAGGTAACAGACATAAGGGCACTAAAATATGCTCCTAGTGGAGAAATTCTACACAAGCTTCGATTTGCAGAAGACTATAAACTGTTGAGCCAAAGAAGAACAAAGAGGACCACAGATGCAATTTTGTTTGAGAATATATCCAATCTCTATAATGAACGAAGAAAAAAAACTAAAAAGAAGTATCTGGATTTGCAACAACTGAAAAAAACTATGCCTCAAGATTATCAAAATTATTATGAAAACAAATACTAAAATCTGCCCAACAAGTGGAAAATGTTCAGTAAACCTATTTTAGTTTTCATTATTATATTATTATTCTTTACTTACTTAGTTACTTATAAATAAAAATGACCTATGCTTTTGAATTTCATTAAGCTTACTGTTTGAACTGCTTAAAATTTTACTACCATAAAAACGTTTAACTCCAAAGCCCATATAGTTCATAGAAAAAAAAAATCGGCCAACTCCAAAAACTGCTGTAGTTTTGTAAGCAACCCACGAAAATGTATAAAAAATAATCAAAACAATAGATTTAAGTAAAAGTCACCAACAGGATTTTCAATTTTTTTAAATTATGTAAAATAAATAAATGCGAAGGTTTTTAGTGTCCCCTGTAAAGTTTGTTGCTATGGAGTTAGCTGATTTGCGAATTAAGGTATCGTTGGTAGCTTTTTAAATTATTTATTATGAATTTTTAGGTCTCTATTTTTAAGTTTATATAAATTGCTTGTCCTAATAAAGCTAATATATATTGATTTTTGTTTTCTTATTTCATTAATGATATAATATAAAGGTATTTTAAACTTGTGAAAGAATCTTTTCTTTAACAATTTTATTTCTTATTTAATTAATGATATAATATAAAGGTATTTTAAACTTGTGAAAGAATCTTTTCTTTAACAAAAAAAAAACTTTTTTTTCAAAACCTCAAAACTTTGAGCCAAGGTAGAGGGCTAAAGACTTTATCAAAAAAAAAAAAATTTAATCTCAAATTATTCTCCTCATCAAAATGCAACGAAATGGAGATATTCGAAACTGATACATCAACTTTTTTTGTTCTCCATACATTGACGCTCCACCCTACTGGACACCCATTGCGTAATCTTTCAGGCGAAACGATAGTCCTCCAAAACTATCAACTAAGTGCAAAAATTACGAGTCTCAGAGCCTAACCCAGTTCATTGTCCATAGCCAAAAAAATTCAGCCAGAATTAAACTTAGTATAGTAATTTCAAAAACGATATCGTCCATTGCCTCGGCTCCTTTGGATGGAATTCCTTAAAGAGGCATCCTTAGCCCATGCCTTTGGTAGGATGCAGCTGTTTGGCGCCCGATAGCCCTCACCTAAATCCGACTTAGTAATCATCTTGCTTTGTCATATAGTCTAGATGTTTTGTAAGGAACTTTTCGTAGTGCTATGTAGGTTCTACTCTGCTCAGACCTCCTCTGCAGGCGAAAGTTAAGCCCCAATGGCTTTATATCGCAGCCTCGTGGTATCAGAATCAAAGTTATCTGCGAAGGAAACATATAGGTCAAGACTTTAGGATCAGTAAGCTTTGATAAATGGTTGGGTCTTTCTTCTGGGTCGCCTTAAAACAATAGGTAGAGAGGGAGATTCACATCGAACTTGATTATTTTGTCGTGTACATCAATGATTAAGTCAGGAACTGTCTCTTAGGCCACGCAAACCAGTCTAGAGATAGTTCATTCTTCCTGGAATTTAATCCAAGAATTTTGGATTCTAAAAAATAAATAAATTGGGACCCTAGCTCTAGTCTCACAAAGCCATTGCTTTTGTATGAGTTTTTTTTTCATGTTTTAAACGAATGGAAGGGATCCACAGTTTCATGCCGATTCCAAAGGACTAATTGAGAAGCTCTTTCGTGAGAGTCATACTCTCGGATGTTTGTCAGACGTTCGCGAAAGGTGGCGCAGTGGAAAAAAAAATTGGATGGAATTTTGGGTTTTTGTCGGTAATCGAACCTGTGACCCTCTCTTACACACTAACCACTAAGCAACTGCGACTACTTCTGGAACGCAAGAGTGGTAATTTAGCTGCTCCTGAGGAACTGAGGACTCACTACCGGTTCGACAGTGTGTCAGAAATTCGCCTTGCTTTTGATTTCTCTCCGTCATTCCGAATGATTCCGCCATTCGGAACTAAATTCCATTTATAGAGTCTTTTGGTCTTGATGATTGTCACGGCTTCCTATAGGCTTCCTTCGCTGTGATTGGCGGTATCGTCTCGGGATCGCCAATCGATCTTGAAATTGGTTCGACAATTTGTGCAACCTTTAAACAACCAAAGCTCTTCCTGGCAGCTACTGATAGAAATTTTTCTTTTTTAGAAGAGTTGACTTGTTTCCTTATGTGAACATCTATTCAAGAAGCCAAATTTGTTGCTCAGGAATTATCGAGGATGTTTATCGTTAGGGGCGATATAAGTCTAAAGCGATTACTTATTGGCACACAGGTATTTTTGGTAGCGAAGGACTTAGCCTATGGCTACCTTTTATTGCCCATCAATCATCTAAAAGGTTTGTATAAAGACCGATCTTGTACGCCTGCTAAATAGTGACTAAAGACATGGCCTTACTTGAACCTCATGTAGACATTTGCAAACAACTGGACCAAAACTAAATATCTGCTGGGGCAAAAAAGGCAGAACTAAAGTCGATCACTTAACAGGCTAAGAACATCTTAAAATTATGAGGGTTGGAACCTGGGACCTATCCAAAGGTGGACAGAATTTGATCGCAATCTATCTTTGAATGAGCGTTTTTCGTCATAAATTGGAAGCTTCTCATAAAACTGCTCTTTATGAAGAGCAACAGTCTTCCCCGTTTTGCTGAGTTCCCAGATGTCACGTTCCTTGATCTCTGCTCTAATGTTATATCCTGACACATGGACATACCCAAGTTGAAGTTTAGGTGTTCGCATGGCCCTTGGCATTTCTTGCCCTCAGTTGGTTCTAATTCAAATGCATGATTGGTACATTTAAATGCAAATCGGAAAAAAGTGGTGAGCCAACACAATACCACTACCTTGCAGTGGACCCACTTTTTTCGTCAGCATTTGTCCATTAGAAAGACGAATCTGCCCGCACAAGCAGATGGCAACTTGTCAAACTAGCTCCGTTGTCCTGAAAGTCATTCTTGGTCATCTCATGACCTCCAATCACACCTGTCGACTAATTAGGCAATGCACCAACCAATTATAGTTCGTCTAATTCGTCAGACTATTTGAACTGAAATAGAAACATCAGCCAGATGCTCGCAGGATGACACGAAAAATGGATTTTTTTCAGCAATCCATTCCATCTTTAATTAGCACACAAAAACATATGTCCACTTGCCGAATTTGGCATTCAAACCATGTTTGCAAGTTCCCAGTTTGCACATCATTGCAACCCCTCTGTGTCTGTATCGAGTCGGATTGCATTGTGTCTCAGTTTTCAGCATAAAAGCCCAGCGATGAGTATAAAGTGAAATAAATTTTAATTGGACGGAAAAAGGATCAAATTCTATCCGCCCACGCACACCTACACCTACTGAGTGTATCTGTCTGTCTATGGAGTGAAATTCGATGTCGACAGGCATGCGTCGCATTTGTACACCAAAATCCATGTATTTGGAGAAGTTTTGCCGGGCAAATGGAGTCAAGTGTGGGGTAGCACAAAATCGATAGTTGGACTGGTTTTGGAAATGTGACTTAAGTTTCCATACGGAAATACATCTTATCTCGGTCTCTCCACAGCCCATTCGTGCATATCAACGAAATTATCGTTTAAACATTGCTTCCTTCCCCGGATGCCAAACGACAATTGTTCTTCATTCACCGTCGCCAGAGCTGAGCTGTTCAATGCCATCAATCGCTGTTCGTGTATCTGTATTTATTATTTAAAGGTTATACTACACATTCGTCATGCATCCGTTCTCAGGTTCTCACGCGTAAATATCTTTACCGCCCTCTCTCTCTCTCTCTCTCTGTATGAAAATGGAATAGAGTACCTACCTATATATGAATATTTTTTTTTTCCACAAGTTTTTCAAACAACACGAAGACCGCAATTCGACTCTGTATAGACTGCTGCTGTTCATTTTTCCACCACTGACTGTGACAGTGTTGAGAGGGGGAAACTCGAAAAACAAAAAAAAAAAAAAAGCAAATGCTATACCTAACAAAATAAAATAATAACAACAATTTCGTTGGCTTTCTCATTCAACCGACAAAACCAAAAGTCGAGTCGAGCTTGAGATCCAACAACAATAAAATGGATTTTCCATCAAAGTCACATCATCATCATCAACTTGAAAAACTATCATGCGATGAAAACATTGTTGTAACTATAGTTATAACAAAAAAAAAAAAAAAAAACTGCTTTCCGCACTTGTCACACGAAACTGCACGCAATTGTTTGTTTATTTCTGTTCTAGCTATACCTTTCCCAACACGATTCTTGACAAGTAACTATACATTCGAGTTGAGGCATTCGAACATCTGAACATTTGAACGGCGAACGTCTTTTGTGATGTCAAGTCGCGTCCCCTTGGCAAGACTCCACGGATGACTACATTTGTTTTTTATTATTTATAACTCTGTGAAGCGATTCGCATTTGCGCGTGTATCTTTCCATCTATAACAATAGTAAATGTACGGTCAGTTTGGCGGGCTCAACTTGAGAACCCTTTTCCGGTGCATGTTTGACAATATTTTCTTAACATTCGAAAGCCCTAACACTGTTCAAATGAAATGAGTTGACAAAATGTGTCCAACAATGAAAATCTGTCACAGTTGCTTGACTCTGACGATGGAGGGACGGCGACAAGAAGTGCGGAACAGCAATTTCGTGTGCTCGTGGTTTCGATGGTCTTTAGCTACCCCTACCATGGCGCATTTAATTCCCAACTAAATTGGGCAATTATATTTACCGCATCCAAGTACAAGTAATGATTGTAATTTTTGGGTTATGTACGTTTTTATTATGTTTCGCTGCTCGTATAAATATGGACGGGCAAATTGGCTATGATGACAAAAGTCACAGCATTTCATTAGATCCAGCCAACAGTCAACAGGTGGTATAGGTGTAGGTATACCCTTCTTCATGCTAAACTGTGGAGGTTGTTGTTTTTTTTTTTTTTTTTAATTTATGGGCAGTTAAACACACTATACGGTTATGTGCATTTTGATTGTGGGTAACAATACGGTTTTGTTTTGTTTTTATCTGAATAGAGATGTTTAGAGATCAATGTTTGGTTAAGCGTGTTTAAGTTTAGGTCTTTGTTGCGGTGGGGTATTTTTGTGATATTTGAAAACAAGTCGCTGATATTATTATTTCGCTCGATTCAATGATTCGCTTTGGAGGAGTAGATGTTTTTGGATACACCAGATAGGAACAACTTTATTATTTGACATCCGTTTTGGAGCTCAGAGGGTGACGATTCCGTTTTATTTCGGGCAGTTACTTTCGCAATTGTGGTTCAGTTAGGTGCACAGATTAATCATGATTACAGCTATGTCCAAACCGGTTTTCTGTTATCACTATATTTCGCATCTACCGCAACGTCAAGTCTTATTTAAAAGATTTTTAAATATCCATCAAGGGGATACAAAATTACGCATAAATATTCAGCTTTTTAAATAATCAAAAGATACAACTAGACAAAAACATGCAATTTCATCCACTTTATCTTGACATTTACTAAACGCTGTATTTCTGTGTAGAACAGTTCAAACCAAACATTTTGACATAAAAACGATCTTTGTACGTCTACTGTGACCAAAGCTACAAGGTAAAATGAAAATTGTTCAAGATTTCGCAGGACTGAATAGATGACTTAAGCCAGCGTAAGTAACAAGCAACCAAGCGAAAAGAAAAATCTGATTAACACTATTGGGTCGGTCGCTCCGAAACTTCCGATGTGGTGACATCTGAACGCAAAGGCTACCAAGGGTCCTAAAGGTCCAGTAAAGCTCACCTTACCGGAGTGAAAAGTCAAATTCACTGTTTGCTGTGGGCGATCAGAGATTAAAAGTGCGTCAGCTCTCCGTTTCTCAAATTGACGAGTGCACATCATTTTTAGTGATAATTATTGGATTATGAGAAATTGGTACTACTGATGGACCTAAAACGAACCCGGTTGATCAATTCGAATCAGTCTTTGAGTGAGTGCAATCCGAGCGCATTTTCTCATCTTCTCATATCTGTTGATGTACCTCGGATAATTCAAACACGTCAGAGATATAAGAACAATCATACAAAAATGCATTTCTACAATCGGTAGATCAGGCTCCATTATCGATGTTTCCTTTACCAGTTCACCAATAGCGAGAAGAAAAATTGGCAACAGGTCCCATTCTATTCGATAATATGGCTTCTCTACTAAAAAGTCATAGAGACTGGTCAAAAGATTGGCACAAAAATAGCAACCGGGATAAATAGTTCTTCTTAGTTGAGTGTCAATCAGAGAGAATGTCAATCAGATGACACCTGAAGACGTAGACTTGCCAGGAACACTGATACTAATGGAGCGATAAACTTTACTAAAATTAGTTATTTAAACTAAATTAATTGAATAAATGTTTAAAGCAAAAAAAAAAAAAAAAATAGTAAATAAATTAAAGAAAAAGGCAAAAATCTCTTTCAATCTAAATATACTAATTTATCATAACGAAATAGATGCTATTAACTCAAAACTGAATACATTTGAAATGGTTTTGGGACCTATATATTTAAATTGTAACCATTGGCAGCGCGACTTTGAAATACTCTGTGACTCACTGTACGCCTTGAACTGTACGGATATAATGCTTATTGGGGATTTTAATGGGCATGTAGGACTCGCACAAAATAATTTCACATCCGGATACAACAGCACCATTTTGGAACTGAGTCGCAAATCTAAAGACCCAATTTGCGACAACAAAGGCACAAAAATACTTGAACTTGCTGACGAGTATGACATGAGTATGCTGAATGGTAGTTGCGAAGGTGATCCTGAAGGCGAATTGACCTTTATCAGAGGAACATCATGCTCAGTAATAGATAACTGCTTTGTTTCGGGAAATTGGCGTAAGCTTCTAGACAGTTTTCAAGTACGAACAGAGATCTTTTCAGATCACATGCCCTTGGAAGTGACCCTTATTTCTACTACTAGCAGCAGCTATGCTTGCACAAAACCACTAAGACTTATGCCGAAATTCGTCTGGAATGACCGTATACTAGAATCGTATCCGCGAAACTTGAATATGAACCTTATGGAATAGCGTGGCACACTAAATATTGAAGCTCTAACGGAAATAATAACGAAATCCATTCCGCAACAGAGGGATTTAAGAACCTTTAAAATATATAAACAGAAATGGTTTGATTCAGATTGCTTGAAAGCTAGAGTCAAATCCTTTAAATTTTTGAAACTTTTAATGTTAAATAACTGTATTATTTTTAAAAGACTCTATAAAGATGCCAACATTGAATATAAGCACACTTGTCACATCAAAAAAGTTGCATTTGAACAACAAAACATTACGCTCATAAACTCGTCAAAATCTTCGGCTCAGTTTTGGAAAGCTGTGAAATACCTAAACGGATACACGTCAAACATCTCTGAGATACAGAGATGCCCCGCTACTCAGAACTCATTTCGATAAACTTCTAAATGCCGCATTAACCTCGCCGCTATTTCATTATGCAGCCCCGCTAATCTTAGACGAAAAATTAGACTCTGCATTTACTCTGGAAGAAGTCGAAGAGGTAGTAAGCAACTCGAAAACAAATAAAGCACCTGGTATTGATCGCATTCTTTTCGAGTTTTATAAAAATTGCACATATGAGTTCATGAATTTCCTCACAATTGAATTTAACCGATTATTTGACTCTGCTAATATCTCCGATGTATTCAAGAAAGCGATAATATTTCCACTTCACAAAAACGGCGATTACAAGGACCCGATGAACTACAGAGGAATCACATTTTTAAACACGTCAGCCAAACTGTTTGCTTTATTAATTTACAAAAGATTATATGGTTGGGTCCAAGAACATAACATTCTTAAAGAATTCCAAGCTGGATTTAGAAAAGGATATTCTACAATCGATCAAATATTCTGCTTAACAAACATTGCTGAAACATATAAGAGTAAGAAAAAAAAGTTGTACGCCTTCTTTGTTGATTTTCGTGCAGCTTTTGATTCAATACCACGGAAGCACTCTTTTACAAGCTCGCCGAAATCGGTGTATCAAGTAAAATTATTCGAATCCTGAGAGCCTTGTATGAGGATAATATTGCATATGTATGGAATGGAGACGTAATTTCTGAAGAGTTCATAACCTCAATGGGTGTTAAGCAAGGCTGGACGCTAAGTGCACTGCTTTTTATATTATACGTCAATAGGCCTTTTTTATTATGCTCACATGATCTGTATAGATCATAGATTTCCACGGTTTACAACAACAGTACAAGATCCAATTTTTGTTGTATACCATGGAAATCAATGATCTATACAGATCATGTCCTCTCGCGAACGTCTGACAAACATCCGAGAGTACAACTGTCATGAAAGAGCTTCTCAATTGGCCGTTTGGACTCGGCATAAAATTGTAGATCCCTTCCATTCGTCCCAAAAATAAAAACTCACACAAGACGAATGGTTGTGAGAAGCTAGGCTTGGGTCCATACGGACCTGTTGCGCCACTTATTTATTTATTATTTATTTATTTATACAGATCATGTGAGCATAATAAAAAAGGCCTAATGATATAACAGATGCTGTTAAAGGTGGAATAAGGTTCAACGATGTATCAATTCCTGCGCTGATGTATGCTGATGGTATCGTCTTTCTATGTGACACTATCCAAGGTATGCAGTTAATGATAAACAGGCTTAATGATTTTTGTAAATGTTTGAATCTCACGGTAAATCTTGATAAATCAAAAATGATGGTATTCAGAAATGCAGGAGGACGATACTCACATTTTGAAAAATGGAAGTTAAATGGTGTAGAAATTGAGATAGTGTCCATATACAAATACTTAGGCATCCTTATATCGTCTTCGTAAAATCTCAAACCGCACTTTGAAGAATTATCTGATGCTAAAAGAGCTATCTGCTCGATTTGGGAACGATTTGGGAACGTACTAGAGATGAATGAAAGCAGGATACCTAACATAGTTTTAAGAAGTCTAATTAGAACATACGGATGCATTTGCGTGGAAAAGATATGTTAGACGATGATGACACAATGAGCATCTTAAACGGAGAAAAAGGATGGGAGATCTTATATGAATACTCAGTAGCAGCACTTCGTTATAGAAACCGTATCAAAGAAGGAGATTTTTAATGTAAAACTAAACTTAATTTGTCAACCTGGTAGACGGCCATTGTAAAATACCTATTGAAAATAAAAGTCAACTAACTACTTCTACTACTCATAACGAAAACAGGTCAAAGTTTCACGTACTCAAATAAAAACAAATGAAATAAATATTAATTTTGAATAAAAAAAATAAGCTAAGAAAATTAAAAATAAAATAGTTATCAGTAAAATTCTAGAATATTCAAACAAAAAAATTAAATTCAACATTAAATTCAGATACAACAAAATTTTGATTCAACTTCAACTTCGAATTAGAAGGAGTTCGATTTGTTTCTGCTAAAGAGATCATTTAGTGATAGTGCCCCTAACAAATAGCTCGAATAACGCACCAGATGCGAGCAAAATAAGAACAAAAATAAATGGCGATACAATTTTTATTTCTTGCATTCGAAATACACTTCAAACCAAAAAAAAAAAATACATATCCACAAAAGAAAGTCAAGTGTACCCTAAAACCGTTGACAGGCGATTCCTATTTGATTCGCTTCGAGTTCATCTGGGAATGCCAGCTGTTGACGTTACGTTGAACCGGCTGTGAGTTGTCAAAAATCCACGCACGGAAGAACAAAATGCGAACATTTAGAGGAAGCAAAATCATGCAGAAAAATTATTTAATCTTGCCAAACATCCATTTACGCAAACTTATGTGGGTAAACTAGGCGAGCTCACAGGAGAAATATGTGCGACTCTTTTTACTGAAAAGAATTTTAAGCTTGTACCAGACTATTCATATAAAATTTCTGTCGATGTCATTCATTAAATTTGTTTTATAAATTTCGACTGCTCTTACTTTTGCACAAAACCGGCTGTGAAAAAGCACAATCCGCGATACTAATAATCATTTTTAGTGTCCCGGCTAAATTTTTCAAATACACAATGGCATAATTTTTCATACAAAATATTATTTTGTGACCTAGAAAACATTTAGTCTGTAGGTTAAAAATGATTATTATTAAGGCCCAATATATTTTTCTAAATATCAATAACATGACTTTTATACAGTCGAACCTGTCTAAGTGGATTACCTCTATTAGTGGGCCTAATTCTGGCGTGCCTTCATTTTCCTTAAAAACAACTCTATAAGTGAAGAGAAACTGGGTAACTGGAATGAAGTAAATGGCCCATTAGATTCCAATTAACCAGTTTCGACTGTATAAGGATGATTCTTGGTATCGACCTGATTCCGAAAACAAAGAATGGAACAGAAATTAAACTAAATGTCGGTTTATTTTCAATTTCAAATTAAATGTAGTAACCCTTGCGAGGCATTCGTCTAGAAGACAGCGTTTAAAGAACTACCTCTTAAAAAAAAAAGATAAGCAAAATGTCGGTTTATTTTCAGTTGCAAAAATTAAATGTAGTAACCCATGCAAGACGGCGTTTAAAGGACTACCTCTTTTTAAAGCTAACTCTTTCAGAAACAAAATTCCTTAGCGCAATATTAACTTTCTAACTATCTTTAAGCTTTCGACAGATACCTACCCTCTCATTTATTATAGGACCCTGGAAGTTCATCAGAAATCTGCTTGAGCCGTCAGTCAATATACACAGCCCTTGCATATTTATATCTGAAAAGGATGCGCAGATAATGCCGCTTATACAGAACAGTACCGGAGGACGAATTTCCGGAGCCAATGCACTTTTCACAAAACAAAACTACCAAAGAACAAACCAACGGCCGACGACGAGACGATGGGAATGACTTGGGAAATAGTCGGTGGACATTACAAAGTGCTAAGGCTGATTGAGTACGAGAGTTGCAGCAGTGGGCAAGGCTTAGGCATCCACGTACCATCTAGCTAGTAAGAAAACAAAACCCATCTGTATTAAGATCTTGCAGTAGAAAGTTGGGCGCCCATCATTTTGGTCTGAAATAAAATAGAACTTAAAGCATTGACTGTCATCACTGACACTATCACCGGCACGTGATAGTGGAAAGTAAGTATGACTGTCCTGGAATTTTGTTGCTTCATGAATGAGGTGGTTATATTATTGGTGGGTGACATCTAGATATGAAGTTCAGCTTTAGAGCTGCGACAACACATTCTCCAAGAAGTCAAATTTTAATAGTGCGATCTATATGATCACTGATCGCGAATAGTGATCAGTTAAAAATGGGAGTGCTCTAAAGACTGATCATAGCGAAAATATATAGAACAGACATAGATACGGTAGCTTCCCTGAGATCACACCCATAACAAGCTTTAAAATAGAAGTCGATCGCGCAGCTCATACCTTCCAATGAATTTACGGAAAGGACCATCATAAATATTATAGGGTTCTGTGTGACCTAATTTTCTCATGGTTTCGAATATTTAATATTTAGGTACACACAACTGTCGAGGACGGTGACATCTGAACGACAGAACTTATTTTGGAAAGTACAAGTATTCCCGAGTTTCAAAGAAGTCGATTGGCCCGCAAAAGCCTCGACAAACTAACTTCTACAAAAGCAAATTGTCATGGACCGCTGCACAATTTACGTAAGAGACGTTGCTAATCCTCGCAACCAAAACTACCCTTTGAAAATAAAAAACGGGAGTAAAACCATGGATGAATAATAATCTCCTTAATAAGATTGCAAAAAAGAAAAAGTTGAGCTTAAAATGCAAGAAACATAAAAATAATATAAAACTAAAGAAACATTATATAACTTTTTGTAAATCCTTAAACAAAGTGATCGAAGATACTCGTAACAATTTCTACGATGATATGTTCGCTATAGCTGAAGGTAATGTACGCGAAGAGTGGAGAGTAGTTGAGAACATCTTGGGAAAGGTTACGAATTCTGTTAAATTTGATACTATTGAAGATGAGGGCAAAATTGAAAACGATTTAGGTAGAATTGCAAATAAATTTAATGAGTATTTTACCGAAATTTCTGAAAATTTGAACACAGCTGTTGAACCTTGTATAAATTGCAATTGTTCCTCTTCTTCAAGCATTTTTGTGGAGGATGTTCAATCAAACAGTTTTGTGTTTGATGCGATTACACCCATGGAAGTTCACAATGCTATTTCGTACCTAAAAAATCAAACTTCTTGCACAAGTGATGGTGTTTCAAGCAGTTTATTAAAAAATGTTTACTGGTATGTGGTTGATATATTGTCCTTCCTCTTTAATATAAGGCGCAGTGGCTTAGTAGTTAGTGTGTTGGACTACTAAGCGAGGGGTCCCAGGTTCGAATCCCGAGAAAAACCCAAATTTCAACTTAAGGTTTTTTTCGCTGCGCCACCTCTCGCGAACGTCTGACAAACATCCGAGAGTATAACTGTCATGAAAGAGCTTCTCAATTGGCCGTTTGGACTGGGCATAAAATTGTAGATCCCTTCCATTCGTCCCAAAAATAAAAACTCACACAAGACGAATGGTTGTGAGAAGCTAGGCTTGGGTCCATACGGACCTGTTCCGCCAATTATTTATATTTTTCTTTAATATAAGTGTAAATAAGGGTTGTTTTCCTGACCATCTAAAATGTGCTGAAGTTCTACCCCTTTTCAAAAAAGGGAATAGAAAAAATGTTTCGAATTACAGGCCAATATCACTACTTTCGACATTTTCCAAAATCTTTGAGAAGTTAATCAAGGTTCGAATTGTCTCATTTTTGAATAAGTTTAACTTCTTTTGTAACAATCAATTTGGCTTTAGAGCAGGTTTGTCAGCTGAGGACGCCATCTTACGGGTGTGTAGTCAGCTTTATGGAAGTTTAAATAACAACAAATCAACTATTGGACTATTTATTGATAGGTATGACAAAAGCGTTTGATCTGGTCAACCACGATATTTTGCTAGCTAAACTCTATAAAGTTGGTTTTCGTGGCAACATTTTCAATTGGCTAAATTCTTATTTAAGGAATAGAACACAAAGTGTCGTTATTGAAGGGATCTCAAGTGAACCTAGACAATTAAAGAACGGTGTTCCTCAGGGATCTGTTCTTGGCCCTCTGTTTTTCTTGATATACATAAATTCTATTTTCAAACTCAAGTTAAATGGTACTTCAACTGCTTTTGCGGATGACATAGTTTTTACGTATGAATCTGAAACTATTTTCGAAAGTATAGTAAAGATAAATGAAGATCTTGAAATCTTACGATTGTGGTTTACTCATCATAAATTGATTATCAGCGAGAAAACTAAACTGATGTGTTTTAAGGTGTCTGGAAATAGCCTGAATGATTTTAATTTATGGTTCCACGCTCACGATTGTAAACAGTTCTCCTTACCTATACATAAGTGTGGAAAAGGTAATTTTGTAGGTGGTGCGCATTGCACTGAACATTGCATCAAAATCGAATCGGTTCAACATTTTAAATATTTAGGTGTAGTAATGGATTTCAATTTAAATTGGAAAATTCATATTCAAACGATTAAAGAATATTTGTTATTGGTCACACGTAAAATGTATTTATTAAAGCCTTTTTGTTCTCAGAGAGTTTTAACAAGTATTTACTCTGGTCTTGCCCACTCGAAGTTGCAATACGGCATAACAAGCTGGGGGGGTTCTTATACCTTATTAACGGCACAAAAACATCTAATACGAATTATTTTGAATCAAAATCGTCTAGCCTGTAGTTGGCCTTTATTTAAAGAATTGCATATTCTGCCAATCAGGCATTTATATGTTTTTAAAGTTTTAAAAGAATTCTTTAAGCATAGCGGAAATATTCCTAGTAGGAATATTCAAATGTACAATCTACGTGTAAACAATATGAACTTAGTAAATGTACCTTTCGCACATAAAACACATTTTACACATTTTTACACATATTCGGCTCCAATTTTTTTAATAAATTGCCTTTATTTGTAAGAGATACTCTACGTTTTTCACATTTCACCAAAAAGGTTACAGACTGGCTATTCACGCTAAGCTATGAATTTATAATCATCATCACAGCACAAAATTTTTAGTAATATGAAATGAAATTGTAATTTATATTATTAATGAATTGTTATGTTTATGATTTATTAATGTCAATTAAATTTTTGATTTTTCTCCCCTTTTGCTTCATCTAAATTTAAAATCTGAATTAAATTAACATTTGATTGTCACCCCACATCAAATAATAAATGAAATATTAATCTTGATGTCTCATTCACCACTAACTTCTAAGTTAAAGAATGAACACGAATATTCAATAATCATTGTTAAATAGTTCTAAGTTTATGATATATGATATGAATAAATACAAAAATAAATACAAATACAAAATTTTGAATGTCCTTGCTTTGAACTGCAGTCCAGGCAGAGCTGGAAAAATATTATATCGGGCCATTGGGTAAAAAATTCAACAAAATTAGTTGCGCAATCAGTTTTCCATTGCCCCAGAATAGAAATATATAGCCAACTAGCTGTGCCCGCAACTTCGTACGCGGCGTGAAACTGTGTAATTTCCAGTAAAAGAGATAGTAACAGTTAAGTTTCAATACATTAAAACAAAGCGATAAACCTTGTCAATGTCAAACAATAAATCAAACAAATTAATTCACCTTTACTGTAGGTATTAATGTAAGTAATATCACAGCCACGAAAAACAAAAACCTTAAACTCATACTTAATATATATTTACACCACCATACGCCCATCATCGCACGTCATCAGCCATCTGAGCATTTCCTCAACATTGTCGCTGTTGATTACATCCACACTCGCATACTTTTCTTTCGTTTCACTTAATTGGAGAAAACTTCAGGCAGTTTTTCTTGACATGTATGTGCTTGTGCGCCAGCCTCCCACCCACCCCAAAGCAGAACAGCGATCAACAACAAAGGTTGCTTATACTTTTCGATTTGAGAAAATAAATTTAGTTTTTTCATGTTAGATTTTGGGTTGTAGTTTAGCTTCTAGATGACACAGAAAGCTGATTGATGGCTTAAAATAATTATGGAAGTGTTGGTTCTTGTTGGTGTTTCGTTTTTTTTTTGCATTGATTAAGAATTGTTTGAGTAAAAGCGATTAAAAGTAAAGTCAGAAAAAAAAACACATTTTGGTCAAAAACTCTCCCAAAAACTAGACATGGCAATGAAAGGAATAGCCTATGCCCTTCTCAGGATCTTAAGGGATATTTCAAAAAAAGTTTCATCGAAATTTGTGCAGTAGTTTTCACGCCAACTGTTAACACATGAAAACGGCTACATTTCTATTATATGTATAGATTTGTTAATGAAATAAAAGTCACATACAACTAATAAACTATCGGTAAAATTCAGTTTTCATCCAATAGGTCTAGCCACTGCACCAACCTAAATGCGATCTATCTGACACTTTATATAGCTTGGTCATGAACCATTCTAAAGGTAACGGGTGTAATCACACGAAAAAAATATAAAAAGTAGTCTAGACATAGGGAAAAACAACAACTTTCGGATGAACGAAATAGTAAATAAAACAGATAACTAGTAGGAGACTCCAGAGTCAGTTTTTTTAGACGAAATAAGAGCTTTCCTTCAAGCCCAAACTAAATGATAGTCCCAACTTGGATCCTTCAAAAGAAAGGTCTTACTTCTACTGAACAGATGATTCAAACATCAACGCGATAGACTGCAAGCTGATCATTGGTTCTGCCCTAGGTTAACTTCAGCTTTCAGCATGTGCCTCCACCTGTATCTATCCACAAGAAACCTACAAAGTATGTCCCGCTTTCCAATCGAAAAACTAGTTCAAATCATTGTAGAGACATAATGTGGATAGACCAACTCTCCGGAAAACCCATAAACCCCCCACAAGTAGTCATTAAAAGTGCCGCAGATACGCCAATCGCATTTGCGTCACAAATACACGAACTACCTCATACAAGACGCACGTCAACTGCTGCCTACTTGGCGCGCTCATTTATCACTACCTAATCGAGTGCGACATTTATTCAAATTAGACCGTAAAATAATTAGTTTTGCTTTTCCCACCTGTGCAGCGTGGTACCTCTCAAACTGTACTGCCATTCGAGAGCGAGAGTTACCGACATTAAATACACAAATTAAAAAGTATGTGGTACACGCCAGTCATATCATTTTCAACACGTTTGTCTGCCGACTATCTGATTGAAAAAGCATCTGAGAGGTTTGGGGTCTGGTTGCAGACCTTCTTCGAAAGGGATTCCTCTACAAAAAGTATTGCGCGCTCTCCGATCTAAAGAAGATCTTTTCTCGTTCAGGGTTTCGTTTTATTTTTCTTTTTATTTTGCCTGTCTCTGCCACGCCTCCTTTTGCTAAAGAATGAGACTTATGAATTCGCGTAGGTATGCCTACACTTCATGTTCACATTGAATTTGAGTGGATTTCTGTTTTCATTTTTTTCCTCCTTTTTTCTCTGCACGAAATCCGTACTCTTGACGCGCAATCTGGTGCAGTGCGGTGCACGGTTTGCAGCACCGTATCGATGCTCCAACTCCAAGAGCGGACGGATTTTTGAATATCAACCGTGGGCAACAGTAACAGACACCCAACGTTCAGGCACAAATACACACACACACATGCGTGCAGATGGCTTGAGGAGCGCGCATAACAATGAATGCCATCAGGGACATGATATGCGGTGGTGGCCTCATGTGAGTTTCCAGAGATTCGCCCACAAATTCCGTGCCGCGTGCAAAGGACTTAGGAGGAGGGGGTGATGTTGAGTATTTTTATAATAAAATAATAATTATTGTTATTATCGCGTAACAGAAATCTCGCATCTCCTTACCGACGACGAAGCAGGGACCTCCTCCTCCTCCTTTTCAGGGATGAGGCTCTGATAAAGAAATGAACTTTAAATAGTTTGTTAATGGCACGGCCGGCGCGCAGTGTACGGCATATACGGTCGTGGTGGTGGTGGTGGTCAGCTACGGCACACCACCCGTCAGGAGTGGTCGTGCGCTGCGGGAAAGTTATTATTACCACACCGCCACCTTGTGATAACTATATATGCACAGAACAGGGTGACGATGTGGGGGTAGGGGGCGGCTTGGTGCATCTTTTGTGTTGTTTCTTTTTTTTTTGTGAAATTTAATGCGCTCACATGTAGCTACCAGTTTAGGTATGAGTAAACATTTGAGCAGCTTCATAATCGAGAGGACCCATTGATGCGCGTAGGCAGGCTCTACCTCATCCTGGAACACAATATCATCTAAAAAAAAAATGCAATTTCCCTGGCGAGGTACACCCGATAAAGTTGTTATATTACAACGAACGTTGCTCGATTTGATTACTCTCGTTCGTCGACGTCGTGCTTTTGATTATGATCGAGGAGGCCTATACAGAGCGCAAACCAGGCCAACAAGGAAGAGAGGCATCAAATCATGTCAACATCATGATATCGCTGTGAAATGGATTTTGATGTGTCTCTTAACTGATTGTGTTGCTGTGTGAACACACAGAGCCATGAGCCGAGCGTTTCCTGTAAGACTTGTTTTTGAATGTGTTTTCCACAAACCGGATATGACCGTGGTTGAGATTTGTGTTTTTAATATGCGCGCGTACACTTACTGCCAAGCGACCGCGAAACGGGAAGACGTATAATAAAAGATGAGGCAAGATGAAAATTCTGTCACCAAAGTCGGTCAAAGTTGTAAACTGGATTAGGATTGGAAGTATCTAGTTGTTGTCTTCATAATTATTACGATCGGATCTAGGGAAAGATGTGTAGATGTAGATACAGATGGATGCAAATTAAGTCAGGTGGCGAATGGAGGTCAGTTTGGATGCCCAGATGTTTTGAAGTGGGACAGGAATATTCTGAGCTATCAGCTGGTTTCTATATTGATCTGTGAAACTTGGTTTACAAAGAGTGAAGGCAGCATCATTAGAAACGCATGTAGGAACCGCATTTAGTGTTCATTTGACTGTCGACCTTATGGGTTGGTAGAAGCAACTTTACCAGAAAGCAATCGCCACTACCCAAAGTAAAGGGCTTTAGGTGACGAAAAACTGTTGAAAATTATGAATTAGAATCTATTTGAAAAATTAAAGCCTGGCGATAGTGGCTCTCACTTATATTCATTGTACTAAACTTAGGTATTGAATTTAGTCTCACATAAAGTTAGTTCCCTCTTTATACTTGATAGAAGTCTGTCGGAGAAAGACTCCTTCAAAGTTAACAAAAACAAGTAAAGAAAGTTGTAATAAAGGATTTTTTTGTGGGAGTACAGATAATCCAGCTTAAGCCAACTTTACTGTATGTCAGACCGAAAGAGGTCTTGACTCATATGGACTTTCCTTCATTTTCGAAGCCAGTTTATATTACCTACAGTTCATAGAAGACCGATAGAGACTATCTTCTCTTAACCATTCGTTTGTTTGAGTTTTTACTCTTGGAATAAATGAGCCTAAGTTTGCATAATCTTCTCGAACATTTAAAAGTCTATAAGAAGCTTATTAGCCGTGACTTTAATGGCGACAACTTTTTAGTACATCTTTCAAATGAGGTGGGCCTTGATTACTGGCTTCATTTGAACTTAACAAATCGGACTTGAGAACAAATTCATTTGACTGTCGACCTTATGGGTTGGTAGAAGCAACTTTACCAGAAAGCAATCGCCTCTACCCAAAGTACTATAGCATTCCAGTGTACGAGTTCTCTCTCTAATGACAGAAACGGGTGTATACTATCCTGGCATTTGCTAGCAGATCCACAGCAAGAAGAATAAAATACTAGGTCTAAGACTTAGGGACCTTCAGGCTTCTATATTCAGCAACCGCAATTTGAGCACTTATCCTAACCTCTCTCGGACAGTAGACCCTCTATTTGTTGAACTGTAATTTATGTAAACTTAAAGTTCAATAAACAAATAAACATAATGGTAACGAAAAATGTTCTTATTAACTAGACGATGGAGGTGCCCGCGCGTAGCTCAGCAGAGCTTGCTTTCTATAAACGATACAAGACCTTGAATACATCAGCCACACCTCGCACGGGTAAGATGGCAAGGTTGTTGGTGGTTCGGTGAAGCTACTGCAATAGACTGAGAATAATTTAAGACCCACAGGAAATTTTAAATTGGTAGTACAAAGCCAAGCTTTAGAAATAGAAGGAGAGTCTTGGTTCTGAAAGGGTTTGGCAGAAAACGAGGCACCTTTTAATAAGACAGTGTTGTGAAAAATTCGACTTAGGAAATAAGCAGGAAACCTCTCAGAGTCAACATAATCACAAGCTCGACTTTGAAATTAATTAGGGCCCTTTAAAAAGAAAGGGAGATTGCCACACTTGGTTTGAGCTCAATCCTAGATTTAAAAGAAAGACTTTAGAGAAGGAGAAACCGGCCTTGGGGTTCAAGAGCTCGGCTTTAGAAACGAATGGAGCAACCTATAGAAGGAGAGTCGTGACTTTGTACTCAATGGTTCGGCTCAAGAAATAAACAAAAGGACTTTTTAGTCAGAGCTTATGAGGTAAATAAAGCGCCAAAGAAATGAAAATTTGAGAACCCAGCTATAAAGAATAGTGAAACTGACAGTCTTTAGACTTTAGTGAAAAACAAATTGAATCTTGACTCAGTGAGACTTCGACACCTTTCAAAACTAAAAAAAAGAACTCGTTTTGTAAATAAGCGAAGCAGCCGACGGAATGAGGATCAGGACTTTGTTCTCGAGGGCTTGGCTTTGTAAATGAGAGAACAACCTAACAGGTTAGAAAATCATAATCAAAGTTCGACTTAATAAATGAGGAACTTTATATAATGTTCTGGGTTTCGGAACTACAAGGTGGCGCAAAAGTAATCCTCCTATCAGAAAATGCTATAAATTTTGCGATTGGCCCCTAATGTCAGTTCTGTTTTGACATTTGTGTAGTAAACACATGCGAAATACACGTTAATAAACAATGTTACGCTACACTGCTCCAGAACGCGGAATATTGGTGACTATTTATTTGAGCAATAATCGGTCGGTGACTTTGGCACAACGTGAATTTCGTCGCAGATTTCCTAGCCGTCCAACGCCTACTGGTGAAACACTGCGACGTTTAGCCGCTCGCCTCGAAGAGACTGGCACAACACGAGACGTTGCCAAGAGTGGCGGGCCCCGGAGCGCCCGTTGTGCCGAGAATATCGCCTCTGTTGACGCCGCCATTTTTTTTTCGAGAACGCCGCTGATCAAACGACAACAGTGAACGGTGCGCGCTATAGGGCCATGTTTACCGATTTTTCTACCGCAATTGGACGATTTAGGACTGGAGGACATGTGGTTCCAACAGGACGGAGCTACGGCACACACTGCGCGAGCCACAACCGATATTCTGAAAGCGGGGTCCCCTTGTCGTTTTTGGCGATTTGCACTAGCCCGCAAGATCGCCTGATTTGACCGCTCCAGACTTCTTTTTGTGGGGCTTTTTGAAGTCGCGGGTTTATGTCAACAAGCCTCAGACTCTTGCAGCTCTTAACGACAATATCCGTCAAGAATGTGAGGACCTATCGCCGGAAGTTTTGGCTAAAGTGATGGAAAATGCCATAAAAAGGGCTCAAATGACAATCAACTGTGGCGGCGGCCATTTACATGACATCATATTCTCGACTTGATGTAAAAAAAATTAAAAGACCAAATAAAAATAATCCACTGGAAGAATCAAAGTTTTTAATTTTTTTTTAAATTACAGCCAAAAAACATCGGAAGGTTATTTTTGCGCCACCTTGTAAATGAAACGCCTTCCAAAGAGTTTTTGTACAAAAAAATCGGCTTTATGTACATACAAATGATGAACCTTGCAGAAGCAGGAGAGGAACTCGTCGCTATAAATGAATGAAAAGTCTTTCAAACAGATTTTGAAATGAAAATCACGGCTTTAGAAATAAACGAAGAGTTGATCTTAAAGGGTCGATTATAGGCTTTATAAAGCGGCCAAAACTGTAGTGAAGGCTTTACGCATCCGCAGCCAAATACTACTGCGGAAGAGATGAGGGTTGGAGGTTTTGAAGCACATAACTGAAGCTTTTCTCGATTCTCACTATACAGGTTTCTGAGTGTCGAATCTAAGAAGGTACATTCAGTACCAAGGAGTGTTACATTGGACAGTCAGCTTTAGGGGCAACCTAAACTAAGCAGTCGATAAAAACCCTCGGCTAGTGGGTGGAATACTCATGTTGGGATCATGCAGTAAGAAGCCCCTGAACAAGACAGTTGTTAGGTATGCAACGATATGCTGTACCTACGTTTACAGAATGAACTCGATGGGCAATATTGATCTCAAAGAATCTGCTGATGTGACCTTATAAGTGAACGATTCATTTCGGACCTAATGCCTATCGATATGGAAGCGAAGAAGTGTTCGACATGAGGTAGAAATTTAGTGTTTGACCTCTGATACGAAGAAGTGATGAAGTATCACACCTGCCCTGAATTTTAAGGGTCTAGTCTCTAGTAGCTGTGTTAGAGGTAACGAGGTATGGAAGCTAACGAAAATAAAGTCAAAAGCTTGGTAGATCAATAGAAGATATTTTTCTCATTGAGTTCGTCTTCTCCAAAATGCATTCTTCTCAGCCTAGTGGTTCGTGATACAAATCTTATACCGAACCAACGCCATTCAGTACCCACAGACAAGCGGATTCATGCCACCGATTCTAAACTCTTGCACTAGCTGTCGAATGGTGTAATGACTGAGGACTTCTGTTATGTACAGCTGTCGCTAAGTATTTTAGATACAGACTGTGCATTTCGGGATACCGAAGACGTGAGGAGCCGACGATCTGCGCATGTAACATTACAATATAAAACACTGGCTATAGGAAAATAGAAGTTCCAAGTGCCGAGCTACGAAACCCCACCAGAAATGGAGTAAATCTTACGCTACAGAAGTCATCGAGCTGAGCTACTTTCCGGGTGGGCATGACTCAGTCGAGTGTAGGTATCTACACGTAAAATCAATCCGCGACACTAATAATCTTTGTTAGTGTCCAGATAACATTTTTCGAGCTCTCAATGGCGAAATTGTCCAAACAAAATTGCATATTGTGACCTACAAAATATTTAGTGTGAAGGTTAAAAATGATTATTAGTATAAGGTCCAATGGCACTTGACGATTGAACTCACTGAAGACTGAACCATTGCTCTGAAGTTTTGAACAAAAGCTTCGTTGCCCAGGAAAGATATGGAATCAATCTGCAAAGCAGCCTCTTGGAAAAAGAGGTAGACACGTCGAGTACATATACCAAATACGAGAAATAAATCGAACGCCCTATGTATCTGTTAAACTGTAACAAACACCTATCGATCCAAACAGTGAAAGGAATGGTTCTTACAAAGGATTGACTTACTCTTGCGTAAGCTAATCGCGTAATCGATCAACGTTCGACATTTTGTTATACCATTCGCCGGACAGAGTCGCTGTAAACCTCCGATATTACGTATCTCTAATTGCTTGCTATTCAAATATAATCCGATAAACTGCAACGATTATCTGGAATCGGTGTGCGCAGTTTTTCTTTTTTCCTAATAATTAAAGTCCGATCGATCTGCAAGGAAAACCATACCTCAGAGAGCCACAAACCGAATCCAGTTCATTGTGAAAACGACAGATTCGCGCGGATACTAGGTATCTGCAATCTGCATTCATTGAGCGGCATTTTATCATTGCGATCGTTCAGCAAACAAACCGTAAAACAGCCACTTTGGATCATAACTCCACTCGGGGGTCACACAGAGCCGACACAGTTTTCAGCAACACCGTCAGAAATTATGAATCCAACGAAAAGAAAAACCTGCTTCCCATCTATCTATTTCGCTGGTTGTTTTTTTTTTTCTTTCTTATTTTGTATTCAACTACAGCAACAATCGCACGAAAATGACGTAATAATTTTGATTTGTGCTTCGCTAGAGATATCACGTTTTGATTCTGCAGCTTTTACAGAGATAACCAACCAAACAGGTAAACTCACTTTAGACACTTGCAAGTTGCAATGACGATACGAAGATACGGTATCCGAGTACAAAGTATATCCGTCCATAAAGCTGTGAGAAGTAGATTTGCCGAGTGGAGAGTGGACTCCTTGCGAAATGCAAATCCTAGTACCTAGTCCGTCTGCAACAGTGTATCCATGTTACCCATATCGGATCGGGACTACACAACACAGACACATTAATCGGCACCAATTGGAAAGTGCATCCGGTGAGTGTGTGCAGCGTATGGTGTGCGTCAAATAAATTCATTAGATGACGTTAACAAGTGTAACTAACAAGTTACAGTGGGCACACAAGCGCATAGCTGACTCTCCAAGCAGTAGCAGTGCCAGCATCAGCAACACTCACGAGAATAAAAATATTCGTCTTAATTCGGAGTTCCTGTGTGTGCGCGGCTGTCTGCAGTTTATACTCGCACTAGTTGTCAGATTATTTTCAGTTTGATTGTTCAGATAGATTTGTTGGTTTTTTTTTAATCCAGAGTACTCGGATACTGAAATGTATTCATGCTGGTCTGACCCATAATTCCATTGACACATGCGACTTACGTAAGTCACAAGTGAAGCCTGTCCTCTGTGTGAGTACACGTATGTGCAAATGAATAAAGCCGAGCAGAGTAGGCAAATCGGAGGCGAAAAAAAAACAAACACGAAAAGAAGAAACTCACTCTCAAAGACGGGGACGAGATTGTTGTACACTGTACAGATTTAATTGGATTTAATTACCTTTAACCTCAAGCAGATAATTGCAAGTTGTTACGAATAGAACTTGGAAAGCGGAATTTGTTTTGATTTCTTGCAAGACAATGTTGGAAGTGTGTATGGGTCAAGGGAGACGGACACTGAACGAATGATTGCACCACAGGAAATCGTTTTTCTATCGAAAGTTGTTTTGAGGTGTATCTATTGGCTCGGGGAAAGGACATACGGGTTCGTTGTGCGGAGTTGTTAGGGTGACAGTTTCCTTTTGTATCAAAACAGAAAATCACTATGATAACGGTTGAGTGGCACAACTTGAAAACTATTATTAAGAATTAAATATTCCAGAATACCACTCATAATCATTTTTTACCTTCACACTAAATAGTAGGTCACAGTATGCAATTTTGTATGGAAAATTTCGCCATTGCGAGTTCGAAAAATTTAGCCTAAAAATGAATATTACTATCGCGGAAGGAGTCTATGTCACTTAGTGGGGATTGTGATGTGGAGTGGAGCGCGCTGCACTTGTATGATCTTTTGGGAAGCTCCACGAACCATTGCTTCGGCTGGGTATGGCACTAAGATGGTCCTGATTGTCTCAAACGAGAGTTCTGTTTGCTGTATAAAACATTTGTTGAGACAAGTTCTGGGAAATGTGTTCTAATTTGAGGTCATAATGTCGTGGTACGCGATACTGCTCTCTAAATGAGATGACTAAATAAGAAAAATAGTCTTCGTTCTTGTATATATGTGGCGTCGCCAAATTTTGCAAAAAACTGTCGACAGCATCTCTTCGTCTTACTTGATTCCCGATACCAATGACAGAAAAACAATATCTTTTTGTAAACGTTTTCCCGTCACCTGCCGGTACTATAGCAGAACCTCCTTTTTTAAGCGATGGTTAGGCCTTTCCGTACTAGAGAGTTCGACCATCCTATATGACCGGTAGATTATGTGGGACCTTTTTAAACTACAACGAGTCGTTCTGCATTGCATGCGAGGTGAAATTGTTAAAAATGTTCAACGCCAATTTCAAGCTATGCTTTTGGAACCATTCTAAATCCATCCACGCCAAGGAGTCCCATTTTTAAAATACTTAGCTCTGCCTGGATATATAAGGAGCCTAGAGGACAGCGGGGAAATTAGATGACCGAGGACGAAAACCAAGTGAGCCATTTGAATGCTCCTCTTCTGATGTTTTCAGAATGAATTATTGAACAAGCAACCCTGGATATTCTAGGATTATTATTGATTCGCAAAATTTGTGCTATAAATTGACACTCAAGACCGAAAGACTTATTAATATGTCCAACATAATCCATAAAAGCAGTTCAGTACTGAAGGCCCCACATTGGGCGCCATTTGTAACGGTGCATATTTATAAAGGTATGCTACTCTTTCACCTTAAAGATGCAGAAGAGTTTTCATCGATGGATGGAGTGTACGGTCGAAAAGTAGACATTTCATAGACAACTATTCCCCAGAAGGCTTTGTAAAGGTGCAGAGAGTCAGTGGGTTCCATCTTCTTCTTCCTGGTTACTGCTGCTTTTGTTATTGGTAGAAAAATCCAGTAATTGATCAGTATTTTCAGTTCCCGACACTGACATTTAACTATTGGAGAGGTTGATTCTTATAAAATATACGAATGTATTCCATTTTTTGCAGAGGTATAGCAAGGTTACCCAATTTCTAACCAGTATGTGCAGATCTTTAGTATACGCAATACCCACTATGTCAGCTTTAGTTCAGATCTTTCACTAAAATAGGCGGAGGTTTTCGAGTGTGGCGCAATTTCCTGCGATCGCTCAAGAAGAGTCAGCTGATCATATAGGCCTGCTTTCAAAACCGCTTACAGTGTGCCACTCATCACGAACCATGCTTGTCGGTAAGCCGCTTTTCGCTTTCATAATCTTATATAAGTACAGCAGTCTTATAATTTTTAAGGTAATTCAATCGTTAGTTATAAATAGTTTCCTTGGGAAAAGCCTGAAAGTGGCTACTCCTCACCATCAGATAAAATGCACATCATAGCCTAGTTCAATAAAAACTGAAACAAAAGTAGATATTGTTTGCACAAAGCAACCATAGAGGTCTTAGGGCGATGACAAAAGAAACTGCCTAAAATTTGCATGCTTTATCGTAAGGGAAAAGATCATAGGCCAAAAAAAAATCGAGGTCATTGAATGACTGGCACTTCTGTAGAAGAAGGCTATGCAAATATGGCTGGCGAACATGTAGAAGAAGCTTATGCAAATATGAAGTAAATATGATTTTTTTGGCAGTTTGGTTCTATTATTATTGGAACTAGAACGGAGCCGTTGGGTGTTCGATCACTCGTTTCTTTGATTCGCATTTCGTTCGCTTCAAGTTCCCCGGAGAAGGTTTTGTTTGTTGGCGAGTCCATTTGAAAATAAAATGCGAACATGTAGAAGAAGCTTATGCAAATATGAAGTAAATATGATTTTTTTGGCAGTTTGGTTCTATTATTATTGGAACTAGAACGGAACCGTTGGGTGTTCGATCACTCGGTTCTTTGATTCGCATTTCGTTCGCTTCAAGTTCCCCGGAGAAGGTTTGCTTGTTGACGAGTCTATTTGAAAATCCAAAGGAGTTACAGAACTACGCAAATATCGACTCAAAATAATCCTCGGCGATTCATTGGAATGCACGCGAGGGAATAAAACGCGAACATGTAGAAGAAGCTTATACAAATATGAAGTAAATATGATTTTTTTGGCAGTTTGGTTCTATTATTATTGGAACTAGAACGGAACCGTTGGGTGTTCGATCACTCGTTTCTTTGATTCGCATTTCGTTCGCCTCAAGTTCCCCGGAGAAGGTTTTGTTTGTTGGCGAGTCCATTTGAAAATAAAACGCGAACATGTAGAAGAAGCTTATACAAATATGAAGTAAATATGATTTTTTTGGCAGTTTGGTTCTATTATTATTGGAACTAGAACGGAACCGTTGGGTGTTCGATCACTCGTTTCTTTGATTCGCATTTCGTTCGCCTCAAGTTCCCCGGAGAAGGTTTTGTTTGTTGGCGAGTCCATTTGAAAATAAAATGCGAACATGTAGAAGAAGCTTATGCAAATATGAAGTAAATATGATTTTTTTGGCAGTTTGGTTCTATTATTATTGGAACTAGAACGGAACCGTTGGGTGTTCGATCACTCGGTTCTTTGATTCGCATTTCGTTCGCTTCAAGTTCCCCGGAGAAGGTTTGCTTGTTGACGAGTCTATTTGAAAATCCAAAGGAGTTACAGAACTACGCAAATATCGACTCAAAATAATCCTCGGCGATTCATTGGAATGCACGCGAGGGAATAAAACGCGAACATGTAGAAGAAGCTTATACAAATATGAAGTAAATATGATTTTTTTGGCAGTTTGGTTCTATTATTATTGGAACTAGAACGGAACCGTTGGGTGTTCGATCACTCGTTTCTTTGATTCGCATTTCGTTCGCCTCAAGTTCCCCGGAGAAGGTTTGTTTGTTGACGAGTCCATTTGAAAATCCAAAGGAGATACAGAACTACGCAAATATCGACTCAAATTAATCCTCGGCGATTCATTGGAATGTACGCGAGGGAATAAAACGCGAACATGTAGAAGAAGCTTATCAAATATAAAAATAAATTTTAAAGACGGTGATTCTATTATTTCACTGTTTTATATTTTTCCGTAGGTTCACTCCTCGATAACTCGTTTCTTTGAAGAGTTTTTTGCTGGGATCACGCATTTCTTTTCTTCCATGAAATTTAGATCAAATTATTAGTGAACATTCTGGTAAACTGGAAGTAAATGGAAGTTCTGGTTACGGTTTGTGTAACTTGACAGTCTCAAACCTGGATATGTGTTTCTATAAATTATGTCAATCACACTTCTTCTGATCGTTCAGAAGTGATCACATCCATCTTCAAAATTAGAAAGTTGTGAGCTATACTGTTATTTGACGTCTGCTTGCAATTCATTTGTCAAATGCCACATCCTACGTTCAGCTCAGCTCATGAATCGATCGCAACACTTGTCCCGTGAGCCTTGACCCATCGATTAGCACTTTGCTCTCGATCGCCGGATCAATACCCTTCGACCTACATTCACCGTTATATTCCTCCGTATGTCAGCGACACTAGTCTTCGCTCTTCTATATCCTCACATCAATTATATGGTAGATTGCTATCAATTAGAGCAGCTTCCTAATTGAATAATTACAGTTTTCTTTGAGAAAACAACTCGCGAGTCAAAGTAGAGCTGACAACACAATCCGCAACCAGATACCAATTTAGCAGAAGATCATACCACCGACCGATGCGATGGCTTCGTGTGAATAACCCACCAAATGTGGAATAAAACGATTCAACATTTCAAGTGCTTATTGCGATGGGGTATAGACGGAGCTTTATCTTCCCTCTCTGACCAGACGACCGATGATGGCGGCGGCATTGGGTCAGAAAGAGCATCGTCCACGCATGTGGAATGCATATATGCGAGAAGAATCTGCCGAAAAAGTGGGTTGCAACCCAGTCGAAATTCCCTTTAAAAATGTTGTTGGTCTTTTTTCATTTTTCTTTTCTGTATTGTTTCGCAGCGGCGCTCAGTGGATTTCATAAGACCCGCAGGAGCGTACACAATACACATGTGCACACACGATCACGCAGCAGAATTTGCCAGAAGTTTGACGTATGGTAAGGTCATGGACTTGTGAAGGTTTCAACATTAAGAACAACTAAAGCAGAACGCAAGTAAAACAAAATTAAGGGCACAGGCCAAAGAGATAAATAAATAAAATTAAAGAAAAAAAAAAAAAAAAAACGAAAAATAAGTCCAAAAGATAACTGGTCTTCAGGTGGGAATTTCGCGATAAACCTCAACTTCAACTTGAAGTTCATATGAAACGAACTCGCACAACATCCACATCGTGCGGAGATGATGCAGATGATGAAATCCCCCCCGAACAGGAACCCAGACAGAACGAACGGTTTGAGGCGTTACGCCAGACATTTGAGTTCGGTTATCAGTACATTTACCTATATAGGAGGCAAATTGAAATATAAAACCAAAAACAAAGGCAAATCCTTGTGTAGTATCTACGAGATGCGAGAAATTCAACCTGCAAACCTTGGGATTTCCGTAGAAATTGGCTTCGCTGGTTGGTCTAGGATGGATGCTGTAGTTTGGGGAATTTTCATATGCACCTGGGTAAAGGTAGTCCCTTGCGCTTTTCAAAAGACACAATACATCGACCGAAAGAACGTCCAACACTCAGTCAGATTGCATGCATTGCAAGCTTTTGGCTAGTAGCATCTGTGACAGTCACTTCGTTTATATTTGATCTACAAAGGTCGATCATTGGCAGGGAGCCTATACCCGTATTTTCAAAGTCGGGACTATGCTGCTTCACTAAAGATCCTATAGTGATGAAAACGACAAATGCGTAAGGAATACACCTGTAAAGTTCTATCTTAAGATCCTCTTTAGAATGGGCAGAGATAGACCTTTAGGTTAAATCTTTGGTTATATAGTGATAGCCGGAACCTGCATTATTGGTAGAGTAGCCAAAGGGCTAGGGCCATTTACAAATGGCTTCTGCAAAAGCTGCATGGTTGAGGATAAAATATAGCATGTTGAACTCCTCATTCCTCAAGCATGAGAGCACAGTTCATCAATAGCTTGAATGAGCTAGAGCAAAAATGCCCCTTCCAGCTTTAAGAAGATTCATCACTTCAGCAGCTTTTGTTGGTTGCATCTTGCATGCCTTACCTATTACTCTATTAGCATCAACGGCGTCTGGGTAAACATTTTACGAAGCGCAAACAGTCCTCCTTACCTATATCCCAGGATCAACTTAAATAGCATTATGCAGGCTTTGGTTGGTGTCAAACATTTGCGACAGTCTATACTTTATTTCCATCAAACGTTTGAATTCGCTCGTCGGCTTAAGCTGGATTACGCTCGTGCAATTTAATTATATTTTCAAACGAGTATAGGGCGTTTTATCCCACCGCAGACATTTGATTTCTTTCGCTCTTACGAATATTTCGTATCCCTGTCCCCGCTGTAGAAGTTTTTATGTACCCATATTTATGGCGATTTAATTTCAACGCAGTTTTGACAGTCGGACTCGATTCGGCAACTTACCAGGGCACACATTCCGTAACTTTTCCGACGATTATCGTCGAAAGGATAGTCTTCCTAGCAACCAAATGCTAAAATTACAAGTTTGATCAAATAAAATGAAAGCTGACGTTTGTCAAAAAAAAATTCGAGCAGAATATAACTTATTTTGGTGATCAAAGTTTCAAACACGACATCGCTTAGTCGATCTTAAGGAATCTGTCCCCAAATCATTTGCGATGGATTAAATGACTTTAATTTTTTCCGAACCCATATATTGTGAAATATTTGCATAGACCCTTTAAAGTTGGTGGAAAGTAAGGAATAAAAATGAAGTGTCCAACTTTACAGGACTAAGCGGGCTTAAGCTAATGTCAAATGCGGACGACAATTTTTTAATTTGTTGTAAAAGCTGGAAACGGACGGCTAACAATCGCACAGGGTATCTACATTTAACATTATAGTCGCCCTCTGGCTTAAGCTGAATTACTGGCATGAAATATTATGATTTAAGTCGACAGTAAGGAAGCATACGCTTCTGACGGAAAATCAGTATCGTGCACTCGTATTCACGCTGATTTTTAACCTCGCGTTTTATGATATAGAAGTGACTGCCACTCGGTGCTGAAACGCCCAATGCAAAAACCTTCTATGAAGCTGATAAGCGTTTTCAAGCCTACCACTCTCTAATAAAGCTCTGTCAGAAAACCGCTTGCTATAGTATCCGGCTTTTGAAGACTATTTTGCTCAGAAAATCATCGTTAAGCTTAAAGGATCCACAAACCAAAAGCCTCACGTCTTCTGCCAAAACATTCATTTTGACACCTGTCTCTGATCGATGGGTGACAGTTGTTGGTGTTTTACAAAGACTCCTGTGTTTTCAAGTTTGAATACCTACTCCAGGATAAGCTTGGAAGTGGTGACAAGCAGCCAGCGCGAACATACCATTTCAAATTGCCCTCCAATTCAAATAAAGTGTTCGCCCAGGCACGGACCGAATTTCCCGCAGTTTGTAAAACCAATACTGACTACAAAAACTGGAACCAGTAACTCTAACATTAGACACCAAATGGCCAGTGCTTTAAAATGACCCAGTTAAACTGGTTTTCCATGAGAAACCGCACATTGAAAACTCAAAATTCAACTGCGCGCAACATGATCCGAAAGACAGCAACTTCACAGCTTATTGCCCCTTGGAGATCTAAAAACTTGACAAAATCGCATAATTTACAAACAGACACCACATATCCATTGCAGTTGACCACCTTTTGACCTTTAGGCTAATATCCCCCATCAGATCTCGACCACACAGCCCGATAACCATCCCTCATACAACACAGCACTGTGTTCCAGTGCACCAGTCTTTAAACAAAAATTGTTGCAGCACGTGTGTTTGCCAGACCTACCCTTTCATAAATTAATTTACCCAACCCCCCCTTCAATGCGGTCCCGTTTCCTTCCGCGCAATAAATAAAATCGCAATGAATCATTTCGATTGAGATACGTTTTCCGTTTTCTTTGCCTTCCGAAAACCTACCGCTGAGGAGGGCTGGCCGGCTGGCTACTATTACCATTAAAGCCGCGACTATGCTCAGCACGAGGGTTGTTGTATATCGCTCACCTGATGGGATAGAGACATTGAGCGGCAGCAAATTTAACACTGCATTCGGGGAATAGTTTTTCTTGGATTTTCCACAGACACACGAGAGATAGGTACTTCAGCAAACAATAAACAGAGGAACGAACAGCAAACGAACGTAAGCCCACAACACATTGTTGTATGGGCCCGCTGTGAGTATGGCATAATTCAATTAGGAAACCCACGCCCACTATCAATAAATTTTGAAAAAAACAAGACTTGTGACTCTCGGTCGTACATTACAAACCGCACTACTATTGCGATGGTATAGGTACGACCAGAACTACAACACTACAATCGGCGGACTGGCATTGCTCCACCATTAACTGGAGAAGACCACGACGACGACGACGATCATGTGGTTTGAGGATGTGTCGTGGCGGGCGCGTTGATGGTTTTATTGGTTTCATGGTTGCAATTCGTTGCGGAGGCTTTAGGTTCGAACAGTATTGGTTATGGATCGGTTTCGAGAGCGATTCTCCGCGGCGCGACGGAGAGATGAATTATTGCAGACGTGTTGATGAAGTGGGCAGCAGATACAATTAGACGAGATAGTTAAACGTTTAATGTCCAAGCTGAGTGATGTAGATGTATCTGTTATGGGAAGAAACAAATAGAGATGAGTATATTCCTCATCGAAAGTGGTTTGGGTAAGAAGTTGGCTGCTATGGGAATATTATGGTTGACTACAAATTGAAATGTGCTGGCAAATGGAGATACCAAGATGGATATTTTTTAAGCGCAGCAGATGTACCTACCGACTATAATAATATTGTTTGCGCATCCTGTCAACATTACTAAATCACTCGAAAATATAGTTTCACCCGACTTTTTGAGCACGCAAAAGTTTCAACGCTACAAAAGACTTATAAGTATGGGCCTGTAGAATTGAAGTTTATGGTCACATATCAACAACAAAATACAGCAACTCCGATCAAAGCTGCAAAGTTATCGCTTTTGTCGAAACTACAAAGTTGCCTTCGCCTTAGGGCGAAATCTTACAAAGCTACAAAGCATTTTTGCGACAGTTTCATAGCTCCAACGCTAAGTCCCGCAACTCGAAAATAGTTTTGGCACTACCTGAACTGGTAACTGATGCTTTTGTGCACACAAAGTCGGTTTTTATTGTCTAGGCGACTGTAACTACAGAGCGACAGTTTTGTTGCTCAAATGATTTTAATTCTAGATAAGAAAACCGCATATATTCTTTCAAACGATGGTGAAGAGATAGCATGCTTCTTTTACTGCTGTGTACTTCAATGTGAATTGCCAGTTTTATTGCAACAATTGTTGTCGCTTTTCGCAAACTACTAAGCCACTTTCGTGGTAAAGAGCGATTGGTCGGTTTGTACATCCAAAAGAGTATTCGTTATGAAAGGAAATAAAAGGTAATTGGTATTCAATCTGACAACTACAAAGTAGCTTTCGAAATACGGTGTGTTGCCACCAAGCTACTTTCAATTGAGCACTATAAATCTGTTTTATTATAAAGGTAACTACATAAAACGAGAGGGCAACGCTTGTTTTCATGTAAAAGCGAGAGCTTAGTTCCATAAACTATGTCGCTTCTAGCAACCACAAAGTAGCTTTCGAACTGTGGTAAGTGTCGCACCAATATGACTGGAGGCTGTTTGAAGAGAATTCTAAGTGTAATAATCTGTTAAATATTCCAATACGATGGACCGATATTGAAGATTTTTTACATATGGGGATAAAGGTTGTTGACAAGTCAACCTGTAAGACCTTGGTGGATAAGCTATAGATTAAAAAAAAAAAAAAACAAATTGGACATAAAACTACACTTTTCACCCAAATTTTGGGTAATCATTGGGCACATTCAAGAATCTAGTTCTCTTAAGTCGACTAGATTGGTCTGGAAAAGATTTTACCTGAACGCAAAAACTAGATTGGTCGGGAACGTCACTTTTTCTACGTCATCCACATATGAGAACTGTCAACTTAGTATTCAGTCACGAATTTCTTAACTAGATTCGTCGGCTACCCCTCCAAAAACGTCAACTGAAACAGCTGTTCATATGACCGATTTCCCCCAATCAAAACCGAAATAGATCTAGTCAGACTTACTAAACTAGATAGGTACTTGAACGTCCGCATTTCCTACCTTGCTGTCAGCGTGACAGACGTCATTCTTTCCGATACTGCTACGTTGAAGACTGTTTTGATGATGAATTTCCGCTGAAGTGTAATATTTTATTAATTATTACCCGCATTCCTTTGTTTCTGTACTTCCATGACCCAACCGCACAGGGCTGTTGGTCGGAATTTAAACTAATTACCACATGAAAACTAAAACTATTTGTCACTCAAGAAAATCGAAATATTTCTCTCACGCTAACCAGAGCATGGTTCCATTGACATGTACCTAGATGAAAAAATTTCCACCAAAGATAATCGATTCCAAGAACAGCTGATCGACACAACGAAAACCACTCTCAACAACAATCTATCACTCACTTTTTGAAGTTCATTCATTTATCAAAGGAGTATCCCATCAGTCCTAATGAACCGATGCCGCAAGCGACACCACAACATCGCCCCAAATATAATATTAAAATTAATTCCAACTTACTTGTGTTTGCGTTAATCCTAAACTAGCCGCTAATTCTGCACGCTCGGGCAGTGCTAAATATTGTGTCCGTTGAAACCGTCGGTTTAGTTGTTGCAATTGCAACGAACTATAAATTGTTCTAGGTTTTCGCATTTTCTTTCCTTTGCCATTCACCCGTAATCCTGTGTCTTCACATTTATCTGCAAAGAAGCAACAAGTTAAAAAAATTTAAATATAGAAATTAAATTTCGCCTCATCACCATCCCTGAGTCATGATCTCAACCAAACGTCAGAGATGTAGTCAGACACAACAAAACAGAACATTCATGTGTGTCAGTTTTAATTTAATTTTAATCTGTGTGGGTACATACTGTATCCACAGAAATGTGGATCACAACAAATGCCATCACTAATCAGATTCAGCAACAACAAAAACACAATAAACAGATTTCCAGGAAACAATAAAAACAAAAGCGAGTCTCCGACGTAGGCATGTTTCACTGCGCATTGCAAACTAATAGCAACAAAACTTTGCGCGGTTAATTACGAATAAATTCGTGCGATACAAAGTGCATTGCGATACAGATACAATTTTTTTTTTTTTTGTTTTTATTATTATTAGTTTCACATTTTTCTTTTATTGTGTATCATTAATGGGCACATGGGATAAATAAATAAAATTGTGTTGAGTGCAACACAACTGCGAAGTAATTTTTTTCCATTTTCATTTTTATTTTTTTTATTGTGTTAAGGGCATATCTTTGCCCCTCGGGCTAGGCTCAGAGTGTCGGGAAGTCAGTTAAAAGTCAAAGCAGCATTTTGCCGTCGAAACAATGAAACGAGTTTCATTTATTTTAATGATGGCTAATAGTGATTTTATTGGAATTCTCTTCGAATAAAAGTCTGTCATGTAGTAAACTTTATTACAGCCGGCCGACCTGTGCTGCAGAGAAAAAAATCAATTTAAGTTTTTTTTTTTTTAACTGTCCTCCGATGGCTTTGCATTCATTGATGATATACAGCGATTGCGGATTGATTTATTAGACAAGCAGGCGTTTATAGGGCATTAATGGAAGAACCTACCAGTAGCTGTGAAGGGGAATGTTTGCAACGTATAGGCTGAATTGGTGACGGACTGGTTCTTTCCGCAAACGGGTAACAGTTTTGGTGATGCAATACAACGAATTACGACCCTCGGAACAGCGGTAGAGGTCAAGTTGATCCGGGAGGCAGTCTTACTTATAGTTTTGCTGATAGGCACCACAGTAGTATAAGGGGATGATCAGCACTACGGGAGATATTCAATTCTGTTAATATATAGCTGCCAGCTGATTGAATGTAGACCTCAACTAACACTGTGTGCGCAACTGACTCCGCTTTAACCTGTTCCTCTAGAGCAAAGTTGTTGAATCGGCGGGGCCGAAGCGAGACTGTATATTTAATACGTATATGTTCTAGACACCATTGAAAGAGCTTCGTTCCACTTTCACTGTGAGGCCTTTCTAAAAATTATAGGAAGTCCCATTAAAAACATCGATCAAGTCGATCTCCAAACCCCAAAGTTGCTGTTAAGGACGTTGGCAAACTTTAGCACAACGTATACTTAATTTGCACCTTCGACTTGATCAAACGCTGTCCACACATTTGAACGTGAAAAGAAATACAAAAAAAAATCTTCCAGCTAACCATACCACCTCTCATCCGAGTCAATGGACTCTACGCTCCTTCGGGGTGTAGCGCGCTCTTTTCATTTTATTTGTGCGCTCTAACCGGCGACTGTGCAAAACCTTTTCACATCAGTTGCTAGTAAATAATTAATTACGCCAAACGAAAGTGTAATTACCGTAATAATAATTATACACAGTAGCAACAAACATTGCATGCAAGTGTTCGTCTTTGGCGCGAAAAACAGCACACACAACCTCAGCGATGCGATGCGTTTGCTTTTTGTTTGTGCGTATGTACAGGATACAAGCACGCACGCACTCCCCCCGACGAGCATGTGGACCAGCTTGAGGGAGTACATGCGCGCAGTACGACTCAGCGTTCGATTCACCGCATGGGGATCGGTTACCTGTGCCTCTGTCTCTTTCCAACAAGTGAAACACAACAAAACCAAATCGAATACGATTTACATTTTTCGTTAATTACCGCGCACACCCGCACACTGGCAATGGCAATCATCACTGGGGCTCGCACATGCAGCAAAAGTATCTATTAGATGGTTTTGTGTGCGCGCTGAATTTATGGCGAAGAGGGAGTAACTAAACAACTTTAAATTGTTATAATTCTGATATAAATGAGGTGCTAATCATATGTTGTATTAGTTATTGGTTGCTGTCTGCAAAGTTACAGCCGACACACTGCAAATGGAATTATGAATTGATTGCGCGCGGATTTGTATTGCCGGCCGGCTGGAATCGTGACAATAAGATATTTGTCACGATTCGTGTGAAGTAATCTAATCTGTTGGCCATAGGATGTGGTTTAGATTGGGTAATCGGCAATGGTGTGCTCATTTGGGATGATGATAAAGGTTGCTTGGCAAGGTCGGGAGTTGGAGTCTTGCTGGAGTGAATTCAAATTGGATTCGGAATGACTGTAGGAATCAAAGCCCACTGAGCCGATTTTGAAATGAATAAGTGAAACAGCCAAATATAGATACAGGATTACTGAAGAACCCAAGACAAAGCCGATCAGCGATCCCAGATTGAGTGCCAAAATTGGCGCTGTTATAATAAAAAATGGGACAACGAGGGGCAAGATTGAAAAAAGTTGAAAATTATTTAAGCTTACTATTCTGTTCGCGCTTAATTTGACCCCCCATTCAAAGATGTCTACAAAAATAAAATTTAGCAAGGCAATATAGCAAATTCGCACGCTAAACTATTAACTTTATATAATGCGCCCGATGACAAGTCTCCACTGATTTAGCTCGCGAAATAAATGTCCCGTATATTAAATCGAAGAAAAATTTGGGGAGAGTGCAGTAGCCAAAATATGATGACGGTTTTTGGTTTCCCATTTTCTCGAAAAACTAGAAGGAATAAATCAATATGGTTTTCAGTGTTCGATTAAGAATTACTACGGACAATAAATACTGCAAACAAATTCAGTGTAAAAAAATCCACATTCAACATTTATTTCGAATTTTGTTTCCTTAAATTTCAAGTTTGAAAGTATTTTTTTTTAAAAACTATTTACAGCAATCAAGTAGTTTGTAAAAAAATTAAACAGGTTCATGACTTTTCAAAAATGTTATACAGTAAAACCCGCTTGAGAGAAAAACCCGCTTATCTGAAACACATTTTTCAAACCCTAGTATTTGTCGACCACCTATAAAACACTCGGCTTAAGTGGAAAACCCGGATACCTAAAACATATTTTCAGTTATCTATATATATAAAAATTGAGCCTTAAAATTGTGTTCGTTTGTGGCCGATTTCCGCCTTAACGCATTAACCGATTTCAACCAAACTTTCACACATCTTTGGTATTGGTCTATATATGGGTTTTGTGAAGTTTTGTTGAAATCGGAAAATGCGTTAAGGCAGGATCGGCCACAAACGAACACATGAATTTCAGTACATTTTGTTTTTTTCCACACATCTATCTATCTGTGGCGGGGGTTTTAGGCCCGGCAAACAACTACGCCTGGCAATGCCGGTTAGGCAAACTGACAGATCGGCGGATGATAGAAACCGCGTGCGCCAGCCAATCACGTCGACGCCGACCGGCAACGCTGCGATTTAATGCCAACGAGCTCATTCACTCAGGCAGTGACAGCTTAACCGGTGAGACGACTACCTCCAAGTTTTTTCTAAATAAAAGGACAATTTTCAAAGTGGAAACCGCGTGTTTTATTTCGACGACCAAATATATTAAAATGACTTGCTGTTCGTTAGTCTCGCTAAAACTCGCGAACGGCTGGACCGATTTGAATGATTTTTTTTTGTCTTGAATCAAGGATGGTTTAAAAAAAAATTAAATTCCGAAAATTCTCAACAGGTGGCGCTGCAGGCATATTTCGTTTTTCATCTATCGCCTTCTATAAATACAGTCGACTCCGCTTATATAAACTTCGCTTTACTGAAAAAATCGGTTAATTGAATAACCGAATTTAGCACGCAGCATTTTTTTCAAAAATTCATACGAATAGCTCCGCTTAACTGAAACCCGCTTAACTGAAAAACCCGGTTAACTGAACAAACTAATACGTCAGAAATTAATAAATTATACTAATTCAGCTCTGCATTACTAAAACAAAGTTATTGAACGCGCCCATTAGTAACATTTTTTATTTCGTCAACTGAACTTGTCCACTGAACTTATGAAACTAACTTCATTGTGTTTCAATTTTGACAGCACGATTTCAGTTGTGTTTTTAATTCTCCTTCCTTCGGCTTTACTACATACCCTAATTCTTCGTTGAATTGCTAACAAAACTTCGAACTTCAGTTAAGTACAACAATTTTTCAGTTATCCGAAGTCCGTATAAGTGAAAATACCGCATAAGTGAAATAAAATTTGTGGCAAATTGCCGTTTCAGATAAGCGGAGTAGACTGTATATATCAAAATGAGTCGTATTGTGTTTGAATTGATGTTCTCTTAATGCGTGAACCGATTTAGTTTCTGGAAATTTCAAATGACACGTGACGTGAACACCAACGTTTGTATGGATATACGGCCTTTGTATGTTTATTGGTTATACGAATTATAGGCATTTTAGTGACGATTCCTGTGTTGTCGACCTCCGAAACCCCTCAATCGATTTAAATGAAATTTTGTGGATGTGTATGCTTGGTTGTAGCTTAAAGGATAGGATAGTTTTGGGCCCGATAGGTTGCGCTGCTGCCAATCTCCGAATCCACTCAACTGATTTCAATGAAATTTTGCGGAAGGTTGTGTTTGGATCCAGCTATGGGAAGATAGGATAGCTTTGGACCCGATAAGTGGCGCTGTTGTCGATGTCTCTTTGCTTTGGGGTGGTGGGCGCAAGTCGCAAGCATTAAAAAATATGTTATGTGGCATGTGACCTATGTGTGCGTAGGCCGTGCGGCACATTTCGTTTGGTAGAAAGAAAGGGAGGTATAATGTGATCATTATTCGTATACTATCCAGCATACTAACCACAGAGCCACCGTTTTCAGAAGTCGCAACTACTGATATTTAATGTTTTATAGCACCTTCATCGAATTTGAAGTGGAAACAAAATTATCTGAACGGGTATTCTTACTTCGAACGACCGCCATGATATACCGCACGATTTAAACAAAAAATCGCATTCTGCCTTGGTTGATTTGGTTAATTGAGAAAATCTGACCGGACCAACTCAATTCAATCAGTAACATGGAAAAATCGATCAGGAAGCCGACCCGTAGGAAATCTGTGAAGTCCTTTCTATGCATTGAACTTTATTTAATTCGAAGGGAGTTTCATTCGTTCAATAGAAAGGTTCCACTTCATCAAAAAATGTTTATAACAAAATTAATTTTAGGCGGTACGAAGTTCGCCGGGTCAGCTAGTATTTTATATTTTTCATTAAAAAAAAACACTCCACTCAACACACAAATGTTGAATCGAACAGAACAAAAAAAATTCTGAACGCTTTCACTTTTTTTTTCTCGAAAATGACATTTGGGTTTCTGAAATGTCACAAGCGTTAATTTTCCAGGCTCTCCAAACGGTAAATACAATTTTTTTTAGCTTTAAATTTACGCTTAGTGGAATCTTTAAGCCCGCTCAAGTGACATTTTGTTTTCACTTATCCGGACTCCGCTTAAGTGGAATTTTTTTTTCACTTAAGCGAGGTTCGTTTAAGTTAAAAATCCCGTTTAAGGGAAAGAAGACTGTGACATTTTGCTGTTTCACTTAAGCGGGTTTTACTGTAGTACTTTATTGTAGTGTTGCCATTGTTTTTATGATACCTATATATGTTTATTTTTCATTTTATTTTTAAATTACCCCTCCCGCCTAAACGGAGTGAGATAGACCAATCATATAATAAAAAGATTGCTTGTATTTAACCTATCTATAAAAAACGGTTATATCATTTTTTGGTTTTAAGTTATCCTAGTGCCATAAATTTTGACAAAAAAAATTAAGGAAAAAGTTTGTCTTGTGTTTTTTTTAGGAAACCGCAGAGAACACTTCTGTGGTAAATAAAAGAAAGTGCAAAATCAAAAAAAAAAAAACATTTTATGCGGTGGGAAAACAAAACTTGCGGGGCTTGTTGAAGATCGACCATCAATATGAAACTTGCAGTACAAATTTGACTGCAAACAGAGATTTACGTGACCCGAAGGAAGGTGCCGTCTTCGACTTGCCAATATGGAAATTATTTCAGCTGCTGTAGCAATGATAATACATATCTTCTTCAACTTATCTTGTATTTATTGTTTTGAAGATATTCAAATATTGCTATGTCTTTGAAGTCTGAAATTCGTAAACTCTAAATTTTAAGAATTTAGCGACCAATTATCTTTGGTGCGGAGAAACCCAGTGGAGACCAGGGACACTAGAATGAGGCCTTAAAAGTTAATTTAAAACCCATTTTCATTACAAACAAATTTAAATGAAATGTTCATACTAAGTATGATAGGAAAAAGCCCATCGAACGTCTACGTAAGAATGTTCGTGTATCCGAATGAATTTTAACTCATTCTGATAGAAAAGGAAACCATTTCAAATTAAAACTTTTGTATGATTCAGTTAACCGGACCTTCTTCTTCTTCTCTCCATTTAAACGACGAGGTTATGATCAGAATTGTAGGGAACATAACCCTCCCACTTTTCTGCATTCCTACTGGGCCGCCTGTGGGGTTCGCCGAGTTAATCGGACCTTGTATACCTAATATGATTTTTTTAAGTTAAATATTCTGTGACAACAAGGTAAAACGGCATAAGTCATTTTTAGCCACTTTTTACGAGCGCAGGCTAAAGCTTCAACTTTCAAATGACTTATGCGTTTTTTCCTCATCTATAACACCACAACCATAAGAGATATTTGAATGAAAACAATTTGACATATAGAACAGGGTACTGTGCATCCGATCGTAACATTAAATCAATTTTGACATAAGTCGACTTATGCTGTTTTTCCTTGTTGCCACAGGTTTGTCTTATTAATAAAAACGGCTTTCATTTTTTAATTTGTTCATATTAGAAATAAATGCAAATTTCACCTAGCGGAAACAAAGGGAAGCGAATTTAGGGGAAAAGTTAAAATTTTGCCTTCAAAAAAAAAGGGAAAACCGTATTCAAAATCTGGGAACACTAAAGAGAGGCTGAATACTTCAGTACACTTTTGGCACTGAATTGAAAGAATCTAAAAACTTTGTGTAGTATCTGGGTAGACATCTAAGGGAAATTATGCTTTTGGGAATTCGCCAGAAGTTTTCACTGCAAAAGTCAAGTGACTATGTCACGGGAATGTTCAGATGATGTGAATAAAAGACCCAAATTCGCATCATAAGTTTTGTTTTTCCACTATGCCAAGTCTCGCGAACGTCTGACAAAAACCTGAGAGTGTAACTGTCATGATCGGCGCAGTGGCTTAGTGGTTAGTGTGTTGGACTACTAAGCGAGGGGTCCCAGGTTCGAATCCCGAGGAAAACCCAAATTCCAACTTAAGGTTTTTTTCACTGCGCCACCTCTCGCGAACGTCTGACAAACATCCGAGAGTATAACTGTCATGATATAGACCTTCTCAATTGGCCGATTGGACTCGGCATAAAATCGTAGATCCTCAACATTCGTCTCTAAAGTTAAAAACTTACGCAAAACGAATGGTTGTGAGGAGCTAGGCCTAGGGTCCCTACGGACATACAGCGTCAATATTTAAATTTAATTTAAAAATCTCCACCAAGGGATAGTTTTACTGTCATTGGTATCGCAAGGAAAGAAACTAAATAAGACTTATGTTATACAAAAACTCATTTAAGAACGATCAGAACTTTCGGTTGAGTGAATCGTTGGATTGAGCTGTAGCTCCACTAAATAATATGACGTGAAAGATACGGTGAAACCATCATAGAAAAAGCAGCGCCACCCAGTCGTTCCCACATGTGACTTCGCAATTAAAAATAAATGAAATACATTTTTTCATTCTTGATACGCATCGTGGTACACTTTGATTTTCAAAGCAAAGAAAAGTTGTTGAGTTGTAATACGAAACTGTATCCCGTAACTAACTTCAGAAACAAAAGGTGTCTAACTTCTCACTCTGTAGCGCAACAGACTTATCACTGAGCTACTGGGCTATTATATCGATGGACTTCGTCTATATTTGAGTCCTTTCAGCGACAACTGTAAGGAGATCAAATGTAGAAAAAAGAAACCATGCAAGTCGCACCGAGAATGCAACAAGTAAGAGCGTTTCAAAGAGGACCACGGAAACCCTCATCATACCCTTCATTCTGTATGAAGTGCAAGGGCATACTAGTTAAAGCGAATATCCTTCTTGATACTTTTGGCCCAACAAGTCGCTCCCATTTCCGCTGACGGGCTTTGGGGAAGGTGGCTTAGCAGCGAGATCAACCAGTAACATCAATTTTAGTCCGAAAAGTCCTCATTGGTCGTTTTAGATGGATAGGCCATGTAAAAGGACAGCAACGCTCCAGCCCAGAAAGTCCCCCTCTTCAGTATAGTGGGCAACTCAATCTGGTTCTTATAAAAAATCAATATCCATGCTGTCAACCGCAAACTTAACACCGAAGTCTTGGTGGGACTTTGCTTCACTTAGCTCATTCCTTAGCTAGCTTTATCAAGTTGCTTTCCAGCGGCGCTCATCCCCTCAGAAGACTGCCTTCTGATAGGTTCTCCCTCCGCGGTGGACTCGAAGACTTACCGGTAACGCACTTTTAGAAATCAGACCTTAAACCAGAATGACTTTCAACGCTCAATCAAACCCAGTGAAGTAGGTACGAGTATTCAACTGGCACTGAAACTGAACAAATAGCTCTATGGCTTCCCGCTTAAAATAGAAAAAAGGGACAAATGCGACATGTTACACATAACGACAGCAAGTGTCCCGTGTGTTCAAAAGCCTCGAGTCGGAAACTCTATCGAAGCTAGTTGTCTTCATTGCTAGTGCGTTCAACTGGTGGCGCCGTGAAACGCTAAAAGTCACGAACATCGTAAACATTTTACACAGCTTGAATTTGAAGGGATTTAAAATGATCTTTTGAGTAATTTAAGAGTGCTTTCTCAATTTCGCAATGCACAGAACAGCAAGACATGTGTCAGAAATGTGGTCGCCAGTTCGCGGTTCAACACTTCTGTTTTGAGTCGAATTTTGAATATTTTTCCACTTGATAGGATTTTTACTGCGTGTTCAAATGGATGTTAACTGATGAACACCGCCAGGAAAAAAAAGCTGAAATTCTGTCTAACCTTGGACTACTTAGCTAGAGGTTCAAAGTTCGATTCCCAGAGAAATACGAAAGAGTGGACATCAATCACTTTCTTACTTGTGAACGTATAACCAAGTTTCAAGCGCATAGATGTCAAGAAAACCAACTTTCAAGCGCATAAATGTCATGAAAAATACTGCGAGCAGCTACAGGATAGTGTGTTGAATTCGATAGCGAAAGGTTCCAAGTTCGTTCCCCAAGAAAATCCAAATTTATTTATTTTCACTTTGCTTCTGCAGTCTTTTGCGAGCTAGAACCCCCACGAAACAGTGGGACTATGCTAACTCAATGAAAGGTGCATTTCACCTTCAGAGCGAAGGGTTATAAGTTCGATACCCAGAGATTCAAGGAGAACACCGCAATCGATTGCAAAGATACCATGCTCGTTCATGTTTGTTTGCAACTACAGCAGCGCAAGCCGTCAAAGGTGCACCTTCCTCTTAAAGAGTAGGAGTTGGATTTCGAAAATGCAACCTGTATACAGCTTTAAGTCGACAAGACTATCAAACGCAATCAAAATTAAGCACAGCCATATCTATTAACACTCCTTTTCTAATTATACAATCATCTACACAGCTCTCTGGAGACAGCACGTAACTACGAGGGACGAATCGCCTGATCTTTCGCAACCTAAACCAATATAGATGCGGTCTTAGATCGCTTCAATCAACAAAAACTGCAGAACAGGTGAACTTTTCAGTCTTATAGCCGCTGGCTGTCCACAGACGAGTATGTAAATTATAAATCGATCGGTGACAACGGCAACACGACTTTTCGTTTTAAAGGTGAAAGTGAGCTGTCATCTGTCAAGAAAATTCTCCTCACATCCATCTCTGCCTAATTTTACTGTGTCAACAGGGTCGTGTCGTTGATGGATTAAGTTAATCTTTGGCTTTTAAAAAATTGCCGATTTTAATTGCCCATGCCGGGTATGCTAATGAACTTGTATATTCCACTCCGTAAAAATAAAACCAGACAAACAGTAGTAATCGCTCCGTCAATGGGCCTTGGGGTTAATCCACGTAAAATGTGAGTTGCCACTGTCTTTTGGGCACAATCGCGTTGACCCTACACAACAACAAACCGCCCTTCACTTGAATCCGGACACATGCCAAAATTCAGCAAACGGATATGTTGCGAAAACCTACCTAACCTTTTCCCACAATTTGTTCATCTTTCACCTTCTTTTTTGGTCCAACACCTCAAGGTTAATTGCGTCTCAATTGGAGGTAGAGAAGACTCACTCCACCAGAGGCACACAAGTCGACAAGCATCCTCTTCCCTCTCTGTGGATGCACGATAGACACATGTACACACAACCGAAGGTACTTCCGTCATATATACACACATCGAATCGTGTATCTTCAGCGCTTAAATTCATAACGCTAACGAGTTGTTGCTGTTGTTATGTGTTGCAAGTGCCCACTTGAACATCACTTAACAACATATTCTTCAAGCCACAACACAAAGCAGCACAAAACACAAAACTGCTTCATCTGAAGTGGTAAATTTGGCAATAGACAACCGCAGACGTATCTCAGTGCTCGTGGCAGTGCTTGAGAATCCACAAGTACCATACAGTACAGTACAGTACTCTGGACCGTAACAACATCAACATAAATAAGTTATTTGTATCAATTTCATTTCACTTACCATCTTTCGGCGGACTCGAACAGGGTGGCGCATAACTGCCTAAGTGATAACCTGTCGCATATGAATTCTGGTGCATGGGCGGGAATGGATAACCTAAAGCACTGCGAGGACTTGGAAAACCGGAATCTTGTCCACCTTGTGGTCCAAAGTGTTGGTAGCCGCTTCGGATAGCACCGTATCTGGAAAGAAATTCAAAATTATAAGTAAACTGCGTCGCTATGTAGGGTGATGATGATTTTTCAATTTTCAAAACGAAATATCAATTAAAAATGTTGCAAACGATTTTCCATATGGCAAAGTGAACTTTCGCGTAAATTGGCAGCTGGAAAGCCATCCAAAAAAAATGCAAAACGCATAATTTGCATTCGCGCACGCACTTGGTCACAACAATGTACCAACATTTCTGCTGTAGTTTGTCGCCTTGAGGCTTTTTTTTATACAGAAATTATATAGCCAGGTGAGAATTTATAACCACAGAGTGATTAATTTGAAGCTAATGAGCCAAATTATATGCATTTAAGGCTGTAAGTGCTGGTTAGTAAGAGTGTCGCTGGTAGGAGGGATGTAAGCCAATGGCGCGCGTTGAACTTGTCATTAGGAAATCGGTGAAGGTTGAGTCCACTACACAGTCACCAAAAGAGAACGAGTTTTATAACATCATCTCCGGGAAATGGACATAACCTAAAACGCCAATACATATTCAGCTATGGAATTGTGGAATTTTCGAAGGCCGTTTCATCACTTGAAAAGGGGCTCACTGTTCCAAATTGATCCCAAAAGTTGTAACTGTAACTGAAGGATCGTATTACTCAACCAACTGCAGGGTGCATGGATATTCGTCTCCGCTTTTGGAATTGACAAATATTCTCCTTTTCCACTCATAAAGAAAGCTCTTTTGGCGCTACTAAAAAGTGTCTATAGGCTGGATGAATATTTTTTAGGGCATAAAAGGTCTTTACGTGTGTTGAAAATGTCACCATTTTGAGTTCGTAAAAGAATTAACGCATCCGTGAGCGAGCAGGGAATTTTTTTGAAGCAATACACGTTTTCATGGATGAGGAATTCCAGTCTCTAGAAACTAATAAGGACTGTTGGAACTGTTGCTTTGTCCGTCAAGCCCTCTGTATAAAAACGAATATAGCTAAGCTGATAATTTTTTTAGCACAGCTCGCAAAAGCTCCCCAAGAATATCACAAGCCCTTATGAACCTTAATAACGATAGAATCAAGTTCCTCATACGTCTTCGGTACATGTTACCTTGTCATTTTTGTCCTTGACTCATAAGATTGACGAAAACACAAGCCAGACAGTAGTTAAAGGCTCCTACCATTTTCAACTGATCTTTATTGATTAAAAGTTGGGAAGTGAAGGCCGTACAGCGGGGAGTAACAACGTTTCTCGTTCAAATTGGGGTAACTACTGTCAGTCAATTTTGTATTTAGTTTCAGAGCTCGGGTTGCTGACGACAAAGAAGTACACACCTCTGTTTCACGAAGAAATCGATTGAGGTTGCCAGACACCATTTCTCGGATATCTATTGAAATTTCAATGCCTTCCTTCCATTGGAAAGAGTCTGCAATTGTTGGAAACCCGTTTTATTAGTAAAATTGACGAGTTCGACTCGAGCAATGCATCCTAGATCTATTGTCTATCATTCTCTTCTTATCTGTGAAAAAAACATTCATCGCCGTTGGCAGCGAACGTTCACAAAGAACACATTTTTCCATCAACAAGGACATACTCGTACCTTGTGCTGGTAAGTTTGGACCTAGAGTTTGGTGAATTTAACTATTTTTGCCGAACTCCCGACGCGTTCACCAACTGTGTAGTTTTTTAATTCAATTTTAAATCGATAGGGAGAACAATTAGATGATTAGATCTGCGACAGAGTTATATATAAAAAATGACAGTGCTTGCATTTCATTCTTAGCATTGCCAAAACTATTTAAAAGAAACTGTTGAATTTTCAGTGAAATCTATAGAACAGTTTTTGAGTCTAAACGTCACATGCATGAGAGCATTTTTTTGTATACATAGGCAAACTGTTTCAACAAAAATAAATAGTAACCATTTTTGAGTTTCTAATAAAATTTCTAAATATTTTCGATTGTTTTTGGATTGGGAACAAAATGACGTCAAGGTGGGAACGTTCAAAACACTCTTACTAACCAAATCTGACTGCAGGCTGACGTGCACAATATTTTTCGGTTTACTTCTACAGAGTGGTAACAGATAAATCTGGTTACGATTTTTGAATTTAGTAATGAGTTTACATTTCAGTTTTAACTTTCAAGTGGCAAATTTTTTGCGTTCAAGGAAAATCCAGCAAGCACACCTGGACCTAGATGTTTGGACTTTTAAATGTTTTCAATTCCTTAAGCAGGTTCGTCAGGCATCACTCTATAAAATTCATAAATCTCAACTAAAAGACTTCTATCGTGGTAAATGTGAGCAAACGAAAGGAATGACAGATGCTTTTACAGTCCTGTCAGACTTCAGGATCTGGTGCAATATAAAATACGTTTATGTGTTGCATTCTTCATTCTGCATTCTTTATCCTTAATTCCCCATTCATCACTCATAATTATTCATTCTTCAATCTTCTTGCTTCATTATTTTTTTTCTTTTTTCCATTCTGCATTCTTCTTTCTTCATTCTTCATTCTTCATTCTTCATTTTTCATTCTTCATTCTTCATTCTTCATTCTTCACTCTTCATTCTTCATTCTTCATTCTTCATTCTTCATTCTTCATTCTTCATTCTTCATTCTTCATTCTTAATTCTTCATTCTTCATTCTGCATACTGCCTTCTTCATTCTTCATTCTTCATTCTTCATTCTTCATTCTTCATTTTTCATTCTTCATTTTTCATTCTTCATTCTTCATTCTTCATTCTACATTCTACATTCTTCATTCCTCATTCTTCATTCTTCATTCTTCATTCTTCATTCTTCATTCTTCATTCTTCATTCTTCATTCTTCATTCTTCATTCCTCATTCTTCATTCTTTGTTTTTCATTCTTCATTCTTCATTCTTTGTTTTTCATTCTTCATTCTTCATTCTTCATTCTTCATTCTTCATTCTTCATTCTTCATTCTTCATTCTTCATTCTTCATTCTTCATTCTTCATTCTTCATTCTTCATTCTTCATTCTTCATTCCTCATTCTTCATTCCTCATTCTTCATTCTTCATTCCTCATTCTTCATTCTTTGTTTTTCATTCTTCATTCTTCATTCTTTGTTTTTCATTCTTCATTATTCATTCTTCATTCTTCATTCTTCATTCTTCATTCTTAATTCTTCATTCTTCATTCCTCATTCTTCATTCTTTGTTTTTCATTCTTCATTCTTCATTCTTTGTTTTTCATTCTTCATTCTTCATTCTTCATTCTTCATTCTTCATTCTTCATTCTTAATTCTTCATTCTTCATTCTTCATTCTTCATTCTTCATTCTTCATTCTTCATTCTTCATTCTTCATTCTTCATTCTTCATTCTTCATTCTTCATTCTTCATTCTTTATTCTTCATTCTTCATTCTTCATTCTTCATTCTTCATTCTTCATTCTTCATTCTTCATTCCTCATTCTTCATTCCTCATTCTTCATTCTTCATTCCTCATTCTTCATTCTTTGTTTTTCATTCTTCATTCCTCATTCTTCATTCCTCATTCTTCATTCTTCATTCCTCATTCTTCATTCTTTGTTTTTCATTCTTCATTCTTCATTCTTCATTCTTCTTTTTTGTCGAATCGCCGCTTATTTTTCCATCGCGATGTCAACCATTCCACAGGAAATATGTAAGTATCGCCTGAGATTCTTAGATGAATTCGCCGGCGATTTTTCTGACTGGAATGGTGAAAACTCAAAGCAAACGGAATCCGTTTTTTTTTCCATATTAAATACGTAGCAGCTGTCGCGAGTACAATAAGACTAATTTAGATAAAGGAACAATTTTGTTTAGCTTATTTTTCCGCAAATAAATGGTGACAGTCACCAACCAGGTAACACCACCCTTAGGACGTGATTTGTGCTTTTTTGGGGTCTCACCCTGAGCCTGGGTAGTCGAGCATACCAAATACTGTGCCCAGTTTTAGACCTAGACCTTCTAACGTTTCTTGTGGAAAAACTACCTGAATCACAGGAAGATTATTGGTGTCGATATAAAGCTCCATTTCGAGTCATTTAAATGCCCCACAGCTGACTCATTGTCACCAGCTTTCGCCTCAACTTCGACAGGCACTCTGCAATAGTTTGTTGCGACGTCTTTATTATCTAGATGCATGACAAGCTCCGCAGCCGATTATTATCCCACACTGGACAATAAAATGATGAACACACAACTGGTGTTGTAAATATTTAGTACACAAAAATAGTATCTGTGTGCTTTTCCCATGCAAAAATGAGTTTCATCAAGGGTGACACGGAAGGGTGATCCCGCGAGCATATATCTAATGGTGCTACCCTCTCATCGAGCCAACTAATACCTACCTATATATAGGATAATGTGTTTTCAATTGAAAAAAAAGAAAAATCCCCAAGCTGTACATAAACAAATTCCTCTTTGCAGATACCGCATCTACCACACCCACGTTTCGTGAAATTTTATTTGTCACCAAATGCAAACGCGGACTCGCTGCTGTATCTCCAATAAAACTTCACTACTTTGTATATATCTATCCGACCGATGGACATTGTGGAAAGGACACCGCGTTGGTCAACGGTTGCGTGTCGTCGTCGTCCGCGTCCCTGTTGTATAAAACAGGACAGTGTACACCTAAAGTAAAACATGCTAGGTTAACACTTTGAGTTTGAATTGTAGCAGCAGATATCGAGGTAAACACGGAAAAGCTGTTGGCTGGCGGTGGTTTCGTGTTTTTTTTTTTTTTACAACTTCATTCTGTGTATGGCCAAAGAAAATCGATGGACAGGAAAGGAAGGAAACTTCACCTCCTCTGCGAGCGCGGTCGCCGTGTCCTTTTCGAATAAATCTCTATAAACGAACGGCCAGAAGGTTTATGTCCAGCCACCCCCTTATATCCAGGACACGGACGTATATACGAAACACGTCCCAAACTTACACATATATCTTGCAACTTGCTTCACTTGTCCAGTTGGCTTAATAAATTATTTTCACTTTTAGATTCCCTTTTTAGGTTATATACGATGGCCGAGAGACAAGTCAGGAAGAGGAGTTGTTTCGTGCTGCTTCAGCAATCCACTCGTCTATAGCCAACACAAACATGGTGGAGACTTCTTTTTACGCGGTCTGGACTGGATATTTATGGTAGTAAGGACTCTGCCTAGAAGCGGGTTTGTGCTACACCAAAACTTGGCTGCGAGGTAAACACGAAAATGTCAGGGCTTTCCGTATCTCTATTCCGTTTTTATCAGGAACAATACAAAATTAAGTGCTAAGGACTAGAGTGCGGGGACCTGCCATTGGCGGATGTGGACTTTTAGATAGTTTTTTTTTTTGTCGTTTTTTCTCTGTTTTTATCGCAGGTGAACAATCGAAACGTGATATGTGAACTACTGTCGGGCATAGGTATGGGGTTTGCTGATTGGTATCACAATGAATGCGCTTATGTATTTAGTTTGCAGGATTTCACCGGACAATGTAAATTGGTTAGGTCTACCTGCTGACGTTTTATATGAAAAACGTTTTAAGATGCAGCATCAGCTGCAGGCATTTAAAAGACGCTACTCTGCGTGTAATACGCTAGAATTTTAGGACGAAAATTAGCAAAATCTGAAGGCTTTTCGGGGACGTTGTTCTGCCCGGGTCCGGTAATAACTTTTGGGCAAAACTGACCTGCACCTGAAGGCGTTTTAAAGACGTTACCAGCGGCTTCATTTGGGAGACACTATACTATGACGGTTAACTGTTTCCAACTTCAAGCTGATAATTTCAACAAACGTTTATATATTTTTCGCCTCCGTTACAGATTAAAGCCTTAAACCTGAGAGAAGAGATTATATAGCGCATACAATATTTACCTTCCTTTGCACATTGTTTTGTTATATCCTGAACTAATTATAAGTCTATCTTGATGAGCAGCGTTTCATATCAATAAATCTGTGGCCACAAACCATAACCGCTAAAGTCAACTTTAGACGAAATTGAGATTTTGATGCCATTAGATTCAGCGTACTCAAATCTGTTTTGTAATTTTTTTTCAGCTTTATATCTTCAAAACAGTGGCCACAATTTACAAAAACAAACAACAGCTTAAGTCACTAGAACCAATGGAGTAAAAAAAACTTTAAACTCCTCTCCTGAACAGTGAGTAAAACAGACTTTAGCGGTTTTGCCTTGTGACCACAGAAATATCAAAATATGGCACCAAAACGTTCTATAAAAATATTTATTGATTTAGGAAACTTTTAAACTTCTTTAACGGGTCTAAAAATGTTCTTTAAAATTTAATAATTTAATTCAAAACACTTAGTAGAAGCGGAACCAGAGACAAATCATACTGAGACCCCCAACTCACAATCCTCTTGCCGCTGGTCACCTCAATTTTTTTTTTTTTTCAAATTTACCATTTTGTTTTCCTATTGGTGTTATATCAATTAAGAATCCGTGTGACATGCAAAAACATACAAAGAATACAAAAATAAATGCTGCCAACATCAGCAACCGTGGGGAAATGTGGTAGAGTTCGGGAATACCACATTTTTACATAACTGAATGCCATTGGTTAGTTATTATAAATTGTTAAAGGCGTAAAATTTGATTTCTTTGGTTAATAAAACTAGCTAAATGAGATGTTCGATACTCTAGAAACTTATTATGACAAACATGGTTGCGTATTTTCTGCTTTTGAATATATTTACTTCGATTTCATGTGTAAATTTTTTTTAGATAACTGAAGAAAGTTTGCTCAAAATGTTTATATTTTCCTTCAACAAATCTAAGTTGTTCATTTTTTATTAATATTTTAAGCAAATGAACACTTATTCCTAAAAAAAATATTATCCACAGGAATACTTTCAAATTTAGCGGATAAAATTCTATGAACGCTGACAGCAACTTTGCCGACAGCGGAAGTGGCATATGCAAGGTGCGAGTGTATTCGTGAGCGGGAATTTATGAAGTTACGTGACATTTGTCAATACGAATTTCTATGTAACAATACAAGCGCACTTGCCACCCCATAAAAATATAGCTTGTAGGCTAAGTAAAGGGAAATCGGCAGAAGTGGGTGGTCTCAGTATTGTCTCTGAGCAGAACAAACGTATAAGTATAAACAACCTCTGTTAAAAATTAGAAAATATTCCCCAGAAGACTCATTTTGAACAGCCTTGGCTAGAGATACCTCTCCAAAACCGTTCCTCCTTTGCGCGGCTGTAATTTAACTTTCGGACGATTCCTATTTAAAAATTTAAGAAAAATATTAAATTAAGAAGAAGCAGAAAGTTTTGATTAAAAAACTTTTAAGGAAGATGTATTATATCTACTTCTAGAAGAGTATGAAGAATGAGAATCCAACTACGCCACACAACCAGAGAAGTGTTCAATTCTCTTCCCTAACTAAAGGTTTTTTAAACCACTTGTGATCAATATGTGCTGAATGGCTTGCAAACATTCAAGGTTTAGAGTTATCCTGGGATAGCCCTTTGATAAAATTTATTTTTTATACCTCCAGGGCCAAATAAACATTTATGATTGTCAGAAGATTTTAACCATAATCTTATGGACTTGTTTAAGCATAGCTCCGGTCTTGGGTATACGTCCGCTGGGCTTTTGGACACAATTATATTGTAGACAAATAAAAAGAGTTGTCGAATCAGCTTTGATATTTTCCCATCCTGTATTTCTTGACAATTTTCTGTTCCTGACGTTTATTTCCTTACTGTCAACATTTAACGTCTGTTTTTCCAAAAAGTAAAGGCTTTGCCTTTGGAATATCCTGCTTATGCAGCCCTCTTAATAATTGAAGCCAACTGTTGGCGCAACTGGTCCGTACAGGTATCCTAGAACCAGCTTTTTTCACGCGTTTTTTGACTCGTTTTTTGAAGCATTTTTTGACGCCTTTGGGCTTTTCAATTTTTGGCACTAATAGAAGGGACCTACAATTTTATGCCGAGTCCGACTGAATTGAAAAGACATTTACACCCTCGGATTGTTGTCAGACGTTCGTGCGAGGTGGCGCAATGGAAACGTCCTTCTTAAGATGTAATTTGTGTTTTACTGGAGATTGAACCTGCGAAGCCTCACTCAGTAGTCCAGAACACTAACCACTTTGGCATTGTTGACTGAAAGCCGCATAATCATCGTCTCGTTTTTAGCCCCCCTTTTTACCACTTAGACATCGATTGCTTAGCTGCATATTATATAAAACTTTCGTCAAAAAAGCTGACAAAAACAGTGAAGACCGCTTCCAAAACAATTCAGTCGTTCTTGAAGTTACCACAGTCATACATATTGACATGAGACGTGGCACTGTCAAGGCAATAGCGCCATCTACTGAATTCCATTTTGAGTAAACACTTTCAGCACTAAAAAAGCTACTTTTTTATATTTTTAGCTACATCAGTCAAGTAGATTTGGAGGCTTATTGTGAGTACCCACTTAGGCGTATTGCCTTGTATTTTAATAAATAAACTGTTGTTAATATAGGAATTTGTGTAAAATTTATAAAATCACGCCCTTTATAAAAATCACAATGTAAATGGTGCTCTTAAAAAAAATTGTTGGAATTACACCTTTCCGACGCCAGACGTGCCAAAAAGTGGGATCCTGGTTATTTGCCTCAAACAAACAAGAGAATTGCACCCAAGGATAGCGCAAAGTGTTTAGCTCAAACTTCGAAATAAATGGTTTGTCATAATCTTCTTTCTAGGTCACACAATACGTTAAAATTCGGGGTGGACCTATCAACGGCAACAGACAGGAATCGAATGGATTCTTTTGCAAAGCACTCGCCTGTTTTATACCTCTTTTTCTTTGCCAAATTTTCATTTTTGTATGTGCCGATTTGAGAAACCCGCGTCCAAGTTCCAAAAACCCAATTCGATGAAAATGTAGTCTCTCTTAATCCCTTTTCACTCGGCCAAACATTTCCAACTTTTTATTTTCTCTCATAAAGTGCGAAACAGAATATCGGTCACGTTCAACAACTTTGCATCTGTTAAATAACTTTCATATTTGTCACATTTTTCTTAAAATTATTTGGAACAATAATCTATAGAACGCGCCATGTCAAGCAGCTTGTTACAAATGCTAATAGTAATGCTCGTCACCTTGTACTAAACAATTGAAATATCTGACATGAATCCAGGAACTATTTCACTTGTTAAGAGTAAAAATGTTTAATAATATTTTTTTTTTAATATAATTAAATGCAACTTTAATAGCATTCTGTAATTTGTGTGCAATGGATGTAATAACAAAACTTGCAGGCTGCAATCATATTGTCAATTTAATGACACAAATATTGTGATTAGCTACTTAATTAATTTATTGGCTAACCTTGCTGACCTAGTATTACAAAGAATTGTATTATTTATTTTATAAGGTTCAACCATTATTACATTACATTTATTGCATTATGGAAACATTAAGAATAATTTAAATTTAAAGTTGTAGGTATGAATTCCATTTGAACAAAATACTCACATTTTCTGATTGCAAAATATTGTATTCAAATGAAACTGGATGAAAAGAATTATACCTTTAAGCTTAGTACGCTGCTCGAGCTAAATTTTCGCTCCCATACAAAATTAAAATGTTGCTGAGCTAAATTTAAGCGAACCCATTTAGCTGAATGGTACGCTGCTCGAGCTAAATAATCAAACTTTTGTTTCCGAATGTACTTCATGGGTCTGTCAAATTTTAGCGTGACCATTTAATGGGTCAGCACATTTTCATAAGCTAAATTGTGACAGATCGCTGTGTACACAGGGAAAAAATGCAAACTAAAATGTAATATGTTCTATTTGATTTTACGGTGAATAAACTTTAATAAAGAATATTCCTTTTCACGTTAAAACATATTTGATTTAAATACGCAATGTAATTTTAAATTAAGTCAACGTAGATTCAAAGTGAAACGTCAAATCAAGGTACATACGTAGTTAGATCAAATTAAAAATATATGCATTTAGAGTAGGAAAACCCTTTGAATTAATGTTATGCCACTTTGATTTAAACATTTTCGTAGTCGATGCTAAATCATTCCGAAAAATATTTAAATCAAAGTGGTTTTCTTCGATGCAAGGATGAGCTTTTTTTAATTATTACATGGACGGAAAGTACATATAGAATCAGAAATAGTGGAAATAAGAGAGAATTCAATTTTTGAGAGAAGTTTTTTCAAAGACCACCTGTTTTTTGTGACATTCATCCACGGCGTACTCCATGTCAAAATTTAGCTACGTTCGGTGGGAATATTTGGAGAGCAGCTAAAATTTAGTTCAGCTCGAGCAGCGTACTAAGCTTTATAAAAGGTGGAATCGACGCTTTGATTTGTGAAGCATATTGGTAAGGAATGTTTAAAAATGAAGAGAAATGAAGTCCTTTGACTTCTAGAATTAACCTTAGGATATAATAAAATGAATTTATGTTTGAACAGATATTTAATATTTACGGGTACAAGGCTATAATCTGGACAATGAGGTCAATAGGGAATTTTTGGAGCTCTTTACGAAATGGCGATGTTTTGACAGCTTTATTTGTGTTTGATTTTCCTATTTGACGTGGCTGAATTTTTTTTATTGAAAGGAAATCAGTTGGCTAAAAGACTAATACTGAATAGTTCTTCTTTGATATTGCTGTTCGTATTAACCGCCTAAAACACTCGGTTTTTGGTAAAAATTCGTTCGATTGAATTCGAATCACAAATAGTACGAATTTCCAAGGATTATAGCCTTACAAAGACTATCGTCGTATGATCATTGATATGATGGTAAGAATTAAAGTACACTGATCGAGCTAAATTTTCGCTCTTTTACAAAATTCTCTTCAAAGGAAATGGAAAAAAAATCATGAAAAAATTTAATTAAAATAATTTCCATCAAATATATAGAAGAAAACTATAAAGAAAAAAGAAACAAAATTCAATATAAAAGAAAGAGAAAAAAATAAATGTTTGACTAGTGGAATATCTATTGTAAATAGGTATATTTCGAATTTATCTACATCCGCTATCCTTATTTTGTTAAGTAAAGGCCTTATTTCTAACTTCTGTACCTTTCATTTAGTTTTAAATAAGGCTCAAGGACAACCACTGACATGTTTGGAGTGGCTCTGAAGTGGGCTTGTTCCTTCTATGAACAGCTATAAATGGATTGAGAAATAGAAAAACAAATTAAGGAAACAAACGAAATAAATTAGATTATGTTCATTCATCAGAATTTCTGAGGATTGTTCTTGAAAAATAATTGAAGAACTTTCTGAACATACAACAGAAATTGTCGGGTGAAATACCCAACAGGACCGAATCGTTTTTACTCGTCGCTCCAAATAAGTAATACGATGTTTAATTGCTAAAATTCCAAGACAAGAACAAACTGGCCTTCTAATTGTTTAACAGCTATTTTTACTTATAATTCTGATAGTGGTTCTGTAGTTAGTATATATTTGCGGTTCATTAAAAAAAATGAACAGTTCTGTTTTTGAAGACGATGTTCATTATGAATATTTTTTTACACAAAAACATATAAATGTTCTGTATAATATTTACAAAACTGTACATTTGTTTCTGTATTTTATTTAAATTAAACTTAGCTTACTGAACAAGTAGAAAAGTAATGTAGTATTTAAAAATCTGTTCCATTTAGGTTATTTTTTTTTAAAGTACCTATTTATCAAATGAAATAAAGAATTCAATTATTTTAAATTATGTGGAAATTTGTCTCTTTTTCTGTTGTTTATTATGTGGAATTCTAAAATATGGTCACCGTATATAGTATTACTAAAAAGTTTCACTCAAAATTGTTAACCATACTGCAGGGTGTAGGTAGCTGCCAGTAAAAAAAGTCACGATAAGCTATTGCAAGAAGTTTTATCGAACAGAGAGTTTGTAACAAAACTATTAAGCGTGTTGTTTAGAGATAGAATATACGCTAATACTTTAAAAATTTAACAAATTCTATATTAAAACTTAAAAAAAAACTTGACATGATCCTATACAGAAATGGCCCACACCACAGTTGAGCGCTCAATGAAAGTTTTCGACGTGCAATCTAATGGAAAACATCATTCAAGGCATTGCCTTGACAGCTTCTAATTTTTTACAACCGTTGAAAACAGCGATTTATTTCTGTCAGTAAAAGCCTCGCCAAGGTACTTGAATGTGTCTTGTTCATATCTTTTTAATTCTTTTTTTTTTAAAGTCAGTCGGTTTTTTTTTTGTTTTTTAAACTAACTTTTTTTTATTTTTATCTTTTTAGCCTGTGACACTCCGGAGAGGAATACGAATCTAATGACACCTCACTATTCAAAATCGGTAAAGCCGTTTAGGCTACACGGCGTCACGAAGGAACGTACATAGGATACGTGCGAAACACATAACTCTCTCTGTGACCAGTCGGGTAATAATAGGTCTATTCGCGTACTTTCCCGAGCCAAACACTACAAATCTGTCAAACTTAAGAAAATTACCAAAACTCTCTCAGAGAGCTGAAAATATACGCCAAAGTACGTGGATAGACTTCGAGCTGTTTTGAGCAACTTTCTTCTTTGACATGTAATCCATATCACAAATAAATATATAACTCACCTTTTTGCAACATATGAAACGTTCTGGGACAACATTCGCCCACCACCGAATTTTCTTTATTTTTAAAGAGTTTATTGTTCTGTGCAATTCATTTTTAAGCCGGAATTTGAATTTGTTTCTTGGCAACTTTGTGCATTTATCAGTACTTGCCGGTTGAAATTCTCTGAGCTGTTTCGAGCCAAGAGAGGAACCACTCGTTACTCGTTATTTTGCTAATTTTCTCTTTTTCTGTCATTTATGATGAGTACGTGTAAAGACTTTGTATGATTGCGATTGGTTTATATCGATTGCGCTCGATTCAAACCGCGTACGCGAACGAACCTAATGTAAATAAATGATGCAATTTTTGGCTGTCAGTTGCGATGTTGAGTTGAAATGCATATGCCGCTAGGTGCGAAACTTGGCTGGGTATGAGTTGCGATGCTATTGTGAATAGATCAGAACGTAATTTATTTCAAAGTTCAGTGTAATCCATATCTTGACATTTCTCCCTGACATTTGTGTGACAATTGTGTTTTTTTTTTGGTTTTTCTTTAAATTTAGATTTATATTTTATATCGATATATTTTTTGTTTAGACTATGACACTCCGGGGAAGAATACGAATCTTATGACACCTCACTCTTCAAAATCGGTCAAGCCGTTTAGGTCACAGGCTGTCCCGATGGAACGTAGGAACATAGGATACGCGCGAAACACATAACCCTCTCTGCGTGCAGTCGGGTTAAAATAGGAAGAAGCCTTAGACTAAGCCCGAGGTACACCGATCAGTAACTCTGGTAAATTTTAGGTATTTGACTGTTTTCCAAACAAAATTTTGAGCCATTTAAATACAGAATCAGCCTTCTATAGTTTATCGAAAAAATATGTACTAACGGGTGATTTTTTAAGCGTATTTTTTTTTAAATCAAATAAAACACTCAAATTTGCATCAAATTCAAAAATTTTACTGTAATCGATAAATAGGCCTTTGCCATTTACGTTTTAAAGAGAACTTCATGTAAATGTTGTCCGCGGCTCCGTTTCAAATAGTCCATTATGAAGGTCCAATTTTGGGTCACTTTTTCGAGCATTTCAGCCTGTATTCCACGAATTACGCGTGTTATGTTATTCTGTAAGGCTTCAATCGTGTTCGGCTTGTCCACATAGACTAACGACTTTACATAACCCCACAAGCAATAATCAAGAGGCGTTAAATCGCATGATCTTGGCGGTCAACTCACAGGGCCGAGATAAATTGCTCACCAAATTCATCCTTCAATATTTCCATTGTTTCACGAGCTGTGTGGCATTTGGCACCGTCTTGATGAAACCGCACATGTCAACCAAGTTCAACTCAGCCAACTGGGGCAAAAAAACATCGCGTATCATGGCTCGATATCGTTCGCCGTTGACGGATTCACCAGGTCGATTATGACGCCCATAATATGGTCGTAACAAACGGTGTACATTTTTCACAGAGCACGAATTTTTATAATAAATTTCAATAGATAATTTGCAATCGTTGCGCGTTTGTAAGTCTTTCCATGATTAAATGGCAGAGTATACTTTTCACTTTGACAGATGACATTTGGACGCCATTACTAACCAGTGCTGCCAACATATAAAACTTAACGCTTAAAAAATCACCCTTTATAATTAACCTTATGTCAAAGAATTTATTCATTTGCCAATAAATAATGTTTCATATTTAAATTCAAAGCATTCATTTTAAGATAGGAAATTTTTGTAAAAATTGTAAAATGAAAAAATTTGGAATTTACCAAAAAATGGTTTGAATACCGCTTTATCTGATCTTTTAAAACTTTTTTTGTATAAAGAAACAACATTTAATCGCCGATGGAAAAATATCACAACTAGCACTCGCATTGAATACTGCGTCGCCGTTTGGACCCTTTTTGAACCTCAAGACCCATGGCCCCCATTTTTTTAAAAATTATCAAAATGACCACTTTTTTTAGTTTAAATAAGATTTTATTCTTTATTGAACGAAACAGATTGCAAAAATATGAAAAAAAAAGTGTTTCGTAATGAATAATTTTTTTTGTTTTTTTTTTCTAAATGAATGTCTTTGCTCTGTTTTTTTTTTTTGTATTTTGTGTTGAGGCCCCTTTTTTGGCTCGGGCTTTTTATTGCCCTTTTTGAAATTTGTCAGCGGCAACGCTGATTGAATGTATAAAGTCTGTGGGGAGAAAACGAACTTTAATCAAAACAAAGAGACCAATGATATTTACTTTAAACAGTAATCGAAAGCTGTATTTAATGTCAGGTACAATACTTAGTGTGACCACCTGTGCGCAAATGACACGTACAGTACGTAAATTTGGAGTTGTGTACCGTGTACCGATAGCTCACAACCCATACGGGATATGATATTCTAGCGAGAGGATCATTCGATTATGAGGTGTGTTGCAAAAATCAGTCGAACGTACTTTAAAAATTACCCTCACATCTTGTTTTGTCACTTCTACCACAATTTGGTGGATCTCTTCCTGTTTTTCGGAATATTACTCCAATTTGCCATTGCACCGTAAAATTCAATCATGTTCTGTAATGCGACTGCTGATGCTGAAAACCTAATTCCTCTCTAAATTTAGTGCTTCCACATCTCTCAATGGCGGTTGCAGTTTAAACTAAAAACCGGTCCAACTAAGGACCTGGTATAGCTTATGCTGCAGTTAGTTGTGTTCATAATGTAAATGGGCCGTACAAATAAACATTCTTAGTTTCGACTCTAAATTTTAGTACCTAGTTCTCAGTGGCTATATTTTCCATACAAATTACGCAATTGTGAGCAATTTAAGTTGAGACTTAAATTTATTTTTGGTACGGCGCATTGAATTTTGTATCAACAATAAAAAAGTAATAGTTCCAATTTCCAATTGATTTCGTTCGTAGGTGAATTCATCAGCGAATTTTTTAACGTGCGTCCAGGCAAATGTCAATGGCAGAATGATTAGATCAGGAGGACAACGAAAGAGAACAAAATGCAAGCATGTAGACGAAACGCGATACTAATAATCATTGTTAGTATCCCGGCTAAATTTTTCGGACTCACAATGGCGAAATTTTCCACACAAAATTGCATATTGTGTCCTACAAAATATTTAGTGTGGAGGTTAAAAGTGATTATTAGTAAGGCCCGAAGTTTATGCGAATTTATGGGCAATGGGAGTGGTTGAGTGGAGATTTGAGTTAAGCGTTACTGCTTCGTTTTGCGATACTTTCATCAAGGAGAACGAGTCTTTGGCCAGCGGTTTTCTGCTTGCTGTTAAAGATTTACCAATAAATATTTTTTATTTCGACTCGAAATGTTAGTAGTTCACTGTGGCTATATTTTCTATACAAATTTAGAAATTGTGAGCTTCGCCAAATTTAAAGTCTAGACTAAAATTTGTTATTAATACGGCGGAAAGAAACCTGGGGTCGAATTACTGCATCCGTGAGCGAGCAATACGTCACTGAATTTTGTGGATTTTACATGCGAAACAATAACAAATTCAGTCACGTAGTACTCGATCACGGATGCGGTAATTCAAACCCTGTGCAATTTTGCTAGGAAATCCTTAAGGACTTAATGTTTTCTGTCACAAATGCCACCTCTAATTTTTTCATTGCTTAGAATGAAAAAAGCGTTGGATTGTTGTTTCATTTAGAGAGCCATGTATTCACAGCCGTACACAAATAGGTTTCAGTCAAAACAACCAAATCAGCCAACAAATTCGACGAAAGTATTAAAGTTTCTGCACATCGTACGATTGATTTGAGGTATTAATAAGGGCGACAAAAGACTTTGAATTGAATTGTCTTGAATAACTACGTCGATGCATGTGGTATCACAAAGGACCTTATATTGGTAAAAGTGTATCGTTAGTCGACAGCCACTGCAACCTAACCCAACCTAACGTGACCTAAACAACTGGAGTTATTTTTAAATAAATACTCGTATATGTACATTTAGAAAGGGACTCAGAAACCACCCGACCATAGTAAATATTCTATTCCTATTAGTACGGGTAGCTTTTAAAGAGGGGTTTGAACAAAATCCGATAGATACTGGTATCGCACCGCACAGCACCAAAATTCAGTTTTTAACAGTTTAAAATATGAAAAAGTTCGCTATGAAGAAAATAAAAGAAATAGCTTGTTGGACTTTTTCTGGTGTTTTGGAAAAGTTTCGATTGGTTATGTTAATTACTAAAGTTCCAGTTATAAGTGAAGTATGGGGTAGTGCTCTAATCTTTGGAATACGTTGAGGATTTGATTAAATAAAAACATCTTGGGGTGCAATATTCGTAACTGGGATGACAGTTTTTATCAGAGTTTGGGGTTTTTCCTTAATTATTCAGTAGGTATCATAAGAATCGTTGTCTATTATGTATTTAATTGTAGATTCAACTTATTCCTCTTTTGAATCACAACGCATTTTCACAACACAGTCACCACATTGAAATCTTCAAAACAACATTAGCCCTGTTTTTTTGAGCTTCGTTCTCAGCAAAGCAAAGTAAAGTAGGATTTTCAATACGCAATTATTACAACAACTACGCTCACTTGACACTTCGAGACTCGCAGCTGTGTGCTGAAAATCGTACTTCACTTTGCTTTGCTGAGAACTAAGCTCAAAAAAACACGCCTCTTATTAACCAATAATTATTCATGCGACTATAAGTCTCACGTCAAAAATTTATTACAGTTTTATTTTGATATTCGCAAATGTCACATAATTTTTACCAGAGACAATACTGAGACCACCAACTTCGGACGATTTCCCGTTACTTGCCTACAAGCTATATTCTTATGGGGTGGGAAATGCTAAGTGCGCTTGTATTGTTACATAGAAATTCGTATTGACAAATGTCACGTAACTTCAAAAATTCCGACTCACCAACACGCTCGCACCTTGCATATGCCACTTCCGCTGTCGGCAAAGTTGCTGTCAGCGTTCATAGAATTTTATCCGTTAAATTTGAAAGTATTCCTTACGTGTGTATAATTTTTTTTTCGGAATAAGTGTTCATTTGCTTAAAATATTAATAAAAAATGAACACCTTAGATTTGTTGAAGGAAAATAAAATCATTTTGAGCAAACTTTCTTCAGTTATCTAAAAAAAATTTACACATGAAATCGAAGTTAAATATATTCAAAAGCAGAAAATACTTAACCATGTTTGTCATAATAAGTTTCTAGAGTATCGAACATCTCATTTAGCTAGTGTTATTAACTAAAGAAATCAAATTTTACGCCTTTTAACAATTTATAATAACTAACCAATGGCATTCAGTTATGTAAAAATGTGGTATTCCCGAACTCTAGCACATTTCCCCACAGTTGCCGATGTTGGCAGCATTTATTTTTGTATTTTTTGTATGTTTTTGCATGTCACACGGATTCTTAATTGATATAACACCAATAGGAAAACAAAATGGTGAATTTGAAAAAAAAAAAATTGAGGTGACCAGCGGCAAGAGGATTGTGAGTTGGGGGTTTCAGTATGATTTGTCTCTGATTTTTACTTGAAGTTCATCCAAAGGATTCCATCAGCGCAAAGAATAGGCATAGTTCAATATGACTTTGTGACCCGAAATCAATTCAAAATATGCGTATGAACAGCGAAGGTTTTGTTTTATATAAATTATCGACAAGGAGGTTAGGAATTAATTTTCCCTAAACACCATGCGGATGGTTTCTTTTTTATATGATCATCAGTTAAATCATCTTCATCATTGTCATCCTTCAGGTAGAAAGCTCTCTATAAATAACATTAATTTCGAAAATCGTCTGTCAAATATATCATTTATTGAATTTTGAAATATTGCACCTTGCACCTAATTTTAAATTTTAAAACTAACGAAAAGTCTCTCGTAGGAGCTCGTCGGTTTTTCTATTTTTTTTTTTTTTATGAAAACCATCCAAGAAAACAAACTCTGGAACTCATTGTTGGAAAACCTTCGTGGAACTCTCGTCTTTGCATTTGTTGGCTTGTTAACTTTGCGATTTTCGTTGTGGAAATCGAAAAGTACATAATTTCTTTCGTTCTATAGTGGACGTCCATTCTAACTAATATCCGATATAACAACGAACGAACGAACGCTTTTCAGATATACTAAATTAGTAGCTCTATATAGCGAACGGTGTCCGCGATTTGCTATCCGATATAACGAACGTATATATAAATTAGTTTAAAAACCCTAAAAGTATTTAAACGGACAACCATAATCGGTTCAATTTGACATCAAATAAAAGCGTTGAATAAACATATTTTTAATTTTTAAAAAATATAGGATAAAATATCGATCGATATAATGAACGCGCTCGATATAGTGAATGACATCAAATATTATATTATTCGTTATACTGGACGTCAACTGTATTTCGTTTTACAAGTGAATTTCGTTGTAGTCGTAATCGTCGTACAACTGGCTCAAATACAGGTCTCGCGGTTAAGTGTGCTATTCATAGTTTCGAAAAATATTTAAATTACGATTACTACAAACGCAAAAATGCGATTCTCAAAATAAGTTTACAAGAACACTGACTGACGGGTCAAATTTAATAAATTGTGAGCTTCGATAAATTTAAAGTCGAGACTTCAATTAATTATTGGTTCTAAATAGTTCGTAAATGCTAAAAAAACCTATTGTAAGTCCATTAGGTAGGAATTGTTTAAGGTACCTGGTAATGCTGCAGCAGGACCCATGGAATCTTAAAGTAAAGTCAGCTGATAACCATTCACTCTAGACTTGCCATAAATTTGAACAGCATCATCGAACTTATGACTACGGTTTACAAACAATGTTTATGACGATATTATAAGCCATTAACAGGCAGTGATGATAAAAACTTTCGTTTTTCAAGTTTCAGTGTCAATCTGTTTCATGCATAAGAGTTTCATTTGCTTTTTTGAACTAAACAACCTCAAAACGCACTTGGGCAAGAACTCATTGCGCCGCAGTAATAACAAATTTTTGTCTCGACTTTAAATTTGCGAAAGCTCACAATTGCGAAATTTGTGACAAAAAAAAATAGCCACTGTGAACTACAGAAATTTAGAATCGCAACTAAAAATGTTTATTGGAATAAGTCCCATTAAAAATTAACAAAAATTGTTCGGGAGAGCCCAAATTAAGCGAGAAATATTGAACGGCAATTGTAGCCAATTTTATTTGGAACTTTCTTTTAATGAATTCACAATAGCATTGAAAATACAAATCTCGCAATTGCATTAAAAACTTACAGCGTCCTACAAACATTTAAATATAACAAAAACTAGTCTCGACTTTATAATTCTAATATTGCTCACAATTGCAAAAATTGGATTGTAAATATTGCTATTGTGAATTAATTAAATTAAAGGCCGAACTTGAATGGGATATTAGTTAAGTCTAGGTTGTTACTAGATAATGGTTGAATTGGTTATTAGTTAAGTGTTGCTTGTTACTACAAAATGCTCCTCTTCGCTTTTACAAATTCGATAGTTGAAACAGGTATACCTATAGGAACCAAAAAAGGGCAGCATCGTAGACCGAACTTCCCAAGAGTCACAATCATTCATTGGTGAGAGTTACTTTCTTATTTTAGGAACGAATGGTGCATGGAATATTTTTCTATTCAATCTTTAAAAAGTATAGAACTTTGCAAATGTCTTGAAAGAGTTTTATGGCCATTTGCTGAATCGGCCCTTACCGATTTAAGTTCATCGTTAATAATTAAAGTCCTAAAGGGCGTGAACTGTCACATAAAAACTTTCGTCGAAACTAAGTCTCGGTAGAGGACGCCTTAAAAAAAGGCGCCATATTGCAAATGTATATTGTGAATAGTGCGTCGCTGTTATGAAACGCTTCACAATTACAAATATACAAGAAATGTGAGGTCCTTCTTATGTGTCTCAAAAAAAAAGGCGCATATTGGAAAAAATCGTTGCCCCAAAGATGGTTATTCATATTTGTCTTTCTAAGTGGCTCTATAAATTTTTTAAGGTAAAACAATTGACTATATGATGGCTAAATGGATGATAGCTATTTTTGTTTTCTGGTTTCCTTAAAATTTTTATTTAAATCTTTGATCGAGATCTGAAATACAATTTAGTAAATATGAATTTCCACGTTTATCGCATTTTAATATTATTTTCTTTCGAAAAATTCGGAAACACACAATCGGAAGGTAACAAATTTTGTATTGTTAAAAACAATTATTAATTGTGGCATTTATTTTCCTTAAAGTATATTAGAGCACACACAATTTTAATTCAGGTTTTGAATATACAAACAAATGAATTATCCGGATTACTTTTTGTTCGCAATGAGCCATATTTTTCAATAATATGTCCTCCAAGCTAAGCCCCGAATTACGAGAATTTCTTCGCATTGATCAGTGATGTCTTAGGGCCGTTTGCTCATACGACTCTTAACGATTTAAGTTCTACTTAAATACTTTTGGGCTACTTTTTTCAGGGCATAAACCGTCACATAAGAGTTTAAGTGGTACTTAAATTCGCTATGAGTCGTATCAGCAAACGGCCTTTAATAATTCATAGCTTTGCATAAGTTCCACTGGTGTGCGACGAGTGCAGTATTTGTTTGACAACCTCGACTTTTACCTGGCTTAACCTAAGCTCTAGAATATAAATACTTAAGACAGAGGATTTAATTCTGACTAATAGTAAATTCATCGTCCTTAACAATTGAATTAAAAACGGATGGGCGTCTTAAAGCTTTGGTTCGAGAAGTCCCATTCTGGTAAGTCTTAAAGGTATACCCAGAACCTTTGTTTTTGAATTAACAACGACGGCAAATGAGTCCGAATCAAAGTCAGAAGCTCTTAAAAATGGCATTTAAAACTATAGTAAGACCAGGCGTGCGAATTTAATCGATTTCTTTGCATGAATACAGAGAAGCTTCCCCAAATCGTCACGATTTTATGACTAAAACTAGGGAAAGTCTTAAAAAAACATCAACCTCTCATAGAAAGTTACGACTCATAAGGGAAATATTTGCAGAAAAGTCTCTTATATATAGGTCCGTATGAATGCTATTAAGTCACGTCTTATCGACCTTAGAAGACCGCGGAAACATTCTCATTTCAGAGTTTAAGAAACGTCCAAGTCCGTCGGGCAGAAGACTTGAAAAGCGAGGATGAACTTCATTAAATGCGTCTTCCGGAGCAGCTCGCAACAAAGTCATGTTGGGAAAATTTAATCAAACTGCGTTGAATTTTTTATAAGCGATTTGTTTTCTTTGGAGAGCCCCTAGCTGAAACCTAGGTCGAAATTTTTAAGTCCACTCCGGTGAAAAGGCAGTTCCTCTTATTACCTTTTCAGTGGGTCAGGCATCTTCAACTGTTTGTGGGTTTTTTGTTCACGTAAAGTGGGAAACCGAAATGTGGTCAGAAATAACGACTTGACTTCAAAAGCTACCTACATATTTTTTGACCATAAGCACCTACAATCCTACATCCTATCTATGCTGTATAGAATTTTCCCGACAAGTCTATCTACTGATGAATTATGTGGATTATCGGAGGGCTTCGCCAGTCTAAGGAACATGGCGGCGTGGTGTTGCATGCAAGCTTGAGTCAACTTAGAGGTTCTTATTTAGCCTCCCCGTAGTAGCCATTGGACAGGGGTACTCCATTCCTGTTTGTTGTGGTACCGAAAGTCAAAAGCAAGCGAATTTTTGTCAAATCAAAGACAATTTTTGCAATAAGGACCGAAGGGTCTTAAGTCCTTATGCGCTTTGTCTAAATTAACAAAATTGTAGCGTTTAACTCTGCATAAACGTCTTGTGTGAAGCACCGGGGACATCAACTCCTAAATGGACAAAACAAACTTCGAAATTCGTTTCCTAGCGAGACATATTTTGGCTCATTAAACACCAACATTTGATTTTAAAGCGACAGAGGCCTCGTGCTATTTAAACAGAAAAAAATAAGATCATCCACGTTGCACCCGTAAAGAGGAGGGAGTAGAAATTCCCAAATTCTTGCCACAATTCTTGCCACAATTCCTTTGCGATTCGACACTTTGCCTGACTGATTCTATAATTCAAAGTTCACAAAGCTATACCTGCGTGTATAATACATTTAGCCAAATTTATGGAGAACTTTTTAGATAGGTACCCTTGAATTTCACAAATATTCACTTTATGCTCACTGAAAACTTAAGTAAAATCCTGACTGGACACTGGAGACTCACCCGTGTTGTTGCAGCTCAACAAACGCCGATTTACCGGGAATGTTGGCCGTTGTTGTGCCCCCGTCCATATATTTAGGGGTATGCGGTGCGTCGGGTGCATCCATGCCCGATTGCGGTGTACTAGGGGGCCCCTCGTAGGGGCTCCCCAAATCCGTAAAGTTAAGCGTGTTGGCGCCTATTGAGGCCACTTTATCTAAAATTTTGACGGCTGTTTTTTAATCCAACGAGGATCCCGAAAATATTCTATCTATCAATCCAAAAGCGCTGCGCTGATGGTGTCTATCCCACCAGGGAAGCTTCTTTTTTTCTTGTATTCTCTCGAATTTCTACTGTAATATCACAAAACTCTTTTTTAAAAAAAAAAAAACTTATTAACAAAATTGAACACAGAAAATGTTTCCCATTCACTTGATGGCTTATAAACTGGGTTTGCACTTCAAATTGACGAAATCAAAAAGCAAAAAAAAATAATAATAAGAATGGAAAACAAAAATTCCAATCTTCGTGTTTGTTTACTTTTTTGTGTAAATTATTTATCCAAAAGGGTAGACACAAAATTTATTTAAACATCAACTGTAATCCTTAATTATGACGGCCAGACACACAGCGAACCAGAGAGAGAGAGAGAGACAGCGAGCGAGCGCGCAACAGAGAGAGAGGGTGGCGTGTGGGAGCGACGTTAATTGGATGTTTGGGGCAGGTTTAAACAAAAAAGGGTTACTATTACCACATACACTCAACACTTTGGACGATTTATCGCGACGGTAGAGTATTCAATTACATCGATGTATCTGCACTAATTAAACTGAATAAATGCACAATCCCAGATAGTGGCGGGATCAAGTGTATCGCGATTGCATGCCCGGCGAGTGTCAACACAGTGCCTCTGCACATATATATCTGTAATGGGTCCAAATTGTAGGCTGCGCCGAAAATAATTGTTATTAACGAAAGAATTTTTTCAAAATAGCTAATGACGGGCAATTTGGCAGCGAAATTGCGCACCCTGTTCGCTGTTGTTCTGATTTGTGAGGGATTTTCCTTTCACCGGGATTCGTACGGTAACGTCGACCGACGTGACGTGTGCTGAGGCGACGGATTAGGTTGTTGTTGTGTGTTTTTTTTTTCTGTTTTCTTTTTTCTTTTTTCTTGTTCGAACGTGAGACGACGGCGGAACGACGACGAAAAACGCTGCGCGACCAACCACGAACAAAGTGCGTGAACGACTAGGTACGAGGTGATTATGGGATCGTTTGCCGATTCGAAAATTGGCGGCTTGGAAAACAAGCTGTGTGATGCACACAGTTATGGATAAAATCCAGTTAGACGGGTACGCACACACATGGAGGATTGTGTGCATAGATACGTTCCGGTGCAGCCCACTGGCGGTTGTTAGAAGAGAGCGGATGGCTGGTGAAGTGGTGCGACTGGTGAAGTGGTTGGTTGGGTTTTGGTGGGCAGAGAAACTGGTTTTCCAGTGGCCGATGTATCTGGTGCGGCCGACAGAGATGGCTGATGTAGCCCGAGGTGCGGCGATGGCGCATGCTTCTGATGGGTTTCGAGGGTTGATGTGGCCCGCGAGAATAGTTCGGAGTGTGTGTTGAGTGTGGGTTTCTGCTGATTGGTTGGCAAAGGACGACGAGGGTGTGGCGTGGACAGTGGCGGAGAGTAGGTAGCTGCGTGGCAGAGCAGTGGCGTCGACAGTGGAGGGTTTTTGTTTGACAAGGAATTGGAAAAGATTTTTTACTAAGCAGATTGAGAGCAGCGATTTTGGGGGTTTGAATGCCCGAATCCAGCGTTTCTGTGTTTGTAATAAATCCGACTTCTTTCACAAAATACTGCTCTTCGACGTTTCCGCGGAGGGGTGTTTGAACCGTATTTACACGATGCATATGATGAGACATTATGATTTGTTTAATGAATATCGGACAGTAATAAAAAAAAAATAAATAATTGGCGCAACAGGTCCGTATGGACCCAAGCCTAGCTTCTCACAACCATTCGTCTTGTGTGAGTTTTTATTTTTTGGGACGAATGGAAGGGATCTACAATTTTATGCCGAGTCCAAACGGCCAATTGAGAAGCTCTTTCATGACAGTTATACTCTCGGATGTTTGTCAGACGTTCGCGAGAGGTGGCGCAGTAAAAACAAGCGCCTGGCGCGCCTCTTTGGGGAGTTTGGAAGTAGGTATCTCTCTGAAAACGTGCCAAATATGCACAAAAAGATGCAACATCATGGGACTAATAGTTGATAGAGTTTGCTAACACTTTGACCGCGCTGATAGTTTGCGCGTGGACATGGATTCGATTGGGATGAATGCAAATGAAGAACATTCTTAGCTATACCTCTTTCGTCTTGATATAAGCAAAGACTGACCTACACACACGCTATCAACAAATAAACAACCATTTGCCGGAAGAATTATTCCCATCGTTGCTATAAGTGCAGCTTAAGAAATGACAGGCTCGCAGAGATTTGGCAATCAATATATTTTGTTGGAGATCGCTGGCATTTGGGTTGGCAAAATGGATGAAAATAAATAAATTAAATATAAATAGTTGGCGCAACAGGTCTGTAGGCAAAAAAATTTATTTTGTACGAGTTTTTCATTTTTGGGACGAATGGAAGGGATCCAAAATTTGGACCGAGTCCAATTAAAAAGATCGTTAATGACAGTTTTTCTCTCGGATGTTTGTCAGACATTCGTAAGAGGTGAAGAAAACCTGGCAAAATGGAAAGTTGCAATATTGCTGACGCAAAAGTCTGCCTAACCTTTGATTTATGGTGACTACAAAGAGAACTGGCATCCTTTTGGAGAAAAACTCTTTGACAGACTTTCCGCTCCGAGCGATTCCCCTTTTGGAAGACCAAACTTGGTCTAGGAACGTGGAACAATGTGCTCGGGGTTACATGAAAAGGAGGTATCTCAGATGGAGAATCTTCACTGGTTTGAAGCCCGTAAAACTAGGTAAGTAAGATCGATTTTCAACACTCACCCAGGCTTTGGACCTTGCACAAAATACTAGATTATGTTTAATGCACCGGCACTCTAAATGCCCTCGTTCCTGACTGTGTGTTCTGGCATAAATTCCACGTCAATTTTCATCGTCAGAATTTGTCGTTCTTCTTCATATCATGGACAGTTGAACATCACAAGACCCTACGCTGGCTTTCAGCAGAACCAGTCATCGATTTAAGGTATGACTGCGGTACTGCTTCATTAGGACTTGTTCTAAGGCCGCTAGAGGTATCTCTTTTAAGAGCGCTGATACAAGGTCTGCACCGAGACGTTAAGTTAGACATGCATGTCGTAAGAACTTGTCCTCATGCCATTAATGCAATTACGGACGAACTTGTAAATCATTTTTTATATAGCAACAAACTACTGCGTTCGAGGTAAGGCCTTTATAAAAGAACACAATTCACAAGATAAACAAGCTTTTTCAAAGGCTAAGAACATTTAAAATTGGAGATAACTCAGAGCTTACAATATTTTGAAGAGAAATGAAACTGCTAATTGAGAAGATTGAATCTGGTTTAGTATACGATGAAGAAGGCCTTTTGAACTTGAAAACTGAATACAAAAAAGGTGTTAGTCGTCAGGTTCATCTAATTTGCGGACACCTTCCAGATGATATGCGTTCCATGGCAATGACACATCTTAGTAGTCTAGTAAGGAACCAATTACTAAAGCACAATCAATTGCTTTGACTGGGGAAGTAGCAGCTGGTCACTGAAGAGCTCCAAGTGTATTCTGTTACTCCTTACGCATGATCTAGTAATACAAGAGAGAAATCGTATTTCGACAACTTGTCTTTCGGTCAGTACCCGCATAGGTATGAGTTGCAATAAATACTGAATAGAAGACCTTAACTTAACTTGACATCAAGTTCAGTTTTTCATGACAACTTTGACTTATCAGTCTCAGAATTGACTGGGACTGGGCAATCCGACAGAAAAACTCAACAGTTTTCTTGTACACTTGATTTATTTATCTATTTAATGAAATAATAAACTGAAGATGCAGCTTTCCAACAATATCTTCAAATCAATACTTTTGAAAGACTTCAGTATTTGTTTCGCGGGGAATAATATGTTGAATCGTATGACCTTGGAGCTTATAGCATATCCATTATGGCAGTCACCTGCTTTGACATCTCGTTTCGATTATTTGCTCTCATATTGCAAGCAATATACAATGAGCGTGTTCAGTTAAAGATGCCAATTTGTAGATTTTCGGGACAGAGCAATCCCAAGTCCCTTCAAAATTTACAAAACGGAAGCATACCTACTTTGTACTGGATGTTAAAACCCAGATGTATTGGCAGCATTTTTCCGAATATTTGTTTCATTTAAAGATCGTCCCAAAATCCTTATGCGTATTGGAAGTGATGTGTTCTCTTGAGGCCGCCGCTGGTAGACCTCTTAATCTATTGTACAGAAAAATGTAGGAACAGCTCAGTTAATTTTCGAAAATATGTCGTAAGTTGTAGTGCTAAGTTTCGTGATCCCTATTGTAGATGCATATCTACTTTGCTTGACAGATATCGGAATACCTTTTGAGCACAAACGACCTAAATCTTCTATGTTTACATTTTCAAGTATGCCTTACAAAAAATTGGACTAAGGCCTTAGAGTTAAATCGGCTTTGATCTTGATTCTGATTCGGGGAACTAAGTCAAACTATAAGTGGAAAAGAAGCGTAATGGCTCAGTGATTAAAGTTTTGGGCTACTCAGGGAGGGTTCAAAGCTTTAATTCCGCGTAAACACACAAATAAGGTTTTTTCCCATGACTGACGAAAGTCCGAGAGTATAACCGTCATTAAAGAGCTTCTAATTTTACCTGTACGTAATTTCCTATCGTCCCAAAAATAGTAAACTCGAAAAAAGCGAATGGTTGTGAGAATGGCAACACCTACAATAAAGGACAATACCATTTTTGAAAGTCAGAAGTCTGTTCTTTCATATTATTTTTAAATAACGTAATTTCTGTTAATGGTTTGTAAAAAAATCACTTTCAAGCTTAAAATTTAAGGAGAAAACAAACATTTAAATAAATGTCAATTTTGTGAACGTGGACACTAAATTTGATTCCAGTATTAACTGTCCCTAGTAATTCTTTATCGAACACTCAAAACCAGATGGAGTCTAATAGTTTTTGAGAAAATTAAAAAAAAAAATAAAAGCTATTTCTTTTATTTTTATTTTTAATTAAATACTACTCTACATCCAACGAGCGACAGCTGCTCCCCAGAAACCAACACCCCCAAGTACCTGACCAATTCAGGAACACGCCAACAAATTTGTACCTGTCATTATCTCCTCGACGTTCTTAGACTGGGTACGTTCAAGAATCTCTTTCAGCAAGTCGCTGACAGCTGCCTGACTTAAAATGTTTCAGTTGTTATTGGCCTGTTCACGTAAACAGGGTAATTGTTCCGTAACTTTTCAGACGATAATCCTCCAAAACTAGTAACTAAATGCTAAAATTACAAGTTTGAGAGCTTAATCCAGTTCATTTTCCACAAGTATAATGAAAGCTGACGTTGGTTAAAAAACATACGAGCAGAATATAACTTACTTTGATGATCAAAGTTTTAAAAACGGTATCAGGCGTGTTTTTGTTGAGCTTCGTTCTCAGCAAAGCAAAGTAAAGTAGGATTTACAGCACACAAATTACAATAACTACTGCGAGTCTCGAAGTGTCAAGTGGAGCGTAGTTGTTGTAATTGCGTGCTGAAAATCCTACTTTACTTTGCTTTGCTGAGATCGAAGCTCAAAAAAACAGGCCTATCGTTTACACGATCGTTGATATACGGAATCTGCCCCTGGTTTTTCAAGTTGACTTATTGTGGGATAGTCGACGAATCAAGTCAAGAATTTCGTGACTGAGTAGGTACTAAGTTGACAGTTCGTATAATGTAGCTGATGTAGGAAAAGTGACGTTCAAGGTACAAAATCATTTATCAAACTTAAATAGATTTTTTTTATAAATTATGGCTCTTTACTGTTTTTTTTTTTTTATAAATTTTAGCTTTTTACCGAGTTTGGACATTTTGTAAGTTTTTCTTGGCATTATTATTTATTTGTAGAACTCTATTCCTTACTGAGACAGACAACCATCAAAATGATGCCACTTCTGCTTCCTTTGTTAAGAGATCATTTAGCTGACAAATAATTGTCAAATGATTGTTACTGATCTCAACCTACAGCACACGTACCTTGCAGGCATTTCTCAATTTAAAGACCTAACTTAACTATAGCTAATAAACAATTTAGGGCTGTTTGGTGATACTACTCATATTGAATTAAGTGTCACATAAACTCTTATGTGACAGTTTATGCCCTAAAAAAGAAGCCTATAAGTAGTTAAGTGCAGAACTTAAATCGTTAAGAGTCGTATGAGCAAACGGTCCTTAATAAAAAAAAACTATGCTACAGGTTAGATATATTTTTCCAGTTCCTCGACTCTGTATGATTTAGTACGCGAAATGTTTGGCGAAAATAAATGGTTAACTAAATTAGGTTACTGAATTTCAATCCATTCAAATAACAACAAAATTGTTACCCAAGTGCCCCTTCACCTGTCAATGTCAACCGCCACCACTGACATCTGGCAGTCACATCTCATGGGGCGTCAGCCTTCCACGAACCACCCATTTATTGGAAAGATACTGCGCACTGCGTCACCTTTCGCTGACCCTTTCAACCGGTTTCATACCAATCGCAATGCCAACACCAACACCACAACCGCAACACCGACGCATTTACCTTTGGGTGCCTTTTGCAGTCATTCCCTTTCACACTTGCTCCTTTGAGCGCGCATAGGCAGACAAAAATGGCGCCGTATAGCACAAGGTGTGAGGACAAAATGTATCCCTACAATGTACGTAGGTATTCCCAAGTCCCAACTCTCCGGCTGGCGTTCTCTTGCTTAATTTCCAATTCGAATTTTATTACAAAAAGGAAAAATAAAGTTCCGTCTGCCACCGACACCGATTACACACAAAAACGGACTTCAAAGGACTTCAAAAGGTCTCGGGGTTTACATTTATTTTTATTTATTTTGCTCGACTTGTTTATATTGTTAACGCTTAGTCGCGCGCTTATTTTTATTCCGTGGCCAGTCCTAGTCGTCTTTTGTTTTTAAAGTCAGTACCTATTAAAGTTGAATTTGTCGGCGCTCTGGCTGATACACGAGTACCTACGACAACCGACTACCTAACTAGAGGAAAAAGAGACCAATATTGAAACCGAGGAAGACGGTTGCGGTTTGTGTTGTATTTGGAAAGTTAAAAAAAAAATATTTACCCACCCCGACAGTGTTTATATTTGTTAATGAAACTGCGTTTGGATAGATAATTGTTGGACATTTTTTCTTAAGTAATAGCATTAACTGAAGTCAAGTGATTTTGTGTCGTTAAACGGATTTGTCAATAAATAATCGAAATAAAAAAAAAGGACGGTGTGGTGTTTTTGTTGGGCGGGTGTCGTGTCGTTGCTGTCGTGCATTGAAAATTGCTGATATAAAATATAATTCGAGGATGTGTACGTTTTGGAGAAACTTTTTATGGAACTTTGAGACGTGCAACGTCTTTTAGAAAATATCTGCGGCGATGTCTGCCTTCGAGTGTTTCGATGTTCGGGGTGCAGCAAAAAGAGTTGTGAGTGTGTCCCAATTGTCCGGCAAAAAAGTAAAAAAAAAAACTGCGTAGCGACATCGATTCATCTTCGATGATGGCGGAAATCGAAACCTAAGAATCGGTTTTAGAAGGCGGTCTTCTTCTTCCAACAGACGTGGACTTAAGGCACCTTAAACCGCATTTAGGTATCACAAACGAGTAGCCGAACTGGAACTCAAGTTTCCTAAAACGTTCCCTACTTGATATGGTGGCCAACTGCATTTTAATACCAGCATCTCGCTGACGTGATCAAAGGACTAGGAGCTCCGTTGAATTGTTGGAAATTATGGAACTTCTTTTTGTGGGTCACAATTTTACGTTTTCCAGATTACATTACATTACAATAAACGAAAGTATACAAAACTAAGTACTTAGATACTTGAAGAAAATACTGATGGCTGGCGGCAGACGGCCACTTCTTGAAGAAGGCGAGCATAAAGGTGTTGAACTCGATTTTAGGTATCCGCTAAGGCAAATTGAAAAATGCTCATAGAGTACCTACGCTCCTTTCCTTACTTGCAGAACATATTAGACTGCACTTATATCATATTTATGAGATTTCACCGCGATATTCAATAAATAACGATGTACATGCCTATCGTGCGTTTCCACTGCTAATGTAAAAGTTGCTACATAATCAGTGCCGCCCTTAGACTGTCTAGCGCCGCAACAAAGATTTTCGTCAGCGCCCTTCAAGTATTTCTTAGGCGAATAGTAAATGCCAATAACTTGCACCGATCGGGCGGTATGAATGCAGACAAATCTCTTATTTAAAATCAACCACCTTTTCGATGAAAACTACCAAGTGTAACCTACTCCGCGATACTAATAATCATTTTTAGTGTCCAGGCTAAATTTTCCGAACTCACAAAGGCGACATTTTCCATACAAAATTGCATATTGTGACCTACAAAATAGTTTGCAGGTTAAAAATGATTATTAGTAAGGACCTCTGTAAATAACGCTCCTACAAGAGTTACTGGAATAATAATATAACCGCGTTAACTTGTTTAAAGAAAATCGAGCTAGAGCTAAATTTTTGCTCCCACACAAAATTCTCTCCAAAATTTAGTTGAGCTAAATCTAAGCGAACTCATTTTGCTGAGTGGTACGCAGCTCGAGCTAAATAATCAACCTTTTGTTTCTGAATGTACTTCATGTGTCTGTCAAAATTTAGCGTGGCCATTTAATGGGTCGGCACATTTTCATTGTGACAGATCGTTGCGTATTTGTTGTTCTGTTGCGGAAAAGTATGTAAGGATGAGCTTTTTTATTATTATTACATATACGAGAAGTACATAGAATCAGAAATAGTTGAAATAAGAGAGAATTACATTTTTGAAGAAAGTATTTTCAAAGAACAGCTCTTTTCTGGGACACCTATCCACGGCGTAGATACTCTATGTCAAAATTTGGCTAGAACTTTAGCTGATGTTTGGAGAGAAAAGTTTGGAGACGAGTTTAAATTTAGTTTAGCTCGAACAGCGTACTATAGCTATAGGTACAAACTCGCAATGGCGGCAGAGCCATTAAAAAAAATGTTAATATTGTGACTTCTGACTAACAATACATTTAATGTAAAAGTGAAGAAAATATGGCCCAAAGAAAACAGACACTTTTTGAAATTTTCAATGGAAGCTACTGGTTCGATTTTGACTGAAAACTGAATTGTCTGTCATCGGTCGCAGTTAAAATATTTCCTTAAATAAATGAGCACGTTCAAGAATCTAGTTAGTTCAACAATCCAGTTGGTTTATAAATTTATAGTTTGTCACTCATTTTGCGTTTAAGATGCACCTACTTAGTCCAGACGAATCCAGTCCAATTAAGAAAACAAGATTTTTGAATGTTGCCAATGCGTTTTATCGCAATTTCTGACAGCTGTCAACTGTCAAAAAAAAAATGTAAGCTGTAAACTGTAAGGGGTAAGCTTCTATTTTAAATACATCATGTATTGCAAACGTAGATAAGACGGATCTGACAGATTGTCAACAATTTCGAGACTTAATACTTTTCTTTAATTTTTTCTGCAGCAAAATTTTTTAAAAAATATTTCTATGTATTTTGACATTTCCATCAACAAACTGTTCCATAAAAGTCTTCTTTAAATTCATCCAACTTTAGGTACTCCCCCTTTCGACTCTTGGATTAAGTCTTAGTTTAATAATATCTATATTAAAAATTGCGCAAAATTAAAGTCATCGTGTATTACGAGCGATAGCGGTGCCTAACTTTTTAGTTAATTGGAAGCGCTTTTTAACCTATCTACAATTTTTCAACGCGACGTGAACGGTGCCTAACTTTTTAGTGAATTGGAAGCGCTTTTTAACCTACCTACAATTTTTCAACGCGACGTGAATTTTTGTCAAACAGACCCAATTTTTTGAATTGACAGTTTGAGCAACCAAAGACAGTTCGGGGAGTTCTTTTTGAACAAATTTGAATGAAATGACAAGGAAAGCAAACAAAAAAAAGAGAGTAACTAGGTACAACCTGCAAAAATGTAGAAATGGGAAGCCCGCGATTTGTTATAGGCTCTTGAATATTAAGATTTTTAATCAAGAACGGAATAGTTAGTTTATGAAATCTATAACGGGAGTAAAAATGTTCATTAAAATTTTAAAAGCGATTTGTTCAGGTTTTATATTTTGTTGTTTTTATAGAATGCCCAAAATATTTAAACATTTGGAAATCTTCAACAAAAAATAATACACATTTCTCTAAAAAAAATTCAAAAAAAGTTAAAAATTTTAAATGTTGCAATAGAAGTGACAGATGAGAGATTAAGGCTTGAGTGTCTATACTAAGGGGTAAAACGTACTTTTCGTGGTTTTAAATTTAATAACAGCTAATAACGATAAAGTGGGCTTTATCCGACTATTATTTTACGCCATACGAAAACAATAAAAATTCACAGCAAATAAAAGGAATACAGCGCCCCTCTGATGGCAAGGCCATCCCAGCCCAAGGCCGGCACTGTATATATAATGGCAGCATTATATTTGTAATAATTTCATCTGTTTAAGAGTTTAAATACCGCTAAGTATAAAATCGACTATGAGTCTGGTGAAGCTAATAGATAAAAACATTCTCGCTCTTGGATGTGGGTTCCTGCTCGTGACTTCGTGAGACGTTTTTTCGGAGTTTGGCAACAGATTATTTCAAATATTGGATATGGATAAGCTGGCATGTGTGAGGTATAAGGTGCTGCCACAAGAACGTAAAAGCAAGCTAACAAAAAAAAATTATAAAAAAAATATGTAGTTGGTGCAACAGGTCCGTAAGGACCCTAGGCCTAATCTCTCACAACCATTCCTTTTGTGTGATCTTCAATTCTATTCAGAGTCCTTTTGACTTTTGAAAAGAAACTCTTTGATGACAGTTACATTTACTGTCGGATGTTTGTCAGACGGTCGCGAGTGGTAGCGCAGTGGAAAAACCTTAAGATGTAATTTGTTGTTTTTTCCGATGATCGAACCGTGAAACACCTCGCAGGCACTGCGCCTACGACTTTACTACTTTTAGTCAAATAATTTTTTATTACCAGCAAATGCTGACTTTGATGAAACGAAAAAGCCACAGAAGGCGGAAGGAAGCAGTATATGGTTAGAAAGACGAGGACCTATGAGACGTTAAAATTATTTACGGCTATGTCTAGTATATATGCCAGGAAAGTCAAAAAGCTACTTTATTAATACTGTCGGGAGCGGGAAATATACTCGTACCGCATTTCACCACAACCGGGGACGAACAGGCTAAACAAGTTTTAAAAAAAATAAATAATTGGCGCAACAGGTCCGTAGGGACCCTAGGTCTAGCTTCTCACAACCATTCGTCTTGTGTGAGTTTTTATTTTTGGGACGAATGGAAGGGATCTACAATTTTATGCCGAGTCCAAACGGCCAATTGAGAAGCTCTTTCATGACAGTTATACTCTCGGATGTTTGTCAGACGTTCGCGAGGTTTACGAGGGGAAATAACCAGATCCATCATATTGCGGATGATCAACGACTTTCGTATTTTAACCGTCTGCACGTTTAGAGCTAGAGCTGTTAACATCGACTATGTGACTTTCTTATATCAGCCAAGGTATGCTTGCGGACAGCAAATTCTGAGAAAGTTCGGCGGCGATAGACTGGCAGATCCGAAAAGAGCACGATGTCACTCGGTAAGGTACGAAATTTTAACCGAAAAGCAAAAATCAGTTGTCAAGCCTAAACTGAAGCCGGTAAAGGCGAACTAGGCATCATTGTGCATAGAATAGTCACAGTTGGTGCTCAGAATTTGAGAGAGCCACTTTCGCCGCCGACAGTTGGACGAAGATTATCATAGAGATACCGCTGGTTGGGCAGTAAAAGTAAAATCCCGTCAACCTAGCCGTTGGGCTTTTCTTAAACTAGTTTGGTTAGGTATAGGGTGCATTCCGCAATCAGCTCACTTGCAAAATTGGGTTTGTCCAGAATATCCTTTGATCTACACCAACTGCAGAGGCGCAAGTCTCCCCGGAATTGCAATCAGGATTCTGAGACCGCCTGAAGCCAATCGTCGTCCCTTATCAGTGCGGATTATGGCTGACAGAGCCCATCATCGATTCATATTATTGCAGATATTAACACAAGATTCAGGAATTTCAAGTCAAAGTCCATCACACTATCATCGGTTTTAAGGTCTACAGATTTGGGCTGCAAATTTGGACAGAGTAATCTCCCGTCCGTTTAAGCTGCATGGAGTGGGAGAGCTATCACTGCCCCATAATGGTCGATGAGATTAGACTGGTCCGTTTGATGTCAGAAGAGGCCTTAGGCAGGGTGAGGCAAGTGAGGCAGACTGCTCCCACCACCCCACCCAAACTTCTAGCCCTAACGCTCAGAGAGGTGTGAAAAACTCTTTGATGGATTCCATTGGAAAACATTTCATCGAAAATTTATATCTCAGCCGCCGCCAAGAAAAGTCCTGCGTACGCTACTGCTGAGGAAGCTACTTAATAGACGTTTAACATTTAGACTCGGCCTTCCATTCGTCCCAAAATGAGAGCCCACACGAGAGCCCAGAGAAATGATTGTGAGAAATAGGCCGATGGTCCTATATGGACCTCTTCTGTTCATAAAGTAGCAACGGTCAGTCACGTGCAAATAAACACAAATAAACAGTCGGCTTGCAAGACGCCGCTACCTTATACCAACGTCGTCTGTTTACAGGGCGCTTGTCCAGAATCGTGGACCCTCTGTGAAGGTGCAAAAACTGCCAGCTCCGTAATTTGATACATTTATGTGACTGTCGGTTTAATTTGTACCACATGCGCGTTTGGTGGCAAAGTTACAGCGGCTTTTAGAGCTGTATACGTTCGGAGCGCGTGGTCTGAATAAATGGCCCAGTATTTCTTAAGATGGGGAGCTGTATTGTGTCTTTTACGGCTCGGGGTTGAATAAGTTTGAAGGTAAGCGCTTAATCAGGATGCATTTGAGATATATTTTTAAATAGGTACCAACTTCTGCCAACTCCTTGTGACGGAGTCCACGAAGCGCACAATGGCTGTAACTGTCGCTTGGAAGACTTAACAGTTGAGGTAATAAATCCAAATTGTATATTGCTGAAGTCCTTTTTGCTTAAGAAAACTTGCAACTTTTATACTTTTGATGTCGCTAAAAAGCAGGCGGACCGGGTGCTCCACAGTCGTGATTCAGCCAACTTCGTTCTTAATACTGTCTCCAGTTGATGGCTCTTTCAAGAGCAAAGACGCCACCAAAGGTCTTAGGCGATAAACTCCTTTCCCCGGACGCACGGTGTGGCCCGGCCGCAGTAAACCAAACCTAACCTTATTCTCCGTAGAATTATTCCTTCGCAGTCATGTGATTGCTGAATTTTATAGGTATATCCTGACCTAAGTTCGAATATTCCTTCTGGCAATTTGTAAGATTGTGGTCTGATATTGGACCACGACGAAAGTTCTATGAACGAAAACCCGACAACTTCCCATCTCTGCTGTCCTTACAGATGCTCACACCTCGTTTTCTGCGAACGGCTTCTTGCAACACTTACCACTCGCTCCTAAACAGCGCACTCGTGCGTGTAAGTGAAAAGAGTGATCAATCAATGCCCAAATGAATTGTGTCGAATCGATGTTTTGAGGGGTCAACGTCAGAGCTCAAATTGCTTTTTAATGAGCACGCACAAAACACACCACCCCCACCTACACCACTATACACCACATAATGGCTGCGCCTAATGATTTGTTTATACACAAAATCCAAACAGACCTACAATCGCGTATAGCAATTAATCAATTAATTAAACAATCGCAGCAACAATATAATGACCGCAACCATTCGGTGGAAAGGGACGGCCAACACCAATCGCAGTTTGTGGCCAACATCCGTCGATGGATGAACTTCCGTTGGAAGGACCATATTCCATATACGGGATAAGGCGCCCCACATGCCTTTTGTACCAGTGCCGCCGCCGTCGCCGCCACAACGCCATATAAAGAAGATGCTTTGAATTATTATTTTCATATTTTTCTTTCCCGCCAAAGGCAACGCCAACGGAATGGGGAAATGCGCCGACTAAATGTGGAGCAGTGTAACTATTTTAATGATCAGCCAAAGAGAGAGTCCGAGCCGGTGTTGATGGCTAAATTCATTAGCGCGCGCACAGTGGTCGAGATGAATGGACTACACGTCCCAGGTCTGAATGGAAGGTATTTCCTTGACTATGCTGGTTAGGGAGGGGCACTGCAGAGCAAGTCGGTAAAGCCGCATTGTTAAGTTGCCCCCAAATAGACCGATGAGGGCTGAATTATGAATAAAAGATTTAACAAATTCTCTTAGCATAAGTGATGCAGCTCTCACAGGGTTGCCAGATTGGGCGCTTTGTCGTATTTTGGGCTATCTTTTTTCATAAAAAACGATAAAAATGATAAAATGAGCGCCCAACACAATTTTGGGCTACATATCGTTGTACAACTTGTGCGTTAATTTTGTTTGTTTTATTAGTTCACAAAACTATAAACAAACAAAAAATCTAAAAGAAAACCGCACTTTTAAAACTTGGCAGCACTTTTGCAGTCAAGTGACATCGGACAGTCGTTCAACTTGCAAGCACATCAATTTATTTGGCAGGCCTTTTGATTTGACACAAGAGACAATTGCAGAAGATAGAAGTCAAATAAAATTCTGGTAAAATACGAAAGAAAAATATTGGGAATATTTTCAACGATTTTTGGGCTTCTTTCTGGGCAACGATTTTGGGCTACATTTTTTTATGGTTTGGACGCTTAAAGCAAATTAAATTCTGACAACCCTGAGCTCTCATCTTTTTTCAGACTTCGTTGCTGTTTGGCAACCTGCCCCAACATCCAAATTAAATCCAGTGTCGAACCCGGCGGTACATTCTCATCAACTCCGACACAGCTGAGGTGCCTGCTTGCCTGGTATTTTGGTGCTTTTGATGGGTTTATGAGCGCATTTATGTCGACAGTTTTATGGACACTAAAACGAACCGAACACACACTCTCTGTGTGGCTGTTGGCTTTAATGGTTATAATCATTTCTGTCAGCGCAGTGATGGCCCAATCCCGCTTGCAAAGTCTAAAATTTGTTGGACTACTACCCTCGAATAGGATTCCTGAAGCCTTGTTACGAAAACATTCAAAAAAAGAGTCGACATAAACACGTATTGCTTGGTGGTATACTGCATTTTCCCACTCAATTTTACCCCTAAAAACCTCGATGAGGGTGTAGATTTCACGCGCATGCCCAGTAGAGCTCTTGTGCGAGCATTTGCCGGGGGAAATTCCATCTAAATGTGTACCAAGCGGCATTTTCTTCTGCACGCCTGCTACTAGCTGGGGATTTTTTATTGCTATGTCAATTTTGAAAGTCATCATCGGGGAGTAAAACATTTGGAAAGTGGTAGGGTAAGGAATGGCAAAGGAGCAGCAAGACATGGGGAAGACCATAGGGATGTTGTAAGGTGACCATAACTATGGGAGAGAGGTTTCTAAAATTGTTTTTACCCAAAAAATGGTTTTGTTCTTTCCATAGCCATAAAGGTCTGGCATTCGAACGGCATGGTTTGTGAAACCTAGGTTCAGACTTCCTCAGATTTTTCTTGACGAAAAAGGTCCCGAAAAACTGCCCGGTCTAGGACGAACTGAAAAAAAAAATTAGAGTAGATTTGCGACGTCAAAACGCAGGCCATAGCTGTGGTCACAAGGAAAAACCGCTAGTAGTTTAAAGTTCTTTGACTCTAGCGACTTAAGCTGTCGTTTTTTTTTTGAAATTGTGGCCACTTTTGCTGAAAAATAGATTTGAGTAAAATTTACAAAATAGATTTGAGTACGCTGAATCGAATGGCTTAAAAATCTCAATCTCAGTCTAAAGTCGACTTTAGCGGTTATGGTTTGTGGCCTAGGTGCAGGGACATAGGGTAAAGTCGGGTGATGTGACACCCATTTTTTAACTTCCTTCCCTTACATAGAAAGAGAAAGATATTTTATTCATACAAAATTTCGAACTCGAGATGTTAATCAATTCTGACATTACGCTGATAGAGGAACTCAAAAAAGTGCTTGGCAAATCTCTGTCCGTCTGTCTGAGGGCGACAGCCTAAACGGCTACCCGGACTTTGTTAAAACTTCGGATTTGAAGTTTGGGACCGTTTTTGAAGTGAAAACTTCTTTAGGCACGTTGGGCATTTTTCAGATCGGATAAAACCATTGAACTCGCGACACCAATGTTCCGACCAGAGATGAATGAATAAAAGAGATGGTTATCTTGCGTACGTCTATCCCCCCCCCCCCCCCCAAAACCCATTTGTTTGCATTTTTGTTTTTGTAATTCCAACCCCCATCTGTGAATACGTGTGAGCAACAAAAGAGCATGTTGCCAATAGCCGGCCAACATTCCTTTTGGTTTTATGGGAATCGCGCTGTTCAATTGTTTTGTGTTTGATATTGAACCAATGTTCGCGTTGCCAATCACTTTTGACGAAAAAATGCCTAACTTGAAAAAAAATTCCTTTTTCAATAATATACCTAATGCATAAAATATTTTTTTGGGTAAAGTGGAACAATGAATCAAAAACTAAGCACAAATATAAAACAAAAAAAAAAAAACAATTTTTATTTATACAACAAACAGCTTTCAAATTTGTTTCCAATTTCATTCCACTTACTGGAAGCGGACGCTGGAATTATTTTTAAAAAATGGCAGATAAAGTGTTCGGAAAATGGACAGAGTTTGAAGGTGGAAACTCATTCTTTAAGACCGAGGTTACATATAATTTATTTTTGGCAAAGAATTTTGACTTTTTTTTTGGGTAAGTCGTAAAAAAAACAAATTAAAAAAAAAAAATAGCTACACCTTTTTGAAAAAAAACAAGCCTTAAAGCCTTAGCTAATAAAATAATACCCAGGAGGCATAAACAAGCCTTAGTTGACATTTTTTTGTAGTAGTAGTGGTTTATAATAATGAATTAAAAAAGCACTTCATTTAAAAGTATTTCCTACACAATAAAATACTTCCTGACGATTAAAAAAATACACACGTAGTTGTTAAAGTTTTCATTTCTGTCGGCACTCCCGGAATGCGACTGTTTATTTCGTTGTTGATAATGGATCCCAATCCCAATTAGAATCAGGAAGCGGCCATTTGCCTGCCATGTGACTTTCTTTAGGTAGGGGCACAGGGTGCGTGTACAAGTTAACGGCAAACACTTCCAAGTATTACGTCCAACATATAAGTCAGCGCATTCCACCACGAGCAACGATAAAACACGCTTTAGGGTCATGTTGCTGACAAGGCGTCTCAACTCTCAGAAACCATCCCATCGCAAACAACACAAATCCCATACTCATCCGACACCGCAGACGTTCCACAATCCGACACCGCACTCCAGTGTGGGAACACATCGCCACAGTTAGATTTAGAATAGTATTTAAGCTGTAGGTTTTAAGTAAATTGTGTTCAGTTCATTTGTAGGCAGAATCGCTGCCAGTTGATAAATAAAGTTTTTTTTTTAAGAAAATTAGTAATCAGTTTATTTAATTTACATCCTACATTGACGAATGTATTTTTTTTTGCATTTAAATGATTCTTTCTATTGATTTTAAATTTTTTTTGAGAACATTCAACAAAAGTTTGGTTATTATTTTAATTGGAAAATAGAAATTTTAAAATATTTTCGCCTTTCACTTTTTGTACCTACTGCTGTCTAGTTTGTTAAAAGCGACATAATAAAGTGAACATATTTAAATGTATGTATATTATACGAAGGTACAACTAAATAAATATAACGTTTGTAGTCCATATTGCCATGTGTAGGGGAGAGTTGGGCACCTTTGAACATCACTAATAAAACATTATTTAAAAAATATTTGAGAGCGTAAACTAAATTTTCATCCTGGCAATATTGTTGTCCTTAAACGTCAACGTATTTCGGTCATCTTTTCAGTAGTCTCTTGCGACTAGCTCGTGTTGAATGATTTTATGCTGCATTTCCAACCTTTTTTATTTTTCTTTGTAAGAGTATAAACGAATTTTTTGGTTAGCTTTTTTTATATGTGAAAAATATTTTTCGAAGGCGAAGGTTCATTTAGAACCATATTAAGCTGCGTTTTTCTTATATATGAGTACAAACAAATTATTAAAGCTAAATTGTTCGTGACAACAGACGTTGGGGCAGGTTTGAACAAAGTGGTCGGGGCAGGTTTGAATGTGTTAATAATGATGACTTTTGCTTTTGACTTCTCTAAATTTCAGTTAGGTTAATGAGGCTACTCCTCGTTTATGTAAAAACTTGTTTGTTTCGTTATATTTATATGTGTATAAATAAAGTTATCTGTGAATTCTAGTTTGTGTAATATTTTAAGTAATTTTTTTGCTTATGTTATATGTTCCTACCTTATTTATGAATTTCAGTTTATTTATGTTAAGTTTTTTTTGTCTTTAATTTAAAAATCAAAACTAATTTATAATTTAAATAAAGTGTAAAGTCTTATTTCAGGTTAATATTTAATTATATAAACATTCATTCAAATATGCCCAAGCCTAGTTCAAAACTGCCCCACAGGGGGGGACACCTTTGAACATTAGGACTTGCTTCATTGAAAAAAATAATAATAAATCAAAATCTTCATAAAACGGATAGAATTATGCGTTAAAGCTGAATTCCATTTCTAAAAGAAAAAAGAAGTTACAGATCAAAAATAAAAGTAATTCTAGAATTGCTTCAGTAACATATTTGTGTAACATACTGTGTTTTAAAAAATACTGATATTATTTGATATAATGTGAATAATTGAATTTTGGTGTAGAAATAGTGGAAATTTAAGAAAAGCGATATTTTAGCCTTTCTTAAATTTCTCCTATTTCTACACCAACATTTTATTTTGCACTCTTTATTAATTGTTTCGAATTTAATCAACGACAGTATATTTTGTAAAATCAAGAAGCATTTTCATTTTTCTGCTACTATAATAGGTGTTTTTGATTTTGTCCACATCATCTGTATAGATCACTGATTTCCATGGTTTACAACAACTGTTGGATCTCGCACTATTGTTGTAAACCATGGAAATCAGTGATCTATATAGTTATGTGGGTAAAATAAAAAAAAAAAACGCCAAACAGTAAGAAGACAGAAAACGTGTCCCAAATAGTAAAAGTAAACTAAAAAGTTTATTTAATGTTTATACAATGGCAAACAAATTTCAACACAATGTTTAAAATGGAAATTAATACTTTCGGAGGAACATTAACTAAAAGATAGACATATAATAATGTAGAGAAATTTCGAAGTTACATATATCGACTCTTTTAAGATATTTATCATAAAAATAAAACCAAACAAGATTTTTTTTTGCTACGTCACCCTGTGTAGATGCTTTATGCCCAAGACACATGTGCAGAAATTCTGAACACAGCACAGAACGCAGTGCTGCCAGTAAAACAGATGTGCAGAAAATTATTTGACATGTCTTGCATCGGCTAATATGGCTGCATTCAAACTAAGCAGCTGATGAGTTTGCATTCAAAACAAAAACCAACACAATCAGCAAATATCAAACGCCGATGATGCCAAATACTTGAAACTGCAATTTATTTTCTTTTGTGTTGTGGTACGCTTGAATTTAGCAGCAAATTTAGAAATAGCGACATGTTGCAGTGCCGCGGTGAGTGCAGAATTTACGTGTGCCTATATACCTATAAATATGTGTAATCTAATCTTGCTGCGCAGTGATTTCTGCACATGTGTTTTGGGCATTACGCTTGATGAGGAATGTCATATAATTATCCGTGCATACCAGCGTTACCAACCAATTTTGACGTAAACCTAAAACATATTTTTAATCACAAAAAAGCAATTTTAAATTCCAAATAAAAACTTAAATTATAAATCACAGAAGAAACAAAATTCATGACTTTTTAGGTGCATAAGTAGGTGCAAAGTGCATGGTGTGAGTGTGTGATTAAAAATGCTGTACCAACTTCGCCTGTGTACACCTACAGCAGATATTAGTTTGAAGTATGAGTGAAGATTGTTTGCAGAAAAAGCGCCAACATAAAGGGTGTTTTTTTTTATAGGTATATAGCTTTGAAATGGAATAAAACAAAGAAGATTTTTTTTTTAATTGACATGAAATTTAATTTATTCGAAAAAAAATATTCTGGCATCACAATTTGAATATGATTTCTGGCATATGACCGCCACGGCTGGCTCGGACGTAGTCTAATCTGGAGGTCCAATTTTCGATGACTTTTTCCAACATTTGTGGCCGTATATCGGCAATAACGCGGCGAATGTTGTCCCCCAAGTGGGCAATCGTTACGGGCTTATCGGCGTAGACAAGTAACTTCACATATCCCCACAGAAAATAGTCAAGCGGCGTTAAATCGCACGCCAATTCACGGGTCCGCAACGTGAAACTATGCGAAACGTTTCCTTCAATAAATCAGTTGTGGCACGAGCTGTGTGACATGTTGCGCCTTGTTGAAACCACAGCTCTTTCAGATCATGGTTGTTCAATTGATGAACGAAAAAGTCAGTAGTCATGGCTCTATAGCGGTCACAATTGACTGTAACGTTCTGGCCAGCAGAAGTACGGACCAATTATTCCACCAACCCATAAAGCTCACTAAACAGTCAGTTTTTGTGGATGTAACGGTGTCTCAACATACACCTGAGGATTATCATCACTCCAAATACGTCAGTTTTGTTTATTGACGTATCCATACAACCAAAAGTGAGCTTCATCGCTAAACAAAATTGGCTTATGAAAATTGTGATCAACGCGATACGTATTTCGAACATAACCATCATTTTCAAAGTAAAATTTGCACAATTTGGAAGCGTTGTTCAGGCGTCAGACTATTCATGTTGAAATGCCAAACCAAACTAAAAATAAATGGCCGCCAGTTAAAATAGTGTTGCCAACTTAAAGTCCTATACCTCTAAAAAAAACAACAACCTTTGGTAGCATTAAATGGTCACAAATCAAACTGTGCTCTGTCAATTTACGTAGCTGACAAGTGGTAACATGAAATGTCAACTTCACATTTTTTGTGTGTTTTAATATGTTAAACTTAGCACGCAACGTAAAATCAAAGAAAACCACTTTGATTTAAATATTTTTCGGAATGATTTAGCATTCGAAAATGGTTAAATCAAAGTGGCATAACATTAATTCAAAGGGTTTTCCTACTCTAAATGCGTATATTTTTAATTTGATCTAACCACGTATGCACCTTGATTTGACGTGGAATCATGCTTAAATGTAAAAGTGAACACGTTTCACTTTGAATCTACGTTGACTTAATTTAAAATTACATTGCGTATTTAAATCAAATATGTTTTAACGTGAAAAGGAATATTCTTTATTAAAGTTCATTCAACGTAAAATCAAATAGAACATATTACATTTTAGTTTGCATTTTTAACCCTGAGTGAGTACGCTGCTCGAGCTAAACTAAATTTTGTCTGTTCTCCAACTTTTCTCTCCAAAAATCAAGTTAAGTTGTCGGTAATCTTTGACATAGAGTGTCTACGCCTTGGGTAAGTGTCACAGAAAAGAGCTGTTCTTTGAAAAATCTCTCTTCAAAAATTGAATTCTCTCTTATTTCAACTATTTCTGATTCTATATGTACTTTTCGTCCATGTAATAACTAAAAAAGTTCACCCTTGCTTACTTTTCCGCAACAGAACAACAAATAAACACGATCTGTCACAATTTAGCTTGAGAAAATGTGCCGACCCATTAACTGCGCTACGCTAAATTTTGACAGTCACATGAAGTACATTCTGAAACAAAAAGTTTAAATATTAAGCTTGAGCTGTGTACCACTCAGCTAAATGGGTTCGATTAAGTTTAGCTCAGCTAAATTTTGGGGAGAATTTTGTATGGGAGCGAAAATTTAGCTCGAGCAGCGTACTAAGCTTTACCGTAAAGGACATTTGTGTCTTTGAGTTGTGAAATGGTAAGAAAAATGTCAAATAGTTACCATCTTATTGGAATGCTTTTATCGACACAAAATTGAGTCAAATATACCGTGTGGTGACTATAATTTAAATTAAATTTGGATAATAGTCACAAATTTCTTATATCTTGATTATTGGTACACAGTGGGCCTTACTAATAACCAATTCTAACCTTCACACTAAATTTTTTTTAGGTCACAATATGCAATTTTGTATGGAAAATGATGCCATTTTGAGTTCGAAAAATTTAACCTGGCCACTAAAAATGATTATTAGTATCGCGAAGTTTATTTTAACTTCGACTATTGCCCTAAAGTCGAGCCTAAATTTGTTTGTTATAGTAAGGCCGATTGTCTTAGCTTCAGATTTAAATTAATTAAATATTTACAGTCTTGAAATCTTATAAATCCATTCAGGTACAACAAACATAAAGCATTTCCCACCCTCATATCTTCCTCCTAGCATTACAAAAATTTGGTACCTACCTCCTTCATTTCCCTTCCCCCATAGATTGTTCCGAATTCCACTAATGCGTCTATTTAGACTTTAGAGACACTTTAACCTATAACACTCGTTTAACCCTAGAAGGCTAATGTTCGTCGATTCGACGACGTCGCATTCTTAATTTTCCTGTCTCTTTTCAACGCGGGCAGATAATAACTTATGCTCAACAACTAACTCAGTCGCCGATGCGTTCTTTCGAAAGACGGTTGTGTCCCGCAGGTAAAAACAGTATTTCTATTTTTATTTATATTTTTAAATGCAATATTGGAATTTGTGGTCAACATCGAATTGACTTTTGCTGATTTTGCGTAAAGAAAAAATAGTTCCTTTATTATTTTTTCTTATCACCTGTTATTATTAATTTTATATTGCCAAAGAAGGAATGTTTTTTTCAGTTTTTTTAAATATTGTGAAGACATTTTCATTTTAGACTGAAAAATGCTGCGTTTTTTAAAAGACTGCTTAATAATAAAAAAAATAAGAATATATTTAGTAAAATCAAGTTTTTTATTTGGGAATACAATCTTAATGCTTGAGAAAAAAAATAGAACCATATGTATTAAACAAAGCTTAAAAACACCTATTTTAGTACAGATCGTCGAATCGACGAATGTTTAGCTTATTAGGGGTAGTCAGCAACATTAGCCTACTAGGGTTAAGAGTAACACTATCCCCTAAAGGTGAGTGAAGCGATTATTTGCTTTTGTCCGGGGATAAGTTGAACCTGACCCACAAAATTCATTGCTACAGCTTATCCTTCTTTGCATTGTAATTAAGCACACAGAACTGGGTCCTCATAATGTCCGCTTGACTTCTAAGACGAAATGTTGTAGAGACTCCCTTTCAACATATGAACAAAAACGACTCTTTACCACCAAAAAGAAGTAAGTAGCAAGCTTCACATTTGACTTCCGTTACTATGAGCAATCTGTACCGCAATTGGACCTCCAGTTAGTAGCATAACCCATCACAATTTTGTCACTTGTCGCATTTATTGTTCTGCGTCGAACAACCATGCAATGTTATATGGTTTATTTTGTTAAAAAAAATCCTAGCTGACTATGACGGCCCTCGTTTCATGTCAGCACTTACAGCAACCGAATTCCACTTCGATTGGTCACTTCACCGTATGGAAATATTTGCCTTTTTCTATTTTCTACAAAAATAATAAGTTTGAAAACAAATCACGCGAGTCCGAGGCTAACTGCTGCACAACACACCAGCACCCAGTTTGGAGCCCGTCAGCATTTTCTCTGACGTCCGCATGTGAAAATTAATTAAATCGCACCAGTAGCACCTCTCCCAGTACATATACCGCACACTATACCAACTTTGTTGCTGTACTCTGTCCGGCGTGTATTTGCATGAACAAACCCCACGAACAGCCATCGCCAGCTCGGCTTTGTGATTTCGTATTTTTTTATAAATCTTATCTTGATGGCGATTTTTTTATGGGGCCTCTCTATACAAAAGGAAAACGGAACCGGCCCGACTGTTACCAGCAACAGCAATAGTAGCAGCAGTGCAGCGCGCAGCATCGGCGCAACATCACCAACCAAACTGTAATAAATTGTCGCCCGGGGGATGTTCCTGTACACATTTTCCCCCAAATGGGCCGCCTTGTATGTTTAAGATATACTCGCAGATAGCCAAGATAACACGGTGAGTTTTGATCTTGGCCATATATGCGCTATTAGCATGGTAAGCTGCAGTTAGCTTTTTTCGCTGCCATCTAATGAGGAAGCGAATGTGGTGTTGCTATGGTGTGTACAGATACAGTAGAAAGTGCATCGATGCAGTGGCCCGTGGCCCGGTGCAGCGTGTTTGTGACTCCTCATTAGAATGCACCAAGTGCAACCAGGAGTTATTAACTACTGGTTTTGGTCCCCGGTCGGAAGATGGATTTCGTAATTTGTTGTCCGGTCGGATGATGGACTTGGACTTTCGTTTTCGTTTCTTCAGCGAACGATGGCATGCTGCTGATGATGATGATGATGATGGGGGCCCCCATTCTAATGCAGATGGAAGAGGGTATAGACTGCGAAACTCATCACTGACCTGCATTTGGCTGCGGGTATAATGAGGTTGCAATGCGAATTTATCAAGTGAGTCTGCAAAGACTGAGGCGCCAAATGAGTGATTTTATTGAGACTAATAGCGGCTTGCGAGACCTTTTCTGTACAATTTTGGGTTTCAAATGAACTCCGGTGCAAGGCGATTTTAGAGAAACAACATTTCTAACACAAGACGAAGGACGAAGCTCTGCTACAGGGATGCGCATGATGCTATTTGTTTGAAAGTCATTTGAGAAGCTTACCAGAATGAGCTGGAGGTACTTATACTGTTTTTTTTTTTTGGAAATACGTACCTCTTTAATTAATTAATAGATGGCGCAATAGAGGTCCGTTGGACCCTAGAATTAGACTCTTACGACCATTTGTTTTGTGTTAGTTTTTAATTTTTATTTTTTTTTGACGATTGGAAGGGATCTAGAATTTTATGCCGAGTCTAAACGGCTCTTTCAGGTGAAAAGTGACCTAAAGCAAAAAAAAAAAAGTGCTTTCAGAGTGCCCAATCGAATACCACATACATGATGATTTGACATTTACGATAGGTATTCGATTGAACTCCATGAAAGACACCATACTGGTAACGGTATTAAATTGTTTGTTTTTATGTATTAAATACTGTGTTTTATATTTCGCTCTTTTTATATTTTGAAAAAATCTTGAAAAAGAATATATTTTTATTTCTCGACTTTCAGCTTTTCAATCTGGGAACACTGTGCATTGGTTGTCTTTTTAACTTGGAGAGTGCTCAATTGTCTCATTTAGAGACACATTTTCGTCAGGTTTCGTGGTACCTATGGGAACTCTGTGGTCTTCTGTGCGCCAGCGGCTGTGGAGTACATTTGATGTTAGTATTGGATCTGAAATCAGCGCAAAACTGCTCGTCTCTGTACGCTGTCAAGTAGGTCACGTGAATGTCATAGAGGCTCCATCTAGGGGAATTATATTCAAAGCCTAGTCTAAACTGAGCTTTGCAGAGAATAAGGAGCTGCATCAGGCTAAAGTACCTCTTCGCTCAAAGTAGTTGATTTAACTTTGAGTAGGATATTAGATAAGTGGTCTGTTCCCAGACTCCTAAAAGATGCGTGAACAACAGGTGCCAAATACCCCAATTTCATTAGTTCCCATTTCATAAATCCCACATCTAATGACTTACCTAATATCTCAGCTAAACCCTCTTCATCTACTTTGCCTTCGTCTACTCCTTCGCCTACAACGACCACCACTACTATCCCATTTCTTGATCCCCTGTTGAAACCTTTGACTCCACAGAATGTCGATATGCGCTCTCTAGGCTTAGAGAAAAAAAGACTTACGAGAATACTCGTCTCTTTCTTGCATATCTTCATGATAAATCTGACTCTGTTTGCTACGAGGGTAAAACAAAAACTAGTGTCATGGTTTCCATCCAGCAGGAAGGTCTCCCTACCAACCTTACCAATCTTATGAACATTTACACGAAGTTCCATGAATCTTTCAATATATCTCCTCAAAGAGTAGTGGAAGACCTTACTGCATATGGAAACTTTGTTCACTCCAAAAGAATATCACACCTCCAACGGAGTCGGGTTGACCACAACTCATTTTGTCGTCCCTTAATTGCCATTCCGGCCATCTCTTCACCAATCATCTCCCAACAAAATTCCTTTTACTTTTTATTACCAGAATGTAAGAGGCCTTCGCTCCAAAACCAGTTCTGTTCTGCGCCAGTCTCATGCTCTTCCATTCGATATTTATGCCCTAACCGAAACCAACCTAACCCCCGACATAAAGAGCCAAGAGTTATTTCCCCCTTCATTCAATGTCTATCGAGACGACGAAATTCCTCGCCCCTCAAACAATTCTCCTTGTCGAGGCGTTCTTCTGGCCATCCACAATAGCCTTGACTCATCCCCTGTTGCTACTTCCTCATCTTCGAAACTGGACCTTGTGTCAATAAAAATAACACTCCCCCAGAGATCCATGTACGTTATATGCTTCTATATTCTACCAGCCCAACCTATTGAATCGTATCAACTTGCCATCGACGCGATTGACAAATTAATCGACACATCTGACTCCCTTGACAATATCCTCATTTTCGGCGATTTTAATCTGCCCCAGCTGCACAGGTCTCCATCAGATGATGAATCTTTCTTCGTAGCTTCAAATGCCAAATCAACTAAGGAATGCCTCTTCTTAGATAGCCTGACAGACTCTAGTCTATTTCAAGTTAGCGGGGTCTCAAACTTCATGGGTAGGCAATTACACATAATATTCACAACTGACCCCATTAATTCCTCAGTCTCACCTTGTGCTCTTTCTCTATCTACTATTGATAACCTTCATCCCCCTCTTCTTCTTTCATATTTCCTCAACTTTCCACTACAGTCCAGTTCCTCCGCAGTCATCTCCTCGTACGACTTTCACAAAGCTAACTTCCAAAAAATTAATGCCTATCTCAGTAGATGCACTTTCGATTTTGCCAATCTATCATTAAGAGATGCGCTTTCCATGTTCTACAGAGAGCTATTTACCTCTATTTCTCTCTATGTTCCCTTTTCTCGCCATAGAACTTCATCCAATTCCCCCCCGTGGTATAACCGAAAAGTTCGTTCCCTACGTAACAAAAGGCATAAGCTATGGGCAGTATTTCTCCGCACTGGTTGTTCTTCCGACTATTCCGACTACCTCGGTACTTATCTTAATTTTAACCAGCTTTACAACTCTCTCTACCAACGCCATCTAAATGATGCACATACCAATCTAATAAACGACCCTAAGTCCTTTTTCCAATTCGTAAACTATAAAAAAAAATCCGACGGTTACCCTCCTTCGCTCTCTTACGAAAACGTATCTTCCACCGACCCACATACCATTGCCAACTTTTTTGCCACATTTTTTAAGTTATCGTTTGCCGACGACTCCTTCGCACCGGATCCCTCCTACTTTGACTACCTACCTAACTTCTCTATCGGTCCCTTTCTCTCTCAAATTGTTGACCCTTCCATTATTGAAAAAAAATTACAACTGCTTAATGACGAATTCCTACACGGCCCAGATGGTCTTCCAGCCATTTTCCTTAAGAAGTGTTCTTCTAATCTCTCGCTCCCACTTTCTGCTCTCTTTCGTCTTTCTCTCTCAAATGGAGAATTTTCCCAAATTTGGAAAACCTCGTTCATTACACCGTTACACAAAAAAGGATCAAAAAATGAAATTACTAATTACCGCCCAATTGCCAAACTCTCGCATATACCCAAACTTTTTGAAAGTATCGTATATGAAGTCTTAAGTTTTCGGAGCAAGTCCCTTATTTCACCCTACCAACATGGCTTCCTGAAAGGTAGATCGACTACTACAAATCTCGTCGAATTTGTTTCATATGCCCTATCATCCCTAGAGAATGGCAATGAAGTTGACGTCATCGCAACTGACTTCAGCAAGGCCTTTGATAAGATATCACATCAATTAATCCTCTTCAAATTGTCTGCCCTTGGTTATGAACCTATATTCATAAAATGGATATCTTCCTACCTTGAAAACCGATATTACAGCGTTCGCTTTAGGGCGGTACATTCGTCCTCTTTCTTAGCAACATCTGGTGTCCCACAAGGCAGCCATTTAGGTCCCCTTCTCTTCATCCTAACGGTAATTGATCTTGAGAAGATCATCAAACACTCATCTCTGTCTCTCTACGCAGATGATGCTAAAATCTTCAAAACCATCTCTTCACCTCAAGACTCTTGCCTCCTTCAAGAAGACCTTGACAGTTTTTCGACCTGGTGTCTCAAAAACTGCTTAGAACTCAACATCAACAAATGCCAATTCATTACCCTATCACGCAAGCGCAACATGCCCCATCGCCGACTCTACCTTCTCCATGGTCAACCAATTTCTCTCGTTCATTCTCTTCGCGACCTTGGCATATTGTATGATAGGGAGCTAAATTTTCATTCGCATATTGACGAAATAATTTGTAAGGCCAACTCATCACTCGGCTTTGTTAAACGTTGGTCTAAAGAATTCTCCGACCCTTACGTAACTAGATCTCTCTACATCTCTTTAGTTCGCCCCCTCCTTGAATACGCTAGTCAAGTGTGGTCTCCTTTTCATAGAGTTCATGCAGACAGAATTGAGAACGTCCAACGTCGCTTTCTTCGATTCGCCCTTCGAGGTCTGCCTTGGGACGATCCTTTTATCTTGCCACCCTATATTGAACGGCTCAATCTCATTAACCTGAATACCCTAGAGGAACGCGGAGACGCTGTAGACATTCTTTTCATTTTTCGTCTTTTCTCCGGCTCCGTCGACTGCGCCTCTCTTTACAACTCTATTTTCTTCAACACTAACCCCCGTAATTTACGTTGCCCTCGGCTCTTTTACCCACCACACCATCGTACCTCATATGGCTCCAATGAACCGATATCCCGTATGCTGCGAAAGGTAAATTCCAACCTTTCAGTTTTCGATTTTAACCGCAGCGCTGCCCACCTGAAACTCGATCTCCTTCACCACTCTCCTTATCTTTAAGTCTTTTCATGTCTTATTTTAAGTTGTCTTAGATTTAAGCTGTTACCTTAAGCCCAAATGTTAATTTTAGCTTGTATTAAGCCAAATATATGGGGGTATTGCCCCCACTAAAACTAAACTAAACTAAAACTCCTTGGGGTGGATGGATAAGACAAGTCATCCATTTTAATCTGTAGTCGATGTAATTGAAAGCCGTGCCTATTGCGTATTAAAAAAGACAAAGTTCTCTGTTCCCCGCATCAAAACTGTATCCAGATCTTCATGGGGACATGTTCTTTGCTCCCCTCTTTGACTGTATGATGTTCCTGCACGTACATTCGAATAGTAGTGCTGTCATCAGCGAATTTATAAATATTATTGTCCGTCGACCCAAGTAAGTCATAAAAGAGAAGAAATAGTGCTGGGGAAAATGTAGTTCCTTGAGGCACTTCTGCGTTTCTAAAAGTGAAAGGGAATATGACACAAAACGGAATGCGACTGTGGATGTTGTACAAAAAAACTGGCCTTCAGAGCGCTGAAGTCAAAAAACTGGCCTTCAGAGCGCTGAAGTTTGGTTATAGAGCACATACGTCTCTGGAAGAAGCCTACCAAGTCCTCTTGGTGACCTAATATGTCCACTGTGAACCCCCTGTTAGAATTGAGATTTAAAACCAGAACAAGTCAAAGGCCATAACATTTATAAAGAAGACTTGCGAAACAGTTGAAGTGGGTAATTCTACATCTAAAAGGCTTTTAACTCTGCCAAAACTATAGCTTATTCATTACCCCGTTCTTCTGTCACTTGCAACGTCATTCCATTAAATAAAAAAAATTGGTAGCATTGAATATGGGCTGCCACTTTTTTTATTTTGAAATCAAATACAAATTTATAAAAGTTCGATTTAAGTCGCGCTTCAGAGCTCTGATCGTTGAACACAAGAGCTAAAGACGATACGACTTTTCAAAGCGCACAATTTCAGATAGAGCTGTGCTTCTTGCTGGTCAGCAACAGAGACCTCTGAAAGTATAGCGAACACCTCCAGTATCAATGAAGCAAAGAACCGCTTTCTCGTCAAGTTGAACGAATAATAATGCCTGTAACCGTCAAAGGATAGTTCCCCGAAACGACTAGATTTCCATAGAAAGGCAATTCCTTCGAGCAAGGTCCAAACCGCCCCGATCGACACAAAAAGGGTTACCGCGCGCTTGCATATAAAACATTTCGAAAAATAGTGTCCGCCCTGCGGAATAATGTTCGCTTGCCCTTGATCGCCCGCCCTCGATGTCGACCCAACTTAGCCGCGGTAATGGGATCATTTCCTTGCGATAAAATTCCAATCCAAACAGCGAATCTAGCTGGCGATCTAATTCCCTCAGTCTGTATTAATTAAAATCACACAGCACACGTGCTACGGACGATGACGATGCGGTCGCGTCTTGGTTGCCGCCAGCTACGGTATTCGAGCATACAAGGAGCATCTGAAGTGATACCGTTTTTTTTTTCTTTTTGTGGCTGTATAAAAAAAACAAAAAAACTCAACATCGATCGTGTATGTGATCTGGGGTAGATCAGATGAGCCGGCAGCTATGGAACTTGGTCCGTTTTAATTGCCACCACAGCAAAAGGTGTTAACCGAAAGCGAAGGATACAGCGTGGCGCTGGTTGCATTTTTATTCCAACAGGTAGGTTCGCAATAACGGAGGATAATGATGATGACGATCATCATCATGTCGGGAAGATGTCAGTATAACAACAGTTTGGCAAAATTGCCGCACGAGCAGACAAGCTGTCAACCTGCGCAAAGTCCTTCCTGTCCTACTAGCATGTGCATACCTAGCTTAGCTACCTGCAGCTTTACGCATCCTGATTCCCGAACAACCTGTGGGGTGAATTGAAATTCATTTTTTTTTGGCATTTGTTCCCTTTTTTTTGTTGATCCTCGGCGGACAATGGTTATGATGTTGCTGTTGTGTTTTGAGACTTTAATCCTTCAGTGTGGTGGCGCCAGTCCTTACAGACGAGATAATAAGATCAGGGGTAATGTACTTATGCAGGATATTCACGTGGGTATCCTTGAGAATGAAATGCGATGAATTAGTGAAATTCTTTTCGCAAAGAAGAAGGGTTTTGCTACGTTTGTAGCTCTCTTTTCGTGTTCCCAAGGATATGTGGCATGATGTGGAATGGCCTGGTTGTGTTATTCTTTTGCATCGTCCTTTCACTGGAAGGAGGTCATACGAAAGAGTCAGGCGAGTAAGAATAATATTTTCATACACTAATGGAAGAAAGGAGCTGTGTTTATGTTACCATATATTGAGGAAGAAAAATAATGTCGGTCAGGTGAAGGCGACTTGCAAAGTGGATGAGTGGGTGCTAATGAAATTCGTTTAAGCAATTCGAAAAGGATGTTAATTAGATCACTACATTGGATAAGGAGTGTGCATAGAGGAGTGCGAGTTTTGTTTTTCATGAAAGAAACTATTTCACTTGATGGTTGGACGATCTTTTTTATTCTCGAAAGATAAACAGATATAGATAACTGGGAAACTGTTCGCGCTCTAGATCTGATCAATCTCCGGCTATTCACTGAAGCTTTCAAGTTTCGCAGCCAGTTCCCTAGGAGATTATGTTCATATAAGTTAACACCGTCAACCACTCGCACGCGCAGCGGAAATGCTGACCTAGCGTCTGGGGCAAGAAACAATTTTCCAGGGAAATTCACATTGGAAAATAGAATGCAAGCTATATTGTAACAAATTAATAAAAATGCAAATTTAACTGGAACATGTCTTCTTTATATTTCAGTCAGTCTTAGTTGATACATCGAATAATAAAGGACAGGGCAATCTGCTCTGAAAAATATTTTTTTTAGTATTTTTTATACAGCGGAATCGCCATTGTGAACTCATAAAGTGGAGCCTAGGACACATATCGTGCTTTTTAAAATTGCTTTAGAAATTGCACCGCTCAGTGTTTTTTCTAATTTGATTACTTCGTTTAAAAAGACTAGTCAGTCCGATAAGTAATGGGACATAATTTCATTCAAATGGCGCCGCGGCTGGCTTGGCAGACGCCTTTTCTCTTAACCCAAGTACCTACATTTGTGATGGTTTCAAGCTCTAGTTTAAAAATAGCCGTGTAGCATTCTAGCTTCTGGATTGTTGCTGGATTGTCGTTAATGCCAGCAGACTGCACGAGATCTACCAACTTTGGGACGAATACTTACCCGTAACACACCAGGATATTTCAAAAGAGAGTAAGAAGGATAAGGAGTTATCATTGCTTAGAATTAACCTGCAAAACGGTGGGAGTTTAAGAGGTACAGCGTACGAGAATATGGCGGGTGAACTGATGCTGCATGATGGATGTGTGTATCGTGGAACACGAATTATAGTCCCCGGTTCACTACGTACACAGGTACTAAATGAACTACATGTGGCACACATAGGCATCGTCAAGATGAAAGCTTTAGCCAGGAGCTATTGTTACTAGCCGGGAATCGACCGGGATATAGAGGAGCTAGTGAGCGGCTGCCGAGATTGCGCGAGAGTTCTTAAGGAGCCTACAAAGGTAGCCACGCATCCATGGGAAGTTCCAACTCAACCGTGGCAACGGTTACATATTGATTTCGCGGGACCCTTTATGGAGCGCTACTTTTTACTCATCGTCGACGCTAAAACCAAATGGCTAGAAGTCTTTCCGATGCATAGAATTACGAGTTTTCATACAATATGTGCATTGCGAGAAGCATTTGCTCGATTTGGAATTCCAAGGGTCTTAGTTTCTGACAACGGCAGCAACTTTACATCGAAGGAGTTTCAAGAGTTTTTGAAATCCAACAACATCATTCATAAACGAACATCTCCCGCGCATCCTTCTACAAATGGACAAGCTGAACGTTTTGTCCAAATCTTAAAGAACGGACTACGTTCCTCCAGAAACGACTCTGGAGATTTTCATACGAAACTACACCGTACATTAGTCCAGTACCGGAAAACCCCTTGCTCGTCTACAGGTAAAAGTCCAGCGGAGATGATGTTGAAGTTTACCTTTCGTACCAGACTCGACTTTTTGCGGCCGTCCATTATCGAAGGTGAAGCGACATTGGAGTGCAAACGAAATTTCAATACGGGCGAGCTAGTCCAAGTTCGTTTTTACCAAAATAAGGACTGTAAGTGGAAATTTGGGAAGGTCAGTCAGCGAGATGGGCGTTATATCGTGAATGTTGATGGAACTCCGTATCGGAGACATATCGATCAAATGAGATCTACACTTGTTGAGGGTAATTTGTCAGATTGTGTTCCATTACCTCTTCCAATAGGGACTCAACCAGCACCGGCTGCGCTCGGAAATACATCAACAGAGTGCGACATTACTCCAATGTGGAAGACTACTGAAGATTTCGGAAACGCAATAACAAACAAACCAGCCGAGGTTCCAAATATTGCCGTATCAGTGCCGAATGTTTGTCACGAACAAGAAGCGTTGGTTAGAGAGGCAGCTAACCCCGATCCAACACCACAGATAGAACTGGAGCCTAGAAGATCGAAGAGGACGCGGACTCAACCCGCTCGCTACCAAGCCATGTAACATAAAGTGGGGAAGACTGTCACATATTCGCATCGGGTCATTAATCATCCTTATGTTGACCCCTTAAAAATTATTTATATTCCTTAGTTGTCAGTTGTCAACCCAATGAGTTAATAAATGTCATTCCCTTTTTGAAGTCAAGGAACGTGGTCGATTCATTAAGGTTAGGATTTATCATCATATCATCTGTCTTTAAAGGTGTCCTGCAAAAAAGAAAAACACCAGCTTTGTGGTCTTCCTCGCGATTTTTGGAAAACTCGAATTTCCGTTTCTTTCTTTTTTCTGTACTCAAGAGCAAATTTTGCCATTGGACTGTTTTTTAGAGGCTGGCCACAATAAGACAACTAAATATGTTGATAAACTGCCTCTTTTCTAAATTCTACCGATTTTTTTTAAATTGTTTTTCCGTGGTCATTGAGTAAGGTATTCATAATTATGGGACAACGTAGCTTTGGTATCAAACTACAAACCAAAAGCATGAACTTGACGCAGTTCCAAATGACAATGAACAGTATTTCATTCAGCTACGATCCTGAAATGATAATAATGATCGAAATATCCATTTATGAACAAATTAAAATCTTAATTCTGAACAATATATATATATAGAGATTTCGAGATTGTCGGGTCTCTTTTCGTCTCTCTACCACTGTAAATCTTACTCAGAGAGACTCTCTGATTTCTCCACAGTTCTTCTCTGGGCTTAATTCCCAGTGTTAACGTTAGCATCTGTTTATGGGAGATCTGTTTCATGGACTGGGGCTCGACCCATTGATGTCCCAAGATCCTCATTCTTCTGCCAGCCAACGCTGGACATTGACACAGTATATGTGCCGCTGTCTCAGATTCCTCCAGGCATAGTATACAGGTATCATCCTCTATAAGGCCCATTTTCCTTAAGTGATACCCGAAATTACCATGTCCTGTAGACAAAGCCACCAGCCATTTCAATGTTCCTCGACTCATACTTAGAACCCTTCTTTGAGTGGAGCAGGTCGGCCACTTTATTGCCATTTTAGCTTGTCTACATTGTTCCACGGTTGACCACCTTCTCAGGTGTTCTGCCGTGATCCATTTGTGAATCAGCTGTTCTACCATTCCTCTGCCAATTGAAGAGAATGGTTCTGGGCCCAGCAACTTTTCAGTTGACCCCTGTTTTGCAAGGGAGTCCGCCTTTTCATTGCCTTCGATCCCTCTCTGTCCCCGTACCCAAATCAGTGTTACTTCATTTTTAGATGAACACTAATTGAGCTTAAGTACACATTCCAGTGACAATGATGTTGTGATGTTTGTTTGTTCCATGCATCTGATCACCGCCTGATTGTCCAGTGCTATAAGGATATTTCTTCCTTCCACCTGACACTCAAGTAAGTAGTCCAACGCATGAAGCAAAGCAATCATCTCAGCCTGGTAATTCTGAACAAAATATGGCATTCAGACATCTGTCAAATTGAATGTACTGGCGATGCAGGTAAAATGGCAACAAAACATTAAATATTTGAAGTAAGCGATGGCGATTCAGTTGAAAAATCCACAACAATCTTACAAAAGTTGCAGTTACTATTCTGCAAACAAAATTATTTGTAACTAGCGGATCCTCGCCTGCTTTGCTAGGCGTTAAGATTTTATGTTAAATAAATGTTGATGATATTTGACACGGATTTCTTATTCAAAAACATACCATTTTCAGTTTTGTGATCACTGATCAACTGGTATTAAAAAAAAAATAACGAGTGTGCTTTAGACCACACGACTGAAGTAAAACTTCCTGAGCTCCATCTATATAATATATATGTTTAGTTTATACATATTGATATTTATATCAATTTTCTTTAATAATTTACTGGCTATGAGAGAAAGAGAGCAAGAAAATACATGAGAAATGATACAGTATGATAGGCCACGGTTGCCAATTACAAAAAAAAACTCAAATTATTTTATTTGATTTTGCTCATAATTATCAGCTGCTAGAAGACGTGGGATCATTTACATATTTTCTTATAACAAACCTTTAATTAGAGTTTTATGTCTGTTTATAAATAATATGATGAAATTACCCAACAATATCTCAATATAGTTATAAACAGAAACAGAAACTATTTCGAAGTTCACTATCTGTCAAAAGAAGAAAATGAGTGCATTCTGTAATTTTTTAAATAGCGAATAAAACAGTTTTATATGGATGGTGATGAAGCATAGCTATGCAAATAATGCAATGCGTTCACTCAGAAGCAGTAAAGTAGCATTTAAATGAGGTGATGTCCAGTTCGCATTCTTGGTAAATCTGCTCAAAAATTTACCATAACCAGATAAAAATTACCAAAACTCAATAAGCAAAAAAAAATACCAAATTTGTTAAAAACTACCAAAGTGGCAACCTTGCAATAGGCGTGTCTTAGATATACGAAACGTAACTGGCTACGAGAGAAAGAAAAGAAACTGTGTGCTCGCACCTGTCTCTGTTGCTCCTACAGTGTGATACAGGCAATATGGCTGCACTGCAGTGATACCAGACTTTAGAGGCAGGTTATCCCAAGGTTATACTCAAAATATCCCTTTTATGTTTACAAATTATTATCATTTTAAAAAATACTCGTGATTCATTCACAGACACATATGTCATTTAATGAAACAGTTTAGGGAAATTAAAAATTAGAAAATGAAAGCATTTAGATATTTTGAATGACTTTTTTCTAAATATGAAAATATTTAATTGGATCGTAGGTTGAATAATTGTTTTATTCTTAATGAAATGAGCAATTAGGAACAAAATTTAACCAAAAAGTACAATCCCTTTCTTTCTGTACTACGAGGTCTGAAAAATCCCTTTGTCCCGTTTAGCTTATTATTAGTGAGAAAATCCCGCAAAAAGTGATAAATCCCCCGATCTGGTATCACTGCTGCACTGTATGAAGTGTATTAGATAATGAAACGTATAACTGGCTGAGAGAAAGAGAGAACGAAAATGTGTGCTCGCAGCTATCTCTCTTGCCTCTACAGTAGTATTTGAAATGAAACATAACTCTCTCTTTTTTTTATCTCACTAACTTATATCTCCCTCTCAACTTCCGCTCGCAATTTCCGTAACGATTTTGTGACGCATTCACCAGCTTAGCCCCCAAGTCAAGCGTGCCTAAAGAAGTATTACATCAAAAAATCAATTTGAATGAATTTCACAGTCTCCGGTTTAATTCCTAGTTGAAACTGAAATTTTTTAATTATATGAATTAAAATTCGGCAGAATTCACTCACGTTGCCTCGCCAGTTTAGAATTTTCGTAACACATTAACCAGTTCACCCCCAGCTTCAATTCACTACAAAAATGAAGTTGAAAAACAATAAAAAAAAGCTTGTCTTGACAATAGTGCTTCCTATCGGATCCAAAACTATCCTATCTCTTAAGGTTTGGTTACGCATATCCATAAAATTTCATTAAAATCGTTCGAAAAAAAAACCCGAGAAAAAACGCGTCAAAAATCGAGGGCGTTTTTCGGTCGCTTTTTGACTATTTTTTTTTCGCTCATTTTTTGACGCGTTTTTACGCTCATTTCTTGACTCGATGAAGCGACAGTGATATTTATGATAGTTTTTAGGAAGACTGAGAAAAAGTCCTTGTCTGTCCACCAAACCATCAATCGCAGTGTAACAGTAATTACAACGAACCTCCTATCTTCGACTATTCGAAGATCCTACCGAGTCGCTTGTCGAACGAATTTCGATTAAACAACATTTTGGCTGTGCTTTTATACTGCCAAAATGAAGTATAAAAAAAACAAATGCAATTATAATAAATTATCACGTAAGTTATAAAAAAAAAACAAAAAAAATGGAAAATTAAAAATCAAGAAATTAATCGCAATACTCTATCCCGTAGCTTTCTATTAGTGGAAACATTTTTGAAACCGGTTCAGTTGTTCCGGAAATTACCTCTTACAAACAAACATTACCTCAATTCAATTCAATTTAATTTATTTGCAAAAACACAGATAGATACAGTATCTTTTAAAGTTGTGCAAGCTTCATTAATGTATATATTATATGCTACTGTGTGGAAAAAAAACATTAGCTCTTTATATAATAGTGTGATGTGATATATAATAAGATCATATACCAATTTCAACCTAACAAAATTAAATTTAAACCAAATTTTAAAAGAAACGTAACATATTATGTTAAAATAACTAAAATAACTTCACTCAGAAAAACATCGCAGGCTAAATTCTAGTCCTATCAGGCTTATTCTTAATTTTCTTTATTCTTACGTCCTCAATCTCAAAATAAATCGAATTATTCTTAAAAAAATATCAAGAATCTAAAATCGAGCATTTTATTATTAAATCAAGCCAATGGAATATTAAAATCTGAATCATATCACCTAAATTATGTTTTTTGCACTCAAATACAGATTGAATTATTCTCTCCAAACAAGCCCAAATAATCTTAAACTTGCATGATGGATTAATGTGCATACCAATTAATATCTAAATGATCATGATATACGAGTTTATATTTTCCAATCAAGCCGCACAATTTAAAATCTGCATGATGGATATAAAAAGTTCATTCGTTCCGATTGATATTTCGTACAGTTTTCGTGTTTCCGTAGCGAAGTGTTCTTTAAAAAAATAACAGTGGAAAATTGTAATAAAATGCATGCGATAATAAAAATAAGAATATTATAATAATAATATTAATTTAATATAAATACAATTGTAATAAAAAATATGCCTGATTTTAAGAGTCCATCCTTACATTTGTATCCATTAAATAATGTAAAGGCATATTTTAGATTTAAGTCCATATAAGCATTTTTGTTTCAATAAATAAAGATGATTGTTTAAAAAAAATAAATTGTTTTATTTTCTTAAACAGGAAAGTGACGGAATTGATAATAAATTCGACAAATAAAACTGTGCAATCTTAAATTGGGATATGACATTCTTGAAGCATTCCAAAAAAAAAAGTTATATAATACATATTTAAATGTTTGTAAGTTTTCAAGAGTTATTTATTTATTCTGAGTTTACGGATATTAAGTATATTCTAATAAATAGGTGAAAAATAATGTGATTTTGAGATTAATTTAAGCTCACACATTCTTCATTGTGTTATCTTTAAGCCTATTAATTTAAACTTACAACAATTTAAAACCAAGTTGCACTCTTCGAATGAAATAATTGTGGGCTTATTTTAAGCTTACGCGTTCTTAATACTGTTATCAAGGGCGGATCCAGGATTTATTTCTGGGAGGGGCACAAAGGCCAGATAGGTGAAGAGTGTACCCCATAGTATTGCATTGCAATTTATTTTTTTGGATTCATTCTTTATCAATGACATTGAAGAATAACAAAGAATAAAAAATACTTTTTATAAAGGAGTAATAATGAAAAATTATATGATTAATAATGACAGTTTTCTTTTATGTTTTCTACTGAAGATATCTAGTACTTCTTCAAGGTTCATCTTTGAAGCAATGTCTTGATGGGTATGCATTAGGGCTAGTCCATTCAGGCGATCTTCTCTCATATTGCTGCGAAGATATGTCTTTATCCGGCGTAAGGTGGAGAAAGATCGTTCGGCAGTGCTAGTTGTCACAGGAAATATTTATTTTTGCACATACTACTTACAACTTTCATGTGTAATAAAATGTCAAAAGTATATATACGTACTTGTACATTTTTAAGTATATTTATTTTATATAAAATGTTCTTTTTTTTACGGCCGTCGGAAACACAAAAATTGTACGATTAAAAATGTGGTCTGTACGACTTTGCGCTTAAGGCTAGAAATTTCATGCACGCGCCCCAAGATTCACATATATTTTTAGGTTCTAGCATATGCAGACATAGATTTGGGTAATTTTTCGTCTTGATTTCCATCGTTTGTTAGAAAAGTGACTTTTATTTTCGCACATAGGCGAAGTGTTTGTGTTGTTTTGATAATGGAATGAGCAAGCAGAAATAATGCAGTGCTCTCTGGGGGGAGGGCACGTGCCCCTGTGCCCCCCCTCCCCCTTGGATCCGCCCTTGACTGTTATAGAACAATCTTAAAATAAGACTTACAGGTTCATCTAAAAAGATACTTAAAGTAAAATTTTTGTATTTGGATTAAGAATTTCCGATCTTAACAGACTTGCGTCAACGGATAGGCTTAATCTGACTCTGATTATCTTGATTTCATCTCGTTTTTTTCGTGAACGCACCTTTTTTTAAAAATCGGCGCAGTGGCTTAGTGGTTAGTGTGTTGGACTACTAAGCGAGGGGTCCCAGGTTCGAATCCCGAGAAAAACCCAAATTCCAACTTAAGGTTTTTTTCACTGCGCCACCTCTCGCGAACGTCTGACAAACATCCGAGAGTATGACTGTCATAAAATTGTAGATCCCTTCCATTCGTTCCAAAAATAAAAACTCACACAAGACGAATGGTTGTGAGAAGCTAGGCTTGGGTCCATACGGACCTGTTGCGCCAATTATTATTTTTTTTTTTATTAATAATTGATTAACTGTAGCTTTAATGTTTAGTAGTTAAATAAATAAATAAATAGCAAACAGTTTTCCCATTATGATTGGGATAAGGTTAAATTGTATCATGCTTTTAAATAAACTCGCCTGAATCTTGCTGTCAATGTCAAAATTGACAGTCAATGAGAAAGTTTTGTCTGTTACAACTGTCCGGTTCGTGATTTTAAACTCGGTATATTATTTTATTGTGGACTCGGAATTTGCTTTACAAAGTTGTCCTTAAATAATTGTTATAAATGAAAAAATGGTTCAAATACTATTATACTAAAAGTGCAAAGAAATATACATAAATATATTTTATAAAATATATAAATTGTACTATACCTATTTTTCTTTTAAAATATCAGTCAGCAAAATGTTGCCAACCCTAGTTTGTATGTGAATCTGTGTTTGTTAACGCATCACGTTAAAAGTACCTACCAATCCGTATGGATTTTTGAGGCATAACTATGCCATAACTTGCAATCGGCCAACTCATTCAAAAGATATACAGGGTGGGCCAAATGAGGCCTACCAATGTTAAACACGTATTCCTCATCATTTGTTTAATTTTATGTTTTTTTTTTTAATATATGAAATACATTTTATGAAAACTAAGTATGATCATTTTTAACCTTCAAATTAAATATTTTTTATAAAATAATATGCAATTTTGTATGGAAAATTTCGTCATTGTGAGCATGAAAAATTTAACCGGGACACTTAAAATGATTGTTATTAGTATAGCGCTGTCTTTTTAATATCCACGTAAAAAATTTATCGTGCGCAGTTAAATCTGGTGAACGAGGTGGACAAGGGACATCTGGCTTCTTTTTAAAATCAAACGTTCACCAAAAATTTCACGCTGCAGGTTCATAGCTTAGTAGAGTGTCTTGCGGAAGCTGTGTTTGCACAATTTGAATTTTGTTCGCATAAATCTTAAGACTTAAAATTATCCGCAATGTGCAGGGCTTAGTGCATTTACTAGAGACATATACTCATGTTGCACAGTAGAAATATACTCAAGTTAAGCTTACGAGCGTGAACGCCGCTGAGCGCTTTGAACGATGGTATCTTCGCCCTGACTTTAAAGAGGTCTGTTGACATACTTCCTGGGGATATTGAAATCCGATCAAGTCAGTTATTAAATTCGAAGGGAAGTGCTTCCTTCGGGACAGTTTTATGCATCGTCAAAAAGACGATGTACGCTTAGTTACTGAAGGCTACTGCGAATGTTTCAGAGAATATTTCTGCTTGACTCTTTTGACATAAATCCTTTTTTATCCAACTTTATTAACAGTTCGCTGGCCGACTCTTTTGTTTTACCTCGTCGTCGTCGTCGATTTCCCAAGTAAATGTAAAATTGAAAAGTATGGCTCCGCAAATTGCGGCTGCGGCTACCTTCCTACACAATGCCACAAAGATGGATTTCCAGAAAACTCACAGCACAATTCACAATAATAAATATCACCGACAGGGCATCCATATGTAGGTATATATACATAGCCATACATATTTGTGAGGCGTGCGTGCAGAGCCCAGAAATCGGACCACAACAACGTTATCCCTGCGGCCATCATCTTGCAAGAAATTGAAGGGGGTTGCAACACGCTTTTGCATATCGCAAGACCCCCAAAAGCGGAATTCACATTTCGACGCGACGACCATGTCGGCTACCCCATACAGGAACAGCATCCGCAGCTCAGGTAGGTTTTCAGCAAAACAACAAACACAACCACACAGAGCAGCCGCCTCCAGCGATGGACGCTTTTTTCAAGAACTGCACACACTGCGGACTCTCCTCCGCATTTGAGCGCGTTTCCATGGAAGCAGCCTGTTAATCTGCAATGAATTACTCGCCGGAGATACTACTGTTGGATGCGGTTTTCTCGACTTGGACTCTCTGGCTGCATCGCGCGAGATGTATTTTGGTCGCCACTCCTCGCATCTAGCATCGTTATGGTGGCTCCTTCTCGCTCGAGATCTGTTTGTGCGTCTCGCCATGTTCGCATAGGTGTAGCATGCTAATTTATGAAGTAGCAAAGACATGGATGCGGTAATTATAAGCTGTGCCGCGTACACAGGTGTGCCCCAGCCGCAGTTTGTCCATCCGAGGCACATCGTCGTCGTTGTTGTCGATAGGTCATACCACGGTGGTACTGCGGTTAATGGCAGAAAGGTCCTCCCCCCGGGGGCTTACCATATATACTAAACCAAAAAAAAAACAAAAACAAAAAATAATAATAAACCAGCGCAAAGAAAGCAAAACGCCATCCTGAGTGGACGACTCCTCGTATAATTGAGGCCATTCCAACGAGCCACGCTCGACGCTAGGTTATACTTAACTGGTAGCAATGAGATCCGTAGCTGGGAATTAAACGTTATGGGGCCGTTTTCGGCCTCATGATGCATTATAGTTGCGGCAGTGGTCGTTTTAAGCAGCACCAAGATTAAGCGCATGTGATAATTTAAGTTGGGTTAGGACCGTATGTAATGCGTCCTCACTCTGGTCATTATACAATTGTGCAGTTGCAACACTTGTTTCGTATGCTGATGCTATTGCGGCAGGGGCATCGAGCTGCTGACAACAATTACGGCAAATACAGTAGCCGTTCGTATGGGAACTGGCTGCGCATAGTGTGCGCTTGGAGATCAATGATCCATATGGAAATATGGTTGCTGGGCCTATGGACCATGGGCGAATCACGGAAATGACTTCTGAAGCCGAGGCAGTGACTGCATCAATGTTGTGTGTCCATGCATTTTGATTTGTTGCCTTCAAGTCGTGAATTGGTATAGTGGCTCAGTGACTCGGACCTCCAATCAACCAAACCTCCACCAACGAATTGGCCAACTCTGTCTTTAAAAACCCATTCGACAAATGCCCCTCTCGATGCACAAACTGAGCCGGCGCAAGAAGAATGCCAATAACGCACCACCATATCACTCCATTAATATTCGCCTGACAGATAAACAAACACATGTCGGCAGAACACAAAACCAATCTCATCTGCGTAAAGCCCCACCGCCGCCAACTTTGGCCACCATAAAAGCATCATATAGCCTGGCGACGGACATGCAACCGCAGACAGCTCATTAATTTCCAAACGCTCCATCTTCACTGTGATGTCCGCCGGTGGTGCATACATCCGCTGAGCCTTTCCCGTGGACCACCATCCGTACGCAATGAAATCCTTTTCGCCCTCAACTTTATTTGGTATATGGTTCTATCCTCTGCCAAATTAGCGCTCGCTTTTTGACGTCTCCTTTTTATGAGCTTAGCCCCAAAAACCGAAGCCCCCTGCATTCGGCAAGGCGCTCTTTGATCCTAACAGAGCGGAGCTTGAGTTTTAATGACGGCGTCAAGTCATCCATCATATCGGCATAAATGTCATAAAATCATCGTGCGCTGAGCCTTGGCGGCCCTAAATCACATCGTCAATCGGTTTTCGCGTTCTGTTTACCAAATAATGAATTTGGAGCGCGCAGAAACGAAACAACACACCTGCCGACTCGGTCATAAGTCGGTGTTTTGTGCGTGTGTTCCTATAATTGTCTCACATCTGACCCTCGACACAGCAATTAAGTGCAGGCAAATAGAAACTTTTCCAAAAGAAGTAAAAAAAATCGCGACCGGCAATGGAAAAATCCGCACCCCGGCTTGGCTTGCTATAATTGCCAGATTGACACAGGCATACCTGTCGATCTGTTTGTACATGTGGTGATAAAATCATTATCGATTTGTAATTAGCTCCTAATTATGGGATTATGAATGGAAAATGGAAAAAACACGCCAAAGATACTGCAGCTCGCATTGATTGGCATTATTACACAACGCCAGTGACGTCTGTCATGATTATGATGAATATATTCAACAGAGTGATGCAGTTTTTAGCACGGACCGTGGCAATGTTAACAAATTGTCTATTTGTTTACATGACATGGAAGAATGGCATGACATAATGTGATATCTCATGCATATGGGAGTAATCTAGCTTAAGCCAATGAGCGATAGCATTGGAATTTTATGGACGTCCCATAAGCAAGTGCGTCCACAGTTGCTGACACTGAAACTTAACCTCAGTTAATCCTTTCAAAAGGGTATAAGCTCCAGATTAAAAAAGGCAATTTGTACTAATCACCATTGAACTGTCAGAGTCCCCCAAACATGCGAACATGACAAACAAAAATTTATCAGCAACTTCTGCAACACAGAAGTTGGTGATAGACTGCGACTGTTCCATGTCTGCTTATGGGTCTTGTTATTTGTATCAGAAAGATTCTACTTATCGATATGCCATTTGAACTAGAAAGGTGGAACATATCCTTTCTCCGTTCCTCTTAATCAGGCTGCCCTTGACATGGCATCCACACCTAAGTGAGCACAAAGGCACCCATCGCCATCAGGGTAGAAGAATCCATACAGAAGGTGGGCCAAAAGAAGTCATCCGATGTTGTTTGGCTCGCATTTTTTTTCTAAATGAAAAACTTCGTTTCTATTTATTGATTATGTTTAAATGAATCTTTTGAATTTGAGTCGAGAAGATGATATTGGCCAAATGGGCGCCGTTACAATTGCTTGCCATACTGGCTCGTTTTATGGCATTTTTCATCACTTCGGCGAAAACTTCGGGCGACAGATTCTCGCACTCGCGTCGAATGTTGTCCTTGAGGGCTTCCAGGGTCTCGGGCTTGTTCACGTAAACATGGGACTTCAAAAAACCCCATAAAAAAAAAGTCTGAAACGGTTAAATCGGGCGATCTTGCGGGCCAGTGCAAATCGCCAAAACGAGAGATGAGGCGACCCGGGAACGCCTCCTTCAGAATATCGGTTGTGGCTCGCGCAGTGTGTGCCGTAGCTCCGTTCTGTTGGAACCACATGTCCTCCAGTCCTAATTCGTCCAATTGCGACAGAAAAAAACTCGGTAAACATGGCCCTAAAGCGCGCACCGTTCACTGTTGTCGTTTGACCAGCGGCGTTCACGAAAATGGCCCGATGACTCCTCCAGGGAACAGCGCACCATGCAGTAACTTTGAGCGGGTATAATGGCTCCCCGTGCATTACTCGTGGATTTTCGGTGCCCCAGAAGCGATAGCTTAGCTTGTTCACATACCGCTGAGGTAGAAATGAGCCTCATCGCTCATTTTGATTTTGGTCGAAAAATCGTCCACTTCGTCCTCGAGATTGAGGATGGCTTGGGCGAGGCTACACGCGTTTGGCGGTCGACAGGCAGCAGCTGTCTTGCCAACCGTGGCAAAACATATCTACGAGATTGAGGCGGTGACAAATGAAGCGATCTCCACTTTCAAAGACTGGTTGGAGTCTGCTGGGCTGGAACTAGCAGAACATAAAACTGAAGCAGTTCTAACTGCAAGTAGGAGACCAAACAATTCGATCGAAACCAGCGATCCGATACTTAGGTGTAGTGATCGACAATAGGCTTAACTTTAAGACGCACCTAGACTACGTCGGTAAGAAAGCAACGATCCTCCAATCATCGCTTGCAAGAATGCTGCCAAACATCGGTGGACATAGAGGCAGTCGCAGATTACTTCTGTCCAGAGTAACAAGCTCAGCTCTGCTATATACGCATCTCCAGTGTGGGCTCACGCAATGGCTTCCACCGAATGCAGGAGCATTCGAGCTATCGCGAGTTTATAGACTTAGTGCTTTGAGGACGATATCCGCTTTTAGAACGGTCTCAGAGGAAGCGGCTGTCGTCCTAGCCGGCATGGTGCCTATCGACATTCTTGCTGACGAAATGAAGCGAGTGTACACAAGGAAACTTGCTATCCATCAAAACGTAGCAAGCGGCGAAATCCAAAAAGAGGAAAGGGCAATTGCTATGCTGAGGTGGCAGAACCGTTGGCACAACGCTATCACAGGAAGATAGACACATCGTCTTATCCCGGATATAGAACCCTGGGTAAAAAGAAAAACCGGAGAGTTAAACTTCTACATCACGCAGTTTCTAACCAACTACTGTAGATTCAGAAAATACCTGCACAGACTTGGACACGACACATCATCAATTTGTCCACGCTCTCAAAACGAGGAGGAAGACGCAGAACATCTCCTTTTCCATTACCCATACTTTGGGAGAACGGATTCAGATCTGCCAGATGCAAATAGCATAGTTGGAGAGATGATCGAGTCAGATGAAACATGGAGCAAAGTTAGTCAGTTCGTGACCAGCGTTCTTAAAGAACTGAGGGCGATTGAGCGCATACGACAACAGAACGCAGAAAAGGAGGGAACAGAATGAGAGGCTAACCAGCCCCGCCACGTAGTACCTAACGGCAGTCCCGCGGGGAGAGTGGTTGCAGGAGGTTCGGGTGTGGACTAGTACGCAGGCTCACTCCTGTAATCGACTCGGGTTTGCGAATCGTGCATGTTGGTAGCACGGGCTACCGCAGATTACCACAACCGGCGTATTAAAAAAAAAAAAAAAAGGCAGCAGCTGATGCACAGTCTGAACTTTGTACGGGAACATGGGCGAGTCTTTGAATAAAATTCGCCTTCGTCTCAAACCCAAATTTGAGATCACAATTCTCCCTCCCCAGAAGGTAGAAAAGAAAAGAGAGCCAACATCGAAGGCATGTCTAATGAAGTGCACAACTAAAGATGGCAAGACGAATGAAACAAGACTCGGATATTGAGAAGGCTTACATTAGATGGGCCCCATCGCAGTTAGGCTTTAAAGGAAGCGATTTTTGGTCGACTTGTTGTTTTTGGCCCAGATCCAATCCGAACTACTTGCAAAGTAATTTATAGTTGACGTGTCCCCTGACAATGCAAAGTTGTTTTAAAGGTAGACCCCTTGCATCTTCAATATCTGCTCATATTGATGTAGGGTAAGGTTCAGAGCTCCTAGGCTGGCAAGCAGGGTATTAGAGTATGAGATACACTTTTATCTTCCAGCTTCTAGCTTCTAGCTCTTATCTACTTCTCTCTGCCTTCTCTTTTGTATCTTCTATCTTCTGTCTTCTTTCTTTTAGCTTCTATTTTCTATCTTCTTCCTTGAGTCTTCTATCTTGTAGCTTCTATCTTTTATCTTTCATCTTTCATCTTTCATCTTTCATCTTTCAACTTTCATCTTTCATCTTTCATCTTTCATCATTCAACTTTCATCTTTCATCATTCATCTTTCATCTTTCATCTTTCATCTTTCATCTTTCATCTTTCATCTTTCATCTTTCATCTTTCATCTTTCATCTTTCATCTTTCATCTTTCATCTTTCATCTTTCATCATTCATCATTCAACTTTCATCTTTCATCATTCATCTTTCATCTTTCATCTTTCATCTTTCATCTTACATCTTTCATCTTTCATCTTTCATTTTTCATCTTCCATCTTTCATCTTTCATCTTTTATCTTTTATCTTTTATCTTTTATCTTTTATCTTTTATCTTTTATCTTTTATCTTTTATCTTTTATCTTTTATCTTTTATCTTTTATCTTTTATCTTTTATCTTTTATATTTTATCTTTTATCTTTTATCTTTTATCTTTTATCTTTTATCTTTTATCTTTTATCTTTTATCTTTCATCTTTCATCATTCAACTTTCATCTTTCATCATTCATCTTTCATCTTTCATCTTTCATCTTTCATCTTTCATCTTTCATCTTTCATCTTTCATTTTTCATCTTCCATCTTTCATCTTTCATATTTCATCTTTCATCTTTCATCTTTCATCTTTCATCTTTCATCTTCCATCTTTCATCTTTCATATTTCATCTTTCATCTTTCATCTTTCATCTTTCATCTTTCATCTTTCATCTTTCATCTTTCATCATTCAACTTTCATCTTTCATCTTTCATCTTTCATCTTACATCTTTCATCTTTCATCTTTCATTTTTCATCTTCCATCTTTCATCTTTCATCTTTTATCTTTTATCTTTTATCTTTTATCTTTTATCTTTTATCTTTTATCTTTTATCTTTTATCTTTTATCTTTTATCTTTTATCTTTTATCTTTTATCTTTTATCTTTTATCTTTTATCTTTTATCTTTTATCTTTTATCTTTTATCTTTTATCTTTTATCTTTTATCTTTTATCTTTTATCTTTTATCTTTTATCTTTTATCTTTTATCTTTTATCTTTTATCTTTTATCTTTTATCTTTTATCTTTTATCTTTTATCTTTTATCTTTTATATTTTATATTTTATCTTTTATCTTTTATCTTTTATCTTTTATCTTTTATCTTTCATCTTTCATCATTCAACTTTCATCTTTCATCATTCATCTTTCATCTTTCATCTTTCATCTTTCATCTTTCATCTTTCATCTTTCATCTTTCATTTTTCATCTTCCATCTTTCATCTTTCATATTTCATCTTTCATCTTTCATCTTTCATCTTTCATCTTTCATCTTCCATCTTTCATCTTTCATATTTCATCTTTCATCTTTCATCTTTCATCTTTCATCTTTCATCTTTCATCTTTCATCTTTCATCATTCAACTTTCATCTTTCATCTTTCATCTTTCATCTTACATCTTTCATCTTTCATCTTTCATTTTTCATCTTCCATCTTTCATCTTTCATCTTTTATCTTTTATCTTTTATCTTTTATCTTTTATCTTTTATCTTTTATCTTTTATCTTTTATCTTTTATCTTTTATCTTTTATCTTTTATCTTTTATCTTTTATCTTTTATCTTTTATCTTTTATCTTCTATCTTCTATCTTCTACCTTCTATCTTCTATCTTGTATCTTCTATCCTCTATCTGCCATCTTCTTCCTCATATCATCTATCCTTTATCTCATATTCTATCCCAAAATTGAATACCAGTAAAACTGGGACAGCTCCAACCGCGGGGGACTTGAGAATATTCTCAACTACCTCAACCTATGGTTCTCTAGCTTCACTGGACATATTTTTCTTTCTTTCATTCATTTTATTTTTTAATAATCATAAAAATTGTCTTGTTGTAATGACAGCAAATCCCTTTGGCTTATTGATTTTTTTTTAAATTACATGAAGGCATTCCACGCAATAAGAGAGTTGACAGATTAGCATGAAAAATTCAAACAGATATTTGAGAGCAAACTGATCTCTAAGTGAGTATCCGGTCTTACACATTTGAACTTGAAGCATGAACAAAAAAGAAGCAAGGGAGGCTGTTGTTGGTGGACCACAATGAGAACTTGTATCTAGACACAAAAACTGTCATTAATCAACTGCCATCCATTGAACATTGATTTTTGTTGGGTGCTACGTTGAAATTCTTGTCGCATCGTCTTCGGCAACGAGCACTCAAGCGGATCAAACTAGTTCCACCGAAATTAAGACACAAATGAGCTATGTCACCAGAAATCCGGCTCGAAGGATCATAATATAAATTGGAAGCAATTTTATTCGAAGAACAAACTTAGGCGGATGAAATGCATAACAAAAAGCTGGGTGGAGAACGCCCAAAAGAGTTTGATCTCTGTGGATAGATATATCATATCAGAAAATATTTGTCACCCTGGGTGTTACCATATGCTCAATCTTTCAAAAATGCTTGGCGTATACTTAAATTATTTTTGGACAAGTATGAGGTTCTCTGTCTCTCCGAGAAACGTCATGGATAACGATCTTAATGATTTTCGAAATACACACATTATAAGACTCTCAAGCAGGGAGAACGCTCTCCACGATCTTCAAAAGCTCAAAAGCTCGCATGCCACCAACAATATGCCATAATAATAAACAAACACCAACTCCGACTTTGAAATATTCTTGACTTTAACCTGCAGCCTTTTGCGATGTATTTAGCATTTTACCACGCACGCAGCATCTTTTGGCATCGAAAATAGCGATCGCGTGTTTCAGTAATGGCACACGGAGGTCTTCAAAATCACATAAATATCTGACAGAGCGCTTCTTTTTCTTCTCGGTTAACTGGAAGTGGAAGCACTAAACACTGCCTCCGGTAGTTCGGAAGGCTTTAATGATTTTAAAATTAGTCCAAGAAAGAACAAAGAAACCCCAAAAGGTACATTTACACGACCCAAAGTCAGATTCAAAGGAAACGAAAAACGGCCAACAAAATCTATCGTATACTTGTATCTCTAATTCAAAATGCCGCTGTCTTTGGATTTTTGAAGAGACATCATATAACCACTCCCACATCTACTAATCCTTTTAACAACAAATGTCTGTTGGTCGGTCGGGACTGTATATCTTCCCCTCAAGATCTTCATCCATGATTGCTGGTCGTCATCATCGTCACCACCGTCTGGAGAGATGTTGAAGGATGCACTTGATCTGCCTTTCAACACTGACCGATCGACAGATTCTATACGCCGCAGTTCCCAGGTTTGTTTTGTTATACTTTATACACTGTCGGACGGCGCAGAGCACACAGTGACCATTGTTCGCATTGGGAAAACGCTGAGTCGCTGACGCGCTCCATAGCAATTAAATTGTATGACTTGTGATGTTTTTGTAATGCTGTGTTCCCTGTTGCCTGTGCGAACAACAAATCTGTATCTTTCACTGTTCATTCATGAGTTCCAGTTCCAGTCACAGACCGACATACGGGCATCACTACCACTTTTCTTCTTTTTTTTTCAGATACAAATTGATCTGAGCTTCGAGATAATTTCACCAATAAATTGAATTTGACTTCCGTTGAGATGGTGGTGTTGCGATAAATATTCGTTTTTCGTTGGGGTTTTTTTTTTCAGTATTTTTCCCCGCCCGCACTGTGGAGATACATAGATACAGATAAAATTACGGATTTTATACACTTTTATCGGCTTCTAGTTCAGTTCACTTCGCGTACAACTAGCATAGGTACGAGCAGAGTATATGCGATCAAAATATTATGCGGCAGAGATGACTTTGCCTTGGACTTTGGCGGTGCGGCTTTTAGCCGCTCAGCCGGGCTATTATCTCGTGGCGCTGATCAGAAGGCAAGGCAGCTGAAGCCAGTCGACGTGTAAGTCCAGTAGCTGTTCCGAATATTGGGGTTTAATTGAGAAAAAAAAAAAACTCACTTAATTGCCTGAATGAAAAGATAATGTTAAGGTGAGGAGCTGTAGCAGCTACCTTGGGTGTTTTTCTTTTCTTTTCTGCTGAGTCAAAGCTTGAAAATAGAAATATTAAAATCACTTTCCGTGGGAATCTGTTTCGCTTAGGGAGACCGCGAAGTCACGCAGATCGTGTTGTTCACAAAAGTATCGGCATATTTTGAAATTGTCTATAAAATGAACGACCAAAAAGCTGGGTTCATCAGACCAAGATTTTGGGTTTTGAGTGTCTGAAAACCGTGCAGAATTCGTTGTTGATCTATACACTGGAACTACTTAAAATATATTCCGGTGTCTTGCCATCCGTTCGTCACGAGCGGCGAATAAGAAGAATTTTCTGGTTTGAAGCCAAGTGTGCTCTCAGGGACGGGGTTAAAATTCTGGATGGGTACAAATTCAGTTACGAAAATTCTGATTTGCCCCAAATTTGGGCCAAAGCACGTTTTTCCGTATTTCGCGAGTGTTTCTATGCGTTTTTCAGCGGTTTTAACCTGTTTTTGACGCATTTTTCTCGCATTTTTTCACCTGTTTTTTTTTTATGCGTTTTCCTCGTTTTCTTTGACGCGATTTTTGACACTTTTCTTCCGCGCTTTTTCTGTCGTTTTCCTCACGTTTTTTGATTTTTTTGACGCGTTTTCCACGCGGTTTTTCTTGCGTGTTTTTATATTTTTTTACACGTTTTTTGACGACTTTTCCACACGTTTTTGCCCGCCTTTTTTTGACGAGTTTTTTCACGCGTTTTTCCACACGTTTTCCCTCATGTTTTTTGACGCGTTTTCCACGCGGTTTTTCTTGCGTGTTTTTATATTTTTTTACACTTTTTTTGACAAGTTTTCCCACTCGTTTTTGCCCCCCTTTTTTGACGAGTTTTTTCTCGCATTTTTTGACGCGCTTTTGACGCATTTTTCCACTCGTTCTTGACGCGTGTTTTTGACGCGTTTTCCACGTTTTTTTTTACACTTTTCTTCTTGCGTTTTTCCACCCGTTTTTTGACTCGGTTTTTCACACGTTTTTTCACGCGTTTTTCCTCTATTTTTTTGACGCGTTTTCCACGCGGTTTTTCTTGCGTGTTTTTATATTTTTTTACACTTTTTTTGACAAGTTTTCCCACTCGTTTTTGGCCCCCTTTTTTGACGAGTTTTTTCTCGCATTTTTTGACGCGCTTTTGACGCGTTTTTCCACTCGTTCTTGACGCGTGTTTTTGACGCGTTTTCCACGTTTTTTTTACACTTTTCTTCTTGCGTTTTTCCACCCGTTTTTTGACGCGGTTTTTCACACGTTTTTTCACGCGTTTTTCCTCAATTTTTTTGACGCGTTTTCCACGCGGTTTTTATATTTTTTTACACTTTTTTTGAGGAGTTTTCCCACTCGTTTTTGCCCCCTTTTTTTGACGAGTTTTTTCTCGCATTTTTTGACGCGTTTTTCCACATGTTCTAGACGCGTTTTTTCACCTGTTTTTGACGCGTTTTCCACGTTTTTTTTTACACTTTTCTTCTTGCGTTTTTCCACCCGTTTTTTGACGCGTTTTCCACGCGGTTTTTCTTGCGTATTTTATTTTTTTTTACACGTTTTTTGACGAGTTCTTCCACAAGTTTTTGCCGCCTTTTTTGCCAAGTTTTTTCTCGCATTTTTTCACCTGTTTTTTGATGCGTTTTCCTCGTTTTCTTTGACGCGATTTTTGACACTTTTTTTCTCGCGTTTTTTCTGTCGTTTTTCTGCCGTTTTTCTCAGGTTTTTTGATTTGATTTGATTATGACATGTTTTTCCACGCATTTTTTCACCCGCCTTTGACGCGTTTTTCCTCACGTTTTTTGACGCGTTTTCCACGCGGTTTTTCTTGCGTATTTTGATATTTTTTGACACGTTTTTTAACGAGTTTTTCCACACGTTTTTGCCCGCACTTTTTTTTGACGCGTTTTTCCACATTGTGGATGGGTCAAAATTCTTTTTACCAAATTCTGCTTTCAAAATTCTGCAAGCAATAAAAAAGGTTTGAAAAGCGCGCATCATTTTGACCTGCTCCCCATTAATAATAAGCCAACACCAGTTAACAGCGTCTAGGAAAACAAAAAAACGAAAAACTGTCTCCCGTTAAATTTTTTAAATTCTGTTTGGCAACAGCAATTATAACAAACAAAAGACCGACCAGCTTCTGGGAATAATAATTATATTGGTCCTCAAATTGCAAAAGTACACCCAATTCCAGTCACACTCGTAACTGACCCACAAACAAACAAAAACCCACTAAGCGAAAAATGTGTGCGCGGGTGTGACAACTGACAACGTCTCGTCTTCAATAAGTCACGAGTGACAATTTAAATGCCGAAGCACTCGCCGTAAGCGTAGGCGTATATGCAAATCTGTCATCGACGGATGGATTCAAAGCTCAAACTGACAGCCGCTTGACAAAGTGACATCCTTAATCGATGACCAACTGTACAACACACAAATCAATGAGTCCAATGATTCAGCTGTCTCAGAAGCACCCAATAATTGATGCGGCGGCGACAATGGCCATCTGCAGATACAAGCTATCTTCGAGTCCTGATCTTTCAATTTTCGTTTACCCAATTCGAATTGGAGTCGGGCGACTGAATGTGCTGAATGAAAAGGCCCATCGATGGTGCTCCCATTGATGGGGCAGCGCCTCAAAGTCGCTTCAGTTACCTCCATTACACTAATTCAATGGTGCATGTCTGTCCGCCAGTCCAATGTGTCATTAACCAGAATGACTTGAGGGAACGATTCTAAGCGCTGGGTGCAAGTGATGGCCGTCATCATCATCTTAGAGCGACGTCTCTGCGCAGCAATGCTCCCCAAAATAGAGCGGACATTCATGGGTAGCTGCTGCGCCACAAAATGCCCCTGGCCTCATATTCCACGCCGATGATAGTGCTGCTGAAAATGATGATGATGATATTGCGCGGATGAACTACCTCCGCCAGATGCAGAGATGGGACTTGAGAGGGCTTTTCCCTTATACGGGGAGGCAACTCAATAGATGATCTTTTGATTGATGGCATTTTGATTGGAAGCCACAAAAGCACAACAGCCGCGTTCACAAATGAAGATACTGCGTGTCGTCGGGATAGGAAACAAACAGACAACTGCCCGAAGCAGTTGCGCTCCGTCAAGGTCGCCAGAGTTCGATAGAAATCCTGTGTTCAACCTGCACCTGCACGTATACCTACCACTTGGCCCACCCCCTCTATGTGGGCAACACTCTTGAGAATGACATTCCCAATGGCCCGGGCCCATTATATCGAACGCTATAGATGCCACATAGTACACCAACAATAAAATCGTCTTAATGCCACTTCACTTGACCACTCCAGCTCTCAACTCACCGTCCACTCGGTCACTCCAACTATAGACCGACGCGACGAAGACGGCGGCGGGGCGGCGGTGAAGAGAGTTTGCTTCGTCACACTTTTCAATGGTTCTCCAGGATGATTAGGTCGTTTACAAGTACGAGAAGATTCGCCGAGGAACCTTTTTCCATCGGTCGGCGTCGCTCCAGACGCGGACGGGACCGTTTCTCTTTTTTGTGTTAATAATGTTGTTTTACATCTGACAATGGGTTTGGGTTGCTGTTGTTGTTGTTGTTGCGGGCGCGGGCATTGTTTTCGAATTGAAATTAAGTCATCTTCTTTGGGGCGTCTGACGTTAGTGTCGTTTGAATGGAATTGAAGAACGGCATCTCATACAGCAACGCAACGCGGTATGCGATGGGATCTCAAGTCTTATGACGAGTCTTGAATCTCTGTACGCGGATGATTTGTAGATTGAAAGATAACTCTTTGGGATTGGATTGTCTACCGTGTGTGTGTGTGTGTGTGTCAGTGTGTTGTTGAGGCTGAGCAAGAGTGACGAGAGGGTCGTGCGCGCAATGCCCACGCAATTGAATTGAGGACGATACTGTAGATACGCATTTTGCGGCGGAGTTGGTGTGGGAAAATGTTCGCAGATGTTTCACCGCTAGATCGGGATAAGCGAACAACAATGAAGTTGTACTCATTTATGTTTCTTATTGTTGTCATTGTCATATTTAGCTTGTTGGTTGGGGGCTTTTTTTTGTTTTGTGAATTTTGCGACCGCATGTACGGAAGCTGTGGGAAATTCGAGTGGAATTCGTTGGCACTTATTTTTGAGCCGTAGTTTGTTGTTAAAAATTTATGGGTGGAGATCTTCCATAAAAATATAAAAATAGAGCTACGAGCCGCCCAGAAGAATGATTTCGTCTGGAGTAGCCATTACCTTCATCAGAGAGCGACTGAATGAGAAGCTCTCAACAAAGTGCATTCATCAAGTTAGCAACGAAGTAGTCGAGGTCCCCGAGTTATGTTGATAAATATGTTCCCCGGAAAAAGGTGGCAAAAGACTCTTATGCGAAGACGCTGCAGAACGAAATGCGGACTGCAAGGCTTATCGACCTGTAAAAAATTTAAGACAGACAACGGCCTAAGCAGTCCCAACAATTCTCGAGGTCGAAACAACATTCGGATATGTCCAGGTGCTTTTCGCTGGCTTGAAGACCGGAAAGCAGGCTTTTTAGGGGACACATAGTCACCGAATCACTTTGAATAGCAGATGTAATAAGGAAGCACTTTCAGTAACTGCCAATAGGGTCTTCATGCAGAAAGGGTGAAAGAGCAAGAAGCGAACTTATTTGCGGTCAATAAAGATTCAGTTTCATCGCTCAAAATAGAAGAGGTCTTATAAATCGTACACAAGGCCGCCGGATCTAACGTTTTACCAGCGGAGATGATTCTTTGGTATCGCTCTTGCATCAAATCACTGAACCGAAGCTTAAAAAAAAAAACATTCATCGATCCTAGGTCTTTCAACAACTATAGAGGCAAGTTCCCATTAAAGATAAAAATCTTCGCAATCATCGCTTATATGGATTCCTATCTCACATCCGGTGTGAACGTCCTTAAAAAAATAAGACCTTCAGTCGGGATTAACAAAATTTGCCTCCATTTCAAAAGCCTCAAAATTAGAGAAAATTCTTCAATTTGTTATAGGAGACGACGCTGTCCCAAATTGCAAAAATAAATGCAGCTCCGTTGGCGCTCAATGGCCAATTTTGTATAATGTAGCAACAAAGAGTCTTTCGACTTGGGTAAACGATTTTATTTGATACTAGCTGTACCCGCCCGTCTTCGCCCGTGCAAAATGTGGTTTCAGAACAATTGATGGAAACAATTTTTTTATAAATTTGCTGTCTTGTAGGGGACACAATTTTTTTTTTAATAATCGCTCAAAGAAAAATCATCGATAGACATTGCAGAGGTGCGGTCTGCAATAATGAGGGACTTGAGCCCGTATTAAAAAACATCCCAAAGACTGAGTCCACTCTGCCTTCATGGCATTGCACCTGGTCTTTGGACTAATCAGCAACAATTTAATATTCTTTGGACAATGAAAATGAAAGAAAATAATTTTTATAATGGGTATTTAACTCACTTTTTTATTAATGTAACGCTTCTTTGTACACTATATTAGAAGCTTTGTTTCTATCGGCTGAGATAGTGATATTTCCTGCATTATTTACCCTGGAGCACGCTACATAATTATCTATACTTGCCCGCGAATTCAACTCCCGCTTTTCTTGAAGTTTGACCCTGTGACTTATTGATTGTCATGGCAGAACAAACATTAATAGGAAATTGAATCCGTTTAAACTGAAATGGATAATTGCTGGGAATTATTTGTATTCTTGGTATGAACACTGTATCTCCTTTACCAGACCCAGTTAAAATTAACGCCTTAATAACGTTTTTCTGCAACGAAGTCACTCTCAATCTGGTTCCATTACAAAGCTTGGGGGATTCAAATTGCGAAGCAACATAATGGAAACTCCAACTTTTAATTCAATTTTATGAGTAAAATATCCATTGGCTGTAATGCTATTTAAAAACTTCACCGGTTAATTTACTGCCTCATCTTAATAGCAAATAACATTCATAAATAGTACGACGTGTATCACCAGGAATATTCCCTAATATAAATCTCCTAATGTAATAATACCACGATCTGGTATCACTGGTACCTATACCTATTTGACATTTCTTTCTAGATAATTTTATTTTGTACAGGACAAACAAACCTTTCCTACATATTTGCCATTTCTTTTGTTTTTTTTTTTCTTAGTAAACCACACAGCATACTGCCTCCGTCTGCCTCCCTCTTGTTCACAGGAGTAAAATAGGGTTAAAAGAGATGTCAAAATATTGCGCGTATGTTTGATTTGAGAATGAAGTGCATATCTACTCACTCGGGTGAAAATCGTAGAAATGTTTCAAATTTTGCCTTTTTATTTAAAAACCTTTTAAGTTATCGAGTTATTGGATATCCTAAGTTGTACCTGCAGATGTCCTCTATAAGGTGGTATTTACTATACTCAAATGCTCCCAGTATTTTCGAACGGAAAGTGTGACAAAGAAAAAAGCAAACCGAAACGAAAAAATAAATTACGCTTGTCCAATTTTTTCCGGAATTTATAGAGATATAGGGTTGAAACAAAGTACAGATTGTGGGCCTATGTATCCTTTATAGGCCTGTGAAAAATGCACCAGAATATATTGAACGGTGTCTTAGATTTTTGCATTAAAAGACAATGCTGTCAAATTCAATCTTAGTCGAACAGAACTACACCAATTTTATTTATATGACACAACCAGGCTTTGCAGAAACGTTTATCCATTTTTTTTTACCATACATATTTTTTTAACCTTTCTTATTTCTTAAATCAATCTACTATGTTACTATCTGTAGATGCTAATAAAATAATAATACTAATAATACTATCTGTAGCTTTGTATTACTTACCCTAATAAAACAAATAAACGAAAATAAGAAAAAAACATCTTTTTGTTACTGGTGTACCCGCCTTTTGGCGGTCTACCTATTTTCTTAAGTGCAACTGATACCATTGGCCAGATTTTATTTTCGACTTTATTTTCGTGGTCTAGGCATTGAAATCACTTAAGCATAATTTATTCATAAAAATCGAACGCTATGTTCCCGGATGGTTCAACCGAAACTAAAAGACGCAACTTTACAAAGTGAAAGAGATGACTACATCTACATCGTGTCGGTGTTTAAGGTATAGCGCATCTTTTTATTTTCAAACTAGATAAAGGTAATAGCCTTTTTTAATTTTTTAATCTTATATACACAGATGGTCAAAAAAATAGGTGTGCAGTGCTTTGTTACTAGTTGATGTGTCCTTGTTGCTAAATAACAGTTGTTTTGCTAACACGACATGCAACAATATACATTTTTTATTAAGAAATGCTTAGTTCCGTAAGTATGACGCCAAGCTCATTGCATTTGCTAAGTGTACTGTTAAGTATTTTATTAATTTTCGTTGCAATACAATTTTGTACGTTTTAAGAGTTGGATATAAAAATAGGTGTGCTTAAATAAATTGTTTAAATTTAGCGATTTGTTGCAAAAGTGTTATTAAAAAGTGATTATCTTTAAAGGTTAGTTTGTTTTTTATTTATTTTATCCACTGCTCTGCGGAAGAAAGGCTAGTAGTTAATGGGTGACGGTAAAACCTATAAATTTATAGCAGATGCCCTTGGAAGGTCACAGAACTTCGTAACCAATGCTCTTAAGCCAACATTAGAAACAGGCCGAAAAAGGCACAGCAACTACTGACCGCCGCATTTTACTTTTAGCGAAATCAAATTCGTCATGCTTCCATTTTCCGAGGAAAACATGCTCCTCGATGGCATTTCCAACAGGACAACGATCCAAAACATACAGCGGGTATTGTGAAAGATTGGTTTCTGGATCAAAACATCTCTGTAGCTTCATGGCCAAGTCAATCTCCAGATCCCAATCCCATTGAGAACTTGTGGGATGAACTGAAAAGAAAATTGAGGTCAATTCTTCACTAATGGGAATCAACTGTGGGAAGCAGTGCAATAGGAATGGGATTCCATTCCGCCCGAAACGTGCCAGAAATTGGTAGGTTCAATGCCACCTCGACTCCAAAAAGTTTTGGAAAATAATGGAGAATACTCAGGTTATTAGAATAAGTTAAAAAAACAACAAAACAAATATTAATAAAATCTATAATTAATGATTTTTTAGGAACACGCCTATTTTTTTGTCCAAGCCGAAAACAGAGCTCCAAAAGTTTTTGTAATTTTTTTTGTTAAATTATTCGAAAAAAGAACAGATTATTACACGGAAAGAAAATTATTTTCTACATAAAGATATTTCGTTTCTTGAATCGAGGAAATTAAAAAATTAGCAAATTCTTCTTTGTTCGAATTTAATTTAATAGTATTTAAACACTAATTCTTGGATCTAGAAAATCATTCTTATTGGTAAAAAAATATCATTTTACCAAAACGATCAAATATTTCTTGATTTAAGAAACGACTTTTATATAGAAAACTAAATAAATATATTCTGAAGTCAAGAAGGAATTATTTGATAGTAAAAAGTCTGTCCTTTATTTACAACGTATACAGATTTTCTAATTCCAAGAAAATAATTGCAGCAATTTAGAAAAATTATTAAAACTATTCCAGCATATAAATTATGACTTTATGCTAAAATAAAATAATAAATAATTGGCGCAACAGGTCCGTATGGACCCAAGCCTAGTTCTCACAACCATTCGTCTTGTGTGAGTTTTTTATTTTTGGGACGAATGGAAGGGATCTACAATTTTATGCCGAGTCCAAACGGCCAATTGAGAAGCTCTTTCATGACAGTTATACTCTCGGATGTTTGTCAGACGTTCGCGAGAGGTGGCGCAGCGAAAAAAACCTTAAGTTGAAATTTGGGTTTTTCTCGGGATTCGAACCTGGGACCCCTCGCTTAGTAGTCCAACACACTAACCACTAAGCCACTGCGCTACCATACCATAAATTCGTACCATAATTTAGATCGAATTTATGGTCTTTTATTTATTATATATTTTTTTCCAAAGAAAGAAGAGCGAAAGTGGATGAGTTGTTTGTTTCGATAGACTGTTGCTGCCGTTCAACTTATTTCTTTATCTACTGCATATAAGAAACAAATTCTTATATTAAGAAAATAGGGCCGAATATAAGAAACATCTTATATAGAAACTTGACCAATTTTGTATGTTTTCGGTTGTTACCCATCAAGCAGAAACCAGACACGGACACAGCCATCCGATTTCAAAGTGTAATGACCTTGGAAATGTTTACTTTATTCACATTTCTTACTTATAAGAAACAATTTCTTATATCGAGAGAAATGCATGGAGAATAAAAGAAAAGAATTTCTACTTTTAATTTTCGGCACCAAAATATTTTGCAGTGTGCGTAGAGTGAGACATATGTGTTCGGTTGTACACCACCAAGCAGAAACCAGACATATCCACAGACATTTGATATCAAGGTATAATGGCCTTGGAAATGTTTACTTCATTGATGTTTACTAGAAAACAAATCTTGTGTGCAGGAACTACGGTACAATACAAGACGACAATTTACCGTTAGTACACACATAAAGTGTGCGTGTTTTATTTTCTGCATCCAAGAAAATACAGTTGCAGAGGTTGGTACAAAATACAGTGGATAGCAAAAGTGGAAACACATTACAGAAATATTTGAATTTGGCTATTTACGTTCGCTTTATGTATATCATTTCACATTACTAATGAAAATTTGGTGTTTAGCTTCAATTTTAGAAACGCACAATACCGATATTTCACATATGAAATGAGCTACTTCATGTTTAAAGGCAGCCTTAGCTACTAATAGTGGTCAGTATTTATATCCGTCACCATTTGCATATATTTTGGCACTATAATCTTCGTAATTATAGGCAATGTGTATGTTTTTACCTAATTTACCGCCAATTTCGTACTCCAAAAATTTGCCCTTTGCAGAGTGAAATCTTAAATGTATTCTTTTACCAAGTTTCCGAAATGCTTAAAAATGCTAAGACTGCTTAAAAATTAATGGCATATAAAAGGGTCCTGTTTCAAATCGTAGATTTTTTACACTGCAACAACATTTTAGAAAAAGTTTATTGATGCAACAGCAAAGTGCTTGGGGTAAATTTTCGTATTTAAGAATTTCCTTCTTAAATAAAGAGTAATTCTTCTGAAGTTCAAGTTTCAAGTTTCATTCTGCATAAACCAACTCTTGGATCAAGAAAAATTCTGCATGATCATAGGTCAGTTTTTTTTGACCAGCTGTGTATGCATATTTCTTATATTTACTACATTTCCCAGTAAAAATAATGCAATGTAATTTCCATAGTTAATTTTTTTCTAATAAATCCACACAACAATTTATTTGTTGAACCAACAAATTCAAATTATGAAACTGAGATAATAATTCTATATAACCAGCAATATTCTTATAGATTCAACATAAGACTGTTGCTTTTGTAGTGACAGATTATTTCTGTAATATCAACAATATTTGCTCTTGATTTAACAAACTGACAAACAATTTTGATGGTATTAACAACTTTTTTTTTTGTTAATTTACCACAAAGTAAAGGTCAAGTTGATAAATTTCTTCACAAAATCTACAGCATTTTGGCATATTTTAGCAAAAAATTGTCTAACATATAAATAAACAATTTTTGTTTCCATAACATTTTTTTTTGTTATCACAACACAAGTTTTAAGACAAAATAAAACTTATCAACCGACCAAATATTCACACTACGGCAGATCCTGGAAAAAACCGAAGAAGTCCAAGTCGATACCCACCACCTGTTTATCGATTTTAAGGCCGCATGTAACAGCATTTTTAGAGACGAGCAGTACAGAGCCATGTCTAATTTTGACATCCTTGTCAAACTTGTCAGATTGTGCAGAATGACGATGGAGAACGCTCGCTGCTCCATAAAGGTCGGAAACAATATTACCGACACCTTTGGTGTCAAAAAAGGATTTAGACAAGGTGACGCGCTGTCATGTGACTTTTTCAATATAATTCTTGAGAAGATTGTGCGAAACTCGCAAGCCAACACCAGAGGCACAATTTTCCAGAAATCTGTGCAACTACTTGCATACGCTGACGACATCGACTTCATTTGCAGAACACAGCGAACTGTCACTGGTGCGTTTGCAAGTAGCCAAGGGCGGATCGTCACGCGTCCCTGTGCCCCCCCCAGAGAGCACTGCATTATTACTGCTTGCTCATTCCATTATCAAAACAACACAGACACTTCGCCTATGTGCGAAAATAAAAGTCACTTTTCTAACAAACGATGGAAATCAAGACGAAAAATTACCCAAATCTATGTCTGCATATGCTAGAACCTAAAAATATATGTGAATCTTGGGGCGCGTGCATGAAATTTCTAGCCTTAAGCGCAAAGTCGTATAGACCACATTTTTAATCGTACAATTTTTGTGTTTCCGACGGCCGTAAAAAAAAGAGTTACAAATTTGGCAACAGATGAAAGAAAATATTCCTAAGTCACCAGCAGAAGCTTATAAAAAAGCAACAGCTCTGCCAAACATAAGAACCCTTTGTCAATTATTGTGCACATTTCCTGTGACAACCAGCTCTGCCGAACGACCTTTCCCCACCTTACGCCGGATAAAGACATATCTTCGCAGCAATATGAGAGAAGATCGCCTGAATGGACTAGCCCTAATGCATATCCATCAAGACAATGCTTCAAAGATGAACCCTGAAGAAGTACTAGATATCTTCAGCAGAAAACATAAAAGAAAACTGTCATTATTAATCATATAATTTTTCATTATTACTCCTTTATAAAAAGTATTTTTTATTCTTTGTTATTCTTCAATGTCATTGATAAAGAATGAATCCAAAAAAATAAATTGCAATGCAATACTATGGGGTACACTCTTCACCTATCTGGCCTTTGTGCCCCTCCCAGAAATAAATCCTGGATCCGCCCTTGCAAGTATCAGTACAGACGCGGCAAAAATGGGTTTAGTGGTGAATGAGGGCAAAACAAACTATATGCTGTCAACAAGAAGGGACACACAACATCAACGAATCGGAAAGAACGTCACCATAGACAGCTTTAACTTCGAGGTAGTTCGGGACTTTGTCTACCTCGGCTCCGCTATTAACTCTGAAAATGACATGACCTCAGAAATCAAGCGAAGAATCACACTTGCCAACCGCTGTTACTTTGGCCTTAGAAGGCAATTGATTAGTAAGGCCTTGTCGAGAAATATTTAGGAGACTCTATATAAGACCCTCATCATTCCAGTCCTGTTTTATGGTGCAGAAGCATGGACCCTATCAAAGTCGGATTAAGAGCTCCTTGGTCGTTTCGAACGCAAAATTCTTCGTGTGATTTTTGGTCCGGTTTGCATTGACGGGCTCTGGAGGAGGAGATTTAACAACGAACTCTACGAGCCGTACAGCGACATCGACCTAGTCGGAAAAGTACGTATCAGTCGTCTAAGATGGCTGGGACATGTAGACCGAATGGACACCAACGCTCCGGCCCGAGGAGTCTTCGATTCCAACCCGAAGGGACAACGCAGTAGAGGAAGACCTCGCCTTAGGTGGCGCGCGCAAGTGGAAGGGGGCCTCAACCAAATTGGAGGCATAGCCAAAGATTGCGCTAACTGGAGAAGTGTATTGGTTGAGGCTCAGGTCCACCCCGGACTGTAGCGCCACCTTAGTAAGTATAAGTAAAACTTATTAAAATGTTGTCAATTTGATAGAAGCATTTTGTTGGACGTATATTGACAAAAAAAAATTGTTGAATCAGGCCTCTTTTTACCAGGGTTTTATTTTCAGTATGGTGCACTGATGTCTGACGTTAGTGCACCGAGGCCGGTATTCACAGCTCAATGGTTTGGTAGGAGGCTGTCAGAAACAAATGCTGCTTCAAGTATTGGAACAAAGTACAGGGAATCACCTGCCTGGGTATAAAGGGCTCACAAGAACCAGGTCTGCTAATAAATGCCAATCATTCAACCCACCAAGCTCTTTACGAATTATGCTGGCATCAAATTAGGTTCACAGACGAAGAGAGATCCTAGTTTGAAAGTTGACACTGATGATGCGAAACCAAGGCATGTCGTTGACAAGAAATTTAAAGTCTTCCTAACAGACAAGATTGGATAGGCGCCGGTACCTATATCATCAGAGGTATGCCTTCGTCTTTGCAGGTGGCTCAAGGACAGAGAACTCAAAGGACGCAAGAGTTTTGTTAAAAGAACTCACCGACATCCAAATTACGATGAGTAAGAGACTCTGTGCAACATCTCTCATATCACTGTCCACGGTGTAAGCTCCTAGAAATGCCGATCGTTGGTATACGGTTCTAAAATACTTACTCACTTAGGTGGGGTATTTCCGGCATCCAGTCCAAAGCCTCTCCAATTAGCTCGGTCCTAAGCTTACTCTACTTGCGAAGGCGGTTAAGGTGCCCCTATACTTATACGCGCCAACTTGGACGAGGACAACCTCTCCTACGTTGTCCCTCCGGGTTGGACTCGAAGTCTCTACGGGCAGGAGGATTTTTGTGTTCATTCGCTCTACACGACCTAACCTGCTAAGATAGCTAATGTGCAATTATTCGACCAGCTTGATGTCACTTTACAGCCCGTATAGTTTGCCGTTGAACTTCCTCCTCCAAAGCCCGCCTACGCAAACGGACCGAGTGTTTTAAGATCAAGTTTTATCTCAAGAAGACCGAGAATATCTAGCCTAAGCTTCAGTGTCATAAAGCACTTATACAGAAATATAGAGCTATTCGAGGTAGAGCTCTACTACTGAAACCATAAAGAAACTGCGATTGGCAAGTGTTACTCTCCGTTTAGCCGAACCGTTTATTGTCAGAATTCGATGCCAATCCCCGTCTGATTTAAAAGGACTCACTACCAGAATGGAATGGTTGGTCCCAAGCCCTACCATTTGCAATGATGGTTTCCACAATGTACCTCCAGAGCTTCTGAGTGTCAAAAAAAAAAACAAAAAAGCCGTCGAACACAGGCCTGATGGTGCTGTCCTTCGAGCGAAAAGGGACTTTCCAGCGAATCCGTAGTGATTCTCTTTTCTGAATGCACGCTGTGGCGTTGCATGCCTCTCCACTCTACAGAGTTCCACCAACAAACACTGTCATCCACCGCAGAAACATATACCCTACCCAGGGTACTTGCAGCACAACCCTGATCGTTCCATTTCGCAAACAGTCCCACGGTTGTCGACTCCACAAAGAAAACAATAACCGATAAATCATAAACGAAAAAGAAGAGCTCTTCAGCCGTCAGACTACACACACAAACTTGAACCCCTCCACCGAATATAGATGGAGGCGTGTCAGAACCATAAGAAATCAAAAGACTCAACCAACACCACAACAAATCATTAAATTCGGCTGCTTTATTGTGCCGAGATATCATTTCGATTCTTGTTTCGATGAAGTGGCGCAATGGACACAATCGGTGGTTCATCTATCGCTCAGCCGCGGAGGATATCAACCAGGACCGATAGAAACCGAAAAAGGACACACAAAGGTGCATAGCAGAGATGAAAAATTACCACAAACAGACAAACGGAACGGAAACTTGCAGTCACCCTCACCATGATGATGACGACTACTCCCCCTCCCCCATAGCACATCTCTTCATCATCGTTATCGCCGTCGTCGTTGTGTCCGACAATCGACTACGATTTGTTTCTACAAATGACCCAGCGAGACATAAAAGATGCCGCCACTGGCGCCAAAAGGATAAATCATATAATTTATTTTTATACGTTCGTTCAACCGCACAACACCCAGTGAAAAGGGATCAGCGGCCGATCTGGCCTGTGTGGACTCATTCCGAGGACTCGCAGCCTCATTCACAAAAGAGTTGAACTTTGCACAATTCACCCTGCAACCAGGCGGTTTTCTAACCAAAACCTCTGATGAAGGTCACCTCTCGATGGATTCGTGTCCAACATCAACATGCGATCGCCATTTGGCCAAAACAAATCTCAAAATTGAATTCAAATCTCCCTCTCACTTTGCGTTTGTGTGAGTATTTTAATTTGATCCATTCACGCTATATTTACATTCGACAGCGAAACACAAGAAAGAAAAAAAAACAATTCAATCCGCTCTGGCGTTAATCGTGACTCTTATCCACTTGTTTGGTTAGATGGACATCTCGAGCCAAAATACACATGACCAAGTGCAAAAAAAAACCGTGGACATTGAAGCTGACCTTCGCACCGACAAAATTTAAACCTCATTCTCATCTCGGGGTGTGATGATTTGGCAAAAACAAAACAAAAATAATAAAACTGTTTAGATGCTGCAGCGATAATTGCGGCTTCTTGGAGGTTTTAATCAAATTTCGACAAACTGCTCACATAATGGGAACGAAATGGACTCATCTCGCAGATGGAAGTTCCCACACAAAGCACACAACATCCTACTGACGGTTATGAGATCTGAAGAGGCTGATAAAAGTCCGGGTATTCATCAGGAGAGCGGGGCGCTGTATTATCGCCTAATTGATATTTGTGCGGTGATGAGAAAAATCCACTTGTTCGCGTGCAGCAGGAAGTGAATGATTGTCGTAAACAGTGGAATACGAACTTGTGACGATACCTAGGCATATTGGTAAGGATGAGTCAAAAGTGTGAGCGAACTCAGATGGCAGTCTAAGAACTAGATTGAATCAACTATGTTAGGGTGGAGGTCTGGCAAAATGGGTATTCCCTCGTCGCCCGAACCTTGGTTAAGTGACTTGAGTTTGCTTTTGAAAAAAATTTGAGAACTTCTTGCATTTGTAACCGCAACACCACAGGGCACTACGCGCGCCAGTTTAAATTAGCCCCTCAATTTGAATACCTACATCTGCTATCGCTATCGATATAAAGAGAAACCAAATTTAGCGTATTTAACTTTTAACGAGTGTCAAGCAATTGCTCGGAGTAGAAGGGAGCAGCTAGGCAGGTACTTCGTTAACAACTTAGAGGAGGTTGGTTCCTCAAACAATGTTGGAACAATAATTAAATTCTGTAGCGAAATTGACTGTTTGGGCGATTTGGTTTAGGTTTTTTTTAACGGTAATGGTTCCCTAGGGATGGTGATGGGGCCGTTTTGGTGCCTGGTCTTTTGTCACTACCCCGGCTCAACCTCACCCAACCTAACTTTTAACTTAGAAGTGAGTATGAGTATGAGTATATTCAGCATTGATCTACAACGAACTGTCATTTTGTTGTCCTGTCGTCAGTGTTGTTATTAATATTGTTTGAGAATCGTGTATTTTCTCGGTTCAAAATCGTATCTGTCGTATTTTCTAATTTTACGAGTACAAAAAACTCGTTTAAGAGCGTAGAGGTCATTAGGTTTGTTTGATGTGGCAGCACTTGTACACACTGAGAAGTGTCAGCTAATTTTCACGCCTGTCAAAAACCCTGCACAAACCTGAAAATTAGGCTTTTATATCGAACGCAAAACGTTGCCAGTTTTTGACATTGACAAATATTTATCTTCTGGTAACACTTTTTTTCCGATTATTGTTAAAAATGGGTGAACTCAATTCCAAATTTGACTTTGCCATATTGCAATTAGTTGGTAAAAGCGTTCGGAAGATAGATGATGAGTTTGAAAATGAATAACAGCAAGCGAAATGACAGCAAACTCAGCACTGAATTCTTGCCCCGACAAATTAACTGGGGTCAGTTCAGGGCACAACTGGGTTGCCCTAGAAGTCATGTAAATCGCAGGTTTTCAGTAACAGGGCGAGTTCAGTGCTATGTCGAACGTATTAGGGTCAACCCAGTGCGCACTAGTGTGCACTAGAGCTCACGTCACACAAACCTATTTTGTACTTAATTTGAGTGTTTTTTTTACAATGCTCGAGAAGCCGAACAGTTGTTGTTCAGCCCGGGTGTAAATCAGGTTTAAGTTAATTTTACACCCAAACATTGAATCCTAGTTTTTAAAACCTGAAAATTTAAATCATGCATTAAGCCCGCTGCATTAAATATGGATTTAAATGCGGACTTAAGACAGTTTAAACCGATTGTAAGCCGTCTTAAGCCTACGTAATGCCAAATTTTACAATGCATTTGTTTTTTGTTGTGTGTCACTTGGAAATTTATTTCATTTGTTTTGAGCCCAGTTATATTTTAAGGTTATGCCGAAATGTTTGTCGATTTATGTCCAAAATGACTCTTTTTTTCAGGCGGAAACATTTCCGCAAATTACCACATCGTTATAGTCGACACATACCCGATTGTGCATTTGATATATTCAACTACAAGCTGTTGTTTCATCAGTTCTTCGACAAGACATCAACATGAATTACGTCCATCTCACGAATGAAGTCTTTTTTCCCCCCTTTTCTACTTTTCTACTCTTCTTATTTCTTGCGCCCTGCAATCGAACAGATGTCAACTTGAGTTTTAACCCGAGTTAAAGTACTTAAACTGGTCTCCGAGTACAGGTTTTTTTTAATTCAGTCGGGTTAAAAAAAACTGGTTTCGGTTCGGTTTTAACGACTGAATATGGACTTGGATTTAATTATTGGGTTAAGCTCACATAAATCCGGGTGTAAACTTTAACCCGGATTGAATAATATGGCCGTAAAAGTAGCCATTGCCAATTAAACATAACGCAGCTGAAGCATAGGAAGTATGGCTACTGCTATCTAGCCTATCACGCACAAAAAAAAAAACAAAAAAGGGTATGCTCGGAAATCGATGCCGGCTAATTGCAAAGGGATGTGTTGGTAAGCTGAAGTCATATTAAATGCAGTTCTAAATTTGTGTGGATTATTTTTCTGGAATTGTATTTTATCGAGTCGTGTTTCGGTTTACCCATCGTGTTTAATGTTTGTATAATATCGGAAAAAAATCGTAAAAATATTTACGAAATCGTAGTAATTGGGGCGAAAAAACCAAAAATCGGAGCGTCGTATCAACCTTCCAAAGTCGTAACATTTACGATAAACGAGATCATATAACAACGCTGCCTGTCGTATCCCTCAATAACTTATGTAGGGCGAATGAGAGACGCACTGAGCGACGGGCGAGAAATAGCAACTCGTTCGTATTACACTGAGAAAAATAATTTAAAAGTTTCAGGTAAATAACTACTTATACATTATGCCGAATTCACAACGTCGCGTTGAACGCGACCAACAATTTTGTAAAACGAAATGCTGCTTTGGAGCGAATGCGCGTTGAGAGAGTATGACAGATTAAAAGTTCGGTTTTGTTTTAACTTATGTACACAAATAGAGAGCAGAATTCAAACATCAAATCTGTCTCTCTGTTTTTGTAGATGTAATTTTGTGCAAGAATTAAAAAAGGGTTCTTCAAAAGGCGTTTTTCTTTTTTAGTTCAGAGCTGAGCTCTGAACCGAGCTCGAGCATTATGAGCGCTCTCTGAACCGAGCGTACTCGTTCTGATGTAATTATGAAACACACTTGAGCACATAGCTGTCATTTGTAATAAAGTATATGTACAAATTGAATATTTATTAATTGTTGTTTATTAGATTGGTTAACCTTCAGTTCCAGAGCAACAAGGTTCGTCCGCCATTTCAATTATTTTGTTTATCCTGTTTTTTTTCTGTCAAATGTGCCTGTAAGTGTGTAACCAGCTTTATACTCAGCCTGCTCAGTCAATTTATTCTGAGCTCATAGAGAGCGCTGTGATTATGCTCTGAGAGAAAAAAGAAACAAAAATTCTGATCTCTGATGTATCTGAGCTAAAAAAGAAACACGAACTTTTTGTATAACAGTTCAGGTTGTGCTCTGAACTAAAAAATAAAAACACCTAAAATAGATAAAAAATCATATATAACAGTATAATAATACAAAGAACAACAACAAGACCAATGATTAATTTTTTTTACAAGAAAATCCAAAAAAATAAGTATTAGCTCCACCAAAAAAGGTATTCGTTATTTCCACACACTAAATTAATTAATTTGCATAAAAAAATCATCATAATGCTTTTTAAAACATGTGTGTGATAAACATTAGTGGTTCCGTCCTACCCGAACTATCAACGACACATTCTATGACCTCAAATCGAACAATTCAAAATTCTAAAGTTGTCAACCGCGCGTGAGAGTAGAGAGTAGCTATACTCAGGCTTCGCGTTGAACTTTACGATATTTACGATCTAAAGTCGATCTGAATCGCCTGAAGTTGTATTTTGTGTGGCAGCATATGAACGCTTTGTTTCTACATAATCTGTCAACGCACGCGGGCGTCAACGCGACATTGTGAATTCGTCATTATGCTTTTGAAACAATATATCAAAAGATTATTTTACTCAAATCTTTATTTGGCTATACAAATTTTCAACTGAAGGAAATAAATAATAAATTGAAAAAATATAAAATTATTCCATTAAATTAATATTCAAAATCTTTAACTCATATAAAAACATTAAAAATAATTTACCTACTACTTGATAAGAATAAATTTAATTGTTGGGGTAATTTCAACACATGTGGTTTTTTCAATTTATTTTTGATAGCAAAGACTTAACGTATTAAGATCCGATTTAATTGTTAACGTTTTAATTTTATTTTTTATTGTTCACGCCGTCACACGTACAAGTTCCAGCACGAAAAAGAGACCGATACGAGCCAATGTATCAGTTTATATAAGGAGGAGTCAAAGTGACGTTTCCTTGTCATAACTATCGCCCTCTAGGCAGGGCTCGACCAACCATATGTGCAAGATGTGCAAATGCACAGGGCGCCAAGTTCTGGGGGCGCATTGCTAGGAAATGAAAATTAATTTTATCGAATAATTTTGCACATATGGAATCGATGGGAATTCTCATCTACGAAAGATGGTAACAAATTTCTCTTACAGCTACAAAGAGAACAAGAAGCTTTGTATTGTATTTTGTATATGAAAATATAGTATTTTCTTCCATTTTAACTGTCTTTTTATAGTAAGAGATAGATATTGTATTAAAAAAAGTGAGTATGCTCCTGAGGCATACTGCCTATAAACGGCTGCCCAGATTTGGTTCAAACTTCAGTTTTGGATTTTGTGAGCGCGGTAACCTCAATATTATGTCGTTTTCCATTGGGACCACCAAAAATCTTTTTCAGATCTCAGATTTTATGCGGCTCATAGAACATGCAACGAAATTGATCTGCTTTTGTGAATGGATTAGTGCGTTATTTGACAACAATAACAGCTGCTCAAATTGCATCATTTGTTTTTGGTAAAATTAACAATGGAAATCGGCTTGAAAAATGTTTCCTCTGTTGTAGATATAAATGGAGTAGTTTTTTGAGTAATAATTCCTCAAAAACTATGTCCATTGCTGTTTATATAAATATTTCTTTATTTTGGTTTTCACAGAACTTTTAAACAAACTTCTTTAAATGACGTAAAACGGCTGTGCTGTATTTGTGGTAGTATGTGTAAATCTGAAAAAATATCGAGATTTGCAAAAGGTGATCCGAATCAAAAAAAGATCGATTTTTTTTCCCAATGGAACGCCAAAAGTGATTTAGATCAAAAAAAAGATTTATTTTTCGTCCCAATGGAAAACGACATTAATGGTAGTTCCCATATAAAATGTTCATTCATTCATTTTGATTTGTTCGAAAACGGCTCCTACGATCGTAACCCAAATTAATATTTGGGCTTAAATAGATGAGGCTAACATGGCTGCATACTCAGTTTTTTGCTAACAAAATCGAATAATTGTACTTTTGAAATATGGATCCAAGGACATATCTCGAAAACGGTCCATACGATTTTAACAGAAAGTCTTTCCTAATGTATTATTGTCATTTACCAACTAATAGCCAGCTCAGATTTTTTTCTATACCATCGTACAATGAATTTTTGAAAAAAAAAAAGTTTTCTTAAAAATTTGGTTTTCTTTAATTTTTATCTGAAAACGGCATCAACTTTTTAGACCAAAATGCATACTTAGAGAAAAATTGATGTTTTCAAAATTATTGGCTCCGTTATTTTCAATTCAAATCACCGAAACCGCTCATATCACGAAAACTCTATTTTTGATTTGATTTGATTTGATCTTCCAAAAGCTTGTACAACCCAAACAATATCTTATACACAGTTTTGAGCGAAATAGTTAAGCAATAGTATTTTCCAAACTAAACATTGCAATATTTGTTATTCTTATGTCGGCATATTTTGACCGAAATTCATATTAAACATAATACAAGTTTTCTAACTAAGATCCCGAACTTAGTTTTTCTCAAAAAAAATCGAATAAATCATTTTTTTTTAATTAGTTCTCAAAAATGACTACCCAAATCCCGACTTGTGTTTACATATCACGGTATTTTTTTTGTAGTAATCTCAATGCTCCACTTCCAATAGAAATGCAATAACAACTACGCAAAACTTCTTTTTGGCACTCCACTTCTTCTTTTTTTCAACCATATTGAATATGCACCTCAAAATTATTCCAACCATGAAGTGTACACAATCAGAAACTCCCACTTCATTTGCACCCCCACACACGTGCATCGGGATGTTTTGGTTATAACTGCTAATGCAAAATCAAAAACAAATCCCTGAATTCATACGTATAGATATCGGTCTATCACGATTTACGACCCCAACTTCCAATCAAAGACTCTTTACCAATCCAGTCAAAAATAAAAACTTGCCCTAACAGATCAAAAACAGAAACTCCTACAACTCTTGTCCTCGTACTCAAAAGTCTTGCAAAGTGCAAGAGCATATAAAATAGTACTGTAGGCTCTTATGACTCTCTAATTAGAATCTAGAACATGCGAAAATTGCCTGTTACTGACAGCTTAAACAAAGTAAGAACTTGCATTGTTATTTGATATATCAGATGAACAACCCAAAATTTAGAATTATTTAATACTATTCCTTTTCCCATATTTTATGAACCGTTTCGTCTGGTTTCGCCTCTTAGATTTGTACCTACCTAATAAAATAAAAAAAAAAACAACTAACCAAACTTTTGATGAACGACACAGTTTCGTTCGACGTGTACTTTATTTCAATTCTACTTGACTTACTCACAAAACCCAAGCCTTGGATTACAGCGAGCTGAAGGTAACCTATACGGCTGTACCTAACCTATTGATGGACAAACATTTTGTTAGCAAATTTAAATCAGCTTGTGGGGTCGTTGCACCAGCACTTTTTGTCTTTCTTACATAAAATTCGTTTTTTTTTTTTAAAAAAAAAGGTCTTATTTTTTCGGGTTAGGCAAAACTTTAATCCGGATTGGCATCACTGAATCCCAATTGATCCGACTTTTGCATCTGTTTCTCTCTCACTCTCGCTCTCATAAGAAAAGTATTTGACAGATCTGTCTGAAAATTTGAATAATGTTCTCTTAAAAGTTGCGCCATGACAAACAAAATATTGGATTGGATGTGCGCAGTGATGCCAACTATGGCATCAATCTGATGCTGGAAGCGTTGATAAATTATTTTGAAAAAAAACGGGCATCATCTTTTGTGAATTGTTTTTCTAAATCTGTTACATACTTTGATTAAAGTCACATCCACAGCCATACCATGCTGCCTTTTAGGCATTATTTCATTAGCTTTAAGCTTTGGTTTTTTTTTTTTTTTTCAAAAAATCGTCTTTTTTTTATTTCAAATATATTTTTAGTTTAATTTCAAATTAATTTTAATACAGACTTTTTATTTTTTTGAAGAATGTGTTTCCACCTTCATCTGCTCATTTTCCGAACATTCATTCTTTAAAAATAATTCCAGCTTCCACTTCCAGTAAGTGGATATTGAAATAGGTAACAAATTTGTTCAATAAATAAAAATTTATCTTTTTTATATTTTTGTTAAATTTTTGATTTATTGTACCACTAAAAATATTTTAGGCATTATTTTATTGAAAAGGGCATCTTTTTTTCAAGTTAGGCATTTTTTCGTCAAAAGTGGTTGGCAACGCTGGCTCGCATCACTAATTTTCTTTAACAACTGTGCGTCACACAAAAATCAAAACACTTTGCTAACAAATTTAAATCACTTCCATTCAAAAATATGTAATTTTTATCATAATTTTTTTGAAAAGGCATAATTTTTTACTTCTTAGGCATAAAAACTTCGAACCGGATTGGCATCGCTGGATGTGCGGTAATGGCTTTGCTCCCAGAGTTTCTATTCGCAGCAAAATTGTTCCCACCGCTGTTCTGATTACCACTCCCTTCAAATGTCTAATCACGCAACAAAGTTCGAATACAAGTCGCAACTATTGATTTATTCTATTTATTACCGGAAGCCATATGTCATACGCACGGAACACACACCCAAAGAGATCCATCAGAATATAGAAGCTGCCCAATTCAACTATAAGTTGACAGCCATAATCAAAGGTTCACAATGCCGCCATATGACTTCTGATCGTTTGGCCAAGTTACTCCAAGAAGCCTTCCAGGTACACAATGCCATCACGCGACATCCCGCTGTGTAAATTTAGACGCGTATTGGGATTTCAAAAATATCTACGACTAGGCGCCCGTTCTGCGGTTTTCTTTCGAATTTAAATTTTCAAAATCTATTGCCCGCCCTACGGATGGTTGCTGTTGTTGATGCCAAGACTTGTAGATTAATTAGGTAGGCAGTCGCCGCCGCCGCCGCTTTAATAGATGTTCCATGCGAACTGATGAATGAATGACTGAAAGGGTGCTCGTATACGAGTACGCTTACCACCTGCAGTATAGGTAAACCATTCACAGGTTTTTCGAATTTCGGATTTGGTGGTTGACTTCTGGATTTTCGATTCTCCAGATTTGAATAATGATTAGGTAAGTGGGGAAGTCCTATATCTTGCTGAGAGCTGAGGGAAAGCATCTTGAACTTGAATAGGTGGCATTTATGCGATCGTGTATAATGCTTGATGGAGTGGTTTACGGTGTCAGAACCCAGCCATTAAAGTGAACAGTTGGATTTATCGCGGGAAAACTTGTTGATTGTTGGGAAAATCGCTGAGTTAATAATAACTCGAATAAATTATTCTGTGTTAAGAAAGGTACAAGTTGTCGATAATGTTAGGCAAAATATGCGGCACATGCTTTGAAAAAATTAGCACCGAATTGAGTTTTATTGAACATCCTTCTCAGCAAAGAAAAGCAAAGGGGAATCTCCAGCACGCAATTACAACAACTACTTGACACTTTCTAGGTTAATACTAGGTATTTGTCCCAAGTGCAAGTGACTTAACAGCAGCAGCTTATCTTAAAAAGCTTTTGAGACGAGTTTATGACTATGGGAGTAAATTGATCTCAGCGCCATTCACTTTCCGCGAGCGGGATTTAGAAGATCGAGGAATAAAACTAAAATCCCAGCCCAAGGAGATCTTCAAGCGCCTTTGCTAATGTCCACGCTTCTGTGCCATAAAACAGAGGTGCGATTCTGTAAGATAAAGGCTTTCAATCGTTTTCGTTCAAATGAACGTTTTGCTTCATGCAACTGCGAAAAGGAGATTTCATTTGCGCGAAAGCAAAAAAACGAAAGCTTTTTCATTGACGTTTTCGTTTTCCTAACTCCAAAAACGAAAGACTTATTTCTTTTCATGTGAAAGGTTTACACCGAATGCTGTTTGTTTGACGTTTCTCATTATTTTTGGTTGTTTAATTAGTGGTTGTGACTAATTTTTATTTCACAAAAATTATGCTGGCGAATTATTTATTAATAGCAAGCGGTAGCGATGATTGCCACACTGTTTCTTAGACCCCTGCGAACGAAAAGAAGAAAACGAAAGCTGGTTGTAGAAAATTTTCGCTTTCGTGTGATTTTTTTCGTTTTTATTTATTTTATTTTATTTTATTTTCAAAGGATACAATATAAATGAATCTATACCGTCCGGATTTTAAGCCGGGGAACTATGCCCATGTGGCTTTTTTTCGTTTTATTTTTTTTTTAATGCGAAAATGGTTTTTGTGGGGGTGGAATTCTGTAAAAATTGAAACGAAACACACTGTCGCTTCATTATACTCCTAACGTTTTCTTCGTCACATTCGTTAAGGTTTAAGAAACTGTGTGACAACAACAATTAGAGTTTGGAAGTCTCAGTATGACGTTTTATTTTCGTTAACTTTTTTTGACAACTAACAGCTACCAATTAAAAATATTTTGTTTCTTGAATTTGATTGTTTACAAAGGCGGACGGTTGGAATAAAAACGTAAGTTATATAAATATGTTGCAATTTATAAGCTTTTTAAATTAGTTATTTTTCAATATGCGCATATTTTCTCCATCAATCATAACATGTACCTATTAATAGATCTTCAACAACAACGCAAACACAACAAAAACTATAAAAAGAATTTATATATTTATTACAAAAAATTCGATTGGCAATTCCAATTCAATTGAAAGATGGGAAAATTTAAGAACAATTTTAAATGAGATAGGCCGACCCTTAATTAACTGAATGCAAATTAATATTGTCCAGCACATACTTGAAGGCGGCTTTGTTCAATCTAAAACGTTGAACAAAACTTAAAGGAAAAATTTACTTTTAAACTAAGAAGCAAATTAAAATAAACCAACCTTTTGTCAGGTAATGTGAGAGGATTCGAACAATCCCGCAGATTTTTTTTAAACGATACAATCTGTTCGTTTTTAAGGTTATATGAAGCAAGAAAAGTGAAAACGTCAAAGAAAATGTGGTCGTTTGCTTTTTTTCGCGGCCAAGAGAATTTCTTTCGTTTTTGATGTTACATGAAGCAAACCGTTCGTGCGCACGAAAACGTTTAAACGTTATTGCCTTACAGAATGCCGGCTCAGGACTGGGATGATGAGGGTCTTATACACACTCTCCCTAGTGTTTCGCGAAAAGGCCTTACTAATAATTTTTATCCTTAGGCAGCAAAATAAACAGGGACAAGTGCAACTCGTTTTTTGGTTTCTCCAGAGAAGTTTCTTTTTTTTAGAGTTAATAGCGCAGCCGAGGTAGAGAAATTGACATACCTCAAAGATATAGCTGTCATTCGTGACGTTCTGTCCGATTCGAAGGTGTTCTGTGTTGACGGCATATATTTTGTTTCGCCCTCAACCACCATTAAACGCACTTTTGACTTTTGCCGTTTCTGAGCTTATACTTGGAAATGCAGCATTGACAGCTCGCTGTATTCTGGCTATGATGTCAATCTCATAAGAGAATGCGAGTAGTTGCACAGAGTTTCGGAAAATTATGCCCCCGGGGTTGGAAGTATTAATACTTTCGATTGCTAATTATATATAATCTTCTACCGGCATACGTTTAAAAATATCCTATATATATTTTTGGATCAGTGGTTAGTGTGCTAGACTCAGGTTCGATGCCCAGAAAAATATAAATTACACCTTAAGAGATTTTTTTCCGAAGCGCCACCTCTCGCGAATGTCTGACAAAAATCCGTGAGTATAACTGTCATGAAAGAGCTTCTCGAGCATCAAATTGATAATATAAATAACTTTCATTTGTCCCTAAAATAAAAAAAACTCCAATGTTTGTGAGAAGCTAGAGGCCTTGGGTAGTGGATACTTATGGACTCGACATCATCCATCAAAATCTAGTTAATCCAAGAATGTAAACACTTTTCCAGGAGCGGAGCAATTCTGTGTAAATAGCAAATGACTAGTTAAAAATCGAAGGTCCCGCCCGTACATTTTAAGAGTCACGTGATACGCAAGAAATGACAAGTGGACCTCTTCCAACCCCGACTCTAAATCATCAGAGGCAGACGCTTTACGCTTATAGGAGCGATGTTTGCCTTAACCAAACCATTGATATCACGAACTCCATGGAACATTTTGGAAGCCAAAGTTTTGGACATACATTTTTTTGATCCCTAAATATCATTAGGAGCTTATGTGGATATTCCTTTTTAAGAATTACTAGCGGATATCCTGCGTGTGCTACTACGCTAATAAAATGAAATAAGTGTGTTTGCAAAAAAAAAGAAAATTTTGTTTATTTATTAACTTCTTTATCTTAATGCTAGCGGATAAACAATATTTTGAGTTTTTTCGGTAGGTGTGTAAACATAAAGATGTTTTGGCGTTCCAACTCCAGAGCAAGCAACATATAATTGGCCGTGCGAAAAAAAAAGGAATTTTCTAAGTTCAAACCAGCAACACTTAGCGATTGGCCATGAGCCTTATTGATGGTTATGGCGAAAGCAAGGCACTGGAAACTGTAATCGCTTGAAATCGAAGGGTAAATCGGTTGAAATCATTGGAATTCGTGGTATCAGCACTTCTTCACCTTTACATTTGCCGCTGATGATTGTGGCTTCGAATAAATTTGGAGATAGTTTTTTAACAGCAAGTCTTGTTCCGTTGCACAATTTCGGTGGATCTAAGTTGGGAATGAGCATCACTGGTGAACAAACTTTTAAAGTTAAGATGTGTGGTGGCATTCCAGAAGGTTTCAGAGAGTTAAGAAACTCTATTGGATAGTTAACAGCTTTTTAAAATATATTTTGTATGTTAAATGTACCTGTTAAACATAAATTGTTACTTAAAACCATATCATAAAATTTATTGTTTACTTCTTTAGCTTTTTTATTTATTCTAGGACTATGAGGAACGCTAAAACAACTTTTGAACAACATTATTAAATAACCTTGCAAAAAGTCTTGAATGTGATAATTTATTTTAATGCTTATTTGTTTTTTACTTTTGGTACCACGCCCATTTATCCCATTCCGCCCATTTTCAGTTCGACTACTAATATTTGTAATTGATGGAGTCGTACAAAATTTGAAGGCTATATAGCTAATATAGAACCCTAGATATTTAATATTAATATTAATTTTGTATATGAGCTAAATATTCAGATTGTATGGGAGCTGCCACGCCCACTAGTGGGCTAACAAATAATCAACGTGCACAAATTTCTAAGACTATGGCTGTTATAGTACTGTAGATGATATTAAATATTTACTTTGTATGGGAGCTGCCACTCCCACTGGTCCGATCCCGCCCATTTTTTTTCCCGATTATTCAAATCAGTAACATATGGGATACTGCAATGTTTTAAAACTCTTGCTATCACAACAGTCAAGATATATGATGTTATTCAATTTATGTGGGAGGGGCCATGCCCACTTGAAATATATATAGCCGAAAATCTAATTTGGACTATAACCTTTCAAATGAAACCGGTTTGGGCCAAATCGGTTGGATAGTTTTAGAGTCTATAGAGGACAAACATACAAACATTGTATTGTAAATATATATACAAGGTGGCGCAAAAGTAATCCTCCTATCAGAAAATGCTATAAATTTTGCGATTGGCCCCTAATGTCAGTTCTGTTTTGACATTTGTGTAGTAAACACATGCGAAATACACGTTAATAAACAATGTTACGCTACACTGCTCCAGAACGCGGAATATCGGTGACTATTTATTTGAGCAATAATCGGTCGGTGACTTTGGCACAACGTGAATATCGTCGCAGATTTCCTAGCCGTCCAACGCCTACTGGTGAAACACTGCGACGTTTAGCCGCTCGCCTCGAAGAAACTGGCACAACACGAGACTTTGCCAAGAGTGGCGGGTCCCGGAGCGCCCGTTGTGCCGAGAATATCACCTCTGTTGACGCGGCCATTTTTTTTTTCGAGAACGCCGCTGGTCAAACGACAACAGTGAACGGTGCGCGCTATAGGGCCATGTTTACCGATTTTTTTCTACCGCAATTGGACGATTTAGGACTGGAGGACATGTGGTTCCAACAGGACGGAGCTACGGCACACACTGCGCGAGCCACAACCGATATTCTGAAAGCGGTGTTCCCGGGTCGTTTTTGGCGATTTGCACCAACGCAAGATCACCTGATTTGACCGCTCCAGACTTCTTTTTGTGGGGCTTTTTGAAGTCGCGGGTTTATGTCAACAAGCCTCAGACTCTTGCAGCTCTTAACGACAATATCCGTCAAGAATGTGAGGACCTATCGCCGGAAGTTTTGGCTAAAGTGATGGAAAATGCCATAAAAAGGGCTCAAATGACAATCAACTGTGGCGGCGGCCATTTACATGACATCATATTCTCGACTTGATGTAAAAAAAATTAAAAGACCAAATAAAAATAATCCACAAGAAGAATCAAAGTTTTTATTTTTTTTTTAAATCACAGCCAAAAAACATCGGAAGGTTATTTTTGCGCCACCTTGCATAAAGGGTCCGCCAAATAATTTTTTTTTTTTTGAAAATGCTATAAATAAAAAACTACTGAATATTTTCTCAAATTTCTTTTTTTTATTTGAAAGTACAATCCTTCCGGTTAATAATGGAAAATAATTTCATTCAAATGGCTTCCTCGGCTGGCCATGCAGTAGCCTACAGGATCGGTCCAGTTTTTAAGCACATTATCGATTGTGTGCAGCTGTATTTCACCAATGGCTTCACGAATATTGTCCTTTAAAGCGTCAATTGTCTCTGGCATGTCGGCGTAACAGTTATCTTTTACGGCACCCCACAAATAATAGTCCAACGGTGTCAAATCGCAGCTCCGCGGTGGCCAAACGACATCAGCTCTGCGTCTGATAATGCGATCTTCAAAAACAGGGCGCAAAACATCGAGTGTAGCTTCGGCTGTGTGGCACGTAGCGCCGTCCTGTTGAAACCAAATGTTGCCAATATCCTCCTCTTTAATTTTTGTGAACAAAAATTCGTTCAACATGGCCCGATAACGATCGCCATTCACTGTAACGGCCACTCCTTGCTCATTTTCGAAGAAAAATGGCCCAATTATGCCTCTGGACCAAAATTTCAATTTTCTCGGGTGTACGCACTGTTTTTGGCTTTTCCCGCTTTGGTTTATCGATGAGGATGCCAGTTTCTTTCACTCTTTTCACAAGATAACGAACATACGGAGCTGACGGTGCTTCTCTTCTTCCACAATCCGTACGCAATTTTCGCACACATTCTGCAACATTACCATGATTTTCAAAGTAATGTCGCAATATTTCCCAGCGTTGTTCAAGCGTATACACAACCATATTCGTTCAGCGGAAGGATAAAACTAATTATCTGTCAAATCAGACATGAGCTAAGTGTTACCATTCGCGAAATAAGCACTAGTTGAAAAAAAAAAAAGTTAGATGGCGAACCCTTTAGATAGATAGAAGATAGATATAGAAATTATGTGAGGCTGGTTCCATCACCGTTATAACCATCATTTCAATTAAAATCCGAATTGATTGTCAAAAGGACAATCGTCTACTACTGCACGGCGGAAAAATAAGTTAACCTCAAATCAAAGGCGAAAGGAAAAGTGTGACGGCAGAAACTCCACGCCACGCTCCTCACATTTACACCGCATCTTTTATGGCTCATAAACACGCCAGTGTTGTGTATCCTTCATAAATCTTTCGAAGAATGATTTAATTTCCTAAATATTTTCCATCATAAATTCCCAAAAAGGTATTAGAAAACAATTAATACCTGCATAGGGACCTACCGCAACCACAAGCCAGCACTGTTCATGTCCCTGGCGCAACTGTTGGTAATTTCCGCCAGCTTACGCAAAGAGGATGAAAACCACAAGACATCTTTCACAAAGGACCTGCCACACAAAGGGGCTAGCCACAATGAGAGTGCCCTCCCACTTGTATCCTCTGACCGCTTAAATAAATTTTACACGCTCATCAGGATTACACAATACTCGCGTATGCAGTCTTGGTCCTGGTGCCTGGGCATTTTTTTTTTAATTTGTTTGCGCGCCGAACAAAGAACAACTGCAAACATAGTTTCTAATGCGGCTGCAGTAATTGCGGAATTGTGTATTTTTTTATGATTAACAAGGATTAATCAGCCGCTGGGTCAAAGTGGCATAGTTCACACCTTGTAACTCCTAATTAAGGAGGTTTTTTTTTCTGTTTTCTGGTGGTTTTTTGTTCGTCTGCTCAGCGATGATAGATTACCACAATTAAACGCATTAGATGCACGATAATCACTGGCGGACAAACAAAAGTGCATAATCACCGGGCCTCGTGGGCATCGCTAGGTGCGTGGTCGGGTGGACGGGGGCCACACGGGACACTTGAGGAAAATTATTAATTTCTATGATTAAACAAAAAGTGTTGGCTGTCAGTGGGTACAGTTGGTGGCTACTCTTGACGAGGTTGGAATGAAGTGCTAGAGGCCAGAGATTGGGTGACTGCTGCTGCTCATCAGCGAAAGCGCAAACATTCTAATTAATCGCGCATACATACAAAAAAAAAAATATCTCTGTACACTGTACGAGTATGTGGCATTTTTCATTTTGTTTTAATGTGCAACAGCGACTTTAATGCGCCTCTCTGTCTCTGCAATTGAAGTGCTAAACAATTTGTGTATCCATTTCATGGGAATGGATGGTAATTAAGTTGTTCAGGCTTTCGAATTAGCATAGATTTTATGGATGCCTCTTAATCGTTGAGACATTTGTTGAAACGGCATTCTGCCTGTCACGGCTCAGATTGTGATCGTCTTTGTGTTGATTAATGGAGGATGCGGACGTGTGCCATCGGTAGTACCCGTTTCACAGTAAAAAGGGACCCGATTCACCTGTGGCGGTGACAGTTTTTTTTTTTTTTTGAATTCGAATGAGTAATGACAGCGCTGATGTTGAAATTTATGGATGTAGACGAGGTTAAGGTTGAAGCAAGGAGTCATTATTTAACACGTGAGAACATACCTATGATATTCTTGTCAATTTTGGCGGAACAGTGATATTTTTGTATCGTCATCCAGCAAATATACGAAGAGCGCTGCAATTTGACATGTCTTCAGAAATATATAACTCGTTACGACGTACAATATTAGGCGTTTTTCTTTTTTAGTTTAGAGCTGAGCTCTGAACCGAGCTCGAGCATTATGAGAGCGCTCTGAAGCGAGCGTACTCAGATCGTTCTGATGTACATATTTATGAAACACACTTGAGCAAATAGCTGTCATTTTTAATAAATATATGTATAAATTGAATATTTATTAATTGTTGTTTATTAAATTGGTTAACCTTCAGTTCCACAGCAACAAGGTTCGTCCGCCATTTCAACTATTTTGTTTATCTTGCTTTTTTTCTGTCAAATGTGCCTGGAAGTGTGTAATCAGCTTTATGCTCAGCCTGCTCAGTCAATTTATTCTGAGCTCATAGAGCGCGCTCTGGTTATGCTCTGAGAGAAAAAAGAAACACAAATCTGAGCTCTGATGTATCTGAGCTAAAAAAGAAACACGAACTTTTTGTATAACAGTTCAGGGTGTGCTCTGAACTAAAAAAAAACGCCTATTGTGAACATCTTCGGAAATGGCATTCAACAACAGATCGCGTCACAATGGACAGCTACAACTTTTATGTTATGACCGAAGCTGTCTACGTCTGATTTTCAGTAAGTTTCAACAGTTGCATTGAGTTTTTACGGTCTTCGAAAGCAAAGCCCCCTTATTAACAACTTATCTGACGTTTTATAAGACGCATGTCAATTCCGATCTTATATAGAAAATGTAAAGCCAGATCAAATAAAAGGTCTTTACTTGCTGATGATTGGTAAAAATGGAAGATATTTATTAACTGAAAGTTAAAGTCAAAAATGACAAGACGAGTAAAAAATGCAGTTGGTACGATTGCTTATAGGAATATACAGCAATTTTACAATTTTCACAGAAAACAATTGGAGGAAAATGTGCAATGATTTACTGGACCAACAGCGATACAGACCCAGTTATGAAGATTCGAATTAATCGGCTTAGAAAGCTTATGTCCTTATGGGCATCAATGCTCCAATCATGGATATTTTCAAATGAAGTTGGTTGGCTATATGCAATTGGTTTCCTGTATTTAACTAGGAAACAACTCATGAGACATCTGACTTAAAAGCAGAAAATTAAAGTGCAGCTCGGAACAAACCTACCTGGGGAACAATGAATTTATATAAATTGATGTCTGAGATGTCCGAGAAGCCATCAAAGAGTGGCCTCCTTAGTGCCCGCTGTCTTTGCCTCAACTAAAAGTCCCTCAGTCACCGCTGGCCTTTGCAAATGCCCCAGTTACGCACTTCAAGTTGGCTATGGTGTTCTTCTTGGTTAAGGTCTTTTTCTGCTTGTACCTTAACCAAGGTCCTCCTCTATGGCTTTGGGTCATTTTTATTATTTTTTTATTTATTATTCATAAAAATACATAACACTTGTGTATACTTATCTGCGAAGCCTTAGGCTTATCTGCAGAAGATTAAATTAAATTAAATTAGAGCTTAGTATGTAGGTATTCAATTTATTTCATTGCTCAAAAAAAAGTTTTTAATCATTTTTTTTTTCTTTTTTTAAAGTTTACGATGTTCGTTAATTCTCGGGGAAGATTGTTGATTGTTGCCGGAACGCTATGTAGAAGTTGTCTTCTACCATAATTCTTATAGATGCTAGATACTTGCAGCATACCTTGGGCACGTCGTCTAATATTCACCTCATGATTAAGTCGTCTAACAAACCGGATATCGTCATAATATTCCAAAGTGAGCGTCATCTTGAAAATGTCTTCTACCGTAAGAACTTTGAAGCTTAATTCGTTGTTTCGAGTATTATAATTGATTTGCTTCAACGCTGATTTTAGTAGTTTAACCAGCTTTTGGATGTGGGTTTTCGAAGCATTACCCCAAGCGAGAACACCATATCGCAGTTTGGACTCAATGGGTGCATAGTAAACCTGTCTTAAAACTGGCACCGTGGCATGGTATTTCTGGTGAGATAGTGTGCGAAGATAGCCTTCTTTAAATCCGTACGGAGTTTATCAATTTGTTTATTCCATAAAAAATGACAGTCAATGATGACTCCTAGATATTTATAGCTGTCGACAACTTCGATGACTTCTGTAATCGAACTAGGGCATGCATCATTTCTCATTAAAACTAGTGTTGGCGTTGTTTTGACACTTGGGTTTCTGATGTGCATAATCTTTGTTTTCGATGCATTTATCACGAGTCCGTTGTCGTGGCACCACTTAACTGCGGCGTCAAATTCATCCTGCATTATTTCTGTAGCTCTTTCTAGGGACCTGTTACGCACCACGATAGCTGTATCATCTGCAAAAGCAAATGGTGTACTCTGTTTGAATGATCGCAGAAGCTAGTTAGTGTAGAGGATGAATAGAATTGGACCTAGTTTTGATCCCTGTGGGACACCATATTCCACATTAGCTCTGTCACTCTGTACATCACAAATTTTCACACAAAATCGCCTGTTGAACAGATAATCAGTTAACCAGTCCGCTATTAGTCCTCTTAGACTCTAACAGAAACTAGGTTTGGCCTCTTATAGCTTCGCTCTATAGATGCTGCGCCTTGCTAAACATGCTTGCCTAGTCAGTTGTGCAGTCTAATGTTGTCTAGACGCCACGAAGACACCAGCGCCGGATCATTGAGCCATCCTTAAGGATTCGACTACATCTCAGTCCAAACTCAGACTTTAACTGAGACAAGTTCACGTGACTCTGAAGCCGAAGTTCGAATGTCATTGCATCAGCATATGCATAAAACTAGGGCTGTCGAATAGGTATCATCGAGACTCTATATCGATGACACCAAAAGCTACCCGCTCAGGACAGTAGATTGATAGTTCAGCCAATGATGAGACTATCATATGGGGAGGTAAATTAAGCATGATATCTAGTGCGAAGCGTAATAGGAGAAGCTCCCGTTCTTTGGCGTTTTGTGCAGAAGGTATTCAGATACTTACAGCAAATCCCTCTCCACCAAACAACCGACTCTAGAAAACGTCTTCCAAGGCCGTATTTTTTTTTTTTTTTCAAATTCCCAATCCCAGTTGGCTGACACTGCGACCTGAAAGATCTATTGTATCGATGGGGAAAGTTAATCTAAGAGACGTGCGACCTCCCTAACGAAGGTCAATAAGTTGTTAGTAGTAGAGGGCGCTACATCTGCTGGCGTACGAATCTCTGTATTAAAGACACGTTTTCTTAACCAATGAAGAGCAGTCACACAAAATGTGTTCAGGGGATACAACATCCTCCAGATGGAATTCGGTGTCCGGACAAAGGTTCATTTTGCTGAGGTGATATCTAAGTCCACAATGACCTGTGAGGAAGCCCGTTTGCTTTCTTATATTATCCTTACTGAGCCTAAGGATTTTCTTATAGGAGTAAGGCTTAATTAATCGTTTGGATTGTCTTAGTCCCAGTGGTCCAGACGAAGTTGTTTTTCCCTATCATTAATTTGTCTTTGCGCAGTAGTCCAATTGACTGTGCAGTAGGGTTCTGGTCCACAGAGAAAGGATTCTGAACCAGCCCTAGCTAGTTTGTCTGCTTTTTCGTTGCCTGCAATACCTTGATGGCCCGGCACCCAACCAAGCCTTGTGTTTGGCAAGGGCTTGCAGAGCATCGTGACAGCACGTAACTGTTTTGGAGTCCATTGAATTGGATGCCAATGCTTGTAAAGCTGCCTGATTGTCTGAAAAAAAATGGATGAATACGCCTTTCATTCCTTTTTTGGAGATTATATTAGCACAAGCTTCGATCGCTAACGTGGGCCACGTTCCCATGGGTATCGAGACTTTGGTGTTGGGTCCAAAGACACCAGCTCCAAGTCCGCATTCCATTTTCGATCCATCAGTGTATCATACTAAGCTTTTGGGTTCATTGTCGGAACACCATTGGCCCAAATAGCGCGTTTCAGTAGCTCTACCTCGTATAATTTACCGAAACTGTACTCCCTAACCATAGTGTCTGGGATGCAGCAAAACATGTCCAAGTTTGGTATTAGGTTAAGTATTTTCAGGATCCGCCGATTTAAACCTATATTCCAGCTGCAGTTTAATGGCGCTTCTAGCAGCAGTCTTCGTAATGAAGAATTGCAGTGGTGAGAACCCAATAATGGCCTCAAGTGCTCTTGGAGGGCAAGTGGGCATAGCACCTGTGATGCCGAGGCAGGCAATTCGTTTAGCCTTCTGAAGCTTGTTTGCCGTTGTTCGTTCAAGTACTTTCGGCCACCAGACGATTGCCGCGTACGAGATAATGCGACTTATACCATCATTATGTATAACCAATATATCATTCTGTGGCGCAGTGGCTTAGTGGTTAGTGTGTTGGACTACTAAGCGAGGGGTCCCAGGTTCGAATCCCGAGAAAAAACCGAAATTCCAACTTAAGATTTTTTTCGCTGCGCCACCTCTCGCGAACGTCTGACAAACATCCGAAAGTATAACTGTCATGAAAGAGCTTCTCAATTGGCCGTTTGGACTCGGCATAAAATTGTAGATCCCTTCCATTCGTCCCAAAAATAAAAGAGCTCACACAAGACGAATGGTTGTGAGAAGCTAGGCTTGGGTCCATACGGACCTGTTGCGCCAATTATTTATTTTTTATTTATTATATCATTCTGGGATTGAGACCCCAAGTTCTGCCGTACAGACACATACGGGACCACGTGGCTCTAGAGGCACGCTCTGTGGTGGACTTGATGTGTAGGTTCCAATTTAGTCTCCTATCGAGGATTATTCCGAGATATTTTACTTCGTTGGAGTAATTTAAAGGAGTACCATTCAGGATAATGGGTTCTAAGGTAACCAGTCTCCTTCTGGTAAAAGTAACTAGAATAGTTTTATTTGGATTGATACATAAACCTTCCGAGTTATACCATTGTAAAAAAATTCCAAGGCCGTATAGATCCAACTGATCTTTTACCAAAGTAAGCCCCAAGTCTTAGCAAATGCCTACGCCTTATCCCTTTGTATCGCCATGTGGCAGAAATGCAACATACTGCAAAAGTATCTGTCAAATAAATGGATGTCATTTAAGAGAGTGATTTAAGAGTTGTCGCATATCCAATACTCTTATTTACATGAAAAATAAACTCATGATTGACAGAAAAGGATTTTATAGTGGGGGTTTCCCCTTTTATTCAGTTCATTTCATTCAGTCAATAATCAAGAGAGGTTTGCAAATTTGGAATTTTGTTTTTATATAATTAAAAATAGTGTTTGTGCAAATTAAAGTGATTTACTAACCAAGTGAGTATAAATATTTTCTATTTCTATGAATCAATTTGGAAAAATATTGCTAGAATAGTAGAAAATGGAAGTTCTTCGTTTGTTGCACTATTTTTAAATCTACTTTGTAACGGAAATTTTTGTTTGATTTGAATGTTTTAGAATGGCATCGCGAAGATTACTTCAGGAAGATATTATTGGAATGTTGGAAAACATGAACGATAGTGAAGATGGATTGGATTTCTCAGATGACGAATTTTTGGACGACCCAAATTATGTACCACAAATTGATTCCGAAGATGAAGATGAAGAGGAAAACCTTTTGCAAGATAACGTGGTGAATCTTGAAGTAAATAACAAGTGGGAAGTAGAACTAGAGTAAGTGCGGTAAATATGGCCCACCCTTAACATTTTTTTTAAATAAATCCATAAATTTAAGTCTAATTCATTTATTTTTTTTTAAACAGTCTTGCAAATCATGTTTATTTCAGTCTTAAGAAACTTTAATTAAAAAAACAAACATAAAAAAAAGTTAAAAACAAAAACTTAAAGGAACTTCGTAATTCACGTTTGAAAAAATTGCGGCTAATATGGCCCACCTGGTGTTAAATATGGCCCAGGGTGGGCCGTATTTAACGCAATGTTTTTTCGAGGAACTTTAACTTTTTAACAAGAGCAAAATTCACATATAAAATATTGCTTTTCGTTGCCTGAGCAGTCATCATGTGCCCACATTGTACACACAACACATTGTACCCAAGCTTCGCCTCCCATATCTTCTGAGAATAAGCTCGAGCAATAGATGCATTTAGCATCTGCCTGATTACTTCTATCGGGACTTGGGTCTGAACCATCGTCTGGAATGAAATTACTGTCATGACTTTCTGATGAAGAAGACTGTTCTTTGCGAATGCGTTTCTTTTTTTTCGGTATGATTTGTTCACCTCCCAAGATCAGATTCTTAAGAACCTTCTGAAATTAAAGTTTAAGATGCATTCAAATTATTACCTTAAGATCTGTGTGATGATATTTCTACCTTCTTCTTTAATGCGTCTTTTGTTATCATATCCTTTTTATGTCCTAGTTTCTTTTCCCTCTCATCCCTTAACTTAATGGATTCTTCCAGAGACATTTTATAAGGCGATGACGAAATGATCTCCGATTTTCCTCGTTTTCTTCCACGATTCGAAGTTTTTTTAATCCGGACAGGAATAGGAGAAATTTCATGTGGAGTAAAAAAGGTCGTTGATGGATTTGAAGAAATAGTTTCCGAGGCCTGCGATTCCGATTCATCTTGATTTTTTGATTGTTCAATATTTGAGTCTGTTTCAGCAAAAGTTGGAGGTTTTTGTCTGGGTTTCATTGTTTCCGAAATAGATCTTATTCCAGCTGAAATCGATGGCACATTTGGATCTGGCTCCATCTGCATCTCCCCCGCAATATCACATGGATTGGTAGGCGCAAGATTTTCCACATAAGGTTGAGGAGATTCTGTTGTATTAACTTCTTCTGCTGCTAAAAAATCGTGGTCTTGAAAGATATTTCTATGAAATGGGCAAATTCCTGTCGACGAAAAACCTTTAACAGCGATTTCTCCAGTTTGAGTCTTAAGGAATGCTCGACCGAATAGCTCAATTATGTCGTAGTGTGTTAAGGCTTTTGTGTTATTGATGACCCATCGTCGAATTTCCTCAGTTAAGTACTTTTTTAAGGGTCCCATGAAGGTCTTGTCAAGCGGCTGTATTTTATGGCTCGAATGCGGAGGAATCGATAGAATGTGCACATGATTTGTTCTTGCAAGGTCTACAAGCTCTATGTTCCTGGTGTGGCTTGCATGCCCATCCATTATAAGCAGCACCGGTGATGATGAGGATGGTTTTACTGATTCCAAAAAGTGTTTGAACCACTTTGTAAATAAATTAGTTTGCACCCATCCGGATGGATGATTCACATATATGGATCCTGGTGGCGCACCTTTCATTAGCTGTGGGTTGTCTCTATTCCTCGGAAAGATGAACATAGGAGCAACAAAAGAAGCTCCTGCACTCATGCACAATATTGACGTTATCAAAGAACCTCTTTCAGCTGAAGTTAATGCTCCAACTTGTTTTCGACCTTACAATGCAAGCACTTTGGGCATTTTCGATGGGACAACAGAAATGCCCGTTTCATCCACGTTGTATATATTATTTGGAGGGAAATGGTACCTGTTCATAAGCAATTCCAGGTTGTCAAAAAAAATGGCGACGTTTTCCTTCGAAAATCCGGAAGCGCGCGCTAAGGATGTTCCAGTCGGCTGACGGAACGACAATGATGGATGTCGTCGAAGGAACAAACGAAGCCAGTCCCTGCCTGCAACTTCCTTGACAATCGAAAATGGATTTGGAATCCCATTTTTAATGGCAAGCTGGAAAGCTATATCGTTTCTTGTTAAGCCAAATAGTTTTTTTTCTATTTCTAAACAGTAATCCACCAAGGAATCTTCTAATTCTGGTGGAAATATAGTCTTTCTTCCTAATTTGGCACTTACCACTTCTTCCAATGGTGCTTCTTTTTTTTGCCACCAATCGCCTTAGCGTGGTTCTCGGAACATTATATGTTTTGGACGCCTTCAAAGATCCCATTACTTTGTTATTCATTGCCGATATGGCTTCTATCATGTCTTCCTTCCGCCAAGTCTTCCGTGGTTTTGGACTTTGTTTAGACATTTCAGCCTTCAAAATAATAAATAAAAAATATAATAGTAAAATCGAGAAAACGTGTCAAATATGGCCTACTAGGCCATATTACCAACACATGGGGTAGGCCATATTAAACGCACTGTGATTTTTTCACACATTTTAATTTTCTAAACTTTTTCTTAAATTATAATATCACACATATTAAGAAATTATTTAACATTATTTAATTTAAAAAAAAAGTTACCAATTTAAGACATAATTTAATGTAAAAACCAGTGGCGACGCGTGAGTATAAGGTGTAGGCGTTCAGTTCATCAATTTTATTTTTTCTTAATTTTTTTTTTGATTTAAACCGAAAAATTACTAATATCCTAAGTCCAGCCTTTCAGATTTCTTCAAAAATCCTATACAAATTTTCCATTTCGTTCATTTCCTTTTAGAACTAGTAGAACGTGAAAGCAATAGGTATAGATGTGCGTTATACTTTTTTTTTATAGCATTTATTTTTGATGGAGACATTTCGTTTGCACTCATCTGAACGAATGAGTGGAAATGGAAAGTATTCTTTTCGATCGTGTTCGTGTCGCAGATCGCAGTCGCAGCCGCTGGTCGCAGTTTCGCAAGTAGCAGGGTAATTTTTCGTTTCCGCATGAAGTATGAATTACGAATCGAATGGGCTCAAGTGCACAAGATATTGGCGCGAGTTGGGAAATTCACTAAGAAATCTACTGAAGTTTGGTTAGGACTTAGGGGATAAGTGGATATTGGAAACTTCTTTTTTAATTTTGATGTTAGTAGCGGAATGAGTGGAAAGTCGCAGGTTATGAAGTACGATTTGGCTCAAGTTCTCGAGAGGGTGGCACGAGTTGGGAAATACACTAGCACAAGACTGTAGTTAGGACTTAGAGGACAACTGAAATCATTTTTTAAATTTTAAATATTTATTCTCTAAAAGTTAGGCGTTCATGAACGAAATGAACAATATGACGCGTCGCCACTGGTAAAAACACTTACGAAGACTTACCAAAAAATTACAACGAAAGTAAAGAAAACAAAATGCACCGTATATCTTCCACACCAGTTGCGCCACACTCGCCACGAAAGACAGAGACTAAACCGGTTTGAACGTGTTCGCAATGACAATTTTTTAATTTCGCTGTATGTATAGGTTTGGGAAAAACAGTGGTAGGCCATATTACCCACGTGGGCCATATTTGCCGCACTTACTCTACATCAAAAAGTAAGTTTACCACAACCTGAATTGTCTGCCGCTACTCCGTCCTCAACCAGTAAAAAAGGAAAAACCATTATATGGAAAAAGAAGAACTTGGTTTTGAGTGACAGTCAGCTTTCATTTATCGGTGACATAACCTAGCCATCTGAGATACTACAGTTAGAGACCCTGATTCAGTATTTTACGTATTTGTTCACAAACGATCTTATCGCAATGATTAAGAATGAAACTAATTTGTACGCCGTTCAAAAAGACCATAACACCACATTAAGCGTATCCACCTTAGACGTACGTCAATTTATTGTCATCGTTTTTTTATGTCCATAGCTCACATGCCAAGAGTTAGGAGCTATTGGAAAAATTCGATAATAATTCCGGCTATTCAAGAGACAATGTCTCGCAATAAATTTGAAAGGATCCGCCAGATTCTACATTTTAATGACAACAGTGACAATGTTCCCATATCACATCCAGAGAGCGACAGAATCTTCAAAATAAAGCCTGTTATTCAAAAATTAAATGATTCTTCTAGAAAGGTCCCATTTGAACAATATCTTTGTGTTGATGAACAAATTTTTACAGGAACAATTTGAAGCGATATAATCCTAATAAGCCCCATAAATGGGGTTATAAATTGCAAGTTCTGAGTGGTGTTTCTGGATTCGCTTATATGGTAGAACTTGAAACGGGAAAAGATGTTGTTGTCAATCCAGGAGAACCAGACCTCGGAGCCTCATCCAACGTTTGCATGCGTTTAGCCAGAATAATTCCTAAGTATCAGAATTACCGGCTTTACTTTGACAATTATTTTACTTCGATTCCATTATTAGAATATTTGGCCAAGGAAGGCATTCTCTGCTTAGGAACAGTAAGGCGGAATCGTATACCCAATTCAAAGCTACCGGATGAGAAAATTTTGAAAAAAACAACCTCGTGGGTCGCCTGTGGAAACAGCGTTGATATTTCCGTTACGTCAATATAAATAATAAAATTGTCAACTTAGCTTCAACATTCGCTGGCGAAAATCCGAAGACAAGAGTCCAAAGATATGACAAAAGTAACAAAAGATAAATCTCAATTGACCGACCGTTTGTCGTTGGAGAATACAGCAGGCACATGGGTGGCGTTGACTTAATTGATAGCATAATGGGAAGGTACAAAATTGTCCTGCGAAGTAAAAGATGGCAAGTTAGATTATTTTATCATCTGCTTGATTTGACTATAGCTAACGCTTGGCTTTTATATAAGCGCGTGCAAAAAGACAATTCATCAAATGAAAAAATCACGAATTCGGCAGATTTTCGACTTGAAATCGCAGAAGTTCTTTGCAAAGTAGGCACTAAGCATCCAAAGACAAGAAAACGAAAGAGTTTGGCGGAAGAAATACAAGCCAAAAAACACAAAGGGCCCACACAATCTGTTCCCCCAAAACAGGTTCGAAAGGATCAAGCCCGTATGGGCTGACAAGCGGATAAGGTGCAAATATCCGAATTGCAAAGGTTACACACAAACATCGTGTGAAAAATGTGGCGTTGGACTCTGCTATATCAAAACTAATAATTGCTTTAGAGACTTTCATTTAGAGTAAAATAAAGCCTTATAACGCAAACCTTTTTTTTATAAATAAAATACAAAAAAATCAAAATTATTGCGTTTTCATTTATAAGATTATTATTATGTAATACCAAAGAAAGCTGAAAATCACAATTTTTTCTAATTTGGACACATTGCGCTACAAAGGGTTAACATGCTTTGCCCAGAGTAGTTTTTTTTATTTAGGGTCACTCGTAGGTATTTAATTTCATCGGGATAGTGACGCCTTCCAGCACTGGCTAAGTCAAAACGATTAAAGTCCTTTGTCTGGTGAAGAAAACAACCTCAGTTTTGAGAGGGTTGGCCGAAAATCATTTATTGAGTCCGAAGCAATCTGCGCGTTAGCCGTCCGTTGGCATGGTCCGACAGAAAGTATGGCAACATCAACCGCGTATATGCCGGAGCCCTGAGCGTATAGACGTTTGAAATTTCGGCAGCAGAGATACCCAAAACTCAACTACCATGCACCATATCGCTGTGAAGACAGAACGCCTCTGGCAACCTCTGCCATGACCGTCAGACCCAGAAACTTTGTTGGTCCTTTTTACTTCGTTTTGTACCTTATTACTTCGTTTTGTACCAATAACAAATTTTAGTCTCGTCTTTAAATTTACCGAAGCTCACAATTGTGCAATTTTTATACAACTTTGCAACTGTGAACTGATAAAATAAAGAGTCGAAACTTGAAATATTTATTTTTAAGGCCCTTAATATTTTGTGCATTTTTGTCTGCAGACAAAAACTTCCACGTTCTCATCACCGACTGTCATTCGACCGCAGGGGTTCGTTCGTCATCTCTATAGGTTTTTGTAAGCTGATAGGAAACTGGAAATGTAATGTAAACCAAAGCTTTGAGAAAACCTTAAGAGGCTAAGACTTTTATGAAAAAGTCAGCTCAAAGGGAGCCTGACAATAGTCTGAGAAATATTTTAGTCGAAGTCACTACCAAAAAGTTTCCAGCAAAGACTGAAAGTACCGTAACAAATAATGAACAAGGTTTCCTTCAGAACAAGTGGCCAACTGTCAAACAAAACTGTTTGGTGGCCAAAACTCTGAAGATTCCATCTCACAACTCTCTCCTTCAGTCTGTATCCCTTCCAATAATAAGCCCACATAAATATAAATGCCCTCTGCAAAATTTGCTGCCTGCTTAGAAAGGCGTACAACTTAATGACAGTGCTGCCCCAAACAAAGTTTATGGTTGGCAGAACTCTAAAATGCTTACAATAAGTCGTGTCCTCCCTTTTTTGTTGCCTAAACACCGAAATTGTTTTGATAACGAGCGCGTATTTCTCAATTATTCTATTTTTTTTTTGAAGCAGCACTTGTAAACAGTATACCCCAGTATATTCTTGTTAGACCGTAAACAACGTCAAAAGTGCTTTTATGCCGACGCCAACTTAATTAAATTGTCACTTCATATGTGAAACTGAAGCTTGTCGGTTAGTAAGTGTTATTTTAATATTTTTGTTCATTTTGTTCGGCTCTACTCTTTGTCAAAAGAAAAATCCGAAACTAATGTCGAATTAATCGTTTCACCAAAAAGCTTACAACATAATTTCAGTGGCGGGGTTACGCTTCTGAAATTTCGAAAATTGCCATTTCTATACAGAGAGATTTTCTCGTAGGAAACAAAAAACACACACAAAAAATTTTGTACAAATCATTTTATGCACGTCGCACAAGGGCGTGGAATAATTTAGATGAAATTTCCTAAGCAGCCACTCTCCCCCAACTTTGCTGTCAAAATACTGTCAAATGGCATTTCTATATGCGCACACCTGCGCAGTACCTACTGTTGTTGTATCGGGTGTAGGTGCTGTTGTTTGTCGAGGCGATAATTGCTTTTTAATGTGACAAAGATGGGACAATGTCGGAGTCATCGTCCCACCGGAAACCCATTCACTGTCACTGCGTTTGAATTTGTCTAGTTTTCTGTTTTCACCGCACAAACGATTATAATTCGATTTTTTGATGCAAAGTTAGATAGACTGTACGGAAGATGCGATATAATGTCCAAGTCTACGGAGTAAAAAGTGGTGAGAAAGTCGTGAAATTAGAAGGGCAACTGTCAGTCAGTTAATACGTTAGATTACGGTTCAAAATATTGTCAAATAGTTTGGTGTAATCCTATTAAGAACCTTGTGAAAGACGGAAATACAATGATTTAGACCGTCTATGGAACTTGCAGTCAAAATAGCGAAATACCGCGGGAAAAGAAAGAAGCCCAGCTTGGTATGAGAGGTAAAATATAAAATGTCAAGCAGGGGTGAAATTTTGAGACTATACCAGGTGATCGACATTGTTATTGAATTTGCGGACCATTTTTCAACAAAAATTTGTGTTTCCTCTCACCGATGCGATGAATTTTAAGTTCACAGTAAACTCGACAGGCCTGCAAATATTTTCCCGACCAACTGCAAGGACATCTGGGTCTTTAAGAATTATTTATGAAGCATTTTGTTCAGTTTTCCTTTGTCATAGGTGTACCATTTTGCGATCCCCAGAAATGGAAGAAAAAGTGTTCACTCCACCCACCCACCACAGTCGAATTCGAATTTCGCTTTGGAAAACGAAATAATGGCAAATTTTGTGAATTTGGAAACGAAATAATGCTGAATTTTGTGAATTTGGCCTTATTTCGTTTGGCTTTATTTCACGTCACCGAATATAATTACGGTGACCATCGTTGATTATAATAATGAACAGTTCTGTATTTGAAGACGATTTTCATTATGAATTATTTTGTATACAAATTATTTTGGTACAAAAACACATCAATGTTCTGTATTTTAGAAGTTATTCATTATTTGTTGTGTATTTCGTTTAAATTCTTAAAAACAATAACGTAAACACTGAAATTCAATGAACAAAATGATAATATTAACGGGCACTAGCTTGTTGAACGATTAATGTAGTACTTATAAATGTACTAGAATATTTTTTTTAACCTTCTTTTTCCATTGTTCATTATTTGGAATTCCAAAATATGGTCACCATAAATATAACAGCTTAGGTGGCGCTACACTCTGGGGTGATTAGTAGACCTCGCTCTTAAACAACACTCCATATACAGGGTGGCGCATGTTTTTTAATTACTTTTTTACTAAAAAAAATATGTTTTTGAGTGATGGAAATCTTTATTTTGACTTTTACAATTTTTTCCTGTTAAGTGTAAAAGATGATATCTCTGGAGTGGCTGCCGCCAGTGTTGATACACATTTGGGCCCGTTTTCGCATTTTCCATGACTTTCCGCAAAGATTTTCGGCTGCGATTGTCTGCGGCTTGTTGGCATAAGCCCGCGACTTCAAGTAACCCCAAATAAAGATATCTGGGATGATTAAATCAGGCGATCTTTCTGGTCATGCCAAATCGCCCAAATGGGAGATTACGCGGGAAAGGTTTCCTCTTGTGGAGTATAGCGCTCATTGCTTGTCTGTTTTATACTGCAGCTCTCTAGTTCACAAATGTCAAATATGATTGATGTACGACGCCGTTTGCAAAAATTATAACATCTTCCGATAGGGTGATTCATTTTGCCCCAAGTTGGTTGTGGTACTATTTCAATTGTTTGTACCGCGAGGAGTGCCATACCTAAGGCAAGGTCTTCCTCAATTGCATTGTCCCTCAGAGTTGGAATCGAAGATTCTTCGGGGTGCAGCATACACATTGTGACTTCTTGAAATTATTTAGGTATTTTGTGCACTCGGCCCAAATGAAGGAGAGTTTAAAGAACGATAACATAAACAGAAAACTTACTAATAAAACAAATGTAAGCATCGAAAGCTACGGCCTTAGTAGGTTTTTTAGAAACGAGTGCACTTTTATTCCACCTTATTAAAGCGTGGCGGTTGTCTTAGACGATAGCCCAGTAAAGTCGAATTTCTTCGATTATAAATAACGCTCTGTATTCAATGTCTGATGCGATTTTAATAACTTAAGCAGCCCATACAAAGCCTTAAATAGTTCAAGACAGTTTTGTTATTAAGTAGGCGCCACGCCCATTTTCTAATCTCGCCGACATTTTGCAAAATGTTTTTTTTTTTTTTGTAAAGCCAATTCACATCCGCTTACTAAATTTAAAATCAAAAGCTGCCATAAATCTCAAGATATAGCGTTATAAACACGGTAGCCAATGGGTAATATTTTGCCAAAATTGGTACTAGTTTTTTTGATTGGTGAGTTTTCGTAAGTTGGTATCTAATATTAGTAACTTTTGGAACAAGAACACCAAAAAGACGAACTCGATAACCCCTCATGGAAATCCTGCCCTCCTACTTCTTATGATTGACATGCACAGCCCATGTAAACCTTTTTTATTTAAAAAAAATATATATATTTAAATAAAATAGTTTAAGTTTGGAAAACCACTGCTTTTGGTCAGGAAAAGGATCATTATATTCATACGTGAACATCAAAAGTTTCGGTACACTTTTTAAGTATTTATTATAAAATGAGGAGAATAAAACTTATATCATTCGAACTGTGCTATAGATGTGCACAAACCAAAAATCGTGGGTATATGTTGCCATTAAGGCTGGTAAAATTGAGTTATGAATTCCCCATACAAAACAGGTAAATGAAAGGATTTTGGCGACATTCAATTTGTCGCCGACAATTACCATAGTAACGTATTCAAATATAAATCATCTAAGATTAGAACCTGTTTCCAACGGAGCAGCTCATTTACGTATTTTGTTGATATCTAGATGTCGCTCTTTACGTTAATAAAAAAAGACATAGATAACGAAAATAATTTTGGTACGTTTTTTAGTATTAAATTTTACATACTTATAAAAGGAATGGTCGATTTTCGACCACAAGCGATACTAGTTTAAAGTATTACTTACGGCCATATTATTCACTCCCTTTAATCCGGGTTAAAGGTTAAACTAAGCCCAAGTCCATAATATTCACTAATATAAACCCATTTTTTTTAAACTTAACAGCGTTTAATCCGATTGCATTTACACGCAATCCGGAGACCAGTTTAAGTACTTTAACTCGGGCTAAAACTCAATTTCATAATATTGACATTTCTTCGCTCCCAAGAAATAAGAAAAGTGAAAAAGGGGAATAGAAAAAAAATGTCAAGAAACTAAAAAAGGACTTCATTCGTGAAATGGACGAAATGAATTTTGATGTTAGAAGACGAATTGTCGAAGAGCTGATGGTAAATTAACGTCGTCCTTGTCGTCGAATATATCGATTGCACAAGCGGGCTTGCGTCGACGATTACTATGTGGTATATTTTCGAAAATATTTCGTGCTGAAAAAGAGTCATTTTGGAGGCTACATTCGATGATTCGATAGAAATTTCGGCATAATTAATACACCTTAAAATATAACTGGGCCCAAAACAAATGAAATCAATTTCCAAGTGACAAACAAAACAAAAATATCATTATTTGTGAAATTTGACATTACGTGGGTTTAAAACGGATTAAAAACGGTTTTAAGTCAGCATTTAAATCCATTTTTAATCCAGCGGGTTTAATGCGTATGTTTCAGTGAACAATATGGGCATATTGTTATTTAAATTATCGGGTTTAAAAATTGCGGATTAATGATCGGGTGTAAAATTAACTTAAATCTGAGTTACACCCGGAGTGAATAATATGGCCATTATACTTTAAGTTAAGTCTTATTTATTTTATTACTGCTGAAGGACTGGCAACGCTCGTACTTGCATAACATACCAAATTCAATTTAAAAAAAAAATATGTTTTAAAAATGCAATTTATAAATAAAAATAAAATGATTTGATATCTTCATTTTTTTTTAAGTTTCGCTGAGAACTTAGGGCCGTTTGCTGATACGACATCATGGCGAATTAAGTGCCATATAAACTACTCTTATGTGACAGTTTATGCCCTAAAAAAGATAGCCTATAAATATTTAAGCAGAACTTAAAGCCTAGTATGCTGCTCGTGCTTAAATTAAGCTCCCATACAAAAATATCTCCAAAGACAAGCAGTACGCAGCTCAAGCTAAATTTGTATGCCACTGTACAAAAAATCTCTACACAATTTTACTAAACGTATTAATGCAAAATACATTTTTCCACAGCTAAATTTTGATAGATCAGAGAAAATCGGTATTCGCAACAAAATTTCCAACGAAAGCAAATTAACAGTATGGAGAATGGTTAGAAATTCGTTGTTGTTAATTTAATTGCTTTTAGACGTGGAATATTTGAACGAGGAGTAATGGAAGAGGTTATTGAGGAGGGAGCTGTGGAAGTACAAATAAAGAAACAGAACAAAGTCAATTAGCTTTACCAACACATTTTTTTTTCTTTGACGGAACTTACACCGTCAAAATTAAGCGCAACATTAAGCAAAGTGGTGGAGAGAAACATTGGAGAGGCGCTTAATTTAAGCTTTCCTGGAACAGCATACTAGGCTTAAATCTTTAAGCCCAAACGGCCCAAAGAAACATTAGAAATTCAAATAAATTTCACGCTTTCCTACAAATCATTTTTCACGCCGAAATGTCAAAATGCGACTGACAATAAAAGCCAAGTGAAACAGCTGCGGAGAGATTTTAGTATCGAAGCTGCTATTTTTCGCTCGAACTGCGTACTAGTGAAATTCTTAGGTGGAAAGTTCATTTTGGTGTGGAAAAATTGTATGCCAGTTGGAATTTATGTGAACTAGGCTTAAACATTTTTCTACTACCAAGACATTTTTTTATATTGAGTTCGTAGATCAAAGAAAAATTAAAGGATTTTATAGCATAAGTCATATTCATATTATTGGCTCAAGACGATATGTGTGATTTGTCTGTGTTTTATCAACTTTATAGATTTCTACGGTTACTTTTAGCTGGGTTGCGTGATTTTTTTTTTTCTATTTTGGTCGTTAATTTTTGCAAGTGGCAACCATGGCCATAAATCCCTTTGGTGTATGACAGGTGCCGCGCCTAGTTATTCAATGTTAAACACATTTTGTGAAATGGTTGGTGTAACTACAGAAAATGTTTATCCATTTACCAACTCTAATAACAACTTATAAAGGTTTTGAGTGTATATTTTTTGTGTGTAATCTGTTGTTATGTTTAACTAAGCGCTAGCTGTCGCTTACTTTTAAAAGTGCATATCATATAAAGGTTGTGGTTACTTTAACGTCGTTTTCCCAAAGTGTGATCATAATCGGTTAAGCGGCTTGTCCACCAATTGGTAACAAACACATATTAATTCTTAATTATGATGAAGACTGACTGACTGGAACGAAGCTAATAAAAATATTAAAATATTTCACGGTTATGATTGGATGGGGGCAGTACCTAAGTGGTTAGTGTAAAGGACCACTTAGCAACGGCTATAGGTCTAGGATGAAGGGTCCTATATGGAGCTATTCCTTCAAGAATATATTCTTTTTTATAAATATATTTGCTATCCGCTTTTCGAATGGAATTATCGCGTCGATTTTTCCCCAATTTTCTTTGTTTTCGACGATGACAGGTTTCCCCTTTTTCCCTGTGCTACTTATTTTTTCTTTTTTTCTGAAACTTCCAATAACAGTATACCTATATGAATTTCACGCAAAATTTATTGCACTTGTTTCATTATTCTACCGGAAAAGGGTGCACCATAATTTACAATCGCATCCCTTTCCCTTCCGAGGAACTGTATCAGAACCCTGTTCAACCCTAAAATTCGTTTCGCAACAATTTTGCAAAATAGATTCGCAAAACAAAACTTCCAAATGAGCGAAAACATCTAGTGCGTATCGAAATTGTATTCGAAGGAGGAGTACTGAGATTCATTTGCATTTGTTATCCTGTTAAAGGAAGGAATACGGGTATAGCCTTCAAGTGCAAATTCAGAGCAACGGACAAAGAGGTATAGCTATCAACTGAGTTCATCTTAATTTGATGGTATTATTGAAATCCACACCTCAATGGAATCCGCATAGATCACCACGGAACTACCTGAAAATTTGACCTGTTGCTGTCCCTGATGGCGCTATCCCACTGTGTGATCTCATTGTTCGTTTATTTGCTAATGACCATTTCCTTTGATCTACTTTTTGCCATATATTTAGATGGCCTTCTTGGATTTGAAGATACTTGCCCGTACCCTATGACCATCGGCGCAAACACAACAGAGCAAACCTCTATGACGGCCGGCGGTGTAGCGTTCGAGACAAACAAACGTTGGTGGCAGGATAATCCAACGAAATTCTAATGATAGACATTGATGCCAGTTAGCGCCAGGATTAAAAGTAATTTGTTTTGTGCTTGCCGATCTGACCGATATGGGTCTTCTTAATTTTATGATTTTCAAACCAAGATTTGAGGGTAAAGAAGACTGGTTTGGTTGCAGGGCTCAGTTTCGTTTAGTTATGCGGGTGATTGTCAAGTTTTGCATAATGTAATCATTAATCACAAAATCTTCATATGTTTTATGTGTTCAAAATTATTTCTGAATTTTGGGCAACATTTTTAAGCATTTCTTCGAAAATGATTCATCCCATACAACATGTTTTCATACAACATGTTCAGTGTTTAAATATTTAATTTGTGTTTTAAAGACCTATTCTTTTTATAATAATTATTCTTTTTTATTATTTATTTATTATCGAATATTTTCTTAACAAAGAGATTATATTTGTTATTTTTTTTCCTCTCTTATTATTATTAACTTATTATATAGATACTAAAATACATAACAAAATGCGATACCTATTATAAAATAATTACCTATATGGTATTTTTTGTCAGCAATGAAATTATTGTTTATGTGGCAATAGATTGGGCGCTCTTTTTTTGCTCTTAGAGCAATTTTTATGGCCGTTTGGTACAAATAAAAACAATCTTCTTCAGATTTCAGAGCACTTTTGCGAATCTGGATTTTTTCTCAGATTTGCTTCAGATTTACCAATTCAAGTACGTTTGAGTTTGACAACTAGTGGAGTTTGTTTACGTTTTCGTGAAAATTTTCAACTGCAAAGAATAGACTGAATCGGGTTATGTTAATTATTTATGTACAAATGCTTAGAAATAAATCTGGACGCAAATTTAGAATGTTTTAATATAAAGTGTAACCAGTGAATGCAAAACGCTTAAAAAAGTGTCGAAGGCTACACATTCGCACGAATATCAACACGAAAAGGAGCAAGTGACGAATTTATGTTCAATTAGACACACGAAATCTGAAATCTGATAGCAAATCTAAAGAAGCCCAAGCGAAAACCACATTATTATTCCATTAAATTCCTCAATATAGAATATTTGTTTGCCGTTTTTTATTTTTTGTTAATAAAAATATTGAAAATGAACTCTTTATTTTTCAATTAACCAAGTGGGAAATTTGTGGGAATTTTGACTGTGTCCAAAAGGGAAAAATGGGAAAAAAATTAGCTGTCCGAGGGAAAAACCATCTCAATGAGATACAACACTGATATGGACTGCTAGTAGACAACTTCGCGTTGGTTCCAACATAAGCGCTATAGCTCTCGTAGTTCGAAGCGCAATAAATTGGAAACTCACATCTGACGTTTCCATTTCGTTGCAGATAGTTTTGCATAAGACTGTGTTAAAATGCGATGAATTGAATAAAGATTTAAAATTAAAAATTGAAGTGTTGTATAATTGGTTTCGATTTGCAATATGATTCAAGTTTCTCTGATATGATGAATTAAATTCTCATGTACTTGAATGTGATATTTTGACAATCATAAGTATTTATTGATCAGAATTGTGATTGAAATATACGCTAAAGTGTTATTACATCATATTTCTACAATTAATAATGAAAAACAACACAAAAAACTAATTCGCAATAAATATACGAAAATTGTGCAATTAATGGGACAATGAAAAACGACTTTTTAGTCAAATTTTGTTGGTTCCATCTATTATTAATTATTTAAACTAGCACAATTTGGAGATGACATCTCTTGTAAACAATGCCGCAAAACATTTGAATTTCAACCGTTTCACTGGGCAAATAAACGCGCGCCCAATAGGTGGCTCTAGCATCTATGGAGAAATCCAAGATGGCTGTCATTTTGTTTCACTTATTTTTCGCATAGACCCACGAGCGCTAGTTATGTTGGCGTCATTTTCTGGGCAGAGATTGTATGGAAGTGACATTTCACTAGCGTCAATATATTTTTCAATTTAGGGAATTCAAATCTTTGGGGCAATTCGTGAGCTTATTTTCAATACGCGTCTGGGGTAATTTTCAGATCGAATCTAAGGGAAATTCTAATGTCAATTTTAAATCAATGCGTGTGCCGATCCTTGTGATGATTCTTTAGATTCCTACTTGAGCCGATGTACATAAGTGGTGGTTAATTTTTTCTCTCAGCGTCAATTTCGTAGGAAATTTTAATGTCCTGTATTTGAAGAAATTGTTGATCGTTTTTTTTTTTATCGATAAATTTCGATAAATTTTAAAGCTCGTTTTAAACCGGACTGGGCAATTTCGACTTTGAAAAGATGCCGTATCAATACGTATAATTTTGCAATTATCGAAAGCTTTTCTGACTCTTTCCAAGTTTATTTCAAGAGTCTGCTTTCTATTCGATTAGCGACAATATTTATGTAGTACACATTATGATGATGAATTCGATGGCATTCCAAGCAATTTGGTCGTAATTTTTTTTTTGATCAGTCTTTTTTTTCAGTGCCATTTTGGTGAATATTTTGAGTGATTTTAGTGCCACCGAAGGAACGCTCTGAACGAGTGATTACTGAATCAATTTGAAAAGTGAATGCTTAATTTTGTTCGAGGCAATTTTTTGTCAACTATATTTAAAACGAAGCGGATCTTTAAAAAGTATTTTATGATAGCAGAATCAAAACGGTTTTTACGGTTTTTCAATATGTTCTTTCGATTTTCATATATTTTTTTAAGCTTTGTCGAATTTAAGCGGTTGTTGTCCGAGCCATCTCTGATCAAACGAATGGGCAATTTCAGACCAAATATCGGGGTTGCTTTCGCTTTCACTAGATATATTTTATTTTTGGTTTTTGTATTGGGCTTTGGAGGAACTATTTTGTGTTCGTGATTTCGTGGCAATTGTATAACAATGTTGTGACTTTTTTTTAATATACGTATTTAAACCGACTTCAGACAATTTTTGTGACGATTAGCAATCAATTAATTTTTTAAATATTTCTTGTGACAATACGTAAACAATTTTAAGGAACGATATGAGAAGAGGTTTACTCTTATGTTTTAAGTATTTTTTGAGCTATTTTTGCGACATTTTTGTAGACTCTTTTCTAAGTTTCCTTCTATGCGATTGAACGATTTTATATAGATATATTTAGCCAACTATCGGCAATGTTTGGAAAATTATTAAGCAATTTTAGGGACCAATCTTTTTCTATTTACAATCTTCAAATTTTAATGTATTTTTTGACAGTATAATATTCAAATGTCTTTGACTTTTGACAATTTCTAAGATGATTGTTCACAATGGTAAGGGGAGATGAGTGATAGCTTTTTTCAGCCGATGCGACTCTTGCTCCAAGTTAGATTTTTTGAGCTATTTTCTGTACGATTTCTCGGGCAATAGGAAAAGCTACATATTTAAGAGCAGTTTCTTTATGCTGTATACCTATTTTTCAATTTGTTTAAGTTGCTATTTGAAAAGCGAATTGTAAAAGTTTTTTTTTTATATGATATCGATAGTAAATTTTTTTCTATTGCACTATTTTTAATAACAAAATTTGGATCGCTTTAAAGTGTTTTATTTTCGAATTTTATAAAGATATTGGAGCTGATTTCTGAGCTATTTTTGGGAATGTTTTTTAAAGCGATTTTGGAAGCTAATTTTTGTACAATTTTGAGGTAATATTATTCCCTTTTTTTTCGGATTGGTGTTTTTTAAGTCGTTTTTAAAAGGGTTTCTTTTTCGATTTTCGGTCTAAACTTATTGGTTTATAAGGACGATTTTGGAATGGGTCTTAGAAAAATTTTATGTATAATTTTTGGAAAAATAGTTTCAAAAAGCATTCTCGACCTCAATAATGGGTGCTGTGATTCGAGGTAAGTGCCTACCTAATTGAGTTTTGCGTTAGTTTTTGAAACGATTTGCAATGGATCTTAGAGCCGATTTTCGAAAACATTTTTTTTTTTCAATTACTTTGAAGATTTGAGGTTGAGGTTTTGTAGGATCTAAGGACAGTGATTTTCAGGAACTTTTGCGATCAAAGTTGCAGGTGTTTTTTCTTCTCCTTTTTTTTGAAAAATGATTGTGATCAATTTTTTTTTTGGTGATTTTAAGGACCACAAATTTCGTCGTAGATTTTTAAAACTGCAAATGTTAAACAGTTCCGTTCTTAAGGGGATATTGATATTTGAAAAGATTTTTTAGCTGAGAATTTGGTGACTTGTGACCGATTTTTGATGCTTTATTTTTACAGACCTTATTGTCAGCCATACTCCAAAAAAAAAATTAAGAAGGGGTTTCATATTTTTGTTTGATTCGGTCTTAGAACTTATTTTTGACGATATTAAAAAAAATTTTAACTCTGATTATTATGAGCTCAATTTTAATTGATTTTTGTTGACATTTGCCGGCGATTGAGAGAGAGGAACTTTTGTTGATTATTTTTAGATTTCTAATCGATTTATAAGCAGAAATATTTAGAGAATATTTTTGTTTTCCTAAATGATGCAATGGCTGCATTGTTTCATCTATTTTTTAAAAAGATTTTGTCGCAATTTTTGGCCATTTTTTGTATCCATCACCAAACCATTTTAGGGCAAGGATTTTGAGCAATTTTTACCCAGTGATAAATGTACAAGTTTGACGCGTAATTCTATGCGATTCCGTTGAAGATACTTTTAGTATTTTTTTGAGCTTAGCGTCGAGGACTTGGCACGCTTTTTGCCGCAATTTTGGTAAAGATATTTAATGGTTATAGTAAAGGGTTTTCCAATAAGAGGTGTTATTTTGGTATTCAAAGAAAAATGTCATTTTCTGAGATAAATGATCGGATGTTTATTTAATAATAAAGAGGAAATTATGCCGTTAATAATGAAAAACAACATCAGCCAAATGGCCACCACGAGCACGCATACAGGACCATATCCTTTTCATGAAGTTTTCCATAACCAAATGGAGGCCCCATGTCCTCGATAGCCTCACGAATTTTATCTTTGAGGTCTTGAATCGACGCTGGGCTGTTGGCGTAGACCTTATCTTTCACGTGGCCCTAAAGGAAGAAGTCGGAAGGTGTTAAATCACAAGATCTCGGTGGCCAATTGTGATCACCTCTTCGAGAGATAACACGGTCCGGAAACTTTTCCCGTAAAAGATCAATGGTTTCGTTGCTTGTTGTTTTTTCACCATTTTTGTAGTGAATTTTTATAATTTCAATGCGTTCTCAAAGCGTATATCGTTCCATTTTCAGTAATGGCGTAGTTTCTACTTGTCAAAAGTCAAAGAATAAAAGCTTCAAAAGTGACAGCTACCGAAATAGCGGGTCATTCACAATAACACCTCTTATTGGAAAACCCTTTATAACATGAATATTCTTTCGAAATGTCTTCTTTTTTTTAGATAATGAAAAATGTTTGGAAAAGTTTATTTGGGACTTTTTGCGGGTAATCGCGATAGTGGCAGCTCTTGCATGAGGGCAACAGCTTTAGGGTTTGATTTGTATTTTTATGGGTTTTAAACCAACCATTGAGTCAACCTATTGCTATTGTAGTCGTTATTTTAGTTTGGAACTTATAGATGTCGCCCAAAACCGCTCTTAATTTTGTGACGGTATAAATTGTTCGAGATTGACTTAAAGGTATAGGTACACGAAACTGTCAATCGATGTGCAATTGCACTCTTTACTGATAAGCTTGTATTGCGACTTAAACATTTATTTAAGTTAGGTTAGGTTAGGGAAGTGGGTTGGCGAGGCATATTAAACCTGTTCACACCGCACTTAGATCAATGTAGATAATTTGTGATGACCTTGGGGTTTACGACCCCCGCACTATGGGAACACTGAGGAAAAAAGACTTTAAACCCCCGAACAAAAGACTTTTAAATTAAAAGTTGACATGTATAAAAGACAACCATATGCAAACGCTTTCATTTGAAAGTTACGATTTAAATTTTGTACGTCAACGCAAATAATTTAAAACTTGAAAGAGCAGTCATTCAAATTTAAAGTTTCTCACTTTAAAAAAAAAAGTTGTACTTTTAAATTCAAAGGAAACACTTTAAATTTAAAAACCCTGTTATTATTATTCTGTTTAAAAACAATTAAAAAGCATTTTCTTTTACTTTTAAATATAAAAGTTTTAAAATGAAATCTTTTCCTTTTAACTTTCGCCAATATTTGTTTTTCACATAAAACACTTTAGAGTTGCACACTTTAAATTTAAATATGCGAACTTTTGTTTTCAAAGTGCACTTTTTTCCTCAGTGAACCTATGAGAAACCTACGAATTGGCGTGACATCCCGAGGCATTTAAAAATTTTAACAGGTCAATTATAGATCTTTCGGTAAGAAATTATTTACCAGACCTATTCAAAGCGTTTTGCTTTCAAAACGCAAGGCCTACCAAGCAAAATTCTGTTGGAACTTCAGAACCGACAGTAAGTTTTCCCGATGAATTTAAGTTCATACACTTGTTGACGCGATGGAAATCTATAGTGTCAGATGCAGCGATAGTGGAACCTGGTTTCTGTAAATTGACGTTACTAGAAGGATAATCGATCCTCTTCATCCGTTTTGTACCTATTCTTGATACCACTTCCAACCACAACGCAGTAGCCTCACAAAAATCACCACCTCATCTACAATACACCCAAGCAGCTTAGATGAAAAGAAGTTTTCATTCGGAGAACCCTGCATTTTCTAGACAAAGCACATTGCCAAGTTTCAAGGCCTCTACGCCCTCATTGCTCGACAGAGAATACATGAATACCCCATACGAACTTAAGCCAACAAGTGTTTTACGTTCCAACGAAAACATATAATTTCAAAACGAAATACCCCCAACTCCGCATACAAAGCAAATAATCTCCACCAAACGACGCAAACCCCATTGACCAACTTACCGCCAGGAACTTGTATTCAAAAAAAACTAACAAATGCACAATGAATAGCTAACAATAATAAAATTGACGCCCAATTAGATAAATAGGCAGCCGGCACAAAGCCAACAAGACGCGGCTTGGAAGAGATTCCCCAAAAATTGCACCCACATAGGTGGGTACTACACTGGCAGCACAAACAGAAGCATTTCCATTAAATAGCTGCGCGCAATCACATTAAATTTAATGAGCAGAGCACCGCAATTACCTGGGACACATGACCGCCCTTCGGTGGGCCGCTACCGCCAGCAACGTATGGATCCGTCCGTCTATACATACTGAGAGCGCAACCCCTCGATGTCATGACAAATTGATTCGCTTGATGACAATAATTGGGCACTTTGCGTGGTTTTGTTGCGCGCTTCCACATGATGAGGATGACGATAATGACGAGGCTCTCCTCTCAATCGGAACTCGCTCGCGTAATTCGTTGCAGCTGTATGCTGCCATCGTCAGTACCGTCCAGAACCAGAACAGGTGATCCATCCATTCGCACAGTGGGAAAATCCCAAAGACAAATGCATTCTGGATTGAGCTCGATTGAGAGCCGTCATTGTCGAACGCATAGTCATAAGTGGAAAGCGGAAAATCAGAGTTAGATCGAGTAACGTTTCCTCTGGTAACATGGAGTGCTCCTTGGGAGCTACATTTAGTTGGGTAACAACAGGTTCAGGCATAGATATGCGCAAATTGCATAATTTGAGGAAATCCTCAGGTAAAGTGGAGTGTCGCACCAGTATACAACACTTGGCCAATAGCCTTACCGGTGTAGCTGGCTATATGCACCATAGCACCAGCACCACACCCGGTTATTTGCGTAACCAGCAAATTGGGTCGTTTTGCGGTGAGCGCAGAGTAAGTGCGAGAAGGGTGTTCGGTGGAGTTTGCACGAGAAGGATATTGTATGCACATGGACTGGGAAGCAGGTGTTATTCTTTCGTTTAACCGCGTGTGGCCTGTGATTTTGTAATTCACTTGTATAGCCGAAGTGTTTACATGACGCCTTGTTATGCAATTTGAAAGTAATTGGCGAGGGTAATGCGCCCAGGGGATCAATGGCACTGACAATGGCATGTAATGCAGGGTTTCATGAGTTAAAGGTCCCGACGTAACGTGTATGAAGTTGTGACGAATCGGGCCATTGGTTCTTTGGTCTATGTAGAATTGGAGCACCCCTTTTGCAGTTGGGTGGTTCCACAGAAAATTGTATATGACTAATAGCCGTATACGGTTGGCAAAAGTCCCTAGTACATATTGAAACAGCCGCGAATCACTCAACTGACTTAATGCTTGTCAGTTGAATGATTGGCGGCGGAATTCCGATCTGCCGGCAGTTAACGTCCGAAGCAGGTGGTGTCAAGTGCCTCCGAGGCGCCAGCTTAATGGATCTGATTTAACACTTACACTTGTTCTATTCGTTTATTCCAGTTTGTGAATAATGATTTATTATTTGTTCGTTCATCAAGCAGCCATCTTCCAAGCAACGTTCAAGGACTAATCTTGAGCAACGCCCTCTTGCACTGTTCGCAATGGGAGATTGACATGCACAACATGGATATTGCAAAAGAAATGCGTTCAATTGTTCTCTCAACGAGATCTCAAGTGGGCATGCAGTGTGGACGAAAGGGATTAATAAAGGGAACAAAGAGGATTTTTTGAAACAGGACATCCTACCTTAAAATGCAGATCAACACTTGACTGACCGTAATAGCTTTTGCAGCGATGAGCGAAAAACTGTGACAGCCGAAAGTGTGCATATGATTAATGGTAAACGTTTGGGAAAATGTTTAATCCTGTTATATACCACTTCTAGAAAGGATTCTCTGGAGAGTATTATGACTTAATGTCAAGAAAGAATGCAGAATGATGGCCAGGGCCACACACAACTGATTTGCATGACGTGTGTTTTGTTTCGCCTGCACACAGACTCAATACTTTTCGTTTTCCACTATATATGGCTACCTTTGGTTATAGGTATATGTGTCTACTTATATATATAAATGACAATGTAAGCCAATACGTAATTTACCATTTGATAGGCAACTGCGAGCCTTGACTGGCACTCGATTATACAGACTAAGTCGTTATTTGCATCGATCTTATTGCGATTTTTTTGACACAATTCAATTTGAATTCGGAAATGATGGACAAAAATAAAAAATCTACTACTTAATGCGTCAGCCAAATCGAACTGTTAACTGAGTCAGCAAATTCTTGACTAGATTCTACGGCTACCCCTCGATAAAGTTCAACTGGACAAACTGTGTTAGGAGAAAAATCTAGGCCAATATAAACTGACACATATCAATTAAGCCAGCTGTCATACTTACTAAATTATGGGTTTCCATGTCTCGGTGTCTCTTTTAAACAGAGATGTAGCTATAACTTTGTTTAATTTTGCGAATTTATCAGATTTTAGATTTAGAAATATGTAAAATCTAAATGTACATACACGTACCTCCTTACAACATCCAACTTATCACCACATTTCGGTAAAAATCAAGCATTCAATTGCGAATTACCTATTTTAGACGTTACACATTCATAAACGTCAAGTTAGCATAGGGAACGATAATGTCATACTGCTGGCTGAACTGGAAATCGGAACAAAATGTTCCCGAAAAAAAAGCCATCTAAAAAATCAGCCTCTATACCCTCTTGATAACATTCAACTTTTTATTTAAACGTCAAGAAGAAGTAGCGCACTGAAATATTCTCAAAATGTAAAGAGCCTTAGCATTTCTTAAATACCAAGCTTTAGCTCCGCCTCAGCGGAAGCTGTCTATACGACATCTACACATGAGAGAGGCACTTCAGTGGGACAATGTTGGGAATTTCCAAGTTAACTTTCGTCTGGTTTTAGCTCTAAAGGCCGTTTGCTCATAACGATTTAAGTTCTAGTTAAATACTTATGGGCTACTTTTTTTAGGGCATAAACTGTCACATAAGAGTTTATGTGGCACTTAAATTCGCAATGAGTAGTATCAGCAAACGTCCCTAAGACTTTTATAACCTTGAAAGTAGATAACCCACTGAAATATTGCATTTAGACTTTTTTTCAGACTAGTAAATTCGTAATCCTTGCATTGTGTTCCACAAACTAGTAATAATCTCTTAATTTGATGTTAAAATAATAACCGGATCTGAAAAAGTAAAATATGACAATTTTTAAGATAATTTTGAAATTGCGAGTCGCTTTCGATGTGTAGTCTATATAGAAAGGTCTAAGGGTCTGTTCATATGACTAGAGAGTAAATTGTGAACTACAAACAACAAAATATTTGCAGATTTTGACATCCAATTGACATAAATACTCATATAAAATATAAATATTTATTATACATAAATACTTATATAAAATATAAATATTTACGTATTTGTTTTTTTTAATGAGAGCTGTCATAGTTTTAACTTTTATGTTTCAATTGCAATGTCAAATTTGATTTTGCCTACTTTGGTTATTCACAAGTTCGTGAAGCGCGTTGCATTTAGTGAATTGCAAACATAGTTTGCCGTCCTGAATGTTGGTTCGTCGAGAGTGAGGGAAGTTTACAAGATGGCGCTTCGACGAATTTGTACTAAAGCGCTAAACCTATTAGCTTTGTATTATTTTCAACTATTGACGAACTATTTCCTTTCCAAATTTGGGAAAATAAAAAACTTATCTGCCTATAATCTAAATGTCAACTTTACAACCAGCAACTAACTATTCCAAATAACGCATTGTCTGTCAAAGTAATTTTTTATCTTTCAAATTTTTTTGTAACATCGATGTAAAAAAAAACTGTTTTCACCACGACATTTGAATTTTTGAAACGTTAGTATTTGAAAGCAGACTGCATTATCTACAATTGGACACACACTGCCACCTATGAAAAAGTAGCTGAACTGGTGCGTTGCCAACCTGGGTAGATAACAGAAAGAATATCAATGATCACTCTACACAACATATTGCTTGCCTACTCTAACAGCAACACTTTTCATTATTATAAGAAGGACAAGAAACTTGCAGAAAACATACCTACTTCAATAATGGCGGACGACGGTGATCTTTATTTTCATTGGCTGCGATCATTGCTGGGAAGTGTGCAATAAATCATATTGTTTCTTCTTTGGATTGGTTCTTTGATTAATCATGACACAATGAAAATGAAGGATTTCATTGTGAATTCGTTAATTGCTATTTAAAAAATGATCTAGGTGACTGCTGTAAATAAAGTTTCATTGCTTGAAAAATATAGTATAATTTATTATTAAAAAAGATGCGGCGGAATTGTTCCATGTATATGTATAGGTATCTATTTATATTTCATATGTGATAAAGTGATAAAGGCTAGTGCTCATTATGCTGCCTAATGTTGTGTGAGAGAGCGCATAACTTGTTTAGCAAAATATAATGTGATTGATGGTTATTGTCACTTCTTGTTTGTGATGATTTTTAAGCATTATTTTTAAGTCTTCTCCGTACGGCTAGCACCTGCATAATAGCTTTTGAAAATAGAGTCGGGCACTCGTTAGAGCGGGTAAGAGCAAGAATTGTTTTCGTTGTCAACAATCACTACACTTTTATCGTTAGAAAATTCTGAACTAAGAAAAAAATATATAGTATAAATAGGTGCAGAGGTAAATTCATTTGGAAAGTTCTATTTCACAATCTCAAGAGATTTTGTCACCCGAAATAATTGTAATCGTTAAATCATCCTTAGTACCTATAGCCTCATCAGCCATGAGCTTCTATCATTTGGTTAGTTCTGCATGTCGGTTGAAAATATAATTAATCAGTTCCGAAAATCAAGGGTTTTTTCCACTGCGCCACCTCTCTCGAACATCTGACAGGCATCTAAGGTATAACTGTCATGAAATGATTTTGTCAATTAGTCGTTGGACTCTTCATAAAATTTTAGATCATCTACATTCGTCCCAGAAATAAAAAAATCTCACATAAAACGAATGGTTGTGAGAAGCTGGGCCTGTTGCACCAACTCTTTATTTATTTATTTTTTCTTTTACCTACCTACGACTATTTATTTTAGTAGTTCACAGTGGCTTCCGTAAATTTAAAGTCAAGACTAAAATTCGTTATTAGTACGGCGTACTGAGTTTAAAAAAATGTTTTTATTGTTTTCAACCAAATTTTTTTAACGATTGGTACCTATTCTAACGTAAGCTCAAAGCTGATTTGAAAAAGTCAAAGGTATGTTCATTTTGAGAGGGCATGAACGGATTGATTAAACGTGCATACTCTTTTTCGTATTTTACGATCTCACAATTAATAAAAAATTCCCCCCTTTGGCCTATAAAATATTTAGTGTGATGGTTAAAACTGATTATTTGTAAGGACAACAGAAAATTGTTCATTTTAGTATTCCAAGAGTAGGATTTTAAAATGTATAAGGGAAACAATTTTAATAAAATTAAAATAAGATTTTTCATTCTAAACTGTTTGTTGAGAACAAAAACACTCTTCCCCCAAGCAATTGTCAAAGTTTGTTGACAATCTAAAAATTCCTTCTACTTAACATCGAAACGAAAATGTTGTTTCGGTTTATATTTAAATGTGCAGTCATCATTTTGCAACTTTATTATACTTTTCACATAAATGGTGACATTATTTTCATTCATAAAATGCCTACCAAAAAGTTTTCAGTTGTGTTTTTTGAGTTTGTCATTGAAACTTAATTTTGATTATTTTGGTGTGTTTCTTAATTTTGACTATTTCACTAACATATTTTTTCCTCCAAAACAACAAACCAAACTTTTATTTCAACGAATGAATTTGTCACACTTTATTCCTTTATTTATTTATGTTGATTACATTCGCTATTTTAGATTTTAAAGAATAGAATACAAATGTTATCGTGGTGCTATAAAACAACGAATTTAAGCTCTCAGAACGCATCCATCAGCTGACAGCAACTTACGAAATACACTAAATCTCAGTCAGTGTTCCTAGCACTCTCTCTTTATTTTTCCCACGAAGCGTGTTAATTTTTCCCTCTTCACTGAACTCAAATTACCTTTATTTTTTATGAAAAAAACATTCTTTTAAAAGTAAAATTTGTATTGTTCGGAAATAAAATAACATTAAATTAATCTTCAGTATAAAAATCGCAGTTTGCTAACATTATAATGATCATTTTTTGGTACTAGAAATTGTTGCTAAAGGCAAATCTCCATTTTATGTACATTTAGTGCGTTGATATTCATGGTGAATCTTTAAATGTTTTTTTGTTAGATTATTGATATTCCCACAATTTTGATGTTTTTTCCTTTGACGCACAGAAAGTTTGTGAAAAAAAATTTAATTTCCCTCAAAAAGGTAGAGATCCCACAATGTAGGAACACTGCTAAGTGTCAGTATTTTATTACACCTTCCGCCATTTAGATTTTAATTTTTTGAATTTTCTTTTCAAAATTTGCGGGAGGAATCGGGTAGGTGCGCGGGAGCTGACGGTCTATTTAATACCTAGTTTATGTTTTATGCAACACACTAGCAAAATGTCAGATTGAAATGTTTGTTGTGTTATTACAAACAAATTTTTCCCTGGTGATCCGAAAATATACAATTTTGAAATATATTGATTTGGCCTATTAAAATATTCATATTTACTGTAGAAAACGAAAAAGAAGTTGCAACAGAAAACCAAATCTCACATAATGGTGTCAACCACTCTCCAACGAATTTCATTGGAAAGAGCAATTCTGAATTTCGGGGCAATTCTCTCGGATCTTTAATGAAAAACGCCATGAGTTTGACAACTGATGGAGTTTGTCGTACAAGGAATTGACCTGGAAGTGTACTTTTTTTTCAATGAAACATAGAAAATATAGAATGGGCGCCACTAGATTCGCTATTTTGACAGAAAGGGTAATAATTTCGTTCAATCAAAAACGCCACAGAACTAATTGCGAACAAGCAAATAAATATTCATTGATTACAACATTTCTTTCACAGGAAAACTCTTTTAAGTGTTGCCAAAAATTGGAAGATCAGTTTCTCGTTGCAATTAGGTACTATTTTGAGGTTGGATAAGCTTTAAGGAATTTTTTTTTTATCGCAGATTTTTGAACCCTGACTATATTTTGGGGATTGTGAATAAAGTCTGACAGTTCGCGGGATTTTTGTTGTCTTAAAATTTTGAATCTGAAGTCATTTTTAATCGGTGATTGGATCGATTAAAAACAATTCCTTGGGAATAGTAAAAATATAAATTTGTGGTTTATACTAAAATTCATTTGTTCTCCGTTCCCTTCACTTTCATATGAACATTCCAATGTAAGGGTGAGCAGCATAACCTTCTAAGTGCAAGGGAACAGAAAGCATTTTTATAGCGTTGTAGAAAGTTTTCCCACAAACTCAAACATATACGCTTGTCTTGAATTATTCTGTACCAAGTCTTCAGCAATGTGATAGGTATAGTGGCATTCGCACCCAAAAACTTTTCCCCGTTTCAGCAACGAAATGTCGGTAGCTTATGAGTATCGAGCACACTATACACGTATCCATTAAATTAATGGAAGAAACTGCGTTTGCGTTCCCCATTGAACGGCAGTCAGTGGCATCAAATGAAGCTAACAAAAGTAACAGTGAACACGACACCGAATCCAAGGCGTCTTCTGGTTGGGTTGTATTTTTATGGCCTATTAAACTGTCGACATAAAAGCGCTCATAAAACCATCAAACGACTCAAAATACCAGGCAACCAGGCGCTTCTGTAAAGGACCGTGTTACAAAGCCCGACATAATTTTTATTCAACACAAAATTTTGTGGTAGGATCGGGTTCCAAAGTAATCAATACAAATTGTACTGATACATAGATCTGAGTGGCTGGGTGAATTTCCTTTTGTGCGGTTATGGAAATATGAATTTGAAAGTGAAAACAGGGGGACGAGCGAAATCAAATAGCTTTTTCAAATGATAATAGACGTTGTTGTGTATCTTTAAAGGTATTGCATCAAAAATTGATAGAAGTGGTGATGGCAATTGAAATGTTTTGGGTACTAGATTTATACACGGCATCATGTAGGTATACTAAAGCGACGATTGTATATGTCACTTTTCTTGACACGGCGACGCCATTTTGACGTAAACATTTGTCCTAAATTTGTCACTACGTGCGATCGCCTGTTAAGCGTCTGGTCACGCGGGCTGTCGCATCACATTCACGAAAGACACACGGGTGATGAGCGATGTCAAAATTTGTAACGAAAAACGATACATACTCGTAGCTTAAGACAAGTGTTGGTATTGTGGGAGATTTACCTATTCCGCGGGAGTTTCGACGAAGGTGGTCTTCACGATGAAAGTAAGGGCTGACAGACGGCCGGGACTCGCCGGGATTGTCCAAATATTTTTAGTCGTATCAAGAGTCCCGGTTAAAAACAATTATTTGTCCATTCAAAAGCTCAGAGGTCCGAACAAAACATTTTTTTCTAAATTCCTTCTTAAACTTCGAAATGTTTTTAATTTAAAATGATACGTGTGGAAAACCCACTAATATAATCACGCCATCTAGTATTCGATAACCAACGACGAGTTGGCACCACCTTTTCGATCGTGGTTTGACACTTCTTCCCATGGTCAGCCATCTTATTTCCGCTGAACTATATTCTCGAAAGCCATGGGAAGAGGTGCAAACCGCGGTAAGTGACCATTAAACGAATTAATCGTATTGTAAAAGATTTCCATTTTAGAAATAAACCACTAATAATTCAGCACTTTGAGCGTGCGCCTTTTATTCCCGCCAACGAGAACAATACGAATTCGGCTGAACTCATCCACTTAACAAAACTTGAATCATCTTGAAACAGAGTCTTGATTTTGTACCGTTTTTTTCTCCGCAAAGCACTATTAGAGTGTTAAGCGAGCTAATGCTAGCTAAATATCGTGCGAAAATTTAAAATTTGCAGAGGAAATAGCTTCAAAAATGACACTTTTTTCTGTTTTTTTGCGATTTTCCATAAAAGTAGATATAAAAATGAGTTCATATACAGTGGAAGTCGCTTATAACGACCTCGCTTATAAAGTTTGCTTTCCTTTCATTGGGTTAGTTTCATTATATATATATTTATATTTGTATATTTGTGGAAGGCATTCGGATATAGCGACCGCCGGTTAAAACGATATTATTTCCTCGGTCCTCGTTATATCCGACTTCTACTGTATTTACAACCAATGTTTCACTTAATTTTTTCTGTTTGTATTTATAAAAGCAAATCAAGGCTTTAAAGTTTTCGTTTTCAAATTGCATCTACTGATTCGTAGTAGTGTCCATCAGCTCACCCGCCAAACGATCTTAAAGACATCTAATTCTTATGCGATTTGGTTGTTTTGGTTTTATTTATAAGAGCAAATTTGTGTGAGAATGATCTATTTACAGTCTATATTAGATTACGAGCGTAAAACTAATACTAAAGTTGCAAAATTCTGTAAATTAGAAAAAAGGAGCGGTGGAAGAAAAAATTGTCATTTCTGAAGCAACTATGCAAATTAAGAATTGTCATAAGATATTAAACATGTATTGGCTCTCTTGACACTTTAATGGTGTTGTGATAGACAAAAGCGTTACATTTTAAACAAATTTTTGTATTTGGATATCACAGTTTTTGTAAAATTTGGGAAGTGCCCCTTCCAACAAAAAAGAAGGAATAAAGCAGCAACAAATTATATCATCAGGGTCCTCGAAAATAGTGCCAAATTATTACACAACGGGCACGCTGGTGACAGCGCGCAGCTGACTCAAACATTCGAATTCATTTCGGAACATTCCCCCGCGAAATTGCGGAGAAAACCGCATAAAATCAAGTCACTGCGGAAAGCGATGAAAGTGATTCGGAATTAATCGAACAAATAGAACAACAAATTTCAAATCATCTGTTAATTGTCAGGTGACTGACAGCTTTTCCAATTTTTACACCAAGAAATTTGTTACGTTTTAGTTTGACAACAAGAATTCGAAATATTTAAAAGTAAAATAACAGACCAAGGTCGGTAACACTTTGAACTCCAGATATGGAACAACCACGAAGATGTTAAATTCTGAGAAGAAACTTTTTGCACTTACATACGTCAGAATGTAATTGGTTTGCTATTTTGAGACAATTTTATTGGTCTGTTCATTTACTTTTGTAGTAAGAATGGAAAAGACTCTTAAGATGGCAGTGCTGGGGATAAATTCTCTCACAGAGAGACGGTTACGAAAAAGTTAGGGAACGCTTTTGTAGTAATTTATGAGAATGACAGGTAAATAATTAAAAAAAGTGGTACGAAAAGTCGTTAAAATATCGTATTAACTCGAAGAATTTGCTAATTAACGAACCAAATTAGTTGATTTATCTACGTACCTCGCGATGAAAGTGGCCCGGAATTAATCGAACTTCATCTTCTTGAATCCAAGTATATGAGAGAGTTTGTACTGATTGAACTATAAGCATTCAAGAAGTGGAAAAAGCGACACGGCATTAAAAATTTCATGGAGGAGATTGTCCTTTCTTAATCCTTACAGCGAGGAAGAATTACATCTCCACTTTCAAAAAGAATCTTAAGAGAACATTTTATTTGGACAACAAATTTCAAATCAGCTGTGAATTCCAGCTGATAGCTTTTCCAATTCTACACCAAAGAATTTGTTGAGTAAAAATTCGTAAGATTCTCAGTGGAGGGGTAATATCTTGCTCTCTCGATGACGCGTAAGATTTAAAAGTAAAGGGACAGACTTTATGTGATATTCGATATTCAGAGCACTTCTTTTTCAGATTTCAGAGCACTTTTGCGAATCTGGATTTTTTCGCAGATTTACCAATTATGTACGTTTAAGTTTGACAACTAGTGGAGTTTGTTTACGTTTTCGTGAAATTTTTCAACTGAAAAGAAACGCATTGCATCGGGTGGATCTCTTTTTGTTAATTATTTATGTACAAATATTTATGTCGTTTACCATTGGGACCACCAAAAATATTTTTCAGATCTCAGATTTTATGCGGCTCATGGAACATGCAATGAAATTGATCTGCTTTTGTAAATGGATTAGTGCGTTATTTGACAAAAATACCAGCTGTTCAAATTACATTTGTTTTTGGTAAAATAAACCATGGAAATCGGCTTGAAAAATATTTCCTCTGTTGTAGCTGCAAATGGATTAGTTTTGGTGATTCGTAGTTTCCAGATGTTGAGCAAGAGAATGAAGATAATAATTCCTCCAAAACTATATTGCTGTTTATTGACACTAGAAATCAATTTGGGCGCAAATTTAGAATGTTTTAATACAAAATTTAAGCAGTGAATGCAAAAACCTTTGAAGAATGTCGAAGGCTACACATATTCGAACCGCAAAAGAGCAAGCGACGTTTTTATGTTCGATCAGATACATGAAATCTGAAATCTGAAAGCGAATCTGTAGAAGCCCGGTCCATTAATTTGGTATAATTTGGTATCCTCGTTTCTTCTGCCTTCAGGAAAAAAACGGAGTGATTAATAACTTTTCAAGATCATTATTTGATATGATGAAGAGATGGGGACATAGATGACTGCCTTGTGGAACACCAAAGCTGGAAAGGGGCCGCTAGATTTGATTTGATTTGATGTGACAAAATGCTGTGGAGGTGGTGCACTGCTTGCTGCGAAGCGCTCACTCGGACCTGTTCCTGTTGAAATTGATGTTGTCTGCGTTGAAAATCAATTGCATATCGATCAACTATGCGTACGTCTTAATAATATTGGCGGAGGTTTGCTGATATTTCTAAGCTATATCCCACCTACAAGTTCATTGCTTATATACAAAAAGCATTTGGAGAATATTGATAGGGTTATCGCTATGCCTGAATTTAATAATTTTAATATATGTGTTCTAGGAGATTTCAATCGCGGTGACATTGTTTGGTCACCCACAATTGATAATAGACTATTGCCAAGCTTGTTATATTCTGAAATTGAAATTTTGTTAATTGATTCTTTACTGTCTAATAATTTAACTCAAATTAACTTTGTAACTAATTCGCTTAATAGATTATTAGATTTAGTATTTATTTCAGATGATTTAAATGCATCTGTTATGCAATGTTGTCCTTTACTTAAAAATTCTATTCATCATACTGCAATTAATATTTTTATCAAAACATACAGTTATAATAATTTTTCATGTTTGTATATAAATTTGATACTGATAACTTTTCTCGTATGAATAATTGCTTTGGCAGTATTAACTGGTCAAATGAATTTTTGTGCAAAAATATATCCGAAAAATTCCTTACATTTAAGGTTATTTTTAACAAAGTTTTAGAAGAGTGCGCGCCCATTGTCCGCAAAAAGGTAAATTCTCACCCTGCTTGGTATAATATTAGATTATTAAAATTAAAAAATGCTAAGAATACTGCTCATAAAAAGTTTAAACAATCTAATTCTTTGAATGATTATGCTATTTTTTCCCGTCTAAGAAAAGAGTTTATTTTTTTGTCGAAATTCCTTTACAGTAATTACATTCACTCGGTGGAAAGTAACCTTATAAATTTTCCTACAACTTTTTGGAAATTTGTTAACACCAAACGAAAAAGTACTGGATTCCCAGCAGTGATGAACTTTAATAGCAAACAAGCCAGTGACCCCAAAAATATTGCTGATATGTTTGCGGACTATTTTCAAAGTATTTACAATTCCACATCTTCAGCTTCTATTGATTTTAACTATATTCATTCCCTCCCATCTGTTTTTGATTGCTCTTTATACACGTTAAACGTCAGTGATGTTCAGACCGTCCTAAATAGCTTAAAACCACAAAGAAAGCCAGATATTTTGGGATTTTACCCTATTGTTTTACGTTTTTGTTCTAGCTCACTTTGTTTTCCGTTGTTAGATTTGTTTAATGAATCCCTTGCTAAGGGAATCTTTTTAAAGGAATGGAAAGTATCTACCATAGATCCTGTCTATAAGTCGGGTACTAGGCATCTTGTTTCTAACTACAGACCAATTTCTAAACTCTCGGTTATTCCAAAAATGTTGGATAACCTTGTAAAAGATAAGCTTGCTTTTACAATCAAGCAACAAGTCAGTAAATACCAACATGGTTTTTGGAAAGGCAGATCTACTGTTTCGAACTTAGTGGAATTCACAAATTTTTGTATAGCGTCTTTAGAAAGCCATAAACAAGTTCATGTGATTTACACTGACTTTGTAAAAGCGTTCAGTAGAGTTAATCTAATGATTCTCTTAGAAAAATTAAGTGCATATGGCTTTTATGGTCCTTTACTTCAATGGTTTATTTCCTACTTGCATGGCAGGACACAATATGTCGTTATTGGGGACTATTTTTCTAAGGAAATACTAGTTACTTCCGGTGTCCCTGAAGGAAGCCATATAGGTCCGCTTTCATTTTTACTTTTTATTAATGATCTACCGGACTTAATAGAAAACTGCTCCTGCCTCATGTATGCAGATGATATAAAGTTCTTTAAGAGAATAGTAACAATAAAAGACTGTTTAGTTCTACAAAAAGACTTGGACGCTTTCTCTGAGTGGTGCTGCTCAAACGATTTAATGCTAAATATCGACAAATGCGCTTGTATTAGCTTTAATAGAACTTTTCATTCTATTCTTCCCCAATATTCTTTAAATAGTGATAGAATAAAAGTGGTTGATGACTTTAAAGATCTTGGTGTAATTTTTGATGACAAGTTAAGTTTTCACTTACACGTTAATTATGTGGTTTCCAGGGCGAATTCCCTATTAGGTTTCATGAAAAAAGAAATGCTGCAGACTTCAAAGATCCTTATACTCTTAAGGCATTATTTTGCAGTATCGTGCGCCCTGTTTTGGAATATGGTTGCGTTGTGTGGGGTTCTACTACTGTATTAAATGTACGCAGAATTGAAAGCGTTCAAAAGAAATTTTTGAGATTTGCTCTACGGCACTTGTTTTGTAATAATGGAGTTCATTCTTACCGTTCAAAATGTCTTTTACTTGGATTCCAAACTCTTGAATCTTAATGTTTTGTTTATTCGTGATATCTTATCTGGAAGTATTGATTGTGAGAATCTACTTATGTGTTTGAATTTGTATGCTCCTTCTAGATCTCTTAGATCAAGACCACTTTTATTTGAAAGTAACCACACTACATTGTATGGTCAACGTGAGCCTATGGCAATTTGTATTAAATTGTTTAATCTGTTCTATTACGGTTTGGATATATTTTTGCCCAGAAATATTTTTAAGGATAGATTAATTTTGCTTATCTTCCAATGAAATTCATATTTAACTTATTTTTATATAACAATACAATAATTGTTTTTCGAAATCTGTGGATTATAAATCGTAGATTGAATAAAGGAAATGAAATGAAATGAAATGAACCGACATATTTAAAACGATTTTCAATGAATGAAGATATCCATTTTAATAAAATGGAGAAAAGTATTAATTTAGAGGAAATCTTATCAAAAGGCTAACTGAAATCAGGTGTAATAGTCGACGTTTGCAATTTTTCAGGACTTCAATTCAACAGCAAGAAAGTTGATATACCCTTACGAAAACTGTGTTGGTCAGGGGAAATAAAAGAAGGATCATTCTAAGATAGATTCTATTATTAAACTTAGGTAGGTACTGTATTAATTTCTTATTCCATTCTGACTATTGATACACTCGCCTTGATTGAACAATACAATGTCCCTAATTATTTCAGTTCAAAAGCATGTTAATTGTATTTACTCGTATAGCTAAGGTGACCATCCCTTCATTATAATAAAGAACAGTTCTGTATTTGAAGACGATGAATTATTTTGCATACAAAAACAAATAGAAATGTTCTGTATTTTAGTTTTTAGAAGTACCTTGTTCATTATCTGTTCGGTATTTCATTTATAAATTTTTTTAAATAACATTGTAAGCATTACGAAAACGAAAATTCAATGAGCAAAATGATAATGCTTAGGTACAAAAACTTGCTAAACGAGTAAGCAAGTAATATACTCGTAGTAGTTAAAAATGTGTTTTATTTTTTTCTAGTTTTTCTATTTATCAAGTATAAAAATAATTTAAAATTGTTTTGAAATTTATGTCTTTTTCTATTGCTTATTATTTGGAATTTCAAAATATGGTCACCGTGTATACTATAGTTAATAATATATTCTATATACGAAACCTACCTGCATTGTTATTGTTTTAAATAGAATAAAGTATTACATCCGAGCTGGAATTCGAAAAGATAAAACGCTATTCTGTTGAACTTTCCTAATATAATCATTTCATTTGTATTACACTGTTTATTATAATAATTCACTTCAAAACAAAATATTTCTTTAAACAATTCTTATCTGACTTAAACCAATCACTTAATTCACTACATACTTTACACTTCTTTATTTTGACAACCGATTACTATGTCGAACTGTACCAATTACTGTTTGCTACAATTGTAGCGTTTGTACTACATTTTGTTGGTCAAAAAAGTGAGTACGTACAATTACTAATTGCGTACTTTGTACTACAATTTCTCACCCTTCAAAAAGAATAATAAAGAAATTATTAAATTATATTTTTTCCCAACGCTTGTTGTTACTACCAACTGACTTCTGTATGTAAACGCAGCCGACTCAACTCAATTAGCATTTCCAATTTTCCAGTTTTACTTCCACGTTTATCTACTAGCATAGTACTAAGCTCAAGTTATTTGTCATTGTCATTTTCATTTGATCTGCGTCTGCATTATTTTAGACATGTATAGCGATTGAGTGAACGAGGACTATCAATTTCTGCAACGATGAAAAGATATTTTAGAACAGTGCCAAAAGAGAAGTACTATTATCACATATTAAATTTATTCCGATATTAATTTTTTTCTTAATTGTTTAGTTATGAATTCATGTTTATTTACTTAAAAAAATCATTATAAAGTAATTATTCGTGTTTTTTTTTCAAATTATACTACATTGTACTACATTTTAAAAGCACCCGTACTACATTTTCAACCTCTTGGGGGAGCAGCGCTGAAAGTCAACTGTTCCCTTTTCCTCAAATCTGCCCTTTAATATCTGCTCCGCCACCTGGCGGGAACTTTCTAGTGAATTCCTATTGGTCCCGAACAAACTCGATGGTTCTAGAATTAGCTCACAGTCTCCAATTGAAAGTGGAACTTGTTGGCTGACTAATGGGTTGGTTACATTTTAGGTTCCACGCTACAATAAACTTAACTAATGTTTAGGTTCTATGCTTTTTGTTTTTTTAAGAATGTTGGCATTTTCATATTTAATCAGGTTGGAGACACTGAAAGTTAGGCATTTGTCAAGTCTAGTCCAATTAATCTATTAATAGTTCAACGTTCTTCAACAAATATGCTACTCGTAGTCAAGTACTTTCCGTTTAAAATAGACCTCGTAATAGTTATTTATGAACGAACTACTTCCACAAACATCTTACCCCTAAACACCAGTCGTATGTACAATGGACAGATTAACGGCCAAAGTGTTCCTCTCACCGTGAGCCACTTCATAACATAACATATTTTGAGCGGAACTAGCAACAGTAACGAATGGTGTCCGTGCCTACTCTATAATTCTTAATTACGAAGTGAGAGTAGGTATTAAAAAGATAAACATACTTAAATTAACCTACGCTCACACTTTGACGACTCGATTCGTAGAATGAATACCAATCTGTTCTCTGTAGTGAATTAAAATATATATTTGTGTCAACTCAACATCCATTCCCACACAGTTGTTTAAATATTTGCCAAGTTGCTCCAAAGTTCCTAAAATATAAAATTAGGCTTAAAGTCTACGTACGATTGCTTGCAATTAGTCGTATTTCACAATTGCGTGGTTCAACATGAACATCCGAATCTGCTTAGTATTGTTCTCAGTTATAATGGCGCTGGCGTCTTCTTCAAAAGTGGTTCCCGATCTCGATACCTCAGATGAATTTGCAACATTGTTCCACCACATCAGCCTGCCCGACAAAACGGAGAATAAGATAAAACGCACCGCAAAGTTATATGTGCTGCAAAGCGATGTATATCGTTACTTAAATGATCTGAGCAGTGACGTTGCAAGAGATATTGCCAACGGAAATCTAGTAGAAACAGATTCTTCTGAATTTGAGGAATAAACAAAAATGAAGCGACCGCTAGTTCGCTTTCTGATGCAATTATCATTTTGATGTAAATAAAATGTATATGGATGAATAGAATTGTTGTAAATACTATTTCTTTTTAACTCTCATTTTATTTGAATTTTACCTGAAATGGAGCTATCCTTATCATGGAATAGGGTGCGTGGACTCATAAGATTCATTTAGTGAGCGCTATGCATTTAAATATTCATATAGTTTAACTGTTCTTTAGTAACATAGACTCGAAATGTGTGTGATAAAATCGATTTTCAATCCATGACGGTTACAAGAAACAAAATCTTTTCTTATATCCCAACTGTTCTTATATGCGAACATGTATAATGTCCTTTTCCATTGGGACAAAAAAGCAATCTTTTTTTTTGATCCGGATCACTTTTCGCAGATCTCGATATATTTTCAGATTTACACATACTACCACAAATACAGCACAGCTGTTTTACGTCAGTTAAAGAAGTTTATTTCATTGCATGTTCCATGAGCCGCATAAAATCTGGGATCTGAAAAAGATTTTTGATTGTCCCAATGGAAAACGACATAAGAAACAGAGTGACACGTTTGTTTCCACATGAAAAATCCTAACAATAAACGAAATAATTCCTAATTTTTAAAATAAAAAAAAACCTGAATCCGGATGAAATATCTTCTAACCTAAACATGAAATAAATCCTAACATTTAGGAGTTCTTTCACAATGGAAGTGCAAAATATTTAGTGTCAGTACAGGTTCAATTACAAACTTGAATGTTGTCAACCACTACGGATCTTCTTTACATTCTTATCCAAGAGGACAAACAAGAGTGGAAATATCTGTGGATATATAAATCACTATATTCAAAGCCGCGTCGGATCGTCGGCCGCGACCCTCCTCGGTCGACAATAGAGTTGGTTTTTATGTTTGGATAAGTTTCCTTATTGAAATATTCAACATATTATAACCAATAGTTGGTTAAAACATCCAATAGGTACTACAGAAAATGTCCCATTCGCCGGGAAGTTACGATTTGCCCGTGGAATATTCTTGTCCATTAATTTTATAATCTTCTTTGACGAAAATATACAAAAGGAAAAGTCTTCTTCCTCTTTCATCTTTGCGTAAATCATAAAGCTACACCGAAATTATTCCAACTATGCTCCATTTGGACTCAAATTGTTATAGTTTAACGGTTTACATAAAACAAAAATATAAATGTAGTTTGAAAAACAAAAAAAAATTTAAGAACTACCTATGATTTGAAGGAAAATGAAGGAACTCCTAACATTGATGAAATAACTCCTAACAACATTGGCCGCAATCCATTGCCTGCTAGTAGAGTTGTGCGAAATAGTTCCATTGATGGAACGAGCATGTAACTCTTCTTTTTGGAAATGGAACTTGTTCCTGGAAACATGTCCGCGGAACTACGTAGTTGCGATTAAGCATTATAATTTTTGCGCTGAATGAAAATGAATGGAAAGGATTGCACCAGAGAACTGTTAAGGTTACCATAAATCAAATATTTAGACATGAATTTCTTTATTTCCAGGAGCACACACGGTTCTTGTCCATTGACGCGCGAATTTGGCCATGTGTTTATACTAATAGTCATAGTACCTATACATGTTTGTTATTTCTGTATTTACGTATAGATAATAGGTTCGGTCGCGTACGCGGTTTGAATCGAACGCAATCGATATAAATCGATCGCAATCGCACACGTACTCATCAAAAATGACAGAAGAAGAGAAAATTAGCAAAATAACGAGTAACGAGTGGTTCCTCTCTTGGCTCGAAAGAGCTGAGAGAATTTCAACCGGCCAGTACTGATAAATATGTCAAATGCACAAAGCTACAAAGAAACAGATTCAAAATCCGTCATAAAAATGAATTGCACAGAAAAATAAAATCTGTAAAGATAAAGAAAATTCGGTGGTGGTCCTAGAACGTTTCATATGTTGCAAAAAAGTCAGTTATATATTTATTTGTGATATGGATTAGATGTCAAAGATGAAAGTTGCTCAAAGTAGCTTCATGCACTTTGGCGTATATTTTCAGCTCTCTGAGAGAGTTTTGCTCAATTTTTAGAGTTTGACAGATTTGTAGTCTTTGGCTCGGGAAAGTACGCGAATAGACCTAATGTTTCTTCCCTTTCGTTCACGTTCACTTATTTCTGTGAAATCGGAACTATATTGAACATGGTTGGAGATGCAGTTTACGGGAAGAGAGGAAATGCTTCCAACATAGTACATAGTTCAAGGAACTATACAGGTCCGGAACTACCCAACTCTACGCTAGATGTCTAGCACAAAATATCCCAGATGAAGGAGCGTCCGCGCTAGAAACCTAGCGCCAGCGGCAAATTAACATTTCACAACAATTATTTCAGCGCTACAACGAAAGAAATGATACAATCTATTGTAAAAACAATATCTGCATGGCTATTTTACTCCCTTTATTAACAACTTTCTCACAATTGAACTTACACGACTTCGTATTTATTTTTAACGTTTGAACGATTTCCTTTGACAGGTCGGTTTTTTTATTTTTTGTTTTTTTCTCTCAATGCAGCGGGTAGTTTTGCGGTAGATTGAGAAATTTCCCTGAAATGGATATTTCACAAAAAGTGCTAGACGCCTAGCGCAAATGGTAAAATGTCGATCTTTTTTATATGGAGTTTGACATGCGGTAGTCATATAGCAGCCAGGCAGTGGAACGCAGCCATTGACTGCAATAGCTCCTAATTAGGTTTTGTTTCATTCACATGATTTTATAATTAAATTGATGATGAAGTAATTCTTAAAACGTCAACATGCAATAAGTCCTAACTTCGATGACAATAAATCTAATATTTAGGAGTTCTTTCATATGTAATAACGACTAAATTTGTATTTAAAATTTTAGGTTTTATTTCCTTTTTTTTTTTTTGTTAGGAGTAAATACTTTAGAAGTATTTGTATAGAGCCGAGTTTCTTAAAAGCAACTGGTTCTTTTATAAGCGTTTCTTATATCTGTCATGGACACAAGATGGACATAGTTTTCAAAAAAATTCGAAACCTATCGTCACAATGAAACTGATTGCATTCAAACCGTTTCCGTCGAAATAAGGAACCGAATATCACATACTATATTAGGCGTTTTTTTTTAGCTTCGTTCTCAGCAAAGCAAAGTAAAGTAATGTCGTTTTCCATTGGGACAAAAAATCAATCTTTTTTTGATCTAAATCACTTTTGGCGTTCCATTGGGGAAAAAAATCAATCTTTTTTTTGATTCGGATCACTTTTTGCAGATCTCGATATTTTTTCAGATTTACACTACTACTAATACAGCACAGTTGTTTTACGTCATTTAAAGAAGTTTGTTTTAAAACAAACGTGCAAAGTTCCGTGAAAACCAAAATAAAGAAATATATAAACAGCAATGGACATAGTTTTGGAGGAATTATCTTCATTGTTTTCCTCATCATCTGGCAACTACGAATCACCAAAACTTCTCCATTTGTATCTACAACAGAGGAAACATTTTTCAAGCCGATTTCCATGGTTGATTTCACCAAAAACAAATGCAATTTGAACAGCTGATATTATTGTCAAATAACGCACTAACCCATCACTAATCCATTCACAAAAGCAGATCAATTTCGTTGCATGTTCCGTGAAGCGCATAAAATCTGAGATCTGAAAAAGATTTTTGGTGGTCCCAATGGAAAACGACATTAAGTGAATCTTGGTTTTGATTGGTCGAAATCGGTCATGTGAGCAGCTGTTTCAGTTGACGTTTATGGAGGAGTAGCCGACGAATCTAGTCAAGTAATTTGTGACTGAGTACGAAGTTGACAGTTCGCGTATGTGGATGACGTAGGAAAAGTGACATTCCCGACCAATCTAGTTCTGGCGTTCAGGTTGCATCTCATCCGGACCAATCTAGTCGACTTAAGATGACTAGATTCTTGAATGCGGCCAATTACAATAACTACTGCGAGTCTCGAAGTGTGAATTAGAGCGTAGTTCTTCTCTTTACTTTGCCTTGCTGAAAACGAAGCTCAAAAAACAGACCATTCAGGGGTATCGTGACCAAATTCCAATGGAAATGTTTCCCTTGTCAGCAATGTAAATCAGATTGCTGAATTAAAAACATTCCGTGGGAAATATTATTCCCGATATTGATTGAAGTTCACCGCCAGGACAACACATAATATATAGGCACTTTTCAAATGTATAAGAGGTCAAGGTTTAAAACTTATAATCGCCTCGGCATACATGACTTGTTTTTTTCGTCTCTCAATCTAATAAAGGCATACTCAGGTGCAAAACAGATAACGCTCAACATGAAGGCTGCATAAATAGGACTATATTCAGAGTGCAATGAGTTCTAAGGCCAGTTTCTCAAAATCAAGAAAATGCCTAGAGCGCGGTTAACTTCTGTCCCATTTGTCTGATGGGCTTAATAATAAAACAATCATTTTAACAAAATTAGTTTACTTATTTTTATTAACATAACGATGCAACGAACCGTAATAAACCACTAGCTAGTGTTTCGTTCGGCTTCTCCCCCTTCTCAAGCCCGAAGGCCTACATTTGTTGGACATTAAAATTGGTGATAGGAGCGGGGGCTCGCCGTACATTTTCAAACGCTCTATTCGTTGCTTAGCCGATGGGCTTACCTCTGTGTAGGTGACATTCGATTCGCCGATAAAGCTAGTTTTACATATGCGGGCAGAAGTATTAGCATCGTCCCAAATGATTTGTCGAAAATCAGTGTCAATTGAGGAGTCTTTTGATAGCTGTTTGCCGGCTGCACACTCAGTATTACTCCGAATCAATCGTGGCGTACTTGTTGATACCGAATCGAAGAACTCTTTCAAGTTTGGAGTAGCAGTTGCAGTCGACTGAGAATGCGACAGCTTCTCGGGTGTCTTCGGCCCATTTGGAGTGTCGACAACATTTTTTGGTGAATTGTATTTTTTCCGCTTACTCAATGAAAGCAGATTTCTACGTGTAATGAATGCCGATTTCGGCGTGGATTTTATTTGAGGTAACGATAACGTTTTTTGAAGTATGGCGTTCTCTATGCGATTCAAAGGTGTTCGCTCACTACAGCTCAATCGGCGCGGTGAGTTTAGAATGGGCGAGTTGTGGAACTCTTCTGTGGCAAATGCCCTGCGTTTGCGTTTGAGGGAATTTGGGTTCTCTTCGTCGTTGACATCTTGCAGTCGTGCACAGTCAAATGCAGCCTGGTCGATGGCATCGAGAAGATCCCCAACATTGACTTGGTCATCAGTGACTGTTGCATTTGAGGAAGCTGCCGAATTTGTATGCAGAAATCGTTGGGCATTTCCATTGGGACACACTTCGTTTAAATCAGCTTCAATGCACTTAATGAAATCTTGGGGCAGAGCATCGTCCTCCACTTGCTTCAAAAGCTGATCAGCATGTTGTCTGGCGCCTTCAGAGACTTGGATCGATTTCTTGGAAGCTGTCAGGAAACCCTCACAAACCAGATTTTTCGTTTGCGGTTTACTGTCTAAGGTTATACGCGGCTGACGGAGTTTGTCAGCAGATTCCTGTGCGATTGCTTTTAGTTCCTCTTCAAACGCTTCATCAAAGAACTCTATATCCATAAATAGATCTTGAGCTTTCCGCTTTACTTCTACGGATACCTTATCCGGTTTTCCGAGTCCCTCATTTGCAGCAGATAAAACGTCCATTTGATTCTCATGTTTCTCATATTCTGCTTGCTCAAATTGCCTTAGTATTTCACCTGCTTTGCGTTTCGCTTCATCGGATATGGTTATGGGCTTCTTAGAGGCTGTCGAAAATCCAACGAAACTATCACCCTTATCGTCTGTTTTTATTCTTTTCTCGCGCTCTTCCTCTTCGAATTTCTGCAAAATCGCATCCGCCTTACGCTTGGCTTCGCTCGAAGCAGTTGAGAACTCTACAATCGTGGATGCCGGTTTGGTCTCTACTTCCGATATTGGATTTTCTTCTTCCTTAAGACATTTCTCTCGATCTTCCTCATAAAATTGCCTTATTACTTCATCTGCTTTTCTTTTTGCCTCAGCAGATATTGCGATCGGCTTTCTGGAGGCTGTTGAGAATCCTACGAAGGTGGCAGGTTGCTTGTCGTTTGCAGAATCTACATCGTTTTCCCGCTTCATCCTCTTTTCGCCTTCTTCTTTCTCGAATTGTTCTAAGATTGCGTCCGCCTTTCGCTTGGCTTCATTTGAAATAACGATTGGCTTCCTAGAAGCTGTCGAAAATCCAACAAAAGCAGACATGCACGGGCCATCTTCTGGCTTATCAGGTGACATGTTCTGCGCTTCCTTAAGGCTTTTTTCTCGTTCTTCCAGTTCGAATTTTTTTAATATTTCATTCGCTTTTCGCTCTGCATCAACAGATATTGTAATAGGCTTTCTGGAAGCTGTCGAAAAACCTCCCAAAGCTAGAACCGAAGAGCTACCCGCCGACTTCACAGTCGATTTTAATTCGTCACGTAAAGGCTCGCCACCAGCCAGTTCTTTTTGATCGATTACCTTTCCGGCTTCAGTCGTGTATTCATCTGTCTTCGCTTCCACTCGGTCCTCTTTAGCTGGGTTGAATTTTGCCAGTATTTCAGCTTCAGCAGATGTTGGAATTGGATTCCTTGATGTTGTTGAGAAACCTGGGACTGTAGTTCTCGATGGCTTTTTCAATGCATTCCCTAAATTTGCTCTACTGGTGGATGGCCCATCGAATTCTTTGTCATCTGTTTCACATGCTCTCGTATGTGAGAATATTTCTCGATCTGTGTGCACTTCGGAGTCCTTCACAATTGGAAGAGGTTTCTGCGTTTTGTAGTTAAGTAGGCATTCGCTATCATCCCAAATATCATCAAACAATTGCTCATCCTCCAGTAGAGAGTTTCGCGATAAACTTTCGGGAAGATCTAAGAAAAACAAGACCTCTAAGAGAAGGAAAGTGTGATAGTTTGTAGCAGTTTACCTCTTTGAATATCACAGGATTCTAAATATTTATATTTGGTGGTGGAATCTTTACCTTTGATATTATCTAAATCTGGAAAGACAATAACTACAAGTCCTATGATATGCAATCAACATTATGTATTTACTTTTCTTACCATCTTTCGACAATAAGCATTTATCTGCACCTTCTATCACAGCAACATCGTCTAAAATTGTTCCGATGTCATCGAAGTCGTGGGCAAACGACACTTTTGGTAGAACTTTTTCATAGCACAGGGAATCACAGTCTATCAGCTGAAGCACATCGTCTTCATCCTCCAATAACTCCTTCAAGGTATTCGTTTTTGGCGTGATTTCGCCATCGGAAAACCCATAAAACTCCTCCGCACTCTTACTACGAGACATTGCGAATGGTCGCCGCCTTATTGCCATAATTTCGTCTAATATTGCAGGTGCGGAAAATGAATTCGTGCCATTCACCACGCTCGTTGAAGAGCTCTTTGCATGCGGCATTACCTGCGAGAAGTACGAGCTCAAATTGAGCAAATTCTCGCAAACTAGAATTGAATTGTTCAAATCTACTGTATCTAGCTCTGGGACAACATTTTGACTTAAGTCTTCTTGCACCGATAAGCCAGATGAATCACTAGCATTACCATCTTCTTCAGGTAATATTGCGTTTGCCAATTCAGTAACAATGTTCCGTCGCGGTTTTCTTTGCCTGGGGCCACTGTATGTTCGTAGGGATTTCGACCTGAATCGGAAAACGGGTGTCAAGTCATCGGCTATGAACTTCGGGGGACTTTCACTGTATGGCGATCCACAGAAATCCTCCAGAATTGAATCGACAATTGATCTTGTTGTTTTCGGAGTCTTTGTATCAGTTGGCGACGATTTAACTTCAAGTTCAACTTCATCGCAAACTCGCACAAACTCAGATTCTGTGATGCCGAATTGTGTTTCCGGGCCATTTGCGTTCGCCAGTTTTGGATCTTGGACAATGGATTGCTCAAGTATGGGAACCTCTTGGCTTACAATAGGCAGATTTTGAAGTTGCACAAATCCTTGAGAAGGTAAGTTTTGGCGTCTAGAGCTGGAAGATTGTGCGGTGACTTTATCTGCATCAGCAAGTATTTTACCATAGCCGAAGGGATTAAAATTTTCATAATGGTTTATAGTAGGGTTTGTTGTTTGTATGGATTCTTCATACAATGCGTTTAGGAACGAAACCCCTTTGGGAAAGATATTGTTATCTGTTGATGTAGCACTCAGTCTTTGGCTTTTTTGTGTGTTCTTTTTGTGAAATTGTCGTGATCGCGATTGTTTTCTATCGTTGCCTGGGCTGCAAGATATACTGTCTTCTAGCATTGTGATTTTTAAAAGTATTTAATAAACATATTTCGATATTGGGAGATAAATAAAAATATAATTCAAGACACTTCGAACCGAGAACATTTTTTGACAATTCAGATGGAAAAGTGCTGCCAAAATTCTTAAAAGCTAAATCACTGTTCACAATAAATGTTGGCGTTCACTATGTACATTTTTTCCTCATTTTTATCATGTTGAAAACTCTGTGGTGTGTAAAAGAGACTGGGCACATCCAAGAATCTAGTTATCTTAAGACGACTAGATTGGTCTGTAACCTGAACGCAAAAACTAGATTGTTCGGGAACGTCACTTTTTCAACGTCAGCCACATATGAGTACTGTCAACTTATGTGGTATTCGATTGGGCGCTCTCAGAGCACTTTTTTGCTCTCAGAGCAATTTTTATATTCGTTTGGTAAAAAAAAAGCAATCTTTTTCAGATTTCAGAGCACTTTTGCGAATCTGAATTTTTTTCTCAGATTTGCTTCAGATTTACCAATACAAGTACGTTTGAGTTTGACAACTAGTGGAGTTTTTTTTACATTTTCGTTAACATTTTCAACTGCAAAGAAATGCATTGCATCGGGAGGATCTATTTTTGTTAACTATTTATGTATAAATGTTTAGAAATCAATTTGGGCGCAAACTTCGAATGTTTTAATATAAAATTTAACCAGTGAATGCAAAATGCTTAGAAAAGTGTCGAAGGCTGCACATATTCGAACTGCACTAATCAACACAAAAGAGAGCAAGTGACGATTTTATGTTTCGAGACACACGAAATCTGAGATCTGAGAGCAATCTGAAGAAGCCCAATCGAAAACCACAGATTCGTCGGCTACCCCTCCATAAACGTCAACTGAAACAGCTGCTCATACGACCGATTTCAGCCAATCAAAACCAAGATAGATCTAGTCAGAGAGAGGTTATCGGTGCGGTGTGAAAAGGGTATCAAATTGCAAAATTTAATTATTTTTATCGTTAACACACTTTTCCTTATCTCTAGAAAGCTGAAGCTATGACACTAACGTTCGGTGAACTGACAAAAAGAAGCGTACACTATACTCCATTGTATTTTTCTATTGCAATAGGGTCAGGCTATAAATAAAGTGCAAAATTGGAGCGAAATTTTATATTTTTTATAATGCGAACAAATTAGCACTTTAAAACAACAGTACGGCTGAATCAGAAATGTTGTACACAATTTCATCAAATAATGGAGGTATTTTATTATAAATAAATTGTATTTATTTATTATCTATCTCAGCAAATCAAAGTAAAATGAAATTTTTAGCACGTAATTACAACGCAGTTTTCGCAAATAGATGTTTAATAAAAAGCACCCAATTAAACATGAATATCAATGCAATGTTATGTCGTTTCTGATTTGGAAAACAGATCAATATCTTAAAGGAAAAAAAATGTTTCATGTTCGATTTTCCGATTTTCAATATTTTTTAGATTTTTGCTAAGATTTGCACATACTTTCACTAACACAAATATGTATGACACACAGCTGGCGGGTACAAATTGTTAATCTTTGAAAGAATTTATTTTTTTACCTAATTTATTCATTTAGCGTATGGAGACTAGTTTTTTTTTCGAAATTCGTTCTTATAAATATTTAAAATTTAATTGAAAGGGATTTCCAGTGGAAGTGAAAATAAAATATTTCTCGCGGCACAAAAAAGAATCAAAAAAATTCGAATTAAATGTTAGATTTGGCAGCAGACATCTGAAATCTCAGATCCTTTTTAAAAAGCAAAATCGAAAACGAAATAGGGACATTCCTTTTTTCGTAGAATACAGCAAAGTTACACTCTACGGACAGAGTCATTTACAGCATTGCCCAGAATCAAAAACATTTCTTGAACCCAACCAAAATAACACGAACTCTCACTCAAGAAGGAGCGCACCAAAAGCAAATCGAAAAGAAGAAAATCGAGCACGAAGTAAAAGACCAAAACCAATTTTTTTTTGTGTTGGAGGTGGAAAATTTGTGCAGAAAAGTTTCCCAAAAATAATCTACATTTAAATGTTATGTTAAACTAATAAGAACATTTGAAAACCAAAAAGCAGTACGAAAATATAAAGAAAAACACATAAAACACCCAAGAAAGCCATTCGAAAGATTCTGCACACAATTTTCCAACTTCCCCAAAGTTTGAGTCAATCGTGAAAAGCAACTGAGCCCCCCGCTGAAGAAAAAATGTTTGTGAATTCGATGACGTTTCGCGGAAACCCATCCAACCATCATCATCATCTGCATCAGACGCACCAATTGCACCATCACGTCAACAGTCACCATCATCATCCGCAGCACGCAAGTGGTCATAACAATAACAGCCATCATACCAATCATCATAATGGATCTAGCCACCAAAAATCTTCAGACGCTGGCAAGATCTACATCAAGAATTTGGAGCGTTCAATTGACAATGAAGCGCTGTGCGATACGTTCTCAGTGTTCGGCAAGATTCTGAATTGCAACGTGGCCAAGGATGAGGACGGCAATTCACGTGGATATGGCTTTGTTCATTTCGAAACCGAAGTAGCCGCAAAAATGGCGATCGAGCGGGTCAACGGGATGCTGTGCAACAATCAGAAGGTACATGTTGTAAAGTTCATACCACGCCGCGACCGTGAACAGGAGAAGGCTACGCACTTTAAAAATCTCTATGTAAAGAATCTCAATGATGACTTCAACGATAATAATTTGCGTGAGATGTTTGAGCCGTACGGACGTATCACCAGCCACAAGGTAAGCTTTTTTTTGATTTGAACGATTACAGTTAATATTTCAGCCTGAAAATTGTTCGGGAAGATGGTCACCGAAAAACCACTTTTGTTGGCTTGGTGATTTTCAAATCCGAGGAATTGGTTCCCAACAGAAATAAATCTAATCAGACCTTACGGAGAAAACGGAGAAAACTTGACCTTAAAAGTCTGTGTTTTGATTGCAGTTTTTTTTCTCCAATCGTGTACGTGTTTAGAGACGTTAGAATATGTCAGGTAAAATTAACTTGAATAATTTGCGCCGACCCTTACACAGGTTATTCCAGTAATACTGTTTATTGTCGGTCCCGTTAAACGTGTGGCTAAGTTAACTATATTTCAATTCGGTTTGTTTTCTCTGCTACAACTTTGGCTGTCGTTTGGTTTCCATTGGTATCATAAACGCAGCATTCCTCATTGACGTTGGCGCTCTACAGCGCAAGTCTACCGAAATTTTGAGCTTCTTTGATATTACCTGGATAACTTGTTTAAAAAAAAACGCAATTCTTTGGGGGTTTTCTGCCACGGTTGCAGCTAAATAATGCGTTTGTTGTTGCTCATAAGGGCCCTAAACTTTTCAGAGAGTAAATTGACGTCACACTCCGGACATGCGTATGAGAAACCATAGATCCACTTATGTTTTCTGCGAGCAGGGACTGTGTCTATTGATATAGAATCTTTGGTCCACCGATGGAGGGGTACTAGATATAGACAAACATATCCTACACAGTCAAAGACTACTACGTCCAGCTCTGCAGGTTTCCCGGGCAGAGCAACATCGAAGGGAACGAAAGGAGTCTAGAAAGAATAAATGCGCTGTATGGGATTATAAATGACAGTAAAAAAGGCCAGCAACATCACCTGGTTCTAAAACATCATAACACTGTTGCAACTCATGACCTGAGCTAAACCGAAAAAGGACGAAAAAAAGACTTTTGACACGAGCTAAATGAAATAAACACACGTCATTGTACCAGCAGAACCATTGTCGGCAAATGGAATCTAGAAACCAACGATCTACGTAGAAGCAGCCGACACGAGAGAGAAACTGGGACGAACTTAACTCTAACGCCTTTAAAAAGGCGACTGGACTTCAGTCAGTTTCAGTCCCCGACTGATAAAGAATGGTTGCAAATTTAGAATGGAAATTGAATGACTTAAGAAAATGAATGAGCTTTTTTGCATTTCCTTTGAACAGGTTCCCGTGCGCCGTTCTATCTTATAACACACATATTTCGTGTGTGCTATTTTCTTCAACGATTGTGCCTTTTTCATCTTCGATTGCCCAGCGTGCTATTTGGTTTTGTTCGAGTAACTAATGACCGCTCAAAACATATATATATATCCAGGAGCATGCTTTATTGCCACGGTTTGACTCTTGGCAACTTTTTGTATTGTTACTTATGCAAAGCGTTTCCAGACTTTTTAACGTCGGCCAGCACTCTCCTTTCCTGTATGGGATAAACGACTCTTGGGTATACGCGGGCTAAAAATCGTTCCACATGAGCTCCAACTATGTGAAGAGGTTCTTTCATATTAATTTTACTTATTGGGAATCCGTTTAGTGGGTCGATCTGACAGAGTACTCATCACCAGCAGGCTTTCTACTCCGTAAAGCTACTCCATAACAGCAACAGCACGAATTCAATGAGGTCTGGCTCCAGTCCCCTGGACGAATTGCACCAGACAATTTTTCCCCAAATTCTCCCGCAGGGAATCACTCTTCCTGATTAATCTAGACAAAAATAACCTGAGAATCCTAACAGTAATAATTAGCGGACACGGTCTAGTGAAAAAATCCGTCGTCTCCCCGGATTCCACTTGTAGACTCTGCCTTGAGAGTGACGAATCCTCTCTTCACATACTCGTGGAATGTCTTGCTCTATATCGTCACAGAAAGAACATCCTTGGTGATGAAATAGTAGCTACCATTGTTGACATACACCCAGAGAAGATCCTTGTCTTGCTGACTCTTCCGGACTGAAAAGAAGGCTCTAGGACCCTATCAGGGAAGGCACAATAGGCTCCTCTGAGAAGCCGCAATGCCAGAGCCCCTTGATGGCTTTCCCGCTCTTTTAATCAATCTATCTAACAGCACGAAATATTCTCAATTGTCTTGAAATATTACCACAGTTTATGGTTTCCTATATACCCTGCATTCATTATTAACTTACTTACAATAACAATCAAATTCTTTTACCCAACAGGTGATGCTTGATGAGGAAGGACGCTCCAAAAGATTCGGTTTCGTTGCCTTCGAGAACTCGCAATCGGCCCTGGCAGCAGTGATTGGTCTCAACGGCAAGCAGCTTGCCGAGAACAAAGTTCTCTACGTCGCTCGTGCTCTCAACAAAGCCGAGCGCCAGCAAGAGATTCAACGAAAATTTGAAGAGAGAAAACGTCAAAAGCAAGCACACGTTTTCTACTATTAAAAGGAAAAGGGATTTCCACTTCCTTCTTCTGTATCTTTTAGTGGAGAGTAAATATGTATTCAAACAAATAACAACAAAAAAAAAAAACACACATATATATATATATATATAAATTCAAAAAAAAAAAAAAAGAGGAAACACCTAAAAACTAAAAATTTACCATTTAAAATATAGAAACAAAATGAATTCACATTGCAGCTGAATACTGGGAGTATTTACGACAAACAAACAAGTACATTTTAAATTAAAATAGATATTTGAACATAGGAAAATGAAATAAAACAAAACAAAAAAACACAATTATTTGATACTGCAACATGAAAACAAAACAACAAAAAAGCGAATATTTGTTAAAATGGGTTCATTTATTAATTAAATTATTGTAAACAATTATTATTATGAGAAAAACAAAAGAAGGAAACCCAAATTAAAACCTAGTATTATTGTAAAATTGCAAAACGAAGAAAACAAAAAACAAATGGAAATATTTTAAGGTAAAGTTCATTCAAATTTATTATTCAAACGATGAACTTTGCTCTCAGAGAGAATAAACTTAAACTCATACAGAAGTGAAAACAAAAGAAAAAAAAAAAAACAATTTAATTAAATAAATAAAACTATATGAAATATAAAATCGTAAGTTAAGGCAAAAACAAAACCACATAAACTTATTAAATGCAAAACAAAAAGAAAGAGAGAAATAAGAAAATTACATCTAGTTAATGTTTATAATTTGAAAGAGAAAACAAAAACAAGAAACCATGCAAATGCAGAAAACAAAACTCGGTCGTTAGTAAGCAACTGGAAAGCAACAGAAAATGCAACGTTATTTTATATGCCCACAGTTATGATGAAACAGAAAATAAAACAAAAACGGAAGATCCAATTTTAGAATTATATTTTTTTATTACGCAGCGATTATGTTAAGGGACGTTATGAATTTACTTGTTTACTATTATTATTTTTTACTTTACATTATACACAAGAAATATTATATTGATTTACGTTGTACCATGGTTTTATTTTCATTTGGCAAACTGTATTGAAAACAAAATGAAATGAGAAAACAAAAAGAGTTTAAATGAATAGGAAATGAAGAAAAAGAAGAAGAAAGGAAAACCGAATAAAATAATGCTTATATCCTTATCGAACGTTGTTTACGTTATTAATCTGTTTTTTTTTTTTGCATTTTTGTTTACGTACATTTGTTCAATTCTTAGAAATTAGCTTCAACCGAAAGAGTCGAATTAATTGCTTCCAAAATCAATCGCTTTTCCAAAGCTAATCGCGAATGAATCTTTGAATAGCGCCACCGAAGGACTTTCCATTCTGGGGCCCTACTCTGTATCTTGTTTCGAAAATAACATTTTTCGAAAATGAACATTTTGTACTCTCATTTCCGAAAGCATATATAAATATATATAAAGGGTTTTCCAATAAGAGGTGTTATTGTGAATGACCCGCTATTTCGGTAGCTGTCACTTTTAAAGCTTTTATTCTTTGACATTTGACAAGTAGAAACTACGCCATTACTAAAAATGGAACGATACACGCTTCAACAAGGCATTGAAATTAATAAAATTCACTACAAAAATGATGAAAATCTTACAGTTCGCAAAACTAAAGCATTTTTTGGTCGTCGTGCAACACCTTGTCGGACCGCAATACAGAAATTGGTGGAAAAATTCGAGCTGTTGGGATAAGTTAGTGATGTGAAGAATAAAACCCGTGCACGTCGCTCAAGAACAACTGAGAATATTGCTGCTGTAGCCCAAAGTGTTGAAGAAAACCCAGGTTTGTCCATTCCTCGTCGTTCTTTGGATTTGGTCATTCCACAAACGTCATTACACCGTATTTTGCATAAAGTCTTGGGTCTTAAGGCTTATAAAGTTCAGTTAACACAAGAACTCAAGCTACGTGCCACACAAGAATTGATCTTTTACGGGAAAAGTTTCCGGACCGCGTTATCTCTCGAATAGGTGATCATAATTGGCCACCGAGATCTTGTGATTTAACACGTTCCGACTTCTTCCTTTAGGGCCACGTGAAAGATAAGGTCTACGCCAACAGCCCAGCGTCGAGCGTCAAGACCTCAAAGATAAAATTCGTGAGGCTATCGAGGACATGGGGCCTCCATTTGGTTATGGAAAACTTCATGAAATGGATATGGTCCTATATGCGTGCTCGTGATGGCCATTTGTCTGATGTTGTTTTTCATTATTAACGGCATACCTTCCTCTTTATTATGAAATAAACATCCGATCATTTATGTAAAAAAATGACATTTTTCTTTGAATACCAAAAGAACACCTCTTATTGGAAAACCATTTATATAGATTTGGAGAGATATTCGAATCAGACGGGTTGAATTCCAAAACACAGTACTTCTGCTTTACTGCTTAATCAAGTGTTCCAAGACGCAAACGGATTACTATGATGCAATGCATACTTTTCCAAAACGCATTGTGAACGCATCAGCTGTGCAAACAAAAGCAAAGAGAGCATCGGTAATGTTTTTATTCGATCCATAGGCATGTTTAGCTGCCCAATCTCATTTTTGACAAGGATCTTCCTATGTCCATAGATTGTGCCATTTCGCATCTCGATGCAAACGAAGTGCCGTTTGGGCCGCTGTTTTCTTAATAAATAAGTCGAGCGGTAATATCCCCATGATGACCTCCATAGCGCATGTTGGTGTTGTACGTATTGAACCTGTAATTCCTATACATGCTAAACATTGAACTTGAACCCTATCCAGGTGCTTCCTGACATTTTTCTGAGAGGCTATCGCCCACCATATAACCGAGGCGTACGTGATAATGGGTCTAGTTATCATCGTATACATCCAGTCCCCGACCTAGGCGACAGTCCCCACCTCTGCCCACATACACGTTTGCATTGATGTAGTACCCTTTTTGCCTTCCGGACCTTCTCCTCAACATGGTAGTTCCAAGTAAGTCGAGTATCTAGATAGACTCCCAGATACTTAACCTTCTTAGTCATTGTTAGTTCCGATTCGAAAAATGTTAAGGGCCGAAATTCCAGATTTTCCCTCTTCGTAGTGAAGACTATTAGATCTGTTTTCCCCGCATTAATGGAGAGCCGTTGTTCCAGACACCACCGCTCAACCGTGCGTTCCTTATGATATCTGCGGTTACGTCCATGAATTTGCCTCTGGCCATTATTGCTATGTCGTCGGCATATCCCACCGTGTGAATGCCCGTCGCCTCAAGTCTGTCGAGAAGAGAGTCCACAGTGATATTCAACAGTGTAGGTGAGAGAACACCTCCTTGTGGGCAACCTCTGCTAACCCTTCCTCTGAGTTTTGAGGTTCCCAGTCTGAATATTAATCGCCCTTGTATTCAACATATTGTCCACCCATCTTACCACCAGTGGGTTAACCGTACGTTTTTCCAAGGCTTGTTTCAGACTTTCAAAGCATATCTTATCGAAGGCACCTTCATCGCAATGCCCCCGGTATTTAGCTCTTCCTCCGCAACGCGTACTACTTGATGTAGCGCTGTATCTGTAGACATGCCTACCCTGTATGCATGCTATTTACTATTTAAGGGATACGTCCTTAGCGCAGTACTCGCCATATAGTCCACTATCACCCTTTCCATTGTTTTTAACAGGAAGGATGTTAGGCTGACTGGGGCCCTACTCTTTATCTCGTTTCGAAAGTAACATTTTTCGAAAAGGAACGTTTCGTACTCTATATTTCGAAAGCTGAATGAAATGTACTACTACTCTCATTTAGAATTCCGAAAGTCTACAGTACCAACTTAAAAACGGAACGGTAAGCAATTTCGAATGGGATTGACTATCGAAACGAAATAGACAGTGGGGCCCCTGGTAGGGTTCCAATAGTTCCATTGTATGGGATAACATCCGAAGCAATGGTACCTCTTTCTCTGCTAAGGTAAGGTGCAGCCAAAAGTGCCCTTAGGATTAGCCAATCCAAGAGCTTGAAACCCTACAAAATGGGACACGCACAGATTCTGAAAAATTACGTGGGAGATGCTGTCCCTTCCGACTAGTTGTCTCCATATCTTGATTTCGATAAACCATTCTCTTGCTATTTTCCCAGCTGAGAAGAATGGAACACAGATGAACCCACAAAAAGGAAATCGATATTTATCTATACAGATGGATGGTGGAACAGGTGCTGGAATTTTCTCTGAAGAATTGAACATACATCACTCGATCAGACTACCTGACCATAGTAGTGTCTTTCAGGCGGAGGTAGAAATACCAAATGATGATACTACCATATTAATTGACAGCCAGGCGGCTATAAAAGCAGGGGTGGAAGCATGTAACTTGATACAATCGAGCTCTGGCAGCACCTAATTTGTCTCAATCGAGGATAATCAATAGGGGATAATCGATTGAGACAAATTAGGTGCCAGAGCTCGATTGTATCAAGTTACGTGCTTCCACCCCAGTGTCTGCTATTAAAATAAGGTCGAAGCTGGTTCGCCGCTGCCGCGAAGAGCTTAAGGTTCTCTACTCGCAGCACACCACGCGTTTATGCTGGATCCCTGGACACAGGGACAAAACTTGCAATGAGACGGCTGACGAACTGGCAAGGAATGGATCTGCTATGAATCAAGATCGTGCGATCAAATTTATTAAACCACCACTATGTAATCTCAGAGAGATAGTGGAAAATAAGATCCGCATGAAAGCCAATAACAGCTGGAAAGAATTGACTACCTGCGAAATATCACGGAAACTATGGCCGGAATACAATCCAAGTCGGACTAGAAAACTCATGCGGTTTGATAGAACGTCGTTGTATAAACTGGTAGGCCCCTAACGGGTCACAACTTCCTAAGAAGCCACACAATGAAACTGAAACTCAAGAATGACGACATATGTAGGGGTTGCGGAGACGAGGAGGTACACGAGGATACACCTCACTTCCTCTGTCAATGCCCAAGTCTTTGCCATTTGAGGAATAGAACACTTGGTAGACACTACTTCCATGATATTCATGAACTTTCGGATGTCTCTTTATCTGATCTTTGCAGGTTCAAAAACGCATCAGGATGGCTGTTCGAGAAACCGTGGGGGAGAAACACCATCGCCAACAACATCGAGTAACCCTCATCAAGGGCATCACAATGGGTCCACATGGACCTAAGTGGGGTGCTGTGGGGCTTGCTCTGCCGCACCCACCCATTAACCTAACCTGACCTAAGGTGGCGCGCTTTTGCTACCTATTTTTAGATATATAAACCAAGAATTTTGAAAAGCTGGGATTTCAATCGGAATAAACTAATGAACTGAATTCAGACTGCAATTTTCTTTTTCTTTTTTTTTTTCTTAAGGCGATCAATGACTACCTAACCGATCTACTTGATTGAGAAGTAATTTTTTCGCAGAGTTTGCAGAAACAAATTAGTCTTTCGGCGGAATATAGAGATCACAAAAACAGCGATTAGAGAAGGCTTGGCTTGATTTTTTAGCTGAAGAGGGAAACCGAGTTATTCAAAGTCCATAACTACTTAGAGCTTTAGCTTCCCTGGCTATTGACGAGTGACACCAACAAAGGCTCGATTTTCTTGACCTGATGTGGAACTAACCCCATTTCTGCAACTTCCCACCAATAATAAAAACACTCCAGTCATATCCCGGGGGTGTTCCGTCAATGTTGTTGTCATTAGGACAAATTTTCTTAGAAGTTTGATTTAATTCCCGGTATGAAACCGTCCTTACATTCTGGAAAGTGAACTGAACTCATTATAGACTGACTGTGTTTCGGATCCTTTGTTAGGTTGGCTCTGTAAAACGTGTACGAAGAAATAACAAAACACATTCTGTGACTAATCAGAGTACGTCATATCTGACAGCCCACGCAAATTTCTACTAGGTTTCATCAACAAGTCCGGAATCATGAGCGAACTCTAATTGGAGGAAATCACAGTAGGCCCATTTGTGGCCGCAGTGACATGGTAATTTGCTTTCATCTTCCCAAACTAATCGAATCTGATGTAAATTGGCTCGAGAATTGTCCCCCGAACTTGTTGCGGATCCTAAATAACATCCCGGTGTATAGGATGGATTTCTAAATCGAGATATCTAAATACAGCATAGATTTCAACTGAAATAGAGGAAGCGTTGGTAACTAGGGTAATGTCTAACGCTGTCTGATTTTATGAGGTTAGTTTTCACCAACAAAGTGAAAAGCAGAGGTGAGTATCTTTCGTCTATGTCCCTGCTGCCTTAAATAGTGTGAAATTCATTTGCATTGCTGCAACAAGTAAGTACGTCGGAGTAGCTCAACTAATGTAACTGCCGGAGTCGTATTAATCAACGAAACTGCGGCTTTGATTGGCATACATACAACTCCACGGCCATCGAAAAACTATCGTAAAATACCTATAATCGACCTTTCTGAACATACTATTTGATCGAAGTTTATCTGCTAGTGTAGCCCACTAGTGCCCACTAAAAACGGAAACAAAACAAAATTTATTCAAAAACAAATTATCAACTTTTCTTTATTTCCAACACACCACCTATTTCTTAAAAAACGATGCTATACTCTTCGTGCCTTTCGCGCTCTTAGCCATGGCTTTCTCTTTTGCAGTGACTTTCTTCTCTTTCGCCACAGCAACTGGTTGCGGTGATTCTACATTTTCCGAGCTAGAGTCCTCCAATTTAATTTTTTTTGACAAACTTTCATCAGAGTTTACAGACTTACGTTTATTGCCAGCAACTTTTGCCGCTTTGTTTTCTAGTTCGTTAATTCCAAGATAATTCTTTAGTTCATCGTGCAACTCCAAGTCCACGTAATCCCCAACAATATCACAGGCATTCTTCAGGTAATCCAAATCATTCGTAGTTTGCTCTGCTTCGCTCTTCTTGTAGTTCTGCGATAATGAAGTGAAACCACAGTATATGTTTTCCCGTTTTAAACAATCAGCTAGATTTCGAACTTTTATAGCCAGCCACGCCAAAGTCCTCGTTGGATTGTATTTGTAGAACTTCATTTCAGCGGCTGTTTTCATATCGCCGACTACTTCCAGGCGCTCTATAATCGTGTATTCGGATAAAAACGTATGCACTGAAGGATCGTCTTCATCGATAATGTCATCCAACGACATAGCTCTTTCAGAACAGAATTTCTTGAGGTAGTACAACGCGAGGAAGGTGCAATCAAATGGAACTGTGAAATAAACTTTGCCATTAGAGCAGATGTTCTTGTTGACCAGCCAACTGCGGTGCGGCTCCGCGAATTCTTTCACTTCAAAAAGGTTTTTTCCCTTGAGGTCAGCAATAAAGAGTGCACGTTTACCCTTGCCTGGATGATAGAAAAGCTCGAATTTTAGATTTTCAGACTTTTTAAGCAGTTCATCGTCGAAAAAGAAAACCTTTTGATTGGCAGCGGCCTTTTTAAGATTTTTTTTAGATGTACTGTCCAGGCTCGCACTGGACTTTGATCGTGTTTTTGAAGTCATTTGAAATAAATCTAAATCGTGTTTAACAATACGTGTAAAATAACAATAACAAAATAAAAAATAGGAAGAACTAAATTATTTTACAATCCCGCGAAGAGAATTGTTTGGGTAATGTCAAATTGATTATAAAAAAATGTGGCCTCTTCACAGTAGCTAACCGGTTGGCCTCTCGCGGGTTGCCACTTTAATTTATTTATATGGTACTTAATTGCCACTTGACCTTCGTCTAAAATAGACTTGTGATAGCATGTTATGCAGAATTCACTGCGCAGCAAGATAACTTGTGTTTTTTTTCCATAATCTCAAAAAAAATGTAAGTACAATGTAATGGGTCTCAAGTAATGAAGTCCCCAGTGAAAAAGAAAACTTTAAACGAAGTAAATATTAAATGTCCCTCTTAACCTGAATGCTGTAGTCTTTTGACGGCTGTACTTGAATCTGTTATGAACCGATTTCATTTGATAAAACGTCAAAATTTTCGTCGTTTGTTTTGAAAACGGTAAAACGGAAAACAGAACTTGAATAATTTTTTATAGAAACAATTTTTTCCAAATAGTTATTCCATTTATTTTCTGTTAGCAATTCAATTTGTTTTTATTTTTCAAACAAACACAAAAATGCCGAATTGTGTTGACCCGGGAAATCGTGAGGTACGATCATTTCTCGTATCACGAGATCCAAGCATTGATAGGCGCTTTCCACCTAGACCCGAACACCAAGTGGCTCTCTTCCAAGACCTTAATGAAGTAGAAACTGAGGAAGAGATAGCATTCGAGGAAAGTGTAGCAAGTATCCAAAGCTCCGCAAATCAGGAGGGAGCACAAGTCTATCTCCGTACGCGCCCGCTTCCCCAAGATTGTTTATGCTTAAAGTACAAGATTTCGGGGAATGTATTGATAACATCGCACCAAGATTCCAATGGCAGCACCCTTCAAAAGCAACTAGAAAAACATTTCACATTTAGCGAGATCTTCGATAATGCCATTGGCCAATCGGCAATATATGATAAATGCATTCGAAGTAAGATTGAATCCGAAGAAAACTTCACTGTCCTCACATACGGAACATCGGGTTCGGGAAAAACGCACACCCTGCTTGGGGATATGGATAAGCCAGGAATTATTCCACGAGCCATTGAGAACATATTCACTTTATATGGAAGTAATCTGTTCCCCCAGCCAGCAGTAAAGGTGATAAACGCAAATGTTTCTATTATTGACGATGAATCCATGCGCAAGGAAATGCAACTGCGACAGACGATTATTTCTTCCTGTAATGATGTCCAATCGGTGTACAATCGTGTTCAGCGAACCATCGCCTCTGATCATGACTTTCACACAACAGTACTGGAGAACACATCTGTCTTCATTTGGGTGTCCTTCGTAGAAATCTATAACGAGTTTGTGTATGATCTGCTTAGTCCGCTTATGTCCACAGCGACGACTAGAAGAAAAAATCACAAGATAATCACTAACGATGGCAAAGTGTTCATTAAGGATTTGACCTCTGTGCACGCAAAGATGGCCGCTGATGCCTATAAACTGCTTACATTCGGACTGCAGAAGGTGCAGTATGCATCGACCACGATCAATTCAAACTCGAGTCGTTCGCATTGCATTTTTTTTCTTGATGTTGTCAAGTTCTCGCATCCCGGACTACTGACATTGACCACGTACAAGTTCTGCGATTTGGCGGGTTCTGAACGCTTGGGTAAGACTGGTAATGTTGGTAGCCGCTTGAAGGAGGCGCAACGCATCAATACGTCTCTAATGGTGTTGGGTCGTTGCTTGGATGCAGCGAATAACAACCAAAAGAAGAAAAACTTCGACGTCATTCCATTTCGGGAGTCTAAGCTGACTATGCTGCTGCAATCGGCGCTACTTGGAAAGGAGAAGCTAAACATGATTGTTAATATTACTCCATCGGATGAGTACTTCGAGGAGAATATGAACGTTCTAGGATTCGCATCGATTGCTAAAAACATTGTTTTTAAGCAGGCAATTCTGAAGAGCGATCATGGCGCGAGGTACTCCTGGTTCGTTGCTCATGCCGTGCAGACTAAGCGGTCGCAAACCGCGCAGGACAACACTCAGTTGGAGGCACTGCTCGAGGAGAATTTCACGTAAGTATTGCGGACAGAAATAACTATTACTTTCATAAATTGGATGATGGTATGTTAACCTAATGACGGGTTCTAAAGTTTACTGTACGTTACCATGTCATCAATATTGAATAATATTTCGTTCCTGCCCAGTCATACTAACTCTATGCCAGCTCTAGTTAGTGTGCAGGCAATTACCAATCGACTCTTATAATACATAATTCAACTTCATTGAGGCATTTCGAAGTCGTGTTTACCCATACAATTTCTTCTATGGCGTTATAGTTCTCCCCTGAATCGAGTTGTGACCAAATTAATGTATTATATAGCCGTCACTGCGATGACTGAGATCAAGCTTATTGACCCTCCGCTACAACATGCCTGCCTGTTTTCTGTTTCTCTAAATAAGAACAAATAATTAACTGCATGTAAACAATTACAGGTTGCGAAATGAGATTATTCGTTTGGAGAAAGCGCTTTCTCAACAAGAATACGATCTGCGTAATCAACTAGTGAACAACTTCCAAAAAATACTAGACGATCGTAATCGAGGTTGGGAGGAAAGAATGTCAAAGGAAGTCGAAATGAGAGAGGAAATGTACGAGAATAAGGTAGGTAACTGAAAATGTTTAAATTTGGAATACAAATTTTTAACCTTATTGTTCATTAGATAAAAGCCCTGAAAGCGAAACATGCTCGTGAACTTGAAGAAATGAACGATGAAGTATCAAATGTAAAAAAACGAAGAGCCACATTAAACGATTTTGCAAATATTCCAGGAAATTTGACTTAGTCAGTTCTGCTCATTACAATATGTTTTCTTAGTTTTTAATTATTAGGGATAATATTAACAAAAATAAAATTTAACCATCACAAAAATGGTAAGCTACATAAAACTGGCTGAGACTGTAACGTTGATCAAATAAATTATATACATAGTCCATAAAATTTATGCATGTTGGCAGCCTCTTCTTCATTATGTTTTGCACGAGACATTTGTCGTTTTCCATTGGTTTTGCTCGGGGATCCACTCATTCTGTAATCCAATGGAACAACAAAACCAGAGACTATGAACAAAACTGCTTCTGATTGAACCCACAAAAGTATTCGTGAAATGCCAAAGAATAATCTATGGCTACTGTCAGCTGACTTGTATAAAATGCATAAATTACACTTGTGTGAGTGCTTCTTGAGTGGATTCTGACTTCAAATCCAGAAGCGAAATTCTCTACTCAGAATTACCAAAAGAGTATTTTTTGTGCCAATGCAACGGTTTCAGAAGTGATTTTTTCGATTCCGGACTTTCCCGGACGCTTCTTTTTGCCCATTGGAAAACGACACTAATACCACTTGAAAACATTTCTACCTACTGATTTAAATGAGAGTTTCAGTATATTACAGCAACAATTCATCAATCAGTTATGGGAAATGAATAAATAATTTTCCGTTCATCACTTCCGGACGCCATTTTGTTTTATCGGAAATGGAATTTTCGTAATGTGGTTTTCCATTGGGACAAAAAATCATTTTTTTTTTGATTCGGATCAATTTTTGCAGATCTTGATATTTTTTTTCAGATCTACACAATGCAGCTGTTTTACGTCATTTAAAGAAGTTTGTTTTAAAACAAATGGGCAAAGTTTCGTGAAAACCAAAATAAAGAAATACATAAACGGGAGGAATTATTATCTTCATTGTCTTCCTCATCATCTGAAGACTACGAATCACCGAAACTACTCCATTTGTGAGCACCATGACCAGGTTGAATTTGACAGATAAAAATGCCCAAAAAGCATATAGTGTAATCGGACAATAAGCCAGAATGCTAGCCTAAGGCCCTAGGTATATGCCCATATGCACTTTATTGAAATTTCGTTATGGCATTGCTGGCATTTTTGACGGAAAAAACGAAAAAAATAATTATTTTGCTGTCATCGGTGTTTGAGTTCGCTGAATTGCTATTTATTTTAATTTTCATTGTCTTTTTTGTACTACAACATTTGGTAATAAATAACAAATGCCTTAAATGACCGCCAAGGCAAATATGACCATATTGGTAGTTTTGGTCATATAGTCTAATATACAATTTTGATAGTCCTGACATTTTGGTTGGCATTCATATGCATAATTGGCATACAGTCTAATCTTAGCTTAACATACCTACTATAAATTGAAAGAGAAAAACAAATTATGAAGTTTCTTTTATTAGTGACTTGACAACTTCGAACTTTCAGTGTGAACGCACCCTTAAACTGATTACAATAGGCCTGTTTTTTGAGCTTCGTTCTCAGCAAAGCAAGGTGAAGTAGGATTTTCAGCACACAATTTACAGTAACTACTGCGAGTCTCGAAGTGTCAAGTAGAGCGTAGTTGTTGTAATTGCGTGCGGAAAATCCTACTTTACATTATTATGTGCGGTGTCTATTAAGCATGCTCTTCTTATCACTAAGTTATCTCAAATCAAGGTCAACTCAGAGAAGCTGGCGTATGTAAGATTATGTAAAATTCAAGCGGAACTTTGTGGTTGGTGAGAATCATGTAGATCCAGTCAGTCTCTCTTGGACCGCGTCGTAGGCAGCTAGCAAAAAAAGTTCCTCATAGAGGAAACAAAAATAGCTGCATAAAAAGGACACATAAATTATATCAAGAAATGTATTTAAAAGCTAATAAAATTTATTTGTAAATGAATGTGTGTTTCAAACAATTAATTTACATCTTCTATTTGCAAACGGATATTAATAAAATAAAGAAATTCCTCCAATCTTCTAAATGGTTCCAAGAGTAGCGAATACAACCGACTCTGTTTTCATGTGGTAGCACAATGTGATCTAAGTGAATTACTCCGAATGTGTCGGATAGTTTGCACTTAACTTAACCTAACCTAAAGGTGATTAATGTCGTTTTCCATTGGTTTCACTCGGGGATCCACTCATTCTGAAATCCAATGGAACAACAAAACAGCTTCTGAAAGAATCCACAATAGTATTGGTGAAATGCCAAAAAATAATCTACGGCTGCTGTCAGTTGACTTGTATAAAATACATAAAATTACACTTGTATGAGTGCTTCTTGAGTGGATTCTGACTTCAAATCGAGAAGCGAAATTCTCTTCTCAGAATCACCAGAAGAGTATTTTTTGTGCCAATGGAACGGTTTTAGAAGTGCTTTTTTCGATTCCGGACTCTCCCGGACGCTTCTTTTTGCCCAATGGAAAACGACATAAGTGATATCACAGCACCGAAACAGAATCTTCAGAAGCTACTCGTTCAATTCTTCTGTTCGCAGTAGAAATATGCTGAAGTGCCGCTTAAGTTAAGTGATTTTCTCACAAGTGGATAATATTCTAAGATTTGTTCTTTCTGTTAACAACATACACAATCGCGAAATGCCTTTTATTGAACGTTGTTTTTAAAAGTTTTTAAATCTATGTTAAGATTATAAAAACAAAACGGCTTAAAAAACGTTTTCTTTGAATGTTTTTAGTAAAAGTGAAATAGCCTACGTTGTTTTTAATTCTGATACTAGTAAAAATGACGGAGAAATGTTTTTTTCTTTTTCTTAACATCGCATAATTTATTTTTTACAGCTGCAATTCTGCAACGAAGAGCTAAGCTTACAACACAAATATAAAAAAAACCTTAACTCCCGCATACGATAAGAATGAAGCTTGAAGTTACTTTGACTCAAAAGAGGTGTACGATGTCCTGTCGGAGATGCATTTTGTACAACAAAGAAAATCATCATAGCGTTGATTGTCTCCAAACGATGCCCATAAATACTACATACCCCCGAATAGTCCGGTATGTGTGTTGAATGTCGTCTAGCCAACATTGAATTCATCGCTAATCAGCTGATGGAACATCAACATCTTATCGTATTGGGCGATTTTAATTTAGGTGATATAAATTGGTTATATTCAGGCGAAGAAAAATGTTTAATTCCATATAATATGAAAACAGAACGTGAGTTCATGCTTATTGATTCTATGTTTGCTTTTGATATATTTCAAAAGAATAATTGTCATAATTCATTAAATAGAATTCTTGACTTAATATTTGTTGAGAATTACTTAAATTGTGCAGTCAGAGAAGCTGTATGTCCTATAATGAGAAATTAAATTCATCACATTGCTCTATGTCTAGATTTACAATGCAATACTCTTTGTGCAATAGGCTCTAATTCAGATACTTATAAAATGAGTTATAATTTTTTAAAAGCGAATTATAATGCCTTAAATACGTATTTAGCCTCGGTTGATTGGTCGAGCATTCGTTTTGGTCTACATCTTAACGAAGTCTATGATACATTTTTGTAAGTATCTTAGACTATGGATTTTTTTCAGTTTGTGCCTCTCATGAGAAAAAAAATCATTTAAATGACCTTGGAATTACTAAAGGCTAATTAATTTAAAGAATGCTAAAAACAAAGCGTTTAAATTATTGAAAAAGACAAGATCTTATTTACACAAGCAACGTTTTACCCAATTGCGCCGAGAATATGGATTTTTGAATAAATTTTTGTATAAACAATATGTTATGAACACTGAGTCTCAAATTTCAAAAAATTCCTAAATATTTTTGGACATTTTTTAAATAATAAGAGAAAGTTAGGTATTCTGGAAAAAATGGAATTGGAAGGTGCTGTTTCTTGTGGCTTAGATTCAACTTTTTGCGAAGTTTTGTGAATCAGTTTTTGTTGATCAATTTGTCCTTAGCTTAGTCCACTACTTGATAATTCTATAAATGATTCTAATGCCTGTTTAGGATCACTCTATCTTTCAATTGATGATGTTCTGCAAGGCATACAACAAATGAACTCTTCCCAAAGCCCTGGCCCTGATCGTATTCCCTTTGAAGTTCTTAAACAATGGAATTTGTCATTGTCTTTTCCTTTAAAATTAATTTTCAATTTGTCCTTAGCTTCTGGTGTATTTTTAAATGAATGGAAAATCTCATTTATAACACCCATATTAAAAGCTGGATCCCGACAGAAAATTAAAAACTATCGTGGAATATCTAAGCTGTCAGCTATTCCGAAACTTTTCGAGTCAATTGTTACAAAAAAACTTTATTTTACAACCAAGGAACAAATATCACTGCAACAACTTGACGCTATTTACAAAATATCTTTTTGATTCTGTGGAGTCAGGATATCAAGTTGATGTAATTTTTACTGATTTCAAGAAAACTTTTGACACGGTATGTCATAGCATTCAAATTAAGATCATGTGGCATTCATTCGATGTTACTTAAGTGGTTAACAAGTTACCTCTTGAACAGAAAGCAGTATGTGAATATTGGTTCCTCTCAATCTAGACTAATTGAGGTCTCATCTGGTGTCCCCCAAGGTAGTCACTTAGGACCTTTACTTTTTAACATTTTTATTAATGAGATTCCTTCGTGTTTATGCGTGTAAAAAACATTTTTGATTGCGAAAATCTCCAAACTGATTTAAACACAATAGTTCAATGGTGTGACCGCAATCGACTTACCTTGAACATAAATAAATTTCATTCTTTTTCTGTATATCATACTTTAGTGCCTGTAATTAATGACTATACAATTTCCGAGATCACCCTTTCTCGAACCGAAATTAAAGACCTTGGTTTGATTTTTGACACGATTACGTTGTCAATAAAGCTAACTTCATGCTTGTATTTCTTAAGCGAACATGTGCTGAATTTTCGAACCCATATGCTCTAAAGTCTGTCTATATGTCTCTTGTACGACCTTTTCTTGAATATTGCTCTATAGTCTGCTGTCCAATATATGCAAATTCTGTAATACGACTAGAAAGGGTACAAAGGTAATTTACAAGATTTGTTATAAGACAAATGAAATGGAATCTTAATATAATGCCCTCTTATCCAACATGATGTGCCTTGATAGGATTAGGTACCTTAGAAAAAAGGCGAAGTGTTCATTGTATGCTGTTTATTCATGATGTTTTCTCTTACCGTATAGTATGTCCTGATTTACTTCAATATTTTATGTTTTATGCACCAGAAAGAATACTTCCAACAAGAAACAATTTTTTTTTGAGCCCTACACATTCTTAAAATTATGGCCTTAATGAGTCAATAACGAAGTGTATAAAAAAGTTTAATTCCCTTTGCAGTGAAATAGATTTATGTGATAATAGATCGAAATTTAAATTATCTCTATTGAATATAAATATGTCCTAAATGATAGCACTACTGAATATTTTATATAATTTATCTTGAACTGTTAAAATATTTAATCGTAGTCAGAGTTAAGCTTGGTAGATGAATAAATAATAATAATAATAAATACGAATGTATAATTGTATGGAAATGTTTTACTGTTTCTTAGGAGCATCTAACATTAGGAGTGTAGGTTCTTCGAGGTAAATCAAAGTCCTACGTACAGATGACTCATTATCTCCGGCTGATGTTCTTTGCAATTCCGCAAAAGTGCTAAGTGTATCACATAAGGTCGAGGAGGCACCTCGACGACTTGCTCTTAGCCGATCCAGCGTTTTATAGACCATCTACAGTGGACATATCATTAGGTAGTGATGTTTTAGCCGAAGTTTTGCTGCCCAGTTTAGTTCGACCATATGATAAAACGCTGCCTATCGCCCAGAATACAAAATTAGGTTGGATCTTATTCGGTAAAGCACCGCTTGAGCCTAGACCCATTTATAACTTCCTTCAAATAAGAAACATCGATGAAGAAATGCGCAAATTCTGGGAATTGGTAGAGGCTCCATTCAAGGCAATCGAGACTAAAGAGGACACTGAGTGTGAAGAACAATACCTGAGGACCGTTAAGCAGTTGACCGATGGTCATTTCCAGGTGGCTCTTCCATTCAAAGGAAACAAACATCCAGTCTTAGGAAGGTCGTACAAAGGGGCCATTCAACTGTTCAGGTGTCTCGAAAAACGTCTCGCAGCAAACATCCAACTTCACGAGCAATATACGGCTTGTCTTGACGAGTATCTGAAATTAGGTCATATGGTTGAAGTAACTGAAGAACCTTCAGACAAATATCATTATTTCTTACCTCATTACGCAGACTTCAAGGAAGGTAGCTCCACAACCAAGCTAAGAGAGGTTTTCGATGCATGCTTTCGAACAGCAGATGGAAGCTCTCTGAACGATCATTTGATGACGGGTCCGACCTTGCAGCAGAACGTCATCGATGGCGACTGTATCGGTTTACTTTCTCAGCTGACATTGAGAAAATGTATCGCCAGATTTGGGTAACAGGAGAGGACTCAAATTACCAATTAATACTTTGGCGCAAGGACCCTCTTGATCAGCTGAAGATCTTCCAACTCAAGACCGTCACCTTCGGAACAGCCGCAGCTCCGTATCTCGTAATACGAACTCTGATGGAAGTAGCTAAGCAAGCCGAACTGGTGTCTCCCTTTACACAAATGTTTTAACAAAACATTTCTGAAGTGGAATAAATGTTTTAGAGTAGCAAAAGTAAAATAAGTTTTATTTAGTTCAAAGAGAATTCACAAAAGGATGCGTTGTTATTAGCAGAGAGAAATTCGGAAAAACAGTTGCATTTGAAATAAAAAACAAAGGATAGATATATTCAGTATCTATATATACATCTGCTCTCTTCTGTTGACGGGTTGTGTCTTCTAGACGACAGTTGACAGTATTACCGTGTGGTTGTTTATTACTTCAACAATTTCCGCACAGTTTTACAAATTATTTCCGTTGTACATATCCATTCATATCTTTGTACATAGATCCGATAAAAGTCCTTGAATTCCGTGTTACCATTCCACAAACCACAACCATTCTAGTGACATTTTTCTTACGTGAGAGTTTAATTCCATTATTCGTTTAATCACAACTCAATCTTGACAACACGAAATCTCAGAGGATGTTTAAGGAAAAATCTAATAACGAGTGTCGGGGGTATATCGTGCTTCGTATGTAATTCAATAGCTTGAAGCAATAAATTAAAACGGACACCTTATGCAAATGACTGTAGTACTTCCACATTACAGTTCATATCACATTAACCTTAATTAATTAAAATAAGTCGATAAACATCTGTTGGATGTTTTCGCATGCAAAGTAAATCCTTGGAGTAGGTACGTATATGTTCGTTTTTTCTTTTTCGAATTATGCTGTAAGGTCCCAAATTTTCGGAGATATAATATTTAGCAAAATGTCTCCATTAGGCACACAACCGCATTTTCCACTATACATAGCAACAATTGTTTGTAATAATTTAGTAAATTAAAGAAACAGTTGATAAAACAATAATAATCATTTTTTATTTCATATAACAAGAACTGAATAAAAAAAAAACGTTTCAATACAATCTAACCAAATATCTTAGTTCTATCTTCTCAAATTTTAAAAGCTAGAATTTTATATTTTCTTTTGAGAAAAGAAACTTGTAATATTCTAAAAATCGCGCGATTTTAATTGTTTTTTTTTTAGAATTTAAAAAAATAAAACTAAAAAACTCGCGCGAGAATCTAAAATCTGAGCCCATAAACTCAAAATTTTGAACATTTTCAGTGTTTGTAGTCTCACTTTCCATTTCCACGAAACTAGCTTTAATAGATCAAAAACAAAAACTGGAGTAACTACGAAAGCTATTACTGACCTCGTTGCATTGTTTTCCGCAAATTGTTAGATTAGATTGAAAGATTGGGCGAGCCTTCACGGGGCTCTAGCACTGCGGCTTCTTAAAGGAACCTATTGTGCCTACCCTGGTAAATTCCTAGAGCCATCTTTTCACTCCAGAGGCGGTCAGGAAGGCAAGAATATTCTCTGGGTGTATTTCAGAAAGGGTTTTTGAATTGACAATTTCATCGGCAAGGATGTTTTTTCTGAGACGACATAAAGCCGGACATTCGGGGAGGATGTGAAGAGAGGATTCGTCACATTCAAGACAAAGTCTGCAATTAGGATCCGGAGAGGAGCCATTGCTTCGGAGATGTTTTTTTACGAGACCATAGCCGCTGATTATACCAGTTAGGATTCTCAGGTTATTTTTGTCCAGATTTTTGTATTCGTCTACCAGGCCACGGCAGCATAGATAACCGCTGGTGTCTCGACAAGCGAATAAAGCCAGAAAATCATCCTACGTTCAAGGCCCCAGTTCTTACCGCAGAGTCGACGACAGATCAATAAATTTCTGGTTGCTTTGTTCACGGTTCTGTCAAGGTTAAGTCACAGGAATTTAACTTCTCGGGAGAATTCATTGGTTTCGCCAAACATGGAGGGGCGAATAAGGAGATTCTCCGTTTTGTAAAAGGCAAAATTCTAAGTAACCGTTTTTTTTTTTTCTGGGAAAGTTCTCTAAGCTAAGGTCCCAACATTTTTGTTTGAGACTTTTGTCCCGATGGTGTGGTACCAAATCAAATTCGGGACTTATGTCTCGCTTAAGTTTGATGTAACATATAATATAAAATTAATATCGTTTTCCATTGGGACCGCCAGATATTTTTTTCAGACCTCAGGTTATACGCGGCTCATGAAATATGCAACGAAATTGAACCGTCAGCAAAATCAGTTCCTCAAATTGCATTCGTTTTTGGAAGAATCAACTACGGAAATCGACTTGAAGAATGTTTCCCCTGTTGTAGATACAAATGGAGTAGTTTCGGTGATTCGTAGTCTTCAGATGATGAGGAAGACCATGAAAATAATAATTCCCCCAAATTATGTCCATGGATTTTTATTTATTTCTTTTTTTTGGTTTTCACGAAACTTTTGAAAGTAAACTTCTTAAAATGACAGCTATGCGAAGTATACTGGGATTTGTGACAGTTAAGTGTAAATCTGAAAAAATATCGAGATCTGCAAAACGTCATCCGAATCAAAAAAAAGTTTGAACTAAGTACGGGATCTTATTTAGAATACCTTTATTATCCTTAATGAGCATTTTGATCAAAATCGTTAGAGCGGTTTTTGTAAAATTTGGGAGACAAAACGGTACCAAATATTGCAATGTTTAGTTTGAAAAATACTACTGCTTAACTATTTAGCTGAAAACCGAGTACAAGTTATTGTTCGGGATGTAAGCCGTTTCAAGTAAACTAAATAAAAATTTTTTACGATAATACAGAGAAAAACTGAGTTTGCCATTGTTAGAAATCTGGCAACGTCGAGATTAAACAGAAATAAGAAAGGCGGAGAAAATGGTTGCCGAGGAGTTGCGTTCTGGTTGTAACCGAGGACGGTTCGTTTGGTGATTCTTATCTTTTTTTTTTTTGAAATAAACTTCTTTATTTGATTTAAATAAAAACGAGTCGACAATTTTATTTCGGAGCAATAAAGAAGGAAGACTGGAACATTGACATCTCTAACACCATTAAGTTGGAAATGACCATATTACATTAGAAATTAATTTTTGTTACAATCGTATGTACCGTTTTTGAGATGTCCATGTTTTTGAATTCAAAAGTACCGTTATTCGACTTTTTAGCGGCAAACTGAGTATGCAGTCGTTGTAACCTCACCTACTTAAGCCCCAATATCAAATATTTCGTACAAATAAAACTGGTATGAAAATGTTGTATGGGAAGTACCATTAATATTAAGGTTACCGTTCAAAAAATAAGAAAACGGCCCCGAACTGTAAGCCCCCAAACTCCAAATCCTAAGTTTGAAGGAAATCCGGCCAGGCGTTTAAGCTGTAGACCTCATACAGGCATACAGACAGACGAACAGAATTTTGCGACCCACTTTTTTGAGTTCCGCTATCATCGTACTGTCATAATTGATTAACATCTCGAGTTCGAAATTTTGTACAAATACAATAGGCCTGCCTTTTAACTTCGTTCTCAGCAAAGCAAAGTGAAGTAGGATTTTCAGCACACAATTTACAATAACTACTGCGAGTCTCGAAGTGTCAAGTAGAGCGTAGTTGTTGTAATTGCGTGCGGAAAATCCTACTTTACTTTGCTGAGAACGAAGCTTAAAAAAACAAGGCTAATATCTTTCTCTTGATACGTAATGGAGAAAGTTAAAAAAAGATTGCTTTTTTGTCCCAATGGAAAACCACATAAGACTTATGTCCCTGCGCCGACGTATCTACTCACTATTTTTTTATGTCGATTATTTGAGGGATGGAATTCGATTGGACACTCTCAGGGCACTTTTTTTTCCTGAAGGTCACTTTTTATGTGCGATTGGTACGAAGAAAAGCAACCCTTTTCCGATTTCAGATCACTTTTGCGAATCGGGATTTTTTCTCAAGTTTCATCAGATTAACCAATACAAGTGCGTTTGAGTTTGACAACAAGTGGAGTTTGTTTGCGTTTTCGTGCGATTTTTCTATTTTTGTTATTTATTTATGTACAAATGTTTAAAAATCAATCTGGAGCAAATTTTAAATAATTTAATACAAAATTGAACTAGTGAATGGAAAACATTTAGAAAAGTGTCGAAGGCTAATCACATTCCAATCGGAAGAGTACCAACAAAAAAAAAGCAAGTGACGTTTTAACGTTCCATTAGACACACGAAATTTGAGATCTAAGGACGAATCTGTAGAAGCCCTATTGAATACCACATTAAAGACAACAGTACCTATACTAAAGAGGATTGGCAAGTTCTGGGTTATGCCCAGAAAACAACCCAAGCATCCCAACTGTCATACGAGTACAATGTGCTGAACAATATAAACACCATTCATCAAAAATACCAAACAATTATTTTACATTGAACATGACATAGATTGAACAAAATTACGTAAACAAATCGCAATGTGCCACTATCTGGCATGAAAAACTGTTACCCCAACAGCATTAACGTCGAAAACGCCTCTAGACACTGAATGTCTATGATAACCCAATTGAATTGACACACAAAATGAAGTCTCCCGAAGGACCAGCGGCAACGCAGGATATAATTGCCTCGATTCTAATTGCACCCATTATGGTGAAATGCATTAATTAAAAGTATTATTTGGGGAACTGTTTCCCTATTCCTCACGGCCGCACGTCAACAGTGTGTGTCCACATTTTGGTTAGTTAAAAATATTCAAGCCATTCTTCGTCCACAACTCGAGGTGAACGCAAGCGTCCGATGCGAAAATGAAAATAAAAGTCGCCGATATTGGTAACAGTTCGGAGTCAGTGTTTTCGGATGGATCCTATATTCCTTCTGAGTATCTAAGTGATGTGCCCAGTGATCTTATAATAGAATCGCGCATCAAGTATGGTACGAAGAGCCAAATGTTGCTGGGCTGTCTAATAGAGTACTCCGGAAAGTCATCTGTACATGGCGTTCGGTATATTTTCGAAAGAAGGCGTCCGCTTGTCGAAAGGTGAAAAGTATTATTTTGACAACGCACAGCAGCAGAATTTAGCAATTAGTAATATTTTCAGACTTCTTTGGCTTATTCTGTTTATAGTGTCGGTTATTTTAAGCTGCTTAGTCATCCGCAGAGTGTACAACAAGTGGTTGGACTCCCCGGTGATTGTGGGCTTTGACGAAACACTAATTCCCATAAACAGAATTCCCTTTCCGACTATCACGATATGTCCCGAGTCGAAAATGGAAACGGATATATTCAATTTTGCTAATGTTTCGGAGCGATTTGCAGCTGCCGAAAATGGAAGTGAAGATAGCTTCTCGCAGGAAGAGTGAGTTATTGCGAAATGATTGGTCGATGTTGGTTTTGCAGTGTCGCTTTCTTGAGCAGAATGGAGAGGCTGTCAGCAGCCTTGCATATTTGTGATTTGGAAGTCGCGGAGGCTATTGCTGCAGGTCTACCTAAAGACTTGACACCTCCAATCGGTAAGACGTTGCGTGGCATGGCGATATCGAAAAACATAACCGCACCCTTTTGCAAGTGGAACAATCGATTTTATTTGTGTGAGAATATATTTTCACTTGTTGCCACGGATGATGGAATTTGTTATCAGTTTAATGGGCTGTCGCCATCGGATTTGTATCGCAACGAAAGGTAAGTGTGGCTCCGATTTTTTAATTATGCTTTTGCAAAGAAGAAAAGGAGCTGGGTCAGATCATATTAATTGGGAAAACTCTTTTTTGATTTCATTTAATTTTTTATGAATTTGTGTTTGAATACAAATGGTAAAAGTGCGGGAAAAATAGTGGTTGAGAGTCATTTTCGAGCTCTAATATGGAACCGCAGACAAATTCCGAGCGGCAGTCTTACAAAGCTTTCAAAAGTGGAGACAAACAAAATATATTGGACACGCAAGTGGTCTAGTTTCTCTTAAGACAATGCATCCGAGCGCTTTTGTCAAATTTGGTTAAAATTCATTTACTACACAAAAGTTTGTCAGTTAATACAAATTTGTCTATCATTTTCATCAGAGACAATACTGAGACCAGAGACAATAGTATGAGACAAATCATACTATTGTCTGTGGTCTTAATAGTTTCTTTTCTTTTCAACCCAAAATAGCATTCGTTGAATATACTTATAGCCGTTATTTACTTACTCCGGGTGTAAATCGTGTTTAAGCTAATTTTACACCCGATCATTTAATCCGCATTTTGTAAACCCGAATTTAAATCTACATCCATAATAATTACTCGAAAGCGTGCATTAAGCCCGCTGGATTAAAGGTGCATTTAGACGCCGATTTAAAACATTTTCAAACCGATGTTTGTCACTTGAAAATTGATTTTATTTGTTGTGTGCCCAGATTAATTTGTAGGTGCATTAATTTTGTCGAAACTAAATAAACGTAAAATGAAAGGTCGCGGCGACGATGACAACAGCAGCAGTGATCTCGACAAATTCGTCTCTGGCCGACGAAGACGTCGGCATTTCATCTGTTTCATGAATAAATTACATTTTGTTTTAGCTTCATTACTACTTTTTATTTTATTCTTCACTTATATTTTTCTGGTTTCCTGCAACCTGCGAAATATTGTGAAATTGCTCTTCAGATTGCAGTTTAAATTCAATTAAAGTTAAAAAGTTTAAAAAACTTTTTTTTTTCGGGTTTAACGATTGAATATTCATCGGCAATTCCGAGGGAAAAAAATTCCCCCCGTATCGTGAATCTCTATCGGAATTTATTTCCCCGGAATTTTCGAAGTTATGTTCAAAGACGTTGACAGTTATTGTCAATCGCAATAAATTCAATTATAATTTAAAAACAAAACAGCTTTTTTTTTTCGGGTTACACGATTGAATATTCATCGGCAATTCCGAGGGAAAAAAATTCCCCCCGTATCGTGAATCTCTATCGGAATTTATTTCCCCGGAATTTTCGAAGTTATGTTCAAAGACGTTGACAGTTATTGTCAATCGCAATAAATTCAATTATAATTTAAAAACAAAACAGCTTTTTTTTTTCGGGTTACACGATTGAATATTCATCGGCAATTCCGAGGGAAAAAAATTCCCCCCGTATCGTGAATCTCTATCGGAATTTATTTTCCTGGAATTTTCGAAGTTATGTTCGAAGGCGTTGCAGTTGTTGATGATATTTTGGTAATATATTTTTTTAAATAGGAAATTGTGTTAATGTTATTAATTTATCCTTATTTTATTAAACTCTCGTTCAATTCAACCAAATTATAAAAAAAAACCAAAAGACTTCAAACTCCCATAGAAACTGCTAACATTTTGAATTTCCTCCTACAAATTTACAAAGGAAATATTCCGGGAGGAATCTCCTCGAATTCCATGTGTGAATTTTTGTATACCAATTTATTCCGTGGGGATTTTTTTCCCTTTTTCGAAATTCATTACCGATACCTATTCTTGAAAAATGGAACATATTTCGGGGGGAATTTTGTTCACCCTGATTAGGGACTTGGGTTAAACTTTCACCCGGATTAAAGTGAGTGAATTATACGGCCGTTAGAGTAAAAGTCTAAAAAGTGGCTTAGTGGTTAGTGTGTTGGGCTACTAACTAAGCGAGGTCTCAGGTTCGAATCCCGAAAAACACCCAAATTCCAACTTAAGGTTTTTTTCACAGCGACCGTCTGACAAACATCCAAAAGTATAACTGTCATGAAAGAGCTTCTTAATTGGTCTTTTGGAATCGGCATACAATTGTAGATCCCTTCCATTAGTCCTAAAAATAAAAAAACGAGTTTGCTTCAGACCACACGACTGAAGTAAAACTTTTTTTGCTCCATATATATATACAAGTTTAGTTTATACATATTAAAATATCAATTTTCTTCAATAATTTACTGGCTATGAAAGGAAGAGAGCAAGAAAATGGACGCGCGCACTGCCCTCTCTTGCTCCTACAGTATGATACAGACAATAGGCCACGGTTTCCACTTACAAAACAAACTCAAATTATTTTATTTGATTTTGCACATAATTACCAGCTGCTAGAAGACGTGGGATCATTAAAATTTTTTTTTATAACAAACCTTAAATTAGAGTTTTATGTCTGTATATAAATAATATGATTAAATAACCCAACAATATCTCAATATAGTTATAAACAGAAACAGAAACTATTTCGAAGTTCACCATCTGTCAAAAGAAGAAAATGAGTGCATTCTGTAATTTTTTAAATATCGAATAAAACAGTTTTATATGGATGGTGATGAAGCATATTCAAATAATGCAATGCGTTCACTCAGAAGCAGTAAGCTAGCATTTAAATGAGGTGGTGTCCAGTTCGCATTCTTGGTACATCTGCTCCAAAAGTTACCATAACCAGATAAAAATTACCAAATTACCAAAACTCAAAAAGCAAAAAAAAATTACCAAATTTGGTAAAAAATTACCAAAGCGGCAACCTTGCAATAGGCCTGAATTGAACTTATGTCGTTTTCGATTTGGATTTTCAGATTTTGATCTTAGATTTCAGATTTCTGCTTGCAAATCGAATATGAAATCTGAATTGTATTGGTATTTGTGTGTATTGAGTTAACAGCAAACAAGAAAACGTTTTTTCACTTGCACTGAAAATCCATTTCAATTGATTTTCACACATTTATAGTAATGCAAAAGACTTAATCCCATACGCGTTAAATAAGAAATTTAGCTAAAAAAAGCAATCCGTCTAACGATAAACTATTCGTAACCGCCAGCTGTGTGTCATAAACATTTGTGTTAGTGAAAGTATGCGTAAAATCTGAGAAAAAATTGCGATTTCTCAAAAGTGATCTGAGATCAAAAAAAAAAAGATTGATTTTTGTGGCAAATTGAACATGAAAGCAATCTCGATAATTGATAATTGATTTTTTATCAAAAAGTTTGATCTGTTTGCAAACTCGAAAACGACATTAGATTTACGAAAAGTAACTGGCTATGTGAGAAAGACGGAAAGAAAAGAAACCTCTCTCTCTTGCTCCTACAGTGTTATACAGACAATAGGCCTGGAGTGCGGTGATACCAGACTTTAGAGGCTGGTTATCTCACGGTGTACGTGCCCCTGGATCCGCCCTTGCCCACGGTTATACCCAAAAATCCCTTTTATCCCTCGCCAAAATATAAAAAATCTCACGTTTATCTCACGAAATATTAAGTTAAGAAAAAATTTCTTTTATTAAATTCTGTCTTTTTATTATTAACAACTACAAGTTAGATTATACATTAACTATGCAAGCTAACAAAAATAAATACATATTAAGATACGTTTGTATATAATACAAAAATAGAAATGTAGGTAGCTTACCGACTTTTAAAACACTACAAAAAGGAACATAAAATTGCATTCGGCATTAAAATGAAAATAATATTCAACACAAAATAAATATGTTATAAATTATTTGAAATCGGTGTCAAGTCTCTTTATTCTTGATTTTTCATACAAAAATGACACAGAAAATTTGATTTGAAAATGAGGGAAGTTTTTTTTTGCATACATTCCAATGTTTACAAAAATAAATTTATTATTTTAAAAAATGCTCGAGCAGGAACAAAATTTGACCAAAAAGTAAAATACCTTTCTTTTTGTACTGTGAGGTCTGAAAAATCCCTTTGTCCCTTTTAACTTATTATTATTTCCGTAACGCTTTCGCAACGCATTCACCAGCTTACCCCCCAAGTCAAGCATGCCTAAAGAAGATTTATTTCAAAAGTTTTACTTCAAAAACTCACACAAAACGAATGGTTGTGAGTAGCTAGGCAAAGGGACCTGTTGCGACAACTATTTTGTATTTCAGAGTAAAAGTTGGGTATTAACCTACACGAACTAACTTAAGGGATAGTAGTTTTTCTGTTTGTAATTATTTCTGATGACAAAGGCATACTTTTAAGAAAGAAAGTAGTTCAATAGCATTTGATTAAAGTTGAGAACAGAGACAAATGAGAAGTTGCGCCCTTATTGATATTTAGGTATTGTAATATATAACGAACCTTTAATTTCTTCAAACAAAGCAAACATGCAGAATACTAACCACTGCGCCGAAAGAGGCATAATCGATGATAAATCCCGCTTATATCAAGCCCTGATTTGTGCTATTTAAGAGTATGAGTTATCATTAGAGCAAACGAAAAATTCGAATCCTAACTTTACTTTAGAGAAAGACTGCGAGTTTGTACACGTAATGTTTGAGATGCAAATGTTATACTATTTTTGAGCGACCAAGATCTCTAAAGCCGAGTTTTTAAGATAGAGGGAGGTCTTTAAAAGTATACAATTATTTGTAAGTTAATTAAGTAACTTGCGGGAGGCCATGATATAGTGGTAATGTGTTTGAATCCAATTCGTATGAAAACAATAAATAAAACCCTTTCCAATGAGAAAATGTATCCACAGTTTAAACCAAAATATGCAGTTGCAATACCTTCTAAAAAATAAAATCAGTCTAACCTTAGGTACCAGTTAAACGCAGTGAACTCGTAAACATACCCACATAGATTTGGATTTCGCTTCCCAAGACATTTCCCCAATGCATTCTCATATACACGTATATTATTCATCTATATGATATCATTTCGTTCTTCCGCGTGGTTCCGCCGAATCGCCATCGATTCTTCCCTGAACATACATCGCAAACATTAAATAAGGTCGGCTAATATCCTATATGTTCGAATACTTCGAGTGATCGGCTTGGACTCGGTAGCAAACGTGCAAAGGTTTGTAATGGAATATGGACCGTGCATGACAATGCCAAGAAATGATGAAGACCGGCAAGCATATTTATTACTAAATTACTTATTACTCTTAAAGCGCCGTTGCATTTTCAGGTTTTTTGGAATTTTCTTTAGGGAGAACTATTTTATTTAAACAGCTATTTGAATAATTTTGTCTATGTATTTGCTCTAACAGTCTAATCTTGCCTTTAGAACAGTATTTTTTTGTGAGCAAAGAACTTTTTGTAGTCTTTTACTGCATTTTCGCAATTGTCTAATTTCTTTTTATACTTTTACAGCTTTGCTCCCGAAATACCTGATAACATCAATGTCGATTTTAACAAACATGTAGACCGTGGGCCTAATGATTCTCTGATTGAATACCAAGGTACTTGGACAATGGAAGAAGGCTACGTGAACCAAACTGAAGAGGCGTATCCACAGAGGGTTCTGATGGCTTCAGCAAGAAGTGCATTCGTTGCTTTGTTACAAGGCCTTGGCCATAACTTAGACTATGAATGTCGAAGTCTAAGACAGGGCTATAAGGTAAGCTAATACTCAGACAGCAAAAAAATTCAAACTTCGATAAATTTCCTCTTTCCAATTTAGGTGTACATAAACTCTCCTCAAAACGTAGTACTTTCGACGAGCAATTACTTCTTGGTTCGTCACAAGCAAGAACTGATTGTGCAAATCGAGCCAGTCTATATGACAACGTCGAATGGAGTGCGAGAGTTTAGGCCAGAGGGGTGATGTGATAACTTTTTACTTCCATTCAGATAATATTTACACTTATGTCTATCTAGGCGTCAATGCTTCTTCAACAACGAGCGATATCTGCGATTCTTTAAATACTACTCGGAGAGCAACTGCCAGTTCGAGTGCCTTACAAACTTCACCATCTCAAAGTGCGGATGCGTTAAGTTTTCTATGCCGCGTAAGAAATTTTAATTTTAGTGTCCATTCTTTCGATAAATATGTGAGTTATTTATTTAGAGCCCGAAGGAGTTCGAGTTTGTAACCACCTAGATATTGGCTGCTATAACGAGGCTGAAGATGACCTCTTAAAAGTGCAACAACAGGAAATTCTGCAATTGCTAAAGGATCCGTATTTCAAAAGTAAATGCAACTGTATGCCTGCTTGTGTCTCGTTGAATTACAACTTTGATATATCTCAAGCCCGAATGGAGGGTTTGGCAACGGTTCTTGCGAGCAACGACTCCTACGATGAACATCCAGAGTAAGTTTTTTCGATTCACGTCTTTAAATCCCTCCAAAAATGCATTTGCCTTTTAGCTTTATGTGGTCACGATTGACAATCTACTTCAAACAGCAACAATTCACGGCAATGAAACGAAGCGAGTTGTACACAGTCTCGACCTTGATTGCTAATTGTGGAGGTGTACTAAGCCTATTCATTGGATTCTCCTCATTGAGTATTGTTGAGATAATATATTTTGTGACGATCCGATTGAGACACAACCTAAAAATGAGAGAGGATGCCGGAAGAAAATGAAAGTCATTTCAATTTTGGTAGCTTATTCAATTTGTGTGTATATGTGTGAGGAATGTATCCTGTTTAAAATTATTTCGAATTAAATGACACTTATATGCTCCTTCAAATCTTTAAGATCACATTTATGAACAAAAAGAAAAATAATAATAATAATCCGACTTGGTATTTTGATTTTTCCGTGATTCTTCTCTTGGCTCGAAACAGCTCAGAGAATTTCAAACGGTTTTGATAAATATGTCAAATGTACAAAGTAAAGTTATCAAGAGACAAATTCGAACTCCGTCTTATGTGGTATACGATTGGGCGTTCTCAGAGCACTTTTTTTGCTCTCAAAGCAATTTTTATGTTCGTTTGGTACAAAAAAAAACAATATTTTTCAGATTTCAGAGCACTTTTGCAAATCTGGATTTTTTCTCCGATTTACCAATAAAAGTACGTTTGAGTTTGATAACTAGTTTAGTTCTTTTACGTTTTCGTGAAATGGGATCTATTTTTGTTAATTATTTATGTACAAATATTTAGAAATCAATTTGGGCGCAAACGAATGTTTTAATATAAAATTTAACCAGTGAATGCAAAACGCTTAGAAAAGTGTCGAAGGCTACACATATTCGAACTGCACGAATATCAACACAAAAAAGAGTTATTGACGATTTTATGTTCGATTTGACACAAATCTGAAGTCTGAAGAAGCCCAATCGAAAACCACATTCAAAATCAATTGCACGGAAAAAAAGATCTGTGAAAATAAAGAAAATCCGGTGGTGGTCGAATGTTCTCCCAGAAATTTTCATAGGTTGCAAAAGTGTGACTTATGTCGTTTTCCATTGGTTTGATTCGGGGATCCACTCATTCTGAAATCTAATGGAACAACGAAACTGCTTCTGGTTGAACCCACAAAAGTATTGGTGAAATGCCAAAAAATAATCTACGGCGGCTGTCAGCTGACTTGTATAAAATACATAAATTACATTTGTGTAAGTGCTTCTTGAGTGGATTCTGACTTCAAGTCGAGAAGCGAAATTCTCTTCTCAGAATCACCAGAAGAGATTTTTTTTTGTGCCAATGGAACGGTTTCAGAAGTGATTTTTTCGATTCCGGACTCTCCCGGACGCTTCTTTTGCCCAATGGAAAACGACATTACTTATCAATTGCCTTATCAAAGCAACAGCGATCTATTGTGACGTTCTGTCCGATTCGTATATGTTGTACGTCCCTTCTTGTTGACAGCTTATTGATTTGTTCTGCCAATGATGTTGGTGTCTTCAGTGAATGCAAGTATAGTTGCACAGACTTTTAGAAAATTGTGCCCCTGGTGTTGGCTTGCGTGTTTCGCACAATTTTCTCAAGAATGATTTTGAAAATGTACCATGACAGCGCGTCACCTTGTCCAAATCCTTTTTTGACATTAAATTTCTCGGTCCAGCAGCCTTGTTGAACTTCAGCTTGGATAATGCTATCCTCCTTTTATTCACCCCTATCGAGGCATCCGTTCGAAACGGAATTTTCTCCGAATTGTACGAAATCGGAGATATTCCATTCGAGATATCCATTCCCAGAGATGAAAGAATATTCCATTATCTTTGTCCATTCCGATACGATTTTCGGAAAAATTCTTCGATCACATGTGGCATTACGTAGAACCGCGTTATACCACTTACTTTTGACAGCTACGCTTCACATTTTTTCCGAGGCTCTCCGACAACTCGGAATATTTTTTTTAATGTGAAATGAACGCGTTATATGCTTCATTTATTTTGTTTCGAAACGGATACTTCGAACGTAATTTGAGTTCCTATCGGAATTTAGAGGTGATTTTGGTCAGGTTGACAATAGTCTTGGCTGTCATCACCTAGGTTAAATTTTTAGAGCTGATTTGTGCCGTCTTTGTCGTTGAACAGCCTGCAGAAATGGTTCTTCCATGTTCTCAGTACCGACAGTGACAAAAAGACCTAGTGCGGGGAGTATCCGATCCGCTGTCTTACGGTCAATTTAAAGCCTTGTCCTTCAGGTTCGGGATTGTGCGAAGGTTTAACTACCCAACAAAGGAAAAAGGATTTGGATACGAAGCTACGAAAGAGCCTCGGATAAGGACGAATAATTCCGTTGACTTACCGCATAAATTCCCGGCTTCTTTTTAACTTCCTTCCTCCGCGGCAGCGAAAAATTTAGAAAATATATTGAATATTTATGAACAGTTTGTCAGACATTCTTCATCGAAAAAGTTTTTGTTATATGCAAAGGATAGTTTCACCAGTTCTCTCATGAGATCAAAGTAACAATGAAGTACAGTGTCGATGTGTTAATTCAACAAAAATCACACAATACAAAACTCCATTGAGGATCATAATGCAATGGAATCCACCCTCAATTTAGAATTATGAGCTCAACGCCAACGTAAGGGTAAGCAGTCAGCAATTCAAGTAGGAACAAATTGCTAACCAAACCAATCGCGTCCCGAGTTTCCCATATTCGATGGCTCGTTAGAGTGTGTCCCCTTCGGTCCGTTCGAGTCAAGATATTACTTCCCAAGTACTGTGTTCGATTAATTCCAACTCATCATATAAAAAACAACAAAATGTGGAATGTCTTTTCTCATATAATTATTTACAAGGATGGCTTTTTACATAGTATATATATTCAATTATCCTTTCTCATATAGAATTTGTAATAATTATTGTTTCGATTTGTTTCTCATTTCTTTCCGCTTTTACAAAATAAACATGCAAATACAAATCTTATTGTTCTCTTATTTAAAAAATATCTTCTCTGAATTATTGCAGGAATTTCTAATTAATTAGATCTACACAAATGAAATCGAAAACAAAAAAGAACAAAAAAAAATAAACACAATATATAATGATTGGCTAGCAAAATTTAGTTAAATCCGTTTTTAAACATCATACTTTGTGCGAAACGAAAAACGGGATAAATAAACACAAAACTATTAACTATATTATATCAACAGAGAAAATACTTTTAACATTAAGAAGATCCTACATACAAGTACAAGTATCAATTACATAGTCACTCTGAGTCGCATATAGTGATTTCATGGTTTCATTTTGTAAAAGTTTTGCTTTCGAATCTATATAGGGTTTGTTTAAGTTTATTTTAACCGTGAACAACATCAATAGAAACACTATAAACATTTTTTATTTCATCTTTACATTTTTAACTCTGAATTATTGTTGTTTTTTCTTTTTAGAAAATTTGGAAACTTCGTTTCATGTAAATAAGCTAAATTTAACTAACCAATATATATGTACACTGATCAACGTTGTTTATAATTATTATTATTTGTTTTTCATTTAGAAATGATCAGGGAATTGCTGAATTTATTTATTGTTGCATGCGGCATAAACGACTTTTATTTTTTATTTTCATATATTTATTTTTGTAATTTTCTTTTATTGATTAATCTTAATTAATTGTAAAGTATATTCTCGAAAAAAGACACGAAAAAAAAAAACACATTTGTAAAACGATAAAATACTGTATAACAACTTTAAAGAAATATCATTAACAAGGCGTAGGACTGTTAGGATATAATCTTATGTTTCGTTTCGTTGGCCCGATCGACAGAATGTCGGAAACATTAACAAAGAAAACAAAAAAACTAAAACATTTTTAAACAAAGAAAAACTAATCGTTTGACTATTGATGGAATTTGAAATAAGATCGATGGTTAGTAATGGAATAGGAAATCTAGTGTTAGTAGGTATCTGGTTTGTAAGGGCTATAATATTACGCACACGGTTTTATTTGTAGGACATATGTTGTATGTTGCTTGTTTTTTTTCTGCTTCAGTTTGTTGTTGTTGAAATTAAAATACCACTACGATAACAATTATAGTTTGGAGAGCACACCAATGTCTCGCTATTTGTTGGTGGAGAGAGTAGTAAGTGTGCTTTCCTCTTAGATCTTAGCTGTTTCCACCATGTCGATGTTTAGTTTATAGAATACGTAGGGGAAGTATTCAGCCTGACCAAATCCTAATCCGGGGATGTCGACGCTCTAAGATGGGAGAATGGAATAATATCAGGGTAAATTAGCAGAATTTTTTAATATGAAATATGCATAAGTGGAATGGAAAATATAATAAGTGCCGCCCAATGATGATTACTTATAAGATAACTGTATAAGACACTTAACACTTCGTTCGATACTGCGATTCCTTAATTTTTTTTATTGCCTACTCGGTCTTGTTGACTTTTTAGTACCTGCTCTAGATGGTGTTTTAAGCTACTTCTTTTTAAGGAATGGTAGAAAAAACAACCTCATGCTCTCCTTCCCTTAATGTTATCGTATCGCTAACGAGTTGCACCTGTATCGTAACAATGCAATCCAACACCTATCGTTTTCGCAACAACCACCGGCGCAGCATTTTGTGTTTCTGCCTCTTTTTCGGCGCCTACTCCGGCTGTCTAGAATATATCTAAAGTTGCGAAAATCGAATTATACTTCTCTCGGGAAGACAAACATAAAACGCTTCAAGGTTGCATTTCGGGGAATAATTTTGCTACGTTCCTTGTCATATCTGCCAGCGTAGTTCATATAGAATGCGCACCTGTATGTTGTCAAGCAGTTTTATTGAGTGCCTTGGGTCATAGCCCAAACATGCAGTAGTACAGCTAGAGTAGATTACTATGAATTTTTAAGAGTGTGTGCGAGTGTAGTAGTACATAGAGGGCCTTACTAGTAATCATTTTTAACCGTCACACTAAATAATTTGCAGTTCACAATATGCACTTTCGTATGGAAAATTTCGCCATTGTGAGTTCGAAAAATTTAGCCTGGACTCTAAAAATCGCCGAGAGTGAATAAAGGTTAGTCTTTGAAAAAATGTCCCCCTGAAGTCATGCGTTTAACATTTCGGCCGGACACATATTTGTAATCAAAAAATGTTGTGAAACAATTTGTTGTAAATACGTTAGTAACTTACATCAGTATTTCCGCCAGCCGAGTTCGCGGAAGAGCCATCCAAATGGCCATAGAGCTGATTCAGGCAATCCCTAAGGCGTTTAATACTTTTCTTGTTTGGCTGGATAAGAATAGCTTGGAAATTCACTGGTAGTCCGTACCTAAAATATTTTTTAAACATTTAAAATAAAAATTTAAAACTATTCACATATCCCTATGATTAGTCTTACCTTAGAACGGATTCAACAAAGACACGTAAAGCTTTCACATGCACAAGAGCGCAGAAAGATTCGCTGAAGTTCACTTTCAACCATCTCACGAGTGGACCCTAAATTGAATCAATTTACACAATAATTTGTACAGCACAGGCTATCAACAGCGCAACTTACAAATTGCTTCTTCTTATCGGTGACCAACTTGGTAATTTCGTTTTTGCCAGCGGCCAACTCTTCCTCATTGTACACGAAATCCCGGACAACGAACTTCTTCTCGCGAGCGTGCAACTTGAATTCTTCAACAACCTTCTTGAATAGAGTCACATTGAACAAAGCATAATCTTGATCCTGGGTTATCAGCTGCGAGGAACGTGGAACAATCATATCTGTGATCTTTTCGTATCCAATCAACCAGTCGTTAGAAAGGGCTCTGCAACAGTATATTCGAATTCATAACAATAGATAGATGGCAACAAAATTGAACCTACTTTGGCACAATGACCAAGAGTGTGGTCAAATATTCCGAGTCCAGAATAAAGTGTTCTTTCTTCACCAAATCGGCCAAGTTACGTGTCAGCAAGCTACCACTGTTGGGGACAGAAATCATTAACTAATTGATGGAAATTGTTTCGAGTCATACGTTTGCTTCTTCTCCAAGTTTTGTAGACTGCCCTTTAGATTGTTGTAGGCGGTGGATTTCGTCTTCAGATCCGCATCGATTTGACCAACTTGTTTAGAAATAATATCAGCAATATTTCTAAGCGATTGCTTAATCGGATACTTGGCCATATCCCATTGAAAGCGGGTGATGTACGATGGAAGATCGGCTGTTGATATACGGAAAATGTTGAGTAAAATTCGAAATTTGTATATATTTCTTAGGGTATTGGTGGTAAATGTCCTAAGCTGCACAGAAACATAAGTCGGGCAGACATTTAATGGATTGTGCTGTAACAAAATACAGTTGATTAACTTAAGTAAAACCGTTGGTAGTTCATGAATTTGAAACGACGCACACACAAATGAATTGGTACCGGTGCGACGTCCCGCGGGTATTTTTTGACATAATACGAGCATGAGTTGAAAATCCAACATTTAAAAAACAAATAAGTAGGAGAGAGATAAGGGAAGGGGATACTTTATCGCCGAAGCTCTTAACTGCGGTCCTGGAATATGATTTAAAGACCCAGAAAAATGTTGATCTAAACATCAACTTCGCAAAAATCCATGACCAACCTAGTTTTCAGTAGAAGTTGAAAGATGGATTGAAGATTGAAGAGGTTATCGAATAGGAATATCGCAGACTGGTTTAAAAATAACGAGAGACAACCGAACCCGTAGAATCCAACGTCGTATTGGACTAGGCTTCATTCAAAATAGAAAACATTTTTAAGAGCACCAGAGCTACATTTCTTAAAAAAGGTTTATTTGAACCAGTCACCACACAGGTTGCAAAACCGAAGTGGAAAGGACAAGTGGCGAGGATAACACCCAATAGGTGACAAACAAGACTGGTAGAATAGGGGGACAAGAAGGATTCGAGAAACATAGGGGAGCGAAAATATAAGGAGAATAGTAGAATAATTGACTTTGGGCAGAAAGATGACGATCATCGTTTATAGCGCCCACATGAGAATCCCATTCAATACATGTCCAATGTGAAGCGCTTGTCATCGAAAAACGACGGTGGATCGATTCACCAGTTTAATTGCAGGGACACGAATTGTCCGTCTTGAAGGAAAACTTTTATAACAGGCTTGAAAGATTCAATTCAGACAGATTTTAATATCGGAGCTCGGTGTTGTTGGAGGTTCTGCTCGGTTAGTCATGTTAGCATGTGCTTTCTTTTGAAAAGACTAGAAGCTTGTAAATAGATTCCAGTTTTACTGTTAATTGTAGTTTGATGTCTTTATGGTTTTATAAAGTTTGTAAGATTACTTATGTGTCGAATTTTGTAGAAGGATGTATGATAAGATGTATGGTAAGATTCAAGTAAAAGACTTATATTAAAGCTACGAACGTGTTTATGCCTCATGTTGGGGGCCAGTTAATTGAAGAATAAGATGCATTAACAGAGTATATAATGCGTATGCGATTATCGAGTAGTTTGAGTTCTTCAAGACTTGTCTTCTGTTTTTTTAGGTAATCTATTATTTACCAGTAAAAAATTAGAAACCGAACAGCGCTCAAAATTTGTAAATTTTATCTAAAAAATCATCGCTAAACGAACCTACGGTCGGTATTACGCCAATATACGATTGATCAATAGTACAACAGGAAAATATTCGAGATCGTTTAAGAGCAGATCTCTTCCCGTTCGAACAGCTAAATATAATAAACGAAAACCACTTCACAAATTTAGGAGCTCCGGGACAGTATGGAAACTAAGATATCCAACTAAGGATCGCATATTTGTGATGTGAAAAATGTTGTACATTAAACAGTTCGGATTATTATATCAAAGCAGACAACGCGAGTTAAAATCTTGAGAAGTGCACTGAAAAAAATTACTTATAACGACTTTGCCGACAAAAATTACAAACAAAAATATTTTTCCTCTCTTAATCCTTCACTTCGGGTGGAGTGCGAATTGCACTAAGATAGAAAAAAGTCCTCTTGATAATAAATATTCATGTGCAGCTTAAGATCTTTATCACACTATATACCCAGTAAATTTAATATTAATTTTAATTATTAATTTTGAGTTTTCATTTTAATAAAATTCGTAAGCAATTAGGCAGTATTTGATGCAACATGTATGTATCAGTGTATAAAAGAAGCGATTCAAACACAAATTATGCTAGCTAAGCGTATGCAAGCGGGAACAAAATGTAGTGTTAGTGGTGTAATATAAATGAAAGAAAATAAAATCACAACATTTATCTAAAATACATAGACTATAGACAAAAATATACACATTTCACATAAATATTTCTAAAAATAAAATAGAAGATCGTTTTCAGTTGTTTTGTCTTGTTTTGTTTTTTAATTTATTATTATTATTATTATTGGTCGAAGAAAGGAATACAATATTCAGAAAGCATATTTACGCAGACAACAGTACCTGTAAACTTTATTTTTTTTATTCGCTCTGGGACACATTTATGTTCAATTCTTTTGCACACATTGAGCACCTTTGTAATGTCAACAATGAAATAAAAATTTGGTGTTGAAAAAAGGACACTGATACAAAGTTTAACTAATTTTTTTTTTTGCTTTTCTTTCAGAAATTGTTAACTCAACTAAAAAACTGTAAAAAAAAAACAAATAGGAACAAAATAATAATTGTGATCAGCAGCTTTTTTCTTTTTCTGATAGCAAGTTTGATTTCTTTATTTAAATAGAAAAAAAAAAAACAAAGAAAAAATAAATTTGTAAATAAAAATTAAACTCAAAATTTGTAAACACATCATAGATATATAAATATTTATATAAGATATATATAGATATATATAAAGTAAAGAGAAATAGAAGTCTAGAGCATAGAGTGTTATAATAACCAGGACCTAACCTGGACTTAGTGGCAATGCTGGCGGCTCAGCCCCCAATCCGTCGCCGTTAATGTCTGTGTCCGGACTTGATCGACCTTGGCTACTACCACAACAACTACTCACTGGAGACGATCTATGAGTTGATGAATTAAATCCATTTGTTATATTTAATAGACTCGATGAACGACTTCTAGTTTATTTTTGATACAATGCAAAATTTACGTGTTAAATTAGTCGCTTGGTTTTTTTTTTTTAATTTTTAAATTTGATTTTTTTTGTTGTTTTAAATTATTATTCATCTAGTTGTTAATGGGATTATAATTCATATTGGTGATACGTTCGATATTTACTTAATTTTGATTTGTAATACAGAGATGCCGATTGGTAAAGTTTTGAAATGTCATACCTACATGAAAAGGGAAAAGGATGTTTATTTTTTCTCTAGCCATTAATTAACAAATTTTTAACGTTTCTGGTTTCAACAAAATTGTAGCTTGTCAAGCCTAGTCGCGAAATCCCCTGAAATATTTGCACTGTCCCCTTTTTTTTATTCTCCCGGTTAAAAGTTGTTTGTCCATTCCAAAAATACAATTAGATATACGTTGTTATTTGAGTTTTTCGCGTTAGAGCAAGAGCGACAAGGGCTGAGCTAACCAAGCAATTCCACGGAACGCAAATATTTATAAAAAAAAATAAAAACTTCCGAAAGCCCATTTTAGGCGGTAATGTAAGGCGTTGTTGGTAGATCTTAAATGTTCCCGAACAGAAAGTAGAGTAGCGTATGTGACAAACAAGAAGAGAAAACTCTTTACTCTATTTTGAAACGAATAACGATAGATAATTTGGTATCACTGGACATTATTAAACGTATTTTCAAATGAAATGTCATAGCGGCTGTCGAAGTACCATTACCTACGGGGGATTTGTAATTGTTTAGTTTAATGTAACCCTATTTTACTTAGCAATTAAAACCAAATTTTAAAGTATGCTTCAGTTGCGTCAACGTGATAACTGTACCTCTTGAATGTCATCACACAAAAGTGAAAAGCGGACGGGAAAAAATGCAGGATGGGTGTGTTCGCGAATTCTCAACAGTTTTAAAATTGTTAATGCTTGTCTACTATAAAAATATTACTGTAATAAATGCTAGCATTTGTCATTATGCTGTAATACAATTTTAACAGTCGTCAATTAACCAGCTAGAGAGAAAAGTTCGATATCGTTTTTCATTGAGCATGGACTTTAATTGTAATTAAATGTGCAAATATTAGGTACATAATTTCCGATACATAAACTTGTGAAGTCTAAAAAATCCATAAGAGTTTAAGCTAGTTCCGATTCACGAATGCACCGTCTCCATTGGGTGCATTCACGATTTCTAGTTTAGTAAATCCGACTACGTGTATTTCAGTTTTTATTGTCCTATATAGATTGGTCAAGTGAATAGATTTTTCAGTTGACGTATATAAATGATAGCCGACAAATCTCGTCAAGAAAATCCTGCCTATTAATATTGCATATTAATTTGACATTTCCAAGTGTCAAAATTCAATTCAATTCGCCAGGGTACAATATCAATTCAAGTTGAATATTCCACGCGTTCGCATGTCTAGTCCAGACAAATTTAGTTGACGTTTTGAATAAACTAGTTATCTAGTATCGCTTGTGGTCGAAAATCGGCCATTCCTTTTTGAGTATGTAAAATGTAATACTAAAAAAGGTACCACAATTATTTTCGTTATTTATATTTTGTTTTTTATTAACGAGCGACATCTAGATATCGAAAAAATACTTAGATGAGCTGCTCAATTGGAAACAGGTTCTAATCTAAGATGATTTATGCCCAAACAACATGTGCAGAAATTCTGGGCGCAGCATAGAACGCAGTGCGGCAAGTAAAACTGATGTGCAGAAAATTATTTGACATGCCTTTCATCGGCTAATATGGCTACTGTCATTCACCGACTAAGCAGCTGATGTGTTTGCATCCAAAACAAAAACAAACACGATCAGCAAATGGCAATTTCCTTGCAAGGAATAGATATGCTTAATACCACTTCTCCACCATTTCCATACAAAAATAATGATAGTATGCAATAAAATTTCCTATAGCTTACTGTCTTGGCCGTAACAAAAACACAAATGTCGAACTAATAATTACAGTCCGCAGAATAATATTTGAAGCATGCTACCAGCTGAGTAACAGAATGAATGCTTTTTGTGGTGTCCATATCCATACGCAATTTTCATAAAAGCAAAGTGACATAAGTCAAAATTTTGGCATTTGTAGCTAAGTATAAATAAAATGTTAAAAAAATATACTTTATTTTTGAGGTAAACCGTCATATTTATATCTTTTATATTGACTTGGTGTAAAAACGAAACTTTCTAAAATTATTTTTTTTTCGAACTGAAAAAAAAAAAATCTTTAAAAATAATTAACTTTATTTAAATTCAAAACGAAATTATGTTTTGTACCATAACAACTTTAAATGGCTTTTATGGAAGACTATATATTTCGACGTATGTCACTTTGCTTTTAAAGCGACGACATATGTAATTTATTAGTGTTAAAAGGATTTGAACTATTTCTTCTTTTTTTTTTTTGTCTCGATACCTTTACTTATAATAATCTTAATAATACTAGCTCGACCCGACATAACTCCGTTTTGCCCGTAAAATCAACTGTCAGATATTGAAATCCCCAACGCCACCTATCGTAAAATGCAAATAAATCGATTTTCTGGAATTTTCTTTCTGTCAAACCTGAAATACAGCTTCGAGTCATCGACTTTCACCCCCCCGTACGAATAGTACAATAAAAAAAAAGATAAGACTGTAAACTCATAAAAGAAATTAATACTATGCGACGAGGGACTAGTTGTTTTAATTTTCATATTACAGATTCCATCTGTTGTGACGTAAGTAAATTATTCTGTTGTGAAAACTCAAGGAAGTGTCGTTATTTTTGATATAAAACAACGCCAATATTATTTAGAAAAACTCTAGATCCCAATTTGTGGGATTCAAATAATCCGTTCAGTTCAGAATTTACTGATCAGTTTTAAAATTACATACAGGCTTCGTTATTTAAGAATACATTTACATATACAGGTGTAGTTTTTTTAAAAAGCGATCCTAAGAAGTTTTAAATCTTCAGTTGTGAAGACATCCTACCAGGAATGGTAAATATCACTTCACAGTAGTATCTCCTGCATATATTCATAGATCCTCTTACCTAATATCTTCACTTCAAAACTTTACCAATTTAATTGCAGTTCACAATTTAATATTGTTATACACTGGTTCTGTTTTATATTGAATATTACTATTTTTTTTTTTCTTTGAAATTTAATTTTTACTGTTCCAAAAATAAGAAGATAAAAAAACAAAAAAATTGTATTTTCTTATAATACCTGCTCTTATTCGAACCTCTATGCCTATGAAACCACCAATCGAATGTATCACTAAAACTGCTGTTATTGTTTAAAGCGCAATTATTCGATGAACAATCACAATCACAATTGCATGAAGTAGTGTCAAATTCACGTTCGGAGGACTCTGTAGAATTGTTAAGGCTCCCGCCGTGGCATGCTGAACAAGTGGTTGTTGTTGTGTCACGACTATTTGATAAATTTGATGATTTACCAGTTAATTCCGAATGAGTATTTTCATCGGGCGGGCCAGGACCTTCTGGGGCATAACAGATTTGCAAATTCGGTACATTTTGTTTTGTTTGTTAAGTTTTCAAAATAGATTTTTCAGTTTTCATATTTTGTTTTTGTTTGTTTAGGAGAAAAAAATATTAAAGAAAAAAAAAAATGTTCATACATTATTCTTGGTATTCATAGCTTATAAAATATCCTGTTTAGTTTAATCTTCTGCATTAAGTACATAATATTTTTTTGTTTGGAAATAAACAATAAGATAATTAACGTAAATAAATAAACAAAACTAAAGTGTAGAAGTTAAAACGGAAAACTAAAACTTAAAGGATAATAATGATGAGTTAAAAGCTTTTATTAAACAAACAAAATTAAAAAAAGGGAAACACAATTACAATTGAAGCGGGTAGATTGTTGTTTTGTACACGATTTACGACGACGAGCAGTTGCTGGGATGTAAGACATAGAGAAAATCAAAACACTGGACAAATGCCACACAAGCACATAAAAAAAAACACAAAACTTCAAATAAACAAATACAAAAAGTTATGGATGCAAATAAATTCTGAAAAAAAATGTGTTGCACCTGTAGATCGTAGAGCTTAAAATAATTAAAGGCGTATCTAGTCTTGGAATGAAATTGCAGAATTTGAAAGAAAGATTTAAAAACTAATTGGTTTTCTTCATCTAAGATTTGATGTAGGTACATATATCGTAAAATATTTTATTATTGTTTACATTAAATTTTTGTAATTAACTTTTATTTTTTGTTTTGGTTCTTGGATGGTGGATGGATCATGCAATGAAAATTATCAAATGAAAAGAGAATTAACTGAAAAATTAATTTAATCGTAAATAATTTTCAAATTGTATGTTTCGTGTTGCGTGTTTAGAGTATATAAATATTATATATATATAAATTGCGGTCAGCGAATTTGATGTGAATAAGTGCTGGAAAGAGGTAGCAATGCGAAAAAATAAAGTGATGAATGCGGTTTTAAATAACAAGCCACTATCTTACTCCCAGTTTTGTTATAATGTGGTGCCGGATACGGGACGATACGCAGCAAAGCAGCAGAGCAATTACTGTTTACAGTATGTGGGACGGACTTCTACCAACTGTATGAATGTGCATTTGACAGCGAAGCGAATGCCGAGGTGCTTTCCCAAGAGCATCAGTTTTTCATCAGCGAAGTGACGTTTGGGCTTGGTTGGTGGTGTCAAACTGTCAAGTGTGCATTTGTCGCCTGATTGTGAGGTATATTTTCTTGCTGATTTGAAGTGGCTTTTGACAGAAATGTGAACAGAACTTGAATCTTGAAGCAGTGCATTGAAGCAAACAGGTGGACCAACTTTTTCTTTATACAGGAATGTAGAAACTTTCTTTTGCACCGTGTGACTGTTGACATCACGCGTATATTGTTCTGTTAATCATTTATTAAGAATTTACTGCCACATTCAAACAATTCTTGACTAGATTTGTCGGTCATTCATTTCCTATATAACAACTGAAGAACTGATAACATTATCAATAGAGGTTAATAAACTGAGGAAACATCACGTCAGTTAGCTGTCAGATCTAGTAATATTTAAGCTCGTATTCTGAACGCCATCGTACACAATGGGGACGTTCGAACTTCTAGTTTAGTAAGGCTGACAGCTCGCTGACTTGATGTGTCTCAGTTTTGATTGGCCTTCGATCATATGAACAGTTTTTGCAGATGACGTCTATGAAGGGGAAGCATTTCGTGACTGAGTATTAAGTTGACAGTTCGTATGTGTTACTGACGTAGGAAAAGTGGGGTTACCGAAAAAATCTAGATGCTGCGTTCAAAGTGCATCTAGTCCAGACCAATCCAGTCGACTCGGTATTTGAATGTGCGCAATAACTTTTGTCACGAAACGCCAAAGATTTTATCGAACAATGCATTCGCTTTTAATGTTAAAACAATATGGCTGACTCTATTCATCCTTAACGAATTCCAAATGACGTATGAATAAAAAATCGCGGATTAAAGGAGAAGTATAGGGGGTATCAGGAAAATGCTTCCCACATAAATTCGAAGAAATTCACACCTGGTTTAAAGCTGTGCTCAAAGGAACTTCCAATTGAAATTCGGTCCTGCGCCGCACTCTGCATATTCCAATATGAATCACCAAATTATAAGTCACAGAAAGGGGAGGACTTTATTTTTCAGAGTCATTGCGAAAGAATGGTTTATTTTGGGAAGGATTAAGGGGATGTCCTAGCATCATTATGTTGTGGAAGCTTTGCTTTGAATAATAGCGATGACAACAAAAGCAAGGATAATACAAAAATAATCTATAACTGCTGCGAATAATTGATCACCATTTACTTTACAAAACTAGTGCTAGCTAACATGTTGCGGTTCCGGGGGTGATTTGTCTTTCGGACTTCTTTGTCTGTTTCAATTGCACTATTCTTTTTGACGTTGCGCCAGAATGTATGCCCTTCTACAGAGGAATGCAGCAACAAAATACACCTTCACAAGATAAGAAATAATTTAAGAACCAACTTCCACATGGAACCAAGAGGAACTATAAATTATGTATAACTTCCACACCACGGACGTGCAAGGAGTATTGGGAAATTAGCCTTCTCAAACGGCTTCAATGCACTAAGGCTTGACAGACCGAGCAAATTTTCTCACCGCGGTAACCCGTGAAAAAGACCAATTTCAAGTCGAGACCCATATTTGATGGCAAATTTACCTTCCAATGAACTGAATGAATGCGAAAGTCGCCGATTTGGATAGCCTATTTAAGCAATTCAATTCAATTCAATTTTTATTTTAGTTCTTTTCAATTTAAGTTTACATTGGTTTTTCTGCAAAGCCGGAAGGGGCACAAAATATGCTTTTCCCGCCTATAACGTCAGTCAAAATTCAGGCACATCCATGTGCGTACCTATACGTACCATTAAGCTAAGCATGTATTGAAAATCAATTGCCAAAGCGATTGTTCGGCCAAAATAGTGCATACATAAATTCATTTATGGTCGGTCTGCACGCTCAGGCGAGAACGTTGCTGCTGTTGCCGAAAGTGCACGCCTAAACCAAAGAAAAACTACAAAAAATATGCAAAACATTAAACAGAATCCAACTATGACACCAGTTTCACAACAAAATACAGCTAAGGGCAAATCTTGATCTAGTCTTGCACCAAAAATAAAGTCCTCGTAAGAGATTTTCCAATTTCGAATTCAATTGGCAACAAAGGTACATTACAAAAGAAACTTGCAGCAGTGTTGAGACAAACTTTGATTGGCAACTTATTCATTGAGGACGGAAATTCAAGCTATGATTCAAAATCAAAGCATTTTAAGCAGCAGCTAATGATTAGAAAAATTTATGAGTATAGAAAAACAACACCTTTAAAACGTTCCAATTGTTCAACTAGTGAAAAAAATATATGTATATATATAAAGGTAAAAATTATTTTATATCCACAGTATTTTTGTTGCCAAAAATTTTTCAGTTTTGTGTTAATTTTGAAAACAAAAAAAAACAAGAAAAGAAACAAAATACTCATCTCATACGTATTTAAATCTAGTTTCTGTTAAATATGTTATATAAAAAAAATAACAACCGGTAACTTGCTCTTCTTCGATTTGTGTAGGTAGACTAGAAAAATTCTGCTCTATGTATTTAGTGTTTAGCTTTAACATAAAAACTTGTTCAAATAAAAAAAAAAAAAAACATTACTATAAGAAGCTCATCTCTTACAAAAGAGATATGATTTTGCTTGTGATATAAAACAAAAATGTAATTCAAACAAAACAAAAAAAATTGAAAACAAAATAAAAGAAAACATATACAGAAATAAATTAAGAAATGATGAAATAATACTTGAAAGAAATATAAGAATAAAATTAAAATAAAATATAGGGGGATAGAGTATTTCAAATACATAAATTTAGATAATACAGAAAATCGATTAGTTTTTAAATCCATTTCTAAAAGTGTAATGAATCACAGGTCGATGTCATTCCAATTTTAGATTTCCATTCATATTCGCAAAGTCGCACTTTGAAATGTTTGTTTAATTAATTTGGATCTACGGAGATATGTAGTATATTATATTAGCATTCCCAAATAAATAAAACTACTTTTATTTTCATATAATGTAATGTTTAATGCAGGAATTTGTTTGGAGGTATGACCTTTTAAAAAAATGCTCTTAGGAAGGCCTTTAGTGTACACAGGGGGGCTTTTCTCTGTATGCATTGTGGTTTGTTTTGAGTAGGAAGAGCTTTTGACAGTCGATGTAGGGGAATAATATTGATCTATCATTCGATCGGATGTTGGAGTGACTTTCTTATCACGACACAAAAGTTGACTATTTGTGCCCACGCCTTTTACAGAGGAGAGTGTCAACGCAAGTATGGAAGTGAACGACAATCTTCTCGAGAAGACGTACGATAGGTGCGCGAAGGACGATATCAAAATTGTTCTAGGTGACTTAATTGTTAGATTCAGAAAGGAATTCACACAAATGGAGCTCTCAAGAAAATAAAACTGTCATCTGATTTTGTCAACTGTTTTATTTTAGATGGGAAACATTAAATAAATTTTCAAAAAAATCGATGCTGCTGGGCATACAGCACGAAGTGGAATATATTTAATTTCATTTGTAAAGTGTGCTGCATCCTAATTGCCCAATTGCCCTGTTCATTACGAGGTCTATTGCTTAGGTCGAAGATTTTATTTGTAGTATAACCGGTCCAAGTCTCAGCCTTTGTTTTTAAAAATCGAAATCAATATTGTTACGATGCAACTCTGAATACTTTAAACTGAAGTTCCTGTTAGAGCTCACAGGAGTTAACCTCACATTTGGCAGCATAGTCTGGTGGCAAATAAATAAATAATTGGCGCAACAGGTCCTTATGGACCCAAGCCTAGCTTCTCACAACCATTCGTCTTGTGTGAGTTTTTATTTTTGGGACGAATGGAAGGAATCTACAATTTTATGCCGAGTCCAAACGGCCAATTGAGAAGCTCTTTCATGACAGTTATACTCTCGGATGTTTGTCAGACGTTCGCGAGAGGTGGCGCAGTGAAAAAAACCTTAAGTTGGAATTTGGGTTTTTCTCGGGATTCGAACCTGGGACCCCTCGCTTAGTAGTCCAACACACTAAGCCACTGCGCCGACTGGTGGCAAGCAGCCAGCAAATCGACCAATCTTAAGTTAATGACCAAAATACAAAGAATGACATGTATAGGGACAACCAGCGCTGTGAAAACCACACCTACAGCTGGACTAGAGGTGATTCTCAATCTGACATCCCTAGACCTATATATGGAAGAGTGCGCTGCCGAAAGTGGCTTAAGGATCAGCCAAACAAACACTTGGCAACTTTGCAACTTTGGGCATGCATAGATCTTAAGTAAATACGTAGGGAACGTTGTCACTTCTGAATACATGTCACCCTATCCACATTTTGACAGACCATTCACCTGCTCCTTTCCGAGTAGGGAAGACATGAACCCACGAAAAGGAAATCGATTTCCATCTACGCAGATGAATCGAAGATGGACTGTGTGAAAAAGGTGCATGCATTTTCTCGGAGGAATTAATTACACATTGTTCAATCAGACTACCTGATAGTAGTAGTAGTAGTAGCTGACGTTCTGGAATCGTGGAAGCGGCCCGTAGGGTGTCAATATTGGCGGAAAGCAGAAGACCTCACTACCTGTCAACATCACGTAAATTTTGGCCAGAAAATAACAAGAGCCGAATGAACAAACTTCTGCAGTTTGACAGGTCGTCGCTATCTAAGTCATTAGGGGCTCTAACTGGGCATAACTTCCTAAAAAAACCACGCAATGAAACTAAACCTCAAAGAAGATGATGTAGATGTACAGGCTGTGTAGACGAGGAGGTCTGCGAGGACACATCTCACTTCCTTTGTCACTGTCTGAGTCTCTGTCACTTGAGGAATAGAACACATGGAAGATATTACTTCCTGACTGACTTACAAGAACTTTCTGATGTCTCACTGTCTGATCTTTATAGGTTTTTGAGGACATCGTGATGGCTAGACAGCGTCTATTAACCACAAGGAATGGGAATGAAGACCACCGACACAGGTCAACCCCAACAAGGGCATCACAATGGGTCCAAGAGGACCTTAGTGGGGTGACGCAGGGTTCTTCCTGCTCTACCTACCCATTTACCTAACCTAACATAAAATAACCTTTTTTTTTCTTCTTTTGATACTGTAAGACAGCGGGTGGTGCCTGTCAACATCTGTAATCTGCTGAATTCGATACACGTGGACAGGTTGTGCACATTTATCACCTTTCCTCATCTCTATAGCTCTTGTCGAAATCATTGTAGGGAATGTTTGTGTATGCCGCCTGTAGACTTTGCCTTGAAGACGTAGAGACGACAGCACATACATATACCTTGACAATGCCTAGCACTTGTTTAAAAGAAAAGTAAGATTATAGGGCTAGGAATGAATCAAATAACAGATGCTGAAAGCTATATTTGTAGGCTCGCGAGGAGTAATCCGTGCCACACTCAGGAGAATAGATACGAGAAGACGCGTAGGTACCGAAAGAGAATCCGACAAGATGATCTGATTACATTCGATTAAGCTATAATTCCTACCAATGTGACTTTCACTAAGAGTTGTTAGTTGGGTATAAATAAGACTGCTGGTCTTGTATGGTGAACGTGTTTCGCCGTGAAACCATCCAGAACAAGTTAAATGCGCAGTACCCTTAGTACACTCAGACTTGTATTTTTACACTGGAGTGTTATAGAAGCATGCCAACAACTTATACCTATACTCAACTGTTGCTCATCTCATTTCCTCACCACAACAGAAAAAAAACCTTTCCGCTGCTACTACACAAAACTTATTATTCAACTATTCAATATTATCAAGTCCTTGCACATGCAAACGTTTTGCTTGAAGTACTGTCTTTTGAAAACGTTTTCATTTGCAAGCACACTTCATCAGTCTCTCTTCTCTCTCCAAACAAATCCACTATTTTTGATGGGAAGTTAAGAATATATATAGTATTATGTAGGTATATATGCAATGTCTTAGTAAATTCGAAAGCATATTTTGAATTTATAGGAAAAAATGGACTGCCTGCTTTTTTTTTTATTTGAATTTGTATATAAATATGGATTTATTTTGAGAAAATGTTCACACAAAATCAACTCACTATTGTTGGCGAGTAAGTTCTCGTGCAATTTATCCCTCTGGTCCTCGAGCACCTCACCCAAGTAGGTGGCAACTTTTCGAGTGATTTGCTCCACATAGACATCTAGTTTGCCCAAGTCATCGGACAGACCGACCAGTTGATCCAATGTGCCGACCTGTAGCGATCAATAAATAATTTTTACGTTTCATAAAAAAGAAAACTAAAAACTACAAAAACTTACCTTCAAATCGGGAATATGGAATTTAAAATTGACACAAAGATTATTCTGTTTGTGGGTGAGATTGTTCATTGTTTCGTAGGTTTGCTGGCAGGTTTTATCGCCAGGGGCGGAAATGAGCCAATATTCAGACATTTTGGTGTTTTCTAAAATGAAATTGAGTACATATAGAAAATTGAGAACAGAAATGCAAGTGTTGAATAAATGGATAAATAAGCAAGTGCGAATTATCAGAGAGTAGCCTTGAATTGTCATTAGGCGAGCAGTATTTATTATTTAAGCGCATATTGATTCATTTGAGAGTGTCCAACTGTTCAGTTCAGTTCAACTGCAACTGCACGGTTAAAAATATACCACTGCTGTTATTAGCTTAATGACCATGAAAGTTGATAATAAATTTAATTTCTGAAGGACACGTGAGAGAATAATTAAGTAAGAAGGTATTTTTTTTTTGGTTCTTGTTCCCTGGGGTGTGGTTTATTTTATACAATTTATTAGATCAGTACACAGATGTCAGGAGACACCAAGAGACACATAAAGTGTCTGACAGGCAATTTTTATTATTATTATTTTTTAAATTAGAGGAGAGAGTTTAGGCTGTGCATGTTTGACATGTAAGGAATGGAATATGGAATTAGTTCTACTTAAAGTTCTGCTTTCGCAGAGTAAATGGTATAGACAAAGCAAGAGCATGATTGAGAAAAGGCAACTGCGTTGCGCCTTAATTTTGATTAACATGTTGGGAAACATTATGACCCCACTAGCCTATCAGCATCGTAATGCAATCACGTAGTCACGTAACGATTGGAGTCATCCACGATTCGGCAAACCACGTTTTCTTCAAACAGTCTAACGAGTGGACGGTTTAAACACCTCGATACGAATAATAGGAGAACGAGGGCGGCGAAGAATCGCTAATTACTAAAAGATCCCGTCAATGTAGCAATACTCGGACAGAGATACATATGTAGAGATGAACTAAGAAATTGAAGGCAGCTGTAGATTATAACATGGTGGAGAGAATATACCCCAATTCGAAGATTGTGCAAGTATATCTGACGAAAATGGCTCCAAATGATGCCTTGAATATATATTTGCGAAGTTGAAGATATTCCATTTGAGCTCTCCAACAAGGCAGCGCTACCATTCACCCCTCACACACAAACAAAGATTGAAACCCTCCAACCACCGCCGAAAGTAAGACGAAAACAATGAATCTCATCGAAATAGCTGATTAAGTTTAGTTTGCATCACCAGCACAATTAATGTCGTAAACATGCGATACGAAAATAAACACAATTCCAAACATGAAACATCGGTATTATGTCACACGTTTAAAAAACCATAACTGGAAACTTATTTAAGGTTAAGTTAAAATGCGTTTATTTCTGGCAACAAATAAAGCTATTATTTATTAAAGCGAGAAGCTATGAATATTTGAACAGCATATTGCCAACTAAGCAATCAATACATTTGTTGAACAAAAAGTGCATGTTGGCAACAATATATCTGATAATTGATTGAGTGTGCCTATTGCCTATGCATTTGAAATAAATAAGACTCAAGTTTATAGTACTGTTGAAAGAAAAGTTTATTTAATGTTTTTAAATAATAATGTTACACCCTGTTTGCCTTTTCTTGTTTTTTTTGTTATATAACACTACCCGCTAGCATTCCTTCGCTTTATATAATTGTCACGTCATATACGTTACAATTTTTTCTTTCACATTTAGCTTTTAGCTTTTAAGTACTTTCTGAGAAATAAAAAAAATTCCTATCGATTTATTGAACTAAGCGGTCGTCCCCTCATTGGCATTGCAACAACTACTAATGGAGTTAAATAGCCGCCAGTGCAAATAAAGACGCATTGCGTTGAAGGATGTGATGTGCACTGATATACAATTTGGGAAACATTTTACAGAATTTAAGAATAGGATCTTACATTGATGAGGGTTTGATGATCAGATATACGCAACAGATTGATAGTACAGATCGACTTAATTACTTTTCGGCCGTCCATTTATTCACGTGTAGTAAAATGCCGATTGTTGTTGTTAATTTAGATTCTTTTTGTTATTCATTTATTGGTTATTAATTTCATATTTTTTAACATTTATTCTTGGTCTATAAACACTATCTTTTGTCTCACTGTACTTAGTACAACCAATGTTTGAGATCTTCTCTTGTCGCAACAACACTTTTACGCACTACACGAACAATAAGCATGGCACGCACAGTTGCTTTTTGCTGTTCAAAAAAAATCTTTCACATGGATTTCAGTCTCAGCACGCACAATTTCTTCAATTATTGATTTCGTATACATTGAACAGCTTTATTCATAACATTTAATTAAAGCTGAATTAGAGCTAATTTTTGTTTAATTGCAGGAGACCTTATTCATAACGTTTTTTTATAAATATAATTCACACTGTCAAAAAATGAAATGCCTAAATTTGCATTTAGCGGTGAATAAATTTTCCTTTTCCCTGTTGTGCCCAAAATCAAATTAGATGGCGGATACATTTTTTTTTTAACTTCCGCAAAGTGAATTTAGAAATAAATATAAATTCAGGAATTAAAATCTCAAAAAAAAAGTTTTGCTTAATTAACTGATTAGCTACTACATGGCAAAATTATTTTTATGAATAGGTACCTATACATTTTCGACAAGAAGATTAAAGTAAAATTAACTCATTTGATGTGAGTTAGTGGAGACATTGTTAATCTGTTGATTAAGGGAATCCAATGAATAAGGCTGATAAATTATAACAAATTTGTTAAGCCTCGAAATCTGCCTTTTGTCTGCTGTCTCCTCTTACTGAACACTTTAAAATCATCACTTTAAGTTTCCTCAGAAACTATCCACTCGTCAACACCTATAATAAACTGTTTGTAATGTTTGAAGTTCGGAATTTTTTAACCTACTAAGTACTACCTTTAACAAGGTGTAATCAAATGCATTGTTACTAATATTAGCGGTGCTTTATCGTTATGAAGAAGAATGCAAAAACGAAACATGCAAGAACTATAGACCACTGTAAAAGTGCAGATGTAACGGCGTAAAATGTCTACGAGTTGTGGCTCTTTTTTGTCCGCCAAAGGGACGTAAAATAAAAAAGTTTGCTGTCCGCAATTGGAGATAAAACTGTACTTGGAAAGTGTTACCACAAAAGAACTGTCTGTACAATAAGAGAGAGAAAGAGGTTCTCTTCTGCAAAAATAATAAAAAAAAATAAACAAATAAAAAGTGAATTGAACGTGCGGCATACCTCTACGCAACATATCCACCAACGCTTATTTAGGCCGAATGTCAATTACGCTTAATATATTAGAGAGTTTTTCTTTTTTAGTTCCGAGCAGAACCTGAACTGGTAATACAAAAAGTTCGTGTTTCTTTTTAGCTCAGGCACATCAGAGCTCAGAATTTGTGATTCTTTTTCCGTTCAGAGCATGATCAGAGCGCGCTCTATGAGCTCACAATAAATTGACTGAGCAGGCTGATTGAAAAGCTGATAACATACTTACAGTCACATTTGACAGAAAAAAAAAACAAAATAGTTTAATCGGCGGACGAACTTTGTTGTTCTGGAACTGAAAGTTAACCAATTTAATAAATATTCAATTTATACATATATTTATTAGAAATGACAGATATGTGCTCAATACATCAGAACGATCTGAGCACGCTCGGTTCAGAGTGCATAATATTCGACGTTCGGATTCTTAGTTGCAATATGTGTGGTGCGTCACTTGGCAAATCAAGTAAATTTAAAAACAATCTAGGATAATTCACCATTGCATCCTGATTCTCACGATGTTTAGGTTTTGTTGTGAATGATTTTGATTTTGTTTGGCAATCACCTTTGCACCGTAAAGAAATTAAATTAAATTGGTTGACAGTTAGGGAAACCAACGCATTTTGCCATTTGTTTAAATTCATATCGAATGATTTTTCTTGTGAAAGGCCTGTTTCAGCGAACGTCTGGTAGAGTAACCAAAAAATTATGATTTTGGTCGAAAATTCTTCCACTTCGTCGTCGAGATTGAGGATGGCTTGGGCGTAGGTTACACGCGTTTGGCGGTCGACAGCCAGCAGCTGTCGTGCCAACCGTGGCAAAACAAATCCACGAAATTGAGACGGTGACAAATGAAGCGATCTCCACTATCAAAGACTGGTTGGAGTCTGCTGGGCTGGAAATAGCAGAACATAGAACTGAAGCAGTTCTAACTGCAAGTAGGAGACCAAACAATTCGATCGAAACCAGCGATCCGATACCTAGGTGTAATGATCGACAATAGGCTTAACTTTAAGACGCACCTAGACTACGTCGGTAAGAAAGCATCGATCCTCCAATCATCGCTTGCAAGAATGCTGCCAAACATCGGTGGACATAGAGGCAGTCGCAGATTACTTCTGTCCAGAGTAACAAGCTCAGCTCTGCTATAAACGCATCTCCAGTGTGGGCTCACGCAATGGCTTCCACCGAATGCAGGAGCATTCGAGCTATCGCGAGTTTATAGACTTAGTGCTTTGAGGATGATATCCGCTTTTAGAACGGTCTCAGAGGAAGCGGCTGTCGTCCTAGCCGGCATGGTGCCAATCGACATTCTTGCTGACGAAATGAAGCGAGTGTACACAAGGAAACTTGCTATCCATCAAAACGTAGCAAGCGGCGAAATCCAAAAAGAGGAAAGGGCAATTTCTATGCAGGTGGCAGAACCGTTGGCACAACGCTATCACAGGAAGATAGACACATCGTCTTATCCCGGATATAGAACCCTGGGTAAAAAGAAAAACCGGAGAGTTAAACTTCTACATCACGCAGTTTCTAACCAACTACGGTAGATTCAGAAAATACCTGCACAGACTTGGACACGACATATCATCAATTTGTCCACGCTGTCAAAACGAGGAGGAAGACGCAGAACATCTCCTTTTCCATTACCCATACTTTGGGAGAACGGATTCAGATCTGCCAGATGCAAATAGCATAGTTGGAGAGATGATCGAGTCAGATGACACATGGAGCAAAGTTAGTCAGTTCGGGACCAGCGTTCTTAAAGAACTGAGGGCGATTGAGCGCATACGACAAAAGAACGCCGAAGAGGAGGGAACAGCCTGAGAGGCTAACCAGCCCCGCGACGTAGTACCTAACGGCAGTCCCCTAATATGCTTTGTTTGCATACGTCTGTCTGCTGGCTGTCAATGAAATGTTTTTTTTTTTCGGGAAGTCGAAAGCTTTCCGATCAGTTTTAAAAGTACCCTATGCCTTAAATATGTCAAATAGTTAACTGACGAAAAGCGCACCACTCAAATAGTCATACTTAATCATACACCATCTTTTATAAATTTGCATTGTTGTCTGGGAATACATCATCGTTTGTGTCGTGAGTTTATTGATTCTGATTTGCCACTTGAACAGTTGGTGTTTGATCCACTTTTTCATGGCTTCAATGGACTGCATCATCGAAATTTTGCCGTTGATACATTTTATTTTCATTTCCAAAAAACCTAAAGGGACGCTTTGCTTTTACACGAGAAATCATTTAAAGAAGTGGCATTGATTCATAAACTCTTTGGTCTATGCGATTCCAACCTGCACAGTGCACACAATTTATAAGATACGGCCTCAGATTGGAGCATCTCGTTCTCAATGCAGGTCCTGGGCACTCATTCCGTAACTTTTCAAACGATTGTCGTCGAAACTGTTAAATGCTATTCATCAGCATTCCCTATTCGCAATAATGTTAATCACAGTATAATAGTATTCTAATATTTCTTTTGAGTCATTGTAGTTGTGAATTCCTTTCATTTGACATTCATGTTGAAGTTAACGTTATAACTGAACATTTTTACTTGAATTCTTTTGTCACATATGTAATAAATCATTCATTCGCCAAATATATTTCAAACGGATCGTTTCTTTTCATAGAAACAATAGACCTCCAAAAGTAGCAACTAAGTGCCAAAATTACGAGTTTGAGACCTTAATCCAATTCATTTTCCAAAAATGTAATGAAAGCTGATGACTGTGAAACAAATTTAAGCAGAATATAACTTCTTAGGGTCATCAAAGTTTCAAAAACGATATCGTCCCGACGATTATTGTTATACGGAATCTGCCTCCAGATTATGAACATCATAGAATTGTATATCGAATAAGAAAACCACCCACTTGCCTTTTATAAGTCGCCCGTCCGACTTTTAGAAAAATATTCCAGATAAGAATTCCGACATGAACAGTAAATTAAAATCAACGAAGCACATTTCAAGATTAGGCTGATTGTTGATAAAATCATACACGCAATAGCTGACAATGAAACAAATATTCGTTCTCTTAACTTTCCTTTGATTTAGATAGAAGGATTGTATACAAATCTTCTCTTCGGCATCTTTCCTATAGCCAAACAAATTTAATAATCTCAATAACAAAGCTAAAATAAACTCGTAAACTAAAAACTAAACTAAAACTAAGATGACTCGTAAGTGGTAAGAGTTATTAGAGATGTAGTTTATTTAAGCGTTCACTGCTAATATTTAAAGCCGAGTACATTCTTTTGTGCGAAAAAATATCGTCGAGTGATCCTTCTACCGAAGTTTTGAAATTGCTTGATATTTGTAACAAGACTTGCTTTAGAGGTATAAACTTCTTGCTTACGGTTTTGGCCACGCTTCCAGTGACCGCAGCTAGTGTTGAAAGAACCTTTTCAATTATAAAAAGGATTAAAACGTGTCCCGAAGCGTTATGGGGAATGCAAGACTAAGTTCAGTTCCTATGTTATCTGTTCATTCGGATATTAATGTGAATTCATATAAGGTGATTAATATCATGTAAAAAAAAAATCAAGACGTCTTCTGCTTTGAAAAACCGTGTAAAAAAAAGTTCAAGTATGTTCGTTTAAGTACATACGATTAAAAAACTAATAAAAATCAATGAATTGGAATAGGTATATATACGACCCAAACGCAAAATAGTTGGCCCATTTACTTTCCGTCTTTTGAAATTCGAAAAAAAGATTGACACTCCAAAGTAAACAAACAAACTCAAAATTTATTTCGATATTGTGAAAGTTAGTTAGGTAGTTACATTTAACAATAATTCTTCATAAAATAATAACAGTTCATTTAATGATTAAATAACCGAAATTATTGTAACTCATATAACGCAAAATAGTTGACCCACTCTTTTATCGACGCAAAAAAGTTGGCCTAATACAAAAATAACTGTCTTTTACCACTGAGTGACGTCACGTTTGTTTTTAATAACGGCTGTAATTCGATTTGGAAGAGTTTCCACTAAATCAAAGCAGTATTCAGGAGTTATGCCATTCCAAACTTCTTGGATCTTTACCTTCAATTCATTCAAGTTTTTTAGCCGTATTTGTTCTTAATTCTTTTTTCATTTTTCCCCACAAAGTCTCAATTGGAGACAAGTCCGGGCTATTTGGAGGCCACGTTAGAACTGGAATGGTATGTTCTCGAAGCCAGCTCATATTTTGCGTGGCTGTATGACATGATGCGCCATCTTGCTGAAAAACTAAAACTGCCATCTTCTGTTTGCAGCCTCGGAATCGAAGGTAAAAGTTGGTGCTCTAGGATGTCTTGATACCTACTGGCATTCACAGTACCATCGATGAAGCTCCTTGAGCTGACATACATCCCCATACCATTACTGAAGCGGTAAATTTAGTTTTTCGTCTAAAGCAGTCTGGGTGAAATGCTTCAGCTGGCGTTCTTAAAACTCTTGATCGTGAGTCTCCAACACACAGTTCGAATCGAGACTCATCGATCCATATTACACTCCTCCATTGCTTTAGCGTCCAGTTTTGATGATCACGAGTCCACCTTCAGCGCTTCTTTTTTGCAAAGGAGTTAAAAGTGGTTTTTCTTTTGCCTAAGTGACGCTTTTTTACAAGAAACAATTTTCTAAGTCAATAAAACAAAAACAATTTGGTTAATAATTACTGTATAAAATTTGTATCCCATTTTCTTCATTTCTCGAATACAGTTGTCTCTTGAAACTTGCTTTTTATTCACATTTTTCCACACTAAGGTGATATTTGCCGTTGTAGCACGACGATCTTTCTTGAGAATTTTTCTTAAAGTCGTTCTGTTACGATCGTTAGCAATTGATGGTTTTCCAGTTTTCTTCAGTGGGTTCACATTTCCAGTCTTCTTGAATAAATTAATAATGTTTCGAACTGAGGACCTCGATATTTCCAATTTTTTGCGATGTTATATGCCGAAACGTTTTTTTTTGTACGCTTTTATTATTAAATTACGTATGTCTTCCGACAAACACTTGCCACGCGCCATAGTGAACTTTGATTGCGACTGCAATCAGTGAATGCCTCACTTGAGACATCCGCACTTAAATAACGCAACAATAAACGGTAAATGTCAAGAGAGAAAGACATTATCCAGCTTAGGCCAACTATTTTGCCGCGAAAAACTAACGGGCCAACTATTTTGCAAAGAAAAAAATGGGTTAACAGTTGAAATTTGTGGCAACAAACATTAACTGTTTTAACTTATTGATTGCTTTGTAAAGAACACATGTTCATGGATAATATTAAGAAAAATGAAATCAACTTTTTATTAATTATGCATAATAATAACGCATTTGAAAATGTATGTGATAAAAAATACAATACTAGGCCAACTATTTTGCGTTTGGGCTCGTAGTTTTTTTTTAAAGAATTCCTCGTAAGATTTGGATACAAGCCCTCCCCCGGAAACAAAATCCTGGCTACGGCTCTACTCTTCAGGGTCAACATCTTTGCACGATTTGCTAAAACCAAGGAAGCAGATGCACTTGGAGCAATCTAAAATCCATTGTGATATGTTTAAGGTCCTATTGTCTGTAAGAGACTTTAAAAGTCCGGCAGGTTCCATATAGTTTTAATTTTTAAGAGATTGCCGCGAATGTACCGACGGAAGAAGGCCGTCAACACACCAGATATAAATTTCTTGGGGTTATTTTTTCCAAGATCTGAACGCGTCATCGAACTCATGAACAGACAAGATAATAAATGTCATAAAATCCTCAGAATGGTTTTCATGTAGCAGGCGCAGTAAGTACTCGCACTTATATTTGTGTTAATGGGTAAGGAGTAACCTCTTTCTTCCGACGGGCATTACAATGCGTCAGTATTGACCTGAATGTCGCACAGGGTACCTAGTCAGGTGCCGAAAAAGTCAGGAAGAGTCTTCCCCTCCTCGTCCCCACAGCTTTTGCAAAAATTGTTTGAATAAACGCAAAGTCTAGACTATACATATCAGCTTTACTTAAATCCACTCAGGAGCCAATTTGAAAGGCAAACAATACCAATATTCACACACATTGTATCATTAAAGACGAACGTAAGACAATGAACGAGACAGTAAAACTAGGACAATGAAGACGACAAATCCTTTCACGGCAGTTCCATGCAACAAATTGGATCTACTATTATATTCGTTGTTAACAAATTTGTACTTTCCGACGAGAGCAAGGCGGCCAGATAAACATCAGTCATGCTCATTTGTCCAATACCTATTAAATAAAAAACATTCCGGTCTTTTGTTTCCGCGACTATTGAACGCAAACAAGCGTTTCCAACCCTCCGCAGTCTTCCTCGTGTTCACGAGCTATCATACACAAATTAAGACGAAACAAGTGACAGTCTGCACTGGTGCGTGTTTAAGTCCCACGGGTGTTGTTTTTTAATAATTAAATTTGTCGCATACGGTTCAATTCAACTGCGGTCTGAAGTCGACGCCTAAAAAACGTAAGTCTTGTATACTCTCTCTTGCATCGTTTTAGTTTGCAAAATTTACTAAAAACAATAGGTTGCAGATGAAGATTTTCATTTTTCCACATCACACTCCCACATTACACTCAGCTAAGAATGAGTTCCGAAAATGTGTCAATATGTTACAGCCGTACCATAATTGAGTTCCTATAATAATTGCAATCCAATAGGAACTTCCTTATTGCTTCAAAAGTTTACTATAACCACGTTCATTTGTGTCAACTTTGATTGTATTTTTTATATATTAAAATTGTATTTCCATGTCACTTTCACCTACACACGAAAATAATACCCCCCAAGCATTTTGGGTTCATCGCTTTTCCGATTAACAAAACACTTGAATTTGATCACGAATTAGAGGAATGCTCCCATGCGTACCGACTACCGACGACGACTGACACAACACTACCTTAGTTAAAAACAAATCCAACGCAACTGAAACACCAAACTGACCGGAAATATAGGTTCACCTAAACGACACATATTCATGTCTATTTTTAGTCTACACGACCAGTAGGGGAGGCCATCCCCAAAGAGTAGGTACGTGCCAACCATTGGGCGAAAAGAAAAAAAAAGAAGAAAACTTTATCCATACACATCAATAGTAATGATAGCGGCCGCAGTATTGTAGTAGGCTAATTAATTAATAATGTTTGCTTGAGGTAGCATAGCATAGGATTAGGAAAACAAAACAGAGGGCGGACGACCGTATGGCATTGAAAACAAACGCTTTCAAGGACAATGCTGTCTGTTGTTAAATGATTCACATTGGAACATTAGGGGTCGACCTTTGCGGCCATCAATACACCGCAGCGACGACACGCGCCACCATTTATGTTACTTTGGGTTTCGTTCGAGGAGAATGTTAACGATGACGACGACCACCGTCTTGCAGTTGCGATATCTTGCTTGATGTCGTAAAATAACCCTAAACTTAAAAAAGGATGTCATTCATGCGATTATCTCATTTTTTCGACTAATTTTATACGTCAGGAAGGAGATTGAGGATCCAGTATATACAAGTTTAATGGTGCAAGCATTATTGAGTTATCACGTGAAATCTCACTTTGATATCGATTCGTAGAATTCTCTTGAATAATCATCCGTGGGAGGATACTTCACTATAAATATGAATTCCAAAGAAATATTGGGTCACACATATGTACAGCAGGCAGTTAATGACTATTTTTTTTCGAGGTTCGGCTTAGGTGCGGCTAAAACACAAAATAGTTTGATAGGTGAATTAATGACGTTACGTAGGTCGGCAGTTGGCCTCTGAAGGTCGACTGGCGGCGGGGTTAAATATCCAATCGATGGACTTGTAATGGAAATAAAATATCGGATCTGCCTGTTTTGTGGCAACACTTGTTGCTTTAAATAAATTTGGGAGGATATGCACAACAGTTTGCAGTGCCTTGCGTCGTCTGTGAGCGGAGTACAGTTTAGCTTTCGCATTGTTGGCTTATATTCCAAGCAATTATGCGGAGAGACTATCATGGAGAGTGTTCTTCTTTGCGGACAAAGGAATTGTAAGGGAGGATCACACCATTATACAGTAAACAATAAAAGCGAGAACCGAAATGCCGTTCAAATGAAGATTTGACTCTTCAAATTTGATCATAGATATCAGATCTCGTGTTTCAAATCAAGACGTCTGCCTGGCCTCCATGGCATGAGCTGAAAGTCAGTTTGGGGACACGTGTTTAACGCGAATAAACCAGCAAAGCATTGACCGCTACGTTCTGAGAAGTATATCGCTACTTTCATGTTTTGTATGTTCCAGGAAATCTTGCAACTTCATTCTTGAATAAAACCCCGACATACTTAAACTCCTCCACATATTTCAATGGGATTCCACTAACAGTTAGAGTGAAAGGCGTTTTAGAGGTCGGCATCAGTTGAGATTTGTTCTCAGTAACCTTCATTCTAGCTTCAACACAGACGGCCATCAACCCTTTAGCTGCGCGGCGAAGTTCAGTAGTCGAATCGAGTTATCCGGGACGCACTGCTCAGCCCCAACCTTGGATGGGCCAAATCTTTGGAACGTGTTTTTAAAACTTAAGCTAAGACGTTTTCTAGAAGACTTGAAGTGATTCCATTCACTTTGTCAAAAAGTTACTTCCTCTACTGAGGGACTTGCACTAGCATCGGATGCTAGTTCTCCGAGCCCTGTTTTCAATTGAGCAAAAAAATGCTCCATATGGGCAAGATATCCATTTCGACGGAAAAAGCGCTTCAGCCCTGGATTTAGTTACTTCAATTGGAGCCAGTTTAATGCTCCACAAACTGAGAAGCTTATCGTGGATGCTAGAACTATATATACTGTCGTCTGCGGCCCTAAAATCGAAATGCAGATGATGGGTTATGATCTGGATTTATAGGGTCACTGGAAGAGGCATATCAGGTCGTTGACAATGGTCTCCGTCGGCAGACGGGATCTTGTATCCAATAGACTAAGTTGGTCTGCATTTAGTTATTAAATGGTCTCCTTACTTAAGGATCAAATAAAACATGCTCTGGTCCTTGTCATAGGGGATACTTTCTTCTGCATCTTTGGAAGAAGACACTGAAACGAGACTTGTAACTTCTTCAACACCAAACTGCTGCCCCACCACCAGCAAACATCGAAAAGAGTTTAGTCATCGGACCAGCTTAACGACCACCCACAGCAGCGGCATTCATGAGGGGCATACGAGATAAGACTGAAAAGTTGGCAGTCAATTTATTATTATATAAGAAGAACTTGGCAGCACTATTTTTATTGAGTAGCTGACAGTCAGTCAGACATGAGTTTCTACAAAATCTATTACTGCTGGCGGAGTAGTACGAAGTGATCCGCCCATCATATCACGCAGGCAATCGTTTCGCTTAGTTTATCACGATTGATCCCTTTACCCAAGAGCACCAAAACAACAATTTTTGCAATAAAAAGTGAGAAAGTGATTCTGTCAGTGTCACTCTCGTTAAGGTTACCGACTATGGTACTGTAAAGAAGAATTATGTTTACTTGAAGCCGATTTTAGTTCCGTCCTTGGCGTTCCTCTTGTGGAGACTGATTCCACTAGTTATCGTTATGAATGCGATTTTTATTTGTTACGTTTAACTAAAAACACGCTTTATCAATAATTGGCGCAGAATAATTGAGGAGGAATTACATCACGGAGATGCGTTGAAGAGATCTGAGGAATTTTGCTATAAATATAGCACAATGGCGTGTACGCTTAGTAGATGCCTTAGGACAGTAAACGGAAGTGAAAGTGTATTAGCTAAACAACTTATCGAAAAAGTGTCAGTGTCAATTGGTCCCGATGAATAAAGATATAAGAGGAGTTGACTGCCCGGCGAAATATGAAATGCAGAACAGTTGCAAATGATTGGTGGCATATAAAGAAGAGTAACCGAAGTGTAATCTCAAATTTTCTCCGTGGGTGTCACAACCCGCAAGTGATGTATATCCCAAAAACCATTTAATTATGTAAATGAACAAAAGTAGACAGCACTTTCTTAAACAAGGACACCCAAACAGTTCACAAAAACGTATTTATTATTATGCGAAACATCACACTCGAAACAAAAACGATGTCCTTATCCGGAGCATCAAGTGTCTCATTTTAAGTTGTCATATCAATCAAAGTCCGAAATAAACTTTATTCAAATTCATAATGGAACGGCGCCAAGTTCAATACGCAATAACGATGTTTTCTCATTCATAATTCAAATCGGATGCCCACGATAAAGAGGAAAATCCGCATAATGATAACACAAGCGGTATGTATACTCTGTTTGCAAGTCCCTTTTATAAGGTCAAGTTGTGAGATAATTCGACACCCGAACAATTTAAGTAAACATCCTAAAATTACTCCGCAGAGAGGGTTATAGAACCAAATCAAGGCTGTAGGTACCAATACACTGCATCTGGGGCAATGTTGTTGCGTAATTTTACAACGCTTTTGTTATTGTTATGGTATATAAGATGATGATCTCAGCTCATCCGAGCGAGATGGGGTAGTTCCTCCCACCGCCATTCAGGCACCATGCAAAATAATGCGCAAAAGGGATGTTCAGACTATGTAGTTCTTTTCCATGGCTGCTGGAAGATAAACAAAAGCGTGTTAATTGTAGGTACTATGTCTTTTCAAATGATGATTGATGGCAGGAGAACTCAAAAGGATAGAAAATATCAAATAACACGACTGCCATAGTCAAATGGATATTAATGAGCACTGACAGTCCCGAATGAGATTAAGGAAACGGTTACATGATCCAATGTGGCCTCTTTTTAGGCCAGCGATTGAAAAATATAATACCTAGTAGCACACTTGTAATCAATTAATTTCAATAAACCCATTGTCACACTCGCAAACGTCTGATAGTTTTTTTTTTCATACCTGCTGCTGCATAATCTCTCCACATCTTCACGAATCACACGTCACGCACTGCCCTAGATGAGCTTCTTTGAATTTGAAAAAAATTACATAGCAAAATGTATTCAAATAGGTAACTTCTTGTCGGAATAACAACCACTTGGCAGAAATTAAGGAGCACAAATGAACCAAAATTTGTGTGCGACCAAATCGCCAAGTCGCCACTGAGACCGAGAGCCCGTGCAGAATTTTGACAGCCACCCTCAACTCCACCACTGTACACGAAGAGGCGAGAGTCAGCTGTTTGATGACAGTCACATGACAGCTTCGATCGATAAAATTTTGCTCACGGGTTCTACGAAAAAAATTCTAACAAATGTAATTTTACCATTAAAGGACCCAAAAAGTCCATACATTTGATTGTAATACCATTTGGGAGGATGCTGTTTGTGATTCCCGTTAGAGGAAATACTGAAAATTTGATTTTTATGAATAAATACTGTAAATGACCCACCTTTGGTGGTGCAATATTTTTGCAATTTTCTTGGCAATTTCACTGGGAATACTCTTTAAATTGTTAAAAAGAACCTCAATTCAGGTTAAGCAACTCGATGAATACAGTTTTACGCACAATGAACTTTATTAATTAAGGATAACAAGAGTGCGGAACACAACGGATGAAGGAGAAAAAAGAACGATCCCCATTTTTGTCTTTTCACTTTGGGGAAAACGCACAGAAAAGTTATTTAATTGTAACTTTATAGACACAACACTTACGGTTATTGGTTTAGTTAATTTTTTTGGGAGAAATTCCGATTTCCAACGTTAAATTATGCTGATGAGAACGAAGGAGAAATTGCGCTGAAAATTACTGCTTTTTGCTTAAAATCAATCACCACACAGCCTTCTAACACAAAAAAATCGGAGAAAATTCACGTGATAACGAGTTTGCGCACTCTGCTGTCAGATAGAAGAAACGATGAATTGGATGACTTTTCCCATGACATATGGCTACAGTTTGAGAAGTTATGGGATAGTAGGGTAACGTTGAAATAACGTAAGATATGTTACAAATAACGGAATCAATTATTTTTATCTAATGTTTCAACCATTTACAAAATTTTCATATTTCGAGTTAGACACACACAGGAAGACCCAAATTATGAAAAGTTCTCGCATACGTTTATCTGTCCAAATCTCCGATACGATGCGAAAAACCAAAATTTGCAATTTTAGAAATCCGCAGACGAGAATTTCTCTTCGAATGTTACTCGTCTGGGTTTTCCATGCGGGTTTGCATCTCGTATTTGGAATTATTATGAGTTTGATACTACAAAGAATGGTTTCTTTTTTGATTTGTGTGTAAATTTCCCAACACATAGAACCGTTGCGCGTAACGTATTCAACTGACAGGTAGATAGAGTACACAGCACCTTAAGGAAGTTGACCCATAAACAGCGCAAGTGACGGATGCGACGGATCAAGTAGGTTTACTTTCTACTTTTCTGTCAGTTGCATCGGTTGACGGTAAGATTTGTCTATGGTGCTGTATATATCTACCTGGCAGTCTTATACGATTTACTAAAATAATTTATTTTATAAATAAGAGTTGGGCAAGATTCGTTACATCAACTGACAAAAAATAACTGTGAAAAAATGTGATCGATCTAGAATTCTAGACCAATCAAAATTGAGACACATCAAGTCTGGCAGATATGTGCAGTTCCCTCTACAATTTGTTGTTCCTTCTAGTTTCTTATTGGAATTCGTAAGAATTCCCAATTTGCATGGTTGTTTTCATTTGAAATGTCAAGTTAGGTATATAAGGTGGAGTGTGAACACACACAAAAAGTTATTGCAGCAGTTAGTTGCTGAATAGGGTAACTAAATATTACAAGTGGATAGATAGATGTTTTGTTTTATTAGCATTAAGGATACATTTGGTAGTAGATTATTTCGTTTTGTTAAGTCACTGATCAGGCTTCTTTTGGATCCTGGATTACATCTTAGTCCGCCAGACAACCAGCAAAACATTTTTTGTTCTGAAGTTGGCTGCAGTTTAAGACTTGGCATTATCAATTCTATTCAATATCCTTTAATATATACTTCCTACTTTACATTTGAAAATAATATTACAAAGATACGAGTATATTATGACGTAAGTATGAATTCTTGCCCTTGAGCAGGAAGGCACATTTCACGGCAAATGTTAATCAGTCTTTAATGTTTTTTTTTTTTATTAACGAAAAGAGCGACATCTAGATATCGAAAAAATACGTAAATGAGCTGCTCCATTGAAAACAGGCTTTAATCCAAAATGATTTAATATTTGAATACGTTACTATTGTAATTTATGTCGGCGACAAATTGAATGTCGCCAAAATCCTGTTTTGTATGGGGAATTTATAACTTAATTTTACCAGCCTTAATGGCGACATATACCCACGATTTTTGGTTTGTGCACATCTAGGGCACAGTACCTTTCGAATGATATAAGTTTTATTCTCCTAAATTCATAATAAATACTTAAAAAGTGTACCGAAACTTTTGATGTTCACGTATTAATATAATGATATACCTACTTTTTTTGGATTCAGTTGATATTTTGCACTTTCTTAAATAATACTTAGTGGTTAGTCTGCTGGAGCTGGACTACTGAGCGAGTCTCACGTTCGATCCCCGACGATAGACGAACTACTTCTTATGATGGTTACATATATTCTTTCTTTGTAAATTTTGCTGCTGTGAATTGACCGCTGGTTCCTAGAGACAGGTTTGAATAGTATTGACAACTTACCAAAACTGTATCAACGCGACATCAAAATTGAGCTCAAATAGAGCACCATGTATTTTTGTTTTATTTGTATTTTGCAAGCGCTCTTTCTATTTGAAACGTCATCATTATATTAATATACAAGCTTCTACCAGGCAAGCAGCAACAAGTGCACCACTGTACTCTCTATTGTCACGTGAAACCAAAAACTCTATTCTCCATCCTACACATACAACAAACATACTCCCTCGCGCCGTCCATCTTTATACTTTTATATTCTAATTTAAGTGTGGTTACTGGTTAGCACTGGCATGGTATTTTGAAGTAATTTCTGCGTTTCCCCGATGATGCTGTTGCATGAGAGACAGCCTGCTATAGGTGAATCAGATTCACAGCATGAATTTGGTTGTACCAAGCTTTCAGAAATTCGATAGGCATAACCAAACACCAAGGCCAGAGTTTGTCCCAGTGCCATATTTAGCAGCATGCTGACTTTTGTGTAAATATTTATATCGACCGCGTTCCATTGAGTAAAACAGGGAGTTCCACCTTATCTGAACATTTTCCCTTTCAAGCGATATAAAGCTGTAAAAGCAACAATAAAAACATAAAACCGAAATAACGACAGCATGTAGCGCGCCGTGTACAGCATTAATGTCAACACTGCGCTCATAAAACCATCAAACGAGTCAAAATACCAGGCGAGCAGGCGTTTCAGTTAGGGACTCAGATTAGAGCTGTCATTGTACATTTGGACTCGTGTTATTTAAATATTGGGGAAGGTTTGAATTGTAAAAGGAATCGATACCAAACTTAGGTTTAGATAGACGCGTAAGGATTGAGTAAACCATTTAGAATGTGATGCGGAAAAGTTCAATTTATTTGAGTGAACTCAACCCGTCGCGTCGCCCGTTACCAAACAAATGCATGGATTAATTAACCATTCATATTTGCGGTGATGATTAGGCTTGAGTTAACGGTCCGTCGCAACAAATGGGGAGACTGGTTCCTCAGTGCCGTACAACAGGCGGTAGACAGAAAAAACGTAAGCACCGTAAGTTGCGATGATTAGTGTTACAAGAGGATTCGGTGAATAAGCAGAGTCCTTGCGTTCCTGAAAGGTATTCAAGGTAACGAAAGGTGCGATTAGATTATCGTTCCTCTCAGTGGTTGGCCATCATAACATGAATGAACCTTATGTCGTTTTCCATTGGGACAAAAAATCAATCTTTTTTTTTTGATTCGGATCACTTTTTGCAAATCTCGATATTTTTTCAGATTAACACATACAACCACACAGCTGTTTTACGTCATTTAAAGAAGTTTGTTTTAAAACAAATGTGCAAAGTTCCGTGAAAACCAAAATAAAGAAATATATAAACAGCAATGGACATAGTTTTGGAGGAATTATTATCTCCATTGTTTTCCCCATCATCTGGAAACTACGAATCACCGAAACTACTCCATTTGTATCCACAACAGGGGAAACATTTTTCAAGCGATTTTCATGGTTGATTTCACCAAAAACAAATGCAATTTGAACAGCTGATATTGTTGTCAAATAACGCACTAATCCATTTACAAAAGCAGATCAATTTCATTGCATGTTCCATGAGCCGCATAAAATCTGAGATCTGAAAAAGATTTTTGGTGGTCCCAATGGAAAACGACATTAATTATAAGCATATTCTCCTCAACATATCTGTATCTCTTAAAGCCCCGCTACTCAGAACTCATTTCGATAAACTTCTAAATGCCGCATTAACCTCGCCGCTATTTCAATATGCAGCCCCGCTGATCTTAGACGAAAAATTAGACTCTGCATTTAGTCTGGAGGAAGTCGAAGAGGTAGTAAGCAACTCGAAAACAAATAAAGCACCTTTCGAGTTTTATAAAAATTTCGAGTTTTATAAAAATTGCACATATGAGTTCATGAATTCCCTCACAATTGAATTTAACCGATTATTTGACTCTGCTAATATCTCCGATGTATTCAAGAAAGCGATAATATTTCCACTTCACAAAAACGGCGATTACAAGGACCCGATGAACTACAGAGGAATCACATTTTTAAACACGTCAGCCTAACTGTTTGCTTCATTAATTTACAAAAGATTATATGATTGGGTCCAAGAACATAAGATTCTTAAAGAATTCCAAGCTGGATTTAGAAAAGGATATTCTACAATCGATCAAATATTCAGAAATGCAGGAGGACGATACTCACATTTGGAAAAATGGAAGTTAGACGGTGTAGAAATTGAGATAGTGTCCAGATACAAATACTTAGGCATCCTTATATCGTCTTCGTAAAATCTCAAACCGCACTTTGAAGAAAAATTATCTGTTGCTAAAAGAGCTATCTGCTCGATTTCGGAACGTTGCTTCAACAATAAGTTTATATCGCAAAGTGCAAAACAGAATTTGTTCCACTCAACTGCAGCGTCGATAATGCTCTACGGAGCTAAGGTATGGGGTTACAAAGGCTACGATACAATGGAAAAATTTCTTTGCTACTTTTTGAAGAAGATATTCCGGTTACCAAAAAATACCCCGAACTACATGTTACACCTTGAAACAGGAACTCCTCCCTTGCACTTGTACACACTCAAAACGCATTTCAACTATATGATAAAATTACTAGAGATGAATGAAAGCAGGATACCAAACATAGTTTTGAGAAGTCTAATTAGAACAAACGGATGCATTTACGTGGAATGGAAGAAAACAGCATCTGAATGCGGAATAAACCTGTCTATTCAGGCGAACGAGCAACCTTATCTTTTAAGAGAACAATTTAGCTCACTTTTAGAAAAATTTGGTAGACATACATATGACCAATATGTCGAAGAAGCCGAATCGTCACTGTTTAGGAACTACAACAGCAAACTAAATCATTTTTTAAATGAAAAAACGTACAAAATAAGTTCCATTTTCAAACTGAGAGGTGAACTCGTCCAGTTAAACTTTATACCCCATCGACCAGATTTGCCAATAATTTGTGACCTCTGCAACATGAAGAAAAGAGAAGATATCATTCATTGTCTTGGCGTTTGTCCGATTTTAAAAGAATTTCGACTATTAATGTTCCGCAAAGATGTGTTAGACGATGATGAAGCAATGAGCATCTTAAACGGAGAAAAAGGATGGGAGATCTTATATGAATTCTCAGTACAGTCGACTCCGCTTATCTAAACTTAGCTTTACTGAAAAAATCGGTTAATTGAATAACCGAATTTAGCACGCAGCATTTTTTTTCAAAAATTCAAACGAATAGCTCCGCTTAACTGAAACCCGCTTAACTGAAAAACCCGGTTAACTGAACATACTAATACGTCAGAAATTAATAAATTATACTAATTCAGCTCCGCATTACTAAAACAAAGTTATTGAACGCGCCCATTAGTAACATTTTTTATTTCGTCAACTGAACTTGTCCATTGAACTTATGACACTAATGTCGTTTTCCATTGGTTTCACTCGGGGATCCACTCATTCTGAAATCCAATGGAACAACAAAACATCTTCTGAAAGAATCCACAATAGTATTGGTGAAATGCGAAAAAATTATCTACGGCTGCTGTCAGTTGGCTTGTATAAAATACATAAAATTACACTTGTGTTAGTGCTTCTTGAGTGGATTCTGACTTCAAATCGAGAAGCGAAATTCTCTCCTCAGAATCACCAGAAGAGTATTTTTTGTGCCAATGGAACGGTTTCAGAAGTGATTTTGTCGATTCCGGACTCTCCCGGACGCTTCTTTTTGCCCAATGGAAAACGACATAACTTCATTGTGTGTCAATTTTGAGAGCACGATTTCAGTTGTGTTTTTAATTCTCCTTCCTTCGGCTTTACTACATACCCTAATTCTTCGTTGAATTGCTAACAAAACTTCGAACTTCGATTAAGTACAACAATTTTTCAGTTATCCGAAGTCCGTATAAGTGAAAATACCGCATAAGTGAAATAAAATTTGTGGCAAATTGCCGTTTCAGATAAGCGGAGTAGACTGTAGCAGCACTTCGTTATAGAAACCGTATCAAAGAAGGAGATTTTTAATGTAAGACTAAACTTAATTTGTCAACCGGGTAGACGGCCATAGGCCAAACCAATAATGACTTAAGCTAATCTTTACATTGTAAAATACTTATTGAAAATAAAAGTCAACTAACTAACTAACTAACTTATAAGCATATTCTATAAAAAAGGTTTCAAAAAGGGGGTGGAAAAAAACGCGTAAAATAATGGAAACTCACGAACCGTAGATTGCATGAATTTGAAACTTTGCACGTTTTAAAAAATAAAGTGCACGACTACGTCGCACACTTTCTCGTTCATCCCAAGTTTGGTTGGTTGTTTTCTTGTTTTATTAGATATGTTAAAAATTTAGGCAATGCAATGCTAGAGTTTGTTCAAGTTGAAGCTCTCCAGAGTAACATGAAATTTTTACAAGTTCCGGTGAAAGAGTTGTAAGCGCCTAATGTACTATTTATAAGCTGTTACACTTTACAATATATTTTAGGAGTACAAGAACAAGCGTAACAAGATCTGTATGTGACGCTGGTTTTAGGTGTCTATGATGAAAGTGGGGTTCGTGATACATATGTGTAAGAATTCAGAGATTTGTTTTTTAATTTACATTCGCAGTTTAAAAAAAATTGGAGCAACAGGTCCGTAGGGATCCTAGGCATAGCTTTATTTTTGGGACGAATGGAATTGACCTACTATTTATGTCGTTTTTCATTGGGCAAAAAGAAGCGTCCGGGAGAGTCCGGAATCGAAAAAATCACTTCTGAAACCGTTCCATTGGCACAAAAAATACTCTTCTGGTGTTTCTGAGAAGGGAATTTCGCTTCTCGATTTGAAGTCAGAATCCACTCAAGAAGCTCTCACACAAGTGTAATTTATGTATTTTATACAAGTCAGCTGACAGATTATTTTTTGTCATTTGACCAATACTATTGTGGGTTCAATCAGAAGGAGTTTTATTGTTCCATTGGATCACAGAATGAGTGGATCCCCGAGTGAAACCAATGAAAAACGACATTAATGTCGAGTCTGAACAGCTGAATTGAGAAGCTTTTAATGACGGCTATTCTCGGTTGTTTGTCAGGCGTTTTCGAGCGGTGACAACAACTTCAACCTTTGACCACTTTAAAGAGTTACTTATACAATTATCTTCAGAGATATAATCAGGGGGTAACAAAATAAAAATCGTGAGCTAAGTCACGGGAGACTGAGCTAATATTATACGACCTCTTTCTCTGAAGTTGTTCCTGACGTTCCCTTGTTGTCAATATTGTAGTTGATGTTGCTTACTGAGCATAACAACTGATAACGTTGTTTTTACGTTCAAATCAAACATTCTTTGAGTAACAATAGGCGTTTTCTGTTTTTAGTATCATGAACCAGATAGTCGTCCGTCGTTAAAAAAAAGCCGGTTAACTCAGGGCTCTGTAACGCCCACTGTTGGCCGAAACGTTGTTCCTAGCCTCATTTTCGATGAAAAACTGTCCTATCTCACGGTTAGAGCAGCCACATTCTAGTCTGTGCACCGTACAACGAACGGGGACCTTGAGTGTTTTCCACTAACATATCAGTATCACGAACTTTTTGCACAAACTTGGGTACAGCAGGCGCGCTGGGTGCTTCATTTCGACCAATACTTCTTTTCAAAAACGCATTGTTTGGGCCACAGACAAACCATACTATTGTTTGTGTTTGTATTGTCTCTGGTTTGGGCTACTCAGCACTCACTTTGGAAATAAGTTTTCAAGCGTAAGGCGACGCATTCCGCGGAGGTATGATACTGACCTTCTGTCAAGAAACAGCTGTCAGTGTCAAATTACCGTATGAGTTAAAAAGAAACCACTAGTTCGCCCACCCTTTATATGTGTAGATAATCAGATTTTTACTCATTCTGCTTAGTCAATTTAATCTAAGCACATAGAGAGCGTGCATGCGTATGCATTAGTGGAGCCCTCAGGACCACTCCAACAGCGGCCATGGACGTAATGTTCCACTTACTACCGCTAGACATCTATTGCAAACAAGTGGCAGCAAGCACAGCCACTCGAATAAAAGCAATTCGTTTGTGGACCAGTAGGCAAACTGGTCACTGGTCTATTCTTGATACATTAGAATTCATTCCAAAAGAAACTGATTACACCCTCCCTCAGCTTCAATTCGTTAAGAATTTCGAAACCTACATACCTTCCAGGCATGACTGGGAGAAGGATGTAGTGCCTCGTAAGGAGTCTGTCTGCTTCTATACAGACGGATCCAAGACCGAAACAGGAGTTGGAGGGGCCGTTTTCTCCTCAGATCTAAATTGCAAAATCTCATTCAGCCTTCCTAATCACTGTAGTGTATTCCAGGCTGAAATCATGGCGATCAAAGAGGCCTTATCGTGGCTTCGGTATAATGTAATATCTGTAAAAGATATCACCATCTTTACCGACAGTCACGCCGCGATTAAATCCCTGGATTCTGTCATCTTCAATTCGACAACTGCCCTCAATTGCCGATTATCTCTTAACGAGATGGTGGAACAATTCAAAATTCACCCTATATGGGTGCCGGGTCATAGAGACATTCCAGGTAATTGTATGGCCGACGAACTCGCCAGACAAGGCACTACTATGTCGACTCTACCGGAAAAGGAGAATCTCCACATGCCTTTTGCTACTTGTAAGCTCCTCATTAAACAAAACGCATTATGCGCCACAAATCTCAGGTGGTCTAATTGCACAACGTGCCGCACCTCGAGACAGATCTGACCTCAACTGGATCTCAAGCGCTCCAAGAATCTTATTTCACTGAAAAGACCAATGGTAGGCACTTTAGTAGGTGTCATCACGGGACACTGCATCATAGGGAGACATACCCTCAGGTTGGGACTCCCTTCAAATGATTTCTGCAGAAGCTGTAGGGACGAGGAGGAGGAGGAGACTATTCTTCACCTTCTTTGCACGTGCCCAGCACTGTCAGTCCGTAGAAAACTGTCTCAGCGAAATTGCATATATAGGAATTAATTGCCTCCAACGCTTCATTCTTAGCTCCGGCTGGTTCAACGGGTAGTGTGAGAACACTGATCCTGTGGTATCACAATGGGCCTTCTTTGGACTAAGTGAGGCTGCACCTGAGGCGGTCTGCCACTCTAACCTAACCTAACATAACCTAGAGCGCGTTCTGATCATGCTCTGAACAAAAAATAAATCACAAATCTGAGCTCTGATGTGTATGAGCTAAAAAAGAAACACGAACTTTTTGTAAACAGTTCACGTTCTGCTCTGAACTGAACTAAAAAAGAAAAACGCCAAATGAATATTTCCATACAGAGAAAGCACTTCATTATGAGTTCGCTAAAATTAACCCGCAGAATATTTAGTAGATCGCGTGCTGCGGTCATCTGTGTCTCCCTTACGTACAAAATACGTACGAAGACTCAAAAGGTTTTTCAGCTTCTCTTAGTCCAGAAACTTATATGCTTCAAAACATTTCTTAAAACCACATCCTGCAAGAAAAAAGAAACAAACAACAGACAACAATGTTTTATTTTTAATGCTGATTTTTATTTAATTCAAATTCCTTAGAACATAGTAGCCAAGCCATATATTTAGTGTATATGTTTACTTCATATTATGTATATAATATATATATAAGGGTTGTAATTAATAACGGTATCGTTGAACTGGTCAAATAAGTAATTTATGTAAATTCATGTTTTAACGACCATGTGTGTGTTTTGTTTTTGTTATATAAATTGTTTGTTTAGCTTTTAACTTATCGAACTTGATAGTTGTAAATATATAAACTTTATTGAATAGGTTTTTTTTATTTTTGTTATTTTTAAGTTTCCACACTGTATAAAGGGATTAATGTTCGTCGCATCGCATTTACATATCACGTTTTATAGAAGATTTACTATAAGCAATTTATTTAATAAAACAAAAGCAAATCAGAAAGGCGTTACATTCCAGACAAATGTGTAATTAAATTGCTCTCGAAAAGTATTTACACATAACCAACAGTATAATAGTTACAAAAAGCAGCAACAAATGTTAGGTGCAAACAAAGTTTTTATTATTTAATCTGTCTCATCTTGTTGAACAATTTCACTAAAACTTGAAAGAAAATTTATTCTATAACAGCGCTACCGAGCAAGTTGCAGTTTATAATTGAATATTTAAATGTTTATTATTTTTGCATGTTATATAACAAAAATACTCAGAGTAGCATGCTTTTTTCCCCCTTGGTAATTATTTTTTTGTTTTTATAAATAAATATCACCTTGCGCTTTGCAAAATAACAATTTCGCTGGCTTTAGTATTTTTGTTTTTTATTTATCCATTGTAACACACTTAAATTTGCTCGGTTCAATATCTAACCGGTGACCAGCAACCTGTGGTCTCGTCGCGTCGATAATAGTGCGGACGATTATCCCGGAACACGGTGATGGCGGGGAATTGATTCTCTTGAATGAATTTAATCGTTGATCGCATCTATTTGCGGGAGAATGCATGGAAAGAGAGAAATATGATTAATTATGGCGAAAGTACTTTTGGACAGACGCAGGCTGCTTGCGAACTCACCTGCATGGCAAAGTGGGCAGGTTCAACATCAGGACTCGATGATAAATGCTGCAGGAGGAATTCATCGGTTTGCGCTAGCCATAGATCGACACCGCGCAATGGGTCATAGTTGAATGGGCCAATGCGCAACATGCCAATTGATGAATCATAAATATCTAGAACCTGTTCCGCATGGCGAGACGAGAAGGATTTCATTAATTATAATTTCTTTTGCATCACATTGGTATTTATATGAATTTCAAGTAAAATATAGGCAAAGGTGATGCGGTGAGGGGGAATGCTTTACCGTTTGAGCGCCCATAAAAGTTCTGGCCTCCCTCAGCTGTAGATCTGGTCCTCGTTCGGGGAATGTAGCTGGGAAAATCTCACCGGTTTTTATATTGACGCCTATGCCGTAGATAATTGGGAAATTGATGTCGCCGCGTAGAATTGTGTTGAGCTCACCGACGCAGGCTTGGGTGAGGTCGATCTCCAGATGGTGTTTGTGGAATGATTCTGCAAAGATTTAAAACAATGAAATGATTTTTAATGTTTGGTTTTCTGTGTGTGTTTTTTTTATCAAATATGGGAGAGACGGTTTGACGCCAAGCTGACTAAACCCTCGGATGAAACCGGGTAACAACCGTGCTTGGCAACAAAAGATGGGCGACAAACGGTGGCATATACTAACTAATGTGTTAGAGAGAATCGGAGCAGTATCTTCTGCAGCGCTGATTTATTATAAGCGGAGAACTTAGGAAAGAGTTCTCAGCTTTTAAAAGTTTAGTGATTCATAATGTCCTAACTCGCTATCATCAGTTTGATGTCGTCATGCGTTTACTTCCCCACTTGCCAAACTGTTTCGAAGAACTCTTCGACAAAATTTAGGTGCAAAATCCTCTGAATGTCCGCAAAACTATTTTAAGCTGCAATTGCAAAGAACCGCTGAATCCTTGTCGGTTGCAAAACCTAAACCTCTTGATTCGTATGTTAAAATAAAATAAAAAAATAAATAGTTGGTGCAACAGGACCGTTGAGACCCTAGGCCTAGCTTCTCATAACCATTCGTTTTGGATCAAAAATTGTATGCCGAGTTCAAACGGCTAATTGAGAGTCTCTTTCGTGACAGTTATGTTTGTCAGACGTTCGCCAGACGTGGCGCAGTGTAAAACAAACCCTAAAATGCAATTTGGGGTTTTTTTTCCGGGAATGGAACCTGGTATTCCAGCACACAAACCACTAAGCCACTGTCCCTAATTCTTATGCAGATGAGATTTTAAGTTAATCGATGCAAAGAAACCGTCAAAAATTCGGCCAATTTTGTATTGAACCTCTAATTTGTTAAAAATAGTGCCGACAAATAGTCCAGCAAAACAACTGTCCACGTTGCATTAAACGGCGGGAGCGAGAGCAGCCCGATCGAAAGCATGAAAGTATAAAAAGAGTACCTCCGGTAGAAAGCAAAACATCCCACAGAGGAAATAGGACGGCGCTTCTCCAGGAAAAATGTTCCAAAGATTCACCAAAGAGCTAAACAGAGCTTCCGCCACTTCTGAAAACACTTAAACAGCGGAGATGAACCAAACTCCGCTATCATGCAGAACGAAACATCCAACCTAGACCAAGAAATTTGAAATCACTGGACAGTACACAGCAGAGGCAGTCACCAAAATCGGGAATAATATTTCCAACGGAATGTTTTCAATTCAGCAATCTGATTTACATTGCTTACAAGTGAAGCATTTCCATCGGAATTTATGTTCTGTTTTCTATTAACGTTGGCAATGATGTGAAGAATTTCCACAGCGTTTAGAAAGAAGACTGCTTTTTGGTCTGAGAATGTTCCTAATGCTGTGGCTAGGTAGCGGTGTTGTATTCGGATTAAATGATCTTGACTTGTAAGCGAGTTGACATGTAAGTTGCTCTTGCTATTGGGACGTTGGTAATACCAGTTTAGTAAGTTTGACCTTGACAGCAGTCTGACAGAATTTGCCTCTCTTTTTATTTATTTAGGACTTGATTGATCATATGACCAATTTTTGAATTGGCGCTGAAGGAAGGGTAGCCGAAGAATGTACTAACTACATGCCTGAAACTTTCTCTGCACGACTTGGTGACGATGTTCGCTGTCTACTTCGGAAGATCTGGGAAACTAATATCCCCTATTTATTATATATAGATCCGTTTTGAGTTTCTCATACCAATTCTACAACCAGCCTTAACAAATAACGTGTCAAAGAAAGAGAGTTTCTTGGAACGTTGCATATAGTATTTGTACTTTACTAAAATAATTACAATTTAAAAAAAAAATGTTGCGAGAGTTTTTGCAAGGGCAACGGCAGAGTAGTAGTGTGCCTCGTTGGCTCGATAGAAAGCAGACTATTTTTTTCTGATGCTCTTGTCTTTTGGTACAGATTGAACAGAAGACTGACATTTTTAAGCAACTTCGCAGCTTTGACTTTGAGTACAACTAGACCCTCTGCATGGAAGAAGTCTCTGTACCAGTTTCTGTAGGACCAACTCGCAGAAGTGTATGCCTCTGACCCGAACCCGCACTTGTTTGGAACCAGCAGTTTATAACGAGACATTTTTTTTTATATCTTATTCCTTCACATCAAATGAGAACATTCACTGCTCTCGCTAAATTAGTTAATACAAAATTTTAATACTCAAATACTACCACCAAAGCCTAACGTTAAAATTAATTTAGTCTTAAATGAATCCCTACTGGGATTAATCTCGAAGAAACTACTATAATTACTAGATTCTCTTAGGCATCTGGTAATTGGTTCATTACAACCATAGTAACCTCTATGATTAGGAACATAAAATAAAAAGCGATTTCTAAGCATTCTAGATGGAGCATAAAAACCAATTATTGATAAAATAAAAGGGCAGTCGATATGGTTGTTTATCAAGTCCCGAACATAAACTAAGTATTAAAAAAACGGTCAGCTCCCGCTCATCCACCCGTTTCCACCCACAAATTTTGAAAAGAAAATTCTCGCTTTAATTTTCTATCTGTGAATACGTGTGAGGCAGCAAAAAAATAAATTCTAAATGGCAGGAGGTGTAATAAAAGAAATGTCATCACGCTGTCATTATACCGTGGTGAATATTTATTCGAATTGACAGTTCAAATTTCTTAGTTGATAAATTAAATTCCAAACATAAGTCTATAAAACTTTTCTTTTTCTTTAAAAAAAAATATATATAGACAAACTTGATTAAATGTAATGGATAGAAATAATAAAAATGACTTTCAGGTTTCTGCTGCCAAATCGAACATACAATCCGAATTTTATTGATTCTTGTGCGTATTGAGTTTGCCGCAAAAAATTTTCTTTCACTTGCACTGGAAATCCATTTCAATTGATCTTTACACATTTATAATAACTCAATAATTTAAAATAAAAAATCGTTTCCATTCTCAACAAATTAAAAATTCAGTTAAAAAGCATTGAGATTTCTCAAAAGTGATCTGAGATCACAAAAAAGATTGATTTTTGTGGCAAGTCGAACATGAAAAGCAATCTTGATCAAAAAAGATTGATCTGTTAATCATCAAAAAATATGAAAAATGCATAAATAAAAATTTTTTTTTTGCCGTATCACTAAATTCGGCCTGTTGTTTTTTACTATTTTGATGCAGACTACTAAAACCATAATTTATGAATTCTTCATTAAACGTTTTTAATATATCTAAAATAATAATAGTCTATGCTTAAACATAGCATAATGACTAAATGAAATATGTAATATCATTACTTTTCGGAATGTTAATTTCCAAAATTATATGCAACATTCATAACACTTAACAATTAGTAGGACATAGCAAGCAAATTTTTAGAAATTCTGATGACCAAACGATTTGTAGTTGAAACGTAGTTGAGTATAACGAAACAGCACTATGGCTGACAAAAAATAAATTTCCCTACATTTTTTTTTAAATAATTTTTTATTGCACTTTTACAACAAACATGTCTTATAGGTACAATCACCAAAATGTTATTTGTTTTCAAACTGTTTGGTAAAGAACAAAACTAAAATGTATATCAGCAAATTTGCGAATAATTAATTGTTGATACTGATTTTATTTGATTTTGGCAGATGATCCATCAATTTTCATTGTTAATTACCGCAATGTAAAAATCCTGTCCTTATTATACTCATTTTAATGAAATATACATAATTACTAAATTCACCACACCATACCCACCGTTTTCTTAACACGACCCGATAACGGCCAATTATTTGAATTTTTTCCAATGTTACCACAGAATGAACTGTCAGGCACCTGTCAGATTCCTAGGTGCGAGTGTATGCGTGCGTTTAATCTACTTTAACATGGCACACATACTTTGCCACATAGTAACACGGAAAACAGCTTGTGGGCAAATTCTCTTAAGTTAAAAGAGCTGACGGTCTATATAATACTTAGTTTATGGTCCCGAATGAACATAAGTGAAAAATATTGCCTTCGCTTTAAAAGAGGTAAGATACCAAATAATTTGCATCTTGTCTCATACGATGGCATTTGATATTCCACTGTAATCTACAGCAACTCTAGTAAAACGTTTTTGGATCTTCTCAATTCTACTGGAATGTACTTCATAAAACGGATTCCATACTATACTACAGTATTCAAGATTAGACCTGACAAAAGCAAAGAATAGACATTTAAGAGTATGTGGATCATAAAAGTCTTTAGAGTTCCGCAATATAAAACCCAAAATAGAGTTACCTACTCTTAGCAACCAGGAACAGGAAGTCAATATGCTTACAGCAATCGAGCTTTTTGTCAAATATGACCCCCAGGTCTTTTTTAGAGGAGATAATAGACAGTGGTATATTATCGATCATGTACGTATATGATACTGGAGAGAGGTTACGAAAAAATGACATAGGTACTTTGATAATTAGAGACGTTAAGGTCATTATTATGACACCACAAAGACAGTCTTTTAAGATCTTCCTGTTAATGTATGCAGTCATGTTCAGACTGAATATGTCGGAAGACTTTAAAATCATCAGCAAACATCAGACTATGTGATTTCAAAAACAGATCAGGAATGTCATTAATAAATAAAAGGAAAAGTAAAGGGCCTAAGTGACTACCCTGAGGCACTCCGGAGGTGACATAAACTGGTGATGAAAGTACATCCTTTACACGAACATATTGAATACGATCTGTGAGATAGGAGCGAATCCACTCTAGAAAGTTGGAATGAAATCCAAGTCTTTTAAGTTTGGAAATTAAAGCATGGTGATTAACGCTGTCAAAAGTTTTGCCAAAGTCAGGATAAACTACATCACATTTTAATCCGCTCTCAAGGTTATTCAGCACCATGTTCCAAAAGATTGCAAGATTTGTAGAGGTAGATCTACCAGCTACAAATCCATGCTGCAAATGGGAGATTACTCCCTTTACGATAGGTGTAAATTTCTCATATATAACTTTTTCAAATAGCCTGAGTATAGGTGACATTTTGCAAATTGGACAATAATTGTTAATATCGTGTTTCGACCCAGATTTAAAAACTGTGGTTATGAACGAGTTCTTCCATACTTTTTTCCCTCGAAACTCTATTCCTATTTAAATCCAGGGTCGGAGTCAAATGAGCCAAGAATTTCAGTCTCGATGTCAGGGAATAATTCCTTTCAATTGGATCTATGTCCTGAATTGTTTGTAATGTGCTTACTGATCAGTAATAACACTATTTCATTCTCTTCCTACGTTTCGTTGGTTTTTTTTCCAACTTTCTAGGGTGATGTGTTAGTCTCTTAGGGCCGTTTGCTGATACAACTCATAGCGAATTAACTGCCCCATACTCTTAAGTGACAGCTTATGCCCCAAAAAAAGTATCCTATAAGTATTTAAGTAGAACTTAACTCGTTAAGAGTCGTGTGAGCAAACGGCCCTTAGGGATTTTACATCAGTCTTAATTTGGAAAAAAACAAAATTACAATTTGAAAAATAAATAAATAGAATGAAAAACAATATATAAATAAATTATAACGTCAATCAATAAAACAACAGACAAGAAACTTACAGCCCTATTAATAAAAAACGCAACTACTCTCCAACTCGTATGTTACCTAGTACCTAGTTAAATAAATAACATATTAGTTAAATGTTTTTGTTAATAAATGAAAATAACTCATATAATAACTAACTGATGTTTTCTCTTAAATAGATGGCATCACCTAACCAAATTGTACTAAGAACTATTACATTTGCTGTCATAACGGCTGGCTAATAAATTTCAATTGTGAAATGAAAAAAAAAGAAACAGAAAATCAAGTAAGACAACAAAAAAATTTTCATATTTCCTTTTGAAAATCGTATTTATTTTTAAATGTTTTATTTGTAAAAATTTTTTTGTTTTTTGTTCACTTTTTTCGATTTGAGGCTATGTTAAAGGAATCTTCCCCTAACATGTTCACATTATTTAAAATCACTGAAAAGCGGTGAGCCATTTTGTTCTAAAATATTTCAAATTTAAATTTAATTTATTTGTCATTTTGACGGGAGCCATGTTTTTTTAAGAGTTATTAGCTGTTTTTTATTATCAGCTATGATCCATATAGATCATCGATTTACATGCACTTACAACAACAGCATATGATCCTGCTTCTCATCGAGATCACGAATTATGGTCTGAAAATTATTTCTACTATTTCCCACTAGATGGCTTGTTTCATTTTTAAATGTTGGTATGTCTGTAAACGATAGCTAACTAATCACGTTGCCAGACAAAAAAATTAAACACACACGCGCACGAATTAAATCCCCATCCGTATTCCGTGTTATTTTCTTTTTATAAATGTATGTTTAGACCAGCCAAACAATTATTAGAATATTAGAAATATTTCTAAAACATTTATTAAACAAAACAATTTTTATCAAATGTGTTGCTGGTTTGGATCTGGACACAAAAACAAATTAATGAAATGTTTCACAGTTTCCCAATCGTGATGGGAAGTCATTTTTGTTTTACAAGTTTAACTGCAGAAAGTGAGCGCTGTTTTTTGATTATTATTTATTTTTTTAAATAAAATAAAAATGGCAAAAAAGCTTGGAATACCTAATGAGAAAGTGATTCATTTAATACGAATATTTGAATTAAATCGTGTGTCACGTGATTCCCGAGACCAAAATTACAAAAACATAAACTTTACTCGCTGCTAATAACCCTACCACATTATTTTCTTCTAGTTGGACTAGAAAAATACCATTGAAATATTTCATAAACATTTAATAACTAAATTTCAGAAATCTCTTATAAATGTGTATGAAATGTGTCCGATTTGCTTCAGAAACATTTCTGAAATGTTTCGCTGGTCTGGGCACACCTTAATATGCCAAGATAAACGGATGTGCTAGCAGCAAAATATTGTTCATGTGTTGCATATTTCAACATAAAATACTAAATTTGTTTCTAAAAAATATGGAAAAGAAAAATTATTAAAATTTGATTCAAATATGGTAACACCCCCTACATTGCAAGCGAAATGATATGTGCCTTGTGTGAAGTCACGTTAAGAATAATATTTGCAATATGGCTGGTGGCAATGTGAAGTTTGTAATACCCTGTATTATCTGTTTTGTTTTTGAAAGCAGCTGTTGCCACAACTCAAAAATTAAGCTTTTCCATGATCCGTCTTGTTTTATTTTCGTGATCTGATCGGGATCAGATCAAAAAGGCTTCTAGTATCACATACTTTTTATTCCTCAATAAGCTGTTTTTAAAAACCTCTACATTAGGCGTTTTTCTTTTTTAGTTCAGAGCGCAACCTGAACTGTTATACAAAAAGTTCGTGTTTCTTTTTTAGCTCAGAGCGCGCTCATAATGCTCGAGCTCGGTTCAGAGCTCAGCTCTGAACTAAAAAAGAAAAACGCCTATTAGTGAGCTCTGTAACCTGCTCGTAATTGTATTTATAAGGCCAGTGGTAAGAGTTACGTTACCTTCTCAAGTGCAAGCGTGATCCACACGTTTTCCAAGCTTCATCACAAATGAAGCGATCTTTGTGAACATTCTTGAATATTTTTTGACCGTAAAGTTTCCATTCAGCTTTCTTTTCAGTACCGAACTAAGACACTTTGCGCCGTCCGAAAGGAATAGCTCCAACCCAGCAAGTTTAGGCAATTTAAATGGCGCTAGGAGTATAAGTAGCAACAGTGATCTGACAGTGGCGATATGCGACCGCAAGAACGAGCCCCAACTGATTATTGCATCCGCATATCTGCCATACGAGGAAGAAGACCCCCCATCACTACTACTAAGGGACCTGGTACAGCATGCCAGCGCGACCAGAGCCAACTTAGTAGTAAGTATGGACGCCAACGCTCATCACACGCAGTGGGGCAGCAAAGATATAAATAAAAGAGGTGAGTCTATACTTGATTTAATATTACTTTCCAACCTACATATTTGTAACAGGGGTAGTCATCCTACTTTTCACAACAAAATCAGGGTAGAGGTAATTGATCTAACTTTAGCGCTCCCAGTAGACAGATTCAGGGTCAATGACTGGAAGGATTCCTCGAAGTGCTCCTTCTCTGAACATTTCAGGATAACATTCACGATTGATCTTGAATTACCCAAAGAACTCCCCTTTAGGATACCTGGCAAGACTGACTGAAGTAAATTTTGTAAACTGGTCGAACGTCGACTTCCACCTAACCCCATAGGTATATTGTCGAAGGCGACACTCGTCAACGAAACAGTCAATTTTCTCACCAAGACCCTAACTACTATTTAGGAGGATGACTAATAGGACTACTTTAAAAAATCCTGTCCTATTAGTCGTCCTCCCAAAAGAACACACGCGGCTTGGTGGACTAGGGAACTACGACTTCTTAGCATCAAAACCAGGAAACTTTTTAATAGAGCCAAACTGACAAAAACCGATGAAGACTGGAGTAAATATCGCAACAGCTTCAACGAGTTTAAAAGGAAAACTAGAGCAGCCAAACGAATATCCTGGGCATACTACTGCTCCGACATTGAATCCACCACAGAAGCGACAAGGCTCCGGAAAGTTCTTGCCAAAAATCCCTCGCCTATAGGGTACCTGTGTAAGGAAGACAATAGTTGGACAGCGAGTAATCAGCAGACTCTTGATCTGCTTCTCATAACATACTTTCCGGGATGCACAATCGCAGGAAGCTTGCTACACAGTTCTGATGGCAGCCTCTCCTCACTTCCGGATGAAGAATTGGCTATCATCAGTGACTGCACTAGCACGAATAGAATAAAATGGGCTCTTCAATCCTTCTTTATTATACCTGCCATGCTACCAAGGAGCAGTAAAAGGATCGTCCCATGACTGCAGGCAATCTTTCGTGGTTGTCTGACACTCGGGCTTGTTCCTGATTGCTGGAAAGAGGTGAGGGTAGTCTTTATTCCCAAAGCGGGGAAACCCAGTCACTCCACACCCAAGGATTACAGGCCAATTAGCCTTTCATCTTTTCTTTTGAAAACACTGGAAAGGTTATTGGACCTGCGCCTTATGAACACTCTCGAAACTACCGGTGCTCTGTGTAGTGCACAACACGCATATGTCAAAGGCAGATCCGTGGAAACAGCGCTACATGAAGTAACGAAAACGATCGAGAAATCCCTGGGAAACAACGAATTTACGTTGGCGGCCTTTCTGGACATATAGAAGGTGCATTCAACAACCTGAACACAAGTACCATTATATCCTCACTTGAGGAGTCAGGCTCATCACAGTTTCTGACAAACTGGGTTAAGACTATGCTTAACAGCAGAGTTATTAATAGCAGCACAGTCCCCTAGTGCGATTAAGAAAAGCGCTAATCGTGGAACACCACAAGGGGGAGTCCTATCTCCGCTACTGTGGAACATCTCGATTAACAAAATACTTACATCCCTTGTCAACAGAGGTATTAAGATAGTCGCTTATGCGGATGACATAATTGTACTAATAACAGGAAAATACCTTTCCACCATTATAGATATTATGGAATCTGCGTTATCAGAACTATCCAAATGGACGGAACACAACGGTCTTGCGGTTAATCCGGAAAAGACCCAACTCAATCTGTTCACAAGGAAATATAAGGTACCAAACTGGGACCCACCGAAGCTTAAAGGTGTCCGACTTAATCTTTCGACCGAGGCAAAGTACCTGGGTGTGGTATTCACCTCCAAACTAAACTGGAAACGGAATACTGAAGAAAGAATGAAGAAAGGACTTAATGCCTTTTATGCGTGTAGAAAAACCTTTGGGAATAACTGGGGCTTACAACCGAACATTGTGCACTGGTTGTACACCGCGATTGTTACCTACGGTTCAGTTGTTTGGTGGGAGGCGGTTAAAACCAAATCCTATCTTAAGAACCTGAACAAGGTGCAGAGAATTGCTTGTTTGGGTATAACAGGCGCAATTAAATCCACACCACAACTGGGTCTGGAAACGCTATTGAAGCTGCTACCCATTGAGCTATTCACTAAGAACGTGGCAGCCAAAGCCGCTCTCAGATTAAGAGAGAACAAAACTTGGAAGCCTGGTTACTGCGGACACTCAAGCATACTTGAAATCTTTGATCGGAAGGGACTCATGTCACTCACCGATTACGAGAAACCCAGATATGACTTCGAGATAAATTTCAGAATCACTATACCCAAAAGACAGGACTGGAACTCACCCAGTACGATCATTAAAGGTATATCCGTCTATACGGATGGTTCAAAAACAGAAAATGGTACAGGAGTCGGCGTATTCTCAGAAAGACTTGCTATTAGCCAGTCGTTTCGACTGACTGATCACTGCAATGTCTTTCAAGCTGAGATTTATGCGGTTAAGAAAGCAGCACAGACTATCTTATCGATGGGACTACCAGCAATGGAAATAACCATCTGTGTGGACAGTTAAGCGGCACTTAAAGCTATCGGCTCTAACCTAGCTAATGCGAAATGTGTTTCAGATTGCCTCTTGGCGCTCAGGGCTATACGGTATCAGTCAGTTCTACTCTGCTGGGTTCCGGGACACGTTGGGGTTGAAGAGAACGAAAAAGCGGACGAATTGGCCAGATACGGCTCTGACATGAACCCTCAACTAGCGGACGCAGAGGTGCTACCGCCTTTCAACACTGCTAAGACTTTTATTGAAGGCGTCACCGCACAACTGGCTAAGGAACAATGGAGCAACACCATCGGTTGCGTCATAACCCGAAGTCTGTGGACTGTGATTGACACCAAAAGATCAAAGTTCCTAGTCTCCCTTAATAGAAGTCAGATCCGGATGCTCGTCGGGGTTTTAACCGGACACTGCACCATAGGAAACATGGCTAAAAGGCTGGGACTTTTTGCAAATGACTTATGCAGAAGCTGCAGAGACGAAGAGGAAATAGAGTCGGTGGAACATCTTCTATGCCACTGTCCAGCTTTACAGGAACGCCGCTCATTCTGTATGGGAGCAAGGTTCTTCGAAAGTTTGGAAGACTTGGCGGGGGCTCCTCTATCAGACATAAAACTATTCCTAAACAGATCGAAGTGGTTTTGTTAGCCACATGTCCTTACATGTACAAACAGGGTACTCACAATGGGCCTTCACGGCTTCCGGGTGAAATTTGCATCGGCTGTAAAACTGCCCTCCCAACCTAACCTAACCTAAGTACCCATTTTTCATGGTTGACCGAAGTACACACTACATTTTTGCAGCAGTTACTTATCAAACTTTTTGGAAAAAGAACGCCTCGCAACTAGAACATCTAGCAATAGAAAACAGCAGAAACATAAATAGCGTGGCGGCCCTTCCTTTACAAATCATGAAGCTTATCCTCATCCCCATAGGTTTTTGTACGACGACAACTCTGATCAAAAACAAAACATATACGAAAAATGCCGCTGCCTCCGAGTAAGGAAGAACAAAGCCTAGGGGAGGACGAACTGGGCGAGTAATTAACCCCTGAAAACATGACGAGCACAGAAGACGTTCATTAAGATTCCAAAAGACATAAATGACTAAGAAAACCCTGATTCAAATTCCGAAGTAAAGATACTTTCAAAAGCATAATTGGATCTATACATACGCATTATATTAAAGAAAACATCTTCGCCATATCCTTGTGGATCTCTGTAGCCTCCAATTAATTGAAGTTCGATTCGGCCCTCCGGATAGCCTAGAGCCAATTCCTGTACACGAGCAACCATTGCTGTGACCGCCTCGTCCACACCCGTTCCATCGAAGTGTGCTAAAGCTACGGCACCTGATCCTACAAAGAAAAGAAGCCAACATTGAAGGAGAAATAATCGAACATCCTTTGACAGAGTTTTCTCATACGAGAGACTGCTTTCTTACCTGAATGCCTTACGACTACAATTATACAAGTAGTTGCATCATCAGCACCAATTATGTTAACATTCTTGTCATGGGGTGCGACTGCGGCCATTTCCCTTTGACCCACGTACAACAGACCGCAAGGACCGATTGGTTTTGTCGGTATCGATAGTAACTGTGATGCATAATCTCTGTACACCGGATGCTGAAGGAAGAGTGTATTTGTGTCCATGGGACAATCGTCCTGAAGAACTCCATTAAGAACTAGAACCATTTTGATTTGATTTTTTGTTTAGTTTCTATCTGTTTATGTTGTTGCTGGGGCAATTCTGAAAAGAAGAGAAAATATTCATTTATTAGAATGTGACACTAACTAGGTGGAGGTGTATGAACAGGAACACCCTCATTGTACCCTACCTGTGTACAAGTATACATGCCTGTCGTAAGCAATTTGCTATTGAGCGCTAATAATCCACAACTACGACATGATAAATGGTTAATAAAAAGCCAGCATGATGTCCTGTGTCCCCAAGAGGAGTGGAAATCATTGGTCAGCGTCGCGCTTTTATGAATATCCGGAAGATATTATCTTCACGGGTGTCGTATGCCGCACGTACAATGTCACAGCATAGCTAACAAGAATGCGCATGCATTTGTTTAAATTGAAGGATTATTTATCTATGTGGCGTTCTTAGGGAGGAAGTGTTGGTTAACACCCGTTTGAATGGTGAGCATAGGCAGAGGCAGTGATTGGATGCATACCATGTGTTGGTGTGAAGCACATTTTAGTGAAAGTACTAAGACCGAAAGCGCACGACATGACAGTGACATTTCCACGCATTGTTTACATTTCTGTCATATAAACCGACTTGAATGTACAAAGCTTTGTTGTCTGTGGTTCCTTGGACTGTCGTTCAACGCATAAACCCTACCAAGGCAACTTATACCACGGACACAAAATTTCCATCGCAATTGTGACTTTAAGTTAATAAATATTATAAAATTAAATGAAGCAAACAAAAATGATTTAACAAGACATAATTGAAGAAAACTGTGTGCATTTTTTAATCTCTTAAGATGTTGTTTACAGAATTATATAAATCAACCAAGAGAAGGTTTGTTCTGATTATTTTCCTATTCGTAATTCACTTTTTTAATGGAGTCATTTTTAATGCAGCTGATCTTTTGGTTTGACTTAAATTTCATATGATGTTTACATAGCTACATACTACGCTCAAAAAGGCTTTCTTATTTATTTTCTTACAAATATTTAACCAGTAGTAATGTCACAATTGCGTCCCAGTTGCAATAGCAAACAATGAACGGAATTTTTCATTCATTCATAATTAAATTGGGCTAGCTAAAGGCTGAACCTGGTTTATCGACGTTGTTGTTTTTAAAAAATATAAATAAAAGTTGTTCTTCTTTTTTGTTTATAAACAACGTTGTGAAAAATGTCGAAACTGTTCGGCAGTATGTCAATGGTATGGTTTTTCCCTCAGAATAGTGTAGAATTTTCCATAATGTTCCCACAACGTTGCTTATGAACAAAAAGAAAGAAAAACCTTTTTTTGTTTTATTTTCCTCGTTTATACGTTTATAATGTTATTTCCTGTATAACTCTGAATAAATTTTCATAACTACCAGGGGCACCACAGTAACACCAAAAACGGTTTGTTGAAGAATTAGAAGAGACAACTTTTAATAATCACATTCAAACTGAGCTGCCAATTTTGACAGTTCTTTGAAATTAATGTTCACTGTTTAGAATTGTTTGAGAAATTATGACGAAACGACTTAAGGGCCCAACCCATAGAATCCGTCGCATACGGTGACACCCAGTGTTTTTGAGTACTCTGCCCTGATAATTCCCACGAAACGTAATAATTTTCCCTATTCACCGTATTCAAATTCCCTCTGAAATAATTACCCTAATATGTACTTGAAAGTAAAATTTATATTTACCTTTGGTGTAAAAATCGCGGTTTGTTAATATTATAATGATTACCTTTTTGTACTAGAAAATCTTGCCAAAATGCTATTTACATAAGCTCTTTTTATCTACATTCAGTGTCCAATAATCATGGTGAAATGTAGATACCAATTTTGATGAAATTTCAGTAAAAATCTATAGTTTGAATGTTTTTGCTGCTTTTTACCTTTTCCCATGAAAGGCTTTTCAGACATCGGAATTCCCACAAAAAGGAAGAAATCCCACGATATAAGAAAACTGGCGATAGCCAATGACAGTTTCTCTCATGGTCTCAATATTTCCAACAATGAAAGTGCTGCCTCTCTCGCTGTGAGATCCGTCAACGGATGCAACTGACAGCAAATTAAAAAGTAAACCTACTTTATCGTGCGCTGCTTATGGGTCAGCTTCCATAAGGTGCTGTGTATTCTATCTATCTGTCAGTAGAATACGTTGCCATTTACACAAGAAAAGTGCTTCTTCATACCTAAATATCAATACAAAAATCGTCTTTAGTTTTCATCGAAAAATTGAATTTAGTGACAACTGAGTAGTGATAAAGGACAGTTTCAAAAACCATTTATGAAGTTATTTGCAAATTTAGTTAAAAAAACAAGGTCTATTAAACATCAGAGGATCTAAGTAAATATTTCTTTATGTACTACTTTTGCCCCACGAGACGGTTTTCTAACATTGATATTTCCCCAATAAGGTGGGCAATTTTCCCACGGCCTACGAACACTTTTGCCGAACGATAATACGAGACGGATTTGGTTTTACATGTTTAGGGAATGGGATAAGAAACGAATGTACCTATATTTTAATATCATTTTCCAATATTATCTCCTTGACCATAGGTAAACATTTTAGATCAATGACATTGGACACTTTCAAAATTATATTCGACTATATTTCCCCTAAAAGTTAGATCGGTCGGTAAAGTCACTTTAAATCAGCCAGCAATACAATCGAACTTTCTACTCAGTCGAGAAAATCGTAACTAGATTTGTCGTCCACCCATCAATAAACGTCAAATGAAACATGATTTTGACGGGATCAATTTAGGCCTATGCAAATTTAGAAATACGACGGTTTCCTGTTGTGAAATTTTGTTCTGTTAAACAAGAATTTTAAACGAGTTTTCATTGTCTGACATGAGTGAGCTGTCTGTTTTTAACATTTCTGTCTGGAGACAACCTGTCTAAGATCTGTTTTTTTTTTTGTGAATTTTCATAAGTTAAAATATAAACTGGATCCATATATAATACATTTCAATTACAACTTCTAATTCAGAACTATATCTAAGGAAAAACATTTAATCGTCATGATACATGTCAAAATAAGGCTGGAAATGGGGACGTTCAGTTTTTTAGTCTGACAGCTGACAGAAGTTTTTATCGGGCCAGATTGGTAATGTTAATAGCTTTTTTCATTTGCCGTTGATGGAGGGGTTGCCGACATTTACACGACAGTTTTACATTTCGAGTGGCAAAATTCAAAATAAGCCGCGAAAATACAAAAACAATTCAAATTTACTAGTCGTATGTCTAGTCCAAGCAAATCTATTTGACGTTTTCCTTTAACTAGGTAACCGAAAGTAACCAATGCTTTCACCTGAAAACAAAAACCGACTTATGTAACACTATATTGTATCGCCAGCTCCATCAATTGTAGATGCCAAAAAGCGGTAGCTCTGTATGCCCAATACAAATCCTGTTTCATTGAACACCAACTTTAGAAAAGTTAAGCAAATCAAAATACAGTAGACAGACAATCAATTAAAACAGTTTAAAACAGTTCCAATCACATTTGTAATAAAATTGTTTGAACGGCTATATTTTTTTGACTGTCTTGAGTATTACTCGGAGTTCACTATCTTTTTGTTCTATCGCACTGAAAGTGAATGGCGCCGAAAGCAGTTTGCATCACCAGAAAGGTGTCAACATGAGCTGCTGCTGTCACTTGTACTTGGGATAAATACCAAGTGTGAAACTCAGAAACGATATGTAGAATGCAGATATTGATATGCATAGTGCGTGCTGAAGACTCTTTGCTTTGCTAAAATAGATGTTCAATAAGAAGAGTGCGGCAAAAGCCAAAATATACGCGATAACTAATTCATAATATTCGAAATAAGAAGAAACTATTGCTATACATACTCGATAGGAACAGAAAAGTGTAATAAACATTTGAGTGTTTAAATATTACAATCAAAAATAAATAGTTGGCGCAACAGGTCCGTATGGACCCTCTAGCTTCTCAAAACCATTCGTCTTACGTGAGTTTTTATTTTTGGGACGAATGGAAGGGATCTAGAATTTTATGCCCAAACGGCCAATTGAGAAGCTCTTTTTCATGACAGTTATAACTTCAGACGTTCGCGTTTAAATATTACTTTAGCATAAATTGCAAGATCACGGAGCACTTTCTCCGAATGAAGTATTTTTTTTCCACTAACTCAAACAGCGCTGCAGAAAAATGTAAGGCTCAAAACACCTGTGCAGAAATTCTGGACGCAGCACAGAATGCAGTGCTGCAAGTAAAACAGATGTGCAAAAAATTATTTGACATGCATTACATCGGCTAATATGGCTACTGTCAATCACCGACACCGCAGCGATGTGTTTTCAACCAAAACAAAAACAAACACGACTAGCAAATGTCAAAAGCCGATGATGCCAAATGCTATTGCAATTTATTTTCTTTTGTGTTATGGTACACCTGAATCTAATCTTGCTGCGCAGTGAATTCCGCACACGTGTTTTGGGCATAAGGCTCTGTCGCATATTCCAATTCAAAAATATTGTACGCTATTACAAACGTTTTTCGTATTATGTTCTTCTTCGTGGATCTTAGCGAATTTTCGGCGATTCCCCTTTCGACATTTATCGCGACGTTTCACCGGGATAAGTCAGATCCAGAGATACCACTTTAGGAATATTTTTTTCGCAGTAGATTCTCTAAAATAATACGGAAGGCTTAATTTTTTTTGGAAGTAGATATAAATTTCGAAAAAAAAGATTTCCTGCAATTGCAGCAAAGTGGTAACGCTGCTAAGATCTTAGACAAACTGGTCGCCGAATAAGAAGCTTTTCAATAAGAATGACGTGGGACTGGTTTATAATTAAATACTATACATATTTACACAATTTGAAGGTTATCATGTTGATCAAAGATAAATCTTCTCATATACTTAAATAAAGGGTGATTTTTAAAGCGTAGTTTTTTTAAAAATCGAATAAAACACTCAAATTTGGTTCAAATATTCAAATATTTTTATTGTAATCGATAAATAGGCCTTTGCCATTTACGTTTTAAAGACAACTTCATCTAAATGTTGTCCGAGGCTCCGTTTCAAATGGTCCATTCGGAAGGTCCAATTATGCGTCACTTTTTCGAGCATTACGCCCTGTATTCCACGAATTACGCGAGTTATGTTATCCTGTCAGGCTTCAATCGTGTTCGGCTTATCCACATAGACTAACGACTTTACATAACCCCACAAGAAATTATCAAGAGGCGTTAAATCGCATGATCTTGGCGGCCAAATCACAGGGCCACTTCAAGAGATAAGCTGCTCAACAAATTCATCCTTCAACATTTCCATTGTTTCACGAGCTGTGTGGCATGTGGCACCGTCTTGATGAAACCAATTTCAACTGAGTCAACTGGGGCAAAAAAAAAAACGTATCATGGCTCGATATTGTTCGCCGTTGACGGATTCAGCAGGAGGCAGATTCCGTATATCAACGATCGTCTAAACGATATCGTTTTTGAAACTTTGGTCACCAAAATAAGTTATATTCTGCTCGAATTTTTTTGACAAGCGTCAACTTTCATTATATTTTTGGAAAATGAACTGGATTTAGTTCTCAAACTTGTAATTTCGACAATAATCGTGTGATCGTGTTACGGAATGAGGTCGATTATGACGACCATTATATTGGTCGTAACAAACGGTGCACATTTTTCACAGAGCACGCATTTTTATAATAAATTTCAATAATTTGCAATCGTTGCTCGTTTGTAAGTCGTTCCATGATTAAATGCCAGAGTATACTGACAACTTTTCACTTTGACAGATGACGTTTGGACGCCAATACTAACCAGTGCTGTCAACCTGAAAAACTTAACTCTTAGTAACCCAATTTATTGAAAACATAAAAATACATTTACACGCGTCCTAAAATTAAGTTTTCACTGTTTAAAAGTGACTAACAATACAAATTGCGAAATGTAAGGTAACTAAATATCTGCCCGGACATCTTTGTCTATATCCCGTCAACTGTTTGTCTACTTAATATAAGGATTTGGTTCAAATACTATTAAAAGAGGCGAAGGGTGCTGATTTTGTTGCAAAAACAAGCATATTGTCGAATAGCAGAAACATTGTTCAGTGTGAGTTTTAAAATGTTTAACAGAAAACTGTAGCCAACAAAAATCATATATTTTACGACGGCAATTCAAATTATGAGAATTACAAAAGGACAGCTCTAGCACACAGATGCTTAAAAAAGTAATCTTAATTTCAAATGTTCGACAAATGTAAACAAAGTTCTTCAAAATGACAGCACTTATTTCAGCGAAAGCCAATTTGACAGCTGACAGCTGATGTGAGATCATTTAACTTTTTCACTACACCATTAATTTAAATCAGTAATAAATATGCTTTTAAATTGTGCAATTGTGTAAAAACAAACAACAAAAATGCTCTTGACCTTAGAAAATATTAAAATCACTCACTGATGACTTACTTTCCAGCCACAGTGTCAATGTACACCGAACGAAACCGTCCTCTACAAATCTGCATGTGTCCCATGTAATTTGTCAAATTCGGCCCATGGATGGTTGGGGTGCTGTTCTTTCTCTCATCGGCCATCGCACACCGGGTCCGACATAATTAATTCGATGTTATACATTATGTGCGGCACAGTCCAGTCAGTGCGGCAAAGGCTGCCAGATAAATGTACCTTTGGGTCAAACTTTTATCCGGGTGCCATTTTATTAGGGCCCAAAAAATCCAACTCGTGTCTGGTGCATTATGATTAACGCCCCCTTCGTGTGCCTATAAACACTTGGCCAGACACTCTCGTGGCCAACTCTACCCGACCATATAGTGTTATGTCATTTACCGTATTAGCCATAAATAATTTCATGCAGATGATTTGTACACCGGCAGTGGGCTGCGTGACTCAAAAAAGGGACAAAAAGAAGAAGCCCGATCTCGCGCCAAAAGAAACCAATATTGATAATTTGAAAATTTTCAATTTGCTTGGCAGGCAATGGGAAGAAGTCGGAGTGCGGTGTGAGAAAACGAAAAACTACTCGTCGCAGGCTCGAAATTGGATTTGTGGCATCTGGTATCGGGTGTGTAGGTATGCATGCTGTACAACGTCGTAAATCCGTAATGTCTTCATATTTAATTTGTCGGATATATCTTAGGGCTTTCGGATTACGGTGCGAATTTATGCGATAATTGCCGGATTGAAGATGGAGGAGTTTAAGCCTTGAGCATATGGGATACACTCGAACTGAGGCAGCGCGAAAATTAAATTGGATTTATTGAATGTGATTGTTGGGGAATTTATTACCGCATGAAAGCGCGTCTTCAATAATCCGCAGAAGCGTAACGCTGACGGTATAACAAATTGGACAATCAATTTAACATGAGATATGTATTGTGCGCGAATGGTATCGTGCGGCTGCACTCTAATTTTACAGCTATGTACTGTCACGTAATCGCATAAATATCTCAGATATTTTCTGTGCGTTGTACCAATGCGCGCGGGGTTTCAGGTTGAATCCCCGGATTAGCAGAAAAGAATACAAAACTACTGAATGGGATTCTGCGCTGCTTCACACCTCGCGAATGTTCGACAAATGTTTGAGAGTACTACTCCTCAACATAGTTTCGCAGGTGGTGCTGTGAAATAACCCACACGAATTTAAGGCCCGCGGGTCTTATTTCGCACTGAAAAAAAGCCGGTGGGTGTTATTTTTTTTTGGGGGAAACTAAGACCCAAAAGAAATAACCCCACGGTTTTTTCTGGGAAATAAGACCCGTAGGGTTTGATTCCGTGGGAGTTATTTTTTTTTGTTGGGAAATGAGACCCGTTACTTCTTTGCACCTTCTCAGGTTTCTCGGTCCCTTGCATTCGAAAGAAAAATGAAAGCTGCGTCAAAGAACTGAATTGGATGCGTTTTGTTATTATAACTGTCAGACTGAGCTTTTGACCCTTGAGTGAACGCCTCATGACAGCCCGAATCGAGGCTAAAGGCAGTAGCATGAGCCTTAGATCACACGCTTCCATTAGACGATTGTAGCAAGGGCTGCTTTTAAGAGTCCCTTGACCGCATTTCCTTTCGATGCAATCAAATAATCACATAAAATCGTTACAATCACGGTTAAACAACACTCAGAATAATTTCTAAATGACAATGGTTTCGTCATTATCACTCAAGGCACATGGAAAACAGCCCATCTTGTTGGTTGACGTTGTTTATGCACAAGCAATAAACTGTTTCTTTGTTGGTTTGCTCTTATTATACAGTATTTCGCTTACCCATGACATCGTATAAATGGCTACACCGGCGCATGCAACAAGTCAGTCAAACCTTAGAATGCTTGCAGTCTGGATCTTGACATTCATCGCGGCGGCTTCTGCAGCAACAGTGGAAGTGGCCACCACTCTCGGTGACATTCGGGGGGTAACACTAAAGTCGCGCCTAGGCGATGACTTTTTCGCCTTTCGTGGCATCCGATATGCCAACTCGCCAGTGGGTGAGTTGCGGTTCAAGAGCCCTCAACCGGTGGATCCATGGAAACCCAATGTGTTCGACGCCACAGATGACGGCCCAATGTGTCCACAAAGTGACTACACCTCGGCGGATTATTCGGAAGATTGCTTGCGTCTCAACGTCTACTCGAAGAATTTAGACAAGAACGCACTGCGACCGGTCATCATATACATACATCCTGGTGGATTCTATTCAACCTCTGGACAGAGCAAGAACTTTGCCGGCCCGGAACACATGATGGACCGTGACATTGTTTTGGTCACCATCAACTACCGCTTGGGAACACTGGGATACCTGGCCACTGGTACCGCAGATGCGCCCGGCAATGCCGGCCTCAAGGATCAGGTGGTATCATTCAAATGGGTGAGGGACCATATTCGTGCGTTTGGAGGCGATCCCGACTCTGTTACACTAATGGGCTATAGTGTGGGAAGCCTGAGCATTGGCCTGCACATGGCCTCACCCATGTCGGTCGGATTGTTCCACAGGGGCATCGCTATGAGTGCTTCGCCGGTGTCACAGATACACTATCCGAGTGAACAGCTGGATCTGGCTAAGAAGCAGGCGGGATTGGTGAATTGTTCAACAGCAAACGTAGGCGCCATGGTAAAGTGTCTGCGGGAGGTAGGTTCAGCGGTTTTACACTTTAGCTGTGCTTAGCATTTGCATTTTAGACCCCAGTTGATGGGTTCACAAGAACCCAGGACGCGATGTTTGAATTTGGCTACAATCCCGTCATAAACTGGATGCCAGTCGTGGAGGAGGACTTCGGACAAGAGAGGTTCATCATCGAAGATCCAACAAAATCCTATCAAGAGGGCCGCATTCAGAGGGTGCCGCTCATCATCGGCATGACAAGGGATGAGTTTGTTGGCATTGCCTATGGTAAGTCCTACAGAAACGGGCTTCTAACTACATCTTATAAAAAAAAAATCGATTTCCACGCAGATGTCCTGCAAAATGAAACTCTAACCGCGCAGCTTAACAATGACTGGGACACCGTGGCGCCAATCTGCTTCCAATACGAGCGTAACACAACAAAATCGAAACTGGTTAGCACTGTCTTAAGGAAGCGTTACCTGAACAATAAGCCACTGGAAGTTGATGGGCCCTTTGAGCAGTTGGGAAAGGTCAGTTTCGAACACCATCACCACCGCCGCCGCTGCCTAATTGAGTCATTTTAAAGATTTTCAGTGACGGAATCATCGGCTTTGGCGTTCACAGGATGGCTCACCTCGCAGCGCGATATGTCCCCGTGTACTACTATCGATTTTCATACAGAGGTCGTTACAGTCATTTCACCCTTGGCAACAATGAGCCATATGGTTTGTTAGCCTTCCAGTTCAGTGTGAAGAGAATTTCGCAGAAACCCTTTATTTCTAGGAACCGTCCATCATGATGATTTGCTGTATCTATTTAACGTGCCAGCGTATGCGCCTTTGTTCGCGAAGTCCGATCCTGAGGATAGGACTGTTGAGCGCATGACTAGAATGTGGACGCAATTCGCTGAAACAAGGTGAGTCGGTGGAACTTGTTCAAGCGGAGTTTGACACTTTCTTCGGTTGGTAGTGATCCGAACAACCCAGATGATGAATACCTCAGATATTTACGCTGGCGACCGCTTTCTTTGAGACGAGAAAACTACTTGGAGATTGGAGATGAGCTAGTTAACAGGCAGGGGTTGTACTTGCAGCGCTTTGCCATATGGGAAGCGCTATTTCCTCTGAATTCGAGTGGACAGTCCTCTAAGCGTCATCGCTATGGGAATCCCAACTACTAAAATCGGATACGTCAAGGTGTCTAAATTTAAGAATTTCTTCGCACTAAGATTGGAGGCATATCAATTCCAATTGACATGTACTATATGTTTTAGAAGCCAATTTTTTCTTAATAAACAAATAACCCACGCGCAACAATACAAGTTTTTGTCCCAGTGACGTTTGTAAGAAGGCGCGCAGGTGTTCTCTGCACACCCCGTCCAAATCTTATGTTAGGTTCGTTCGGGTACTTTTTTTGCAAACGTAAAATTATTAAAAATTTTCTAAAAAACTCTGCGAATGCGACTACGTACTGCGAAAATTGAAAAAAAAAAATAGAGAGAAATTCATTTCCCCTCTTTTAATTTTTTCGTAATTGGCCGCATTCAAGAGTCTAGTCGACTAGATTGCTCTGGATGAGATGTAACCTGAACGCAAAAACTAAATTGGTCGGAAACGTCACTTTTCCTACGTCAGCCATATATGCGAACTGTCAACTTAGTACTCAGTCACGAATTTCTAGACTAGATTCGTCGGCTATCCCTCCATAAACGTCAACTGAAACAGTTGCTCATATAACCGATTTCCCCCAATCAAAACCTAGAAACATCTAGCTGTCAGACTTACTAAACTAGATACTTGAACGTCCCCATTTTCTACTCGCCCAATTTCGACTTACGGAAAAATGAAAACTGACAACTAAGTGGAAGCTCAAGAGTTTGACAAGTAAAACTCTATTTATTTTCGTCTTCAACGATGGCGGAGGAAAATTGAATGTTCTATTATATATTTAGCGTTGCCACTAAAAAAAATGAATCCGGTCAAATCAGACCGAATGACCGATTTTTGTTTTTTAAAATTTGGTCAGAAAATCCGGTCAAAAGATAAAATACGAATTTTTGACCAGAAGTCCGGTCAAAAATTGACTATAGTAATATATTTTAACTAAAAATAGAAAACAAAAATGGTATTATATTAAATGTAAACAAAAACATTTCATTGAATGAGAACGTTTTGAAGAAAAAGAAACATTCCACTCCACTTGAGTGGTAAAACCAAAACCGAAATTGCAAAATATGCTAAATCGTCTTCACTTCAGTCTAGTTCGAATGCACACAGCACACACCCAGTCACAGTTGGTGGGAGCATTCAGCTGTATTCCAGGACTATTCACAATGAATTGGTTTCGTCTGCAAAAAATAATTGATGCCAATTCATCAATTTGGATTTACAAAAAAACACTCTGCAATTGATCGATCAGGTGCATAGAATGACAGATAAAAGCATTTGAAGAGAAAAAAATGTGCTCTACAATATTTCTTGATATAGCACAAACATTCGATAGTCCGGTATAGATGAATTATGTACAAACTAAAAAAGTAACTGCCGAAGCAGTTTTCGACAATTCTGGAGTCATTCATATCAGATCGAATTTTCAAAATTAAACAAGAGTACTCAATATTAAGAGAAATTAAAGCTGGTGTGCCGCAAGGCAGAGTTCTAGGTCCAGTGTTATATCTATTATTCACTAGCGATCTGCCAGTTAGTTGAGAAACCCCAACAGCAACATTTGCAGATGACACTGCTGTACTTGCTTTGGGAGAAACTGTCGAAATAGCTACAAAAAAGTTTCAAACGGCGATAAACAGTAGTGTTTTAGAATGGGCTAAGAAATAATGGCAGATTGGATTAAATGACCTCAAGTCAGTGCATGTTAATTTTACGTATAAAAACGTACACATTCCAATATACATTAACAACAATGTAGTGGAATACACAAATACAGCCAAATATCTAGGTATGAGACACTATACTGCGTTGGAAAGTGCATGTAAAGAAAAAATAAAAAAATAAAATAAAACGACTGCGTCAAACGAAACTGTCACGTTCATCAAAAGTTTGCTTGGTTGTTTTCTTTTTTTATTGGGTAGGTATATGTAGGTAAAAAACTGAAAAACAATGCTAGATAAAAGATAGAATATAGGAAAAGGAATAGTGTTAAATAAAATTCACTTTTGGTGAACTATTCAACAATGCGAGTTTTTAAATGTTGAAGCTCTCAGTAAAGTTCTGGTTAGAGAGCTATAAGTTCCACTGTACTATTTCATAAGTTCATACAATTTACAAAATGTTTGAGTACGAGGACAAGTGTAGTAGGAGTTTCTGTTTTCTGATCTGTTAGGTCATGTTTTTATTTTGATTAGTAACGCTGGTATAAGGTGTCTATGATTGGAAGCAGGATTCGTGATAGATCTATATCTTTACATGTACAGTAGAAGTCGGTTATAACAACGGTGAAGGGACAGCGGAAATAAGGTCGTTATAACCGGCGGTCGCCGTATCCGACTGCCTTCCACAAATAATATATATATAATGAAACTAACAAAATAAATGGAAAGTGGACGTTATAAGCGACCGGTCGTTATAAGCGAGGTCGTTATAAGCGACTTCCACTGTATGCATATTGTAAGAATTCGGAGATTTGTTTTTGAGTTATAAACTGAATATCCCAATTGACGTGTGTGGTGTGAAAATGAAGTGGGAGTTTCTGATTATGCGGTTGGTATTATTTTAAGGTGCATACTCAATATGGTTAAAAAATAAGAAGTGGGTTTATATATTTGTTAAAAACAAGTTTTGCTTTGCTGTTATTGCATTTTTATTAGAAGTGGAAAATTGAGATTATTACAAAAATATACCGTAGATATGCGCGAACAAATCTGGATTTGTGAAGTAATTTTTAAGAAATAATTTTTGATCTGGTTTATTCGAATTTTTTGAAAAAAACTAACTACGGGATCTGATTTAAAATACTTTTATTTATTTATTTATTTATTTTGATCAAAATCGTTAGAGTGGTTTTTGTAAAATTTGGCAAACAAAACAGTACCAAATATTGCAATGTTTAGTTTGAAAAATATTATTGCTTAACTATTTAGCTGAAAACCGAGTACAAGTTATTGTTCGGGATGTAAGCCGTTTTCAAGTAAACTAAAGAAAATTAGTTAAAACAAATTACTTTTTTACGATAATACAGAGAAAAGCTGAGTTTGCCATTGTTAGAAATCTGGCAACGTCGAGATTAAACAGAAATAAGAAAGGGGGAGAAAATGGTTGCCGAGGAGTTGCGTTCTGGTTGTAACCGAGGACGGTTCGTTTGGTGATTCTTATCTTTTTTTTTTTTTGAAATAAACTTCTCTATTTGATTTAAATAAAAACGAGTCGCCAATTTTATTTCGGAGCAATAAAGAAGGAAGACTGGAACATTGACATCTCTTACACCCTTAAGTTGGAAATGACCATATCACATTAGAAATTAATTTTTTTTACAATCGTATGTACCGTTTTTGAGATGTCCATGTTTTTGAATTCAAAAGTACCGTTATTCGACTTTTTAGCGGAAAACTGAGTATGCAGTCGTTGTAACCTCACCTACTTAAGCCTCAATATCAAATATTTCGAACAAATAAAACTGGTATGAAAATGTTGTATGGGAAGTACCATTAATATTAAGGTTACCGTTCAAAAAATAAGAAAACGGCCCCGAGCTGTAAGCCCAAATCCTAAGTTTGAAGACAGGCGTTTAGGATTTAACAATATTTTTTTTTTATAAAAATAAAGTCTTCTCACTTTATTGTAATTATTTTTTGCAAATTCTGATTGTTCGGAGTTTTTTAGAAAAAAATATTATAAGCGATATGCATATATGTTTATTAAATTATAATTTTACGTACCGATCTTTATTCACATTCTTGACATTCTTGATTACTTCAGAATATCTTTTTATCGCGTTTTGTAATAATTCTTTCAAGTATTTGGCTAAACTTTTCGGAACAGACAGGAACCAAAACCAAAGCAAACGTATCACCTCTATGACAGAAAATTAAAAGGAAAACAATTATAAACGTCAGAAAGTTTTAATAAATGTCTGAATTGAAGTTTGATGCAATTCATCCTTTTGAAATGTGAATATGGGCTTAAATGAAAGAGAACCATTTTTTTAATATTTTTTTTTTTTGGGAAATAGATTTATAAGGATTTTTTACTAAAATTGGAGCGGTTTAAATAAGGGTTTTCTAAAGTGAAGTAGATATAAAGAATTTAGCAATATTGCGAAGTAGGGAGCAGATTTAAATTTGCTTTCAAAATTGAACTTAATATACTTCAATTGAAGTAAAGTTGTATCGCTGATGGGCTCTAGTTGTGGGCATGCACAATTAGCATATGCCAAACAAATTTACAAAACATTCAGGTCTTCCAAAATAAAGTAGTAAGGCACCTTGGTACATACGTAACTGCAGGGCCGGATGGTATATTTCCATGTCTAATGCAATGGGGTATAGACGTAATTGCACCAAGGCTCAGGAATATATACGCTGCATGCCTAGCAATGGGCTATATCCCGATTACATGGAGGGAAGCAAATGTGGTCTTCCTTTCAAAGCCGGGAAAAAAGGACTACACCGAGGCAAAGTCATTCAGACCAGTCAGCCTAACATCCTTCCTGTTAAAAACAGTGGAAAGGGTGCTAGTGATATAAATGGGGATTACTGCGCTTAAGACGTGTCCTTTGAATAGTAGACAGCATCCATAGAGGGTAGGCATGTATATCCATACAGAAACAGCGCTACATCAAGTAGTACGCGTTGCGGAGGAAGAGCTAAATACCGGGGCATTGCGATGACCACTATAATGGACATTGAAGGTGCCTTCGATAAGATATGCTTTGAAAGTCTGAAACAAGCCTTGAAAAACGTAGGGTTAACCCACTGGTGGTAAGATGGGTGGACAATATGTTGAATACAAGGGCGATTAATATTCAGACTGGGAACCTCAAAACTCAGAGGAAGGGTTAGCAGAGGTTGCCCACAAGGAGGTGTTCTCTCACCTACACTGTGGAATATTACTGTGGACTCTCTTCTCGACAGCCTTGAGGCGACGGTCATTCACACAGCGGGATATGCCGACGAAATAGCAATAATGGCCAGAGGCAAATTCATGGACGTCACCGCAGATATCATAAGGAACGCACTCAGAGTGGTTGAGCGGGTGGTGTCTGGAACAAGGGCTCTCCATTAATGCGGGGAGAACAGATCTAATAGTCTTCACTAGGAAGACGAAAAATCTGGGATTTTGGCCATTAACACTTTTCGGATCGGAACTAACAATGACTAAGAAGGTTAAGTATCTGGGAGTCTATCTACATACTGGAGTTGCTTGGAATTACCATGTTGAGGAGAAGGTCCGGAAGGCAAAAAGGGTACTACATCAATGCAAACGTGTATGTGGACAGAGGTGGGGACTCTCGCCTAGGTCAGCATACTGGATGTATACGAAGATAACTAGACCCATTATCACGTACGCCTCGGTTATATTGTGGGCGAAAGCCTCTCATAAAACCGTCGGGAAGGACCTGGATAGGGTTCAACGATTAGCATGTATAGGAATTACAGGTGCAATACGTACAACCCCAACATGCGCATTGGAGGTCATCATGGGGATATTACCGCTGGGCTTATTTATTAAGAAAACAGCGGCCCAAACGGCACTTCGTTTGCATCGAGATGCGAAATGGCACAATTGTGGTACGATCTATGGACATAGGAAGATCCTGGAACTTGTCAAAAACGAGATTAGGGAGCTGAACATGCCTATGGATCGAATAACAAGGTTGCGTATTGTGGAATGAAATCACAAAACTCGTAATGAGAACGGATTACTTTCAGAAAGAAGAAATGATGAAATAGTGATTTTCACGGATGGATCCATGATGGATGACGGAGCGGGGGCCGGTATCTATTCAGAAGAGCTGGAACTTGTCCGTCACATTAGCCTCGGGAAATACACTTCAGTATACCAGGCTGAGATGATTGCTTTGCTTAATGCGTTGCACTACTTGCTTGAGTGTCAGGTGGAAGGAAGAAATATCCTTATAGCACTGGTGATCAGATGCATGGAACAATCAAACATCACAACATCATTGGCACTGGAATGTGTACTTAAGCTCAATAAGTGTTCATCTAAAAATGAAGTAACACTGACTTGGGAACGGGGACACATAGGGATCGAAGGCAATGAAAAACAGGGGTCAACTGAAAAGTTGCTGGGACCAGAACCATTCTCTTCAATTGGCAGACCATTCAATTTTATGTAAAAAACTGCGTAATTTCTTTGGGTTTTCTATAGAGTCATGTAAGTTGATTCTCTCGTACCTTAGCGGAAGGCAACAACGTGTGGTGGCAAATGGTCAATCATCGATCTATCTCAATGTTTTGAATGGAGTGCCACAGGGATCAATTCTTGGCCCAATTCTCTTCACACTTTACATAAATGAGCTTCCAAAAGTTGTTAAACATTGTCTTATCCATCTTTACGCTGATGATGTGCAGCTTCTGATAAGTCGACCGTTTGGGGAAAAGAATGATGCCGTTGCATTAATGAATGAGGACCTTTTTTCCATTTCCCGTTGGTCTAAGAGAAATCATCTGTGCCTAAACCCTGTCAAATCAACAGCCCTCCCCATCTATCGCAAAATCTTTGATTTATCAGTCTTAAGACCACTGAATCTTGAAAACGAAGGAATCGAATATGTCAGCAGCGCCAGAAACCTTGGAATGGTTTTCAATCGTACCCTCACATGGAACGACCACCTAATTAAAGCAATTGGTAAAATATATGGCAGCCTCCGTGTTCTCCAAGTCACGCGAAGCTACATCCCCACAAAAACCAAACTTCTTCTTGCCAAAACGCTTCTACTACCCATTATGTTATATGGATGTGAAATTTTTTGTAACTTGGACTCTGCCACTAACCGCAAATTAAACGTCGCATACCACAACATTGCCCGTTATGTCTATAATCTACGTCGCTATGACCACGTTTCCACTTTTGCTGCTCGCATTTCTGGTTGTAGTCTAGACAACTTACTGAATTTTCGCTCACTTAGCTATCTACATGAAATCATTCAAACAAAACAGCCTGATTATTTACACGGTAAACTGAACTTCCCTCATTCAACAAGGTCTTTTGCCCTTATACTACCTCGATACAATTTTCTTATTACTGAGCGTCAATTTTTCGTTCATGTTATTCGCCTCTGGAACTCCCTGCCCATAAGTATGAGAAGTGTAAAGAGCACAAGAAGATTTAAATGTTTACTTTTCAACTATTTGGCAAATCATTGATAATATCTACCTATTTATTAATTTTTTATTATTTGTTCTCTCTTTTTAAGTTTAGATTTCTTTTTAATAGTTTATAATGATGGTAATAGTATAATAATTAAATTAAATTAAATTCAAATTCTTAAATTAATTTGAAGGCTTTCAAAAATTTACAAGACTCTTGTCTTACTTTGTAAGCGATTCTGAAATAAATAAATAAATAAATAATCTCTAAAAAAAGTCTTTGATCACGCGGCTAAAAGAGTGCGACTGGTCCTCAGTATGCAATCTGAAATTCAGCGAATAATGTGCCAAATCTTTCACTTCCACCCACTCGAAGTTCGAAGCCCTCGGTTTATGTATTATGTTTATAGAGCGCCACTACGTGAGGGCCAATAAATGGATCGAATATACCTTTCAATCAAAAGGGAGGAAAATGCTCGTGAAAAAAATAAACTTTTAACATAATTCTGACGCTTTGTTAGGTGCTCGTGGCCTTGCAAATGGGGTTGTTGTAACAAAGTAACAAAAGCACCCTCAAAACCAAGACGCAGTTTAAAGAGAGAACAACCACCTCTGATTCGCAGTAAACAACACCTGATCGAATCTTATCTGTTTTCATGAAATCCCAATCATTCACCGTATCACCGCAACTGGCCGGCATAGGCAGGAGAGGCATAGCGCACACAATTTCAAGTTATAAAACCCAACACTCTGCCAGAAATTCCGCGAATTGATACAAGCTGCTGTTGTGCTCTCGTTACGATGGGGATTTCCCCATGCGATACCCATTAGGTCACCAAAACCTATAAATCGCATCCGCAGCGAAGGCAACAGCTCAGTCAGAGCTCAGAATGATCGCTGTTTACATCGTTTTGTTGGTCGCGGTGGTGGCATCGACGTCCGCAGTGCAAGTATCCACTAGTCTCGGGGACATCCGTGGAGTTACCTTAAAGTCCCGCTTAGGCACAGACTTTTACGCGTTTCGTGGCATCCGATATGCCAAGCCGCCAGTGGGCGAGTTGCGGTTCAAGAGCCCTCAGCCAGTGGATCCATGGAAGCCCAAGGTGTTCGACGCCACAGATGACGGCCCAATGTGTCCACAAAGTCCATTCAACTCGACCGACTATTCGGAAGATTGCCTGCGTGTCAACGTCTATTCGAAGAGGTTGGATGCGAAGGCATCAAAACCGGTCGTCGTGTACATTCATCCTGGTGGGTTCTATGCGGTCTCCGGACAGAGTAATATCTTCTCTGGCCCGCAACTGCTGATGGACCGCGATATTGTGTTGGTCACCATCAACTACCGTTTGGGAACACTGGGCTTCCTGGCCACTGGCACCGCAGAGGCACCTGGAAATGCTGGCCTCAAGGACCAAGTGCTAGTGTTGAAATGGGTCAGGGACCACATTCGCAACTTTGGGGGCGATCCCAACTCTGTCACGCTAATGGGCTACAGTGCGGGCAGTCTGAGCATTGGCCTGCACATGGCCTCACCCATGTCGGTCGGATTGTTCCACAGGGGCATCGCTATGAGTGCCTCGCCGGTGTCACAGACACACTATCCGAGTGAGCAGCTGGAACTGGCTAGAAAGCAGGCAGGATTGGTCAATTGTCCCACCAATAATGTAGGCGCCATGATTAGCTGTCTGCGGAAGGTATAGGTTCGCCTTTTTCAACGTAACTACTTGTGAAGGACTCACGTGTGCTTATGATTCTAGACCCCAGCTGATGAGTTCGTAAGAACACAGCCGGCCATGTTTGTATTAGGATGGAATCCCGTCTTAAACTGGATGCCGGTGGTGGAGAAGGACTTGGGACAAGAGAGGTTCATCATCGAGGACCCAACGAAATCATACCAAGAGGGCCGTATTCAGAGGGTGCCGCTCATTATCGGAATGACCAAGGATGAGTTCGTCCAAATTGCATACGGTAAGTCGAAACTGAGTACCTCGGCTTAGTTTATTACCAAAATTACAATTTCTCTAGATACCCTGCAAAACGAAACCCAAACCCAGCAGCTAAACCAGAACTGGGAAGAACTGGCCCCAATCTGCTTCCAGTATGAAAGGGGTACCCCAAAGTCCAGGGAGGTAAGCGCCGTCTTAAGGAAGGAGTATCTAAACGATCAGCCCCTGATAAGTAATACTCCGTTTGAAAAGTTGGGACAGGTAGGTCTTTGACCCGCTTCAAACTGTTCGCCTAAAAATTGTTCATTAGCTTTTCAGTGACGCCGTTATCAGCTTCGGAGTTCACCGACTAGCCCATCTCGCAGCCAGATACGTGCCGGTACATTATTATCGGTTCTCGTACCAGGGTCGTTACAGTCACTTCACTTATCCCGGCGATAAGCCTTACGGTTTGTTAGCCTTGCCAGGTCAAGCAGCTACTAGACTGAAAATTTGTATCGTTCTCTATAGGAACCGCCCATCACGATGATTTGCTGTATTTGCTATACATTCCGGTGTTGACGCCTCTGTTCACTAGGACCGATCCTGAAGATACGACTATTGAGCGCATGACTAGAATGTGGACGCAATTTGCGAAGACAGGGTAAGTTGAATGCGCAAATATTCCCGCAAAATTTGCTTGCAATAAGATGCTTTGCAGCGATCCGAACAACCCACACGATGAGTATCTACAAAATCTGCGCTGGAAGCCACTTAATTTGGAAGATGAAAACTATCTGGACATTGGGAATGATATGGTTCCCAAGCAGAGACTGTACTTGGAGCGTTTTGCGATTTGGGAAAGGTTATTCCCTTTGAATTGGACAGGACACCACTGTAAGCGCGGGGGGAATCCTAATTATCCCGCACCCGATGAATCAAGGGGCCATTGAGTGTTTTTTTTTTCTTTCAACTTGCTTTGCTAAATAAAAGTTTATAACTAAATAAATATTGAACGATTTTGGTATTAAACAAATGAAGTACCAAAAATTCGGCCTGAAGTGTCTTTGATTGCAGTTCGGAGGGACTGCACTGTAAGTGGCAGCAGACCTCCTCTTGGAGGGACTTAGCCAAAGACCGCACTAAAGAAAAACAGGTTATTGGTTGATGACCAGGCTAACTCCGAACTGTGGCGCCACCTACGAAAGTAACACGATAATCTGTTTAAAGGATGGTGAAGGATCTAACTCGTTCTACGATGAAATTTAAAACCCGCATTCGACCTAACCTCTCAGCTGAGGTCAAGTAAATAGGTTTGGCAATTATTTTTTTATCACAACAGGAGCCTGAATACAAAACGGGGAACGAAGCGACGCATTTGGGAACGAACAAAATTGTCTTACAACCAAGTACATGCACTGGTTGAGCACCGCGATAGTAAGGTGCGTACTCATTTATGGTTCAGGGTTTTGGAGACTTTTACCCTCAAACCTCATCTTAAAAATTTATACCTTGTGTAAAAGGCAGGAAGCGTGACTTTTTAGGAAGCGAAAGCACTCAACTTTAAACTTAAAATTAACTCCTTTTTTTTCAAGAAAATATCGCTTTAATAATTAATAATATAAAAACAAAATAATAAAAAAACAATAATAATATATTAATTCTTGTACATTATATATGCACCCTAGTTCATGTTTAACAACTACATAAATATAACGTCTGATCAAAGGTATTTTTTGTGAAGCCTTGTCGCTCCCTTAAGATCAGTGCCAACAATTTTAGCAAATATTACGAACACTAAAATAAATACCTCGATTCGTGTGTTAAAGTCTAAGCTAAAAGTTTTCGTCATTCCATTAAAAATGAATATCCTAAACAGGCGTTAAGTTTACTGTCCACATTCTACTATTGTACCTAATTGGAGCAGTGCAAAAATGCCTTGTTATGATTTTTAAAAGTCAATAAGTTGATGCTACATAAAATTTAAAAAAAAGAATTTTTGCAGAGTTCACTTGCAAATGTTTAAAATCGCTTTATTTTACAGTTTATTATTATCGCAATACTTTATTTATTATTAAGTATATTTTATATATTTATATGGATTGGCTAGCAGATTGGGAAGAAGAAAAAATGGCTACCCCGTCCGGCAGCTGACAGCATGGTTGCGCCATATACCGAGTGATAGGGCAGTATGAATCACTACTGTACTGTATGAGTACACTACTGACAGAACTATTTTTTTTTTAAGCAGAATTATTTATGATCTAGTCATAATAATCCTTTGGCTCGAGATCGTTCCGTATTAATTGCACATATAAAATAAATATTTATAGAATTAATTTAAATAAATAATCATATAAATAAAATTGGTGTAGTTCTGTTCGACTAAGATTGAATTTGACTGCATGTCTTTAAATGCAAAAATCTTCAATATATTCAATATATTCTGGTGAATTTTTCACACGCCTATAGAACATACCTAGGCCTACAATCTCTACGTTTTTTCAACTCTACATCTTTATAAATTTTGTAAAAATTGGTAATTTATTTTTCGTTTCGTTTCGCTTTTTTCATTGTAACGCTTTGCGGTTGAATATACTGGGAGCATTTAAGTATAGTAAATACCAGCATATAGAGGACATCTGCAGGTACAACATAGGATATCCAATAACTCGATAACTTAAAAGGTTTTTAAATAAAAAGGCAAAATTTGAAACATTTCTACGATTTTCACATGAGTGAGTAGGTATGCAATTCATTTTCAAATCAAACATAATAACTGCGCAATATTATATTGAGATCTCTTTTAACCCTATTTTACTCCTGTGACGGAGAGGGAGACAGAGAGAGTCAGTATGCTGTTTGGTTTACTAAGAAAAAAAAACATAAAAGAAATGTGAAATATGTAGGAAAGTTTTGTTTTGTTTACAAAAAAAAAACTATCAGGAAAGAAATGTCAAGTAGGTATAGGTATCAGTGATGCCATTTCCCAGATCGATTTGTCACTTGTAATAGACCTTTGGGAGGGCTTATAGAGGGCGTTGGGAGCGGAAGAATGAAAAGATGGAAGGATGTGGACGAGACCTTAGGAAGGAAACGGATATAGAAAGAGATGATGTTGTTTTTCATTATTAACGGCATACCTTCCTCTTTATTATGAAATAAACATGCGATCATTTATCTCAAAAAATGGCATTTTTCTTTGAATACCAAAATAACACCTCTTATTGGAAAACCCTTCATAATACGTAAAATACTTTTTTTTGGTAAAGTGGAACAATAAATCAAAAACTAAACACACATATCGCTTTTTGATTGTCGTTTTTGATTATCAACTCTTCCTTGCTCTGTGTATAGCGATCACATTATTGGTTATTGATTATTGACAGCACTTAGAGTTTTCAAAGTCACTTCCTTGCCGACACTGTCATTCCGAACAGCTGATTGTGAAAAATATAAGTAAATTTGAGAATAATAATATGTTTACAAATTACAATTAATCTGTCTATTTTTTCAAGGTCTCAAGCTAATAAAGAACAAATAAGGATCCTTTTCACTGATATGCAAGAAAATGCTAACAATCAATAATGAAAATTTTTATAAATATGCATTCTTACATCGGTTTTGGAAGTTCCAAGATATTTGCATTATTTCTCAGGCTTCTTCTGTAGCTGGACATTTTTGTAATTGTTTTCTTCATTCGTGTATAAGAGTTCACGAATTTTCAAATTTCACTTAAAGTTTTTTTTTATTTTAATATATTTTATATATTCTTTTCCACAACATGTTTTTAACTTATTTGGAGTTGAAGCCGAGGTACCTATAAAAGTGGCACAAATGTATGAAAGCGACACCTAAATAGCTGTCACATGAAATTGATCACAAAAAAACGATTGTCAATTTGATAATCACCTTACGTGGACGTAAAGCTATTATTTTGATTGTCAACTGTCAAGTATCACCTTAGCCGATTCCACCCCAGCTATCAAATTTGTCTCCAATTTCATTTCACCTACTGGAAGTGGAAGCTGGAATTAATTTTATGGAATGGCAGATAGAGTGTTCGGAACAGAGATGAATGAATAAAAGAGATGGATATCTTTCGTACGTCTATCCCCCCCAAAACCCATTTGTTTACATTGCTGTTTTTGTAATTTCAACCCCCGTCTGTGAATACGTGTGAGCTACAAAAAAACATGTTGCTAATGGCCGGCCAACATTCCTCTACCTTTTATGGGCATCGCGCGGGGTTCAATTGTTTTGTGTTTGGTATTGAACTTGTTTGTTTTTGTTAAGGCTTCGATTAAAATGAAAAAAATAGTGAAATACACATTTCGAAATAGCGAATATTTGCATTAAAATCCAATTTATGAACTCACATTTACTAGAAAAGAAATGAGCATAGGTGCGTGACTTATGGATGCTTCGTGCTTGTTGTGTTCAGAGAAGTCCTTCATTGGGGCGAATTTATTTTCAAACTAATTTTCGTTTCTGGCTTAAATTATGCTAAACAAAACATAAGATCACTTAGGAACATCGTTGACGTTTTTAATGAAGACATCACGCTTGGCACCAACGACGCGCGGTGCAGGAGGGTCCCTTCCATACCGTTCACCATGCCACACATCAACTGTCGCATTAACTCGTCTCTGGCAAAACGTGACATCTGGTCAAATCAATTTCCACGCCATTAATCAGAGTAAATAATTGACCACCAGCAGTCACTGCGTCACCCTGTCACACCGCACCATCAGTAGCTGTCTTCATATAAAGGAATACTCAGAAGAGCCCGCAATAACAAGAGCAACATCATCATCATGACCATCACGAACACCCATTACGAACGTCTGCTCAACTTCCACTGAAATAACAATCAAATTTGATTCGTTTTAAATTAAATTACAATCAAATCCAATAAATAAAATGGAACCCATTCAGATGACAAGTGCAATTGAATTATTTACTCCGTCGATCTGAATCGCAGTTAAAGTTCATAAATATTCACTGGTTCGGTGCGGTTGCCCAGTACGCTGGTAAACGAAGACAGCAACAAGGTATTAGCATCATCTTCGGCACTAGAAAACAATGCCAACTGGGGCTCCCTCTATGTCTATGCCAGCGAGACATAATTCAACGGGCCCGTCCATTATCATAGAGAACGTGTCTTTCGGGAGAAGAACCTCCGCATCTGATGCCAGTGCAAGGAGGGAAATTCTCCTGAAAATCAACAGAAAAACGGTCCACTAGGGCAGAGCCAGAGCGGGCACGTAATGCACACGAATGATCCCCAATTCCGATCATGCATGGATCGCGATTAGATATTCAACCAGAAATAATTTGAAAATGATGACAGTCAAAGATAGCAGAACGTCGCGTCCTGGTCGACCGACGACGGCGACGTATAGTCAACGACAACGACGACAAGGAAACCATGTGGAAAGGTGGTATCGCGGATCATAAGATAGTTTCTATCTTCTGCATGCCGGTATAGCTAGGTAGGCCAAAGCGACTCTTAACGCTGGCTGCACGGCTGCTGCGACTTGTGAGCTCGTAATGCATTCTCCTCCTGACCAACCTTAACTGTGTACCGACGCGACGGCCGGTATGGGACACATTATGAAACGTGAACAATACCGAAACTATGGCAGCCACCAGCAACATTGTCGAAGTCAAAGTCTTCGTCGTCGTCGTTGTTGCAGAGTGTAGACATCGTCCTCGCATAGTGATCGTCATCCGCTCCCATCCGCCAGTGCTTGTTGCCGTAAATAAAGAGCATCACGTCGTGAATAAGACTCGAACTAGATAGATACTTCTTACTTACAGCAGCCCTTGGTATGGATAGTTGGTGTTTTTTTTTTTTGGCGGCGACGGCGACGGACCAAGAGGAACGTGCGGTAGTTAAGTGGATAACAGCCACAGTAGTTGGTGGCGAGTGAAATTTTGAGTTAGGTACGGTTAGATAAGTCTATTGATTGCGATTGGAGTTGTGTGCAGTGAATTCGAAAACGATTGAGTACGGCACAGAGGTTGATGGAAGGTGGCCAGGTAATGAGTCGAGGGAGGGTTGTTTTTTTTGCCCTAAACAGTTCTCAGTCGAGCATCACTTATTTAGATTTTTATGCGCGACAAGGTCCTTGATTTGGCTGATGAACGGTTTAGAGCTTTTTTTTTTCTTGGTATTGGTGCGATAATCGTAGTAGGTACATGTGAGTTTTTACAAGTGTTACATATTTTTGCAACGCAGCGTTACACAGGATGCCGGCGCAGCTAGACAAGGGCCATCGATATTCAAGGGTTGACTCGATAGTTAAGGTACGATTACACGGTCATTTTTTCGAGTCATTAAATTGGCACAGGAAAAAAAATGTCGCATTAGAGAGATTGTCAAGCTACGATTGGTCATTTGCGAAAAAATGGCGATCACACGAAATGACTATCATTGCCATTTTTGTCCCAAAATAAAATGACGGACACTGCGCGTCTTTTAGAAATTTCCATTAGGATGCCATTAAATGGCGAGCGAAAAAATGACGATCACACGGTAATGACAAGCCACATCAAAATGACAAATGTCACCTTTCACATTGGGGTAAAGGTACTAGTATCCGGACAGTTGACACATTTGTTACCTTTGACTTCCAACAGTTTCGCAACTATTAAAGCTACCGCAAACAAATTTAAATGTTTGTAAAAGTCAAGATATAGGGTAGTTCGCGACAACGCCAGTGTCAAATGGGGGAAAAAAATAAAGTGACATCTGAGAAACTTGTAGGAAAACAAACTAAATTGTATGTGGCGGGAGATACCCTTCTATTGCATATGACTTATTTATTTCGGTTTTTAAGAATCATATGGATAGCTGTACTAGAATATCTTCGCAACAGCCAAAATCAACTTTTTTAAAACCATGGATGACATTTCTACTACTAAAACAAATTAAGCGTAACACTCATGTTGCTGTTTTGTGTAGAAAACATCCAAATAATAAGAACCTCCAAAAATATTATAGTAAATTGTGCAAAAAAACAAATAAACTAGTGTTTGAAGCTCGTAATAACTACTACACAAATAAATTGCATAGATGTAAAGGTAACATTAAAGAAGAATGGTGTATAGTTGATAATAACGGGTGGCGCACGAATCGTGCTACAAAAATAAAACGTAATAACTTTTTTTCTGTGTGAGTAATCGGCTTATTTATTTTTTTTATTTTGTAGGTTACTATTTAGATTTATAAAAATGGATGCTTGGGATACGGAGAAAAGAATTTGGATAGTGCAACGGTACCATGCTTTGCAGTCCGTCATTTCCGTCCAAAGGGAATTTAGGCGGGAGTTTGGCGGTAATCCCCCGAGTAGATGGACCATTATGAGGTTTGTAAACATGTTTGCCGAATCTGGAAGCATCGCACGAAGGCCGTACCATCGAGATGCCAATGTTCGGGTTCAGGATACAACCGCAGCAGTAGCATCTGCAATACAGGCCAATCCGAGCGTTTCGACCCGAAACTTATCGGAGCAAATTGGAGTTAGTAGACGGTCATTACAACGGATACTTCATGACGATTTAAACTTGTTTCCGTACAAAGTCCAAATTACTAGCAAGTTAAACCCTCAGGATTTGCCTGTTCGCCTGGAATTTTGCCAAAAAATGATATCAATGGCCGAAGAAGACAACACATTGATCAATTGTTTGTTCATGTCTGATGAGGCCCATTTTGATCTTAACGGCAATGTAAACAAGCAAAATTGCCGTATATGGAAAGAGTCTAATCCAGAAATGCTCCATGAGACGGAACTGCACCCAGAACGAGTCACTGTGTGGTGCGCAGTTTCATCAAGGTGTATTGTCGGGCCGTACTTCTTTGAAGAAAACGGTGTAACCGTTACTGTCAATGGGGACCGTTATTTAAAGATGTTGAAGGAGTGAGTTTGTTTACCCAGAACTGCGCCGAAGACGTATACTATTCAACAGCGTTTGGTTTCAGCAAGATGGAGCAACTGCACATATAGCCAGACCAGTTATGGCGGAGCTAAACAAAAAATTCGCAAACAAATTAATTTCTAGGAACTCCACTCTTCGCTGGCCCCCAAGGTCACCTGACCTGACTGCACCAGACTTCTTTTTATGGGGTTATGTCAAGCAAGAGGTGTATAAAACGAAGCCCAGGAATTTAACTGAATTAAAGCAGTCCATAACGACAATAATTGAGGCGATCCCAACTTCAACTCTTCAGACCGCAATGAATAGTTTTTTGATCAGGTGCCGCATATGCGTGGGAGAGCGTGGAGGTCATTTGCGATCTATAATCTTTAAACACAACTAACTATTTAAAATAAAATTTAATTTTCTAACCAATAAAAAAAAAATAAATGAAATACATCGATTAAAAAAAAAGTTATTTGAATTTCTTATTGTAGCACAATTGGTGCGCCACCCTGTATATTGGGCAAGACACCAAAATCGAAAAAGGTTAGTAGTATAAACGTGGATAATGTAAATATATCTGATCCCACTACCATTGCAAACAAGTTTAACGAATTCTTTATAGAAATATCAGAAAAATTAAAGCCAAGTTATACAACTAACAACAACTGCAATTGTAATATATCTTCCACACTTTCTACTGACCCTATGCTTGTAAATAGTTTTGTTTTTGAAGATATCTCCTCTAGGGAACTATATATGCTTATTTCGTCCGTGCCAAATAAAAGTTCCTGTACAAGCGATTCTATTTCGAATATTCTTCTTAAAAAAATTTCTTTTTATATCGTCGATGTTGTTTGTTATTGGTATAACCAAAGTGTAAACAGTGGTATTTTTTCAAATTCTTTTAAATGCGCTGAAGTGATTCCTGTTTTTAAAAAAGGTAACCGTAGTAATTTATGTGACTATAGACCTATTTCCCTGCTTCCTACTTTTTCCAAACTTTTTGAAAAATTAATTAAGTCTCGAATGGTTTCATTTTTAGAGAAAAGCAAATTCTTTGCTAATAATCAATACGGTTTCAGATCAGCCAAATCAACAGAAGACGCTATTTTAAAAGTGTGCTGTCAGTTATACGAAGGTATAAATAATGACAAATTTACGATGGCAGTCTTCGTAGACATGACAAAAGCGTTCGATATGGTAGATCATGATTTATTAATAGATAAACTGTACAAAGCTGGCTTTAGGGGAGTTGTTCTTAACTGGTTTATTTCATACCTAAAGAATAGACAGCAGAAAGTAAATATTAATGAAAGATTCAGTAGGTCGCTTATATTAAAAAATGGCGTTCCCCAAGGATCTGTCCTTGGACCGCTTATGTTTTTAATTTTCATTAACTCTCTGTTTATTCAAAACCTTAATGGCAAGTCAACTGCCTTTGCTGATGACATTGCATTTACTTATGTTGGTAACTCTATCTCCGATTGCATAATTGCTATAAATGAAGACCTACAAACATTAAGATCTTGGTTTGCATTCCACAAGCTAGTTGTTAGTGAAAAAACGAAAATGATTAATTTTAATTTATCGGGCGATGCACCGACAGATCTTAGTATTTTTTTCACTCCTATGACTGCAAAAGTGGCGCAGTGGCTTAGTGGTTAGTGTGTTGGACTACTAAGCGAGGGGTCCGAGAAAAACCCAAATTCCAACTTAAGGTTTTTTTCACTGTGCCACCTCTCGCGAACGTCTGACAAACATCCGAGAGTATAACTGTCATGAAAGAGCTTCTCAATTGGCCGTTTGGACTCGGCATAAAATTGTAGATCCCTTCCATTCGTCCCAAAAATAAAAACTCACACAAGACGAATGGTTGTGAGAAGCTAGGCTTGGGTCCATACGGACCTGTTGCGCCAATTATTATTATTATTATTTATTATGACTGCAAAAGATTTTCTCTACCTGTTCATAGCTGCGAAACTATTTTGAAAAAACTAACAAATTTTCCTCTCAGTGTTTTAATATTGAATCAGTTCAGAACTTCAAATATTTAGGAGTACTGATTGACTGCAAGTTGAATTGGAAAGATCACATTCAAACAGTTAAATCACATATGATGCTAGTGTCACGTAAGATGTTTATGCTAAGAGCCTACTGCTCAAAAACTTTGCTTACTATGATTTATCATGGTCTTGCTAACTCAAAGTTACAATATGGTATAACTTGTTGGGGTGGAGTCTGCTTCAACAGTTTTCGTACACTTTTGGTAGCACAAAAATGCCTGATTCGACTTATCTGTGGTAAAACCAGATCTAATTCTAGCTGGCCTCTTTTTTGTGAATTGCGAGTTCTTCCGCTTAGGCACCTTTATGTATTTAAAGTCCTGAAGGAGTTCTTTAAGCAAAGTGGTAACATCGCAACAAGAAACTCCAGTCTCTATAACTTACGTGTCAACAATTTAACTCTTGCCGATGTACCTATTGCCCACAAGACTCATTTTTCTCGTTTTTATTATGTGACTGCACCTAGACTTTTTAACAACCTCCCCTTTTGTATTAGAACAATCCACAGTCTCTCTTTATTTATTCAAAAATTAAAAGGTTGGCTCCTCACTAAGAATAATGATGAAATTGAGTTGCTGTTTAGAGTTATTGTATAATCAATGTCAAGAGAAGGATAATCTTCTAATTGGTTGGTGATTACTTCTGTTTTCCTTTGTACTCTTTATTTTTTTCTCCAGAAACTTTTTGCTTGAATTTATTTATTTTCAATTATTGTATATTTTTGGCTCCATGAATTTTCTTTATTCGTTATAATAATATTTTTTGTTATTAAGATTTATTTCAATTCCTACCTGATTGTTATCCCACATCAGATTTTTGAATTTTTTTTTTTTGTAAGGTCGTTCGCCACATACTGTTTATAGTTACAGAACGATCATTGAATTTATTCATTCCATTTACATATGTCAAAACTTAAGGTACATTTTCTAATTTTGTAATTAGTGAGAAATGAATAAAAATGAAATGAAATGAAAGATAGGCATAGATTTGAATTTAATCAAAATTGACATAATTCAATTCAATTTAATTTAATGTATTTGCAATAATCTTAACACAGAAAGATACAGTATCTTCTAAAATTGTGCAAGCGTCAATAATGTATATATTATATGTTACTGTTTGGAAAAAACAAGAGAGAACAAGCAAACTTAGTTCAGTAGATAGAATTTACCATTATAATATGTTCCTAAGAATAATTCAAAATAGAAAGATAGAAAATAAAAGAAAAATAAAAGTGCAATGAAAACAATAATGAAAAGTTATCAAAATTATTGAAATTAATCTTCATCATCACTAGGTCAAAGTGGCTCCAGATGCCGCCTAAGTCTGCTCTTGAACTGAGATGTACAACTTATTACTCGTATGGTTCGTGGTAGGGAATTCCACGCCCAATTGCGTTTACCAAAAATTGACGCTCAGAGATTAAATAAGAGAAACGTACTGGCGCAAGATCAGACGTTCTGGATCGCTGAGTGGGTATCATATTGTAAAGATAGAGTGGTTGACAGGTATGTAAAACATTGTGCAGTAGATTTATTGTCCTAAATTTGAACAGATTTTCCAACGAAAGGCCATATATAGATTTCGAGAAACTAGAAACATGGTCATACCTCCTTAGTCCGTAAATGTATCGTGCAATGCTGTTATATGCAACATGTCTATGAAAAAAGGAACCCGGCGGAACGTTGCAAATAGAAAGACCAAGACAAGGTTAATGTATAAATCTTTATTAGGTACTTCTTCTACGAGTAATAAATTGTGACTGACTAAAACTAGTAAGTAACTATACTTTTACAAGTTGATGAATAAAAAGAGAAAGAGCAATAATAAAGAGAGATAATGAGTAATTCGTAATGTATTAGTATACAATTTCTAACAAATTCTTCTTTTATGTTCAAAGTCACAATTGCCATATATTTCACAACCAAACAATAGAATTGGGATGACTAATGTCTTGGCTAGTATTATCCGCGTCTGAATGGGTGTAATAAATGCTCTGAAGTCGGATAAATTTGTTTTTTTTTTGTAGCAATCTAGTAGCAAAAAGTAACTTAAGTCTAGTAATTTTAAAGTGCATAATATATAAATAAGGAAAAACTTTCTTTATAAATTTTGAAGCTATCTGCTTACGAAAAAGGCATTGATGTGCTGAAAGTCCGCTAAAAAATAGAATTTAATATACTAATAAATAATAAATTTCCAATTATTATTTCATAAGAACAAATTTGGTACACACTGGAAGTGAGTGCAATAAGAGTCAGAGCATCACCAAAGGCCAAGATCTTTTTGAAGCCGGAAGGTTTGAAGATGTTGAAGGAACTCGTTTTCACACACATTTATGTGGTACTGGGAAAGGTTATTAGGACATGCGAATTGTATGACAACCGTTTAATAACTGTATGTTCCTACATTTAGGTTGTTCTTTCCCATCGTCTGGGTGAAAAGCCACTTGAGACTTAGGTGTTGGTAGATTTTAATGGTGAAATCGAATCTGCTCACTGCAAATGTAAAGCCCGGCCTTTTGGGATAGTGCTATTTTCACTGGAAAGCATTTATTGCCAATCCCGCGAGCTCTTTTAAATATATACCTAATACATTTTGTTCCACTACGCATATACACAAAGTTTACACAGGACATATATATTTCGTTTTGCTTTTGTAAATATAATTCGAATTCCTTAATTATATTCCATTACCGAAAATGTTTTTAAGTAGTATTTTGCCTTTTATCATAGACTTTTAGTCATAAAACGAAATAAATAATATCTGCCGTCATATGAAATTTGGTTTGGTTTCCTACAAGTTGGTTTGACGTTTAAGTGAAAGAGAAAGCACAGCTGTGAAAGAGATAGCTTCGCGAAATACTCTATTGGCTAATAATAATACATTATAGTTTTTTTTCAAATGTTACGTTCTGATTATAAAAAAAAAAAAATTCAAAAAAGTTCGATTTACTCTAGTATCCGGATAGCAGAATTTAGTCTCCGGACACTTTTTTGTTGTCCGGACACAAAAGTTTTATATGAAGTTTAAGGCCTTTTTTGACTTAATTTAATTCAACGATTTTATTTTTCCATAAAATATAGGTGAACTTTTATTTATTATATATGACCCTATCTACATATATTTATTAAAAACTAAAACAAAGGTAAAGGGTGATTTTTTAAGAGGTTTAGAACTTTTTTTAAAAAAAAAAACACAAAAAATTCGAAAAAATGAATGAAATATTTATTTGAATCGATAGTTTGAACCTTGCAATTTAATGTTTAAAGATAATTTCATGCAAATGTTGACCGCGGCTGCGTCTCAGGTAGCCCATCCGCTGAGTCCAATTTTGGCATACTCTTTCACACATATCGGCCGGTATCTCACGAATGAATGCATGGATGTTGGCTTCCAGTGCGTCAATCGAAGCGGGCTTGTCCCTATACACATTAGCCTTGGCATACCCCCACAAAAAATAATCTAATGGTGTCAAATCGCACGATCTAGGCGGCCAATTGACCGGCCGAAACGTGAAATTAACTGTTCACCAAACTCGCCTCGCAATTGCGCCATTGTTTCGCGTGCTGTGTGGCATGTGGCACCGTCTTGTTGAAACCACATATCATGCAAGTCAAGAACTTCCATTTCGGGCAAAAAAAAGTTTGTTATCATCGCTCGGTAGCGTTCACCATTGACAGTAACGCTGCGATTCGCATCATCTTTGAAGAAATATGGCCCAATAATGCCGCCGGCCCATAAACCGCACCATACAGTGGCTTTTTCGGGATGCATTGGTAGCTGTTGCAATGTTTCTGGCTGATCTTCACTCCAAATGCGGCAATTTTGCTTATTTACGTACCCATTCAACCAAAAATGAGCCTCATCGCTGAACACAATTTTTCGATAAAAAAGCGGATCCTCGGCCAGCTTTCCAAGAGCCCATTCACCAAAAATTCGGCGTTGTGGTAGGTCGGCTGGCTTTAGTTCTTGCACCAGCAAAATTTTCCACGTAGTGCTGTAACAAAGGCCTAACTGCTGGGAACGGCGCCGAATCGACATTTCGCGGTCTTCTGTCACACTAGCTGATACGGCCGCAATATTTTCTTCACTACGCACAGTACGTAAACGTGTTGGAGGTTTAATGTCCAACAAAGTAAATTTGGTGCGAAATTTGGTCACAATCTTCCGAATAGACTGCTCAGAAGGTCGAGAATGCCGATCATAAAATGGAAGCAGCGCGCGATGAACATTTCGAACCGAGCACGAATTTTGATAGTAAAATTCAATAATTTGCAAGCGTTGTTCATTTGTAAGACGATCCATGGTTAAATTGCAAACCAAACTGAAGCTGTTTGACAGTGACACAAGGTACTAAACACACGTCAGCTGTCAAAACCGGTGTTGCCAAAACCAAACCAGCTAAAAAATCACCCTTTATTTAAAAGACTCGAGGAATTCACAACACTTAAGGATACAAGCCACATCTTTTAAATCTATTTTGTATGACAATTAGCACCGTTAGTCAATGTTTGGTGTATGTTTTTGTAACCTTTGGGGGCTATAACTTTGCCATTTTTTCGACAGAGGCAAAAACTGTTTTCCTCATAATTTCAAATTCGTTTCGGCTCATCAACGATATACTCCTGATCAATGTTTTTCAAATATTAAATTAGTTCCCTAAACCATTTTAATATGGTTTCCTGGGTGAATATTGCCCTACCCTTGCTGATGCTTTCTGCCACTCATTGACAATGGAAGGTTTCGTTTCAAGAATGCTCTCATCTATGCTTTTATGGGGCGATCGTTTTTGAAATGAGTTTTTTGCCCTTTAACCGGTCATGTAATGTCGAACGTGGCTTAGGAATGCTTAATTGGTTTCTTCTTATATCGTATAAGGTCTGCATCCATTCTTTAAAAAATAAGTTAAAAACAAATGCCTTTCAAAATAATTTGAACCTAAAAACCGAAAATTACATGTAAAACAAGAGGTTTTCAAGAAACTGAAACTCAACAAGTTTTCCGTAAACTGAAACTAATTTTTCAGTACCCGGACAGATATATTCTCACTTAGTAAACCCTGTCCGAATACTGAAACAAAATTATCTTTCCCCCTCTCTTTAGGAACATACATAGGTATCGTTTAGGAGCATTCAAAAGCAAATTTGTGTCTCCTCTCAAATTTACAGCATCCAGACAAACTGAATGTCTGAAAATGCTCTTCAATTTTAGTTTTAGTATCCGGACACTAAATATTAGGCCAACAAAATAGTTTTATTCTTCAATTTGTTTTTTAATTATGAAACTGGGTTCGATTTAAAGGAAAACAAAGTACTTTGCAGAAGAATAAGTTAAGAAATCCTCTTTGAAAATCGTATTTCTTTTGCAAATGCTCGCACTATTTTCGTGGTAAGCAAAATGACAACACAACCACATTCTCGGAGCTCAGTCACAACACTGCCGCATATCTCTTACATTATGCAAATGATTGATTTGAAACTTGCATGAAGATGAGTGACATAGAAAGGATTGTTTTACTGTTGATATTTGAGACTTAATATGTGTGATGTACCTATTTTTCTCAGATAAACAACATAGTGTCCGGATACTAACACCAGAGACAATACTCAGACCACCGACTTTGGCCGATTTCCCGTTACTTGCCTACAAGCTATATTTTTACGGGGTGGCAAATGCTAAATGCGCTTGTATTGTTACATAGAAATTCGTATTGACAAATGTCACGTAACTTCAAAAATTCCGACTCACCAACACGCTCGCACCTTGCATATGCCACTTCCGCTGTGGCCAAAGTTGCTGACAGCGTTCATAGAATTTTATCCGTTAAATTTGAAATTGTTCGTTACGTGTGCATAATATTTTTTTAAAGAATAAGTGGAGATTTTCTTAAAATATATATGAAAAATTAACAATGTAGATTGGTTGAAGGAAAATGCAAACATTTTGAGCAAATTTTCTTAAGTTATCTAAGAAAAATTTACACATGAAATCGAAGTTAATGATATTCAAAAGCAAAATATACGTAACTATATTTGTCATAATAAGTTTCTTGAATATAGAACATCTCATTTAGCTAGTTTTATTAACCAAAGAAATCAAATTATTCGCCTTTTAACAATATATAATTACTAACCAATGGCATTCAGTAATGTGAAAATGTGGTATTCCCGAATTCTAGCACATTTCCCCACGGTTGCCGAGGTTGGCAGCATTTATTTTGGTATTTTTTGGATGTTTTTGCATGTCACACGGATTCTGAATTGACATGACACCGATGGGAAAACAAAATGGCGAATTTAAAAATAAATTGAGGGGGCCAGCGGCAAGAGGATTGTGAGTTGGGGGTCTCAGCATGATTTGTCTATGACTAACACTGCCCGGATACTAGTGCTTCTACCCTATTTCGATTTCGCGTCATTTATCTGTTTTACGATCAGATGATATTGATATTGTCCGATGAGAAAAATATAAAGTTAGTGGCATTTGGTGTTTTTCTCTCGGCGAAGACGCTTACGTGTGCTACGATTTTTTTAATTAAATTAAATAACAGTGAAAAAAAAATTATTAGCTTTTCGATTCATATAGAAACTTTGAGGAAATATTTTCGCTGTGCCCTTAGGCATTTTTTCTATCTGCGTAATATCTGTTCAACTACGTTATTAAAAATGATTTACTATGGTATTGTCCAATCAAAACTACAATACGGTATTACTTGCTGGGGCGGCGCTTATAAGAATAAAATACAACTACTATTGATTATGCAGAAATATATCGTACGAAAATTATGCCGCAAGCCTGTTGGACATCCTTCTTATCCTTTGTTCTGTGACTTAAAAATTCTTCCTGTGCGTCACTTATACTAATTTAAAGTCTTAAAAACCTTCTTTATGAAGTCTGGCAACCACAATTTCCGACTGATTTCTAATTACAATTTACGTGTTCCATACTTCTGCATAACGTAATTTTTATAATATTTCATCTATTTGTATATTTAATAAACTTCCTCAGTCATTCAGGTCAATCCCTATACCTGAAATTGTTCTCGAACTTGTAAAAAATTGGCTTCTCAATTTAAATTTCGCTAGCGTAGAAGCTTTTCTCTTTGACGATCTGGTGTAAGCTTAGAAATACGATTTTTGTATAAATTGATTGTTTGATTTCTACTTTAATGTAAATTGTTCTCTCTTGAAACTATTTAAGCTTTGAAATAATTAAGTTAAATTGGGATTTTTATAAAGGGTCACCCCACCCATACAATAACTTAACTTTGAAATGAATATGATTTACAGTGTGAAGGCATTCAACACTATTTTTTAATAGTTTTTTATAGAAAATACAGAATGTCAAATGAATTTCTATTATTAATTTTATTACTATTAATTGATGTTAATTTTTGAATTTTTCGATTTATTTACATATGTATATAGAAATTTATGGAATTAATAATAATAATAAAAATAATGAAAAAAAAATGTTTGTTCATTGACAATAAGGTTTTGAAACGATACGTTCAACAAATTTGTGAATAAATTATCTCGTAGATTACAACTATCACAAGTCATTTGCAACTGAAGTCAACTGGTGCAACTGAAACCTTTAAGATCCATAGCCGTCTTTTACAATTTTATTTTGATTCGAATTACAAAATTGTGGATTTTATGTTTGTAGTTTGTAAAATAAAAAATTTTATTACAAATGTAGTTGTGGTTGTCATTCACAAGTACTAATTTGTAGTTGTGAATTACAAGCACTAATTTGTGACAATAATATGTTGTACGGTGAAATAGGCAAATAGAAAAATATATAAGTGTATACGATCCAAACGCAAAATAGTTGGCCCGTTTACTTTCCGTCTTTTGAAATTCGAAAAAAAGATTGGCACTTCAAAGTAAACAAACAAACTCAAAATTTATTTCGATATTGTGAAAGTTAGTTAGTTAGTTACATTTAAAAATAATTCTTCATAAAATAATAACAGTTCATTTAATGATTAAATAACCGAAATTATTGTAACTCATATAACGCAAAATAGTTGACCCACTCTTTTATCGACGCAAAAAAGTTGGCCTAATAAAAAATAACTGTCTTTTACCACTGAGTGACTTCACCTTTGTTTTTAATAACGGCTGTAATTCGATTTGGAAGAGTTTCCACTAAATTAAAGCAGTATTCAGGACTTACGCAATTCCAAACTTTTTGGATCTTTTCCTTCAATTCATTTAAGTTTTTAGCCGGATTTGTTCTTAATTCTTTTTTCATTTTTCCCCCACAAAGTCTCAATTGGAGACAGGTCCGGGCTATTTGGAGGCCACGTTAGAACTGGAATGCTGTGTTCTCGAAGCCAGCTTATATTTTGCATGGCTGTATGACATGATGCGCCATCTTGCTGAAATGTAAAACTGCCATCTTCTGATTGCAGCCTCGGAATCGAAGGTAAAAGTTGATGCTCTAGGATGTCTGATACCTACTGGCATTCACAGTACCATCGATGAAGCGAAGGTCACCTACTCCTTGAGCTGACATACATCCCCATACCATTACTGAAGCGGTAAATTTAGTTTTTCGTCTAAAGCAGTCTGGGTGAAATGCTTCAGCTGGCGTTCTTAAAACTCTTGATCGTGAGTCTCCAACACAAAGTTCGAATCGAGACTCATTGCTCCATATTACACTCCTCCATTGCTTTAGCGTCCAGTTTTGATGATCACGAGTCCACCTTCAGCGCTTCTTTTTTGCAAAGGAGTTAAAAGTGGTTTTTCTTTTGCCTAAGTGGCGGTTTTTTAGAAGAAACAATTTTCTAAGTTTAGTTAAAAATTCCTGTATAAAATTTGTATCCCATTTTCTTCATTTCTCGAATGCAGTTGTCTCTTGAAACTTGCTTTTTATTCACATTTTTCCACACTAAGGTGATATTTGCCGTTGTAGCACGACGATCTTTCTTGAGAATTTTTCTTAAAGTCGTTCTGTTACGATCGTTAGCAATTGATGGTCTTCCAGTTTTCTTCAGTGGGTTCACATTTCCAGTCTTCTTGAATAAATTAATAATGTTTCGAACTGAGGACCTCGATATTTCCAATTTTTTGCGATGTTATATGCCGAAACGTTTTTTTTGTACGGTTTTATTATTAAATTACGTATGTCTTCCGATAAACACTTGCCATAGTGAACTTTGATTGCGACTGCAATCAGTGAATGCCTCACTTGAGACATCCGCACTTAAATAACGCAATAATAAACGGTAAATGTCAAGAGAGAAAGACATTATCCAGCTTAGGCCAACTATTTTGCCGCGAAAAACTAACGGGCCAACTATTTTGCAAAGAAAAAAATGGGTTAACAGTTGAAATTTGTGGCAACAAACATTAACTGTTTTAACTTATTGATTGCTTTGTAAAGAACACATGTTCATGGATAATATTAAGAAAAATGAAATCAACTTTTTATTAATTATGCATAATAATAACGCATTTGAAAATGTATGTGATAAAAAATACAATACTAGGCCAACTATTTTGCGTTTGGGCTCGTATTAGGAAGACAAGTTTATCCCACTTGAAAGTCCAATACAACATGATATCTCGATCTTCATGGTGTTCAGCTTGTCCTAGGGTGGTATCGAATTATATGTCCTCTTTCACTCGATCCTAATTTAGCCCTATAGCTAAATTATGAACCCGCCGTTCCCAAAATTTATTTTATGATTTAAGAAAAAAAAAAAAACTTTCTACTGTTGAGGTTCATAAAATTTGCATTTTTCCGGTGGTTCAACTAGGAACCCCTCACCCATCAGTAGTCCATACATATACAATCCACCGAACCACTTCGCCCAGTACTAGCTCCAGGGTCACACCATAAATGAGTATTTCTTTGCAAAGCCTACGGAATATGGTAAAATGTGCATAAGTGTGACCGGCCATAAAACTGCCACATAAATCGACTAATTAACTTGTTAAAGCCACCATACATCTGCATCACCTTCAAATTGATACATTTCGGTACAAAACATAATCACACGCTCTGTGTCTCTGTTGCAGTATTTGCTTGCAGCCTGCATGTCATGCAGTTAGTTACTCCTCGCGCTCAGAGTATTATATCAGACATATATACCAAAGATCTGCCAACAATCGCTTTAACGTGATCGTGATTGATTTTGTGGCGAGTGCTACGGATTCCTCTGTGCCGTTCCTCCCCCTTCAGCATCCAGCTACAGTAGGAGTTTCCTAACCATGTAAATCTACTTGTTGCACAAGTCTCCCGTGTCCCGTCCGTTCGTCAGTCGGTCTTAGTATTGTAAATGGCTCGAAAAATTGTTTTAACACAATTAATTAACCGGCAGCGGCGGCGGCATGCGTCGATGGCCAGGTGGAAGGTGCGCGGACGAGAGCGAAACTCGTTCCTCGTATGTCGAAATAATTGAGTTGCGCGCACACATACAGATACGTGTCGATGATTTATTAACTCTTTGCCCAGGCGGTAAGAACGAATCTCACGATTCATTCTCACCTCTTGAGAGCATCATATATACGCCTTACCATTGCCGATAGAGCCGATAGCCATGCTAACAACAAAAAGGAGGCTAACGATTTAATCAACTGCACCGTGCATTCAGTGGAATTATGTCAAAACTGATAGCTCTGCATTCCGGTGCAGATAGAGCACTGGAAGCCGCGACAATAAATCAACTGCACCCATGATTTAATAAGCACACAATCAGAGTCCCATTAGAAGGACTTTTCGTCCACTTAAAGCGACGGCAGCGACCGTTTATCATCGCGCTATGATCTGCCAAATAACGTGCCGTGAAATATTTATTGCTCCTCTCCACTGACTAAGGGATCAGATTGCTTTAAACGAGGCCACCACCAAGGCGACAACCACATCGACGACGACGAGTATGGGGATGGGGAAAATCTATCTCAATCTTCCCATCAGCGCTGTCCTTTTAGCGAGGCTATTAACTATGACGAAGCAGATAAAAGGCGCATGTTTGCATTTTTGCGGCGGGGGACTAGAGGTGCACACTGCACACGTCCGATTATAAGATTCTATCGGCTATGGGGAACCTATGGACGAGATGAAAAGATTCTTTTGCCTTGTCGATTAAGATGATGCACATTGTGGTGTTCCCTTGCATGGTCTCCGTCTGGTCCTATGGGGCTGGCTGGATTGAAACGACAGGCAGACCATATTTAGCAGTGCAACCGATGAGGAATAGTTCGATGTTATTAATGTCAAATTCATAAAGGGGCACTGAACGGGTATCCCGTATCCGCATCTCGTGTCCATGCGAATTCATTGTGTGCCGCCAATAGATGGAACTCTAGTCCTTGTACATGTGTCGCCTGCACGATGGACAATGCGCATATTGGTGCGGTATTCCCTGGCTGTGTTCAGGAGGAGATATGATGAATAAGTAGCTTCTTAATATGTTCGCAATTGTTATTGGATTATGGGCAAAGGTATTGTTGAACTGCCCAGACTTGTGGAAGGAGGTACGATTTTCTTATGACGGAAGTGCACGAAATATTGTTAAATGTCGAAAGAGCATATTTCTCATTCCATGGACTGTTGTCTCGCAAGCAGGTGACAGGTGTTCCTGACTGAATATAGACGATGACGATATGTTAGAAGTAAGATGCCTTCACGATCAGAACGTTTGTGGGGCATTGGTTTGAACCGTTGGTTGATATGAGAATCTTTTGCTGCAGTCTAGGTGGTTTTGGCGACGCAAAATACACCAATTCAGGTATAGGACTTGAATTTTTGTCCGCAATCACTCAAGCCGAAGTTGTTTTCTTTTCTGGTATTTAGATGCTTTTTGGATCAGCCTCAATTTTGTTGACGTCTAAAACTTTACTCTTGGTAAACCACAAAGTTACACCTTAAGGTTTTTCCCACTGTAAGAGCCGTTTAACTGGTCATAACTTCCTTAGAAACCAAGCAATGACACTAAATCTCAAAGATGACGACTTTTGTAGAGGCTGCGGAGACGAGGAGGTGGTCCACGAGGATACACCTCACTTCCCATGTCATTGCCCGAGTCTTTGTCACTTGAGGAACAGAACACTTGGACTTACAAGAACTTTCTGATGTCTCACTGTCTGATGATGTTTTTAGGCTTTTAAGGACATTGGGATGGCTAGACAGCGTCTATTAACCACAAGAAGAGGGGATGAAGAACACCGATGCAACACCAACGGCCGACCCCAACATCACAATGGGTCCACGAGGACCTAAGTGGGGTAGGGCAGGGTTTTTCCCTGCTCTGCCCACCCGTTAACCTAACCTAAGAGCCGTTTAGGGCTAGCTCACACGAACGTGTATTCAAACGATAAACCTTGCCACCATAAATTCGTTAGTGCGGATGTATAACGTCTGTATCGCGCTTATTGCAGAATGTGGGCGGTTATGAACAACGGGACGTGGCAATAAGAAATCCATTTGAAAAGATATTTTTCGCCACCCAAAGGAGCTGCAGTTGGAATTGGAAAAATTTATGTGTATTGTCTGAGCAAAGGACTGCGCGAAATGTGGGTTAGATTGGAGAATGAGGCGTGGCACCTTTCAAATAACAACGTTACATATAACACAACATCATCCAAATTTTGTCAGATTAAGATTTCATAATTGGATGATTGGACGCATATTGCCTGTTGGTTTTTGCTTTTAGTGGAGTTAACCACCAAAAGCTTGGCTTTGACACAGTTCGGTCATTCTGATGATAGAATGACCGAGCTTTCTTACAATTACCTCCGTCAGACCAATCCCGGAGGAGAACAAGACATCACTTCTTATCTGGTTGGTTATTTATCCGCAATTGAAACACTTTCCACACTTGCATCGCGGCGTTCGCGTTTTAAGTTCAGGATCCCAAATTATTTTTTTACATTTGTGTAAATTATACACGTGTTATTGGTTACACGCTGAAAAATTGACTCTAAGCGAATGCGATTTTTGTTCGGTTAAAAAAAAAGTGCACGACTGGGTCGCACGAAACTTTCTCGTTCATATCAACAGTTTGGTTGATTGCTTTTTGTTTTATTAGGTACTAGCTGTACCCGCCCGGCTTCGCCCGTGCAAAATGTGGTTTCAGAACAATTGAGGGAAATAATTTTTTTTTAAAAATTGCTGTCTTGTAGGGTACACAATTTTTTTTTGATAATCGCTCAAAGAAAAATCATCGATAGACATTGCAGAGCTGTAATGCTAGGGTGCGGTCTGCAATATTGATAGACTTGAGCCCGTATTTAAAAACATCCCAAAGACTGAGTCCACTCTGCCTTCATGGCATTGCACCTGGTCGTTGGACTAATCAGCAACAATTTAATATTCTTTGGACAATGAAAATGAAAGAAAATAATTTTGTAATAGGTACTTAACTCACTTTTTTATTAATGTAACGCTTCTTTGTATACTATATTAGAAATTTTGTTTCTATCGGCTGAGATAGTGATATTTCCTGCATTACTTACCCTGGAGCACGCTACATAATTATCTATAACTGCCCGTGAATTCAACTCCCGCTTTTCTTAAAGTTTGACCCAGAGACAATACTGAGACCACCAACTCCGACCGATTTCCCGTTACTTAGCCTACAAGCTATATTTTTATGGAGTGGCAAATGCTAAGTGCGCTTGTATTGTTACATAGAAATTCGTATTGACAAATGTCACGTAACTTCAAAAATTCCGACTCACCAACACACTCGCACCTTGCATTATGCCACTTCCGCTGTGGGCAAAGTTAAATTTGATAATATTTTCTTTCATGGGTAAGTGTACATTTGCTTAAAATATTAATGAAAAATGAACAATGTAGATTGGTTGAAGGAAAATGCAAACATTTTGAGGAAATTTTCTTAAGTTATCTAAGAAAAATTTACACATGAAATCGAAGTTAAAGATATTCGAAAGCAGAAAATACGCAACCATGTTTGTCGTAATAAGTTTCTAGTATATGGAAAATCTCCATTAGATAGTTTTATTGACCAACAAAAGCGTATTATTCGCCTTTTAACAATTTATAATAATTAACCAATGGCATTCAGTGATGTAAAAATGTGGTATTAACGAACTCTAGCACATTTCCCCACGGTTGCCGAGGTTGGCAGCATTTATTTTGGTATTTTTTGGATGTTTTTGCATGTCACACGGATTCTGAATTGACACAACACCGATTGGAAAACAAAATGGCGAATTTGAAAAAAAACTGAGGGGCCCAGCGGCAAGAGGATTGTGAGTTGGGGGTCTCAGTATCATTTGTCTCTGGTTTGACCCTGTGACTTATTGATTGTCATGGCAGAACACACATTAATAGGAAATTGAATCCGTTTAAACTAAAATGGATAATTTCTGGGAATTATTTGTATTCTTGGTATAAATACCGTATCGTTTTTCTGTAACGAAATCACTCACATTCTGGTACCATTACGAAGCTTGGGGGATTCAAATTGCAAAGCAACATAATGGGAACTGCAACTTTTTATTCAATTTTATGAGCAAGAAGGCCATGGGCTGTTATGCTATTTAAAAACTCCACAAAAACTCCTAATTTACTGCCTCATCTTGATTGCAAATAGCATTTATAAATAGTACGACGTGTGTCACCAGAAATTTTCCCTAATAAAAATCCCCTAATGTAATATACCACAATCTGGTATCACTGGTACCTATATCTATTTGACATTTCTTTCTAGACACTTTATTTCGTAAGTAAAAAAGAGGCAAGCAAACCTTTCCTACATGTTTGCCATTTCTTTTGTTTTTTTTTCTTAGCAAACCACACAGCGTACTGCCTCTGTCTCCCTCTCCTTCACAGGAGTAAAATAGGGTTAAAAGAGATGTCAATATAATATTGCGCAGTTAGTATATTTGATTTGATAATGAATTGCATATCTACTCACTCATGTAAAAATCGTAGAAATGTTTCAAATTTTGCCTTTTTATTTAAAAACCTAAACCTAAAGGTCCAACGACTGAGGTGGCTGGGTCATGTTGAACGAATGGACGCGAATGCCCCGGACCGGAAAATCTTCGAATCCACACCCGAGGGACGGCGACCGCGACTCAGGTGGCGCACGCAAGTGGAAGGGGACCTTAACTAACTTAGCTGGAGACGCTTGTTGGTTGAGGCCCAGGTCCAACCCGGACTGGAGCGCCACCTTAAGTAAGTAAGGCATGAAGGTAAAAAGCTCATACTGTTGGAAATATCGCTTTTATCAATGCAACATTCTCATCATTATATTAATACGTGAACATCAAAAGTTTCGGTACATTTTTTAAGTATTTATTATGAAATGAGGAGAATAAAACTTATATCATTCGAAAGGTACTGTTCCATAGATGTGCACAAACCAAAAATCGTGGGTATATGTCGCCATTAAGGCTGGTAAAATTAAGTTATGAATTCCCCATACAAAACAGGTAAATGAAAGGATTTTGGCGACATTAAATTTTTCGCCGACAACTACCATAGTAACGTATTCAAATATAAATCATCTAAGATTAGAACCTTTTTCCAATGGAGCACCTCACTTACGTATTTTTTCAATATATACATAGATGTCGCTCTTTTCGTTAGTAAACAAAAAAAAAAAACATAAATAACGAAAATAATAATTGTGGTACGTTTTTTAGTATTACATTTTGCATTTTATAAAAGGAATGGTCGATTTTCGACCACAAGCGATACTAGTCTAGTTATGATAATTTGCTGAACGTCATCATTATTTTGTTTTCAAGCTAAAACGTCAAACTATTAGGTTTGTTCTTTTCTGTAACCTTCGTCTCCTTCAGGCTTTTCTAAAGATAAGACACGTTTTTTATACAATCTTAAATTATCACTGAATTCCTTTTTGCAAAATTAAAATTAATAATGCATTGTCAATTTGTTTTGTCGCCTTTCTTATTATTTAAAAGCGAATTACTTTTATCATCAAAACAAACAGTACATCACTTCTGGCTTAAACATATTCATTTCAGATGGCTGTGCATCCTTAATGTGACGTTCCAATCCTACCCCACTGTGATATAGCATTTTTCGCAGGTGATACCGCTGTAATTTCCTCACATGAATTCGCTCTCAATGTTGAGAGGAATCTTCTAAATGAAGGAAAAACGCAAGCATTTTTTTCAGAAAACCTTGCTTTCTTCCAAGCAATCAGCTCCAGCTTAATGGAACCAACATAAATTGGGAACCTTCCGTTAGATATCTTGGCATCTATTTAGATACTAGATTAACATTTAAGTACCATATCGATAAAACCATAAAGGAAATAGGAATAGCTATATAGATGTTGTACCCATTGACTTATCATATATGGACTGATAGTAGACAACTTCGCGTTGGTTCCAACATAAGCGCTAGCTCTCGTGGTTCGGAGCGGAATAAATTGGAAACTCACATCTGACGTTTCCATTTCGTTGCACATAGTTTTGCATAAGACTGTGTTATATTGCGATTATTTGAATACAGATTTAAAATTAAAAAAATTAAGTGTTGTATAATTGGTTCCGATTTGCAATACGATTCAAGTTTCTCTGATATAATGAATTAAATTCTCACGTACTTGAATGTGATATTCTTGACAATCATAAGTATTTATTGATCAGAAATGTGATTGGAATATACGCTTAAGTGTTATTACATCATATTTCTAAAATGAATAATGAAAAACGACATACAAAACTATTTCGCAATAATAATACGAAAACTGTGCAATTTATGGGACAATGCAAAACGAGTTTTTTATTCAAATTTTGTTGATTCCATCTATTATTAATTATTTAAACTAGCACAATTTGAAGATGGCATCTGTTGTAAAGAATGCCGCAACGATTTGAATTTCAACCGTTTCACTTGGCAAATCCACTCACGCCCAATAGGTGGCTCTAGCATTCTATGGAGAAATCCAAGATGGTTGTCATTTTGTTTCACTTATTTTTCGCATAGAACCACGTTGTGTGGAAGTGACATTTCTTTAGCAGTCCATATATAATAAGTCAATGGTTGTACCCATTTATTAATAGAAAATCACCGTTTTCTACTAATAACAAAATTATATTACATAAGGTAATCTTTCCCTATACAAAAATTGGAAGTTTCACAAAATAAACTGCTAAAAATTATGCTAGACTTACCTTGGCACCACTCAACCATTGATATACACAAAAGAGCGAATGTTGAATTGATAGCAAATAAAATTGTTAAGTTAAGAACACGTTTAATTCAAGATGTGGTTTTACTGATAATCCACTTGTAAGCGAACTAAAGGTTCGGGTTCAGGTTTAGACAGAAAGAAAATTCTGGAAAATCGTTTTTTTTTTTTCATCTTTCGCATTTAACGATAGGTGGCGTTAACCTAAACATCAACGCGCACGATATAATTGCCGTCGGGTGGCCAACTGTTGCTGGAAAATCGGAGTTATGCAGCTGGTAAATCATAAAAAGATTCATGAAATTATTATATTAGACCCCACGAAAGCGCTTTTTAAACGATATCCGCAATGCACGATGTCCTTAAATATTTGCCAAATTCCTAAAATAAACTCTCAAAAAAATTGCAAAGGTTAGTCGTTTTTTATTTGTCAGGGCCACTGATATGAATAATCATTTATAACCTCCGCATTAAATATTTTGTAAGTCAAAAATGCTAATTTTGTAAAATGAAAATGTGAGTTCTCTAAATTTGGCACCAAGAATAATAAAAAATTAATTATAATGTAAATAATTTAATAAAGTATTTTAAATATTTATTAACAATTTCTTTAGCAGAGACTAATCGAACTCCTTTTGATTTTGCTGAAGGTGAGTCAGAATTAGTTTCTGCTAAAGAAATTGTTAATAAATATTTAAAATTTAATAAATATTTAAAATACTTTAATAAATTATTTATATTATAATTAATTTATAAGTAGTTAGTACTTATAGTACCCCTTGGAAACGAAGACTGCAACAGGTCGGGCAAAAGTCACACAACTATCCAGAGACACCTTTACCAATTGTGTAATTTCAATGCATTTTCAGTTCCCATTGCCCCCAACACAAGTAACTTAGCTCATAAATAGACAGCTCTCCCCACATATCAGTCAAGTTTCAAACACACACCGATTTCCTTTCACCTGACAGATGAATGCCTTCCGATAACAACTCGGAAAAATCACATTCAAGTGCTCAAAATTGCACCTCAACGTAATGCATTTGACACACAAATCGATAATGTCAATCGAAGTGTTCGCGCGCAAAGAGAACGAAATAAAACACACTTCCAGACACTTTGCACGACATTTACTTGACGTTGATACCACTCTGACGCTGTCGTCACTCTCTGCGTTTATGCTGCCGTGAAATCCGTTTTTGCAGCGCGCAACACAAAATTCAAGATCCATAATATTCGAAGCGATGTTTTCTTTTCGGTAAAACATAGCGCACAACATATAAGCCAACTCGGGCCCAGCACTGCATCCGCATTTGCCTTCAACGTCAAACCAAGATCTAGATACGAGCCTCGTAGCAGCCAAACGAAAGTCTCGTAAACATGAATTAATGCGGCTAAGTCGCATGGTTTTTCCCTGGAAAATTATGGACTTTTCCCTAACTGTTGCGGCTGTACTCGTATATACAGTTGCGCGCTTTTCTTTGGCACTGCGACTGTCTGGCCATATCAGGCGGTGGCGGTCGGGAAACGTCGTTTCGTTGTTTTTGGGTCGCGTCTACTTGTTTCAGGAGAAATCAAATCGTCAAATCGGTTTCGTCGGTGTCTCCGCCAACCTACCCTTTCTATGGAGGCTCATCTGTATGTGTGTGTGCGACTTTGGTTGGGACCATGTGATTCTTCCGGGATCGTGATTTTCTCTTTTCTCTCTTTTGAGCCTAATCCGAGACTTTAGTTGGTTTGTCTAGGAAATTGGGATACTTAACAATTGGAGCTGATGTGCGCTGTGTACTGTGCAGCAGCGGCAAAGGTTTGTTTTATTTTTTTGCTTCGGCCAGTGGGACTATAGGGACGACGTGCAACCGTTCTTTATGGGATACACGACAGAAGCATGCAGCCATAGCAACTGTGACAGACGGACAATTTAATTGGCTTCCACCAACCGATATTGTCGCTTGAAGCAGAGAACAGTTCGTCGTTGCTGTTGTTGTATACTCACCGTCACCGTCACCGGCAAGGATAAATCGATGGCGGCCCGCAAGGGACGCGCGCAAAGTTGTTCTGCACCAGCAACAATAATATCGTGATGCTGTGGACAGAGTCAGTCACTTGTGAGGAGTGTTGGTCCCCATTTCTGGGGACGTACTTACACGTTCTTTAGTTAGCAATGAATTTTCAATTCGATTGCATTAAGAGGTTAATTAGTGTGGTTGTAGAGACAAATTTGAGATGTTTTCGAGAAATGTTATGGTTATGTCTTTGCAAATACCAGCAATGCCTTGTTGGGTAATGTGTTAATAAATTTTAGTTAGCCGTGGTAGAGAGCTGGGCTAGGGAATGCTGTCGTGTGTATAGGTGTGTGCATAGTGCAGCTATTCTATGACAGGCATATAGCGCCACTTGAGGACACACGTTTGACGACGAGGTTAAGGAATTTTGGTGAGTGATAGGAGATGGACAGAAATTATCAAAAAAAAAGGAAACAAATTGAGGTTGTTTGCATTCGATTTCCCACAAGTTTGAGCTGTGATAGCTGTAGGTAGGAAGGAGTGAGGTACTTTGTATCCCGTATGTGCAGAGGTAGCTAAATCACTGGGCGCTGGGATGACGTCGTAGTACTAGTTCCGGGAATGTATAGTCAAACCATGGAAAGGAGCTTTGATAGTATTAGCGCCTGAGCTCCAAGGTGTCTCAGGCTTAACTCAAGTACAACTGATTTTTTTTTGTTTTACCCCTAAGACCACAATATCAACTTACGGACTTCCACTATCCGCCGCCAGTGTCAAATAGTTACGAGTCACTTTTGACCCTAAACTTGACTGCAAGTCTTACATTGAAAAATCAAGAACAGCCCATCGATCTAATCCTGTTGTTGTTGGATAAAGGTGGGGACTGCAAACAAGAATGAGTCTTTGGATGAACAGAGCCGTGGAGCTCATGGATATCTGGTGTTTTTGTAAATTCCCTCAAGGGAACCGGGCAAAGAGTTTAAGCTGTTCATTTTAATTTTAGGAAATTTTATTATCTCAGTCTCGCTCCTGTCCGGCAGTTAATTTACGAATATTGAGAACAAAAGTCGGGACTGGGCGCATTTAGTTGACATTTTTGAGATTTAAGATAGCCGTCGAATGGACGCGTTCGATGTTCGGCTCTCCGCAACATCTGGTATGGTGGGTTGTCATCATCACTTAACTTCAGCAGAGTCCAAAGAACACCTGGAATTGCTACCTTGTGTTAAGAAATCATCTAAGAATAAACAGTCTAATCGAATGTTAACATAATTTTTCTAAACAATTGTTAATTTACCATACTTTGTAACAAATCTCTTATACTTAAACTGTACATTATTTCTCATCTTGCTTATGTAACAAGTTGTTGCTCTTTTTGATCAAACTGTTCTTAGGTGTCTTTCCTTCGCCATCTGCTTTTGCATATAGTTTCCCTAATGTCGTTCTCTTTTTTAATCGGACCACCAGACAAGACAGTCGCAGCAGCAGCAGAGTAAAATTAAGTATATTATACCAAATCGCAACAACTCATAATATAAAATAATAAAAAATAATTAATTCCTGAATTTCTCTTCAACTCATTAAATACAGTCCATAATATCAAACACCATGAATAAGCTGAAGCTATTTGAAAGAGTACGAATTTCGTTGTAAGTCGCTCACGATTTCAAGTTTTTTTAGAATGAATTTTTCATCTCTTTTGTTTGTTTAAAAAATACGTGCGCAGACAAAAATTTTAAAATACATATCTATGTGCGCAAACGAAATTGCAAGTTTGGAATAAAATAGGTTCTCACGGATTCTCTCGAGCAGTACATTTGGTGTTGAAAAAATGTGTGCGCAGATAAGATTGTAAAATACATATGTGCGCAAACAAAATTTCGGCACAATCCTCATTTATTTTAACAATTTTTTACTTTTTACAACCTCCATATGACGAGAAAAAATGTGTGCGCCGACAAAATCGGAAAATGTGTGCGGAAACAAAATTGCTTGTTCGGAAATGCAAATTTCTCACGGAATTCCTCGAGCTAACGGCTCAGTTCTGAACTTTTTACAACCCACACTTGACAGGAGAAAATGTATGGACAAACAATATTTGAAAATGTGTGCGCAAACAAAATTACTAGTGCGAAAACGCAATATTTTATGAACTTCTTCAAATTTACCGCTTAGTCCTCAACTGTTTTTACAACCCACATTTAGTGCGAGAAAATGTGTTTACAAACTAAATCTAAAAATGTGTGCGCAAATTGCGTGTGCGGAAGCATAATATTTTAAAAACTTCCTCGAGTTTATAGCTCAGTCCTTTTTACAACCGATATTTGATGTGAAAAAAAAGTATGCACACACAAAATCTGAAAATGTGTGCGCAAATAGTATTGGGTTCTGCGGAAGCACAATTTCTTATGAACTTCCTCGAGTATTCATCTCCATTTACGACTTTTCGCAACTCACCATCAGTTTACAGTTGGAAAAGTATTTATTTCTGTGTAGGGTTAGAGGAGGGTGTGAAACTTGTTTGTACGATTCACACAGAAGTCGTCAAAAGCGGAAGCAGATTTTCGATTTTATTTCTCAATTTATGATCTTTTGGAACAATGGCTTTATATTACCCGATATATTACCCGATATTTTTTAAGGAATCTATCACGCGATGCAGTTACAACCGCACAAATATCTTCTTCAAATCCTAGTAAGTGGGTATTTAAACAGAGCTAAAAATATGTAGTTAACAACGGTCCGAACAAAACGTGTAAGTTTCATATCGCTCAACCCATTATGCCCTGCATAGCCGTTCTGTTCAAGTAGTTTTTTCCCAGAATGCTATTAATAGCATATTCACTGCGCTAAAGAGGTTTGCTCCACTTCCTAAGCGCTGCTCCTTCGTCGTTCCTTCACATGACCTCAACGAGCTCCGCCAGTCGTTGTCGAAGTCATCATTATGCGAGAACTCCAATGTAAACGAAATCAACTCACATACACCCCTCATGAGCGCGATAGCATATTGATTAATGATCATTATGCGATTTATTCAAATGATTATGACACACAAGTTCAAATACCTCCAAACGAACCATACATATACAGATACAGAGAGAGATAATAAAACTCAACTGGGGAGTGAATTGAACACAGACGATGACGAAGACGACGAAGGAAAGGCAGTTCGACACAAGGAATCCATGGACAGAAGCGACAATATATCAGCGATTTACATTCGGGCATCGGCCATATCTGTAATTAACCATTCACAAGCATACGAATTATGGATTCTGTCGATGAAGAGCGGGATTGGAGAGACAGAGCCACGATACCAACTTATGATCTGTGGATCTGCGGATCACTGGCATTAGAAATGCTTGAAGCCTACGAAGTCTATTATCTCGCGATTGGAATTCACAAAAAGGAGCCAACTATACAACTGCGCTGCGCAGTCAGTATAACAGCATCTAATTTGCATTTTGCAAATGTGCAGAAGGCGGAGGAGGTAGATGGAGACCATCGCCACCACCACCGCTACATGAGCGAGGCATACATACTATACACCCGTGGCAGCATAGACTGCGGTACTAAGAAAAGGATGTCATCAACCGCCAATTATAAATTGTTGCATGATTGTGCAATATGCACTATACGAGCAAGCACACCAACCACCAAGCCACCGACAACGGAGCCAAGGTAGCCAACGCTTTTTGTGTGTTATTATTCAAAACCCAGTGGAGGCGCTCCGCCACAGTTTGAAATGTTTCGTATGGATGACTTAAGGCAGATAGCCAGTTTGGCAATATACAGCGCACAGAGACATTTACCGTAGACATTTTGAGAAGAACAACGGATGTAAAGGATGATCTTATCGCTGCAAGTTGAGCCGAGTACCACCATCGAGATGGGGTCTGCGAGTGTGCATATATGAAAAGTTATTCTTCCACAGGCGAGGAGTACGGAACTAGGTTGCAGCACTTTTCAACTTCAATACAAAAAAAAGTTGGAATGTTTACCCTTTTGACAATTTAGATAAGTAGTCCCTTGACAATCGAAATAAATAATTTGATGATAAGTCTGATAAGGAAAGAAAGCGAAACAGTGCGTAACATCACAGAGAAGATAATTCTTAAAAAAAAGTTTGGCGCAAAGGTTCATAGGGACGCTAGGCCTAGCTTCTTACAACCATTCGTTTTATGTGAGTTTTCTTAATTTTTAGAACGAATGCAAGGGATCTACAATTTCCGTTCAAACGGCTAATCAGAAACTCTTTCATGACAGCTATACTCTCGAAAAGTGTTTCGTGATAGTTGACACGGCGCAAAAAAAACCTTAAGAAAAAATGTGTGCGCAGACAAAATTACAAATGTGCGCAAACAAGATCGCGAGTGCGGAAGTGCGTTTTTTATGTATTTCCCCGAGTGTACAGCTCAGCCTGAGTCCTCGACATTTTTATAACCTGCATTTGACGTGAAATAATGTGTGCGCAGACAAAATCTGCAAATGTGTGCGCAAACAAAATTACGTGCAAAAGAGCAATATTTTATGAACTTCTTCGAGTTTACGGCTCAGTCTCTGACCGTAGACTAACCAAACTAGACAGTCGACTGAGAGCAGAAACAGTACTTCTGCCTGTCCTGCATAAGATTGCATAAGTATTCGTGCCTGTACATATCAAAGGAGCGCCATTGCTGCCGCACGCATACTTATACAATCCGCTTGAGGGACTTCATGTTCATGCCAATCGGGCGGCCATTATTATGATGGGAAATCAAGTGTGGGCGACTGCGTTCGGTATATTTTGTGCCCATTAGTTATGCGGTGTTGTTCACATCACAGTTCATTTTAAGAATTTTTAAAGTTTTTGAAATTGTTGGTATCAAATGGAATTCCTGTAATAATTTCGTTACAATGCCAAATAAATTAAGAAAGGGTTTCCCAATAAGAGGTGTTATTGTGAATGACCCGCTATTTCGGTAGCTGTCACTTTTGAAGCTCTTATTCTTTGACAATTGACAAGTAGAAACTACGCCATTACTAAAAATGGAATGATACACGCTTCAAAAACGCATTGAAATTATTAAAATTCACTACAAAAATGGTGAAAAAACTCAAGCAACGAAACCATTGATCTTTGACGGGAAAAGTTTCCGGACCGTGTTATCTCTCGAAGAGGTGATCACAATTGGCCAGCGAGATCTTGTGATTTAACACCTTGCGACTTCTTCCTTTGGGGCCACGTGAGAGATAAGGTCTACGCCAACAAGACCTCTAAGATAAAATTCGTGAGGCTATCGAGGACATGGGGCAGCCACTTTGCGTTATGGAAAATTTCATGAAAAGGACATGGTCCTGTATGCGTGCTCGTGGTGGCCATATGGCTGATGTTGTTTTTCATTATTAACGGCATACCTTCCTCTTTATTGTGAAATAAACATCCGATTATTTATCTCAAAAAATGACATTTTTCTTTGAATACCAAAATAACACCTCTTATTGGAAAACCCTTTCCAACATCCGATGTTCTTTGGCCATTTTTTTTCTAAATGAAAAATTTGGATTCTGTTTTTTGATTACTTCAACCTTTAGAATTTTATTGGTCAGGGCAAGTGCCATACGGGCTCCTTTTATGGCATATTTCATCACATCGGCGAGAACTTCGGGAGACAGATTCTCGCACTCGTGTCGAATATTGTCCTTGAGGGCTTCTAGGGTCTCGGGCTTGTTCAAGTAAACACGGGACTTCAAAAAACCCCACAAAAAAAGTTTGGAACGGTTAAATCGGGCGATCTTGCAGGCCAGTGCAAATCGCCAAAACGAGAGATGAGGCGACCCGGGAACGCCGCTTCAGAATACCGGTTGTGGCTCGCGCAGTGTGTGCGGTAGCTCCGTCCTGTCGGAACCACATGTCCTCCAGTCCTAATTTGTCCAATTGCAGCAGAAAAAACTCGGTTAACATGGCCCTATAGCGCGCACCGCCCACTGTTGTCGTTTGACCAGCGGCGTTCTCGAAAAAAATTGCCTCGTCAACAGCGGCGATACTCTCGGCACAACGGGCGCTCCGGGGCCGGCCACTCTTGGTAACGTCTCGTGTGGTCCCATACTCTTCAAGGTTGGTGCCCAAACGGCGCAGTGTTTGCGCAGTCGGTGTCGGACGGTCGTGGAATCGGCGACGGAATTCGCGCTGCGCCAACACTACAGACGATTTGTTACGCAAAAAATAGACACGATTATTCCGCGTTCTTGGGGAGTGTATCGCTCCATGGCTTGTTCACTTGTATTCTACATCTGTCTAGTCCACAAATGTCAAAACAGATTTGATATTGGCGGCCATTTGCAAAAATAAGAACATCTTCCAATAGGGTGATCTCTTTTGGCCCACCGTGTAGCACATTATCGATTGTGTGCAGCTGTATTTCACCAATGGCTTCACGAATATTGTCCTTTAAAGCGTCAATTGTCTCTGGCATGTCGGCGTAACACTTATCTTTTACGGCACCCCACAAATAATAGTCCAACGGTGTCAAATCGCAGCTCCGCGGTGGCCAAACGACATCAGCTCTGCGGCTGATAATGCGATCTTCAAAAACAGGGCGCAAAACATCGAGTGTAGCTTCGGCTGTGTGGCACGTAGCGCCGTCCGGTTGAAACCAAATGTTGCCAATATCCTCCTCTTCAATTTTTGTGAACAAAAATTCGTTCAACATGGCCCGATAACGATCGCCATTGACTGTAACGGCCACTCCTTGCTCATTTTCGAAGCAAAATGGCCCAATTATGCCTCTGGACCAAAGTTTCAATTTTTTCGGGTGTACGCACTGTTTTTGGCTTTTCGCGCTTTGGTTCATCGATGAGGATGCCAGTGCTTCTCTTCTTCCAAAATCCGTACGCAATTTTCGCACACATTCTTCAACATTACCATGATTTTCAAAGTAATGTCGCAATATTTCCCAGCGTTGTTCAAGCGTATACACAACCATATTCGTTCAGCGGAAGGATAAAACTAATTATCTGTCAAATCAGACATGAGCTAAGTGTTACCATTCGCGAAAGTTGAAAAAAAAAGTTAGATGGCGGACCCTTTAGTTCACTTATTTACCTCGAAGACGACGAAAGTTTATTACAAAAAAAAAAGCGTCAAATATTGGAAATGGAATGATTGCGTCTCGTTGGACACATAGAAGTATCAAGAAGTGCGCTATTAACAACAATTCCACATCTCTCAAAAATGTGCTGCATAACAACACCCCTACTGCGTAGTCAACATTCATTATTACTCTCATACACATACGACTCGTCCACTGGCATTCACTTCAAACTCAAATATGGATGATCCTCATAAAACAACTCGTGGATAGAACTAGATCTCCATTCGATAGATAGGCGTTCCCTCGCTTGGATGATATATATTTCGTTCGGTGATGCTGCATTCGCCGGTCTGTACATTCACATGCATCTGCACGAGTACCACATCGGCATTGGGAATGTAAGGCAACGCATTGGCCAAACATAATGGTTAGATGATTATATGTGTTTTACAGCGATAAGTGTTCGCAGTTGAAATTGGAAAATTGAAGAGGTGTGGCGCATAGGTGTTTCCGGAAATAATTGTTCGTTTTACACCATGCAGACGAGCACTGTGGTTGCGGGTGAATTTGTTCTCTATACGAGTACAAAAGTTTTTTATTAAATCGCGTATTTAGTGCGATTGAAGGAGTCGCAAAAAATTAAAAGAATTCCCTTTTGTTACGCAGGGACATCAGTAGGCACTACGACAAATGCAAGCAATTTCCATTCGATTAAACGGGTTAACTCATTAGGCGGCACACCATCGTCATTATAAATATTAATGGGCTACACATTTTTGTCGTACTGCATAAGCCGCTATTTCCCAACTGAATTTTATGATATATGAACCTAGTGAAATATAAAGGTTCGTTAGATAAGAATAATGTCGTTTCTTCCGATAAATATAGTCACCGATTTTATAAATAAGAAACCAAAAAGTTCTTGACTTTCATTTACAAAAGAAAAAAGATGCGTTGCATATTAATATCTATCTCTATCTATGTATCGGTCTATCTCTTTTAAAAGGAGAATTTCCCCAGATTTGGAAGACTTCGTCGATAACTCCGATACCCAAACTTTTTGAAAGTATTTTATACGAAGTCTTAAACTTAAGGTGCAAGTCTCAAATTTCTCCCCACCAAACTTGGCCTTCTGCAAGGTAGATTAACAACTACAAATCTCGTGGAATTTCTATCCTTTGTCCTATCAGCATTAGAGAGTGTCAACGAAGTCGACGTTATTGCAACCTATTTCAGTAAGGCGTTTGATAAAATATCTCATCAGCTAATACTCTAAAAAAAACTGTCTGCCCTTGGCTTTCAGCCTATATTGATAAAATGGATATCTTCCTACCTTGATAATCGCTATTATAGCGTTCGTTTTAGGTTCCCACTTTCTTCCTCCTTTATAGCAACATCTGGTGTCCCGCAAGGCAGCCAATTAGGTCCCCTTCTCTTTATCCTTACGGTTAATGATCTCGAGAAGGTCATTAAACACTCGTCTCTCTCTCTACGCAGATGATACTAAATTCCTCAAAATCATCTCATCACCTCAAGACTCCTGTCTCCCTCAACAAGACCTTGATCATTTTTCGACCTGGTGCCTTAAAAATTGCTTAGAGCTTAATCACCAAATGCCAATCCATTACCCTATCGCGAAAGCGCAACATGCCCCATCGCCGACTCTACCTTCTCCACGGTCAACCAATTTCTCTCGTTCAGTCTCTTCGTGACCTTGGCATATTGCACGACAGGGAGCTAAATTTTCGTTCGCATGTTGAGGAAATAATCTTAAAGGCCAACTCATCACTCGGCTTTGTTAAACGATCGTCTAAAGAATTCTGCGTCCCGTACGTGACCAGTTCTCTGTACGTCACATTTGTTCGCCCCTTGCTCGAGTACGCTAACCAAGTATGGTCTCCCTTTCAACATATAGACAGAATCGAGAACATCCAACGTAGTTTTCTTCGATTTGCCCTTCGGGGACTGTCTTGGAATGATCCCCAAATCTTACCTCCCTATCAAGACCGTATCAAACTTATTAACCTCAATACCCTTGAGGAACGCAGGGATGTAGCAGATATTCTCTTCATCCACCGTCTGCTGTCAGGCTTCATCGACTGTACGTCTCTTTACAACTCTAGCTCCTTTAACACTAACCCTTGTAATCTTCGCTGTACTTGTCCAATTTACCAATTCACCGCACCTCATATGGCTCAAATGAACCAATTTTCCGAATGCTGCGAAGGGTTAATAACAACCCAACAGTTTTTGACTTCAACCGCAGTCAGTAGTTCCTCCCTTTAAAATGACCTACCTTCCTTAGCTTTAAGCCCTAACTGTTAGTCCTAGTTTGAAGTAGTTTTAAGTTAGATTAAGTCACTGTAATAGATTGTTGGTTTTGCCCCACACAAATTAAATCAAAATTAAAAAAGCAGATCAATATATTAACCTCTGTCTTGATTGTTATTGCCACCTGCCAGATTTAAGACAATCAAGCTTTGCAAGTCAATCCTGTTAAATCTAGCTTTGCTTTGTTTAAAGACAATTTTGGTACATTTCAGCTCAAACAATTTTTTTGTCATCCTAATACTTTATTTATATTTAACATTTATGCCACTCACCTTTTATTTTCGTTATTTAACTTTTAAAACTCAGTGTTTAAGAGCTATATCCTTCCAAGCATAGTTTCCTGTTTATCTGCAATGAAACAAAACACAATTTTTAATTATTGATGTCATGTCATCAGCAAACTGTGTGCAATTTTAATTAAAATATAAAGGAGCACCAACCCCAGCAGACAGGAAATTAAATCTTCCAACAAATACAAACTCATACAAAATATATGCACCCTAACCTCTAATCCCTACATAGGTGCTTTCCTTTCAACTTTCCCAAACAAATAATCCATTTTCAATCCCATTATCGACTTAGGTATACCCAAAAGAGCATTTACGTATTTATTTCTGCCTCAAAAACGTATTATATTTTGAAATCCGTTGGGTGGAGACTTCACTCACAAGCTAAAGGCCATCGGCTGTCCTCTTTGGATAGTAATCGTTCTCGTCGTACTCGTATATGGAGTCTTTTCGAAATATATTTTCGTTAAGCATTTTCACCTCAAAATTAACCCCACCGACTACACCAGGGTACAAACACAATAACAATAACAGCAGCAACAACAAAAACAATCTCTTAAGTATTTTACATAAATTTAAAGTTCGGCTTGTGCTCGCAGTAAATTTTCGCAATTTGAGTTATTCGGAGGTTAAAATAAATAATAAAAATAAAAACGTCAAACAACGAAGCACGACAACGACTGATCAACGAACGTGTCATTTGTATGCATGCTCCAGTAGGGAACACATGTTAGACGGCTCCAAAGTGGAACTCACAGCTCTCTGTGCAGACGTCAACTCAACTTTGGTTAAGTTATGGAAATTTTATTGCAACGAGTCGGACGCGATCGCATCGTCGTCGTCGCCGTCGTCTGTTTCGCTCGTAGTATAATAATTTAATTTGCAATTTAAGTGGCTGCCATTGGTTGGTGCTGGCATCCAATCCAAACATTGTTATTGAATTCCTTTGGAGTGAGCTTCGTGGGCTCGGGCCTGCTCTCTATTAAGCACTGTAATTGGTGAGCGGTATTCAATTTTTTTTTTCTTTGCAATTTAGTTGCGATGAGATCGTGGTAGTTTGATAAGAATATGTGTGCGTGCGCGCTATTTGCATCATCGTTTAAGTGCTTCTGGCTCTAATTTGCGACAGATATGTATAAATGGACTTTGGAATTTTTTTTAACTATGGTGAGGGCATTTTATGTCTGCTTTAAGATTCCCCTTTCAAAACGAGTTCATTTAGAAATAAAAATAAATAATAGTAAGATTTGTACCTGCAGGAAACATCGGTAGATGGTTCTGCATGTTTCCAATTAACATTGCGGCGGCCAAATGAATTGACAACGTGAAATGTCTCTGACCTACGTTTCAAAGGTTCACCAGATCCATGGCAGAACAGGCGATGCATGAATCCTTTGACACGCAGTGTGGTCAAAGAGTGGATGGATCCACAGAGAAATATAAGGCACAATCGAAGCGCTGCAAATGTCGCCTGAGGTAAAATCGACCCAGAAAGACTTCCAAATGGACAGTCACCCAAAAAATCGCAAACGCCATTTTGGGCGATTACTCATTCAAGTTTGGATGATTTCATTTTAATTTGAAATGTGTGCAGTTTTTCAAAAGGAGTAACTGTCCTCATTGTTTCAAATGGAAAACAATCCAAAATGTTTTTAAAAGTTGGTTTTAATAGAAAACTTGAAAACTGTTAGTCCAATGTCACTCGAGCTACTCCTATTTGGGCGCACCATTAGTATGCAAAAAAAACAAATGAGCACATAAAGGAGAAATGTTTTGTACAGCGACTTCCCTTCATAGGGGTCATTGTCATTACATCAGTACGACTACGAATAAACAACCTTCCAATTATTAATTGGTTAGTTACCCAAAAATGTTTGTTTTCGTTCCCCATTTTATTTATTTTTTTTCTACACAGTAAAAAACCACTTATTACTTGTAGCTGTACCAATTTTAACCAATATAACTTAAATAACATAATTTGTTAGCTAGCGCGACAATAACAAAGTTTAAACAAAGACGCGGAAAATTGGGCGAGCGATATTTAAAGCTCCTGTGATATGGGCCTAAATGCGCCCTGGTTTTTAAGAAATTTTGCTTTTATTGTAAGTACTTTCGACGTAAAAAGTAAGTAGCATCAAAATAAAAAAAAAACGAGTTTTTTTAATGGAGAAAAAAATGGAGTGGTTTCTTGTGTGTATTAGGACTGAACTCTTCTATTAAAAGTGTTAGTTAATATTTCTTGCAATGTCCTCGTATTTTTCATTTTAAAATATTCAAGAAAATATGTTGTATATAAGTTGGGATGAGAAGGCAACAACATTTTTGAGCTCTAACAAATTGAAACGGCTTCTGAAGGATTGCGTACGGAATTTTCGTAAAACTTCGTTAAATCGTTTTGGAAGTCTAAGATCTTAGGAGCGTTCCAGAAATAAGAAATTTGAAAAGAGGACATTACATGCAATTATAAATATTGCAATAATATTATAGTAAATTATTAATATAAAGTAAATTATTAAATAATAAAGTAAATTATTAAATATACAATAACCAATTACTAAAATTTGAGAAATTTTAACAAAAATATGTTTAAATGGAGACCTTTAAAAAAAACCTTGGGGTAATTTTTAATAATTAACTTGATTTCTTAAGACATATAGACTTTTTAGTCGTCAAGGGTAATTCAATGATGGGTTTTATATTGCGCAATCCAAAGGAGTTCTCTAATCCTCACACATTGAAATGTCTGTTTTTTACGTTTGTTATACCATGTTGCCACCAACGTGATTTAGCTAAATCATCTCATAAATTACGTGATTTATCATACATTTTCGTGATTTGTAATTATGTACGTGGTTTATACGTGTTTTAATTTTAATTACGTATCTGTCATCGCAAATCCACACAAAATAAAATCGAACATACCTGTTCTTAACTTCAGCACTTTATTCAGCAAACAAAAAAGAGAGAAAAACTGTCAAAAAAATTATTTCAAATTCAATTTTCTAATTTTGTTCGTGTTTCGGTGAGTTTTTGATATTTTTATTAAATTCATGCAATGAAAAATTGTTTTATTCTTGGCAGGTATGGCAAAAAAACAGAAAGAATAACAATGGTTTTGGACACCTAATGTCAAAGTCGACAAAAATGTCAAACTAAATCACTTAAAGTTCGGTGGAGACGCCTTTCGTGATTTATAAATCACTTTAGCTAAATTACGTTGGTGGGAACATAGTATTAGATCTACTCTTGAATATTGTAGTATTATTTGGTGTCCATTGTATTAAGTTCACTCATTTAGAATAGAGAGAATACAATATCGTTTTACTAGAGTATTAGTGAAAAGGCTTCACTGGGATATAGATATGCCTTCCTGAAACTAGATGCAAATTATTTGGTATCTTGCCTCTTAACATTGGAAGAAAATTCTCCGAGGTCATGTTCATTCGTGATGTATTGGCGAATCATATTGATTGTTCCGATATTTTGGCCGTAATTAACTTTAATGTTCCTGCGAGGATGCTTAGAAAACCATTGTTTTTTAATATTCCGTATCACAGAACAAATTATGCTTCAAAGCAGAGACAATACTGAGACCACCAACTCCGACCGATTTCCCATTACTTAGCCTACAAGCTATATTTTTACGGGGTGGCAAATGCTAAGTGCGCTTGTATTGTTACATAGAAATTCGTATTGACAAATGTCACGTAACTTCAAAAATTCCGACTCACCAACACACTCGCACCGTGCATATGCCACTTCCGCTGTGGGCAAAGTTGTTGACAGCGTTCATAGAATTTTATCCGTTAAATTTGAAATTATTCGTTACAACTAAATTTTGTGTTGACAGTGATTTATTTTAGGAATAATTGTATATTTTTTTTTGACAATATAAGAATAATAAAAAACGTTAAAGAATTGTAAACATATAACAAAACATTTTTTGTGAAAAAAAAGGGGGAAAAAATATTAATATGAACAATGAAATATTGAGAAATTATACTTATTCACCACATTCGTGTTGAACTCTTTAGAAAAAACGCTGAATTTCGGAACACTGACACAGCTCACCATGGTGGATATATAATTTCACCCACTTTTCAAACCACTTGTCAAATTCTTTATTTACGTGGGATTGTCTAAGACGTAAGTAGAGTGCAAATTTAAACAAATTATTAGTACAATATTCAATAAATTGTATCATTTGTCGCTGCTTCAAATGAACCATTATGCTTAAGTGTAACCAATACTGATTGCGTTATGATCGACTTTAGTCTAAGCAGATTTTCTTTTAAAAATAATTTGCTATTCATATTAAGAAATGGTGGCAATGTTTAATGTAGGTATTTTATTTATTCTGTTTTATTATTGTCAAGTAATCACTAAGGTATTGTAACTTTGTTTGATGAATTAAATAAATAAATAAATAAATGTTGGTTGAATTTTTTTCTCAACGGGTTGACATAAAATTCAGATTTAAAGTAAATTTAATAACAAGTTAAAAAAAAACAAAGTTATTTATTTAAGTTTAACAACAAAAAAACAAATATAAAATAAAATAGTATTTAAAACAAAAAAATAACAGGCAAAATAACATTTTTTAATGTATGAAACTGCGAAGGAATATTTAAAATAATGGTCGCGTTTACTTTGCTAAAGCAACACTATAAATACAAAAAAACGAGCAAAATGCGTTTAGGATAAACATTTGACAACAAAGCCACAGTTGAGTTACATGTTGATTTGACCACGTTATTATTTGAAGAATTTAAAACTTCTGTTGGTTTAAAACAGCACAGTGGAGTAATTAATTTTTGATCACAAACAATTATTTAAATACCTGGACCACTCATTAAGTTTAGATTCGGTTTACTGAAACTTTAGCTGTTAAGACCTAACGAAAACAGATTTTCTGCATACTCAACTCAATTTCGCGAAAAATTGACTTATGTCTTTTTGACCAAACACAGTTGGTTTTAAGGGTCTATTTTCCGAATGCGAATCATATAACTACGATTCTTTTGTTTTCAACCCACGTTTAGTTACAAAGTTAAAAATTTTCAGTGACACTGTATTTTTATGGTAACTTTTTGAGATAAATAAATAGTTGGCGCAAATGGTCCGTAGAGACCCTCGGGCTAGCTTCCATTCCATTCCAACCATTCCATTTGTGTGAGTTTTTCATCTATGGGTCGAATGGAAGGGATTTTCAAATTTATGTCCAGTCCGGCTGAATTGAGAAGTTCTTTCATGACAGTTGTGCTTTTCAGGAATCGAACCAATGGGACCCCCCATTGGTTGGGACTTTAACGCAAGAATTCGGTATTTTCTAATGAATATTTCGATATTTTTTTCAATTTAATCAAAACCTCCACAAAAACCATACAAGTTCAATGCGAAACACAAAACAAGTAAGATGCCCATTAAATCAAGACGATTGGCTGCCGGCCATTAGCAACATGCTTTTTACAAGACGGTCGTTGAGATTACAAAAACCAACAATGTAAACAAATGGGTTTTGGGGTGATAGACGTACAAACGATATCCATCTCTTTTATTCACTCATCTCTGGTCGGAACATTGGTTTCGCGAGTTAAACGGTTTTTTCCCATCGCAAAAATGCCCAACGCAGCGCAACAAGTTTTTACTTAAAAACAACAAATAACAATGCGCCTAATTTATTATTATACCAATTTTTGTTATCAATCCCTTAGTTAAAGCCGTTTTTAAAATTAAGTTTCTGACGATGTGTTATAAGCTGTTCAAAAGTAGTGCCTCTAAAAATTGTGTTCTGGTTGTCAAAGTTGCTGTTGATTTTGCTGTGCCAATTGGAGTTCTTAACTTCCATTTTTTTAAAGAATATTATTTCATAAGACAGTCTGAAAACTTCGATTTTAAAAATTAATTTTAAGAATATTTAGTTCTATTCACATTTATTTTAATTTAAAAAAAAAAAGAATATACGCTATATATAACTAATTTAATTGTAATGGGGCTTTGGGTCGTACGACTTCCAAGCACGGTCGGTTTTACAAATTAGTTTAAACCAATCAATTGAAAAGAGTTTCTTAAAAAGTGGGAAGATCTAAGAAAATATGTTAAGCTTCGGGCCTTCTCGCAAATCGTTCCATTACAGCTTTCACATTTTTGAATTAATATTTATTTAAAAAAAAAAACAAAATATTTTACCAAAATTTCAACGAACAACATGAAATATATAGCCCGATTCTGGCAAGCCTCACTGATACCTCACTAGTCACAAAATCCACACAAGGTGAGGTGAAATTGATTTAGTGAGGTTTTCGTATTCTGGCACAAGTTGTGAGGCTCACAAAAACAATCGAAATTGTGATCTCCTATGGAGCAAGGAAACCAGTCATAAGCGCTCACTAATGAAAATATTTGTATTTGATGGCATTGTTTCTCTCTTTCCAAGCATTTAAAGACCCAAACCGGACATTTTGCGCTATATTTATTAACGTTTCGGGCAAAATTTATATTTGTATAAAAAAAAAACTGAGGAATGTGAAAATTTTGATTTGTGACAAATGTCGTTAATATTTTATTTTCTTTGTATTAAAAAAATTTCAGAGTCAATATTTCGCATATTTTTTTAATAAATATGTTTTTCTTTATTCAATTAATGGTGTTGATATATTAGCTGTTTTTTATTATCAGCTATGATCCATATAGATCATCGATTTACATGCACTTACAACAACAGCATATGATCCTGCTTCTCATCGATATCACGAATCATGATCTGAAAATTATACCTACTATTTCCCACTAGATGGCTTGTTTCATTTTTAAATGTTGGTATGCCTGTAAACGATAGCTACCTAATCACGTTGCCAGACAAAAAAAAATGAAACACAAAAAATCAATTGATTTTTTCGTATTCCGTGTTATTTTCTTTTTATAAAGGTATGTTCAGACCAGCCAAACACTTGATAAACAATTATATACCTCCATGTTTTAGAAATATTTCTAAGACATTTATTAAATAAAACAATTCTTATCAAATGTTTTACTGGTTTGGATCTGGACACAAAACAAAAAATTAATGAAATTTTTCACAGTTTCCCAATCTTGATGGGAAATCATTTTTGTTTTACAAGTTTAACTGCAGAAAGTGAGCGCTGTTTTTTGATTATTATTTATTTTTTTAAATAAAATAAAAATGGCAAAAAAGCTTGGAATACCTAATGAGAAAGTGATTCATTTAATACGAATATTTGAATTAAATCGTGTGTCATGTGATTCCCGAGACCAAAATTACAAAAATATAAACTTTACTCGCTGCTAATAACCCTACCACATTATTTTCTTCTAGTTGGTCTAGAAAAATAAAATTGAAATATTTCATAAACATTTAATAACTAAATTTCAGAAATCTCTTATAAATGTTTATGAAATGTGTCCGATTTGCTTCAGAAACATTTCTGAAATGTTTCGCTGGTCTGGACACACCTTAATATGCCAAGATAAACGGATTTGCTAGCAGCAAAATATTGTTCATGTGTTGCATATTTCAACATAAAATACTAAATATGTTTCTAAAAAATATGGAAAAGAAAAATTATTAAAATTTGATTCAAATATGGTAACACCCCCGACATTGCAAGCGAATTGACATGTGCCTTGTGTGACGTCACGTTGAGCAGAATATTTGCAATATGGCCGGTGGCAATGTGAAGTTTGTAATACCCTGTATCATCTGTTTTGTTTTTGAAAGCAACTGTTGCCACAAATCAAAAATAAACTTTTCAAGGATCCGTTTTGTTTTATTTTCGTGATCTGATCGGGATCGGGGAATAAAAAACACCTAATATTTCGTTCTCAGGTGAATTTGTTGTGAGGTTTTTTGCGAACATTATCGGAGAATATGAAAAATGTTATCGAATTACAACAAACCTCACAAAAGCTTGTGACTTGTGAGGCCTCACAACGGCTCAATCGGACTGATAGATTCCATATTTTTAAGATCGAGGCAAAAAAAGCCAATTTTTTACTAGTTTAACAGATGCATGATAATGTGTAAGTGCTCTTACAAAATAAGTGGAAGTTGATTATATAAACGGCACAAGGCAACACAATAAAAATTACAAAGCGGGTACGGATTTTTTTTAAATTTTCCCACTCCCTGAAGGCTGACACTGCGACCTGACAGATCTATTGTATCGGGGGGTAGAGGATACTTGATTTAATTAATTAACACGTAAACTGTAATTGTTGATGAGTCTGAAATTAAGATTCCCTGATCTCTGAATAACGGAAAACTAGGCTATAAACGGAGTTTTCGGCAGATTTTCTTTAAAGTATACTTTTTTGACAAAAGAGGCTGCATTTTATTTAAATAAGCTTGTGGTGTAAAATGTCTGGTAAACGAGTGCTTCGCTTACGTTTGTATAACCGTGCGAATATCTAAATTCTCTCCGAACGTGTGACGAGTTGATTTTGATGTTCCCACGGCAAATATCTACCTGACACCTGAAACACTCCATTGGAAAACTCTCTGATTTAAGGGCTGACAGTTGAATTTTAGTAACGAAGAAGATAAGTCGTGTTTTATATCTCACAAATTTTCTAAGTCATGTTTGATATTCCTCAAGATCTTCCCCAGCAGGCAATACCATACTGCAATCTAGAATGAAAGTTTCCATAATAGATTTTTAGCAATACTAGAGTACAGCAAATCCTTTGCAGAGAGTAAAAATTCCTAAGAGCAATACGAAAATGGTTTTTCAAATTTTGCATATGTGGATATCAAAGCTCATTTTTGAGAGATTAGTATCCCCAAGTATTTAAATTCAGTTACTCTATCAATCTTAAAACATTTATTGCTGCAGCTAAGGCCGTTATAAAAAGAACACAAAGACGGACATGTATTGAAATAGTTGAAATCTAGGGCAATCAGCTTTAAAATTGTTTTACACCACCAAACTGAAAAACATAATTTTGGTTTTTGAGCTAATAACCAAATTATGCTCCGTATATCAGCTGCATATGCCCCATCTACAAAAAAGGCGATCCTATGGCTTGCAAGAACTATCGAGGCATATCCCTGCTTAATGTCGCATATAAGATCCTATCCAACGTACTGTGTGAACGTCTTAGACCGTTTTGCAACACACTAATCGGCAGGTACCAGTGTGGCTTCCGGCCCCGGCAGATCGACTATAGACCAAATTTTCACACTGAGGCCAATCCTGTAAAACACCAACGAATTTCAAGTCGAGACACACCACCTATTCATCGACTTCAAAGCCGCGTATGATAGTATACATCGTCAGGAGCTCTATATGGCGATGGCCGAATTCGGAATCCCGGCAAAACTGATTCAATTGTGTCGCGTGACACTCGAAAACACGCGATGCAACGTGCAATTTGGAAGTAGCTCCTCCGAACTATTTCAAATATGCACCGGATTTCGGCTAGGGGACGCGCTATCATGGGACTTCTTCAATCTCGTACTGGAACAGATAGTGCGCAGGGCAGGTGTCAACACGGAAGGCACTATCTTCAACAGATCCGTCCAGCTACTGGGGTGTGCAGACGATATTGACATCATCGGTCGCTCCCAGCGTGCCATGATAGAGGCTCTTACGGCGATTGAAGAACAAGTGAAATTCGTTGGTCTTGTAGTAAATGAGGACAAGACTAAGTACATGCTATCAACAAACAAAGAAGCATCTATCCACCGCCTAGAACAGAACGCCACTATTGATAGCAACAATTTCGAGGTGGTTAAGGAGTTTATCTACCTGGGAGTAAACACGAACTCCACAAATGACATCCTAGTGGAGATCCGGCGAAGAATTACCCTAGGAAACCGCTGCTACTTCGGTTTGGCAAAGCAACTGGGTTCAAAACTCCTAACTTGAAGGACAAAATTTATGCTCTACAGAACCCTTATCCTGCCAGTTCTGCTTTATGGCGCCGAGTGCTGGACGATAAGCAGGAAGGGAGAGCTGACACTGGGCTCCTTCGAAAGAAAAATTCTTCGGCGGATTTTTGGTCCTGTGTGCAAGGATGGCGAAAGGAGGAGAAGATACAACCGCGAATTCAAGATGTTGGATGTAGTTCAAATAGCCAAAATACTACATTGGCTCGGCCACATCAAGCAAATGGACAATAATGCTCCAGCTAAGAGGATCTTCGAATCCCAGCCCCCAGGTTCGAGAAGACAAGGAAGACCGAACCTCCGTCTCAAAGACCAAGCCATCGCGGATGCCAGAGCGCTTGGTCTGGACAACTGGAAGCAGCATGCCCGGGATCGGAGGGGATGGAAGGCTGCAGTGTCTCAGGAAGAGACTCTCCACGGGTCGGGAGTCCGTTAAGTAAACCAGATGAAGATCAAAATTGATATCAGAGATAAGATTCAAAGGACTATCTGAGCCATAAGCAAAGCCCACAGCATCCGCAAATGCTGTCAGTAATCCCTAAAACTAAAAAAAAGTAATAGTCCCAAAACAGAACCCTGAGGAACTCCAATATTGAGAAGCTTTACATCGCTCCTGGTGTCATGTAGCTTCACTCTTTGTCACCTATTTCTAAGGTATGACTTAAAACATTCACAAAAAAAAAAACACGCAATCCAACTTTTTCAATTTTACGAAACAATATACAGTAGTCCCTCGATAATGTGAACTAATTAAAACAAGGCGTTTTCGGATTTTAGACGGATTCACATTACTGCAACTATTTTTCAGTACTTTCTAAACTGATTGAAACGATTTTTAAATTTATTAAAAACAACACAAAATGATTTTTTAAAGCACAGTTTAAATGTTTATTAATTTAGAAGAAAAACGAAAATCGCACGCAAAACGAGCAAGAGAAACAAGAGAAATATAAAAACTTTTGCAAAAAAATTCACATTTTAGAGGTTGAAAATTTCGGAAGTTCACATTATGGACATGACAATGTAAAGATTTGCCGATTCACATTTTAGAGAAATTCACATTATCGAGGGACTACTGTATCATGATTAACCATATCAAATGCTTTAGTAATGTCATCAAACAATTCGGCTGTACATTTCTTCTTATTCAGGTTTTCAAATATCTGCGAGCAAAAACGAAGAAGAGCATCTTCTGTAGATCTACATTTCCGAAACACGAACTGAAATGGACTGATGAAATGTGTTTTATCAAAAAAATAAAAAAATCACCACCCATGTTTTTTACAACTTTTTCAAAAACCTTACTTGTAAAGGGTTTCCCAATAAGAGGTGTTATTTTGGTATTCAAATAAAAATGCCCTTCTTTTGAGATAAATGATCGGATGTTTATTTCATAATAAAGAGGAAGGTTTGCCGTTAATAATGAAAAACAACATCAGCCAAATGGCCACCACGAGCACGCATACAGGACCATATCCTTTTCATGAAATTTTCCATAACCAAATGGAGGCCCTATTTTATCTTTGAGGTCTTGAATCGACGCTGGGCTGTTGGCGTAGACCTTATCTTTCACGTGGCCCCAAAGGAAGAAGTCGCAAGGTGTTAAATCACACGATCTCGGTGGCCAATTGTGATCACCCCTTCGAGAGATAACACGGTCCGGAAACTTTTCCCGCAAAAGGTGAACGGTTTCGTTGCTTGTGTTTTTTCACTATTTTTGTAGTGAATTTTAATTTCAATGCGTTGTTGAAGCTTGTATCGTTCCATTTTTAGTAATGGCGTTGTTTCTACTTGTCAAATGTCAAAGAATAAAAGCTTTAAAAGTGACAGCTACCGAAATAGCGGGTCATTCACAATAACACCTCTTATTGGAAAACCCTTTAGAAGATAGAAGTGAAATAGGCCTATATTTACACAATTGATGGGAGATCGCGTTTGTTTGGATGCGGATTCGCTGTCAGAGGAAGACTAAGGCAAAGAGTCCTCAGCTTTCGCGAAGTCAGCGAGAGAGTGGCAACGATCCGCATAAAGGCCAAATTCCACCACCTAAGCCTCATAAGCGCCCATGCCCCTACAGAAGAGAAAGACGACGCTACTAAGGAAAGTTTCTACGAGCTCCTCGCTAAAACTTATGAGCAGTGCCCCAAATATGACATTAAAATCCTCTTGGGGGACTTTAACGCCAAAATTGGGAGGGAAGATATCTTTGGTATGACGATCGGAAAGCACAGCCTGCACGACACCACTTCCGATAATGGACTCAGGCTCATCGATTTTGCAGCGGGGAAAAATATGGTGCTGAGTAGCACGCGGTTCCCACGTCCAGACATCCACAAGGGCACATGGCGATCCCCAGATGGTCGAACCTGCAACCAAATCGACCATGTTGCGATTGACGGAAGGCACTCCTCCAACATTCTGAATGTCCGAACATTCCGAGGAGCAAACATCGATTCGGACCACTATCTAGTCGGTGCAAAACTTAGAGTACGCATCTCCATGGAAGCTCTAAGACGAACACCAACTACGCCGAGGAAATTCAATGTTGGACGACTTAAATCGGAAGAGACCGCCGCTGCCTATGCCGACCGCGTATCCCTTGAGCTTGCGAGAAATCCTTCGTCAAATGATATGAGCCCGGAAGACCAATGGCAGCTATGTCAACAAGCCATAAGAAGTGCTGCGTCTGAGGTATTGGGCTTCTCAAAACCTCCCCCCAGAAACCCCTGATTCGACTCCGAATGTGCTCAGGCAAACAAAGCCAAAACGGAGGCATACAAGGCATGGCTCCAGAGAGATACTAGAGTCACCAGAAATCTCTATGTCGAGCGAAGGAAGGATGAGAAACGCTTACTCAGGAAGAAGAAAAAGAACACCAGCAACGCGAAGTCGAGGAGATGCAGAGATGTTTTCGCAGAAAAGAGGTGCGGAACTTCTACAGAAGAGTGAAACAGTTTACATCAGGGTTCACAGGCCGCCCTGGGCCCTGCAAAGATCAGGATGGAAATACCATAGTGGAAACGCAGGCGATGTTAACCATCTGGAGAGACCACTTTAACCAGTTGTTAAATGGCGATGACAGCCAAGATCCCGCCCAAGATCAACGCGTCTCAGTTAATCTAGATGACTACCACGATCTACAACCACCCGGCCCAAGTGAAATCAAAGTAGCCATCACCAGACTAAAAATGAACAAAGCAGCTGGGTGCGATGGTCTACAAGCGGAACTCTTTAAGCACGCTGGAGATGACCTGGTTAGGAGCATACACCAACTCATCTCCAAAATATGGTCGGAGGAAAGTATGCCCGATGAGTGGAATCTCAGTACCATCTGCCCGATCCACAAAAAAGGAGACCGCCTACTCTGCGCCAACTATAGAGGCATAAGTCTTTTAAACATCGCCTATAAAATCCTTTCCAGCGTTTTATGTGAACGTCTGAAGCCGTTTGCTGATGATCTAATAGGTCCTTACCAATGCGGCTTCAGACCTGGAAAATCTACCACCGACCAAATTTTCACATTACGCCAGATCCTGGAGAAGACCCAAGAATATAACATCGACACACACCACCTGTTCGTCGATTTTAAAGCAGCCTATGACAGTGTTAATAGAGCTGAACTGTATCGTGCTATGTCTAACTTTAGAATACCTGCTAAACTGATACGCCTTATCAGAATGACGTTGGAGAATGCTCGATGCTCCGTCAAAATTGGTAGAGACTCTACTGAACCCCTTCGAAACCACCAGAGGGCTTAGACAAGGCGACGCACTGTCATGTAGCTGTTTTAACATTGTGCTTGAAAATGTAATACGGAGCACTCATGCCAGTACATCGGGCACCATTTTTAATAAATCAACACAATTACTTGGGTTTGGAGACGACATTGACGTGATAGGAAGAACGAAGCGAGCAGTAACCGGTACATTCACTACTATGGAGTCAGCAGCAGGCAAAATGAAAATTAATGAGGATAAGACGAAGTATATGCTTTCATCAACAAAAGTCCAATCCCACCACCGACTCGGTCAAAATGTGACCATTGATAGGTATAACTTCGAGGTAGTCAGTGAATTTGTCTATCTAGGCACTGCTGTAAACTCAGGCAATAACATCAGCGCTGAAATCAAACGCAGACTAACTCTCGCAAATCGCTGTTTCTTTGGGCTAAACAAGCAATTGAGGAACAGAGCCCTATCGAGAAGAACCAAAGAGACGTTGTATAGAACACTCATCATCCCGGTCCTGCTATATGGTGCAGAAGCATGGACCCTGTCTCAATCGGATGAAAAGGCACTTGGAGTCTTCGAGAGGAAAGTTCTGCGTACGATTTATGGTCCGGTCTGCGTAAACCATGAAGACAACGTTTGGCGAAGAAGATACAACGACGAACTATACGTGCTGTACAACGACATAAGCTTAGCCAGGAAAATTCGAATTCAACGACTAAGATGGCTGGGTCATGTTGAGCGAATGGACATCAACGCTCCAGCGCGAAAAGTCTTCAACGCCAAACCAGAGGGAGTCAGAAGCCAAGGTAGACCTCATCTTCGATGGAGCGACCAGGTAGAGGGAGACCTCCGACAACTTGGAGTGCGAAATTGGAGACGGCAGGCTAGAGATCGAGCCAGCTGGAGGGGTATATTGAGCAAGGCCTAGGAGCACCACGCTCTAGTTGAGCCAACATAAGTAAGTAAGTAAAGTAAGTAAAGACACAGGGGCCTCAGCATCAGCTGAAAGTCTACGATTGACAGCTTGTGTTGCGTATATTACTTAATCTTTGTGAAAAATCCTAAATCCAATAATTCACCTTCTCAATTAAGCAGCAAAGTAAACAGTGTTGTAAACGATCTGGATAAGTGCAAAAGAGTCAAGAAGATTCCTTCTTAAACAGAGAAGTCACCCCATTTAAGAATTTCATCAATTCTTAATTAATGCATATTAAGATACAAAATATCTTCCTCCAATCAAGATACAAAGTGCAGTACCAGCTGACCTCTACAACAAGACCAATCAATTTACATGCGATCTCCATGTATCAATTAAAAAAAAGAAATTCTGTCGCTCACCCCGATCATGTTCTGTGCAAGATCGCCGTTTTACTTTCTCTGCAAATAGGCGGCTATTTTCAAAGGCCACTTGGATCAATATCCAAACTCAATTATACCGCAACCAGTGGGCACTTCTTTTCTTTCGGTTCTCACACATTCACAATCACTTTGTCGCCGAATGTCCACTCAAAAATGTCTGTCATTCGCTATGATGTTTTAATTTGTTTGAAGAGAAAGAAACCATAAGAACACACCACCATCGGCCGTCTCAAAGGCCCCCATCGTCCATGTCTCTGTTATGTACATGTACATGTTATTAATATAATTAATGACTCGAGACGCCCAGCATCATTGTCTCCATGGACATGTCGGGTGGAGAACGCGCGCATTACAGATCATCGTCCGTACGATCACCGATCGATGGATCGATCGGATTCATTAAGCGAATCACGTCGGTACATGAGTGCACGTTCAAAGGATTTAATGTCCGATCCATTGGCGTGCTGGTTGCAGCATCAGCCGCCCCAGTGCACAATATAATCCCTTTACCGATCGATAGAGATGATTGAATCTTGCCGCGTGCAGTACAGCACACCAGCTCCACGCCACCTTGGCTGGCGGACGCAAGATGTGTCCAAGTCAAAGTTTACATCACAATCTGTGGTTGTTGGACAGTTGTTGTACACACCACGTTCGGGTGATTCGCCATGGCTGCAACGGGTGGTGGTGCTGGTCGGCTGAAACGGTGGCCACAACTGAAGAAGACTGACCAGCATCATGTCGTGTACAGGTAAGAGATAGGTAGGTGTGCGCCAATCTTGAACTTTTTTTTTTTTTTTCTTGTTGTCTTTTGCGAAACTCTCTTTGTCCCGATCTGTGCTTGATGATCACGCGATTGATCGCATGTCGTCTAACCATGCCGAGAAAATTGTCGTCTGCTCAGTTCTCACATTTTGTTTGGCTTTTTGTGATATTTTAATTTAATTTTATTCTTCGTGACCGAAACGCATCTCCATGGTCATGGATAGGGATCACTGCTCATCGGTGGTTCCGCACGTTCGAGTTTGTTCGTTTTTTTTGCGGTCACATCGAGTTTAATTCTATTAATTATTTAGTCGAACGTGGAACATATGTTCCACACCGTGTGTTGATTGTATCAATTAGTATCAGAAGGAGGGACGAAGTCGATGATTTTGTGTGCACCTGCAGTGTTCTCTGCGGATGGAGGGAAAGAACCAAAGCGTTCGTGTAAATGATCAAAGAATTTTGAAAAATCAGCACGAAAATTTTTTCAAATTTCATCTATAACCTAAACAAGTACATAATCTACACAACCCACCACGGATATAAGGAATAATTTTTTTCCGGATTCTAGGCGTGGACTGATAAAATCAGCTTCTTTTGTTTTGTTTGTGTTTACCGCAAAAGGTTCGAAGCTACTAAACGCATTTGAGAGCAGTTTCTGGGAAACGATTCAGTCGCCTTGAATCACATGATGTATGAAATTATGTATAAATTAGCGTTATGCAGCAAGAAGTTTTTAAATAAACAAAATGTTATGAAACAACATTTATTTGTTTATTTTTCCGATATTTTCCTTACTTTTGACGTTTGACTTTTGCCAAACGTATTGAGCTTGCACCGATTTATCTGTGTGGAGTATTAATTAACGAAAATTTCCGCATAGGTCTTATTTTGGCACGTGTTTTGACAAATAAGTTATGACATACAATTTATGCTGTTTGAGCTTGAACAATTGCAAAGTCGACGAATTAAACGTGATACCAATGCGTTTTGAATAGCGTTGGGTTGCCTTTTGAAATTGGGTTGTCGTAAATTCCTGGGGTGGGATTCTGTTAAAAAACGAAACGAAAACCACTTTCACAAAACGAAAGAAATCACGCGAAAGCGAAAATTTGCTTCATGTAACTGCATTCGTTTTCTCCTTCTCGTTCGCAAGGGTTTAAGAAACAGCGTGACAAAAAAGTTACAGTTTGAGAAGCTGAATATATCAACTATGTTGTTTTGACGGCTAACAGCTGACCGCTTTCAATATAAATATTTCGTTTGTTGATATTTTGGTCGTAACAAAAACTGAACTTTCGAATAATAAATGAAGTACGATCAAAAATGACCGACATACAAACTGTTTATTTAATTAAAAACACAAACGCAACAAAATATTATGATCGAGTGGATTGAGAAGTATCCCTTCCTAGAAAAAAAAAAAAAAAAATACGCAAGACAATGCCCTGCTCAGGGAAGAGATAAAGCTGCAGAAAAATTGGAACAGTTGGAACTGGCCAGTCCAAAAAATTAGTGGATGGAAAAATACCTTATAAATGTATTGTTTGTTACATACGCACGTATATGTTGTACTTGATATCTCAACTTTTTGACATGAGCAATTTCAATGCACATCAATTTAATAAACAAATCTGTCATAGGGCAGAGTAAGATGATCCGAACAATTTCGAAAATTTTTCGGATTGTTCTTAGATTTTTCAATTTTTCACAGCGCTATCATCACTATCGCTTGCTATTAATAAATATAGGGTTTTCCAATAAGAGGTGTTATTTTTTGTATTCAAAGGAAAATGCCATTTTTTGAGATAAATGATCGGATGTTTATGTCATAATAAAGAGGAAGGTATGCCGTATAATGAAAAACAACATCGGCCAAATGGCACGCATATAGGACCATATCCTTTTCAAGAAATTTTCCATAACCAAATGGAGGTCCTATTTTATCTTTGAGGTCTTGAATCGATGCTGGGCTGTTGGCGTAGACCTTATCTTTCACGTGGCCCTAAAGGAAGAAGTCGCAATGGGTTAAATCACAAGATCTCGGTGGCAAAATGTGATCACCTCTTCGAGAGATAACACGGCCCGGAAACTTTTCCCGCAAAAGGTGAATGGTTTCGTTGCTTGTGTTTTTTCACCATTTTTGTAGTGAATTTTAATAATTTCAATACGTTGTTGAAGCGTGTATCGTTCCATTTTTAGTAATGGCGTAGTTTCTACTTGTCAAATGTCAAAGAATAAAAGCTTCAAAAGTGACAGCTACCGAAATAGCGGGTCATTCACAATAACACCTCTTATTGGAAAAATATTAGTCACAACAACTAACCAAAAATAATGAGAAACGTCAAACAAACAGCATTCGCTGTATATCTTTCGCATGAAACAAAAATATATTTCGTTTTTGGAGTTACATGAACCAAAGAAAACGAAAACGTTGATGAAATAGCTTTCGCTTTTCTGCTTTCGCGCAAATGAAATTTCCTTTCGTTTTCGAAGTTACATGAAACGTACGCAATATTACCACCGAAAAATGACAATGCCCCATGCAATCCTGGACAAGTTTCGACTCATAAATCGGTTGATAGAATACAATGAACAACCACCGAATTGAGCTCTACCGCGACCAGCAATTCTATTATGGCAAGTTAATCCACCCAATTTTATTGCAATGTCTCGTGTAAACGTATTTCAAAGTAAAGCACTTGCGCAAAAGAACCTATACTCAATATTGACAACGTTTTGTATAGAGCAAACAATTCCATCCACACAGACAGGCATAAAATGCTATTCAACAGGTGAAACAGTATCTATGGGGTTTTATTTTATTTTTTTATATATTTTTTTTTTTGCAATAAATTAACTAAACAGCTTAATTAAGGTAATGTACACCGCACTGACGCAAACTACTCCAGTAAGTGTGTAGTTTCGAAATTCAACCTTTGGTCGGAACAACGGCTGCATAGTGGAAAGTGAAGTGATGATGATGATGTTGTCGTAGCTGATGCTGACCAAGTCGCGGTGATGGTGTGCTGATGCCGGAGGTGTTGGTTTATTTTTTTCTTAGACATGTAAAAACAAGAGATTTTGTAGCGTTAATTACCCCCTTGCATATGTACTTAGCAACAGAAAATATTATGCGAGACGTGTTTGTTCTTTTTTGTTCGTTTTAATTGCCTAGCGAAAAAGTTCAAATTATAAAGCCGAAGAGTATAGTTTACTGATGTTATTGTTACATAACGTTTAATTATACAAATAATGCTATAGGCATTATATATTACAGTTGTGAATTTATTTAGCTATAGTTATTTTTGAAATGTGATGAAGAACTCACTGTTTTTTTTTTGAGTATTTAGCGACAAATTGTTCTATGATTGTCATATTGAGGTTTCTAGATTGGACAAGAGCAGCCAGCTTTGACGGTTTAGCCGGGACATTAACCGACTACATCTTAGTTTACATTTATAGCTCGATGCAAGGGTTATAAAACTCACCAAGCTAACTTTGAAGCAGAAGAGAGAATGCTGCAAAACTGTTGTGTGTGGCAAAATTTGGCGTTTTCAAAAAGATCTGCCTAAGACGCGGGACACGGATTGGGCATTTTTTTTTTAAACATTCAATGCATAAAAAATAGAAGGTTTAAGGGTGTATCAAGCCATTCCTATAGTTGGACTTTAAAAAAATGTGGGTCCACAAAAGACCTCTAAAAACACATGGTATGGATATGTGATATAAAGTACTAGAACGGCTATTGTAAGTCGAAATTCGCGTAGCTTTCGGGTCAAGTGCCCACTGCAAATTTGTCCAATTCAATTAAGCGAAATACACACAAGGTGCCGCAAATTTACTAGTCCAAAGTATAAGAAGTACTCCGAGCAACTTTCATTTAAACGGAGAATTGTAGAAAATAAAACAATTTCAAAATACTACAATTCCAATTAAATAGAGAGAATTCTAGTATGCAATAATCAAATGTTAATTTATTAACTAAAAAAACTTGGTTACTAGCTCTATTACATAAATATTTAAAATATAATTTATTAACTGTCATTTAAACTTTAACAACTAGTACTAGTATTATTTATTTTCACCCTTTTACCCCATTCATTGTTATTTTAATTTGTTTTAATTCATTCTCGTCTGTAGGTTAACTTTTACAGACTTATTTATAAAACCACCGTAGAGTCTGCTTAACTTCACGCACCCTTTAAAATGCCCTTACGCAAGAAAATGTGATTTATAAATATTTTACAAACTTAAGCAACGTTGATTTAGGCCTGCGTAGCTTAAACGCCAAAATTTGCATTTAGAGATTGCGTAAGGCTTGCGTAGTCTTTGCTGACAAATGTCATTTTTGTGTTTTCATGTTCCATTGGGCAAAAAAATCAATCTTTTTTTGATTCGGATCACTTTTTGCAGATCTTGATATTTTTTTCAGATTTATAAATACTGCCACAAATACCAATATACTTTGCACAGCTGCCATTTTAAGAAGTTTGTTTTAAAACAAATGCGCAAAGTTTCGTGAAAACCAAAATAAAAAAATACACAAATAGCCATGGATATCATTTTGGAGGAATAATTATCTTCAAACGAATGCAATTTGTACAGCTGATATTGCTGTCAAATCACTAATCCGAGCAGATCAATTCCGTTGCATGTTCTATGAGCCGCGTAAAATCTGAAAATATCTGGTGGTCCCTATGGAAAACGACATCAGTGTCAGTTGCAAAAAGTACTAGATTTCAGTGTTTTCTTTAATAGTTTATCGAAATTCTTACATCTTTAGACACAAAGCTCTTTTAGTAAAATTAACGCGGAAAAACGTTTATAAATCACAGTTTCAGGGAAGCCAAGTAGAGGCTGCGTAAATTCTTACGCGATGTTTAACTAAACAACATCGTAGAGGCGTCGTAAGGGAATCATAAACTAACTATTAAACAGACCGTCGTCAGTTCTTTCAACTTAAGAGAATTTGCCTACAAGCTGTTTTCCGTGTTACTATGTGGCAAAGTATGTGTGCCATGTTAAAGTAAATTAACCGCACGCACACACTTGCGTATAAATAGAAACCTGACAGGTCATTCTGTGGTAACAATGGAACAAAATTCAAATAATTCAAATAATTGCCCGTTGGGTACGGTGTGGTGAATTTAGTACCAAATTTATTCAAACGCATACGTATAGAGGATTTCTTTAATTTTACCCGGATAATCTATGTAGTACGGGATGTTTAAATTTATGCTGTAAACAAGGGAAATCAATCGATATGAATCATCGACAAAAATAAAAAAAGAAACGCTTATTAAGATAAAAAATATCCGATTACTAATCATTATGAATTCGTAGGAATAAAACAGAAAATTGTACGCAGCAAAACTTAAATGCGTGAGACATATCAGGGTACAAATCAGCAAACATGTTTATTTCCAATTTTGCTTATATACATTTTGAGTTTGGTTCTTTCCCGTACACTTTAAAGAAAATGAATTTTCCTTGATTCGGCCGCCTTTTAGGCTTTTTCTTTTTATTATAAACTAGCTTCGCACGTGCAAAATGTGGTTTCAGAACAATTGATGGAAAAAAATTTCAGAAAGAGCCTTCTGCAAAAGTGAGGGACTTGAACCCGTACTAAAAAACCTCCCATAGACTGGGCCCACTCTGTCTTTATATTCGTGGCATTGCATATGCTCGTTGGACTAATCGGCAATAATTTAATATTCTTGGACAATGAAAATAATTTTATAATATTTAGCCCACTTTTTTTTTTATTAATGTAACGCTTCTTTGTATACTATTGTTGGAGCAAACTCACCACCAATTCCAATGCTCATCACTAATGCAAATGTTCACCACCAATTCAAACCTCGCGCCTTGTTTTATACTAGTTTCCATATTTTTTAAGTACCGATTTTTCTTAATAAAGCTTTAAAAAGTACAACAATAAAAAATAATGTATCGTTAGTTGAGCCAATGATATAAAAACCTCCAAAAAATAAAAGCTTAAAGTGTCAGTTGATAAGAACCCACATCGGTGGTCTAAACCTATCTTTTATTTCGTTGTCGCTTTCGCTCGTTGTCGCTGTTCAATATTCGCAAACTGAACAAACATCTTCAGCGGAGTAAGTTAATGTACAACCAGAATCGTCAAAGTAAAGATTCTCGGTTGGCGATTGGAAAACGCTTCAGTCGTACAACTATATTAGCGGTTTCTATCGACTAAGATAGTGATATTTGCTGCATTACTTACCCTGGAGCACGCTACATATAAGATATAACTGCCCGTGGCTGAGGCAGTTCTTGATTAATTCAACTCCCGCTTTTCTTAAAGTTTGACCCTCTAACTTATTGATTGTAAGGCAGAACAAACATTAAAAGGAAATTGAATCCGTTTAAACTGAAATGGATAATTGCTGGGAATTATTTGTATATTCTTGGTATAAAAACCGTATCTCCTTTACCAGACCCAGTTAAAATAAACGCCTCATTCGTTCGTTTTCCTGCAACGAAATCACTTTCAATTTGGTTCCATTACAAAGCTTAGGGGATTCAAATTGCGAAGCAACATAATGGGAACTCCAACTTTTAATTCCAGGCCATGGACTGTAATTCTATTAAAATACTCGACCGGCTAATTTAATGACTCATACTGATTGCAAATAGCGTTTATAAACAGGTACGACGTATATGATCAGGAATTTCCCCTAACATAAATCCCCTAATGTAATAATAAATCGATCTGGTATCACTGGTACCTATTTGACATTACTTTCTAGACACTTTATGTTGTAAGCAAAACAGAGCCAAACAAACATTTCCTACATATTTGCCATTTAGCAAACCACACAGCGTACTGCCTCTGTCTGTCTCTCTCTCCGTCGCAGGAGTAAAATAGAGTTAAAAGAGATGTCAAAATATTGCGCGGTTAGTATGTTTGATTTGAGAATGAAGTGCCTATCTATGCAGGTGAAGATCGTAGACATTTTTCAAATGTTGCCTATTTCTTTAAAAACCTTTTAAGTTATCGAGTTATTGGATATCCTAAGTTGTACCTGCGGATGTCCCATAGAAGCTGCTGTTAACTATATTTAAATGCTCCCAGTAGTTTCGAACGCAAAGCGTGACAAAGTAGAAAGCAAAACGAAACGAAAAAATAAATTACTCTTGTCCAATTTTTTCCGGAATTAAAAGAGATATAGAGTTGAAACAAAGTAGATATTGTTGACCTAGGTATCCTCTATAGGCCTGTGAAAAATGCACCAGAATATACTGAACAGTTTCTACGATTTTCGCATTTAAATACATGCAGGCAAATTCAATCTTAGTCGAACAGAACTACACCAATTTTATTTATATGATGAACATTATTCATTATGCGTCGAGACTGACGCAAATTATTTCAAATGTAATTTCATTAATTATGTCAATTGTTTCAAGTTTTCTATTAAAATTAATTTGTTTTCCATTAATAAATCTCCATGAAAAGATTGGGCCTTAACAATAAACATTTTTTTTTTCCGACTCTATATTTAAGTACGAGTAGTTCACAGTGGTTTTATTTTCAATACAATTTTCGCAATTGTGAGCTTCCGTAAATTTAAAGTCGATACTAAACCCTATAACTCAAAAATTATACCCGAACAGAAATGTTTATATCTTTCCCCTGAAACATATTTTAAATTTTAATATTCTTAATCAATTTTTCTCTTTATATTGGTTGCAGTTTTTCTATCAACATTGGCCGGTGAAGTAATTTTTCGACAAAAGCAACAAACGAAAACAGACATAATAATTATAGGAAAAAAAATATCTTATTTTATTTCAACGAATGAATTTTCACACTTTACTCTTTTATTTATTTATGTTGATTACATTCGCTACTATTCACTTTGTAGAATACATGTTTCCGTGTTGATATACAACAACGAATATAAACTCTCAGAACGCATCCATCAGCTGACAGAAACTCCCCAAATACACTTAACTCTCAGTCAGTGTTCTTAGCAATCTGTCCTTATTTTTCCCGATAAGGGTATTCATTTTACTCTTTTCAATAAACTCAAATTACCTCGATTTTTTCATGAAAAAAGCCATTCTTTCAAAAGTATTTGTATTGTTTGGAAAGATAATCGTAATCACAACAACTATGCTCTACTTGACATTTCGAGACTCACAGTAGTTGTTGTAATCGCGTGCTGATAATCTTACTTTGCTTTGGTTTGCTGAGATCGAAGCTCAAAAAAACATCGCTAATAACTATAAAATCGCAGTTTCCTAACATACTAGAAATTGTTGCTAAAGGCAAATCCTTTTTATGTACAGAAAGTTTGTGAAAAATTGAAATTCCCTCAAAAAGGTAGAAATCCAACGATGTAGGAACACTTCTAAGTGTCAGTATTTTGTTTCACGTCCCGCCATTTAGAATATAATTTTTTGCTGCTTCACACGTATTCACAGATAGGAAATTTAAGAGAGAATTTTCTTTTCAAAATTTGTGGGTGGATGAGCGGGAGCTGACGGTTTATTTAATAGTTAGTTGATGAAGGGAATCCAATAAATACGGCTGTTAGCGTTTGAATTTATCTTCAGTTAGTTCGGACGGAAAACAGAGGAAAACTACTCGCTACTCGATAGTTTGCTAGTTTAGGAAAAACTACCATTTTTGATACGAACGTGTATAGACTTGGATCGAATGTGATCGATATTTCATATATTGATTAAACCAAGAAGGCGATATAGAATAAGTTATGCAATTTGTGTGCAAAGTGTCAAAAAAAAAAAAAGAAATAGTAACGGAGATGTAAGATGTTCAAAACTTTAAAATTAATGTGTTACAATTTTTAGTGGCCTGGTTTTTTGTAGTTGCTACCCATCAGTGTAGCCCGCAAATCGAATTAAATGAGTACTAAGTTGATATTGCTTATATTTGTCTCTGACGTAGGAATAGTGACGTTTCTGACCAACCTAGGTTTTATGATCGGGTAACGTCGACTCCAGGTAAATACAGACGACTTAAGACCACTAGATTTTTGAATTTTCCTTATTTATTTAAGATACTCATGCTTTTCGTAACCTAATCCTAATAATAAATAAAAGCTTATAATAATAATAATAACTAATACTTTTCACCATTTTTTAGTCTATCACATTACGGTGTCAAAAATTGTGGCATCTGTCAAATCAATACAAACGAACTTGTAAATGCCAGTCGAAATATCAGTTCTAGATGCGATCAATTTAACAAACTTTTATGAAAACTTATAGGTAATGTTTATGTTTACATAAAATCTGTTTCTGTTTGAAAAATTTTGGAAAAGTGACCGACTGCGCGAAAAATGTCGCTTCAACGAAATACCTTACAAAATATTACACATTTCTGTGCATAAATACTTGTATATCTTTGAAATAGAACGGTTGAGCCGAGTTGAGCGTATTTCCAACATAAAAGACCTGTTTGTGACGATGAACGTCTGGATCTGGGGAGCTACTTTGAATCTGCGTTAAAGTTATTTATTTGTTTTGTTTTCAAACGAACGTTTCGAAAGTGAAGCAAAATATTCTACTGTCGGATTTAGGGCCGTTTGCTTATACGACTCTTAACGATTTAAGTTTCACTTAAATACTTATAGGCTACTTTTTGTAGGGCATAAACTGTCACATAAGAGTTTATGTGGCACTTAATTCTTTATCAGTCTTATCAGCAACGGCCCTTAGTTTTTCAAAATTCGAATTAATATTATTTAAAATAATTTGTTTATATTTTGAAAGTATTATAGAGAACGGGAATGTGATTGGCTTTCGGAACGAAATAAAGAGTACGGCCCCTGGACTATATCGGTTTTGAAATATTGATGACCATTCTGAGTGTTTTCTGACAGCATTTTTTTCCATTATACTAGTGGAGAATATACTGGATATAGGTCTCAAACCATGTCCTTAGTTGTTCGAGTTGTAGGTCTCTCGTTTCGACTACAATCGTCTGGAAAGTTACAATGCTAGGACTTTGAACACTATGTACCGTAAAAGGCCTGTTAACGTTTTGAGTATAATTTTGTCTTTTGGAGAGCACATTTTTCCCTGACTGTAGCTAAAATTTTTACTGCGAAAAGTTACCTTTATTTGTTATAAAATTCGCCCTCTTTAGGGTTTTTTTGTAGATCCATCTCATTTTGCTTCGATGTTTTTATATCAATATTTTTAAAAGTATTTTCAAAAATCTATACTAGCTTGACTCTTCCGCACGATTTTGAAAAACTAATTGAAAAACAAAAAAGCTGTCGCTTTCTCATTCTCATTCCGCAAAAAAAAGCCCTTGACAAACAAACAAAACTGGAACTAGTAAGATAAATGTGTTAAAACTTGTTCCAGTTTTGTTTATTTATTAATTCAAATCAACTTACAGAAACAGGTCTCGAGTGTAAGCATTGTTGCGGTGTAGTTTTGTCTTTTAAAATGTCATTAAGAATGCAAACAAATTATTCACAATTGACAGCTTCTCGCTGTTAATCAAGTGGAACACTCTTTCAAACACCTACTATATCAATGATTGGAACTTGAGCTCAAAACTCTGTGATATAAGATTGCCAATGAGGTTACGAACTTTCCAATTCGAGACAGCCATTCAATGAAACAAACATATTGACATTTCGAAAGGACTCGCAAAACAAATTTCTTTCAAAATTAAAAATAAATCACTTCGCTACTTCCGAAAATAGTTTAATAGCTACGCAGCAATTTTTTGAATTCCAATGCTAAACATAATTGTAAAATTCCCTCGAGAATAATCGCAGTTTTTGCAAAACAATCTCAATTTTTTTTTTTTGTAGAAAACAACAACAGACAGCTGGCGCGCAATCGCGACAGGCGCTACTGCATAACCATATAACAATAATGTATTCAATCTATTATCTGCCAAGTACGGTATACGAAGAGGAGTGAAGCGAAAACAAAAATAAAAATAAAAGTAAAATATTAATTTATTGGCTCCTTAGGCATGTTTCGACATTTAATCAGTATAAATTGAGATTTCATTTCGACTTAATTAAGAGCTCTTCTTATCGCCTGTAGAGATTTTGTTATTTTTATTTTCTTGTCATTTAAATGTGTTTATGTTTCAATGACACATTAAATAAGTTTGACGTTTTGAGTTTGAGAGAGAAAAAAAAACTCCTACTGATTCCAAAGCAAACGAATATTTTTATAGATCAAGTTGGGATTTTTCAACGGCGTTTTTCTTATCACTTTCAGTTCCTTTTGATTTTATTGAAAAAAGTGCGATACATGAAATGATAAGGATTTTTATTTTTGGGCATTATATTATTATTGTTTTTGATTTTTGTTTTTATGTACTTGGTATACACATTTCGACTCGTGTCAAAAATTAATCGGTTTTATTTTTGTACAAGCAAGCAAGCATTTTAAATGTGAGTAGCTGTTGCCTCAAGGCTCAATCAAAAAATTGTAAGGCTATATTTCTAAAGACGGGTATTAAATTCGCATAATTTATTCAAATGTCTTATTATTAAATTTTCGGTTTTTTGTTTTTTAAACTATAGGTCGCTAATCGTAGCGTTAGGGTTGCCATATTAAAAAATACAAAAAGGGGGATATCGTGAGTTTTCTAGGGGGGACAAGTGTTCAAAGAGAGGGGCAACATTTTTTTTTTGAACACCAGAGTCAAAAAAAAATGTGAAATACAAATAACTTTTATTAGATACATATATGTAGTAAAATTTGGTTTCAAAACAAAAGCTAAAAGAGAGACAGATGACAGTACAAAACAAAAACGTAGAGGAGAACAACTTTAGCACGTGAAGTGAGATGTAGATCGTAAGTGGATGCATTCAGCTTTGAAAGTTTTCTTGCAATTCAAATGGATGTGTTCACAGAGAATCTATTTAAAAATATTCAAAAGTATTTTCCAAATTTTCAATTGAATGTTTTCTTTTATTGAATTTTGACTTAATAAGGGGGACAGTGATTTGTATTAGGGGGGGACAAACAGAATTTTTGTATGAAAAAAGGGACTGTCCTAAAGGGGGACGTCTGGCATCCCTATTCCTACTTATGATTTAAACAAACGGAGCGAGAATGACAATAGGCTAAAATTGAATAGGAAATCGGTAGAATTCATCAGGATGAGGACTTCCTGCTTCGCCGTTCATGTTGCTATTTCGGCTTCAGTGGCAGTTGGAAGGAATTTTTGGCCTCGTTGCATTGCATTACCTTGATTTATATTTTTATAGTAAATTTTATATTTTATACCAAAATTGTCAGAGATAAGTTTGTCAACGGTCTTGGTAGATAAAACTTAGAAAGATGGGTTCAATGTGATTACCCTTACATAGTACTTCTAAGTTGCAGCTAACAAAGCCACGTTGATATCTTGATGAATAATCTTTAGTGTGTTGGGGTCTTGCACAAGCTATCGAAGAACCGTGCTCCCATATACAAAAGATGCGGCGTTCGATAAGAGTTTGAGCTGCTTTCTTCAGTGCGTAGATTTCAGCTTGCAAAGTTCGATCTACTAAAAGTGCCAATATAAAGGCTCCTGCATCTATTTCACAGTATGTCTTTGGGAAATCTGTAAAGATGAAGAGCACTTGGGCAGAAGTCCTGTCCTGTTTCACTAGAATAGACTTGAAATTTTCGGGCCAACCTCATGTCTCCATTTCTTTTAATCTGTGAGTGGCATAAGTCTGCTATTATTGAAGATATCAAGCCGCCGAGTGACCAAAAGATTCAGCCATACAAATTTAGTTCACTCTTAGTCTAAGAGCGTTGAAGATGTCAAGTCTCCGAGTGACCAAAAGATTCAGCCATACAAATTTAGTTCACTCTTAGTCTAAGTGCCACAAGAGTTAAGAGTTAAGAGCCTTCCACCAATCATCCGAACCAAAAGGTTTAATCATGGCTTTGTGCAAAAAGTCCACTATGTTCGAATGCAAGCCCCAAATATTCCTGAAAGCCTCTGTGCAGCAGTTAATGTTTTCGTTTTTTATTCTTACCCCTCCATTCCGTTTGAAGACCTAAGTGTGGAGCTAAATCGTATCCCTTCATATCCGACCAAACTATTCACATTTCGCTTGTTGTTCCGAACGTCTGACAAACTTCCGAGAGTATAACTGTCATAAAGGAGCTTCTCATTTGGACCCGCCATAAAATTGTGGATCCCTTCTGTTGAAGAGAATTCATAAATATATACCGTTTTTTTTCTCCATATTATAAGTTAGTCCTAATAAACCTCTTAAACCGATCGGACGTGTTTCTTTATTCCTGCGGATCTCAACAGGTTATGGGCCCAGGCACACGGTGTACTGAACAGTTTTTTTTCGGAAATTATTGATTGCGAACGAATCGCGGAAATTAAAATTTCAGATCGAAAGGAAGTGTGATTTTATTTTACGGCAGTGATCGGTTTTTTTTAGTTTATTAAAATGGACTCTGAATGCAAAATTGAAAAGCTGCAAACGGCGGAGCAGTAGGTTACTTGGAAATTTCAATTAAAAATTATTTTGCAAGCCAGTGATCTTTATAGTGTTGTAAGTGGAGTGCAAAAAAGGCCTACTGATGAAACCGATAAAGGCTTTAAAGATTTTCTGAAATCAGATGTAAAAGCACAAAAAATTATTGTGACCGCCGTTGGTCAGCAGCCACTCACACACATAGTAAACTGTAACTCCGCACGTGAGATGTGGATTAAATTAGAATCTGTCTACGAACAAAAAACCCAAACCAACATACATATGCTCCAGCAGAAATTTTATGCTTTTGCAAAAGACGAGACGGACGATATTGCAACGCATATTTCGAAACTGGAGTCCATTGCTCATCAGCTACGCGATTTAGGTGAAACGGTATCGGAAAGCATGTTAATAACGAAAATTCTGATGACGCTACCAGAAAAATACATGCATTTTCATACAGCGTGGGAGTCAACGGCAATTTCTGATCGTACATTGCTGAATTTAACTAGTCGCCTCATTATAGAAGAGACCCGTTTGTCGCTTCACCCAGCAACACACCAACAAAATGCTTTCATGGCAGAAAAAGCAAACAGATATACACAAAACTCTTCTCACGCGATTAGAAATAACAAAAGTGGTAATCATGGGATTGGTAATGGAGGTGTGGGTGGCAAATGTTTTCTCTGCAAACGACCAGGGCACTGGAAGAGAGACTGCCCAAAAAGAAAGCATGCAAACAAGACAAAGGATGCATTTATATCCACTCTTCTATTGGGTGAGAGAGATGATGATTCTCAAAGTTGGTTTTTGGATTCAGGGGCAACGGATCACATGACTTTTAACAAAGAACTGTTTTTTTCGTACAGTCAGTTCGATCGACCCCAGAATGTACGTGTTGGTAATGGGCAGTTAATAAAAGCATTCGGTCGCGGCAAAGTACAGATTTTTTCGTTCAACGGTTCAACTTGGCTGGAAAAATACTTAAAAGACGTGTTGTTTGTTCCGGACATAAAAGTAAATTTATTTTCGTCTAATTCTGCTTTGGATAAAGGACTTCGATTAGTGTCCAATCGCGAGAAATGTCAACTACTGGACGGCGACCACATTGTGGCAGTGGGAGTGCGTGAGAGATCTTTGTTTCGAATGATTTTTAAAATAAAATTTCCGTGTGCTAATATAGTGGCGAGAAAAGCGGAAAGTTTAAAACTTTGGCACGAACGATTAGCCCACCAAAACGCGAGAGTGATTACAAACTTTTTGATCAAAGAAAATATACCTGTTGTTGATTCTGATGGTTTTTTTTGTGAATCGTGTGTTTTCGGAAAACATTCAAAATTAAAGTTTTACACAAGCGAAACCAAAGCAAGTTTCCCAGGTGAACTCGTTCACGCTGATTTATGCGGGCCGATGCAACAACCATCGCTGTCAGATTCTCGATATTTTCTACTACTTAAGGATGACTTTTCGAATTATCGCGCGGTATATTTTCTAAAATGTAAAAGTGAAGTCTATGCTTGTTTTGAGGAATACATTATTAAATTAAAAACAGAAACGGGCTACGATCTAAAAACAATAAGAAGTGATAATGGAACTGAATTTTTAAATCGGGACTTCAAGAATTTACTGCGAAAGTACAAAATTGCTCATCAGACATCGGTGCCATATTGCCCGCAACAAAATGGTAGGGCAGAACGAGAAATGAGAACTCTTGTGGAAGCTGGCAGGACAATGGTACATGCTAAGGGTTTACCACTCAAACTTTGGGCTGAGGCAGTCAGCACTGCAGCTTTTATTATTAATCGGACGTCTTTAAATAAAAATGGAAAGTCACCCTTTGAGCTGTGGACCGGTAAACGTTTATCTAATTTCATCGATTGGAAAGTTTTCGGAGAGGTATGTTATATTCACATTCCCGAACAAAAACGGAGAAAATGGGATGTGAAGTCCGAGAAAGGTGTATTTGTTGGATACGTGGAGGGAATTAAAGGATACAGAGTGTGGATTTCAGGAACTAACAAGATTAAGGTTAGTCGTGACGTTGTTTTTGCAAAAAACGCTCCAGTTTCAGTTGGTGCTGTGGTTGATCCTGGTTTTTTTGATGGTGCTGTTGCACAAAAAGAAAATTGTGCCGTTTTCGATGAAGGTAGCGATGCAGGTGGCGATGAAGGTGGCGATGCAGGCAGCGATGCAGCCAGCGATGCAGGTGGCGATGAAGGTGGCGATGCAGGCAGCGATGCAGGCAGTGATGCTGGCGGCGATGAACGTTCTTTTTTTTCATCTGAGGAACAAGAAGTGAAAAATGTGAGCGAAGCTCCGCTTAAGGATCGTTTGAGAAGCTCAGCAAAGGCTTCTTCTTCAGCGATGCTAGCCGGCTGTGCTTTTATAGCAGAATCTGTGGAGCCTAACACTTTTGAAGATGCACTGCAGTCCGAAGACTCGATCAAGTGGGAGCAGGCGATGGAGGCAGAAATGAGGGCGCTTCAACTAAATAAGACGTGGGAACTAGTAAAACCGCCTAATGGCCGAAAGGTCATCGACAACAAATGGGTATATAAAATTAAAGGTTCCAGTACAAATGAACCAGCTCGTTTCAAAGCCAGACTAGTGATTAGAGGTTTCTCTCAAGTGAAAGGCGTCGACTATGAAGAAACATTCAGCCCAGTAGCCAGATTTTCATCAATTCGAACGGTTTTGCGCTTGGCAGCTTTAAAAAAATACCATATCAAACTGTTCGACATTACAACAGCATTCTTGAATGGTCACCTCAAGGAAGATATTTTTATGAAGCAGCCAAAAGGTTTCGACGATGGAACAGGACGTGTTTGCAAACTTCTCAAGAGCCTGTATGGTCTAAAACAGGCATCGCGGGTCTGGAACGAAAAATTTTCCTCATTTCTTCGATCTTTCCAACTAGAAATGTCAAGAGCTGATCCATGTGTCTTTATTGGAAAGGACATTGTTCTGGCCATTTACATTGATGATGGTATAATTACGGCGGTTGATGAAGACAGGATCTCGGAGGTTATCGACTTTCTGTTAAAGGATTTTGCAGTTAAGGTCTATGAAGCAAAATATTTTCTTGGTTTAGAAATTAATCGGAAAGCTGATGGTACTATATTCATCAATCAGGCGAGCTTTGCGGATAAAATAGTTTCAAAATTTGGTATGGCGAACGCGAATGCTGTTTCAACACCTGCAGATTCATCGAGCTGCGAAAATGTTGATGACGACGGCCACAGTGACAGCAACTTTCCATACAGAGCAGCAGTTGGCAGCCTTATGTATCTGGCTATTGGTACCAGGCCCGACATATCTTTTGCGCTGGGCGTTGTTAGCCGATACATGGAAAATCCAGCAGAATCTCATATCAAAGCATTAAAGCGTATCATAAGATACGTAAAGGGAACGCAAAACTATGGTATCCTTTTTAATTCAATGTCTAAATTTAGTTTTGACTCTTACAGTGACGCAGATTATGCAGGGGATCGAAAAACAAGGCGATCTACCAGTGGGTTCATATGTTTCTTTGGCGATGGTCCTATCTCCTGGGGCTCTCAGCAACAGCGCTGTGTAGCGCTTTCGACGACAGAGTCGGAGTATATTGCGGCAGCTGAAGCGGTGAAAGAGATCTCTTGGTTAAAGCTTCTGTTTGAAGATCTTCATATTCATTACCAAAATTCAACGCTTTATCTGGACAACCAAAGCGCTATAAGGCTGGTGAAGAACCCCGAATTCCACAAAAGAACAAAGCATGTTGACGTCAGATACCACTTCATAAGGGACAAGTATGCTGAAAAGGTTTTTGATATTCAACATGTTTCATCCCAGTTGCAGAAAGCAGACATCTTTACCAAAGCTCTACCTAAAGAGCGTTTTCAAACTTTGCGAAAAATGATTGGTATTCTACCAATGGCCTAATTTTGTTCAATGAATTGTTTAATAATCTTTAGTCTTATGAAATTTTGGGAATTTGAAATTTTTTTAATGTTTAAAGTAAAAGATTTAACCTGAATTAATAATTCTTATAAGCAATAAGTAACGTAATAACCAAATATTGATGAATGTGGGAGTGTTGAAGAGAATTCATAAATATATACCGTTTTTTTTCTCCATATTATAAGTTAGTCCTAATAAACCTCTTAAACCGATCGGACGTGTTTCTTTATTCCTGCGGATCTCAACACCTTCCATTCGTCTCAAAAATGCAAAAACTCACACAAACCGAATGCGGTTGTGAAAAGCTAGGCCTAGGGTCCCTACGGACCTGTTGCGCAAATTATTTATTTATTTATTTTGTTATTGGGAATACATTCATGTTTCGAACTTTGCTGCTTTAGCAGTCTTTCATAGTTTTATATGTTTTTATTTTATAGGATGCGCCATGCCCACTTAACAGTCCCGCCCACATTTCGCAAAATGCAGCACCAGTTACCAAACCATTTACCGAACATTTTGATGTCAAGCTGGCATGAGTGCTAAGATGTGACGAACGATTTTGCTGTAATGGGAGGTGCCACGCCCCAATCCAATCTAGCACAATGTTTGGTGTACATAATATCCATCGATCTTCTAAAAGTGTCCATATAAAGGGTTTTATGTGCTGTCTTTGAATGTTTTTGTTACCTAAAAGCTGTCATTGACGCTATACTTGCACGCCACCTATAGTTAATTTTTAAAAGTTGCATATAAACCTTTTTCGTTGCTATAAATACCAATTTTTGAACGTTTTGCCTCAATCGGCTGACTCTTGGACTTAATTCAAAACTCAGTTTTGTCAATGGGGGTTTCTAAAGCCGGTCCTAAACGGCATTTCTGTCGAAACTACTAGTAATTGTCCATCCAGACATATCTTGCTTGTCTTATAAGTTCTGTTATAGAACAGAAATGAAATTGAAACGCTATACAATTCTCTGTCACAAGTCAAGCCGGCGAATACCTTGATGTGACCTACTCCGGCATATTCGAAGCTGAGGTTAGTAAGGATTTTTCAAGACTGACAAAGAGATCGTGGCGTATGGACTCTTTAAAGACCGAAGACAGTTTTCAAAAACGCAAGAGTAAATTGTGGAAAGCTTGATGGCGATCTGTTTGCTTTTGGGGCTGGTCTTCGAGGTTCGCGGTTGTGCTTCCGTCAGTCGTGAAAAGTATCAGGAAATTAATTGTCAGACTCGGAAGTTAAGCAGACTACGACAGGGTTACTTTCTGCAGCGTCACATCCAAGGCGCTACTAAAAAACCTGGGGGCAGATTCCGTATAACAATAATCGTCGGGACGATATCGTTTTTGAAACTTTGATGACCATAAGAAGTTATATTCTGCTCGAATTTGTTTTACTATCGTCAGCTTTCATTACATTTGTGGAAAATGGATTGGATTAAGGTCTCAAACTCGTAATTTTGGCACTTAGTTGCTACTTTTGGAGGTCTATCGTTTCGACGATAATCGTCTGAAAAATTACGGAATGAGTGCCCTGAGTCTGTACCTACTCACGCGCACAAGGACGATACATTGATAGGATCAGTGGTGCTGCAAGGGATATTGCTATACATTAACGGATATACAGAGGAGGTGCTCTGCGACTTTGAGAGCCAAGCCCGTGCTTACAAAAATGTCCAAATTGTCAACATTTTTCGTTTGTACGATCGAAATTAGGTCCATTACAGTCAGCAGTGCAACAGACTAACACTGAGCCCACTCATCTGCTTAAATCAAGCTGACGCTACAGGTTAACATAGGCCTAGCTTCACACAAACTAGTCGCTTTTCGCTAATTTTCATTTTTGGGGCGAATAATACATCAAAAATGCTTCATTTTCGAAAATACAAAAGCGCATGTGGCTGCCGATTGTAAAAACTGTAGGGCTGTTAAATATCCAGAAGTAAGTGCGCATATATGTGTATATACATATTTCGTGCCATGATTTTTCCCACACCACCATCCAACTGTCCCACTGATAACAAATGGTTCACAAACATTATTAAAGCCACAACAACAAAAAATTAAAAACATCTCTCAACGATCACTCCAAAGATAAGAAAAGATAATCAAGAACCGTGTACAGAAAGAGAGAGAAAAAAAAAAACCTCTCATTCACACAACCAACACACGATCGATCTCTTTTGTCTCCCAGCACAGACATCGCCTCCACAACAATTTATTATCTGTCAACTGACGATCGGTACGGTCAGTTTCCATATCTATTCCGTTGCACATTTATCTGCCCCCCTCCCTATCTGCGTCTTTCTTTGTACACTCGTACAAATGTAATGAAAGGGAAAATTATAGTTTCGAATGCGAACAAAAAGAAAGAGAAAACAATCCGGTGCCGCGGTCGATCATCGATCATTACTCACTTTGTTTCGATCACCATCAACGGAGAAAAATGAAGCACTGACTGACACACTGACAAACCGAATGTGCCACCACCATCAGTCAACGTAACAAACAAACAGAATTAAAAAAAAAAAAAAAAAAAACAAGAGGGACTCGTTAATTTAATTTGAATTTGAATTTGAAATTTAAACTTAATTGATTGAGTTTATGTGGCATGTCATGGTGTCTCTGTCATAAGTGGTTCATGGGTTGCCCCAATTGAGGAAAAACGTCTCAATTTGTTGTTGGTGACCCACTGGCAGGTACTGTGCGTCTTTACTATAAACAACTGTCCAAGGAAAAACCCCATTGGGGTGTCGGGTGGGTGGTGCGAGGATACAAATGAAATCTCATCGACCATCCGGAAATTGGAGCTCAACGCTGTCCGCCATCAAAGGAAACGAATGACGGTCATCTAGTGTCCGGTCACCCTAACCAAATCAATCTGAGTAGAGGTATAGATGACATTTGATTATGTTTGTTCAACCCCCAACGGATTGGGACATTGTTAGGTAGCTGCAAGTTATAGGACAATTGTACGAAGTTCTCATGCCTCCCCCACATTATTTGGACGAGCCGAAAGGACAAAAGGACAATGTATTTGAGTGACATATTACATGCGAGTAGGTATCGGCCTCCTTACATGCCAGCCGGAGAATAGAAATTATCCTTGCTGTCGGGCAGGTTTTAATTAGTGAACAAGAGGTATACTCGTACTCAAAGATACATTTGATGATTTGACATTCTGTTACACAGTTTGAATTAGTTTAAGGTGTATGCGAGACGTCCACTTGTGACTGCCAGACCGAAGGCAGATGAACAATTTATTTAAATTGGTCAACTTGAGGGAAAACTTTCAAATTGCATTTCGGCAAATTGCAATCGCAGAAAGGTCAGTTGGATGTGCAGCTGGGGCTTGGGGAAATCACTGGATTGTGGGAAGCTGGATCACGGGAACTCATTTGAACATACTGGTAGCATGGATTTGATTTCTGTTTATGCAGAACTTTAATAAACTTTGTTGGGTGTTAATCTTTGTTGTATATACTTGGAGTATGTATCTGAAACAACTTGTTTAACTTTTTAATAAATCGCTTCAAGAGACCTAAACTAATTCGGGTACGTAATTTTATCGCTGTGGCTGGTCAGTTGAGTTTCGTTGAGAACGAGCGATTTTTGAAATTGAATTCAGCGAGAGTATTCAATTTGAAACGAATTTGCTATAAGCTCAGATGTAGAGGGGTGGACAAACAGCAGGGTGTAGTGGACCAGCCAACCAGATCGCGGCAAGGCCACGAATTTCGGCAGGATTTTTTAAGAGTAACACGGGTTTAGGAAAGGACAGTCAACATTACAACAGTACACTAGAGCAGATGGTAGGTGATAGAAAAACCATCACTCTAGGCGATAGAAGCGCTTTAAAATCCGACAAGTGGAGTGATACTCGTATGTTGAAAGGCTTAAGAAGCGTCACAACATCGCTTACGTTTGATAAGAAGGAACCCCAGAGGCAGAGAGTTAATTTGTAACACCACAGAGGGAACGCGAACGAAGCGAATTACAACTGATTCCGCTTCAGGCTCAATAATAGGACCGCACATGCGGAGCAGAAAAATCTACCCGCTCTTGTAGAGCGATCTGATCCGAAGACAGCAAATCATTTGCTTAGGATCACAAAGGACTTTCAGAGCAACATCGCAGAGCGATAACTGTGTTACAGAAATACATAATAAGTGGAGGGAAACCTGATCTTATTTTTTTATTTTTTTTTTTTCAATTTCTTAAAATGCTAGTTAATACAATCAATTAATTATAAATATAATAATTCAGAGCAATAAAGTATAGAATTCAATTGGGTACAAATTACTTTATTAACATTTTTTAAGAAATAGAATAGTAATCATTCTGTAGCACAAAGTGACTAGAGGCGAATGATCCTTCAAATCAATGTATTTTTTTATATTTCATGTGGGGTAAATTCAAGAATAATCAAATGAGACATAAATAATCACCCCTATCATGAATTCCGTCGTAATCCAAAAATCGCTACGAATCCCGAAAAATACATCATGGAATCCATTCGTAGTGGAAAATCTGCTACGAATTTCGAAATTCGTGAAATTTGGTATCACTGAATCCGAATGAAACGGAAAATAAACTTCTTTTTCTACGACAAGTAATTTGCGTCGGAGACGTTGAGAAAAGGGGTTTTTTATGTACCAATCAATGTGTTTTCTTTAAAAATGTAAGTATTAAACAGTTTTTGAAATTCTTTATAATTTGTGGCTTTAATAGGGCAAAAACAACTAATAAGGCACAATATGAGAGGCTTTTCGAATTATTAAGCGAAAAGCCCGATATTGCTCAAGGGTACACAAAAGCCACAAAAGAAGATGTGACAATGTTTTGGGATCACGTTAAAATTGATCTTAACGCTCTGGGGCCACCTTCTAAAGAAAGTTCAGTTTGGAGAAAGGTAAATTAAATTGGGTAAACGTATTTATTTTCAAGTCGTGCATTGTACTCTTAGGTTTGGTTAGATTGGAAGGCATACATTAAAAGGAAACTAGTAGAAAATAAAAAAGAGCTCAATTCAACTGGCGGCGGAGCGTGCCGGCAACATACCTTCTCAAAGCTGGAGGAAGGGGTGATTAAGCTGGCAGGACTTCAGACTTCCACATCAGGAATAAATGAAGCAGTTTCGTATGGATGTAGAATCTCTACTGCGGTTGAGAAAATAAGAAATCAGCCAGAAACCAAAAATGAAGAAGATGTAGATGACCCTTTAGATGTGTCCATGTCATCCGATCGCGGAACGCAAACACAAAATTTGCCTTCCACTTCGCGCAAAGTGGATGATACTGCAGACCTCTTGAAACAACAAATTGAGCTGCAAAAGATGTTTTATTTCAAAACGGAAAAGTATTACGATGAACAAGTAAAACTTACGCAGGATATTGCAGCGAGCACAAAAAGATTGTACAGAGGAATTGACCAACTATGCGACTTAAAAAAAATGGAAATTGAGGAAAGACGAAGGCATAACCAAATACAAGAAGAGCTTTTGCAAAAAAAAAAGTTCAAATAAAACTACAAATACTTCAGATGGAAGAGGAGAAACTTAATTGCCATTACGAGTAATAAATGTGGTGAAGAAAACCAAAGTTCCTATGTGAAAGATTTAAAATAAGATTAGTTCTAAGATGATATGACTTTCAAAGTATTTATTTGTTTTGTTTTGAATACATTTTTTTTTTTGTTATGAATCGGTGATGTTTTCATTTCCTATAAAAATGTGTTGGATGTTATCCGTCATTGCTCTTGCTGCGTTTCGCTGATTATTTAAATCATCTGTGCCAATGTTCTCCAGCGGTCCTTCATGATCTTCAAATTCATGAGAAATATTCGTGTAGTCCCGTACGAGAAAATGAATGCATATGTTATGCAACGCACATACAACATTGATGATCTGTGCAGCTTTTTGAGGACTATAATGCAGTTGGCGCGCACCCAGTGTGCACCGAAATCTGTTCTTCAAAACTCCTATAGTTCTCTCTACAACATTGCGTGTTTTGCTATGTCTACTGTTGTATATGCTTTTCGGACTTCCAGCTTCAGCACAACGATATGGAGTCATCAGCCAAGGTTCTAAAGGATAACCAGCATCACCTTCATGAATCATAAATTAAATGTAAGACAGATAACACACAACTCGACCAATAATATTCAAACCAAGAATCCAAGTATCCCTTTCGCCTTCCTGATATTTTGATTTTGATATGTTCATCATGGTTCGCACCTGGATAGCGTGCGTCAACGCATCTAATTTTTAAGTTGTTGTCACAAATCTTAAACGAAATTTACCTATGAACAATGTACACACATAAAACCCAAAACGTTGATAAAATATTTTACCAGCATAGCATTTATGCTAAAGTTCCCTTTGCGATTGTAATATAACCCTTTTTCTTCGGGTGGAGCAATTATATTAATATGTGTTCCATCGACACACATAATGACGCCTGGAAAACTCGCCTTCAAATAAAAGTCTCTTTTCGCCACACATTTTTCCGACTCGCTCATTTCTATCTTTATCCACACAGGACAGAGTCTTCTTTCCAGAACGTTTAAAACATTTTTGAGTGTTAAGGAAAAGGTGGATTGTGCCATACCAACTTCATAGTCGTTACCCACACCAAATTGGTATCCACCTCCTGCCAAAAACCTAAGAACAGCAACGAGCCGACATATCGGAGTTATTGAGCACGAAAACACACCCGGGTCTAGCTCATGTTCCAGCTCCTCTAATACGTATTTGAATGCGGGTTTATTGAGTCGAAAGTTACGTTGAAACCTGCAAGTTCATTTATCTCTTTACTCATACGTTGGTTCATCTAAGTCAAAGGGATCACAAGCGTCTCGAAGTATTTTCCTCTGAATTTTCAAATTTCGCTTTCGCCTGGAGGTCTCTGTTTGACCAGCAATTATTGCGAAGGCAACTGAATCCATTTTGATATTATTTATTTTATTTTATTTATAAAATGAAACAATCTTTTAATTATTTAAAAGTTTACCCGCACAATTTATTTCAATCATTTTCACACAATGACCGATGTTTGACACAAAACAACTGATTTCGAAAATGAGAATGAGAGTGGTTAATGAGGCAATGCTTCTGTAGATTCCATTCGGATTTTGTGAAGCAAATTTTTCGTAGTTCGTAGCATAGCTTTCTTTCGGGGATTTTCTACGAATGGATTCTGTGATAAGGCTGAATAACGAAAAAACAGGGAATATAACGTTACAAATATTTTAGATATACTACATAATTAGCAAATTAAATGGCTGTATTTACAAATGTTTTGACTGTAGAACTATCCATACTAAAGAGAAATTTTTTTACTTCTCTGAGAAATAAAGTGGGCTCTACTATCAGTCTGACTTCGATTGGTAGCTTATTAAAAAGCCTTGGTGCTGTCGCAGTATAAAATTTTAAACAATGAGTTTTATTTGAAATTGGAATATTAACTGTTGCTATATGATTTACTCTCAGTCTGTATATATTCGAGCTTCTTAATGTAGCACTATAGCCGCTTCGCATGAAGAAAACTTTGAGAACCTTAAAGATGTGAAGATGTTTTATCGGAAGTACACGTAGGCTAGAGAACAGTGGCCAAGTATGGGCTAGTCGATTTTCTTTACAGATAATCCTAATTACGGGTTTTTGGACAACATTTTGTATGTCGATGGTACTGTTGCAAGTTCCACCCCAACTTGCAATACCGTATTGAAGCTTAGAGTGTACAAGTCCATAGTAAAACATCAGTAGAATTTTTTTTGAACAATGTGCTCTTAGGAGATACATTTTACGAGTCGCAGAGAGCATATACTTTTTTAGTTCTTCTACGTGTGCCTTCCAGGACAAGTTGTTATCTATTAGAACACCCAGATACTTATAACTCTTAACACCCTCTATCTGAAAACAATTTGAACTGCAGACTAAATCTCTGTTAAAGTTGTTGTTGTCACACGTATGAACAGATAAAGACAGTTTTGAACAAGAGCTAGAGTGGAAGATAACATCACAATTAATTGGACAAGGACCTCGTAAATTGCATATCATAACTTTTGTTTTACTGCTTATAAGTAGTTCATGTTTTGCGAACCATTGCCGCAGGATACTTAAATCCATATTTAGTTTAACAACTGAATCAAAAAGGCTTTTGTTATCATACGTGAGCGCCATATCATCAGCAAATGCAGTAATACGACTACTGAAGTTTTGGTAAAATATTGAATTGACATATATTAAGAACAATATTGGTCCCAAGACTGTACCTTGCGGTACACCAATTGTAGTTTTTAATTGACTGCTGAAGATTCCTTTTAATTTTACTCTTTGACTTCTTTCTGATAGGTATGATGAAAACCACTTATGAATCGTACCCCTCAGTCCAGACCTATACAATTTATCCAAAAGTATATCGTGATTGACCATATCAAATGCTTTTGTCATATCTATAAAGAGTATTAAACTAGTGTTATTGTAATTATAGCTGTCATCAATTTCACTACACAACTTAAGAATAGCATCTTCAGTAGATCTCCCTTCACGAAATCCAAATTGTTCGTTTCTAAAAAACTTATTTTTATTTAAAAATGATGCTATGCGTATTTTGATCAGTTTTTCAAAAAGTTTACAAAACGTTGGGAGTATGGAGATGGGCCTATATTGGGTCATTAAACTTCGATTAATTCCTCTACACGACGAGTAAGTAACATCTAAATACCCTTTGGACTTCACAAAGCGTTAAGATTACCTTTTGTCAACGCAGATTTACTTCCCGTTGAGGAATTTTTCAAGGGCAGACGAATCGTACTCTGATTAGAGGGGGCTGCGTAATCGCCTCAAATCGCAGAGTCTAATCAGCCTAACCCAAAAATTGCATTGGTTTATAGACTATATAAAAAAAAGGAGAGAAAAAAAAAACCCCAAATCGTATGCAAGCGAGTAATATACCTGCGTTTCTATCATCCAACAAGTAAGCAATCAAATACTCTTTGGCCTAGCAAAAAGCAAAAGGTTTTAATAACTCTCCTTGGGATAACAGGCACTGCGTTGGTGGACAATTTGTGGAGAGGAAATTACTCCTACTTTGTCCACGAACAGCAAACATACGGCACGATGAGTTTTGTTACATTACATGTGTGGAACACCCCGACGTAAGATTCCCCCCCGCTTTCTGGAGCGCCGCAAGTGTTTGTCGACCAAAACCAATTATCGCAAGCCTTGCGCGATAATCAGTCAGAAAATTGCCCTCAAGCGCTTATGCTGCATCCCCATGCGTATGACGCTGGACCATACCGACACGCAACCAAACTTATATGAACACAACTTGTGTGAGGATCGCCAATACCCCATCAGTCATCAACAAACAACAAAACGAATTTTTAGCGATTTTGACATAAATGTTAGCTATCGAGATTTTCACAAATTTACTCATTCTTTTGCTTTTATTTGTTTTGATATCGCATTTGCGATCGGTACCTAAGTTCTTAATTTTCATTCGTAAAGTAGAGACCTTTTTAGCGCTGTAAAGAGAATGTTAAATTGATTTTTGTCGTAATTAATCAGCAACAGTGACAACATCTTCAAAGGGTTTTTGTGCGCACAGCAACATCTGGACGTCGTTAATGGTCACGTAAGTCTTAGAGTTTAATGTTATTATTATAATTTGATATTCTTTCTATAAAATATTTAAAGTCGCGATATCTACCTACTAGATAGAGCATGAATGAGCCTCGTAAATTTTGAATTGAGTGATGTCGCGATAATGAAGTTTCGATAGTTTTACATCAAATATATGAAGAAATTGATTCGTGATTCAATGCGTTGTTTTCGGTGATATGAGTGGCTAGACATTTTAGAGGTTCGGTGAGAAAGGGAAGAAAAGGAAGGGACAAAGGCTGAAGATGGTTTAAGTAAAGTGATTACTAGTGTTGAGGAAGAAAAGGGCTCAATGAAGGAAAATACTAGGCCACCATTGACAACGGCGTGAAGCGTATGTAGCTTCAATGGTAGTGGGCATGCCTATGTAGGATAACATACAACATACTAATACCGCAGGTGCAGTTAACATCTGTCGCCTGCCAGGTGTACGGTTGATAAGGTTCGCTTATGGGTGTGTGTTAAACATTTTTGTTTTGGCACGATTTTTTTTATTTTTGACGGGTATATTTAATATGGTAACAAGTTCCCACCCCAATACGGCGAGCTAGTCCGAGCATCGCAAGCGTGCCATCCGTTGACACCCCCGGGGATTCTAGATCCTTACCCCGACCGTTACAATTACCATTGGTGTTAGTTTGCCAAAGACTAGTCTCCCTGGATATTCGTATTGGTTGATGTCCTAAGTATGTTTATAAAATGCAATGAGGATGTTTGAAAATACATAACTGGTCAGCTACGTAGAACACAGAAGATGTACAAAGACATATCAAGGGGTCTATCCTTCGCCATGGATGTGAGATCTGATGAGCTCAAATAAGTTATAGCAAGCAGATGGCAACGGTGCAGCGAATTGAAACTCTCCAAATAGCGAGTTCCTAGAACAGCGGAACTTTAAAAGAGTGTGCCACGCCAGACAACGTTGCGGCAGGTACACCAGAGGAATCTACATAAAACACTATAAGAAAAATCGTTGTGTCACGTCAGGATGTCAATATAGTAGCGCCATTGAGCATAAATTTGTGGTTTAGTGTTTAGTATGCTGGGCGTCTATGACCTTCTCAATTCAGTCATTCGGATGCGGCACACAGTTGCAAAAATTTAAAACACAATCAGCGTATGCGTAGCCCTGCTGCGCTGTTAATTTATTTATTATTTCCAAGTTATTTTCTAATGAAAACCAAGGAGAAGCTTCTAGAGCTACGTGGTGTATCCTCTCTTTCAATTGCAACACCCTTATCAACGGAAAATATTTCGACACAGAACTTGAGAACTGTATCTACACGTGCTAGCCATTTTCATTTCCATTGGTGCAAAGATGATACCAACTAAATGATCAACTGAGGGCAGAAACGGTACATTTGGCTACAAGCTGCCTGTCCAGCATATGATTTTCATAGGAAAGCAGGGACATGATATCCATCCATGGGTGGCCATTTTATGGTGGGACTTCAAGTGGGGGCGATTGTGTTCGGCATATTTTTTGCTTATTAGTTACACGGCGTCAAAACACACTTCAGTTTAAGAGATTTTAAAGTTTACGAGATTCGAAAAAATTATTCAATGTTCATAAACATTTTCTAAAATCTCATTTTTGAAACAACCACAAAATTTGCCAGGAAAATCGGGCCGGTGCACGGAAGCTTACCGTCTGGTTTTGATAATCTTTGCATTGGTGCCTTCGGGCTTAGGCATCATGTACCTATATCCGAACAGTGGCAGTTAATATAGCAAATGGGATCTGCGTCAAATTCCGAAAGAGGTTGCGCCCAAGCTAAGCTGGTTGGGAAAAGTCCGACATCTCTCTCCAACACATATGGCGATCGTCCCCGACTAGTTAAGGGCCAACTTAAGCATTCTAAATCCGAGACGTTTTGTAATAGGCGCCACTTTAAAATTGTCTATGAAGAGCAGCATCATTATAATTATCGTAAAAAGATTGTGAGGTTGACTGGTGACAGTTTGTAAATCTGAATTTCACAGCATTGAAAAATCTGTGACACTTGTTATTCATTCATCTCTGTCTGATTAGCCTGTTTTTGCTCGGATTTAAGAGCTTGGGATGTAGTGAAAATTGTCTAAGCGCATGGCCACTGAAACGGCAAAGAAAATCCTAAGCGGATGTGCAAAAAAGGACGAACCTCCTTGCTATTATTCTGTCAAGTGTCGAAACCAACAGAAACAGTCCAGTTCATTTTAGAACCGAGGCCTATATTCGCACAATTCATTTTTATTATTTTGCTAGCATATCCCTGCTCACATTGATTCGCCAGTCGTATATCTCCACTTCTGGATAGCGGATATCGATAGAACATTTCCTATATCATAATCGCGATATTATGCAATGCAAGTGTGAAAACTGGAATAATTTTCATGCAGTAATTTTCAAGTCTATTCCTGACAAACACTTGACAGTTGCGAGGGCTTACAATTTTACTATAGTGAGGATTGGGATTTTCATAAAAAAAAACATAAAGTGCTTTCCAATAAGAGGTGTTATTGTGAATGACCCGCTATTTCGGTAGTTGTCACGTTTGAAGCTTTTATTCTTTGACCACAATTGGCCACCGAGATCTTGTGATTTAACAATTTGCGATTTTTTCCTTTGGGGCCACGTGAAAGATAAGGTCTACGCCAACAGCCCAGCGTCGATTCAAGACCTCAAAAATAAAATATCGAGGACATTGCGATTTGGTTATGGAAAATTTCATGAAAAGGATATGGTCCTGTATGCCTGCTCGTGGTGGCCATTTGGCTGATGTTGTTTTTCATTATTAACGGCATACCTTACCTGAAATAAACATCCGATCATTTATCTCAAAAAATGGCATTTTTCTTTGAATACCAAAAAAACACCTCTTATTGGAAAACCCTTTAGAAAACAATACCACCAAACTTTAGCTTGGGAATTTAATTCCACTTTATCAACAAGTTTTGTAAAACGTACCGCTTTCATTTAAAATTACGACTTACGACAAAGTACCGACTGAGAAAAATATCGTAGATCATATCTCCCCTTCTCTGCCCTCATCATTTTTTTTACTATACTCCGTATGATGTTATCTGCATCCTTCTTATCGAAAGCAGATAAACTGTCCCTCAGTTGGAAACCAATAAAAAAGAACCTCCAACAACGGACCATGAAAACGGAGGACATTAACACATATTTTTCCCCGAGAACCAAACGCATTAATTAAGTCCGCCTCGCGTTCCAAAAGGACCGAAAGAAAGAGGATGATAATAATTGAAAATATGCGCCTTGTTACGGTGCCCCCTTAAGGTTTTTGTTTTTCCCCTTCTGGGAAAGAGATTTATGTGACACATAACCATATCCTAAACGGGATGATGCCATCAAATGCGACATGATCAGTATTCAGGTGGTTCGCAGTTCGGTCGTTGCGTCGGGCAACATTGGAAGAATTTCAAAGCCGAAGAGGAGGAGGAAAAATGGAAAATGAGTTACTCTTAGAGATTTTGACGCCACTGAAGACGTCAGCGACGACAAAGCACACAAAAGTACAATGCGCCGGTGCAATGCAATCATCATCATCATCGTCGCAGCGGCGGCGGCCACCGCCGCCGTTGCCCTCATCATATTCGCCAGCATAAAACTGTCAATGATTCGCCGAAGAGTTGTTGTCTTACATGGCTGGTAGTTGTTGAACCCTTAGGACGACATGGCCAGGATTATCCTTTTTCTTTGTCTTTGCTGGGAGTAGGTATAGTTGTGGCGATGAAATGTAAATCACTTTTTATGGTTACATTGCGCGATGTTGTTGCTTAATTTTTATGACTTTAGCTATTGGATTTTGGAATACATACAACTTTGCCGAGGTGCATACAAGAGGCGACTGATTTTTAAGTGTCGTAGTGTACGCTGGAAATTGATTGATTCTACATGCAGCTCAACTAAAAGACACCAAGATGTGACTATCTTAATTTTGGACTACAAAAATGTCCAACTAAAATTGTCGGAGTCCGTTTGTAGAGTAGACAAGCCCATTGACCTCTCATCTTAATAGTAGCCCATATGTGGAAAAATGTAATCTTTCATAAATCACAAGTCTGAGCAAAATCGATCGGATATTTGAGACCTCAGAGACCATGGGCCTTACTAATAATCATATTTAAACTCCGCATTAAATTAAATATTTTGTAGGTCACAATATGCTATTAAAATTTCATCATTGTGAGTTCGAAAAATTTAGCCTGGACACTAAAAATGATTATTAGTATCGCGGCATATCTTCTGCTGGAACGGAAACAATGATAAACCATATACTTCGTCGAATCTTAAAATTTTGGACTGTGGTTAAATTGATATTTCAGTTTAAGTAGATGCGGCTACTATGACTGCATGCCCATACTTTGAAATTTGGACATATCTTGAAAACGGTCTATACGATTATAACCAAAATTAATTTCTGAGGCAATATGGTCATTTCTTACTTAGTGGCAAACTCAGCTTTGATATGTTAAGTCGTAAAATAGATTTTTGAAAAAAGTCAGTTGTTTTAAAATTTGTTTTTTTTTTTGTTTACAGGAAAACGGCGATTAAGATTTTGACCAAAATGCATACTTAGATTAAAATTGATGTTTTCAAAGTAATTGTGTCCTTAATTTTGAATTCGAATCACCGAAAACGATGATTTTTAAAACGGCTTATATCTCGAAAACCCCAATTTTGATAAAACTTTAAAAACCAAGTAATGCTTACATCCCGGACAATAACTTATACTCAGTTCTCAGCTTACCTGTTAAGCAATGGTATTTCTCAAACTAAACACTGCAACATTTGTTAATGTTTCGTCTGCATAATTTAAGAAAAACCGCTGTAACGATTTTGATCAAAATGTTTTTTAAAGATAATACAATTATTTTAAATGACATCTCGTACTTAGTTTTTCTCAAAAAATTTTAATAAATCAATTTCTTAAAAATTTCTCAAAAGTTACTACTCAAATCACGTTTTTTGTTCATATAATCCGTGGCCACAAACCATAACCGCTAAAGTCGACTTTAGACGAAATTTATATTTTTTTTTAGATTCAGCGTACTCAAATCTATTTTGTAAATTTTTTTCAGCTTTATATCTTTAAAAAAGTGTCCACAATTTCAAAAAAAAAAACAACAGCTTAAGTCACAAGGAGTACAAAAAAAAACTTTAAACTGCTCTCCTGAAAAATGAGTAAAACAGACTTTAGCGGTTTTGCCTTGTGACCACAGATATCTTCGATATATTTTTGAAATAATAACGATTTAATTCCAATAACAGCTACGTACAACTTCTTTTTAGCAACTTCTTATTTTTTATCAACCATATTGAATATGAACCTTAAAAATAATTCTAACATCTTGGAGCTTACACAATCTCAAACTTCATTTGCAGCAAAACTTTTGATGAACGAGAAAGTTACGTTCGACACAGTCGTGCACTTTATTTGAGCTGCTGCAGCAATGATAATATCTGCTTCAACTTTTCCAGTCTCCATTGTTTTGGAGATATTCAAATATTGCAATGGCTTTGAGGTCTGAAATCCTAAAATTCTTATTACTCGTATAATTAAAATTACTTTTGCTGACATTTGTCATGAATATATGGTTTTTGTCCCCTCTATATCATGTTTAATAATTTAGCGACCATTTATCTTTTGTGTGGAGACAAGGTACGCTTAAATATACTAAAATAAAAAAAGAAACTGCGCTTAAGTCTCGATAAAGGCGAAGTTCCGACATTTTACGAATTTAAGAATTATTGAAAAATATCCTTTTATCCCGACTTGTCTTGTACACGAAAAAAATGATTTGCACTTTTACGTAATTCGTTTTACTATCCCTTAATTTTAACAACAAGATATCGTTTGAAGGTCCAACAAGGCTTTGTTTAAACTAGGGCACCCGATCGCTTCAATTTTCGATTACCGAATTTTCCGATAAGCAAAAGTTGTTGCTCAAAATAGAGCTTTGGAAATATTTTTAAATAATATTGGAACAGTCGGGACAACTATGTGATGGGACTGAATATTTTGACACCTGAAAGAATAAATAATAAAAATTCGGGAAACCAAGATATATCTATATATTCTTTTAACAAAATTCGTTGATCGGTTGTCTGTGTTTCTCTGCATAGCATTTTCCAATTGATATGGTTTGTGAGCCATTTTTCGATGTATTTCTTAAGTTGCTTGATCTTTTAACATCTCTGTCCGAATGTTTGCCTACATAAATGCCGTTCAGTGTATACTTAACTGATAATGCCAGTCAATTCTAAACAAACATCAAATCCCTTATACGCAAGGTTGTCGTAAGATCAACACGTCACACATATAGGCCTTGAGTCCCACAAACTCAATCGGCCAATTTTAGCACTTCTGGATGAGGAGAAGGTTGATTCGAATAACTATCAACAAAAAAAAATATAAATTGATCGAGACTATAACGTAAAGAGCAATGTTTTGGGTAATAATTTTAAAAAGATTCCCAAAAATCGTGGAAATATTTCCGTTTTAAGGAAATTTTCAATCTTAAAACTCGAAGTGTAAGCTAATAGGAAAAAAGAGACAATTTGTGCTTGTTAAAACATTGAATGGGAGTTTAGAAATTTACAACAGGGGTCAGATTCCGTATAACAATAATCGTCGGGACGATATCGTTTTTGAAACTTTGATGACCACAAGAACTTATATTCTGCCCGAATTTGTTTCACTATCTTTAGCTTTCATTACATTTGTGAAAAATGAACTGAATTAAGGTCTCAAACTCGTAATTTTGCCACCTAGTTGCTACTTTTGGAGGTCTATCGTTTCGACGATAATCGTCTGAACAATTACCGAATGAGTGCCCAGGTTTTTTTTTCCAGAAGAAGAAAGTAGAAATTCGAAAATAATTACACATTTCTCGACATTTTTTTTTTATTAAAGGCAAATGTAAGAAAACTTAGCGAATATTTAAACCGTGATACTAATAATCATTTTTAGTGTCCAGGCTTAATTCTGCGAACTCACAATGGTGAAATTTTCCATACAAAATTGCATATTGTGACCTACAAAATATTTAGTGCGGAGGTTAAAAATGATTATTAGTAAGGCCAAAAGTGTTTAAAAAAATGTCGTGTGTAGTTTTGATATGTCATTAATTTGTAAAGAATCTTATTCTTAAAAGTCGACCAATAAATAAAAGTCAAAAGTTCCTTTGCTTGCTTTGAAATAGGGAACCAACTCTTGGAGCAAATACTAGAAATACGATCCCTAGAATTGATGTGTTCGGAGAAGTAAATATTTTAAAATTACAATGATCCAAAAATTTATTTATTCATTTGCCTACTCAATGCATGTGGGCCCACCACAATTTTTGTAGTACCGCCACTAAAAGGGCTCAACCGATTGAATCGGTGACAACTTATTCAACTGACAGTGACAGGTTGATTGAATACACAGAACACAGCATCTTATGGAAGGTAACCCAGCTTAGATGTAACTCGTTGACAGTTGGCACAACGTGAGAAGAAGCTCTTTCATTGGTGGAAATATTGAGAGATAGGAAATGTCGTAGGCTGTCACCAGTGTTCTTATGTTGTGGGATTTCTCTTCTTTTTTTTTTGGGTATTCCAATGTCAGAAAAGCCTTCTGTGGGAAAAAGGAAAAATCTTGCATAAACCATTCAAACTTTAAATTTCTGTTGAAATTTGATCTATTTACATTTCACCATGATTATTAAGATACTGAATGCCCACAAAAAGCGGCTCACGTTAATCGCATTTTAACAAAATTTGGTGGTACCAAGAAGTAATCATAGTAAAAAACTACGATTGTTAAAGGTACCAAAGGTAGTTTAATATGATTTTGATTCCGTATAATACAAATTTTTTAAGTTCGATTTTTTCACCAAAAAGTGTCGAGGGAATTAAAAAGGGGAAACACTGGCTGTCACCGTATGCGACGGATTCTATGGGTCTGCTCGTTCCGTCGAATACGTCAATATTGACGGAAGCGTATAGACACGACAAACACGACAGGTTCGATCGGATGGGATTTTCAGTAACAATATAGATATGAAATTTCGGAGTTGATCCAACCACCTCTAATAAATTTTTATAGATTTCTGGAGTTTTTGGTAGAGAAAAATTACGTATTTTATTGATTTTTGGATGTTTTTAGTAAGTGGGCATTTTTTCCGAAAGTGCCTGCTAAACCAGGGAAATTTTAACTTTCAGTGTTGGAAGTTTTACATGAAAAATGAAAAGTCTGGCAACACTCTACAGCGAACTATTATACCAAATGTGCATCGAATAAGTTGAAGTTATCTTCCAAAGGTCCTGACAAGATGTCCCACAAGGGAATCTTATCTTTAAACAGTTTGACTTAGTGGGTAAACATGATGGCAGGATTTTTTGTGTAGACCACTTTTTGTGTTGTATTTGCGTTCCATTTTGTTTTGTGTTACATTTTGAAAGGTAAGATTCGAGAGATATTCGAATCAGACCACCATTGTCGGGTCTCTTTTCGTCTCTTTTTGAAAGGTAAACTCGAGAATGTGGCCATAAAATGACAAGTTTTTAAAAGAGCATTCCTAAGTGCAAAGGAACAAAATCACATTATGGTGGCATTTTTGAGGCAGTTGCTCGATTTAGCTCCTCTGGTGTTTTTTCCGCTTCTCATAGATGAAAAAGAGGTTACGATTGTACTGAATTCACTACTATTAAGTAAGCAAGTAGGTAACACTTCTCAATTTCGAGTACAATTTTTAGTTTTTCAAATGTTTATTTTATATATTTCCAATCAGGAGCTTATTTAACATTTTTTTTGCGATGGAAGGTGGAAACCTAAATGAATTGTAACCTACTTTCTTTTTGATTTTATTTTAAATGTTTGCGTTTGGATGAATGCATTTAAAAAATATTAAGTACCATTTTCGTAAAATTAAGAAAAAACAATTTTTATCAGTGGCGCCTCTTGAGCTATGTTTTGTAACTCCACTTTATTTGTAAGCCCATCATCGTATTTCGATTTCAAACGTCTTACAATTAAGGGCGAGGTAAATTCACAGTTGGTTGGTATGATAGTCAGTTAAATAGTAACATTTCTACCTAACTACGAACTTGATTTCATTTCAACTCAATTCTGTCCTGAATCCTTCACACAACCGATCGTTTGCGGGAGAAATACTCTCAGATGGGCCATCTTGCAAGGAACCTTAATGCCCGCACCGAAAACCGTGTTTTCGTCAAAAAACTTGTCGATGCATTCACACCGAGCATCAACTAGTTTTCGTTTGACGTTTCAATCAGCTGTGGGACACTAGTCATGAAACTTCTGTGTAAACTATTTTGGTTACAAATTTCGTTCGCATTAATTAACAAATAAAATTAATTCAGAGATTTTAAGTTGTGACTTCTTTTCGGTAAGCTGTTCCGCTAAATTTGCTGAATATTGAAAAAGGTGTGTTTGTTTCAACAATTCAACGATTGCAATTCGTTTTTGTGGAAAACGACTTAAACAACTCGTTTTGAAAAGTATGGGAAATCTTCTGTTTTCGATGAAGTTGTCGGCTCGGTGTGAATAGGGTATTAAGCAGAATTCGTCTTTTTTCTGGGGTTGAACCTCATTGCCCCTTAAATTAGGCTATAGTTTTTTTCCGAATTTAGTTTTTTTTTTTAATTTTCTGCAAAAAAAAAAACAGAGGGAGAGGAAACTGAAGCTCCGACACAGCGAATCTTTAAATCTAAATCAATATGGGCAAAGGGCAACATGGCGGAGCGAATTCTTGTCGACGATGACGTGGTGAATTATTAGGGGACCTCAGCAATCTAAAACTTCTCAGCTAAGTTGGCTAAGGCTAATCTATGGTTCTTGACGCAACTGAATAGTTAAGTGGGAACCATTGACCGAAAGCCACTCACGTTTTTAAATAACACATAAATGGAAAGGGAAAAGTTGAACTTAAAGTTCAACCTCAAGATCGTTAGTTAAATTTGCACGCATTGTTGGTTAGGTTTTAATACAAGCGCCCATTTTAAACTGCCACCAAAGAGAGCTAATACAGTCGCTATCCATACCCACCTCCACACCACCGTCAAACTAAACCTTGTCTTGCATCACACACTGTTGAATCCAGCCCCGAAATGAGTCAGAACCTTTTAAAATTGCATAACTTCCTGCCAATAACAATAAAACAAAATACGAAACAAAACGACCATCAAAAATAACAAACATATAAAAGTCTTAATTCCGCTGTCACTATATATACGATCGAAGAGGTGTGATCCTGAGAATGCTGCCCAACTGCAGATGCGGATATTTATGGCATCTGTAAGGGCTTCCTTAGGAAATTTCACATATGCGCGAGTACGATTATCGGCTGTTTCTCCTCTCGCCGGCCGTTTGTATTCCCGAATCCAGAGAGCTGAGATTGCCTCGTGTATGCTATTATTGCTGGCATTTTATTATTATTCTTTTTATTATGGTTATCACGGAAAGATGTCTGCCGCGGATGAACGGATAATGTTAAGCGGTGCTACGTTGTTTATAGCCAACTGTGGGGTACGTTCTTTCGCCATTCTTTCCTCCAGTGCTGGCTATCCGCAGTTTTATTTTCTTAAAATCTCGCGGATAATGTCTGCCGGCTGACCCTGCACTACTCCCTCCTGTCCCAGATATTTTATTTGTTCTTTTGACTTGTTACCATGTTGTGCCGGATGAAAATGAGCGCTGTACGCGGATAAACTTCAGCTTCTTCATCTGCCGCAGATTCGTCGCGTTGTTGCAACTTGTACGGCTATATAGCCGTTGAGTTAGTTAGGCGAAGAAGTTCTGTATCCCCGCCGGATTCAACGATGAATGATACGAGAAAACGACATTTTTGTTGCGCGGTGGTATATTCTCTTCCAACTATGCTTCGACTTCTTCTCCTCTGTCTTTCGCTTGCTTTGACTCATTCTTTTAATGATAAACATCTTTGTCTTTGTTTGTGCGGCAAGCAGGCGGCGCGCGGGGTAATCGAAAAATAACAACAGACCAGCAAAAGTATATCTGCTGGGAGCCGAAGGGAATTCCTCCCAAACGGAATGTAATGGTACTTTTGCTCAACACCAGCAACGACAACGACAACGACAACATTACCATTTCGGTGAAACATTGGTAGTTGGGACGTTTTATCGTGTATGCTGGAGCGAAGTTGGATCATCTTGTTTGAACGCATGCGCGCGGTACTAAGTTGACAAACTTAAATAACATACGACGGACCCGATGAGGATAACAACGTCGACATCTGCATGGGCTACCAAGACGAGTCTGCAGAAATATGCAAGACTTGTCGAAAAAAAAGAAGTGAGAAAATAATTCACAACATGAAACAGTGTACACAGACTGCTCATGCCCGAACTGGACACATACTTAAAGCCAGGAGATGATGTAGTTAATGTGACATAGCGTTGCCGATGGATGTCGCTTTTGTTTTGGTTGCAGTTCATTTTTGTTGTGATTGTTTCATTAGTGTCGCGCCAGAGTAATGAGCCACATGTGAGGGAGATAAGCTGCTGGCATATGAGAAGGCATACAGAGGAAAGTAACATTTGGGGGGCGCATGAAAGAGTTGGGACAGTGATTGACAAAAATGACAACAGCTATTGCGAAGTGATCCTCGCAATATACTACCGCTTATTATCTATGACGATTTCATTTTTCTTTCCAAAATCCTTGTTTGACAGCATACACAAAACACATCCTCTGTCAAATGTGAGGTGTTAAGTGGTATAGTACAAGGTTGCGATTGGCCAATATGTACTTCGGGTTCTTGGCCGTGCTTCCTTGAATATGACCTCGCCAACATCGACGAAGGTAGGCTCAGTCTCTTAACAGGATTATGAAGATGTAGGCTTTGAAAAGTATTAAATGAACTAACCTAACCGATTGAGTATGGATTGAAAGTTTGAGCTGAGGCTAAGTATATAATACAGTAGACGCTCGATATAGTAAACTAAGAAAAAGCACGCCTTTCACTATATCGAAATTGTTCACTATTTCCAGCGGGAGTTTGTAAACGTTTACGTTTATTAATTTAACAGTTTAAACCAAAAAAAAAAGATTTTATTTCAAAACACTAAAATAACAATTTTAATTTAAAAATAATTAAAAAAAAAAACAGAGACAATAATAATAACAACATAAATAACATTTTTGAAAAATAGTTTGTCATTTGTGTTAAATTAAGCAAAAATACGTTTACTGTCGTGGCACAGTGTGAGAAACACAGAAATGAACGGCATATTGTTCTGAAAAATAGTTGACATGCAAGCACATTGCAGAACTGGAACATTTTTCATTGAATTTTGCGAAAAATAAATCTAAGTTCACTATATCGAGTTTTTCATAGTTCACTATTTAGAGTAGTTTGTGTAAAATTTTGGTGGTTCACTGTATTGGATAGTTCACTATACAGAGGTTCACTATACCGAACGTCTACTGTATCTACGAAGTATCACCTTCAGCAAAGAGCAGGACATTATTAGGCTTTTTTTTTATTTTGTCCACATGATTTAGATCTAGATCATTTTTTATTTTATCCACATGATCTAGATCTAGATCATTTTTTTTTCCATGGTTTACAATAATAGTACGAGATCCAAGTGTTGTTGGAAGCCATGGAAATCAATCAATCACCCTATCGGAAGATGTTATATTTTTTGCAAATGGCGTCGTACGTCAATAATATTTGACATTTGTGAACTAAGCACTTTGAAAAAGTAAATGCCTGCTGACCGTCAGTCGCGTGTAAATTTCCGTCAAGCCATCCTCAATCTCAACAACGAAGAGGACGATTTTGTGTCGAAAATCATCATAAGCGACACGGCGCATTTACAAGTAAGCGGGGTCACGTGAATAAGCAAAATCTTCATGTCTGGGGCACTGGAAATCCGTGTGCGATGCACGAAGTCCCATTAAATCCACTCAAAGCGTAATCTCCTGCTTTGGCGATTTGGCATAGCCAGCAAGATCGCTCGATTTAACAATCCCAGACTTCTTTCATTGGGACTACTTGAAGTCTCGGCTTTATGCCAACAAGCCTCAGACAAATCATACTGAGACCCCCAACTCGCAATCCTCTTGCCGCTGGCTCCCTCAATTTATTTTCAAATTCGCCATTTTGTTTTCCTATCGGTGTTATGTCAATTCAGAATCCGTGTGACATGTAGAAACATACAAAAAATACAAAAATAAGTGCTGCCAACCTCGGCAACCGTGGAGAAATTTAAGATTACTCAATGCTATTGGTGAGTTATTATATATTTTTAAAAGGCGAATAATTTGATTTATTTGCTTAATAAAATCTTAAGAAGATGCTCTATATACAAGAAACATATTAGGTCAAACATGGTTGTGTACTAACGTCTTTTTGATATCATTAAGATCGATTTCGTGTGTACATTTTTTATAAATAACTGTTCAAGGTTTGGTCAAAAGGCTTTTATTTTCATTCAACCATTCTGAATTGACAATTTTTCATAAATATTTGAAACAAATGTAGGTACACTTATTCCTAAAAAAAAATACTGTCCACACCTAACGAATAATTACAAATTTAACGGATAAAATTCTATGAACACTGCAAGCAGCTTTGCCCACAGCGGAAGTGGCTCATATTTTTTTTCCGAGTGTGCTGGTGACTCCGATTTTTTGACGTTACGTGACATTAGTCAATACGAATTTCTATGTAACAATACTAGCTAGAGAGACGAAAAGAGACCCGACAATGGTGGTCTGATTCGAATATCTCTCGAAATCTATATATAACAATACTAGCGCACCAAATCGTGACCACTCCATGAAAATATAGCTTCAACTGTGTGAACACTGCAAATTGTAGAGCTTAATTGTCAGTTTAGAAGATTGCAAAGTTTTGAGTTTATGAAACGGAGAGGTTGGAACGAAAAGCAGCATACTAATGGTCATTCGACTGAAGTTGTTAGAGGAAGTACAGGCACGTCATTTGATCGGGGAAAATAATTGGCATACTCGAAGGCGTATAGAAAATTTCTCCGCAAAAGGTCATTGTCCACAGCAGTAAACGAAATGGTTTCGAATTTAATTAAAAGACAACTTGTCCCCAAAACTTCAATTTGAAGGACGTCTCAGTAAAAAAAAAAAAAAAACTCTAAGACTACAAGTGGACTGCGGTCTTAAAGGGACGATCTTTTCCGAAGGCAGACTTCCACCAAAAAGTGTACCGGCTCACCATACAGCACAAAACTGGGTTCAGATTCTGTAAGGCAAAAACGTTAAAACGTTTTCATTCGAACGAATAATTTGCTCTAAGTTGCAGAAGTAAATCGTTCGTGCACACGAAAAAAAAAGTTTGAACGTTTCGCTGTACAGAATGCCGACCCTGGGTTGGTAAAGAGATGGTCAGTTCGAGAAGTGAACTTGCAATGGAGCTAAATATTAAAGCTGATGGTATGAGGAGGTTTCAAAAGACCCCATCATAGAAGAGCCAAGACAGATGAATGGAAAAAGTTTTCGCAACAATCTTTGCAATAAATGTACACTTTGAATAAAAATAAAACATTTACGAATAATCTTTGATGTGATCATTCGGAACTGCGTTCTTTGGATACTGTAATTTGCGTTTCACGGTTGAATTTATTGACTTCCCTGAGATCTGCAACCTAAAAGATTACAACCACCAATCACATTGAAAGCAGTAGTGAGAGTGCGATCATTTTCCGCCAATCATGCGTCTTCCAACCATCCCCAACTGCTTTGTCAAAAAACTGTGTTATATTTTGCACAAAGGGCAAAAACAGTAGCGAAAACTTTCCGTTAGCGAAAACGGATAAATTAAAGAAAACGCAGATTAATTTTCTGACAATGTTATAAAGTTGCGGGTTTTATTACGAGAATGAATCATGTATTGATATTTTCTCTATTTATAGGTATATAATTCTGGTGTAGAGATTTCCACAAGTAGTGTCAAAAAAATGATTTTTGCTTATGCACAATGATATCTATTACTAAATTTGTTCGTTACAATTTAAATTTATGTCAACAACAAAAAAGTTATTATTAGTTTTAAAATATTCAAATCTAATCTATTCCAAGGTATGTATAAAATAATTATAAATAATTTAAATTTATTGTTTCAATACCTTAGGTACTTATTTGTGCTACAAAATACCCCAAAAGTAAAAAGTTCACCTTATTTTCCAAATACGATTGTGTATGAATTTGCTTTGCAAATTAGCCTTCCTACCCACTTAAGGCATGGGAATAAATTTCCATTGATCTGGAGCCTACAATGAGGTCGAAGCGAAAACGGAAAAGAATATATTTTTATTTCGATGCAACATAGTAAAAAAAAACAAATCCAAAGCTCTAAAGGCTAACTTAAGAAGAACAGATTTGCCCTCGGATGTTTGTCAGATGTTCGCGATAGTTGGGGCAGTTTAAAAAAATGTGCACGACTGGGTCGAACGAAACTTTCGCGTTCATCAAAAGTTTGCTTGGTTGTTTTCTTATTTTATTAGGTAGTACATACCTGAAAAAAACTGAAAAACAATGCTAGGTAAAAGAAGATCGAAATGTGCGGCCGAATTAGTGCATAGATAGAATATAGCAAAGGAAATTTATATATATATATATGTTAAATAAAATTCACTTTTGTGTAGTTCATCTGATATGGCTGTACATATCAAATAACAATGTGAGTTTTTAAAAGTTGATATTAGCCCTGTTTTTTTGAGCTTCGTTCTCAGCAAAGCAAAGTAAAGCAGAATTTTAAACACGTAAATACAACAACTACGCTCACTTGACACTTCGAGACTCGTAGTAGTTGTGTGCTGAAAATCTTACTTTACTTTGCTTTGTTGAGAACGACGCTCAAAAAAACATGCCTATTGTAAAAGGGAATACTCGCAAGTTCTGGTTAGAGAGTTATAAGTGCCTACGTTCATATTTTATAAGCTCTTACATTTTACAAGATTTTTGACAACGAGGACAAGTGTAGTAGGAGTTTCTGTTTTCTGATCTGTTAGGTCATGTTTTTATTTTGATTAGTAACGCTGGTATAAGGTGTCTACGATTGGAAGCAGGATTCGTCAAAGATCTATATCTTTACATGTATGCATATTATAAATTGAATATCCCAATTGAAGTGTGTGGTGTGAAAATGAAGTGGGACTTTCTGATTGCGGTTGGTATTATTTTAAGGTGCATACTCAATATGGTTAAAAAAAAAGGAGTGGGGTACATTTGTTAAAAATAAATTTTGCTTAGTTGTTATTGCATTTTTATTAGAAGTGGAAAATTGAGTTTATTACAAAAATATACCGTAGATAAGCGCAAACAAATCGGGATTTGTGGAGTAATATTTGAGAAATAATTTTTAATCTGATTTATTCGAATTTTTTGAGAAAAACTAAGTACGGGATCTGATTTAGAATACTTTTATTTTCCTTAATAAGAATTTTGATCAAAATCGTTAGAGTGGTTTTTGTAAAATTTGGCAAACAAAACAGTACCAAATACGGCAATGTTTAGTAATTTTCAACTTTTGCTTAACTATTTAGCTGAAAACCGAGTACAAGTTATTGTTCGGGATGTAAGCATTACTTGATTTTTTTTTAAAGTTTTTTTAGAACTCGAAAATGGGGTTTTCGAGATATGGGCATTTTGTTTAATTGGCGTTTTCAGTGAATCGAATTAAAAATTAAGGACGCAATAATTACAGTGCAAAAAAAAAACGGCACTCAAACTCCAAATCCTTAGTTTGAAGGAAATCCGAGCAGGCGTTTCGGGTGTAGGGCTCGGGACATACAGACAGACAAACAGTATTTTGCGACCCACTTTTTTGAGTTCTTCCTCCATCATCGTAATGTCAGAATTGATTAACACCTCGAGTTCGAAATTTTGTACGAATACAATATCTTTCTCTTACTACGTAATGTAAATAAATAATTGGCGCAACAGGTCCGTATGGACCCAAGCCTAGCTTCTCACAACCATTCGTCTTGTGTGAGTTTTTATTTTTTGGGACGAATGGAAGGGATCTACAATTTTATGCCGAGTCCAAACGGCCAATTGAGAAGCTCTTTCATGACAGTTATACTCTCGGATGTTTGTCAGACGTTCGCGAGAGGTGGCGCAGTGAAAAATCTTAAGTTGGAATTTGGGTTTTTCTCGGTATTCGAACCTGGGACCCCTACGTAATGAAGAAAGTTAAAAAATCCTTGAGGTGCCATTATATGTTGCTTTTTCAGGGCGAGAAACTGTATTTAAAAAATATGTCTATCTGAGCTTCTATGATAGTTCTATTTTTAACCAAGAAACAAAACAAGCGGACTCTTTATTAAAATGTACGAAGTACATCCTCAGTATTTTCAAAGAGGGTTTTTTTTGACGTCACAGATATAATGATTATAAACCAAATCTTTGATACATTACATGCATAGCATAGGTAAACTAGAAGATTTTCATGAATTAAATGAAAGAAACAAATAATTTTTGAAAGCAGACGAATTCTTAGATTTAATATACCTAACAAAAAAAAATTTAAATATTGCGTTATAAATAAGCATTATTTAGCACATAAAATGATAAAGCTTAGTAAATAAATTCACCAAAACCCGCAATAATGTAAATTTGAATCCGTTCTAACAACAACTCTGTCCAATCCGACCTTAGTATCAATAGCGGGAACGGAACAGTGACTCTCAAATTCTAGGTTCAGAAAATATTCATTATGAAGTCGTTAAATTCAATTTTAAGTTTTAATTTTAAATTGAATTTTAAGTTTCAGCACTCAAAGATTAAGTTTCAGCACTCAAAGAAAATATAATTATTCAAACAATATAAACTTTTCCTTAATGATATTTTTATAAATTAGACAAGTACACTCTTTTTTGCCATTGTGAAATTTTTGTGGAAGCCACAAAAGATCAATTACAAACTTCTTCAACGTTTATAAATTTCCATGAATCGCCGCAAACATTTAGGATGAAAGACCTAGCGAAGGATGTCTGTGTGGGTCTGTGGTGTGTGTCTATAGTAAACAGAACAAATATGTAAGACCTATAGGTAAATACGATCGAAAGCCAATTAGAAGACACACTGTGCGATCTTCTAAAGAGTCATTTAGTAGCCATGATACAATTTTGACAGTCAACTGTTTTTGGGCCTTGCCAATAAACATTTTTAGTTTCGACTCTAAATTTTAGTAGTTCACAGTGGCTATATTTTCCATATAAATTTCGCAATTGTGAGCTTCCGTAAATTTAAAGTCGAGCCTAAAATTTGTTTTTATCACAACGCTCTATGTTTTAAAATTGTTTTTTTCTCATTTTGCTGTCAGCTCGTTCTGTTTTACAACAAGGATCGGAAATTGTAAGAATTTAGTACCAAAGCTCGAGTTGTGTTTGGTTTAAGGTCATAATGGTAAAAGCTTCCATCTGAATTATAAAACAGCTTGACGAAAGTGCCTGGTCGATTCCCAGTACGATGACAATGAAGAAATTTTGCTGTTTCCCCAAAAACACTGGGCCTTACTAATAATCATTTTTAACCTTTACACTAAATATTATGTAGGTCACAATATGCAATTTTGTATGCAAAATTTCGCTACTGTGAGTTCGAAAAATTTAGCTTGGACACTAAAAAATGATTATTAGTATGGCGGACTGAACCTTTTGATGCAGAAAAAGGTGACGGGACTTGGCGATGCACCCGTACAAGGCATAACTAACTAAGGATCTTAAAGTTCATCCGCGATATTAGTAATCATATTTAGTTAGTGTATTTTATGAACTCACTCACAATTCAGTAATTTTCCATTGTAACCAATAAAATACTTAGTTTGAAGGTTAAATATGATTATCAGTAAGACCCAAAGATCATAGGCAAAGCCGTCTGTTCGTTGACTGGACTTCGGAGCGTTGCGAAAAGGACCCCAATTTTGGGCGAAAAATCATCTTTAGCGACGTGGCGCATTTTTGTAAGAATGGCTATGTAAACACGAATTTCACCTGGTGGCAACGGTAATGCATTCACACAAAACTACTCTAACTATCCAGATTTTTGGCCAGCGGCATCATTGATCCGAACTTTTTTGAAAATGTCGCTGATGGGCCCTTCAACATCAACGGTGAGCTCTATACAGAACGATGCTAACCGATGTGTTTTTTTCCCAAATTGAACGATATGGGGTTACACGACATGTGGTATAACAGGCAGGACGGGGCTATGTGTCATACAGCAATGATGGACATTCTGCTTGAACGATTTGGTTACCTCTCGCAGACGTGTGTAAATTGACCACTTAGATCGAGCGATCTTACCTTTCATTGACTTTTTCTTCCAGGGGTTTCCTACGCAGTCTATGCTAATAAGCCGCAATCGACCGATGCGCTTAAAGCCAACTTAACCAACGACATGGCTCAAATTCAGCCGGGTATGTGCAGAGTCATTGCAAATTGGACCACTTGGTTAGAAGTCGCGGCATTTAAACAATGTTACATTTCCATACATAATGTCATACATCTGCCTTTCAGATAAAAAAAGAAGCGAAAAGAGATACCTCACACACGGCTTGTTCTATTCTGTTTCAACATCGGCCCTTCCTTGTTCAAAAACCCCTTAGAATGAATGAAGACTTAAAAAAAAGTTGGGCCAAGCACTAAGCCCTGGTGGGACTCCATTCTCATCAATAATATGTTCTTCTACTATTTGTACCAACTAAACAATAAACAAATACATAGTTGGCGCAACAAGTCCGTAGACGCTAGATCTAACTTCTCACAACCACTCGATTTGTTTGATTTTTGTGTTTATGGGACGAATGGAGTGCATGTTCCCAAAATTTAATGCCGAGACCTAGCGGCTGAATTGAAAATCTCTTTCATATCATCTATACTCTCGGATATTTGTCAGACATCAGCGAGAGGTGGCGCAGTAAAAAAAAATTTTAGGAGAAATTTACCTGAGATCCTCGCTCAGCTTCCTGGCTTTTAGATACGATGCAAGCTTATTATCATAAAACCTTTGAATGGTGAAATTTGAAGCTTCATCGGCAATAGTTCATGGTAAAATGTCTTGGTTGTACTAGATATGTATACAGTAAAACCCGGATAAGTGCCTCACCTTAAATGCCCCGTTTGGAAGGGCACTTATGCGGGTTAGGCATTAGTTAGTAATTCGTGACTGAGTACTAAGTTGACAGTTCGCATATGTGGCAGACGTAGGAATATAGACGTTCCCGACCAATCTAGTTCAGGTTACATCTCATCCAGACCAATCTAGTCGACTTGAGATTGAATGTGGCCAGTCTCCACCATTGTAGTAGATTAAGATCATTACTTTTTTTATTTCTAAAGCATGAAACACAAGGAAGCGCTAAAGGAAAAAAACTTTTGTGTTTTTTCAGCTGATTTTAAAAATGTGTACTTAAAAGAAGTTTTTTTCAGCAAACTTCAATAAAAGTATACAAAATAAAAGGCGGGAAAGATAGCTAAGCGAAATCTACTTATAAGATGAGCTTTATATGAAAAAAATCCTCTGAATTTTGGTTCTCAAAAAGAAGGTACTTATGCGGATTAGGCACTTAAGCAAGAGGCACTTATCCGGGTTTTACTGTAAACATAAAGAGTGAAGCGGTTTCATACTGGTACTCAGGGTTGCCAGAATTTAGTTTATGTAAGCACCCCAAAATTTAAAAAAATGTAGCCCAAAATCGTTGAAAATTTTCCCAATTTCTTAAGTACTTTTTTTTTTTTTGGTATTTTTTCCACTCATCTCACTTATGCGCGCCGCAAATTTTCTTTGTTCTATCTTCTGCAATTGGATTTTGTAGTTTGTGTCAAAAAGCCGGCATAAATAAATTGTGCCTGCAAGTTGAACGACCGTTCGATGTCACTTGACTGCAAGAGTGCTGCCAAGTTTATAAGTCCGGGTTTGTTCGAAAATATATTTTTTTTTTAGTTTTGTGAAGGAATAAAACAAACAAACGAAATTTGTAAAACGATAAAGCCCAAAGCTGTGTTGGGCGCCCATGGAATAAATTTCTATCGTTTTTTAAGAAAAAAAAAAATAGCCCAAAATACGACTAAGCGCCCAATCTGGCAACTCTGCTGGTACTTTGTATGACACAAATCTTAAAACAACAGAAGAGTGTTGTTAACTAAATATATTGTGCGATACCAATTTAAAAAAAAATCATATGTAGGCCAAAGTTAAAGAACTCACTATTGCGAAATTGTTCGTACAAAATTGTCCATTATGAACAACAAAATATTAAGTGTGAAGGCTAAAATTGATTATAAGTAAAATTAGATCGAATTCTCACTGCGGAACCCATATGCAAAAAATTTGCAACTTGTCATAATTTTTATCCGGCACTGGAAGTTTGACAGCGGATTATAGAATTTGTAACCTTTTCAAATGACAGTTGTTTCCAAGTTCTACCCAGTTAGGTTTGAAAATTCGAATTCAATATCTAAAAATGGTTCTTATTAGATTAAAATAACTTTATATTTATTTTCGAATTGTGCAAAATCTGTCCCCCTTTCTTCCTCACGGCAACTGTCATAAATATACGAGTATTGTATATTTATGACAGTTGCCTTTGCATATCAAAGGTATAAATAGATTCGCTCATATATAAATTTTTTCTCAGAATGGTCCTATTCTTTCTATCTCTTCTCATTTTTCATTTTTCTTTACTCTTCCTGTCTATTTTTCTCTATTTTTAACTTTTTCTTGTATCTAATCTTACTTTCTTCTCTATTAAGTTAGGTATAACACTACTAGTTGTTTCTTTTTAGTTTTAAGAACTTTTTTACTACATTTAAACCCTCTTTGTACTATAAAAGACCAAGTCTTACTGTACTTATAAATATTGTTTAATAAATTGAAATGAAATGAATTGAATTGAATTGTAAATCATTTCAAGGCAACACTTATTCTTTTTTAATAAAGTACAACTACACGTACTGTACTATTAGCTGCTAAAATTGGCCGACTGAAGCCGTTGATTTTGCGTGCTTACTTATTACAGAAATAAATCTCATTGAATCTGTGGTTAATGTAACAATAAGTTGTTTACAAGTCACATTTACTACTTAGAAAATGTAAGCAAATAATTTTAACGGTATATGAATATGTTTACAGCTTACATAAATCATATTTTCTATTTATGGGATTTGAGAAAAAAAAAGAAGGTATATTCCTATCCACTTTAGTTTTTACAACCATATTCTACAAGTTAGTTAAACACATTTCACTTCCGTCGGATAAAATTAATTTCTAAATACATTTGTTTAGAAAAAAAATAGAGAAACTTACATAAATGTTCAAAATTCGTCTCCTGATATATTTTTTGTTTCGGTTATTTGTAAGAACTTGTTCGCACACCAACTTTTATTAGAAACAATCTAATCACACAATTGTTGAATTTATTTAATTTTCTTTACCAAACTAAGTATATTTTATGGGAAAATTCGAAAATCGTAGATTTTCCAATGAAAACTTAAACCACTTCACTCACAGTAGAAATTTACCGACGGGCAAGATTGAAAATACCACACGAACTAGCTAGCGGTCACCAATTTAACAATAGCGTGTTCTCAACGGAACTATCAAAACCGGACTGAGTGGCGCACGTCGTCCCAAGCTGGGGATTCCTCCAGTTTAAGTCAAAGTGCCGGCACTTTGTGTACAGGCACAGAGCACACACATGCGAACTCACATAACCAACCACCAACATCATGATAGTGCAGCGCCAATTCAATTGGAACAATAAAAAAAGAAGGTTTGGCTCAGTACACACACAAGTGTGCGCACCAATAACATTGCCAGAGTGTAATGGCAGATACACCGGCCCCACCAAACGGACAGGGAGGGCGACAAAAACATCTGATACCATTGCTAAGGTTGTCCGACGGGCAACACCACCGCATCTAATACTCGGTCGGTCGGTCGGTCGGTTTGTGAACGCACTCGCATTGAGTGGAAGCGTCTCACTCAATTCGCGACGAGAGTGTGGTCAATACCAGTTCGCATGTACACGGTGCACGATGGGACGCAGGGAGGTTTCGTCTTCTGCGTAACTGCATCTCGGCGACTGGTTACGTTGATGGTGCTGGCTGGATGATGTTGGAGGCAATGTAAATGGTCTCATAATGCCACAAGAAATTGTGGTATTACATTTTACTGGGTCTACCTGGAGCATGGAGGACGCTTAGAGCGAGGCAGATTTGTGCTGGCGAAGAAATGGTTTTAGGTAAAGTTGTTGGTTGGTTGGTCGTGGTCGTCGTCCGTCACCGCAGTGGTTTCTTTGTTGCCCTAACATGGACGTGCAATATGGACTTGGACTCGGTATCGGTATGAAGGCGAGCAGGCGGATTATAAATTTGGACCAAGCGGAATAAGATGGAGTGAGGCAGAGCTCAATGAATGGACATCGAATGTGCGGATACACGTAAGTTCGGTGGAGGTGAATGGCGGTGGTGGTATGGCTGTGGGTAGCTGGGGTTCGCGCGGCGGCAGAGATTGTTATGTGTGGACACAGACGACGTCGAAGAATGGCTTCGTGATGACATTGTGTAATAATGTGGACGACCAGAAGACTCTTGTTGTTCGGATTTATATTTTCTTAATTTGTGTGTGCACAGGCACAAGTGCACAACTGCAGTTGCATTTGCGGGCACACTTGTACGAGTCGTTTGCATTTTTCTTAGCCTCTTCTTATTTTCTATTTGAATTTTGTTAAGCGGAAAATACAGGTCTTATTGTTATTAATTAATGATCGTTGGTACAGCATGAGACGACGGTGTGCGGTTGACGAATGAATATGACCGTGGAACTTGTGCGCTTCGCAAGATGGGAGCGGGAAGATAAAATTTATACAAGTACAAGAATTTATAAGAAATTGAATTTCTCATTTTATAGGTAGATGTATTTAGAGGGCGAATGGATGCATCAAAAATCGATGAATTATGGCAATTAAAGGAAATAGCGATAGCGTCACGTTTGTTGTTGTATAGTGAGATTGTTTAAAAAGCTGATTAGAAAACTAAAGTTCGCATTGGCATAAGCAAGAAGAGGTTCTGGACCTTTAAAAGAATATTTGGTAGGAATAGTTAAAACGTTTAAAAGAACGGTTGCAGAAAATCGAGGAGCGTGTCAAAATTTTACAAATTAAAGGCCCTTAGCCTTATTTATACACAAATCGTAGAGTCTGCTTAACCTTACACACCCTGCCAATTTCCCTTACGCAGGGAAATGCGATAAATAAAGATTTTGCAGCGTCACTTATTGGCTGCGTAATTTAAACGCGTTGAGTTTAGAGCCTTCGTAGAGCTTATCGAGGGCTTATGGTGATAAACCTCTATCCCGCAGAAACAGACAAATTGCAAATTGTGCAGGAGAACGTTTAAACTCTTTAAATAAGACTTTAACAGATATTTTAAATAAATGAACTCAATTTTTTATTAGATTTGTATTCTGTTTATTTAAAAATAAGGCTACAACATATTTTCGATTTAGTATTTCATTTTGGGTTAGCGGAATATCAGTAAAATGTGGATTGTGGGATAGCGAATTCAAATTCCATGTTGGAATTAAAACAAATTATTTTAAATCTTCTTTTATTACTAGTAAACAAATTATTTTAGTCAAATCAACACAGTTTATAATTATTAAAATTTTAAATTATTTTAGTCAAATCAACACAGTTCATAAATATTGTATTTAAATATTTCATAGAAGGATAGTTAAAATAGGTAGTAGGTAGTACTGAAAATTAATCTTTTAGAGTGTGCTCTAAGTTATCATAAAATGCATGATATTCGGAGGGAATAACTGATTTCAAATTTTGAAGATGTGTCCATTTCCCGAAAGATATTTTTAACCGGGAAGAGTGTAGATTTTCAGGATAAATACCCTTGTCAATCTGCTTTAATCTGTCGGGCAAATCCTGATATTCATTATCAAAGTCAACTTTAAACTGTACGGCACCATTAGGGAAGTATTTAAGAGCTCTTAGCTGGTTGACCGTCGGATCACTTTTAGTTCGGCCAGGTCTTATACTCACAAATCTTATAAGTTTTGTGTCAGCATAGTTTTTAAAAAAGGTATGATCTAGGTATTCTACTTTGAAAGGTAGCGTTTTTTTCACACCGTTACATTCAACAGTTCTTCTTGCATCTCTTGTTATTCTTACATAATCGTAAGGAACAAATATTGACCGTGGTTTAAGTCGAGTCTCGATTTTGGCGTGCACACATTCCATTTGAGTATGACCCTTCTCGAGATATTCCTGCTCAATTTCCTTATTGTGTGTAATGGCAAAACTGGAAAGAGCATTAGAAAGGAAATGGTTTCTGTTCTGATAGCCACAACCACCTGAGTAAATTGTAATTGGTAATGAATCTCCTAAACAGTTTTTTGTGAGATGGTGTATTATGCATGTTATGAACGAAGATGCTGAAAGATCTCCTTCACTTTCGTTCCACCAATAATAATTTGTACAGACATGATTAGCAAGATAGTAAATAGTGAAATTGTGTACCTGCAATCGCTGTTTGTAGTAAATAGCAGATGCATTTATGTCAGGTGACAATTTCACTGCCTGCATGTCCATTGTAAAAATGTGTCGCTTTCCATTTTGAGCTATGATATACATCAGAAGTGGAATCAGAGGATGCATCGTTGACTATGGCATCCTGCCAAGTTAATCTTGCATCCTCAGCAACCGATTGAATATCTAGCTCGTAAATTCTTCCCACCTCGAGGCTTTCAACACTCGCATCCAATACTGTTCTGTAATCCTTACTTTTTGCCAAAGCAAGTTGAACCATTTTTTTCCCTCGGTCACACATTTTAACTATGTTAATAAAAAAATATTTAATTAAATCCAAAATGAGAAACAAAGACCAAATTACCAGGAAAAAACTCTATCCCACACGAAGAAAATTAACGATAAACCGCTATCCGCGAAACCTTAGAAAATAGTTAACTAAAATATGGAATCGCATTAGATTATTTAAGTTATTTATTTGTTTTCATTTGATTACTTACTTATTAACCAATGTATAATGAAACGAACCGAAATAAATCCCTTTTATATTTTTGTTCATTAACTTTACGAAGTTGATCTCTTGGAGTCAGCCGTTTTAGTAGAATAAATGTGGGATAGGGGTTTTTTTGACGTTTGACGCAAGGGGATAGAGCATTTTTTTTAAATTTAAAATGTAACGTTTTTCTGTGCACGGATATGAACACAATTTGAGAGAAATATCGCGGACAAAGAGAAGTAAAGTTTTGCATTAAAAAAAAAAATCGTTAAAAATGTGGGATAGCGCCTTATCACCATAAGCCCTCGTTATGTACATAAATATATTTTTGCAGCAAATGTGTCATTTTTTGTCCGGTATAATTTTAAACAAAACAAAAATGTGAGACAAATTTTTGTTTGTGCATTCATTTCGTACGTTGTGTAAATTTTCACCAAATGAATATCCCTTGTAAATGCAATTTTAAACCACAAATTATAATAAATAAAATAAATATCTATTCATTAAATGTTTTAGGATGTGTGTGAATATGTCTTCCTATTCAGGCATTCCATTTGTTGGTGGTTGGTGGAATTGGACGAGAAGTAATTGAACACACGTAGATATATGATTGCAGGTTGATATTTCAGCAGTCCCTCCAAGGTAGTTTCGGAATTGTGCCAGATAAATGATTTTACTTGCGAAGCTTATCTGTCAAAAATGGCTGCTGTCGGTTTCAGAGAAAAAAGAAATAGATTTCAGTGTTTTCTGTAATAGTTTATCGGCATTCTTACCTCTTTAGACAGGCTTGCCAGATTGGGATATTTATCAGAAATAGCCCAATCTGGCAACCCGGTGCAGTGGCTTAGTGGTTAGTGTGTTGGACTACTAAGCCAGAGGTCCCAGGTTCGAATCCCGAGAAAACCCAAATTCCAACTTAAGGTTTTTTCACTGCGCCACCTCTCGCGAACGTCTGACAAACATCCGAGAGTATAATTGTCATGAAAGAGCTTCTCAATCGGCCGTTTGGACTCGGCATAAAATTGTATATTCCTTCCATTTGTCCCAAAAATAAAAACTCACACAAGGCGAATGGTTGTGAGAAGCTAGGCGTAGGGTCCCTACGGACCTGCCAATTATAAATAAATAATAAATATTTTTCCTAAATTTCCAATAAAAAATTTAGTATGATTGCCCAATCCTAATTGGACTACTAATCTGAGCCTTTTCTATCTTGGGCGACTATTTTTCTATAGCGCTTTTCACCCCTTAAACATACTCTTAAGGAATTCTACAATTCGCCACCACTTTTTATCCACTGATTACACTCATAGATTTTGACATTTTAAACCAACCAAAACTATATTTTGTATTGTTTTACTTTTTTTCCGTATGAATGTATTTATTTTTTGTTAATTTTAAAATAAATTTAACTTATAATGTTATAAAAAAAATTGTTGCGATTGGGCTAGGCACATGTTCAGTTCCGATTTTGGGCAACAACAATTTTGAAATTGGACTATCGCACTAGTTCCAGTCATGGCAACCCTGGGCACTCATTCCGTAATTTTTAGACGATTATCGTCGAAACGATGGACGTGCAAAATTAGCAACTAAAGCTTAGTATCCGGCTCGCGCTAAATTTTATTTCCCATACAAAAATGTCTACAAAGATAAAATTTAGCAGTTTAGCAAAGCAGTATCCTGCTCGCTCGCTAAATTCTTAACTTCATATAGATGGGCCGATGACAAGTCTCCACTCATTTAGCTCGCGAAATAAATGCCCGATACATTAAATCGAAGATAAATTTTGACAGAAGAAGGAGGAAATAGTTTGTGTTGTGTTTACTTTGGATTTTTTTTTGGAGGAAGCCGAAGAAAACATTTGCGTAATAAATAAAAGAAGAAGCAAAACCAACAATTCCTTTTAATGCGATGAAAAAGCGATGTGAGAAATTAGAAATATGGAGATTGCAAAAAAAATCAAATGCAAATAGGGTTTTACCCGACACGAAGGGACTACCATGAACAGAATATGGTTTTTGTCCAATCCATATCATGTTTGATAATTTAGCGACCATTTATCTTTGGTGTGGAGAAACGAAGTGGAGACTTGAGACCCTAAAATTTAGCACGAGCGGAATACTAAGCTTAAGTGCCAAAATTACGAGTTTGAGACCTTAATCTAATTCATTTTCCACAAATGTAATAAGAGCTGAAGATAGTGAAACAAATTCGGGCAGAATATAAGTTTTTATGGTAATCAAAGTTTCAAAAACGATATCGTCCCGACGATTATTGTTATACGAAATCTGCCCCCTGTTTTTATAGACAAACCTCGTTTAGTAAAGTAACCGCGGAAAAATGTTAATAAATAACAATTTCAGAAAAGCCATACAGAGTTTGCGTTAATTTATACGCAATGTATAACTGAACAACATCGTATAGAGGCTTCGTAAGGGAATTTAATAAATACGACTGTCTATGTTTGAAGCACCGTATTGAAATACTCGTATGTTTGTTATTGACGTCCTGGGCAAAAGCGATCAGAACTGCTACTAAGTAAAATAATAATTGGGGCAGAAGATAAAACTATTCATCCAAAATCTAAATCGTACGCCTAAGAAAAATGACCATGCCTCAAAACTAAATAATCCCCTACAACCACAAAATTTTGGGAGCGATTTTTATGAAAGTGCTATTTATTTAAATGAATCTGTAAGTTCATCAGAAGTTTATTTTAGTTTGGAAGATTTCAAAGCCGTTACCAAAAATGATGTTGTTGAAAGCTGCCATAAAAATTTTTGTATGCAGCAAAGTATGTAGTTCTCTTAGACGAATAATAATTACTAGGTTCTCCCTGTGGTCGAAAATCGACCACACAATGCTTTGCAATTCACACCTTTAAACCTTGCCTTTCAATACTACCTATATATACTTATAGGAAGGCAACATAACGCGAAATGCAAATCTACTGCTAAAAATTTGAATATATCGCTTTTTTTGTGCTTTTTATTTTTGAAAAAAATATGTAGGGGCCAGGGGGCCGCCACTCTGTTGTTAACCTAAGGCCTCCAGACTTCTAAATGCCGCCATGGGACGGTGTGTCAGTTTGTCAAACTAATTTTATCATATATCGTTACCTACTTCATTGAAGTCATAAACTGGAGCATTACAACCATGACTTTTCCCGATTCATAGAAACTTCCAAGAGTCTTACGAATTTCGAAGGAACCAACCCAACCTCCCCTGACGATTTTAGACCACGTTGTTTGTCAAAGGTTAATTCAGTTAATGAAATGCATTGCTTATTTCCGGACAGTCTGAGGTTAGGGCTATTCCTTGGCAAATATCTAAAGGAAATAACGATTTCGACAAAAATCTTTCTTAGTTTCTTAAGAAACCTTTTATTAGGTGAACCGTACATTTTGCTTTGGAAACTTAAACATTTATTAGGGCTCAGTCACAGAGCAGTTAAATTGATAAAGGGCCTTCGCACTTATGATTGTTATTCTCAGCTTAAAACATTCAAACAGGGGGTACCACAGGGATCAATTAAAGGACCAATTTTATTTTATATTGGCTAAGGGTTATTAAAATCTAGTCAAGATCACATAAACTTTTTTGTTGGTCAAATCTACGAATGTCGATGTCTGCGAAGACAATAATAACCTTAGAGCTACCTGTTTCAGTACATACTTTGAGGTCGTCTTCAGCACACTTGACACTTTATCACAATGTAAACTACAAGTTGTAATAAATGGTCTTCGCAGAAGCGACCACATCTCCGTTTATTCTCGGAAGCTACTTTCACTAGCTCTGCAGGCACTGTAGATTTACAATCAATTCTTGACATGTCTGTCTACATCGATTGATTGTCAAGCACGGGAGCATATGATATTTCAGCAGTCCCTCCAAAGAAGTTTCGGAATTGTGCCAGATAAATGATTTTACTTGCGAAGCTTATCTGTCAAAAATGGCTGCTGTCGGTTTCAGAGAAAAAACGAGTAGATTTCAGTGTTTTCTGTAATAGTTTATCGACATTCTTACCTCTTGAGACAGGCTTGCCAGATTGGGCTATTTATCAGCTATTTGGCCAGATTTTTTCCCAAATTACCGACAAAAAATTCTGTATGATAGCCCAATCCTAACAATTGACTATCAAACACGGGAATATGCAGCTATTGTGATGAGCTACATCTGCTAAGTGAATGTCAATCTCGGATAGGGTTGTCACATTGAAAAATACGAAAAGATCGTGAGTTTTCTAAGGGGGGCCAGCGTTCAAAAATGGGGACAACAGTTTCCTTCTTTGTTTTTGGAAATTTGTACCCACTTTATCGCATATTTCGGCCGGAGATAGCGGCCAAAATTTTAAAAAATGTTGGGTTTTAGTGCGTCAAGAGTTCGGAGATTAAAATCGGGGAAAATAATCTTACGCTGTCAAATCGTAGGATCTTGGTGGCCAATTGACGTCGCCAAAAAGTGAAATTACGCGACCAGGAAACTTCTCACGCAATAAAGCCATAATTGGTCATGTTGTGTGGCTTGTTGCCCCGTCTTGTAGTAAGTTTTAATAATTTGAACGCGTTGGTTGATTAACAATCGCTCCATTATCGTAAATGGCATACATTCAACTAATTAATGACACTTCAAATGACAGCTGAGTTTGAAAGGTGCCAGTGCCAAATTGAAACCACGAAATGAATGACCCTGTACATCTGGCCCGAATTTTCGCTCTTCAACGCCATATAGGTACCTATCCTCTGGTCAGGTGCGTGGATATCCATATTTTAATTATGACCATTTCTGGTATAGAGCCCCCGAAAACAAACCATTTAACTGAGTGCGGAACACCTCTTAAATCAGAATCCATACACAAGAACCCAGAATTCCAGTTTCACTCCGCCCATACGTGCGCAAAACAATTCCATACACCGACCCCAACGAGCGAGTGTAAATTTAGCCCAAACCAGGAAATACACGCATTCCATGCACGGCAACGCTCTTAATATGGACAAATGTCGATATTCAACTATACAGAGTCCCGTACCATCGACGGAGGAAGAATTCATTTTGCGCAGCTTCTCTTCCATAAACATAAGTTGGGCGCGGAGGAGTCACCTCCTCGGGTGACTTGTTCTCTGATCCTTCTACTTATTTCCACAGTCTATTCCGAGTGCAACCCGATCTCTGCTCCGACCATATAGTTACCTTCAATCGCATCCAAAAAGGAACAAAGGACATTTAACTTCTGCGTTCGTTGTGCGAAAGCGAAAAGCCTTCCACCATCCGGCCGCCACCTTTATAGAACCATCTACCATCAAAGGGAATATAATTTGCGTTTGGCCGTTAAATCAATTAAAGCGTATTATGGGGCCAAACATATCGAGAGCGCGAACGCGCTCGCTGGTGGGCATTATATGGCTGTCGACTCTTCCCTATTCCACGGTAGTTATAGAGTCCCAATCGACTTTTAAAAGATCACACTAACAGAGAACAGACGCAGCGACCACTTATACGGAACGACTTGGCAGATCCCGTAAAAGGGATGCCAAGGAATTTACGATCGCCCAGTAAATCGATTCGAACTCAAGTGCCGGTCTTGGTGCACAAGGTGGGACGGCTCCGATTTTTATAGTTTAACCGTATAATGGCAATTATCGTTGCAATTAAGTGTTTGATTAAATGCGAAATAGGCTAAGTGCGCGGCGGCGCTGTGTGGCAGTGTGGACAGCTTTGTGGGGCGGCTCACTCGACGCAGACCGATTTATGAATCGCAAATGTTTGGAGCGCACCGCATGCGAGGTGTGCGGACCAATTTATGCTGATGGCCAGAGCAGAGGGTTCATTTGGGATGGTTTTGATTGCGGATTGCGTCGGTTAAGAGGCGCGACGAGTCCTGCTGTGCTGACCGCCGACAGTGTGTGTTGGCACAGCGTGCCACTTCACCTTCTGTATTATGTTATGTATGAACAAGGATCTGGATGATTGCTTAATTCGATTTGTTGTTGTGGTGGTGGTGTCATCTTTGAGGTTGGTGAAACGCCATAGCCCACGGACTGCTTCGAAGGTCTCTGGCAGACGTTGATCCTGCAGAGGCGATCAATCACAGCACGTTAATGCTAATGATTTGCTTGCAAACAGGTTATGGATACACAGTAATTATCGCCGTTAATGAACCGCCGTAGGCATACGGTGTGATGTCAAGTATAATAATTACGACCAGGCATCACTAATGGCTATATTTCCGCAGTGCTGGTTAACGTGCATTCCACACTCACCGACACTGACCACAAAGAACAGCTCATAGGCGATGATCAGAGTTTGCAATCGAAGCAGGAATGTCAATGATAAGCAACTGTGCTTTATGTGCTCCTGTTTAAAAAAAAAGACATCTCCCAGCACAGACCAAGCTTGGACTGGCTTTTTATAAGAATGCTGCGCGGCAACTATCATCAAACGATTACTGAGGCAAGTTGATTGCCGTATCTTAGGAAAGTTGTCTTTTCCAGGTATATCCCCGAATAAATTTTAACATTTTGTTTGTGGAAAACTTTCGCGACGTTGGAGATCTTTTTGTTCGCGAAAGAGGATATTGTCATAGCCGTGTTCCAGAAGATAAGTGGTAACATTGCCAATGTGACGTTAGAAGTGTTCCAACCGTTTTTTTGGGTGTCATTTTCCGACCACTGAGACAAATACAGCCATAAGCGCAACATATCGATCAATGCCGGAGACAAAAGCTAGTTTCTTGCAGGGTCTATACGAAAAAACAAGAGGCAAATTGAAATCCATGACTAACAAAATGAAATAGCACAATAAGCGAGGGTGGAATCTATTAAAGAAAGCACGCTCGGCTAAAGACTAAAGAGATCGTCCCAAGAATACAGGGCTAGAGAGCATCGGAATACGGTGGCAGATTCACATTCGGTACTAAGGTTTTGAAAGCAGCACTTATTCAGAGCAGTGTTTTCAGACGGTCAAAATAGTTCTTCCCAGACAAATTTGAAAAACCTGGATACTTTTTCAAAAAAAACAAAAACCCAAATTTCTGTTATTTTTTTTTAAAGATTTTTGTGCGACTTAAAGGAAGGAATTTCGAATTCGAAACGCCTAAGTTTGGTTTTCCGAATGCGCCAAATAAATACAACACAAAATGTCAACGCATGTTGCATTTTGAAACCATCTTTTAAAAATTTATACGAAACTTTGAAAATGTTATTTTTTATAAAATTTACAGATGAGGAAAACTGGCAAAAATATTTAAGGAACTACTACAGTCCACGATGGATATAGGAAACACTCATATAAGAACACTTCGCTTATAAGAAACGCATGTGGAAACACCGTAGTCTTTTGTTTCTCGTATACGTTTTCGCATATAAGAACACTTTCGGCCTTACTAATAATGAAACACTTATAAGCTGGTTGCCAGCTTTAGTAAAAATGTACAGCATTAGTGAAACAGTACCAATAAACAATTAGACCTCCACATTTGAGACAACTTTCTTAGAATCTATTACATTTTTTGTCATCGCAGAATTCAAATTTCATAATTTGTTTTCGTGAAAAACAAGGTCAATGTTTTATTTCAGAACGAGGATTTTATTCTAAGAAAAGGAATATATAAACCGCAAATTAATTTGCCCAACAGATATCTTTCAAAGGTCTTTTGAAGCTTATTATAAACAAAAAAAAAAACAGAACACAAAATAGGCAATCCACAAAATATCAGCTGATCTGTCAAATATCATATGCAAATCAGTAATGCTCTCTCCTTCGATCGGACACAATTTTCCGTAGTTTTTATTGTACACTTGCCTTTGTTTTCAAATACTTCACGATTGATTTATTATTTGTGTCGCAACACAGTTTGTTAGGCTGATTATGAAAATCGAAGCTTATTGATCTAAAAATTGTGAATGTTTTTGAAAAAAGAAATAATAGCCGGCTGTTTGAATAAATTAAAAACTCACGTAGGAACTCAAAAGCGTTTTAAGGACATATCGCTTTCGTTTTTTTAATTTCAATCTGCCAAGCAACGAAACAGTGCTTGTAAAATCTTGTAACGATCTTTTAAAAATTGTATAGCTCATATTACTTAATTCGGGAAACTTAGAAAGCGACAAAATGTTAAATGCATTCAGAAAAATATAAACCCGCAGGCATTTCTATGAATTCACACTAAATAAAACAGAATTCTGTTATTCTTGCAAAAGTTCCCAAATATATTATTTCGCGGGAATTTTGATGAATGCTGATAATTCTTATATCTATATTTCTGCGAAATCAACTTTTACACACCAACAATTGGAGGAGACCTCTCGGAAAGACAGTACGGCTTCAGAAAAGGTCGCTCTACTATTGGAGCGATCGAAGAAGTAGTAAGGACCACCCAATTCGCCCAAAGGGGTAGTAACTACTCAAGAAAGATCGCACTGCTGGCAACTCTGGATGTCAGGAACGCCTTTAAATCAGCCAGGTGGAGTGACATGCTGAACGCGCTCGAGAACACTTTCAACATCCCAGCCTATCTCTTACGAATGGTTAAGGACTACCTCAGGGACCGGGAGCTGATCTACGAGACTACAGAAGGCCAAAGAAGAATGCAAGTAACCTCAGGAGCAGCCCAAGGATCAATTTTGGGGCCTGACCTCTGGAACATCTCGTATGATGGCATTCTTCGCATGGAGATGCCGCCGGACACCTTCCTGGTGGGGTATGCAGATGATATCGCCGCGGTCATAATGGCAAAAGACACTGAAAATGCGCAACTGAAGCTAAACCAAGTCATGCGACGAGTAACCTTTTGGATGGATGAACACGGTCTCGGCTTGGCTACAGAAAAAACCGAGATAGTGCTTCTGACGAAGAAAAGGATCCCGACTTCAATCGACTTCCAAATCGGCCAGGAGGTAATAAGAAGCAAAGACGCCGTGAAGTATCTGGGTGTGACCATCAACACCAAACTCACCTTCTGGCACCATATAAAGAATGCAGCGGAAAGAGCATCGAAAGTGACTGCGTCACTGATCAGGCTGATGGCAAATGTAGGTGGCCCAACGGCCAGCAAACGAAGGCTCCTGATGTCGATCACGCATGCCATTCTCCTTTACGGATGTGAGATCTGGGCAGATGCACTTCGAAAGGAAAAGTACAGAAAGCAGGTGGCAGCTGTGCAGAGACGCGGAGCTCTACGTGTTGCAAGCGCATACCGAACCGTATCGGAGCCAGCCGTTCTTGTTGTCGCAGGGGTGACCCCAATAGACCTCTTAGCGGCAGAAAAGAAGTACGTCTACAACAAAGAGACGGAAGCTGGAGTAGAAAGGGCTACGGAAGAGGCCAAAGAGCTCACGAAACAGAAGTGGCAAGAACGCTGGAGCTCGGAAAGCAGAGGACGATGGACAGCGAGGCTTATCAGGAACGTGGCTGAGTGGAATGACCGGAAACACGGTGAAGTTAACTATTACGTCACACAGTTACTCACCGGACACGGATACTTCAACGCCTTTCTCCACAAGATCGGGAAAACAAACAGTCCAGCCTGCCAGTACGGGGACTCCCAGGAAGACGACGCGCATCATACCTTCTTCGCCTGCAGCAGGTGGGAATCCAAAAGAAGAGAACTGGAGACGAATATCGGTATCATCACTCCAGACAACATAACAGAAAAGATGCTGGCCAGCGATCAGAACTGGAACAAGATCTGCGCCTACGGCCAACGCATTCTCAGAAGAAAGAAAAGAGAAGAAGAGCAATCCCGCGAAACAGAGTGAGCCCGAAAGGGCGTATGATTACAGCCCCCCTGAAGTAATGCGAACAGCGGTCCCAGGGGGGCGGGTCAGAAACCGAAGGGAAGGAGGAGTTTTAGTCCGTAAACCTGTAAACCTTGTACAAACGCGTTGTACAAATGGGAGTCGGACACACGGGGATGGTCAACGCCAAAAAGACCTCCCTACGGTGCACAAAGCATTTCTCCTCCCCCCAACAGGAAACAAAAAAAAAAGATACTGAGAGTTGTAGAAAAATGTAGGTATTCGGGTATGAACCGATATTTTATTCTCTTCTCGACGACTCTCCAGAAAGTCTTGCAAATATCCTAAACTTATACCAAACTAGCTGTACCCCCCGGCTTCGCACGTGCAAAATGTGGTTTCAGAACAATTGATGGAAAAAAATTTCAGAAAGAGCTTTCTGCAAAAGTGAGGGACTTGAACCCGTACTAAAAAACCTCCCATAGACTGGGCCCACTCTGTCTTTATATTCGTGGCATTGCACATGCTCGTTGGACTAATCGGCAATAATTTAATATTCTTGGACAATGAAAATAATTTTATAATATTTAGCCCACTTTTTTTTTATTAATGTAACTCACCACCAATTCCAATGCTCATCACTAATGCAAATGTTCACCACCAATTCAAACCTCGCGCCTTGTTTTATACTAGTTTGCATATTTTTCAAGTACCGATTTTTCTTAATAAAGCTTTAAAAAGTACAACAATAAAAAATAATGTATCGTTAGTTAAGCCAATGATATAAAAACCTCCAAAAAATAAAAGCTTAAAGTGTCAGTCGATAAAAACCCACATCGGTGGTCTAAGCCTATCTTTTATTTCGTTGTCGCTTTCGCTCATTGTCGCTGTTCAATATTTGCAAACTGAACGAACATCTTCAGCGGAGTAAGTTAATGTACAACCAGAATCTCACTACAAGAATCGTCAAAGTAAAGATTCTCGGTTGGCGATTGGAAAACGCTTCAGTCGTACAACTATATTAGCGGTTTCTATCGACTAAGATAGTGATATTTGCTGCATTACTTACCCTGGAGCACGCTACATATAAGATATAACTGCCCGTGGCTGAAGCAGTTCTTGATTAATTCAACTCCCGCTTTTCTTAAAGTTTGACCCTCTAACTTATTGATTGTCATGGAAGAACAAACATTAATAGGAAATTGAATCCGTTTAAACTGAAATGGATAATTGCTGGGAATTATTTGTATATTCTTGGTATAAAAACCGTATCTCCTTTACCAGACCCAGTTAAAATTAACGCCTCAAAAACGTTTTTCAGCAACGAAATCACTTTCAATCTGGTTCCATTACAAAGCTTAGGGGATTCAAATTGCGAAGCAGCATAATGGGAACTCCAACTTTTAATTCCAGGCCATGGACTGTAATTCTATTTAAAAACTCGACCGGGTAATTTACTGCCTCATCTTGATTGCAAATGGCATTTACAAACAGTACGACGTGTATCGCCAGTAATTTTCCCTAATATAAATCCCCTAATATAATAATACCACGAACTGGTATCACTGGTACCTATACCTATTTGACATTTCTTTCTAGACACTTTATGTTGTAAGCAAAACAGAGCCAAACAAACATTTCCTACATATTTGCCATTTAGCAAACCACACAGCGTACTGCCTCTGTCTGTCTCTCTCTCCGTCGCAGGAGTAAAATAGAGTTAAAAGAGATGTCAAAATATTGCGCGGTTAGTATGTTTGATTTGAGAATGAAGTGCCTATCTATGCAGGTGAAGATCGTAGACATTTTTCAAATGTTGCCTATTTATTTAAAAACCTTTTCAGTTATCGAGTTATTGGATATCCTAAGTTGTACCTGCGGATGTCCCATAGAAGCTGCTGTTAACTATATTTAAATGCTCCCACTATTTTCGAACGCAAAGCGTGACAAAGTAAAAAGCAAAACGAAACGAAAAAATAAATTACTCTTGTCCAATTTTTCCGGAATTAAAAGAGATATACAGTTGAGACAAAGTAGATATTGCAGGCCTAGGTATCCTCTATAGGCCTGTTAAAAATGCACCAGAATATACTGAGCACTTTCTAAGATTTTTGCATTTAAATACATGCAGTCAAATACAATCTTAGTCGAACAGAACTACACCAATTTTATTTAAATGAATTATTTTTTACTACGTATGCATTCGTAACTTGCAAACTATTACAAAGGGAAAACAAATCAAAAAGCAAACATAAGTGGTTAAAAAAGATACCAAACATTTCAGTTAATGAAAATATTCGAAATATGTGTATATTTTAAGTGTTTAGGAATAAAACAAAAATGCAATATTTTTTAACTTTGTGCATGCATTTGTAAAAATTTGTCTTTGCTAAACTTAAAAACAACTTGCATTGTTGTATTCCAACGAATAAAGTCAGAAAACATTTACAAATTACTAAAATTAGTAAACGTTCAGATCGATGTTGAAGATCGATGATAGTTGGCAACCCACACGTCATAAACGTTGACACTTTGACGTCTTCACCACAAAGGTACATTTTGTGTCAATTACCACATTTTCGGAATTCACCTGTAACCATTCTTTTCTTTTTCTTCTCAATAAGGCTGAACAAAAGTGTATATAAGTTCACTCCTAGTACGTTATTCCATACCGACATTTTTGGTGGTGGGGCAACACTCCTCTTGAAAATTACTTTAAGGGAGGATTTATTTAGCTAATGCCCGAGATTAACATGGCTTTCTTAACACTTACATTTAACCCTACAGTTAGCGATATTCGGGCAACTAAATTTGTTTAAATTTTGGAAAGTGTGGAGTCTTTGCGCAAACTGCCAGATTGAAGTTGATTATTTTTCAAGCCGTGTGGATATAAGAAACATTTTTTTTTTAGATTTTAGAGGTTTGTTATATCCGTTGTACAAAAAACTATAACTTTTACCGAAGGAAACTACTTTTGAAAGACTTGTTTTGTAAACAAAATTAGTCTTTGGACAAACAAAAAATGTTTACTACATATACTGCTTTGTACGATCGATCGATTATTTAACAGCATTTCAAAACACACATTTTAAAGTTACCAAAATGGATACTATAAGGAAATGCAGATAAAATAGGATTTAAAAAAAAAAAAAACAAATTTCAAATTAGAATTCCACCCGTCAAACAAAAAAAAAACTGAATGAAAACCTACAAACTGGCAACTCTAATTCAGACCGTTAAACGACAGAGACAGCCAGAATACGCTGTCAGTATGATCCGTTCAACCTGGACAATGATAGTCAACATTTCCGTCCACCCGAGTAAAGTGGCGATAACAAAATACGCCAACCGGTCGAACTTTTCAAAGCAGCGGGATATGATTTTGTATAAGGAGAATGTACCAAGTTCTCTGCAAAATTCGGTCGGATGAACGTGCGTCCGATTAAAGGAACCTCAGCATCGAGGCTCTACAGAAAGGAGATACTCTGAGATGCCCCCAACTACAGAGCAGTCTTTTAAATGTCGTGTATAATTAAGTTCCTTTCGGCTATACTGTATGAATGCTCTAAACCTTTTGCCTGCAACCTGATCGAGTCACAAAAGCGTGGTCTTAGCAGACCAGGAAAGATAACCATCGACCAGATCTCTTCACTCCGGCGAATGTTTGAAGAAAAAAAAAACCGCAGGAATTCCCGATGGATACACATAACTTTTCCATCGGTTCCGAAGCATCTTGTGACAGATTATGTAGGGACGAACTAAACAAAACCATGTCCAGTGCTCGGCTAATTCGTTTTGGCGTGCACCGTGCAGGATGGCAATGGATAATCTCGCTCAGTCATAATCGGAAAGAGCAACACCGATTGTTTTAAAGTCGAAAAAAGTTTAAGCCTTACAGCCAGTCGCGCTGTCAGTTTAGAAAGACAATTCAACTGATGCGAGCAAGGGTATTGGCCTATGGGTATTGGCATTATTGTGCGAAGCCGGGGGACTCTCCGTAAAAGGTTTGTAAATATTAAAATACAGGTGCCGAAAATTGGTCTGACTAAACGGGGTTATCCTGTCAACGATATAAGACTCTCAATATCGGCGGGTAAATGTAACTTTTGCGTGAAACACTTTGCCTACTATTACATAGCAAAATGACATCAGCCCACAGATCGAGCGAAAGACTCTCTTCTCCCAATCGCTAAGGAGCCCTTTCAGAAGTGAAGTCTTGCTGATAGGTTAGATAAACGGGTAGGTAGAGCTGGGTGCACCCTACAATAGCACACTTATATCGTGGATCGATTGTAATGCCCTATTGTAATTGTTAGCCGTTGCTTCTCTTCATGTGCTTTCTTCTTGTGATTACCAGACACTGTCCAACCATCCCGCTGTCCTTAAAAACCAAAAACCTGTAAAGAGCAGACAGTGAGTAGAATGTTCTTAAAGTCATGGAAGTAATAAAGCTTCCAAGTGTTCTGTTCCTCAAGTGAGAGATACTCGGACAGTGACAGAGGAATTGAGGTGTGTCCTCGCGAACCTCTTCGTCTCAGCAAAAAAAAAAAAAAATAATTGGCGGAACAGGTCCGTATGGACCCAAGCCTAGCTTCTCACAACCATTCGTCTTGTGTGAGTTTTTATTTTTGGGACGAATGGAAGGGATCTACAATTTTATGCCGAGTCCAAACGGCCAATTGAGAAGCTCTTTCATGACAGTTATACTCTCGGATGTTTGTCAGACGTTCGCGAGAGGTGGCGCAGCGAAAAAAACCTTAAGTTGAAATTTGGGTTTTTCTCGGGATTCGAACCTGGGACCCCTCGCTTAGTAGTCCAACACACTAACCACTAAGCCACTGCGCCTACCTTCGTCTCCGCAGCTTCTACATATTATGTCGTCATATTTGAGATATAGTTTCATTTTTGAATACCATTTTTAGTGTCCTGAACACATTTTTCGACTATAAGTGGTGAAGTTTAAAAATGAATTTTAGTAAGGCCCACTGTGTGGTTTCTTTGGAAGTTAGGACTCGTTTAAGGCCCCTTACTTAAATAGCGATGACCTGTTAAACTGTTAAAGTTTGTTGATCCGGCGTCTGTTACATTTTGGCTAAGACTTCCGTGATACTCCAGAGGTTTTTTTTTTTTTTTGTAAACCATTTAGATATAATCTAAGATCTTAATCGACTCAGTTGTCAGTGCTGCTGTTTGTTGCAAATGCATAGACTTTATGGTGAGCCTCTTTGAAAGCTTTGAAAGGGAGATGCTTAGCTGATATTCCGTCGAGTTCGCATCAAGGAACTGTCGAGAAGGAAACTGATCGAGCTACAAGCGTAAGATACAACGACTGATGTAAGTTGGTCATGTGAATCATATAGAGAGCAAAACCTAAGGGAGAATTTTCGACTCCTCCGGAATTTAGTTCTTCATGAACTTTTAATATCCTTCAAGCACCTTGAGTTTAAAGCCAAGTACAGCTGAACTTTAATCGCATCGGGGAAGGATTGACAAACACTTTTCGATATTCTGCAATTCGCTCTCCACAAACGGGTGTCCTCGACAGACAGTTGGGATTGGGATGTTAACGTCAAGCCGACGTAATCGGAGATGGTTTCACTTCAATCAAGATCAAGTTGCCCTGCAATACTTCTCCCAGGCTTGAGGATTCTTTCTTTGACAGTATAAAACATCTGAAACTAAGCTACTTTATACGGAGCCTAGCCGAACGCTCTAGAAAATAGGGACTTCATACCTAACCCGTGCCAGTAGGCCCCATCTTCAAATGGGGCCTTCAGCCCAATGTAGCGCACATTACCAGACCGATAAGTTGATGTGACATCGTTGTGGCTGCTCCAGTGCAGAAGCTTCAATCTAAGAGCTCTGGAAACGAACTTCACATAAAAACAGTGAAATTATTTCCCACTCAAGGTGAAGTTATTTCCCTGCACCAAAAATAAGCAACCTTCGGGGGAAGCAAATATTGGAGAGAGCAACTAAAAGACATGCCAGCATATCCTTCTCTAAAAACTTTAATCAATGTGACCAAAAATGGAGATGCACCAAGTGTGTTGGATGTCTGGACATTTCAAGGAATGACTGCGGCGGATATCCCAAACAGTTAAGCGTTGAGCAGGATTTTTGCACTGCGCACCACCTCTTGCGAACGTCTGACTAATTTCCGAGAGTATAACTGTCATGAGGGAGCTTCTCAATTAGCCGTTTGGACTCGGCATAAAATTGTAGATCCCTTCCATTGGTCCCGAAAATGAAAAACTCACACAAAACGAATGCGGTTGTGAGAAGCTAGGCCTACGGTCCCTTCGAACCTGTTGCAGTAATTATTTATTTATTTATTTTTAAGCGTCGCACAGTGTGACGATTTGCCTATTTAGCGGGGTTTAATTAAAAAATTGACTGTCACAAATGTAAACAAAAACTGGCTTTTCTTGCAGCCTCCCACTAAATAACTGTGAACAAATTTTTATGTTAGAAGCATGTGCAACAGAAAAGATTTATCTCAAAGTTCAAGTTGTGTACAATTATTCATAAGAAGGTCGGTTAAAGAGCAAGATTTGTTATTTTCTTTTCAAGTAGTTCCCGTGATTTTGATTGAAAGTTTTGTTTTATTTTAATAATTCTATTCTTATTGAATAGTAAGGTAAGTTGATTTGGGATATTAATTATTACTATTATTTAATTAAAGAGAAGAGGAAACAAAAATTTTAGACAAATTTATGCGATATATACATTTAATAGAGCAAAAGTATAGTTATTCAGTGTTGTTCAAGTTGAAGACTGTATTTGTTGTAGAGCCATGTATGTAGGTAACAAAAAAGAGTTTTGTCTTTGCGACACCCATACAAAATTTTAAATTTTTTAGGATGGCTACCGAAATTACGAAAAAGAAAATTTTTGATGTTTGGATTGCTAAGATCAAAATTAAGCGCTTTCATGCTTTTTTTTCTTTTTTAATGAGTTGCTTCAATAATATTACGTTTTCTGAGGACTCAATTAAGTCAATAAAGACAACTTTAAGAAATTTATGCTTGAGGTTTGATGAAAAGTTTACCAAAAGTGGTCGCCATCGAGATCGCTTCGAAAGCATTAATTGTTCGTGGTTGAATGAAACTCTAACACTACCACAAACAGTTTTAGATGAAATTCCTTCTTCATCTCGTGTAAACAAGGTAGGAAGTCCAAGAAAAAGCTTTGATGAATGCTGTGAACAAAGTAAGAAGAGAAAGGTGCAAACCCTTTTAGATTCGTTTAGCGCTAACGAAATTGCTACTGCAAATGAATTAATCCTTAGAAAGGCAGGAAAAAGATATATGTACTACTATCGCAATTAAACATTTGTCAAAATGCTCTCCGAAAAGAGGTATTTTTTTTTACTCAATTAATTTTTTTTTTTGTCATTTTTGATCGTTATTAACCCTAGAAGGCTAATGTTCGTCGATTCGACGACGTCGCATTCTTAATGTTCCTGTCTATTTTCAACGCGGGCACATAGTAACTTATGCTCAACAACTAACTCAGTCGCCGATGCGTTCTTGCGAAAGACTGTTCTGTCCGGCATGTAAAAACAGTATTTCTATTTTTATTTATATTTTTAAATGCAATATTGGAATTTGTGGTCAACATCGAATTGACTTTTGCGGATTTTGCGCAAAGAAAAATTAGTTGCATTATTTTTTGTCTTATCACCTGTTATTATTAATTTTATATTGCCAAAGAAGGAATGTTTTTTTTTTCAGTTTTTTTTTAAATATTGTTAAGACATGTTCATTTTAGACTAAAAAATGCTGCGTTTTTTAAAAGACTGCTTAATAATAAAAAAACGAAGAATATACTTAGTAAAATCAATTTTTTTATTTGGGAATACAATCTTAATGTTTCAGAAAAAAAAATAGAACCATATATATTAAACAAAGCTTAAAAAAACATATTTTAGTACAGATCGTCGAATCGACGAATGTTTAGCATATTACGCGTAGTCAGCAACATTAGCCTACTAGGGTTAAGGTTCAATTATAAGGAAAACACTGGAAACAACTACTTCTGGCCTTTTATCCCATCTACCCATCAATATGAAATAATGCGCCAGAAAATAAATAAAACTGTTCCCAATTTACTGCCCTCTTATCACAAAATTAAAGAGGCTAGAACAAAGTGCTATCCCGATAACATAACTGTGAGCGAATCCTCGCTGAATGTGGTTTACAGGGCTTAGTAAATTATAGCGTTAAGCGTTTTTGTTTAGCTCAGAAAGACGTCTTAAGTTCTGTTGATGATTTCAAAACGGGTTTGAAAGAAATATCCCTGATAATAAAATAGGGTTGCGATGGTGCTCAACAACAGCCATATACAAGGTGGCGCAAAAATAACCTTCCGATGTTTTTTGGCTGTAATTAAAAAAAAAACTGAAAAACTTTGATTCTTCTTGTGGATTATTTTTATTTGGTCTTTTGATTTCTTTTACATCAAGTCGAGAATATGATGTCATGTAAATGGCCGCCGCCACAGTTGATTGTCATTTGAGCCCTTTTTATGGCATTTTCCATCACTTTGGCCAAAACTTCCGGCGATAGGTCCTCACATTCTTGACGGATATTGTCTTTAAGAGCTGCAAGAGTCTGAGGCTTGTTGACATAAACCCGCGACTTCAAAAAGCCCCACAAAAAGAAGTCTGGAGCGGTCAAATCAGACGATCTTGCTGGCCAGTGCAAATCGCCAAAACGGGAGATTAGGCGCCCGGGAAATGCATCCTTCAGCATATCAGTTGTGGCACGCGCAGTGTGTGCCGTTGCACCGTCCTGTTGGAACCACATGTTTTCCAATCTCAATTCATCAAGTTGCGGCAAAAAGAACTCGTTGATCATTGCTCTGTAGCGCTCACCATTCCCAGTAACCGTTTGGCCCGCGACGTCTTCGAAGAAAAAAGGTCCGATGACTCCTCCAGCGAAAACAGCACACCATACAGTGACTTTGAGCGGGTGTAATGGCTCTTCGTGGGTTACACGCGGATTTTCAGTGCCCCAGAAGCGTAAATTTTGCATATTTACGTACCCGCCAAGATGGAAATGGGCCTCATCACTCATGATTATTTTTGATAAAAAATCATCTTCCTCTTGGTGGTGATTAAGGATGGCTTGAGCGTATGTTAGACGCGATTGGCGGTCAGCAGCTAACAGCTGATGCACCGTCTGGACTTTGTACGGAAACATCCTTCAAATCTTGTACCAAAATTCGCTGTAAAGACCGTCGACTGATACCCATTTGCGTGGCACGTCGTCTGGTCGATGTCGACGGCGCTTCCATGACATCTTCGGCTAAAAAAAAAAAAAATAAATAAATAATTGGCGGAACAGGTCCGTATGGACCCAAGCCTAGCTCCTCACAACCATTCGTCTTGTGTGAGTTTTTATTTTTGGGACGAATGGAAGGGATCTACAATTTTATGCCGAGTCCAAACGGCCAATTGAGAAGCTCTTTCATGACAGTTATACTCTCGGATGTTTGTCAGACGTTCGCGAGAGGTGGCGCAGCGAAAAAAACCTTAAGTTGGAATTTGGGTTTTTCTCGGGATTCGAACCTGGGACCCCTCGCTTAGTAGTCCAACACACTAACCACTAAGCCACTGCGCCGACTTCTTCGGCTACAGCAGCAATATTCTCTGCAGAACGGCTACTCCGGGGTCTGCCACGCCTGGCAGCATCTCGTGTTGTGCCAGTCTCTTCGAGGCGAGCGGCTAAACGTCGCAGTGTTTCACCAGTAGGCGTTGGACGGCTAGGAAATCTGCGACGAAATTCACGTTGTGCCAAAATCACCGACCGATTATTGCTCAAATAAATAGTCACCAATATTCCGCGTTCTGGAGCAGTGTAGCGTTACATTGTTTATTAACGTGTATTTCGCATGTGTTTACTACACAAATGTCAAAACAGAACTGACATTAGGGGCCAATCGCAAAATTTATAGCATTTTCTGATAGGAGGATTACTTTTGCGCCACCTTGTACAAACAAAAATTTTCATCGGCTGTTCATTTCGATGAAAATCTTTTCAGTATCTCGATGGTGCCTATCCAGATGTATTTCTTAAAAGAAGAAACTAAAAATTTACTTTGGCAAAACCTCATCATCAACAAGGTACTGCAGGCCTATTAAATTTAGTTTCGCAAAAGAATCAACCGAATTGATCGAACATGAAGTAGATTCCATGCAACAGCAAATTAACACCATATTACCTGTTGAGATGAATGATGAAAGCTTTCTTACTTATCTACCATGATCGACGGTAAAATATGTACTGCTCTGTCATCTATAACGTCTTCATCACAAACATGTTACATTTGCGGTGCAAAGCCTTCTGAAATGAACAATCCAGCCAATCTTTCGGGAAAGTCTGTGCACCAACTATTTAGCAATGTCCTTCGGATTAAGTCTCCTTCACTCTTGGATCCGCTTCATGGAATGTATATTAGGGTGGGTCAAACAAATTTTTTTTTACTTTTTTTTAAACGGCTCAGTGCTAGAAAGGTGCCAAATAGTGTGATTAATTTATTTATAAAGTTTTATAAAATAATTTTTAGTTTTATTGCCTCCGGATTGCAAAAGAAGTTTCAAAAAAGGTGATAATTTTGTAATACTTTTTCAGAGTTGTTAATTTAAATTTTCATTCGGTTTTTTTTTTTTTTAGTTACGATTCATCATTTAATCAGTCATAATAGAGAACAGTCATTTATTTGAGCGATCAAAGCAATGAAACGCACTCGAAATAGTTGGAAGTGTCCCTTATTTGGTGAGTTAAGTGATTTAAAAGATAACATATTGCCGACCTATGAAGATGTGATGAAATTTTATGAGTGGCGGTTCCCCACAGGCTAAAATATGAGAATGAAACTAAAAAAGAGCCAACATATAAAGAAATAGAAGCTGTTGTTGTTGCGAAACTAATAGAAGTATGGGCGAAATCTTCTATTCCTACAGTAGAACCAAAACGAATGAAGGCAATGTTACAAACATATCATTCAAAGTGCAAAAAGCTTCTCAAGTCGCACCCTAAAATACCTAAAAATAAATTGGAAGAGTTTCGTCTTGAAAATAAAGTGTTGTTGATATCTCGGCTTGCAAGTGTCGAGATTTTGTTAAATGCACTTGTCTTAAAAATAAAAAAAAATCCTACAAGAGAACACTGTTTTATAACAGATCAACGAACAGCTAGAAAAATGATTATTGTTGACATAGATGTTGTCGCAACCAAACATATTACTAGCACGCTAAAACGAAATATGTTAAGAGAAAAATCGGAGAGCAAACAACAAAAAATGGCCGAAATATGCTCGGACAAGTCAAGTAGCCCATCTGCATCCGAATGTTCTCAGTCAGATTTTGAAGAACCATTTGAATATCAGTCCGGGACTCCAAGGGTTGAATCAGAGAGTAATACTACAACTGCAGCCGATTATGCTCTTCTATCAAAAACATGCGATAGATTTGGAGTATCAGACAGGGCAGGAGCAGCTATTGCATCAGCAGTTCTGCACGCGTCCAGTTCACAGGTAATAGACAAAAATAAGCTGCGTCGAGAACGAAAGAAAACGAGAGAAAATATAAATTTACAGCAAAATATTTCACATATACCTGCATTATACTTCGATGGAAGAAGAGAACAAAGTCTGATTAACTCTGAAAAGATTATCGGCGACGCGTACTTAAGGAGCATATTTCTTTGATAAAAGAACCTGAGTCGAAGTTTCTAGGTTACATTTCGCATGAATCAGGCACTGCAGAGTCTATTGAACAAGGAATATTTGACTTTTTCTCGAATGCGAATATATCAAATGATTATTTGATTGCAATTGAGGATGTGACGGAACTAATGTAAATGTTGGGAAATGTGGAGGTATCATACGGATGCTAGAAAAAAGATTGGATAGACCCTTACAATGGGTTATCTGTTTATTGCATATGAATGAACTGCCATTTAGACATCTATTTCAACACATTGATGGCCGTACGTCTGGACCACATACATTTTCAGGGACTATTGGTAAAGAACTTGACAACTGTGAAGAAAGACCTATAACTCAGTTTCAACCAATTCCAACCAACTTACCGGAAGTTTTTGCTGAAGATATTAAAACAGACCAGAAATACTTGTACAGAATAGTTCAAGCAGTTTCAACGGGTATATTTCCCAGCGATTTAGCATACAAATCACCAGGGAAAATGTCCCATGCCCGATGGCTAACTCGTGCAAATAGGATTCTCCGTGTGTACGTTTCAGCTGAGACTTCCGCTGCAAGTCTAATCACTCTAGCAACATATATTGTCAAGGTTTACGCTGCGGTGTGGTTTTCCATAAACACCCACCCCAGCTGTAAAGATGGATCGCGACACTTTTTTAAACTCATCGAAGAAACCAGATATTTACCGACAAATTTGAAAGCCGTTATCGATCCAGTAATTCAAAGAAATAGCTATTTTGCACATTCGGAAAACTTATTGCTTGCAATGTTAACAGATTCTCGGCCGCACATCCGTGAATTAGCTGCCCGTCGAATTTTGAAAGCTAGATCAGCAACATCTAACAGATTGCGTCTTTTTCAGTTGCCAAAGGTAAACTTAAATGCATCAACATATTATGACCTTTTGAACTGGCAAGAAAATATTACTCAGCCACCTATTTTAAAATCACTAACTGAAAAAAATCTTCGATTGTTTGTTCAGCAAAAAGGAGAAGGAGAATTGGAGTTATTACGTCTTCCTTGCCACACCCAAGTCGTAGAAAGAGCAGTCAAAGCTGTGACTGAAGCTTCAACTACTTTAAGCAATAAATCAAACAGGGAAGGATTTATTAAGGCCCAGATAGAATCGAGAAGAGCAATGCCAAAATTTGACAGTAAAAACGATTTTTCCCCCAACTAAACCACCCGTCGGCGCAGTGGCTTAGTGGTTAGTGTGTTATACTACTAAGTGAGGGGTCCCAGGTTCGAATCCCGAGAAAAAACCCAAATTCCAACTTAAGGTTTTTTTCACTGCGCCACCTCTCGCGAACGTCTGACAAACATCCGAGAGTATAATTGCCATGAAAGAGCTTCTCAATTGGCCGTTTGGACTCGGCATAAAATTGTAGATCCCTTCCATTCGTCCCAAAAATAAAAACTCACACAAGACGAATGGTTGTGAGAAGCTAGGCTTGGGTCCATACGGCGCCAATTATTATTTTTTTTTTTTTTTTAAACCACCCTTCAATACAATAACTTTACTATATATTTTTTTTAAATGTATTTACCTTCTTCAGTTTCTCTTAAATAAACATAAAATACTATTGATTTACGTTTTTTATTTATAAATAATGTTGATTGGTGCAAATTTTTATGTCATGCGGTTGAGCCTTTTTTAGCCACATTTTTGACAATTTGCGTGTCAAACCGGAGGCAGAAGAATAATTCTCATTGCTACCAAACTTTATTATCTGTTTATACTTACCATTTTGCACCGTTTTTTTATCGTCCATTTTTTTTCTCCATATATGAGTGACCCACCCTAATGTATACTTCATTTCGCGTACAGACTGGTTGTTAAAGTTTGGCAGGTAAGGAATGAAGATGGTAAAGAAAAGGTCAAAGCCAGAAATAAATTAATCCAAGATAGATTTAGAAGTGAAACTGGTTTATTGGTTGATATGCCAACTCAACAGTCAGGCATTACTAATGATGCGAACACTGCTAGACGATTCTTCAGAAATGAAGCAAAAACTGTCGAAATTACAGGATTCGGCGAAGAAATTATCAAAAAGTTTCATATCATCTTGGGTCAGGGTTTCCAATTGACTTAAATGCCTTCGAGAGTTTTGCAACAGAAACAAGGGAACTGTATCTAAAAAAATATAGCTGGAATTACATGCCAATTAGTCTACACAAGGTCTTATTTCATGGAAAACAAATAATTGACACCTGTATTCTTCCAATCGGCCAACTTTCGGAGGAAGCCCAAGAAGCCAGGAATAAGGAAAATAGAAAATTTAGGGAACTTTTTACCAGAAAAACTTCGCGAGTCGACACGAACACAGACCTACTGTAGATTATTAATATCCTCAGATCCATTTTTGGCAAGTGTAAGATGCATTCCAAAAAAAAAGAAAAAGATTATTGAACATGAAGTGGTTGGGTGTTGTATGAATAGGGTAGACACTGATTGGTATCAACCTGGCGATGCCCAGCTGTTGCAACTGTTTCATACACATCAATTGTGCTTATTTTACCTCCCCGTGGTAGCCACCGGATACTGGTCTCGTCCACCCGGGCTTGACTTGCTAAACTTATAAGTGCGAGTGTTGAGCACGAAGAAAATAGCAACACTATAATGCTCTGTCGGAATGACTGCCTGATCGAGTCTCAGAGGTCTTACATGAGCCCCTCAGAAAGAGGACATACAGCGGATGAATCCACAAGGTTGGATCAACGGTGGTGCCAACAGTCAAGATGGCAGATACCTTACGTGAGCTACTCTGACGTATTTGGAGCTAAGGTCAGTAAGGAATTTTCAGCACTAGTCAGGGTGTTGAAATAGAGATGGTGGCGGATGAACCCTCTATGGGCCAACGGCAGCACTCATATCCCCGAAGTGGGTTACTGACAACGGAATATCCGACTCGCTGTCCTAGGGTCAATCTAGGGCCTGGTCCTCCAAGTTGGGGGTTGTGCGTGGGGCTAACTACCCAACCACGGAAAAAAAAATACTGTTGCGAAGCAACCAAAAGCCTCGGATAAGGACGGATTCACTGTTGACGACCCTGGAAAACGAAAAAAGGACAACGACGTTCGTATCTGCACGTGGAATGTTCGAACCCTGAACCGGCCGCGTGCAGCCGAACAATTAGCGGAGGCCCTAGACTGCTACAAAGCAGATATCACCGCCATCCAGGAAGTGCGGTGGGATGGGCCGGGCAAAAGAAGGATGAAAACCTGTGACATTTACTACGGTGATTGCTATAGGGAACGAAAGCAGCGTCTATTTGGATGCGGATTTGTTGTAAGCGGCAGACTTAGGCAAGAAGTCTTGAGCTTTCGACACGTTAGTGAACGCCTTACAACAATCCGCATCAAGGCTAAATTCGCCAACATCAGCCTAATATGCGCTCACGCCCCCACAGAAGGAAAAGACGATGCTGCCAAAGAGTGTTTCTACGAACTCCTCGACAAAGCATATGAGCAATGTCCTAACTATGACGTTAAGATTGTCTTAGGTGATTTTAACGCCAAAATAGGAAAGGAGGACATCTTTGGTAGCACAATCGGAAAGCACAGCCTACAACGACATTACGTCTGGGAACGGACTTAGGCTAATTGCGATCGAGGAAATAGAGAGGTGCTACTCCAGGAACAATGTTCGGAAGTTTTACCAAAGGGTAAAAAGAACGTGTAATCGCAACAAGACCCGACCAGAGACCTGTAGAGACGAACAAGGAAACCTTGTGGTAGAGTCACAGTCGGTGCTGAGGATATGGAAAAACCATTTCTGCAAACTGTTAAACGGCGAAGACGACCCAAATTCCGCTGTCAGGCAGAACGAACCATTCAACTTAGACGATGAAAGCCAAGACTTCCGTCCACCCGACCAAAACGAAGTGAGGATAGCAATATCCAAGCTTAAGACCAACAAAGCTGCTGGACCAGATGGCTTGACTGCCGAGCTTTTTAAGGCAGCGGGAGATGACTTGGTAGAGAGCATACACCAACTCGTCTCCAAGATTTGGTCGGAGGAAAGTATGCCTGATGAATGGAACCTCAGCATCGTTTGCCCGATCCACAAGAAAGGAGACCCTCTAAACTGCGCCAACTATAGGGGTATCAGTCTTCTTAACATCGCATACAAGATCCTGTCTGCCATACTGTGTGAACGCCTGAAACCTTTTGTCAACGATCTGGTTGGTCCCTACCAGTGCGGTTTTAGGCCCGGTAAGTCCACAACCGACCAAATATTCACACTACGGCAGATCCTGGAGAAAACCCAAGAAGTCCAGATCGATACTCACCATCTTTTTATCGATTTTAAGGCCGCATATGACAGCATTTATAGAGACGAGCTGTATAGAGGTATGTCTAGTTTTGACATCCCTGCCAAACTCGTCCGATTGTGCAGAATGACGATGGAGAATGCTCGCTGCTCCATAAAGGTCGGAAACAATCTCACCGAGACCTTTGATGTCAAAAAAGGATTTAGACAAGGTGACGCGCTGTCGTGTGACTTCTTCAACATCATTCTTGAGAAGATTGTGCGAAACTCGCAACCAACACCAGAGGCACAATCTTCCAGAAGTCTGTGCAACTACTTGCATACGCTGACGACATCGACATCATTGGCAGAACACAGCGAGCTGTCACTGGTGCGTTTGCAAGTATCAGTACAGAAGCGGCAAAAATGGGCTTAGTGGTGAATGAGGGCAAAACAAAATATATGCTGTCAACAAGAAGGGAAACACAACATCGACGAATCGGTCAGAACGTCACGACAGACAGCTATAATTTTGAGGTAGTTAGGGATTTTGTCTACTTCGGCTCCGCTATAAATTCTGACAACGACATCACATCAGAAATCAATCGAAGAATTACACTTGCCAACCGCTGTTTCTTTGGCCTAAGAAGGCAATTGAGAAGTAAGGCCTTGTCAAGAACCACTAAGGAGACTCTATATAAGACCCTCATCATCCCAGTCCTACTCTATGGCGCAGAAACATGGACGCTATCAAAGGCGGATGAAGATCTCCTTGGTCGTTTTGAACGCAAAATTCTTCGATTGATTTTCGGTCCCGTTTGCGTTGACGGGCTTTGGAGGAGGAGACTTAACAGCGAACTCTACGAGCTGTACAGCGACATCGACCTGGTCAGAAAAGTACGCATCAGTCGACTAAGATGGCTAGGACATGTAGAGCGAATGGACACCAACGCTCCGGCCCGAAGAGTCTTCGACTCAAACCCGGAGGGACAACGCAGTAGAGGAAGACCTCGCCTTAGGTGGCGCGCGCAAGTGGAAGGGGACCTCAACCAACTTGGAGTGCGCAACTGGAGGCAGTTAGCCAAAGATCGCGCTAACTGGAGAGGCGTATTGGTTGAGGCCCAGGTCCACCCCGGACTGTAGCGCCACCTAAGTAAGTAAGTAAGTAAGTATTGAACATGAAGTTCTGCAACTGTTAGACATACCAAACGAGTAAAAACGTGCAAATTGTCGGTTCTTTTAGTTATATTTTTGTCAAAACTTGCAAGGATATGTGTTAATATAATTTATTAAATTCCTTCCTGTAAACAATTTTCACAAAAATAAGTAAAAAAAAAATATGCAAAAACATTTATTTCTGAGCGTTATTAATTTAATCCCGCTATAGGAGCGAAATGTCACACTGTGCGTCGCTCGGTTGCAATCGCAAGAAACTTTCCCTACTGCGCTTCCCTTAAAATATATTTTACGAGTGAATCTCCCTATTCCGGGCTTTCCTTAAAGGTTTCTTATTCTTAGTCTAAATCCTGAAAAGAAAATGGCTTTTGGTTAGCTTAAAAAGAAGTAGAACTTGGAGATCACTAGGTTTATAGGTGAAGCTTTGAAATATTTTCAAGCTCTAAGTTGCATTTGTTAAATCGACAAACAGATGTCAGCCATCCGATCTTCTGTTGTTTGTCTATACTCCTATCAGTACTGCTTGGTCTGAATTTATACCCCGCAAACGATGAAATCCCTCAACACAAAATGTGGCCAATTTTGTTTTAATGATGAAACCGCCTTTCTAAAGTGAAAACGGAAATCAAAATTGGCTCGCGACATTCTCGTCACCATAACGCGCACATGTGCGGTGCAAAAAGTCATGTACAAGTCGCACCAACGTCTTTGGTTGACAGCGGGCAAGTGCCATCGGTGAAGCTGATTACGGTCCAGCTTGTGTATTCAATTTGTTGCTCTGCACTAATTACACCCATCCAGGCTTCATTCATGGATACAACTATTTTATCCCAGCGCACACCCAATTGACCGTCCGTATCGCTCAATCGAACTGAAATTGCACACACTCGCCGACGACGCCGTCATATCAATCTGCGAAGACGAGTCAGTATCTGATGTGACTCGTCAGCGTCACCCATTAGAAATACTATTCTCTAGCATCTCGTCTAATGACCCTTCGGAACGAGTAGCGCAATGAACAGCCATCACGAAGATTGCATCTCGAATATGACCGTCTCATTGAAATCAATGACTAATTTAGCTAATTGAATGGATGAGAGTATCTGCAACTACTGTGGACGTCTCCTCGGCTCGCATGGTACCGGTTGTAGTAATTAACACTTTGATCCGTTCCTAAATTAGATGAAATCAAATGCTTCCGGCGTAGCTATTGTTTTTTTTTTAAGCATCTTTTTATACAACAAACAAGCTCTGGGTGCTCGCGGCCGGCCGGGAACATCATCATCGGAAGAAGCAGAAAGACGGTGATGTGTTGCTGAAATTAATCAACAAGTTGTTGTTCTGTAATCGGAAGTTCCAGTTTAATTGGCGACCATGAGTACGCGATCTGATGTGCATATATGCGTTGATGTGCGGCGATCTGTGTCAAGATTGATTCCGATTTCAGGTCAATCAGTCTGATGGCAAAATCAACACAATAACGAGAACGAGAAATCAAATTCCTCCCTCAGGAGGAAGATTGCGAGCGCGGTAATTGCGGTTAAAACCAATAAAGAAGTCAATTCGCACCCAAACACGTCGAAGTACGAGTATCTATATACCAAGCATAACGACAGCGTAATCACAGTGTGCAAGAGCAAATAATCAATTTCTGGGAGATGAACTGACACGACCGGAGCACGGCAGAGGCAAGAGATCGCGAGAAGGGAACACAGGTCCTGATCAGTTAAATTGGTCGACCTGTTCTGATGAAACGTGCATTCGCGAGGTACAATGCAGCTCTGTATAGATGCATGCACGTGGAATGCATTGGGCGCTTGCAAAAACTGATGTACTGAAGCAAATTATGCAATTGACTCATGGACATTTCGTATTGGGTGTAGCACATTTCAAGTTGGCGGGGCAATAGGTGGTAGGTGGCAAAGTATGTCATTCGTAGACATTGCCATGGCCGGATTTAGAGGTCTGGAGGCCCTAGGGCACCAACGGAGTGGAGGCCCTAGGGCACCAACGGAGTGGAGGCCCCCTTGGTCTACTTATTTTCCAAATAAAATGCATAATTTTAAAACAACTCACAGTGAAACAGCGAACAAATATTGAAAGGGAAAGTTGTTTACTCGTAGGAATTTGGAAGAAGTCTCTATTGTGGGGTCCCTCTTTTGTGGATGACCGGCTCTGGACATTTACAATTAAATTTTATTTTATACAGCAATTTCTATACTAAGTAGACGACACATAAGCGGACTTAATGGAATACCAACACTCTAGATGAAGATTTCTAAAGATTCGCAGTCAGCTGTAGAACTGAGTCCGAATCTCAGACTCCCAAACTTGAAGTCAGCCTAAAGTATATTTGTAGCCACTCGATTTTTTTTTAAATACTTTTCTCTGGAAAGGCGAACTTATAACGCATTAACGTCCCTCGCATTAACATACCTCTGGAAGATAGGTGTAACTTTGGGGCGCAGGGACATTAAGTCCATAATGGACTTATGTCCCATGGATTTATGTCCCATCTGACATGTTTTTTTTTTAGAGAAACGCTGTACCTCTTGCTCGTTGAAACTTATCTTTATTGTATTGCAAAATTGCAGACGCTATATTAAAAAATATGAATAAACGGTTTCACGTATTTTTCTTAAGTTAGTTTAAATTATTTGCAGAGCTGCCAGACTCCTGAACATATAACCCCATGTTATTTGGTTTAAAAAAGCCAAATGTTAGTAAAGGTCTACTTGTATGCATAACTATATTGTTAGGTTGCGTTCGAGGAGCACCTAGTCGCTGGTTGTCGATGGGGTCTCGCCGTGGTTGAGATGGGGGGAAATTGAAATAAAATACAAGAAAACAGTTGTGTAAGTTTCGGGATGGATTTATTCTTTTTCCAAAATAATATGTCTTACCTTGACGAGTGTTGTAAAGAGAAGCAGGTTATAATTATGGATTGACATTAAAGAAAGGTTAGATCAAGAAAATAAAGTGGAACTTAAAGCTCCATCTAACAGGATTTAATATGGAACTCATAAAATCAAGTACAATATTTTTAAGTGCATATAGTGAGAAGCTAGGCTTGGGTCCATACGGACCTGTTGCGCCAATTATTTATTTATTTATTTATAGTGCTTTCACATGAACATATATCTTTCCATATATTTGGAAAATAAAACTCCTAACGTAGTATCCCTGATTTACAATATTACAAGAGCTGATTGTTCTTTTCTTGAAAAGTGCGGATTGACAAATTATAATCATGGACAGTGAATTAGGTGAAGGTGTTGATTTTGCGTTCACGCCCGGACTTCGAAAGATTAGTAATTTGCTTTATTTCAAAATCGAAAAACAATTGTTTGTTCAAAAGGTTGTAAATATATAAAAAAAACTAGGCGTTATACGTGAAGTCTTGTAAAGCTTGTGTTATTTTCAAATACAATTAAAAAAGTGAACGAATCAATGCATCCACACCCCAACCAAGAATTAAAGAAAATAAAAGTAAAAATTCGCGCGAATTTTTTGCTAAATAAAATAAGTTAGGTGGAATGTTACAGTAAAAAACTTGGAGAGTTCTTACCGAAAAATGGAAATTTTGTTTAAGTTTTGCAAAGCTCTGTCGGATGAGGAATATAACTCTACAGTTAACTTTTGCTCGGCTATGGATGGAGAGACATGTAGAATTTTTGAGCGGCCAAAATCAAAGACGACTTCATTTATATGATGACCATGAAACTTGATAGAGGCAAGATAACAACATCGGATTTCCTAAATCAATTGACATCAAAGCTCTATGGGTCTTCCCAAATTAATGCTGATATGATATCCGATGTGTGTCATCAGCTAGCTAGGATGAATCTGATTTTTGAACGCTCATGAAGAAGGCAGCAAAATTATCCTCACTTGCGCAATTTATTTTGAGAATCCTCGAAACGTTCTCGTTCAGCCATGTAATCATTGCAAAATTTGCAGTGAATGTTTTTCAAGGCTTAGTAATGATGCCTTAAAAAATAATAACGAACTGTGCCCTTTTTGTCGGCAAAAAATACAAAATTCTTGCCACGTTTATCTTTAAAATTATATATTTTGTTATTTAATTTCTTAAGTATTTCCGTGTTTATTTTTGTTTCGCTGTTTTCTTTTCGTTAAAATAAACGCTAAATTGTTATAGATGACCCTAATGTGTTAAAATTTTGGGGTTTATTTCATGGATACCTTGTTTACCTTATTTTCTAATAACTTCTTCTGGTTGGAATTATGTCCCATTTTTGAAAAATAAATTATGGACCTATGTCCCACCATAATGGATTTATGTCCCCTGGAGTTATGTCCCTGCGCCTTTCTTTGGTACTGACATGATACGACGATCATGTTCGACGTTCTTAGTAATGTTCATCGAGAAGAAAAAAAAACAATTAAGCCTACTAAGCGGTTGATTTTTTGAACACTTTGGGAAGGCCTTAATGAAGACGACTGAGGAAAAGTTTAAAAAATCGTTTAAATGATGCTAACGGGTCCACGTAAGCAATCGGAGGCGTGTCCTGTCCCAGTTATGCTACCACAAATAGTTGGAGACCCTTTTTGCTCGTGGGCGCATCGCTTAGTATGCTTGACTACGAAGCGAGTGGTCTCAGGTTCGACCCCTGAAAAAAATACAAAAATATACATCTTAGGAGTTTTTCAACTGCGCCACCTATCACGACCGTTTGATAACTGTCTTGGAGCGGTTCTTAATTCGCTTGTTTATACTCGGCATAAGTTGTAGGTGCATTCATCCATTCGCCCAAATACATAGAAACTGACATAGGCGAGTGGTTGTGCGAAGCTTGGCCTAGGGTATCTATACGAATTTGGTACGACAGCTGCACATTTATTTATCTGTTCGTCCAAAAAGGCAAATCTCGTGTCAAAAATACTAAAACCGATCGTGTACGCTACTGCATGGCCAGCCGAGGCAGCCATTTGAAATTATTTTCCATTATTAACCGGAAGGATTGTACTTTCAAATAAAAAAAGAAATTTGAGAAAATATTTATAGTTTTTCTTATAGCATTTTCAAAAAAAAAAAAGTTATTTGGCGGACCCTTTATATTCGGTGTTTTATTTTTATTGTTATTTCTAAAAGAAATATAAACATAGCTTTAAAAACAGCAAACACAATAATTTTCCGCCAACTAGTTTGACTTATAGAGCTTTTCAAAGGTGGTCAATTTTGTTCTAGAGCAAAAAAAAAACAACAAAAATTTTCTTTTTTGCAATTATGGCGTATTAAATAAAATTTTTAAATTTTCTTGAATGTAGTCTAGTTGTTTTATATACAGGTAAATTAAAATTTTAATAAAAAAAAAGTAACCTAATATTTTTAATAGATAAAACAACAAGAAAACATTTTTTTCATATTTTTTTTGTTTGAGTAGAACTGCAAAAATAATCTCGCTAAATCCCGCGGAAAATTGACCACGATAGTTGACCGTAACTATTTGTTAAACCATATGCGAAATTGTAGCTGAAACTATTGGAAATGTTCGGAGAAATTGTAATAAAAAAAATGCCTGTTCCCAAATCTGACATTTTGGCCATAAAAGAAAATTTCCTTATGGAATATTTCAATTATTTTGTTAATTAAACGATCTGAGAGCATGGAATTTTCTTCTTATATCAATTAAAAATAGTTTTGTTGTTATTTTGATTGTTAAAAAAATCGACCCACTTCCCACGCCCCTTTTTATATGTATAAATGGCAATTGGTATTTGTAATCCGCCCACTCTTTTTGAATAAGTTCCTCCTAAATCAAAAGGGTATGCTGTAACTGAGTTTCTTCGAATTATACTTAAATTATTATTAACTTATAAAGAAACTTCAAGTTATTTTCAATGCACTATCATCTAAGGAATCTTTGATTGTAGATAAATTCAACGAGTATACCAAAACCACTTCGGATCTTCAAAAAAGCCAAACACAGCTACAAACTCCGAACTCCAACAGTTCACAAAATTCTGTACCATAGTACATCGAATTTTGCCAATAGGGGAGCTTCCAGAAGAAGCACAGGAATCAATGAATAAAGACTACAAGAGATATCGATACTCAAAAACATGCAAGGTTTCACGAAAACGACAAAATGAAGATTTATTCAATATACTAGCTATATCATCAGATCCACTTGTTTCATATTTTAGACACGTTACATCCCAAAAACAGCTGGAAAAAATGTATTGCCCAGAACTAATAAGTCTATTAAATGTTAAAAATGATAGTAATATATTTTTTTCTGAAAATTGAGATCTATAGTAATTGTGAAAAGAGATATATTTTGTATTCAATTTTATTTTATAAATAAATATTTTATATTCTATTTGATTTTATTTTATTTGTTTTCGTCCGTTTACTTTTTCCATACGCTGTTTCATATAAAATATATCACTCAAACAGTTTATAGGATATACTGATGGGCCACAAAATGAAAAACTACTGTTTAAATAAAAACATTAAAAATTGGTTCGTTAATTTTATGGTTTAAAAAAAATAATGTGGATCACCCTGTGAACAATTAAATAGCCGCAGACCTTTTTTTACAAGATTAGTAAAATTTTAAGTGTTTTGAAAGTTTCTTATTTAATTCCTTTCTCTAGCAGTTCCTTTTTCAAAGCAAATCATACTTCAGCCTAAAATTTAGTAACACCCTGTAAAGCAATTTTCTTAAAAATCACTATTTTTATAGGCTTTGAAATTTATTTTACGAAAAGAAAATTGTAGCGATATCTTCATGCGTTCAAAAGTTATGATTTTTGCACCCAAAAAAGTAATTTTGGACCACAGTGCGGTGGTGGGTAGTTAAAATGTCCACGAGAGCGCGCCTATTCTAATGAATATGTAAAAAGCGCGGAAGAATTTACGCTAAAAAAAGTCTCCGGACTACACCGTGTATTTCAACGAGAGTCTTAGAATCAACTAGAAAAAATACTATCTGACTTATTTGGCCGAGAAAATGTGATGTGTTTCTTTGGAAGGACATTTTCCTTGAATCTCAGAAGCGCCAAAGACTAGACTTGATATAGCTCTATTAGTTCACTAGACACGATTGATAGAATCGTTGATAGGAAAGTTGTACCGTCAGAAGGGCTCTCGGAATTCCAAAATCCGTAGTAGGCACAATCAAAGCGTTTGTAATACGAGTACGCGAGAAGGTATAGATTGGAGGCGCTCGAAAGTAGGCACCAAAAATTACTAAGCCCTGGCCACCCTGGACGTTAACAACGTTCGGCGGTTTGAGAAAGCATCACAAGATGTCTTCATCGGACTACAATAACGAGAGAAAAAAAAGTCCTTCCGTATGCTTTTGACGACGAAATAAAAAGAGTACGTGTGATGTAACAGGTGCCACAAGGTTTGGTCCTAGGCCCCATTTTGTTATGTATGAAGAAAATCTGCAGGTCTGAGCGATAGTTCTGTGATCAAAAGGCAAAACCGCTTAAGTCTGTTTTACTCATTGTTCAGGAGAGCAGTTTAGAGTTTTTTTACTCTATTGACTCTAGTGACTTAAGCTGTTGTTTTTTTTTTTGAAATTGTGGCCACTTTTTTATGGATATGAAGCTGAAAAAAATTTACAAAATACACTGAATCGAATGGCATCAAAATCTCAATTGCGTCTTAAGTCGACTTAAGCGGTTATGGTTTGTGGCCACTGCGTTGTCAATTGAGTAAAGACCGCAATTACTGGAGGGGTTTGCTAGGCCCTGCTTAACCTCCAACTGTCACCTATAAAAAAGAAGAAGAAAAAGAATGAATGACAGCTGTATCACAGAAGAAAACCTGAGAATTTGGTAGACAGTCTGAGATTAGGATATAGTGGACCTATAACAATTATAAAAAATGTCAATCTGGTGGAATGCTTTGACCAAACCTAATGGACTTAAGATAACAAAATGTATTTAAATATTTATTTTTTATGAAATAATGTCAATGGAGCAGGTCCATCTCAACAAAGCTTTCTAAGCATGAGTCGAGCAACATTGAAATGGGTGGTAGCATCGGGTACCATTTAAGAATGCTGGGCCTTTAGAGGAAGATAAAACTGTTAACTATGCCTGAGCGACACAATTACTCAGCCATTGTCCATGACCAGATGGCAGAAGAATGAAGATCTTGGGACACCGCTGGGATGAGAACCAGAATATGAAACGGATCTCCTACAAACAGATGCTAACGATGACATTAGGTATCAAAAGGAAGAAAGTTTTGTCGCGAAATTCAGAGATTCTTTTTGGGTTAGATGCGTAGTGGGAGCGAGACGAAATGCGACCCGATATCGGATATCTCATACAAATCTCCATAAAGTGCCATGAGCTTATATTTTCGGTCCTTATACGTCGTGTGGATATGGTCCTTGCTTGTGTGGCAGTCTCCTAATTAAAACCAAGTGCATCAGAGGAGCGCTGCCACTGCTTTTCTTGATTTTAATCTGATGTCATCCATTCGTAAACTTTGATAATATTTTTAAGTACAAAAAATAATATTGTAAAATTTAGTAGTTTTTTGAGATGCTGATTGGAACACGCGTCACTTCAAAACTACTCACTTAATCTGTATTTACTTCCCAGAAAAACAGAGCTTAATTTGGAGCAGGATAGAGTTTGAATTTTATCGCAATCGCCCAAATCATTCAGAATAATCTAAAATGTTCTGAAAGAGAAAGATGTCACCGTGCGTCGCCCACAACACGTACGATTTTTTGATGCTGTATAGCTATTATGCAATATAAACTTTATCCGTTTTCAAGTAAACTTTACAGGCTTAGGTGGCAGCTCACAATCGACAGATATCTCTAATTGAGGATTGACGGTAAGTGTGAAAGAGCATATATAAGTGCTGCGCGGTTGCATAATTTTCCAACGATTAAATTCAAATTATTTAGGTAGACCTACCTTGCGTAGGCTGGCAGTGACCGTTCCGTCAAATTCTTCTTTTGATATCATCTCTTTTTAGGTTTTAGGTTTTAAAGCCTGAACTACATCGGAACAAAAGTGAAGAAAAGTACAAAAAAGTGAAAACATCGAAACTCATCGAAAACACACGCATATTTACATGACATCTATGATTAAAATCTGAACTAAAAAAGCTCAGAAGCTTTTCGTTTGACATTTTAAAATTGCGGGAATTTCAAAAACAACTTGTAGACAGACCAGTGAATTTAAAAACCAAAAATTGTAAAATTTATATAAAATTTTAAAAAAATATCAAAGAATTGGACTAGATAACGTCGCGTCAATAAAAATGTTTTCTAGTAGCCGTGACGCGAAAATTGTAGGATAACTTTTTGAAATACATATTGTGCAAATTTATTTTAAAATACAAAATTTCTAGATTACAAATTTAAATAATTTGCAAGATGCGGCAAACCGAATCACAAATATTGTGCAAGTTTTGGACGCCTTTGATGGTGCGACAAGTACAAATCGAAGGTGGTGGGTACATCCCATAAACCAAAATCGGAGCAATCAAGGTGACTTCGACAATTTAGTTCAAGAAATATTACAATACGACGAAGATAAATTTTTTCACTATACAAGAATGGAAGTTCCGCAATTCACATATTTACTTAATTTAGTCAAACCGTATTTGACGAAATTTAGTAATAGGAAAGGACTTCCAGAGGCATTGCGGCTATTTGTCACACTGAGGTCAATTTTGCAAACCATTTTTGAGAATCATATTGTAAAATTAGTACTTATGTTATATATTCCTTATGTCTAGGTATCTTGCAACAGGAGACAGCTATAGCTCATTGGCATTTGCATATCGCATAGGCAAATCAACAATTCAGAGAATTATCCCGGAAGTTTGTAACATTCTATGGAATGTTTTGCAGCCGATATATTTGCCATCAAAAACGCTCAGCCATTGGCTACAGGATGCAAATGATTTCTACGAAACCTGGAACTTACCGCATTGTTTGGGGGCAATTGACGGAAAACATATTACAATTCAAGCGCCAAGAAAGAGTGGATCGTTATATTTTAATTACAAAAAAAATTATAGTATCGTATTACTGGGGGTTGCAGATGCCAATTACAAGTTCACATACGTAGACATTGGAGCGTTTGGTTCACAGAGTGATGCTGGAATTTTCACCAATAGCACATTGGGATTGCTTTTGGAAACAGCTCAAATGAATTTTCCAAGCCCAGCTCCCTTACATGGAGGTAAAATAATGTAAAATAAAAGTGACATTAATGCATAATTGTCAATTACCATCATTAGTATATCACACCTCATTACTGGTAATTTACACAATAACAGAGATAGATATACTCGTATTCATAGAAAATATTCTCGAATCTATACTCCTCACACATGTGCGCAAGAAACAATTGTTTGCATATATGCTGCCAAAATCTTTAACCAATATTACCATATCTTATCATTTGTATTTACAGAAACTTTGGATTTGCCTTATTTTATGGTAGGAGACGAAGCTTTTCCTCTTAAATCGTATTTGCTCACGACATTTAGTGGCAGGTACTTGGAAGACAGCAAATTTTATTTTAATAAAAGACTATCCAGAGCACGTCGTGTGGTTGAAAATGCGTTTGGCATATTGGCTTCTAGATGGAGGATATACCATCGGACACTTATAGCTGAGCCAAATACGGTAGACAGTATTATAAAGGCAAATGTTGTTTTGCATAATATGCTATGCGACAGCAGCAGACAGAAATATGCTCCGAGTACTTTTGTTGATAGGCAGAGTGAAAATCACGGAATTTGGGTCGATGGGACTTGGATGACTGTTGTAGCTACTTCACAGCTGAATCCGATTCCGGCAACATTACGTTTAGGACCCAGAAATGCGAGAGCAACAGCTCTACAATATAGAGAATACCTGAGAGAATGGATTTACAATAATTAAATAAAATCAACAGATCTAATTTAAATCTCGTTTTTTATGAAAGCAAAGTTGAATCCATACTATTAAGATAGAAGAAGAAGAAACATTGTACAAAGTACATATACCTAAATATCACAACATGAGTGTACAAAAATGATATGCAATTCAGGTTTAAACAAAATAAATTCAATAAAAACACACAAAATTAACTAAAAATAAATATCACATTTCATATTAACACAAACACAGTCAAGCTACTTTAAATTATTTCAATTTGAATTCCCAATACAAGTCTAACACTTTTTTGATGAACTTGGTTTTTAAATCAGGTTCCATATCGACTATTTCTTCTGCAATATATTGGAAGATTTTGAAATGGTTCCTTTTTTTATCATCTTCCTCCGGTATATTCTGCAGTTGTGATTTTTCGACAATCTGTGAAGCACTCTCACCAATTTTCCTTATTGCTTCTCGACTTTCTTCGTATAGTGCCTCACGTATTTTGTTGGCTGACTTCGGCGTATTTATGGAGGTAGGACATCTTACAAATTCACTTTCGATTGCCGAGTTTTCGAAGAGATTTGTTGCCCGATGAAAACGTGTTGGTGTTGGCGTTGGCGAAGAGGAGTTCGGCGAAGAACGGTGGTCGATTTCATTTTCTGTTGCTGGCAACAAGGATGAGTACATACTACTTGAGTCCTCCGATGTTCTTTGGCGAGGGTCAAGACTTGTTGCTTGACGAGTATTCATCGTACGCCTCAAGAAATCCAATTTTGGCAGCAGGTACCACGATCTCGAACTACTTGCTCCAGCTCCAGATCTTGTGCGAGCGTCCTCCTTCCTTTTTTCCCTCCTCAACTTTTCTTTCAGGGCAACAAATCTCTTTTCAATTTGCATTGCATTTATGCCGGGAAAATGCAGTGCGATTTGAACAAATATTCTTTGTTTTTTTTTTGAATCGCGGAAGTCGTAGCGGCTGGTATCCCATATAGTTGGATTTTCTTGAATTATGTTGACAAGACTTTCATCATCAGCTTCTGCAAAGCTAATTTTGTTCTTAAGGGAAACTTAATTTTATAAAATAAAACAAACCGTTGCAATTATTTCCAGTTTGAATTGTATTCTCCATCGTTTTACATTTTTTAATTGTCACTTACTTGTCAAAAGAGCTTTTCCTTGTCAAACTGACAGAAATTATGTGATGGAAGCGTAATCTAGCGGAAAGTCTGTATATAAAGATGTATTAGCTTCAAAACCCATTTCTACTACTCCAAAAACATAGACTTTGTCTGTCTTCCCCATGCTTTTCGCCTTTGAAATTGGAACCTCTAGGTATATTGATTCGTCTGTCAAAGCAGCATCAGTTTTGACTCTAATCAAGATCCAGAGAAAAACCCCGCCCAAAGTAGCGAGCGTATGAGTAAAAACGGGCCTCAATTAAAATCAACTATGATATAAACTGTTAGCCAGGCGACTTCTAGGTAGGCCACGATTAGATGGTTAGATCAAGTTCGACGTCTCTCCCCTACCCATATGGGAGGTTGTAGTCGCTGAAAATCTTATAGACCGTTGCGGAAGATCAAGAGTTATGAGGCATCCTAGAAGCTACAACCTTGACCCTTGCAATAGATAGGCAGGATATTGGAAACGAACGATTTTTGCAGCTTCGACCTATTCGGCAATATGGTTTCACATTTGTGGTTCCAAAAATGAAACAAAAGCCAAAGTGGCGCATTTTTCAATAGAAAAACACGTCATACGCTTTTGTGGGAAATACTCAAATACGACTTTAATTTTGAATGTGCTCCACCATTGGCCCCCGTTCACATCTCAATTTGGCAAAACCAATCTAACACCAGCAAAGCAAGAAAACAAAATCAAGTTCTCCAATCGAAACCAATCATTATCTCCATTTGATTATTATATGCGCCAATGAGCAAAGCATTTTCGCGGCGATGCACGATTCAATCAACACAAATAGGTGTAAATCAGAAAATCATACACCGTTGCGCAGTTTGATTGTTTCGAAACCAACGCCAGGACGGGGCTCCTTGCGCTTTCACCCAACGCATACACCAAAGGTTCACCTCAGAGGTCCCCGATGTAGCAGCAACAAATTCTAGGGCCAAAGTGTCTACCAAATGATTGCACACCGACGACGACGTCGACGATCGATTTGCATTCAAGACGACGGCGACCGACGACGCGACGACGGTTTCAACAACAACCGCAACATTTCGATTTGATTCTGTGGTAGCTGGGGATGTGTGTAGTTGCAGCGAAATGCGCATGTTCATCGACGGAGTAATCGCTTGGGCAATGAAATAAAAGAAACCCAATTCGGCCGTTGCGATGATGAACTCGAAGGGTCCTAGTTGATGGTGTTGAAGTGTTGTGATTTAATAGTCGCACTTAGACCACAATGTGCACTCTGTGTGTGACCCTTTTGCTTGCACCGAACCCAACCGAAGCGGAAAGCAATTGAAAAGTGAAGTTGATTGCATTTGTCTCTGAAAACGGCAGCACCAAAGTGATAATCATCTCGAGGTTATTTTTCAAAGAGAAAAACGACCACCACTATCAACGATTACAATCCCACGTGAAGTTAATCGATTTGGTGGTGATTATTGCCGGACGATTTATTGTTTCCTCTGTGGATTATATTTACATTTGTCCGACTGCGAACTGGAGTAAATATAAAGTAAAAATGCCTGTTATGGGAGTTGAGCTGAACTCCTTTAATTGTTTTGTATTTATGTAAATGAACACCTGAGTACTTAAGGGTATACTCTTGTCTTTGGAAATGAGGTTATCGCTGAAAAGTGCAAATCACCACCGCATGTACAGTGGGATGTGGATCTGCAAAGGCGCCCAAAAAAATTTACTTCTGCATTCGACTGATTTTTGAAAAATATTTTGTACTAGAGTTATACTAATATTTCAAATACACTCATCGGCAAAAGTATTCTGACAGAATGAAAAGTTTATTTTTTTTTTGAATTCTAGAAAGAAGTGGAAAAAACAAAGTGCACGACTGGGTCGCACGAAACGTTCTCGTTCATCGATTGGTAGGTAGCTAATAAGTTCAGAAGCAAACGTATATAAAATAAATAAGATTAGGTAAAAATGCACTTTTAGGTTATTCGTTTGATATAGCAGTACATATCAAATAACAATGTGAGTTTTCATAAGTTCTAGCTCTCAGTTACAGGCAGTTTTCGCAAGTTTTGTTTAGAGAGTTACCAGCATCTAGTGTCTTTACAATTTACAAGATTTTTGAGTGCAAGGACAAAAGTAGCAGGAGTTTCTGTTTCCTGATCTGCTGATGGTTTAAGGTGTCTAAGGAATTGGAAGTAGGATTCACGACAGACTGACATCTTTACATAAATATATTGAGTAGGAATTCAGGGATATGTTTTTGAATTTGCATTAGCAATTAAAAACTGAATATCCCGATGGACGTGTATGGGGGTGAAAATGGAGATGGAGTTGGAATACACTTGGAATCCAAGTGGTTGGAATTATTTGAAGGTGCATATTCAATATGGTTGAAAAAAACAAGTGGGTAATAAGAAATTTTGCTTTTATTGCATTTTTATTGGCAGTACGGTATTGAATTTTACAAAAATTTACAAAGCTCGATCGGTATTTTAATAGTTATTTTTTTAGAAATACGTATTTGAAAAACGTATTTATTCGAATTTTTTGGGAAAAACTATGTATGGTATCTTAATCAGAATTAGGTATTTTATTATTCAAAATACGTATTTTGATCAAAATCGTTCGAACAGTTTTTATAAACTAATGCTGACAAGACAGTAACAAATATTGCAATGTTTAGTTTGAAAAATAATAACTATAAAGCTAAACACTGAGTATAAGATATTGTTCAGGATACAGTCCGTAACAATTGGATAGCCTCACATATTGTTTATTTTTTAACTAGCTGTTTGGAGAGCTCTTTAATGTGTACCCAAGGAAATATGCATTGGGAGGCGAGCTAAGAGCTAGAGTATCTGAGATTAGGAGAGCTTTCAACATTTTTTTTAAAGTTAACGGGACTTTTTGAGTTAGTTTTGCGTGCATTCATTTTAAGATGCATTTTTTTGGTAACATTAGAATAGCCTCAACTAACTTTCATATTCATTGTAAGCGAGAATTTAGCAGCGTGATCAACGGAAGGCTATCGGGGGTGATAAACGGTTTATTTATTGTGTTTATGATCTGCTTAATAGTTTAAATGGCTAGAAAAAAAATCTATAAATGCAACGGAAATTGCTAAAATAGAGGATTACGATGAGCAAAATCTCTCAAATCGCGCTATAGCTTAAAAACTTGATCGATGTCCAAAAGTAGTTAACAGTTATTTAAGAAATCCATTATTTAACGGAAAACATATCATAGCCCGTACTTCTACTGTACTTTCAAGCCGAGAAAGACGGCAAATTATAAGGTTAGCTTCCAATTCAACCCATTCTCTAAGTAAGATTAGACACGAAGCTGGGCTAGAAGTCAGTCGAAAGACCATAAGTAGAGTTAGTAAGAGTGCCGGACACCTGAAGCGTCTGAAACTAAAAAAAAAAAAAAACACCACTTAACAAAGCGCGAAAACAACAGCGGCTTAGTTTTGCAAGATCGTACATGGCTTGGAAGACTGATGGTAGCAGTCACTCAAACGATTGCCGGAATGTGATATTTTCTGATGAAAAGAAGTTCAACCTCGATGGGCCCGACGAATACAACTATTACTACCATGATTTAAGAAAAAAAAAATTGTTTTTGGACCGTCACCACAGCCGCGAGGGAGGAGTTATGGTATGGGGCGCCACATCATGTTTTGGAACGATCGATTTGGTTTTTGTGAACTGCAGAATGACAGCACCTTACTACAAAATTGTACTGGAAACCATAGACAAATCATACTGAGACCCCCAACTCACAATCCTCTTGCCGCTGGGCCCCTCAATTTATTTTCAAATTCGCCATTTTGTTTTCCCATCGGTGTTATGTCAATTTAGAATCCGTGTGACATACAAAAAATAAAAAAATAAATGCTGCCAGCCTGGCAACCGTGAGGAAATGTGCTAGAGTTCGGGAATACCATATTTTTAGCTGGGCCCCTTAATTTATTTTCAAATTCGCCATTTTGTTTTCCCACCGGTGTCAATTGTCAATTTAGAATTCGTGTGACATACAAAAAATAAATGCTGCCAACCTCGGCAACCGTGGGGAAATGTGCTAGAGTTCGGGAGTACCATTTTTTTACATTACTGAATGCCATTGGTTAATTATTATAAATTGATAAAAGGCGAATAATTCGATTTTGTTGGTCAATAAAACTATCTAATGGAGATGTTCTATATACTAGAAACTTATTAGGACAAACATGGTTGCGTATTTTCTACTTTTGAATATCTTCAACTTCGATCTCATGTGTAAATTTTTCTTAGATAAATGAAGAAAATTTGCTCAAAATGTTGTTATTTTCCTTCAACTAATCTACGTTGTTCATTTTTCTTTAATATTTTAAGCAAATGTTCACTTAATCGTAAAAAAAAATATTATCCACACGTAACGAATAATTTCAAATTTAACGGATAAAATTCTATGAACGCTGTCATCTTTCGTACGTCTATCCCCCCAAAACCCATTTGTTTACATTGTTGTTTTTGTAATTTCAACCCCGTCTGTGAATACGTGTGAGCTACAAAAAAGCATGTTGCTAATGGCCGGCCAATATTCCTTTTGCTCTTATGGGCATCGTGTTGATCAATTGTTTTGTGTTTGGTATTAAACTTGTTTGGTTTTTGTTAACGCTTCGATTAAAATAAAAAAAATAGTGAAACATACATTTCGGAATAGCGAATTCTTGCATTAAAGTTCAATTCATGAACTCACATATACTAGAAAAAATATCAGCATATGTGCGTGACTTCATGAATTTTACGGGAAAACAGCTTGTAGGCAGCCGCCTTTCCACTGGAAAGATATATATCTCTGTATTCCATTATCTTTGCCACTACCCATCATTTTCCAGCAGGACAATGCGCCAATTCCCACAGCTGGAATAATTAAGACTTGGTTATACAAGACAAAAATATAGAACAACTTTCCTGGCCACCCTACTCCCCAGGTTTGAATACCATAGAAAATGTGTAGGGTTGGTTGATAAGAAAGGTGTATGAAAGTGGAAAGCAGTATACCAACAAAGAAGACCTTAATGAAGGTGTCAAAGTGGCCTGGCCAGTATTTCTCTTGATCTTTTAAGATCATTGTATGATTCTTGAAAAGACCGCATTTTTAAGTAATTCAAAGTAAGGGAGGTTGTACAAAGAACTAAAATAATTGCGTAACCTATAGTAAATAAATGAAAATACTTTTCTTAAAAAAAAATTGATTTTTGATTTAATTTTAACTAAAAAAAAACAAAGTGATTCTATTCTAATGTTACAAAAAAAAAAACTTGCATTTTAGTGAATCAAAGCGAAATAATCTCAGAAAATTCCGTTAGCTTTTCGAAACTATTTGAAACCTTTCTTAGTCTAAAGAACTCAGTCCTACCTTTCAACCCAATATACAATTATATAAATGTAATATCAAAAAGGTACAAAAAAAAGTTAATTTAAAAATAAATTATGTGTGAGGCTATTCATATGTTACGGACTGTAAAAGCATTACTTGGTTTTAAAAGTTTTATCCAAATCGAAAATGGGGTTTTCAAAATATATGAGCAGTTTCTAAAATTAGCGTTCTCGGTGAATTCGAATTCAAAAATTAAGGACGCAATAATTTTGAAAACGAAAATTCCATTCTAAGTAGGTATGCATTTTGGTGAAAATAGTTCTTACCGTTTTCAGGGAAACTAAGAAAAAAGAATTTTTAAAAAATGCCTTTGACGTGACCATATAACCTTAAAAATTAGAATTTGTTCCAATCGTATGGACCGTTTTCGAGACAGGTACCTATGTCTAAATTTTGTTTTTTTAGCAAAAAACTGAGTATGTCATGCTAACCTTACCTAAATAAGCTGAAATATCAATTTTGGTTGAAATCGTTAGAGCTGTTTTCAAACAAATCAAACTGGTATGCAAATTTTACATAGGAAGTATCATCAATATTAGGGCTACCTTGCAAAAAAAAAAAACCGCCGACCTGTAGACCCACAAACTCCAAATCCCCAGTTTGTACCAAATCCGGGCAGCCGTTAAGGCTGTAGGCATCGGGAGCATACGGACAGACAGACAGACGAATAGAACTGCGCGACCCACTTTTTTGAGTTCCTCTACCATCGAAATGTCAGAATTGATTAACACCTCGAGTTTGAAATTTTTTACGAATACAATCCGGATACCAATAATAATTTTTTAGTATTGAGGCTAAATTTTTCGAACTCACAATGGCGACATTTTCCACACAAAATTGCATATTATATAAGGTGAAGTTTAAAAATTATTATTAGTAAGGCCCAATATCTTTCTCTTACTACGTAGGTACGTAGGTAAATAGGTGCCCTTGTGGCGGTTTCCACAGCTTCACATAGACCATCAGATGGATCCATTGTGTCCCTCTTACGAGGTACACGAATAAGTACACGAGAAACTTTAAAAAGAGTACGACTGGATCGGACGTAACTTTTGCAAACAAAATCACATGTCGCCAGTAACAGTATCCCCATCATCTTTCTATTTGGTTGCCCTCCACCTTGTCAAGTGTGGATATTTATTTTTGAATTTACAACCGCAGCCTGGCAGAAGTGGTGTCTTTCTTCACTTTTTCCCCAGTTTACTAGCACCATCAAGGTTGGTCATCTTACCTAGGGCTTTTTTCTAGCCACATGCCACGCAACCCGTCCTTCATAAAGCAATTTCTCACTCCAATTTCTCAGTCGGTGGACAGGCTAGAACCTCGTAACCAGCAACTAGAAAAGAGCACGCACGGAACACTTTCGCATAATCTGAGGCGTTTGCAAGGCGATTTAGTTTAATTTAACTTTATATCCTGGTTGCAGCAAGTCCACCTCCGATGTGCAGCCTCCAGAGACAGAGGGCTTTACCAATAAACATTTTTAGTTACGACTCTAAATTTTGTTAGTTCACTGTGGCAATATTTTCAAAATTGTGAGCTTCCGTAAATTTAAAGTCGAGACTGAAATTTGTTATTAGTACGGCACAGATAGTTTTGCGCTGTGACTAAAAAATAGATCGCTACTTTATTACAAGCTTTTTTTGAGCAACACTCGCTAGATAGAAATGGTAATCCACCAGTTCCGTCCGATATTACACCACAAACTGTCCATCGATGTCAATGCCATTTGGCATCGTACGTATAAGTTCGAACATTCGTGCCATGTCAATGAGCGGACAAAGGAAGCTCACATTATTTGTGCTACGGTCATAAAACAAACGCTGATGCCGCACAGTGTCAACGGCGAAATTTGCATAAGCTACAGCAAGTGGTGCACCGCTGACAGTCTACATACATACACAGTTGATTGACAACTGAATCATGATTTACTCGCAGAGTGCACATAAATTCGAAATGTTGACAATCAGCAGCGAGGCAATTCGACAAAAAAGACATCACGACACACAGTCCAAAGTGTTGACAGCTGTAGTGGCTTTTAAGGCGCACTCAGCACACTTCTGGTCAGAGCAAATATTTGCATTTAATTGCGACCCAGATACTACATCGGTCATATTGTGTAATTGAATCTCGTGCATGATCATTAGAAACAAATTAATCCATTCAGCAATTAATTATCACTTAACAGAGAATAATTTCCTTGGCAAACGACTGTACATAGAGCAAATGTGTGCCTTTAATTGCCATGCACTTGGGTGTATGGTTGCGGTGAAAGTTTTAAATCAATTCCAATTCAATGCATTGCATATGCATACACAGGGGGTAATTGTCTCCTCTGATTGACACATGCAATTTATCCAACAGATACATTTATCATTTCCGACCGACATCGACAGCCGGACAACACCCCTTTAAATAGCTGACGCAGGAGATGCTAAGCTCCACCTGTTCGATGCGAAATAATGTGCACAGATATGTCATCCTCATCCCCCGCCATCATGTAAGCGCACTGACCACAGTGACCAGGATCTCTTGTAATCCTTGAGATATTTTGACAAATGCCATCAATTTGTAATATCATTTTTCAAAGTGGCTCATCCTGGCGCATATCGTCTGCTCATCGCATGCACACACATGCCACGTATACGGAAAGGTGTTAGATACCTACATCTACAACATGGTGGAAACATATTGGCCCGATGGGACCAATGCGGTCATTAATGGCCATTTACTGCGCCCCAAACGAAAGAGGAATTTATACAGATTTGATAGTCGATAGGCAAATGAATTTATCTCAAGTGCTCAGGGTCCATTCGTTACGTGGATTAAATTGTTGTGAAGATGTTCGCCGGCGAACACTACTGCAACGATGTGCGATTTGTAAGTGCCAGTGCGATAATGTTCGCGGAGATTCAACGGATTGCGTGTGCTTATACGTAGAATGGGGGTAAAAATGCGGATGCGATTTAGTTGGCGCGGTGTTGGCTGTTGCGGGAGCAGGCAGCAGGTGATCCATGCATTTAATTAAACTCTGATAAGGTACACGTGTTTCTGTAGGTGAGTTGACAGTGCGCGCTCACAAGGACTTGCGGTGTTTGAAGGCCTACTGACCTATGGGCATCAGTCGTTCGTTTATCGGCGTTGCGGTGGAAATTGTTTGTCCAACTGCGGTACTGCGCTGTTGTAGATGTCTGAGTGGGTTTCGGGGTGATGAATTAGGGCGGTAGACCTTTTGCCATTTGCACTCAAGACAGCAGTTCAGTATATTGACTATTGGAGAGGCAGAAACATGTTTTTGCTGTGACCAAAGTGGAGAGAAATACTGGCCGCATTCAAGCATCTAGTCATCTTAAGTCGACTAGATTGGTCTTGATGAGATGTAACCTGAACGCAAAAACTAGATTGGTCGGGAACGTCACTATTTCTACGTCATCCACCTATGAGAACTGTCAACTTAGTACTCAGTCACGAATTCCTTGACTAGGTTCGTCGGCTACCCCTCCATAAACTCCATAAACTGAAACAGCTGCTCACATGACCGTTTTCAACCAATCAAAACCGAGATTCACTTAGTGAGAGAGCTGTCAGACTTACTAAACTAGATACTTGAACGTCCCCACTGTCAGTATAGTGACAGGGGGACAGGGCTACACAATGCGGGCAGCAGCAAGTTGCTCTGACATTTCTATACAGTTTTTGTCGGTCATTGTCCAACTATTATGATAAGAAGTAAGAGGTGGAATGCAAACCGAGTTGAAGACTGGCGACCTAGTCATGCCTAAAGGGATGATCGGGCCAAAGTTCCCATATCGCCTGCAAATGTGAAAAGAAGGCGCAGAGTATAGCTTGAAAGTGGCATGTGATTCCACATCAATATAAAAGTGTTTATGCAACAGGAGCTGACAGTTACACGCGATGTCAAACAATGACGTAAATGGTGCAGTTGCGAAACCATGTGCGCGGGAATAAGAGAAATCTGCGAAGAGATCGAAAATGGTCAGCTATATTTATGTGCCTTGGGATAAGATGAAAACAATTTGTATTACCAAGAAGTATACAACCGAACGCTAATTGAAGGTGGATGGATAGCCACTACAAAAAAGAAAGTGAATCCGATCAAATCTGAACGATTTTTGAAGTAATACTTTTGTAGGCACGCTTGACTTGGGGGGTAAGTTGGTGACTGCGTCACCAAATCGTTACGGAAATTGCGAGCGGAAGTTGAAAGGGAGATGTAAGTTAGTGAAGATAGAAAGAGAGAGAGAGTTACATTTCGTTTCGTATATTACTGTAGAGGCAAGAGAGAGAGATGCGAGCACACATTTTCGTTCTCTCTTTCTCTCAGCCAGTTACGTTTCATTATCTAAGACACATCATACAGCGCAGCAGTGATACCAGATCGGGGGACTTATCACTTTGTGCGGGATTTTCTCACTAATAAAAAGCTAAAAGGGATTTTTCAGACCTCATAGTACAAAAAGAAAGGGATTTTACTTTTTGGTCAAATTTTGTTCCTAATTGCTCATTTCATTAAGAATAAAAAATTATTCGACCTACGATCAAATCAAAAATTTTTATGTTTAGATTCAAAATATATGAATGCTTTCATTTTCTTTTTTTTATTTCCACAAACTGTTTCATAAAATGACATATGTGTCTGTGAATGGATTACGAGTATTTTTTAAAATAATAATAATTTGTAAACATAAAAGGGATATTTTGAGTATAACCGTGGGATAACCTGCCTCTAAAGTCTGGTATCACTGCAATGCAGGCCTATTGTCTTTATCACACTGTAGGAGCAACAGAGAGAGGTGCGAGCACACACTTTCTTTTCTTTCTCTCTTTACGTTTCGTATATCTAAGACACGCCTATTGCAAGGTTGCCACTTTGGTAATTTTTTACCAAACTAAGTATTTTTTTTGCTTATTGAGTTTTGGTAATTTTTATCTGGTTATGGTAAATTTTTGAGCAGATGTACCAAGAATGGGAACTCGATATCACCTCATTTAAATGCTACCTTACTGCTTCTGAGTGAACGCATTGCATTATTTGCACATGCTTCATCACCATAAAACTGTTTTATTCGATATTTAAAAAATTACAGAATGCACTCATTTTCTTCTTTTGACAGATGGTGAACTTCGAAATAGTTTCTGTTCCTGTTTATAACTATATTGAGATAGGGATACGTTAGTTAATCATATTATTCATATACAGACATGAAACTCTAATTTGTTAAGGGTTTGTTATAAGAAAATAGGTAGATGATCTCCCATGTCTTCTAGAAGCTGGTTACTTTGTGCAAAATCAAATAAAAGAATTTGAGTTTTTTTTAAGTGTCGAATGTTGTCCCTGAGGGCTTCTAGGATCTCGGGCTTGTTCACGTCAGCACGGCACTTCAAAAAACCCCACTAAAAAAGTCTGGAACGGTTAAATCGGGCGATCTTGCAGGCCAGTGCAAATCGCCAAAACGAGAGATGAGGCGACCCGGGAACGCCGCCTTCAGAATACCGGTTGTGGCTCGCGCAGTGTGTGCGGTAGCTCCGCCCTGTCGGAACCACATGTCCTCCAGTCCTAATTTGTCCAATTGCAGCAGAAAAAACTCGGTTAACATGGCCCAATAGCGCGCACCGCCCACTGTTGTCGTTTGACCAGCGGCGTTCTCGAAAAAATGGCCCGATGACTCATCCAGCGGGTACAGCGTGCATTACTCGTGAATTTTCGGTGCCCCAAGCGAAAGTTTTGCTTGTTCACGTACTCGCTGAGGTGGAAATGAGCCTTATCGCTCATTATGATTTCGGTCGAAAAATCTTTCAACTCGAACTAGAGATTGAGGATGGCTTGGGCGTAGGTTACACGCGTTTGGCGGAAGACAGGCAGCAGCTGATGCACGGACTGGCCTTTGTACAAGTCTTGACCAAAATTCGCCTTAGGGACGACCGGCTGATGGCTAATTGCGAGGCACGGCCTCCGGTCGATGTTTCCGGCGACAGCTCGACATCCCCGTCAACAGCGGCGATATTCTGGGCACAACGGGCGCTCCGGGGCCGGCCACTCAGGGCAACGTCTCGTGTGGTCCCATACTCTTCAAGGTTGGTGGCCAAACGGCGCAGTGTTTGCCGTGGAATCGGCGGGACGGAATTCGAGCTGCGCCAACACTACAGACGAATTGTTACGCAAACGTAAAAATTCCGCGTTCTTGGGGAGTGTATCGGTCCATGGCTTGTTCACATGTATTATACATCTGTCTAGTCCACAAATGTCAAAACAAATTTGACATTGGCGGCCATTTGCAAAAATAAGAGCATCTTCCAATAGGGTGATTTCTTTGGCCCACCTTGTACTTTATGAGGTCTCCGGTGACTCCTTCTTTTCGTTACAAATGTAATGACAAAATGAATATACCTTTCTCATGTTGTTTTGTTATCTTCGTACTTAGAAAGGCTGGCGTTAAGAGTAACAACTGGCTACCCAGCAGTTATGTCCAACTGTTGTATGCAATCTGACGTCTGTTAGCTTTTTTTTTATAAACACGTGTGTCAATGTGAGAAACAAAAGATTAATAGATCGATCAGTCAGAATCAGAATTGTCCCTCAACTTATTTCGGCTATCTTCTTACATATGCAGTCTTAAGGTCAGCAACTGTCAAACATGAAGACTGTATCTTGAATGCCATCTGACCCGCAACACAACCCAAATGTCATACTCACTTCTGATGACGTACAACTTTTGCATTTGCAGACAAAGTAAAGTAGATCACTGATTTCCACCATTGCGTTCGTTTTAAATTTCTAAATTGATCGTTAAAAATTCGTTGCTATCTCATTTCGGCAACTTAATTGAATGCTGAAGCATCTTTTTCTGCCACTAACAAGCACCAATAACGGTCATCCGATAGCAAATAATTTACCTCCGCCATTATGTCTTTCTCGCACATTAATTAAGTATTTGAGAAGAGGTCCCGTCCGCAACAAAACGAAGACCCTAATCAATTGGCCAGAGAGCTCAGCCTCAAAGGCTCGATTCAAATCTCATCAATGGAGCTGTGGCTGTGGCTCTCCCTCGCATATCTGCGCTATGAAAATTTCAAATTAACCGCAAAAACTCTGATCGGCTGTTTGTTTTCTATTTTGTTCGGCGGCCGCGCAAAGTTTTTATGAGTTGCGATCGAACCTCAACAACCGATCATTTCCTCTTTTCAGCACACACATACACATCACCTGGGAACTCGCCGTATAAAAGAGATCGAGGCAGGCGACTGAGACAAAGAGATAGATTTTCATGTAATGAGTTTTTAGAATCTACGATAATGGTCTCGTCTATACACCAGCGCAGACAGATTCTCCTCCAGCAGAATGGACATATAGTGTATCCCACCAATTCGAAATTCCAGGTGTGTTCCGTAGCGTTGCATAGCGATTCTCGATTCTAATGGGGTGGATTAGATTGGAGATTTTGTGTGGATACGAAATAGAAAATGACCGCAATAACTCTGCTCCGGGTGGAATCTGGCGCTCATAAAGCAGCCAGCCTCTCGGCGATCCATGTGCGTGAGATATGCGCTCAGATGGGATGTGCGGACTTCCTGGTTTCATTAAATCAGCTTTTAGAAACAATTTCGTGTAATGGGGAACTTGCACAATCAAAAGCCACAGAATAGAGTCATCGCAGCGTCGGTTAGGTGTGCCGTTTCTCTTCCTGCTGGGGCTGGCTGACTGACCTCGCATACCTACGCGCGTATAATTAAAATCGCATAAACGCGCACTGCGATGACAAATCGCACGATGATTGTCGTCTAAAACACTGTGGCGATCGTAAACATTATCTTTTTCATCATCGCAGCCAGCATCTCCCAGAGTCGTAATTTATAATTTACTACGTGACGACGAGAAAGTGCCTCAATTGAGAAACAAACAAACAGCCTGAATTGGGACTGAACTGTTGGCCGTTGGACGTACGGGTCATTCATCATCCGGCCATTTAATGAAAAACCGCACCAGTGGTGCTAGCGCCCGACCCAGCGACACTCTCTCGACGAAATGAATTAATTAAATAAAATTCTGGAAAATCTAACCAGCCTACATAACGGTGAAAAGGAGTGCAGGGCGGCGCCCTTCTAAGTGGGTCTTACACAAATGGTCATCGCGGTCATAGATGGTGATTTGATTAGGGAACGACGATAATATCGCTGAGTGCATTGTTTGGGCGACTGCACATCCACTGCAACCGGGCATATAGGGGTGTAATTAGGATGAAAGATGGTCTTTGAGTCGAAGAAGTGTTAATAGTTTTCTAATTTGTAGATATTTTGTTGTGGTTATAGTTATGGTTATGGTTACCCTTTTGTGCATGGACAGTAATGGGTGGACAATGGAATGAGGGTAGGCACGCTATGGTTTGGGATTTTCCAAGGGGACAATTGTCAAGTGGCAGTTTGTGTCCGTAGATACTCACCGAATTGACTGCGGTCTTGGACACTTTTAAACATTGCTAGCGCCCGACCTAATTTCGGTAGGACGAGAATGACTTCTAATGAGTTAACCAATGCAAGTGGGTTAAGTGAATATTTCTGGAGGTGAACTGCATATATGGTGGAAATATTCGAGCATGAAAATGAGCTGCGCTCTGCCTTTTTGGGGTCGAATGCAGTCAAGTTGTCTTTTCTCCAATGCAAGACTTTGGCTAGTTCGTCAAGTAGAGTGGTTAAATATTTTGTTTGTATATTGGGGGGCAGAGAAAAAAATCGTACATAAATAGAGTCGGGTTTTAAATTTTATTGGGTGCGTTTTACCTCCTTAATGGGTTACAAAAAATTGGAACAGTCTTAATTTAACAAGGGTTTAAATTTGAATGAGTAAAATTTGGGAAAGGGTAGGGTAATTGCCGCAGAGATGCCGCGCTTTTATAAAACTCAATTTTACGTTTTGTTAAAACCAAAAAAGACTTTATTTCTTTTACAAAACTTAACAATGGATTTATATTCTACCACTAAAAGGGACTAAACCAACAAAAATATAATTGTTTAAATAAATATTACTGAAAAATAAATTATACTCCCAGCCAGTGAGGGAGAGATGCCGCAGTTTTAAAGCATTACGTTTCGAGCCTCATTTTGCATGTGGAACATGTTTTATACGTTCCCTACCACAGTCAGTACAATAGATTAAATTCTTTTTCTTGTAAATTGTACATTTTTCGTGCAGGCATTTGGTACATCTTCCAACTGTAGCAATTGTTTACAAAGCAACTACAAATTTTCAAACGAATTTATTTTCAAAAAATGTTGAAATGTCAAAAAAAAAAAAAAGCTGCCAGCAGCTGAAAAAATGTAATTTCGCACTAAAAAGTGACGTTTCTACATTAATTAGGTTGGTGTGTACGCACTCACTCCTATAGGGAATTTTCGTTCTGCTCTGGTTTCATTTTAAAAGCAGAAAAAATTCAAAAAATGTAGTGTCATACGGGCTTTAGCAGTTATAAATAATAATATCAAAATGTCGAAAGTAAGTAATTATTATTATTACATTTCGGTCCAAGGGATTTATTTTTAAAGTTTCCTTCCTTTAGGCGTCTTGTAAGTGTTCTAACTCAAACACCATACATTTTCTCAGGGACATTCCACCTTCAATGCATTTTCTTGCTTCTTCTTAAGCTTCACTGATCCAACTCCCTCTGGAGGTCTTGCGAGTATATTTTCGTGGCATTTTGTAGTCTTAAAGTCCCTATAAACAATAAGTTTAAAATGCGGCATCTTACCCCCAAAAAAAAAGTGCGGCATCTCTCCCTGGGTTAGAGAGCATACACCAACTCGTCTCCAAGATTTGGTCGGAGGAAAGTATGCCTGATGAATGGAACCTCAGCATCGTTTGCCCGATCCACAAGAAAGGAGACCCTCTAAACTGCGCCAACTATAGGGGTATCAGTCTTCTTAACATCGCATACAAGATCCTGTCTGCCATACTGTGTGAACGCCTGAAACCTTTTGTCAATGATCTGGTTGGTCCCTACCAGTGCGGATATAGGCCCGGTAAGTCCACAACCGACCAAATATTCACACTACGGCAGATCCTGGAGAAAACCCAAGAAGTCCAGATCGATACTCACCATCATTTTATCGATTTTAAGGCCGCATACGACAGCATTTATAGAGACGAGCTGTATAGAGCTATGTCTAGTTTTGACATCCCTGCCAAACTCGTCCGATTGTGCAGAATGACGATGGAGAATGCTCGCTGCTCCATAAAGGTCGGAAACAAACTCACCGAGACCTTTGATGTCAAAAAAGGATTTAGACAAGGTGACGCGCTGTCGTGTGACTTCTTCAACATCATTCTTGAGAAGATTGTGCGAAACTCGCAAGTCAACACCAGAGGCACAATCTTCCAGAAGTCTGTGCAACTACTTGCATACGCTGACGACATCGACATCATTGGCAGAACACAGCGAGCTGTCACTGGTGCGTTTGCAAGTATCAGTACAGAAGCGGCAAAAATGGGCTTAGTGGTGAATGAGGGCAAAACAAAATATATGCTGTCAACAAGAAGGGAAACACAACATCGACGAATCGGTCAGAACGTCACGACAGACAGCTATAATTTTGAGGTAGTTAGGGATTTTGTCTACTTCGGCTCCGCTATAAATTCTGACAACGACATCACATCAGAAATCAATCGAAGAATTACACTTGCCAACCGCTGTTTCTTTGGCCTAAGAAGGCAATTGAGAAGTAAGGCCTTGTCAAGAACGACTAAGGAGACTCTATATAAGACCCTCATCATCCCAGTCCTACTCTATGGCGCAGAAACATGGACGCTATCAAAGGCGGATGAAGATCTCCTTGGTCGTTTTGAACGCAAAATTCTTCGACTGATTTTCGGTCCCGTTTGCGTTGACGGGCTTTGGAGGAGGAGACTTAACAGCGAACTCTACGAGCTGTACAGCGACATCGACCTGGTCAGAAAAGTACGCATCAGTCGACTAAGATGGCTAGGACATGTAGAGCGAATGGACACCAACGCTCCGGCCCGAAGAGTCTTCGACTCAAACCCGGAGGGACAACGCAGTAGAGGAAGACCTCGCCTTAGGTGGCGCGCGCAAGTGGAAGGGGACCTCAACCAACTTGGAGTGCGCAACTGGAGGCAGTTAGCCAAAGATCGCGCTAACTGGAGAGGCGTATTGGTTGAGGCCCAGGTCCACCCCGGACTGTAGCGCCACCTAAGTAAGTAAGTAAGTATCTCTCCCTGGGTTAAGGGAAAGATGCCGCACCCTATCAAAACAGTTAACAAAAAAAAAAAAACGTAAAAAATCACGTGAAACACTTCCAAGAAGCCTACTCAATCACATAAAATACTTACTGACAACAAAATAGAAAAATTTCCACACCAAAAATTAGAAGGTAAAACAAAACAAACTGCAATATCTCCCCTCCCCTTAAAAAATATAAATTTTTTTTTCTCTCTTTTGTGTTTCAATATGTATTGAACAAAACAAAGAAAAAAAAATCGTGACATCCACTATTCATATGATTTTTAATAGGTGCGGCATGTCTCCCAACGCGGCATCTCTCCCGGAATTACCCTATATGATTTTAGAAAAAAGGACCAACTGATCAACTGCTTAGTGGCGGCATCTAGCATTTCTCACCTAAAAAGTGGTGGGTTGCCCGCATCTATGAATGGGTGATAACGCATCTTGTTTACGGGGTTTGCTACATAAAAAGCCTTGGCGGTCATAAAAACCAGCCACTGAAACGAGAGTGCTAAGTGCGACATATCCCGGCGCGACGCACATGTCGCATTGATCCTCAAATCTTTCTGTCAGAGAAAAAAACCAATGGACTCAAAGCAAAAACGACTTTGAATAAAATTGATTCCGACAGTCGGATATGCAAGGGGAATGTGAGGACTTCTAAAAAAATAAACAGCGGTGCAACTACAGTTTCTTTTGAACAAGACATGCTTTGAAGCTATCCGATTTTGGGGAAAAGAATGTAAACGTCCATGTTAACGTTGCTCTCACTCAATTCATCATCAGAATCCACCAAACCTAACGAGCCACAACTACAAAAACACATCCACGGCGAGGGTGGCCAATGCAATTTGTTGAACCAGTCAATAAAAGAATTGCAGTGCGAAGGGATGAAATAGAATACAAATAAACACCCTTTGGGTAAGACTCTTAGTGAAACCCTTTGTAAACCTTCATAAAAGATTCTTAAAATTCGTCATTCGTATACTTTGTATAACTTGATTTTTACCTATTAATACAATTTTGTGAAATTCAATTCTCGTTGTCCTTTTATAATAAAAAAAAAAGTCTCGTGTTAAATTTTTATAACGAAAGTACAGCTTCCGCCGTGTCGCCTTTACAGCTCATTAAGACCATTTGCATCAATGCAAAATCGAACAAGGTCCTACCACTGATAGGGACTGAATCACCAAGTCCAGGCATGCTAGTACGCACTCCTAAACAGGACCTAGGACAATTTCATGGGTGCAACAACCATAAAAGCTATTCTCAATGTGACCGTTCGGCTTCGAAATAAAATTGCAGGTCCCCTGTAGAATGTGAGGGACTAAACCAAAGGATTTATGTTGTGCTCGTTACTTTCTTGAACGCCTATCAAGACTATAACCGAAATTGGCAAGGACAAGCAATTGATCTGCTTATAAGAGATGCAATCGATGCTTGTAATTTTGAAAGATCACTTCTGGAGTCAGGTAGACGGCGGTAACGAGCAGGATTCGGCTGCCAAGCTACATAAGCCATTCAACATTGACGGTGATAAGGACAGGTATATCTGAAATAAATTCCAAAGAAGCTGCGGGAGCTGACAGAGCTTGCCCACTAAGCTACCTAAAGCTGGAGGAGATTTAGTATCAGAAATCGTACACTAAATCATCGGTAAAATTTGGTGAGAAGGTCTGACTTCACTGAAAAGATTAATCTTAAAAGCAGCACGTTGTGGCAAAAAAAATAATCGTTTGGCCGTTCGGCTACGACAGCTCTTTCTTGTGTACTACAGTTCTGCTTGAGGCAAAGACGATCTGGTTCATTCTACAACTGTGACAACTGATACCGATTCAATGTTCCGACTGTCTATATTCGGACAGTGTTTTAGGTTAGGTAAAAATGGGTATGAGATAGTGAGACAGCATTGTGCACCACAAGGGCCCACCGCGATGCATAGGGAACCGATTGCAGAAAACTACAATGGCAAAGCAAACCTAAATATGTTCCCTTGAAAAACACTCTCAATCTCCTTGGAGAAACCAAGTAGCGCTTTGTAGTTTGTGTGGTCTATCTCCTCTAGATATTGGAAGAAGTACCTAACCAGAAACTCCCTTGCTTTGTGATCACACAGTATGTCAGTGTGTGTGTGCGTTATTTTTATCAGCTTGCAGGCCGTTGCAGAATCTGCAAGTGTCCGTGCCTAAGGGCCGTTTGCTCATACGAGTCTTAACGATTCAAGTTCTACTTAAATACTTATTGGCTACTTTTTTAAGGGCATAAACTGTCATATAAGAGTTTATGTGGCTCTTAATTCGCTATGAATCGTAAATGGCCCTAAGTCTTTTTGCATGTTTTCTTAGTAAGCTGTGTCCTGACAGGATTTCTATCAAAGTTCTGAGTTGTTCTCTACCTAGTTTAAGAAATAACCTTTCTTTCTGTCGAATTGGGGCCAAACGGCCTGGGACACTTTATGGCCGGTGATGTTTGACCGCCTTCAATATTGTTTGATTTTTATTTTTACCCTTGGTTTATATTAACTACCTCTTCTCTACCTTGTTCCCCTCCTTTCCTCACAAGCTCATCAGCTTCAGAAAGGATATGGCCTCTCTAAAGGAGTTCTTCCAGCTCTGTATATGAGTGATGCACATCTCTTACGAAGTTTTGAAGCTATTTTGACATGCTAAAATCACAAAAATTCGGCCATTCGGTGGTCACTCGTGTGTCTTTCGTGAGAGTGCGCTGCGACAGCCCGTGTGACCAGACGTAGGGGCAAAATTTGGGAGAAATTTACGTCATAATGACGTCCGCATGTCAGAATTTTACATGAGAAGTGACATGTGTAATAGTAGCCGTGCACTGAAATGTTGTTTGTTGGTTCCTGAAGCTCATTAAAAAAGCTTATAGCAATAATACTAATTTTTTGTGAAAAAATAATAGAAAAGTGAGGAGCTACGATAGCCTCGTAATTGCGCCAACTTTTAATAACCAAAAGAGAGCTCTGATGCCGTGAGTAATAAAGGGTGATTTTTTAAGCGTAGTTTTTTTTTTTAAATCGAATAAAACACTCAAATTTGCATCAAATATTCAAAATTTTTATTGTAATCGATAAATAGGCCTTTGCCATTTACGTTTTAAAGACAACTTCATGTAAATGTTGTCCGCGGCTCCGTTCCAAATGGTCTACTCGGAAGGTCCAATTTTGCGTCACTTTTTCGAGCATTTCGGCCTGTATTCCACGAATTACGCGTGTTATGTTATCCTGTAGGCTAGCTTGTTCTCATAGACTACCGACTTTACATAACCCAACAAGAAATAATCAAGAGGCGTTAAATCGCATGATCTAGGCGGCCAACTCACAGGGCCATTTCGGGAGATAAGCTGCTCACCAAATTCATCCTTCAACATTTCCATTGTTTCACGAGCTGTATGGCATGTGGCACCGTCTTGATGAAACCACATGACAACCAATTTGAACTCAGCCAACTGGGGCAAACAAAAGTCGCGAATCGTGGTTCGATATCGTTCGCCGTTGACGGATTCACCAGGTCGATTATGACGACCATAATATGGTCGTAACAATCGGTGCACATTTTTCACAGAGCACGAATTTTTATAATAAATTGCAATAATTTGAAATCGTAGCTTGTTTGTAAGTCGTTCCATGATTAAATGGCAGAGTATACTGAAAACTTTTTACTTTGACAGATGATGTTTGGACGCCATTACTAACCAGTGCTGCCAGCCTGAAAAACTTAACTCTTAAAAAATCACCCTTTATTACTCACGGCATCAGAGCTCTCTTTTGGTTATTAAAAGTTGGCGCAATTATGAGGCTATCGTAGCTCCTCACTTTTCTATTATTTTTTCAAAAACTATGTGAGACACTTTTTTTGTGTCAATCAAAACGTTAATTTCGGATTGTGCAATTAATTGATAATTTATCCTTTTTTTGTGGAGTTCTATTTTCAAACGTTAAGTTACCAACGAAGATATTTATTTTGTGAAGTTACAACATCCGATAATTCTCAGTGTTATTCACTTTACAAACGAGGCCTTTCTCGATTGCTCCCGGAAAAATTTACGTTGAGAACTGTAGGAAAAATTTCCGAGGATTTCGAATTAAAGTGCAAAAGTAATTAACGAATTGCGACGAGCGAATAGATAAAAGAAGCGAATTCGACAACGGTGGTAACAAGTGTGTTTTTTATTTCGTTTCGAATTAACATGAAAGCTTTTAGACAATATTATTTTCCGTTTTAGTACATTTATAATTATAATAAAGATGACTTCCCAAAATGGGTGGCGGCAAATTTAAATTACGTTAATTGGTATAAGTTTGGTCGAAGCAAATGTAGTAGATTAATTTAAAGTGAGTTACAAAATTAAAAGTTTAATAATTTTTATTAAAAGAAGAATAAAAATTTCAGTTATGGGTTAATAATTCACAACATTATAAAACGGCTTCGTGTTTGCTCCAACATTCACAATACCGCGAGCCAGAAGATCTAATCTTTCTCACCGAACCCGTAATATAGTAGAGTTCGGAATATCGCCAGTCAATTGAAATCGCACAAGAACAGCGCCGTGTTAGTATGGCCCGACTTCGTGCATCACAAACACAAGACGAAAGACAGGCGGCAAATGAAACGGTTCGGTTTACAAATCTGAAATTGCTGTAGCAGCAATCGCCAAAGTTTTGGTAGCAAGCAAAATTACTGTCTGGGACGAAGGCATAATGTCGCATAAAAGTGCGTCAGAAGCTCTGAATCGCACTATTAAAGATATGCATTGTGACGCAAGACATTTTAGGGGTGCATTTATTTGACTATCAGGTGATTTCCGGTAAACACTACCAGTAATAAAGGGTTTTCCAATAAGAGGTGTTATTGTGAATGACCCGCTATTTCGGTAGCTGTCACTTTTGAAGCTTTTATTCTTTGACATTTGACAAGTAGAACTACGCCATTACTAAAAATGGAACGGTACACGCTTCAACAAGCACAAAACCATTGATCTTTTACGGGAAAAGTTTCCGGACCGTGTTATCTCTCGAAGGGGTGATCACAATTGGCCACCGAGACCATTTTAACCGAATGTACGTTACCAAGAGTCATATCGCATCTAAACTCCGTCTAGTCTCTAGTGGTTTAATTGCCAGTTTGAGGTAAATGCTAACAGAAACTAGAATAAAATCTGGCTTATAGAAATTGGAAATTGTTTACGCAATAAAACAATGTTTGGGTTCAAGGCAAAGCTACAACACCATAACTAAGCCGATTACTGCTCAATAAAAATAAATTTACAGTGCATTGTCAAAGGCTTCAAAACAAAGCTATACGAGTAGATGCAGAATAAACACGTGTGCCTAAGCAAAATTAAAGTAAATAAAATAAATCAAAAGGTAGAAGCGGTTCAGTCGCGTCATTTTATATAGTACTGATCAACTGAGTGTTGCCTTGCATTGAGGGCGAAGATCACGCTCGGTCACTTAGAACTGGATTTGACAGCCTGCCTCAATCAAGTGAAATACAAAGGAAAATCCTGGTCATGGAGTTGTGTACAGGAATCATAGAAATGATTGCTAACGACACAAGATCGGCTTGAAGGTAGTTATTGCCATCAAGAAAATATGGCTTCAAGAGGAACTCAATCGCAGCTAACAGTTAGAAATTTCCAATTATGGCCAGGTAAACCCCTGTTTGATATAGACCATCCTTTCTGTTCGTATGATTACCCCATTTCGGGAAAAATCCAAAGAAAAGTATTCAGGTGTCACTTCGTATCCCGTTTCCCGTTTCCTTCACAAAATGCCACCGATGTCAGATTTCATCCAAATTGTAGTCTATTTCAAAAAGGGCCTTTTTCTGATGACTAACATGGCAAACACTGCACCAAACAAGGCAGCTACGGAGACTTTGATCACAAATCGATATGTAGCAAACAAATTCGCCTTGATTCACTGTAATTACCAATTAAATATGGTAACATTATGAGATAATATGCGGCAAAAATCAATTACTACGTTTATATACTTCCCAAAATGTTGGTAACAATTTGTTGTGTTTCCTACTAGAACATTCTTTAGACTTTTCTTGCTATAAAACATACACGCGACTTGTAGAATTTGCAAAGTATTTGGGTTACCATGCTGCAACTAATTTTTTAGAGCAAAATCATATCACTCACCTGCGATGGATGCAAACGAGGCCGCATAACATCTACGAGAGTTATATTACCACACAATAAACGCAACGCACAAACAATACGCGATTATATTATTAATTTACCAATTAAAAGTGAAACTTATTGAATTAACACAAAAGATGCGAAAAATGAAGAGATTTGCACAAATTTATAAAGAAAAACAAAACAAATCCAGAGACAAAAACGACGTGAACGGTAAACTTGTTGATTAATCAGAATTGACAGCTGTTACCGATGACAGCTGTGCTAAAAACAATACATGTGGCGACTGGCATATTTTACGTGGTGGGAAAATGTACTACAGAGTTTGTGGAAGTGAGATTAGCTGAAACAATTTCGAGACTCGAAATATTGAATTGAATATATGCACTTAAGGTAATCCCAATAGATGGCACGCAGAGTTCATAATATCCGTTGGTATTTTTCAAATATTTTTATATTTATTTTTTAACCGAGCGCCCTGAGAACTTCCAGTTAAGTAAAGAAATGCAACAAACCGGGAACAATTATCTAAAAACGCGCGAAAACCGGCCGAAAATAAACAAACTTTGCGCAGCATCACTAATGATTCAGTGGTTATTTAGCAAATCATGTTCGAGTCACTTTTGTTTGGACGGTAGTTGTTGCATTCATTTTATTTAAAACCACCGTAAAACTTGACAAATAGGAAAAACAATGCTTCCAGATCCAGATTGTCATGTGGGAACGCAAAATAAATCACAACTAAAATCAATTCAAATACAGGAAACGTCTGGAAATGTCAACAAATCAAAGAAAATCAACTCCGTTTGTTGTTCATTGCATACAAAATATAAATAATTTAACCACTTTCATTCAGGGTTTTCAATGACATTAAGACCACTCTTCGTGATGCTACTCTGGAAGACATTCAAGCAATAAAACCACGGGTGAAATATTCCACAACCAGGTTTTTTGGTCATCAAGACTTGGAACTCAAACTGAGATCAGCGGTCTACTCATTCATATCCGAGAACGAAAATGGCAAAATGACCGCCTATGCTAATTTCGACTGCGTTCCGAATGTAAGCGCAATACCAAAAGACTGCTGGCTGCTTTGGTTGCAATTTCACTACAGGTATGAAAACAGTCAATCAATTTCTGAAATTGTTGTGAATTATTTGGAGTCAATTTGAGAGGTTTCAATAGAAATTACTCAGAGACACTACTTATTTTGCTTTATAAAAATTGTTCTAAGCTTTTTGCAATAAGCTATGTCTACGAAATTTTGTGACTTAAAACAATATTTTTTTCAATAGCGTTTCGAACAGAGGATGCAGTAAATGCACACAGCATGTCTGCCACATGTGAACGACATTTTGGAGTAGCAAAGTTGTTTGCTTACTTCTATTCCGTTAATGGTGGTTATTTTTTGATACTTAATTGGTACATTCAAGTTTGGTTTCGAAAAGATGAAAGATGTCAAATCCACAACCTGTTTTATGTCGAACTCTTCTTATTTCTCTTTAAAACTCAGCTGTCTCTTTTCCCTTCCACAACTGTCTTTTATATCTAATTGACCAGTTCGAGTACTTTACAAAACAACTTTGGCTAGTCCAAAAATGTCTTCCTATTGTGACGAGCAAGGTTTGCGATACCTACTTATAGAAACGTTTGTGCTGAATGTGTGGTACCCAAACACAAAGCTTCGATCAAGTCTTTTGGTGTTACCCGACCCGAGAAAGTAGTTTGAGGAAGGAGGAGACAAGACCTCTGAAAGCCAACATCCGGATCAGATTGCATAGAACTTTGTCATTAACATCTATCGAGTAAAATTTTAATCTGTCGTAGAAAATTCATTCCCTTACTATTAGGTGTGTTGTTTTGAGCTTCGTTCTCAGCAAAGCAAAGTAAAGTAAGATTTTCAGCACACAAATTACAATAAATACTGAAGTGTCAAGTAGAGCGTAGTTCTTGTAATTGCGTGCTGAAAATCCTACTTTACTTTGCTTTGCTGAGAACGAAGCTAAAAAAAACTAGCCTATTGACGCCTTAAAAGTTATTAGATACTCAACCTACTTAGTAACTTTATTTACCTACCAAAATCAATAGAACTAGATCAAAAATTAAGGGGTACAATTTAATTTTATGTCGCTTTCCATTGGGACCACCAAAAATGTTTTCCAGATCTCAGATTTTATGCGGCTCATGGAACATGCAATGAAATTGATCTGAATGGATTAGTGCGTTATGTGACAGCAAATTGCATTCGTTTTTGGTAAAACTCAACCATGGAAATCGGCTTGAGAAATGTTTCCTCTGTTGTGGATACAAATGGAGTAGTTTTCGTGATTCGAAGCTTCCAGATGATGAGGAAGACAATGAAGATAATAATTCCGCCAAAACTATATCCATTGCTGTTTACGTATTTCTTTATTTTGGTCTTCACGATACTTTGCGCATTTGTTTTAAAACAAACTTCTTTAAATGACGTAAAACAGCTGTGCTGTATTTGTGGTAGTATGTGTAGGTTAGGTTAGGTTGAGTAGGGTTGTGAGATCGTCACAAAAGCCCAGGCACCAAGACGGGCCCATCGCCACCCCCAAAAATAGTAGTATGTGTAAATCTGAAAAAATATCGAGATTTGCAAAAAGTGATCCGAATAAAAAAAAAGATTGATTTTTCTTCCCAATGGAAAACGACATTAAATTAGAAAATGTTTTCAGCTGTCAAATTGAGCACATTTTTATTGTGAATGAGCGCTTTCAAAAATCTAGTTACCTTAATGTGGTTTTTGATTGGGCTACTCAGATTCTGCTCTCAAATTTCAGATTTCGTGCGTTTAATCGATCATAAAAACGGCATTTCCTATGTTTTGTTGATATTTGTGCAATTGGAATATGTTGTGCAGCCTTCGATACTCTTTTAGGTACGTGTTTTCCATTCACTGGTTTAATTTTATATTAAATCATTCGAAATTTATGCGCCCCAAAATTTGTATATTTGTAATAAATAACAAAAATTGATTCACCCGATGCAATGCCTATTGCATTGAAAAATTTCGCCAAAGCGTAAACCAACTCCACTTGTTGTCAAACTCAAATGCAATTTCAATCAACTCTGAGAAAATATCCAAATTCGCAAAAGTGCTCTGAAATCGGAAAGATTGTTACACTAATTGCAAAAGATACCTAGAGCAAAAAAAAAAATCGCTGAGAAACAAAATCGAATAACACATAAGTCGACTAGATTGGTTTGGACTAGACGTCACTTGAACGCAAAAACTAGATTGTTCGGTAACGTCACTTTTCCTACGTCAGCCACATAACATAATCGGCGAACTTTCAAGTATAAATTTCTTGACTAAATTCGTTGGCTAGCCCTCCATAAGCTTCAACTGAAAAATTTAATCATATGATCGATATAGGCCAATCAAAACGGATGTCAAGCGTGTTTTTTTGAGCTACGATTACAACAAAGCAAAGTAAAGTAGGATTTTCAGCACGCAATTACAACAACTACGCTCTACTTGACACTTCGAGACTCACAGTAGTTGTCGTAATCGCGTGCTGAAAGTCGTACTTTACTTTGCTTTGCTGAGATCGAAGCTCAAAAAAAACACGCCTGTCGTTTTCCATTAGGATTTTCAGATTTTGCTCTCAGATTTCAGATTTTTCGTGCCCAATGGAACATGAAATGAGATCACTCTTTTGTTTTGCATTTGTGTTTGGTGATTTAAAAGTCAGCTGTTCTTAAATTCAAATTTGTGCTTATAAAAATTCTTTAGTTTTTATCGATATCCATTGCAGCGGCCAAATTCAAATTTTTCTCTATTTTTCACAGACTCTTCGTCTAAAAAGGTCACAACACACGTCAACGTTTGACAAATGTCAAATGTTTTAGGGCTAGTAAAAGTAGGTGTAAATCTCGCTCAGAAATCGAGATTCGCAAAATTGTTCCGATTCTGAAACAAGGTCCTTTTTTTTGGGCAATGGAACATGACATCTGACATACAGCTGATTTCGAGAGCAGAAAAACTGCTCTAAAGGATTTTTTTTTCTGTTCCAATGGAAAACGACACATTAGGTTTGTTCGGGTACTTTTTTACAAACGTAAAATTATTAAAAATTTGCTATGAAACTTAGCGAATGCGACCACGTAGGTACTGAGAAAAATTAAAAAAAAAATTATGAGGATTTAAATACATTTCTTTTCATTTTTTCATAATTTTCTACTCGCCGAATTTCGACTTACTGAAAAATGAAAACTGACAACTAAAGCACTGCATTTTGTTCTCATTTCATATTTATCATGTTGAAAAGACAGCGGTGTGTAAAAGTGACTGACAGTGTATTACGAGAGGGGTAGCAATTGTTTGCAAATCAACCACAAATTTTCAAACGAATTTATTTTCAAAAAATCTTGAAATGTCAAAAATAAGTAATTTGAATACAATTTTAATGAATTTTTTTTTATGTTTCTACATTAATAAAGTTGGTGTGTACGGAGTTAAGTGACAACTCAAGAGTTTGGCAAGTAGAACTCTATTTATTTTCGTCTTCAAGTTCAACGATGTCGGAGGAAGAAGTTTGAATTGAATGTTCTCCTAGAACATATCAGCGTATTCAAAATGATAAGTTTAATAGGTATTTAGCTTATAAAAAAATCAATTCCAACTTGTTTTGTAGATGCTGCATTTTACGATATTGTCCAAATGACATTTCCTAAACTTTTTGTAAGAAAACCGGTCAGGTAGGTACCTACTTCTCTTGAAATTGAGTTCTATGCTGAAAGTACACGAACGAACCTATTAAGTCAGAGCAGACTGCTATTAGACTTACTAAACTAGATACTTGAACGTTCCCCATAATACTATCTTCCATCGTGGAAAATACTGTCGAAACAGCAGTGGTGGAGTGAGGATCAATTTTCTCAGAGAAAGACTTACGAAAAAGTTAGGAAACGCTATTAGGCCTGTTTTTTTTAGCTTCGTTCTCAGCAAAGCAAAGTAAAGTAGGAGTTTCAGGACGCAATTACAAGAACTACGCTCTACTTGACACTTCGAGACTCGCAGTAGTTATTGTAATTTGTTTGCTGAAAATCTTACTTTACTTTGCTTTGCTGAGAACGAAGCTCAACAAAACACGACTAATATTAGATAATTTTTCTAGGGATGAAAGTGAATCGCAATTAATCGAAATTATTTTTGTGGAATCCGCATTCGAGAAGAGGAATATCTGACTTGGAAATTAAAACAAATTCACGCGTATGCCTTATCGGCCAAACCAAACAAATTAAAATTATTCGTCAACTGTCAGATGAACGACAGCTTTTCATATTATTATTACAAGAAAATTGTTAAGTAAACTCTATTGAGATTCTTAATGAAGGGTAATCTTGCGCCCTCGAAGCCGCTTTTACGAAATCTTTGAGTTAAGGAACGGCATTGAGTAAAAATATTCGTAAGATTAAAAAAAAATACGTAAAATTTAAAGTAAGTCATTCGACCGATCTAGGCCAATCAAAACTGAGACACATCACTTTCTTCGAAAGACGGGAAAACTAAGTACATTGATGTAAGGTGTCTGTTTGGCGGTACAATGGACCTGTAGTTGTGTCTGAGTGCTCCATCGGATAGTAACAACCTCCGGCAAAAAAAAAAAGTCAGCTTGCTGTCATAAGCCGTGTTTTTTTGAGGTTCGTTCTCAGCAAAGCAAAGTAAAGTAAGATTTTCAGCACACAAATTACAAAAACTACTGCGAGTCTCGAAGTGTCAAGTAGAGCGTAGTTCTTGTAATTGCGTGCTGAAAATCCTACTTTACTTTGCTTTGCTGAGAACGAAGCTAAAAAAAAACAGGCCTATAGATACATACTGGAACGCCATTTTTAAGAAAGACGATTTTTTAAACGTTTTTATTACAATTTATTTTATAAAAATATAAAAATAATAAGGTTACACATTTATGTGGAAATCGGTTTTAGTAATGTCAGATATTTACTTACGGGTGACAATGAATAGATGTGACTTCAGCATATGTAGTAAAAGACTTCCCCTGACAGAATCAGGCCGCACTAACGCCCTAAATCTATTAATAAATGTCGATTTGTTTCTATTTTTAGAATGACAAAGATCACGTATGGAAACACACTTTTCCTGACGTTCTTCGTCACCGATGACCCTTATAACCCCGAATTGTTGAGTGACATTTTTAAAGAGGTATTTCTTCGGGAACCAAAGCTTAAATTTATTTGCACCGTAGCGCCCCCTGTCGACTGTGAGTACTAAAGAAACCGCCATAAATATGACCCAACTTAATTTTTTTTTAAACAGCCATATACGAGGATATTTTTAAGGCGCATTGCAGACAAATATTCTCCTTGCATCCATCCGTAAACAGATTGTCCCAGTCGATCTTTGTGTGTGAAAAGTTTGACATTATTCCAAGGATGCGGCTACGCCGGGCATTGTAAGTTAGACTTCCGATGCCAAAATTGGTCTAAAAGTTAGTCAAAATTGTACCCATAATTTCCAGGGCCGAGGATAATGACGACTTGGTGAATATAATCGACGAAAAGCTAAAAGCAATACGCCGCGAGATGGGCGATTATTATATTGCCGAACAGGTTTTGCGAAATGATCCCAGTGAGAATATCATTGTAGCAGAGGTAAGAGCTCTCTATCTTATATGATGATTGCTTTTGCGTCACGGTTTGGGTTGAGTTCTATATAAACAGCTTGCGTATTGACTGCATTTCAATAGACTAGCTCCATGGAATCTGCCTGAGTTATTCAGTTGAAGTATGAACTCATAACTTCTCTGAGTTGTAGCAATAAAAAAAAACTCCTGCAGTTCTCTGTACAAATAGTTACTTTGGTGTTTCTCACTCCCGCAGATTGCAAATGTGACAATCGGGATGATATGGATAAACACGAACATCCACCGCAAGGCGTTGGCTGACAATTTCGAAATTGCCGCCTACGGACACTTCCTACGGCCGCAGCAGCAAAACCCCGAAAACACTGAGACCAGAACTGTTACGTATGTCGATCAGTTGAAGCCCGCTCTAGAGATTTTCTATACTTTGACTTTACAGTGACTTAGTCCGGAAGCAATCCAAACTGTTCTTCGATAAGACGCGTTCCGGACCAGTTGACGCATTCACAAAGGAAAAGAGACTATCAGGCGCCTCCGAACAAATCCGAATGAGGTAAGTAGATCCGGCCTGCTCAGTCAATGCTGGACCTCAATCCAAGCCTTTACAACCTTTACTTATGCTCGAGTGACTCAAGTCAGAGTGGAGAATTCACCGACACGTCTGCACGGAAAACTCTCTTCCACAAGTGGCAACAAATTAGCAAAAGTGAACAGAATTTTCTAGATCCAACCAATTCCCATTTTAACAAAGTGTCACATGAGTAGATCTGAAAACCTCTTGCAACTACGTGGAGGAAGTTTCCAAGACTGTCTCGGTGCCAAAGACGACCGAAGTGACAAACGCGTTCGCCATCCAACTGTTTGGCTTAAGCAGTACCATCGATCCTAGAAGGATATTCGAGTTGGTGGCGGCCGCATTCGCCTCCTACCCGGACAAGGACTACTGCGTTATATCCCTCTCGTCGGCTGAGGCATCATCTGACTCGCTAAGCGGTCCTCTGCTGAAATACTTTTCAGTGAGTTGGTGGCCACTTAAAATGTACATCAAATGCATTTTTTCTCTCCTTCTAGCGTGTTATCCCTCGTCCCGGATGTAAGATCTCCGACTGCTTGTATGTCACTCACAGGAACTCGTTTCTCGCTGAGATACGCATAAATCACTTGACAGGCGAAGATGTTGCTGATATGGAAAATATGCTCTGTCTGGCAGCGTTTCAAGGTCAGGCGATGTACTCCTTGGCCGACATCACACAATGCATGGCCGAGTACTTGCAGAACCCGTGGTCGGCCTACGACATCCTGGTAATGCGCTGCGAGGGTTGTCCCATTGGTTTTGCAGTCTTAAAGTTTGTAACTAGATTTGTTTGATGGTTGGGGTCACTCCACTTTTCGATTTGATTTAGGCAAAACTGCAGTATGTGCGAGCTACGTACAAACTACGTGCTCTATGACGATGATGATGCTTTTCCGGACTGGCTAGCTGGCGAACTGAAGTATCTGCACTTGCATCCAGCATTTGCATGGGAATGGGTGCACATTGCTCGGCAGATCTTTCGACTAACAGGATACTTTGCGATGCACTATCGACTTGTGAGGGAGGTGGGTAGAAATCAGTGACCTCATTCGTCATTTGTTACAAGTCTTTAGCTTGAGAGATACACAGCTGGGGCTAGAGAATTCCTCGAAGATACCTTCTAACGAAGGTCTTCATTGTGAGACTGTCCGTAGTTGCAAATTTCCACTTCCAAAGGGTCACAAATTAATCGACAAATCTAAAAATCCAGGGATTCAATCGAACGAGCAATATGTTCACGGAATTAAGTTGATTTTGCATGTGAAACAAAAACAAATTCCGTCACGTGATGCTCTCGTTCAAGGACGCGATTCGACCCCTGAGTGTGGCATTTAAGCGGCACAAAGGGCTACCAATAATCTTTTTTAACCTTCACACTAAATAATTTTTAGGTCACAATACGCAATTTTGTATGGCAAATTTCGTCATTGTGAGTTCGAAGAATTTAGCGTGGACACTAATAATGATTTTTGGTATCGCGGAAAGTCTTTAAGATTCACAACAAAATGGCAGTATAGTTTGGCCACTAACACTATTCCACTCGTTAATTTACCTCTTGCAGTACAACCAGCCAGTGATGAACAGCATCCTGTTGTACATGTTTCCCATATTCCCACGTAAGCGAGTGTACAGAAAACAAATTGAACCGTACGCCCTCTACTACCTTAATGTGAGCATGTGTCACATGGCCCGCGATCAGATCGAGAACAAAATTGTCATCATTGGGTTCAATGAGACGTGCAAAGGATTCCTGAGGACACTGCTCTTTTCGTAAGCCCACAGTCACTTGCAATGAATTTTCGATTAGTCCTTCTGTTAGTCCCAAGGCCAAGCACATGCAATGCCTCAACATCACGGTGGTCACCGATTGTCCTGGATTCATTGAGGCCGAATACGACATCAAGTCTTTTGACAAACAGCAATCAATGTTCTTCCAAGCAAAGAACCAGTTCGATGCGGAGTACCTACGGAAGCTGGAATTCAGGACTTGGGTTCGATTTATCGGTGGACCGTTAAAAGGAATCAAGGGGTTTGTATGGCAACTCAAAATCGAGACAGTCTTCCAAATGTATCTCTAACAATATATAGCGATGCAAAGCGCATACTACTCGAAAACGGGACAACTCTGCGATACGATCGGCTATACTTGATGTGCAGCTCGAGGTATAGTGCGCCGAAGTCACTCAGTACGGTGCCAGCCAACTATCTGGAAATAAATGGGCGGCTGGATAAGATTGCTTTCTACCATAAGATCCGACTTCTGACAATGGAACTCACAGAGCAGTCCCTACCAATTGTGGTCTATGGGACGGTGATCATGGCGCACTCGTGTGTGAGCACTCTGATCGAACTGGGGATCAAGCCGGCGCAGATTTACTTTGTTATTCCGCGAGTGGAGGCGAAAATCGACTTCCCCGAGACGTTCGACGATGAGTACGTTATGGACTTGATTTACAAGTTGGAGCAGGATGCCGGAATAAGAATGTACAAGCATTTGAAGTTCGTCGACTGGAGTTTACACCAACACGAGAATGCCATCGAGAGGGTGACCTTTGAGGCACAGTTTGATACAGTGGAGCTGAAATGTTTGGCCTTTATTAGCTTTCACGGAGATGCATTGTCACGAGTGCTGCGAGAAAGTAAGTTTTTTTTTTTTGTACAGTTTTTCCCTGGTTTTCCTTAGGATCGACTATGGACAAAACGTGCGCCCCCATTGATATCGACGAACAACGTCGTTGAGGGTGTTTGATGCTGAAATGCCAAAACCTAGCTGGTGTTTTCTATACGCAGTAGTTCCTCGGCTAAACGAACAACTCTCCTTCTTCAGTGTTAGGTGTCTGAAAGTAATTTTGGACCCCAACCTCAGCTGGAAATTTTAATGGGTAAAAAATGTCCAAGTGTCTACTAGAACCTTTAGCAAAAGAGGGAACTTGCGAACCTAAAAAGACTCCACGAACGTACATAGACGTAGTACGATAAATCCTCACTTATAGGCCAATAAAATAGTGGGCGGCTCTAAGGAAAATCTTCAGTAAGGGCAAAAACCCAACAACTGATCTTCGGCTTGATCTTCACATTTCAAACATCATAACACATCAGACTTTAAGAGTAGGGGTTCTTGTCTACCCTACGGGGCCATAGCAATCTTCTGCTTTCTACACATCAAGGCAAAAGGTAGACATTGACAACCATCAGCTAAGTACTCGTATTAGCAAATCTATCACCTTAGGTTAGGTTAGGTTAGGTCAGGTTGAGTGGGGTTGTGAGCTCGTCACAAAAGACCAGGCAGCAAGACGGGCCCATCGCCATCCCCAGGGAACCATTACGGTCAAAAACCTATGCCAAATCGCCCAAACAGTCAATTTCCCTACAGAATCTAATTATTGTTCCAATATTGTTTGAGGAACCATCCTCCTCTAAGTTGTTAAAGAAGTACCTGCCTAGGTGCTTCCTTCTGGTCCGAGCAATTGCTTGACACTCGCGAAGAAGATGGGAGATATCTTCCGTAACTTGTACGTCCTCACAGTACCTGCATATATCCGTATTAGATAAGCCTAGTCTCATGGCTTGCTTCCTTAAAAGGCAGTGTCCAGAGAGTATTCATATTGTTAATCTTAGCTTTGTTCTACTGAGAATCTTCTTCACACAATCTATCACCTTAGTCAATACATAAGGCCGCATAATTAGTGCTAGAATGACGAGGTGTTTTGGCAACATTAGATTAGTTCAATTTTATACCCTCATTTTTGTTCCAGGGCACAGCAAAATTTATACAACGAACCTGCCTGGGGTCAGGGGTCAGGGGTCAGATTCTGTAATGCGAAACGTTCGAACGTTTTCGTGCGCACGAATGATTTGCCCTGTGCTATACAAGCAAATTTCTTCGTGCACACGAAAACGTTTCAACGTTTCGCTTTACAGGATGTCGACCCAGCGCCGGCATTTTGCTTCATGTAACATCAAAAACGGAAGAAATTATGGCCGCGAAAAAAACAACTGGTCACATTTTCTTTGATGTTTTCGCTTTTCTTGCTTCATGCAACATTAAAAAAACGAACGGATTTTATCGTCTCCACGAAAGAAAACAAACGACAACTATCATTTTCCTATTTATTCTTTTTGAATTTGGTGGTGTTTGATTGTGCTGAATATTTGATTAGAAATGCTAGCAAACTACTATTTGTTGACCAGTGATAGCGACGAAACTGTAGTGGAAAATGAACATGTAAGCTTAAGAAAAATTATGGGTGGGCCATTCTCATTTAAAACTTTTGTTTAATTTTCCCATCTTTTAATTGCCTGTCGAATTTTTTGCCATGAAGGGCAAAACTTCCGCTTCCAGCGTTGTCACAAAGAAAAAATATTGAGGGCTATTTTCAAAAAGTGTGGGTCATCAGAGAAAATTAAAAGAGCTAAGGCAACATAAATATAAAGTGACAAAATACGAGTTTGAATTATTATGACGGGAACAAACGAAAATGAAACGTCAGTCAGAGTGAGTGAATTCAGTGCCGATTTCAATATGTGAACTTAGTTATTGCTAATTTTTGTGATGATATAAGAAAGTGTGCTTTTTAGAATATTTTGTTTAAGGAATACAAAAAAAATGAGATATGCGGGTCATTTCTTGTTGGCCCCGGACAAAGGCCAAAATAAAAAACAAAGTGCCAAATGGCCCGATTGGGCACATTGTGGCAACGCTGGGTACTTCTCCATACATCCTATTTATAGTTTTTGTTGTGTTGGCATTGTTGTTGAAGTCTTATTAATACTTGTTACGGTTGATGGATAAAATATGCGCATATTGAAAAATAATTAACTGAAAAAGCTTATAAATTGTAACTTATCTATTTAACTTATATTTTTATGACAACCGCACGCCTTTGTAAACAATCAAATTCAAAACAAAATATTTTCAATTGTTAGCTGTTAAGTGTAGTACGAATTCTCGAGCTAAACTAAATTTGATCTGGTCTCCAACTTTTCTCTCCAAACATCAGCTAAAGTCCTCGATGTGACATAGAGTCACAGAAAACAGCTGGTTTTTGAAAAAAAACTTCCTTCAGAAATTTAATTCTCTCATATTTCAACTATTTCTGATTCTATGTTATTCTCGTCCGTGTTAAAATTAAAAATCTCATCCCTGCATACTTTTCCGCAACAGAACAACAAATACACAACGATCTGTCACAATTTAGCTTGAGAAAATGTGTCGACTCATTAAATGGGCACGGTAAATTTTTACAGACACATGAAGTATATTCTGAAACAAAAATTTGATTATTTAGCTCGAGCTGCGTACCACTCAGCTAAATGGGTTCGCTTAAGTTTATGTCAGCTAAATTTTGGAGAGAATTTTGTATGGTAGCGAAAATTTACCTCCAGCAGCGTACTAAGCTTTAGTTGTCGAAAATAAAACGACATACTGAGACTTCCAAACTCTAATTTTGTTGTCACACAGTTTCTTAAACCTAAACGAATGTGAAAAAGAAAACGTTCGGAGTTGCATGAAGCAAATATTCGCTTTCGCGTGATTGCTTTCGTTTTTTTGATACGCGATAGGTGTGTTTCGTTACAATTTTTACAGAATTCCACCGCAGAAACCTGCTATTGATTTACCGAATTAAAACGCATTCCATTCGACAGCCAAGGCTAAAAGTCTATTCCCGAAGAATCTTAGGCGAAGGCCAATAATTAAAAACCAATTTTATAGTCTTAAACACACAATATTCGCTTGATTTGTAGTTGGAAATATTGTGCAGAGATGCAGTGCGGTGTGCTATTTGTTTTCCAATACGTTGTGTACAAGCCAAGTCACTATAGTAGTTTCTACCAGTGGGCGAACTCCAGTTATATCAAACAGCTAATAACCTTATTGAGTTCCACAGGTTTCAACCTAGGCACTCCTCTTCAACAAACTTCAATAACCAGGTCAATTGAGTTGTGGCTTCTTAACGGCAAGTATATCACTTGGGTTTCTCATAACCGCTAGATCTGCCTACCATAACCATAACTGTTCTGGGAAAGCTTCTTAAATTATTTGGTATTCGGTATCAAATTTGTGGTTTTTTCCATGGGTTGGGAAAGAGGGGTCAATATTTTTACAAATTTCTGCCCTTCAAAAATCTGAAGACTTATTGTCTGGTGTGAAAAATGTTCAAAAGCGCGCCGTTTTTTTTTTATTGCTTGAAAAATTTTGGAAGCAGAAGTTAATAGAACATTTTCCTACGTCTTTTTATACAATTAACATTTTTTTTTTTCAATTTTTAACTTCTCTTTTGTAAGCTTTAATTTAATTTTTACTTAATTCATTTTTAATTCAATATTTTCTTAATTTCTAATTTTATTTGCTGTTTGTATTTTCAATATATAATTTTATTTTTTTTTCGTTTTTTTTTTTTAATTTTAATTTTGAATTGCTTATAAATTTAAAATTGTTTTAAAATATTTTTTTATATTTGTAATTTTGTTTGTTTATTTTTGTTAGTTGGAAAAAATCAGACTAGGCTGTATTTTACTGGTTTATATTTGAAAAGCAGAATTTTGTACAGCAGATCTTAAAAAAAAAAAACTGAATTTTGAAAAGCAGCATTTTTGTAGGAGAAGACAGAATTTTGAAAGCAGCATTTTGAACCGTCCCGTTTTCCATTCGGCCTAAGAATGTAAACTCGCACAAACGAATGGTTTAATGAAGACTAGACTAGGGTCCTACAGACTTCTTTTTTGTTCATATCTAAATAATTCACACTCGCTTTTAATATAGAAGCACCCAAATGCGAGTGTCAGTGTAAACCGTCTAAAGTACTGGCTACGAGTTCTCTTACAGAATTTGATTCAAACTAGATCACTGAACATTTTCGGGGTTGAATTTTCTTATATAAATTTACCTTATGTGGTACCGTAAAACACCAACATTGACCACTTTTCAACTTTGAAACGTTGCTACTAATTACTCTTATGTCGTATTTAGGATTTTTAATAATTGCACTACGGGGACTGCCATTCAGTATTATTATGTTTAAATCCACGGCGTTTTTTATTTTCTTTAACAAAGTTATTGTTAAATACGTAAGCGGTCAAAGTAAAGCCTCTGTTGCCCTAACATTGACCGTGGTTCATGACAGTCTGCAAACCAAAAATTATTTGTTTTATGTTTTCATTATTTTACAAAAAAATATATGAACACAAATACTTTTTATTTCAGATTTTTAAATTAAACTCAAAATCACAAATTACTGACACTTTTAAATAACAAAAATAATGGAAACAATAAAATAAATAAAGTAAAAAAAATAAATATCTTCTTAATTCAGTCTTTAAAACACAAAATCACATATTATTCAGCTCTGTATAAAATAAACGAAATAAAAATAAATACTTTTAGGTTTTATAAATGTTTTAGGAAATATTAGTTTAAAAAAAATAAATTGTAACTTAGTACTTCTGTAAATAACTTCAATTCAGAAAAATTTTAAATAGCTGGTTTTTAAAAAACATAGGTACTTTTATGTGACTTATTTAGAACTTAAACACATTGAAAAAGATCTTCAACGGATTGATCTGAAAGAGGATCGTCAATTTGTTGCTCTTGTAAAACCTGTAAATACATTTCTTGAAAGTCGTCTCCAGAGGTCTCTGATAAATGATCTATTTCAGCTACCAATTCGGGTTCCGTTGTTATTTGAGGTGCTGTTGCTGATGTCGATGGCGATCCACCAAAATCAACCATGTTTATACCTTTTCCCGGCTGCACATTAACTTTAGTTCTTTTTTTTCTTGTTTGTGTGCTTTCTTTTCCATAACGCATTTCGGATAATAAAGAAATAACTGCTGAGGAAATATTAGTTCTTACATCTGATGATGAATCCTCAGCTTCTACAGGCATTCTCGACAAAACCATGTCTGGATTGAATGGGACCACACCACATTTCTTAAACCCAGCAATCAAGTTATTCGAACGACCCTCCTTACTAAAAACCATCTGTTTCGCTAAAAACAGTAGGAGGGCCAACAGTTTTACTGTGACGATTTTTAAGTTTGTTTATTAAAGTCCCCTTAGCAATATTGAACTCCTTCGAAGCTTTTGTAATTGATAGCTCCTTTTTTTTGAATTTTACCAATAACTTCATTAATCAATTCTTCAGGTACACTTTTATATCGTCTTCGAGGCTCGTTTTTTTCTTTAGGAGGCATACTTATATCTATATATATGTATCTATAAATCAAAAGAATGTGTTTGTAGAGCGTTACATCACGAAGTAATTAAAGGCATTAAAGGAAATCGCTTCATATCTCTCTAAGTACAACAAAACCAGACGTTGGTCAATGTAAGAAACCCGCGATTTTTAAGCGGTCAAAGTTAGGAAAACTCATGATTTGTATAAAGCATTTTTTCATATTTCCTTTAAATTACTTAAGAATAAAGAAATGTGCCAATTTCAAATGCTATTTGATTGGAAATAAAGTAAACTACTTACTTGTTTGGTTATATTCACAAAAAAACACCGTAACTAGGTGTACAGAGATAATTTTGCCAACACTCTAAATTACACGTCCAAATACTTCCGTACGTTATCGGCGTTTAAATTTAAATCTGACGGCTGAATGCTTTCATTTTTTTTCTGTACCAGTTGTCAATAAACAGATGTTATATGTGAGGTACGAAATTCACATACCTAGGACAGGGATGTCGTGAGGACAGTTTACACACTAAGTTGATTTTTGGTCAATGTTAAGAACCCGGTCAATGTTAGGGTGTTTTACTAGCGTTACTGTCCAAAGGACAAGCTTCCATTACCCAATTTCTATATACACCAACGAAGAAAGTCTTGAAATAGAGCCCTCTTGGAAGTCGAAAATACGCTCGTAGAAGGATATGTTCTATGCCACCCCGGACCCATCATAGGTCCTATTGAAATCGGAGCTCCACTCATCTCATTTTCTACAAACTTTGGGCTCTTGAGGTAGTCCCTCCAGAGCTTATTGAAAAAACGCTTTAAGTGCTATCCAAAATTCGTGATTCTTTAGAAAGATGTCTGATCCAACGAGTTAAAACTCATGCTGAGATAAAAAGCATATCATGCCTTGGACCAAATTCTGTAAATGAAATATTTTACGCCCTAGCTTCGAACCTTGTTTTATTAAAAGTTCCCATCAGACCTGTAAAGAGTCCTAAGTCATGTTTCATTGGGGAACTTGTTTCATGCTCTATTGCTGTCTGAACACTTGTAGCTGGTATTATGTGACCAAATCATTTCAAACAGTTGTGCGTTCCGATCTAGAGTGTCTTGCCATAAGAGGTTGTAAGGCAATCTTGACACTACATAGTCAGTTGTGGTCGCTCAAGCGCTATTAGTACTTTTCCTCGTCAGGTAGGTAATCGCGAAAACAGCCACCTCAACCAAAGAGCCGAATGACATCAGGAAAAGTGTAATTCATGTTACAACGTACATATTCGGTTTTCCTTCTGTCTTGTTCTATAACAAAGCTTATCAGTCTTTGTCAACGTGGCTTTATATCTTCCTAAACCAATCGGACAAATATATTTATAAGGGTGTTTTCTGCCAACACCATTGCAAACATATTTTTAAGAACCTTTAGAGCTGCAGTAAGAATATTCTTTATATTAATCTAGTTCATTCATTCTAATTGATTAACCATTTTTACCTCGGTCAGCTCTGGAGACGCACGATATCAAAATCGTCAACAACAAGATCGTCATAAATCAAAATTCAAAAACTAACCTCCCCTCTGTGTATGCTTGCGGAAGAATAACGCAATACCAAGAGAAGCTGTTTGCCAAACAAATCGAACAGCGATACTTCAATCAAATTGAGATCGGAAATCAGGTGAGTCTTTAGAAAGATCCTCGCCGTTCCTTGCTTATAATTCACGTCCAAAACTTCAGCTGGCAATGAACTTTATTGAAGAACGTCGCACCAAACGCGAACAGAACATGCTGCAGGCCAAATTTGTGAAGCCAATTTTCAGACAATCACAACTTGTTGACGGTCTGATTTACGGAGGCTTGCGACAGCCGGGTCGGTATGTTCCACGAGACATCCGACGAAGTCTTCACAGCTATGGTCAGGAGTTGGTTACGCGCGACGATAGCGGGGAGTACTGTCGAGTGTGCCTCGACAAGGATGGCTTTGTCACCGAGATTACTTGCCTCACCCGAAAGGTATTCACAAAGTTTAGCTGTACATTTGACAGTTTTTCGCAATCACCTTTTAGTATCCAAACTTAGAAGTGCTCTACCGCATCTATGGCATCCACGAGACATTGCTGAATAATATGAAACACAGGTGCCAGTGTGGGGACATCGATAGCCTATTGGACTATTTTCACGAGGACGCATTTACTGTTGTAATCCATGATCAATTTTTACTGCTAAGGCAACTGATCCGCCAGAAAAATCTTGACTGCATTAGGGAGTTTGTCAAGGACGTGGAGAAGGTCTGTTATTTAAAGAGATGTGCGTTTGTTTTAGTTTGACATCAATTCACGTCCCTACATAGATTGACAGGAGTGAGATTCAAAAGTATCTGGTTTCGAAGGGAATGCACGAGATTATTCAAAGGTACCTTACTGACTTTATAAAGAAGCACTCGAAGTCGCTTCATCCATACTACGCCTTGCCCGATGACTTTTCGAAGTAAAAATTGCCGGTTTTTGTAAATTCCAGCTGAATAATTGTGTAAATTGGGTTCAATTATAGTAAAGCTGTTCTAAAAGATATATTTTTGAACTAACAATGGCGACAATTATGGTAATAATGAGTAATAACAGTTGAATAGTGTTGATTGCAGCGTTTGCTTGAAGCTTCTGCTTGGGGAGGGCCTTGGGATACGACACGTGGGTATTCAATTTATGCCTTCTCTAGTCATTTCTTCACACACTAAAAAACAAAAAAAAAATCTTTGGATACGGTTTCGACCAGTTACCTATGTATGTCAATAAACTTGGTAACATTTCTCTTCAACTTTTTGTCAACTGTTCATACAACTTTCTAGTAAGCGAAGCAAAAATGCAGCCGCAAATTTAGAATGTTCCCATATTGGTTACTTTCCGATTTCCCATCGGAATATCAAATAAACAACGGTAGATCCCGTTAAACCTTAATCTAAAACAGGATTTGATTATTTTTTTTTGTAATTTACTATCCATTTATCTGTATAGTAGGAGTTGCAAATTATGTAGAAAGGGGGTCTCTACCATAGACAAATCATACTTAGACCACCAACTTTGGCGGATTTTCCGCTACTTGCCTACACGCTATATTTTGACTGGGAGGCAAATGCTAGGTGCGCTAGTACGTTACATAGAAAAACATATTGACAAATGTCACGTAACTTCAAAAATTGCGGCTCACCAACACTCTCGCCTTGCATATGCCACTTACGCTATGGGCAAAGTTGCTGGCATCGTTCATAGAATTTTATCCGTTAAATTTGAAATTATATAGTAATTCTTTTTAGTAATAAGTAGATTTATGAAAAATTGTCAATGCAGAAGTGTTGCATGAAAATAAAAGGGCTCCATGAAATTATGCCCCAATGAAAAGTGGCCCAAAAAAAATGAAAAAAAAGCCCCACAAAATTATAGAGTAAAGTCGGGTAATGTGAACCACTCGGCTAAAATGGACCACCAGTTTTGCTCACTTCTCATGCAATTGCTGTGAGTATTGCTTACGCTTGTGCGCGACCTCCTAAAACTTACCTTAGTGTAGTTCCAGCAGTCAGATGTAGTGCGTCTCTGAGTTGCGATAAATAAAAGAAAATCGAAGGCAGTGATCATATCTTTTTCGTAAGTGTTTTTTTTCTCTTTTCATTAGTTAAATATATGTTTTTTATCCATTCCTTTTATAAATATAAGAAGTGAATATGTGTCTTAAAGTTCGTATTAGTGAAATTATTTTAATAAATTACGTTTTGTTGCAAAGTAGCTTTCTTCTGAAACCACGTGTTTCGGGTAATATGGACCACGATAAGAGAGAACCACTTTTCCTTGCTTTGTATTCTGCCTCATTCCACCCATAAGATGCCGCCACTGGACAAGACGTTTATGGGTCCACTTGAGAAACATTTATCAGAAGAGATTCGGATTTGGACGATGATTTTGATATAACTGAATTGTTTGGCAAAGCATATCTTCGAGTCCAGACAGGAGAAATAGCGGTCAATGGATTCAGGGCTACGGTAATTCACCCACTTGACAGAAACATCTTCAGGGATAGTGACTTCCTAACAGCTAACGATGATGTTACCCCATCAGAGGAGCGTACAAGTAAAGAACCTGTTGTTGAACGTACAACTACTTCCCAAGCTATTCAATTGCCAGTTCCAGAAACCATATGGCCACAAATAAGGGATTATTGCTGTCAAATCTCCATCTGGTAGGCTGCATCCTGGAAATATTATTCTGATACCAGCTGAAATATCTCCGGTTAACATCAAGAAGAAGGTTATAACTACTCGGGGTTTAAAATCCACACTGCTAAACATGGGAAGATTCGCGGTGGTCCATATTACCCCCCACTTTTATTTTTTTATGTTTTTGAATTACTATAGTTTTTAATTTTTGTTAATTGTTTGTGAAGTGAATTAATGATTTTGTTGATACTTTTTGAATATAAATAGACTGATCTTTTTTTTTAATAAACATCTTTAATAACTTACACCGTTTGTATTTTATTAACAAAAATGTGAATGGTGGTCCATATTACCCTACTTTACTCTATAGTAAGCAACAACAACGTTTGATAGTCTGATTGGGGTGATTTTTCATTATTTTGGGGCCTTTTGTCATTGATAATTTGGGGTGAAATTTAATTTTTGTTAGCAAAATTTTACCCCAATGTAATATTAATGGGGACTTTTTTTAGATTGAAGCGTAGTACGCTGCTCGAGCTAAACTAAATTTTATCTGGTCTCCAACTTTTCTCTCCAAGCAACAGCTTAAGTCCTAGCTAAATTTTGACATAGAGTACGATGTGGATAAGGGTCACAGAAAACAGCTGTTCTTTGAAAAAATTAAAAATTTCCTTCAAAAATTTAATTCTCTCTTGCCTTTTTAATCATTTCTGATTCTAGGTGCTTCTCGTCCATGTAATTATTAAAAAAGCTCATCCTTGCATACTTTTCCGCAACAGAACAAAAAATACAGCAAGATTTGTCGCTAAATTTTGACAGACACATGAATTACAATCTGAAACGAAAGTTTGATTATTTAGCTCGAGCTGCGTACCACTCAACTAAATGGGTTCGCTTAAGTTTAGCTCAGCTAAATTTTGGAGAGAATTTTGTATGGGAGCGAAAATTTAGCTTTAGCAGCGTACTAAGCTTGAACGAAAAAAATAATACCCCAAAGTAAAGAAAAATTGCCCAAAATTCAAAAGAGCCCCAAAATACAACAAATATTCAATATAAAGAAACAAATTGTTTGTAACGTTTTTTATTATTTTAAATAAAAGCTTGAATTGTATTTTCGACGTTTTGCCTGCAATAGGGAAACTTATAGCTTTGTCTGTTATCCACCGCTACTGCCTCGACCATCAATTTTAAGTCGCACTCAGAGAAAACTTTTAAGTGCTTACAAGGCAAAAAAAGAATATTTGTCCGCAAGTCCCGGCAAACTACGCAAAGTTAAAATAAAAAAAAATGTTCTAGTTGAAAACCTGAGCTGGCTCTTAGTTTTGTAGAGCTTAAAGTCAGTTCAGGTTTTCAAATAAAAATAAAAGTTAAAAATTCGCGCGAATTTTTAAATTTTATTTTCTCAAATTTTAAGATTAAAAGTTATATTTGAAGTTAAAATTAAAAGTTATGTTTGAAAATCTGAGCTGACTCTTGATTTTTTTTTTCTTTAATTTTCTAAACCTTAAAGTAAGTTCAGGTTTTCAAACATAACTTTATAAAATAAAAGGTAATAAAAGTTAAAAATTCGTGCGAATTTCTAACTTTTATTTCCTCAAAATTTTTTTTTTGTCAACACGTTGTGATCACTGCACTTTCATTACTAAACTGATCGATTTGTACTCAAAAATTCAATTCTCAGGAAGCTATTTTGTCCTTGAAACGATTGACGCCGTTGAGTCATCGGTATACTTTGAGTTTTTTCCCGTAGAATTTTGTTTTGATACCAAAATAAGAAAATGAAAAATGGCCCCAAAAATATGCAAGAAGACCCCAAAACAATGAAAATACTCAACAATTTCGTAATCAAATTTGTTGTTGCTTGCCATGCATTATTTTGGGGCAATTTTTCATTTTTTATGCTAACAATTTGGGCCCATTCTGCATTTATTTGGGCCAATATTGCATAAATGGAATGGGGTCATTTTGCATTATATGAAATATTACCCTATTTGTTGGGGCCTTTTTTCATTTTTTCTTTTGGAGCAATTTTTCATTGGGGCTTAATTTCTTGGAGCCAAATAGAAGCATTTTGAACAAACCTTTATCAGTTATTTAAGAAAAATGTACACATGAAATCGGTAATCGGTTAATAGTTTTATTAACCAAATCAAATTATTCGCCTCTATCACATTTGCCCATGGTTGGCCGCGGTTGGCAGCATTTTTTTTATGTTTTTGCATGTCACACGGATTCTAATTGACATTGCACCGATTGAAAAACAAAATGGCGGAATTTAAAAAGAAATTGAGGCGGCCAGCGGCAAGAGGATTGCGAATTGTGAGTTTCAGTATGATTTATCTATGGTCTCTACTAATTATATTAGATACCTCTAATACCCTAACAAAAGCAAAAACAAAATAATTTATTCGCACGAACTCCAGTCTCCAGCTATATATCGCTTATATACGCAAACACACACAACTTCTAATGAGAAAAGCAGCCTTATCGTGAATAAAAATTCCCTCGGAATTGTTCTTAAAATTAATCTACCGAAATCGAAAATTATGATTTTTAGATCACAAAATCGGTCTGATAGCAATGTTTATGACAAGCAAGACAAGCAAGTTGGTTGATTATTTTCTCAAAAATTAAAAAAATTAGTTAATAGCATTTCAAAAACAACTTATAAACAGCAATTCAATGTTTTAATTGTTTTAAAAATGGCGTAGACCTCTAAAAGAACTTCGCTAAAACTTGATTGCGCCAGGCCCACATAGCTATCTTTTCCAACTTCATTTTGATAGCCGCCTTCACCAAAAAATTCCAAGGATTTATTAGGCTGTGGCGAAGAAGTTTGTAAATATATTTGGAACAAAATTTAGAAATTCTATGTTTACATACAGTGATTGTGGTAGTTCCAACGGATTTGAACAATCTCTTAAGCGTCTTCTAATTGAACGTCGTCGCTTAGATTCCATCTCATCCAATTCCTCAGCCACAACTCTTAATGCAATGCTAAGCATTATTCTTTAAATATTTGTTTCCCTGAAATAAAATGTTAATCTTTGATTCTAACCAAATATAATTGACAGACCATTTTTGAAATCAGCTGCTTCGAGGTCGAGGGAGATTTGCGATAGGCGGATTTTATTCCTGGGAATACACAAATTCGGGGGAAAGCAATATTCGGAATTCAAAATAAGGCTGAAGATAAAAAGAGTATTTTCAAAGGCAGATGTTGTGTACTGTGTTATAATTTTTGCGTGCTGTACTGTGTCCACTGTACAGGGTTGTCATTTCTGATAAAATGTAGTTGCATTCTAGGGAGTAGCGTTCATTGGATTTTGTTGTTAAGAAACACAAGGAAGGTCTGATTACTTACTGTGAAGCAGTGTTAATGTTGGTAAACTTTGTAAATATGTTCGTTTGGAAAATTAATCCATTTTGTGAATTTTATATATTTAAAAAGTGTAACCGCTCCGAATTGCCACCCCTGGCAGAGTGCCGCACGGGGCCTGTGGCCCACTCTAGCTACGCCACTGAACAGATCTATGTCTGTATAGGCAGGAAACGTATACTTTGGAGTGACCCAGAACACCTGTAATATTTTTACCAGATACATTCCACGCTACGACTAACTAGGGCGTCATAAATTTATAATCAATTTTCATTCTAGACCCAAACAACATTGTTATTAACTTTAATTGAGTTATTAAAAAAAAACCTAGTCATAATAACACCAAAATAAAGCTCTGCGATTTATGAGCGTCAACCTTGACTGATTTATTTATCGCTCAAACATGTTTTTTTTTTTGTAATTTTACTTATGAATGAAAGAAATGATTACTTTATTCAAATAAAAACAGCCATTATCACCACGTGGGGAAATCTAAGGAGCTATACTTGCATAAGGTAGACGATAATAAACTCAGTGGTGCCTAGGCGTTGGAACTGTGTGAAATAAATTTGTTGTGCTTGTTTTTCTTCTTCTTGTTCTTTGGTCGATTTGAATATAAAATATAGAAAATTGCAGGGGAACAATTTCTCAAAAATCACAACTTACAACAATTGAAGCAAAACTAGCTACCAAATATTGAAACCATTTCGTTATTGTGTGGATTGATGATAAATTACCATTTAATGGCCAAAAAACATGTGCAGACATCGCTGCACAGCAAGATTAGAATACACATGTTTATATGGATATAGGCACACGTAAATTCTGCACTCACCGCAGCACTGCAATATGTTTCTATTTCTAAATTTGCTGCAAAATTCAAGCGTACCACAACACAAATGAAAATAAATTGCAATTTCAAGTATTTGGCATCATCGTCTTTTGACATTTGCTGATCGTGTTTGTTTTTGTTTTGGTTGCAAAATCATCATGCCTTAGCCGATGCAAGGCATGTCAAATAATTGTCTGCACATCTGTCTTACTTGCAGCACTGCATTCTGTGCTGCGTCCAGAATTTCTGCACATGTGTTTTGGGCACAACTGCTCCATTAGGGTTGAAAGCCATTTTTGAATTATACATCTGTCATTTTTCGTAGATTACAACAAAAGCGTTCCCTAACTCTTTCGTCGGTCGGTCGGTCTTTCTCTCTCTGAGAGAATTTGGGGATCCACCACTGTCATTTTGACAGTTTTTTTTTCCATTTATAAGACAAAAGTAAAGGAACAAACCTAATACCACCGATATGATGAACTGTCGTTGGACTTCTCCAAAGCATAGGTACCTGCCTACAAGAATGACATTGATGAACTCACAGAGCTGTCACTGATGCGTTTGCAGATTTTCGGATAAATGGGTTCGTTTTAGTTAGATTAACATTGGGCCTTACGAAAAACCAAACACTAAACTCGAGTTGATATAACTAATGTCAAAACTAACTTTAAGTCACGATTTTAAATGTTGCGCTACCACTAACGAATTTAATCGAAAGCTTAGTACAATTGGTGTCAAATCTTATACAGTTTCTCTAAAACTGACAATTTTTTCAAGCCGAAATCAGCTGCGATTTTTTGTTTTTAATTTGTTAAATTCATACTGGAAATGATTTGTGCAATTTATCGCACTCCGCAAAAGAAATTAAATAAGAACCCACAATTGGGATACATTTTCATAATGAAGCTATACCTATACCCCATTTTGAAAATAGATGAAATAATCCCCAAAATTGGGCTACATTGTTATAATGGAATTCAACTCTCGATTTTTCCAGTTATTCTAGTACTCGCTAATATTAATGTACAATAGGCGGTTTTTTTTTTAACTTCGATCTCAGCAAAGCAAAGTAAAGTATGATTTTCAGCACGCAATCACATCAACTACGCTCTTCTTGACACTTCAAGGACTCACAGTAATTGCTGTAATTGTGTGCTGAAAATCCTACTTTACATTGCTAAGCTAAGATCGAAGATCAAAAAAACACGCCTAATGTAAGCCTCGCGTTGAAAATCGCCCGATTTTTTCAGCTATTCTGGAAGTTGCATACAATACCTAACTTAAACTGAAAGCCTTACATTGAAAACCATGATTGCTGAAAAAATGGCGTTTTTATCTATTCTGTTACGCAAATTTGTCACCCATATATATTATTAAAAATAAAAATTTGGGGTTTTATTTGTGACACTTTCGCACACTTAACATTTTAAACCCAATATTACCAATGCAATTAAAGCCTAAATTAGCCACAGCAGTGACATCTATCGTTGGATACAAGCCCTAGTGGAGTGAAGGTTCAAGTTTGTTTCGCAATTTAAATATGCCGCAATAAATAATATTAGATTTTTAGATTAGATATTAGAACATTAGTCATCCCAATTCTATTGTTTGGTTGTGAAATATATGGAAATTGTGACTTTGAACATAAAAGAAGAATTAATGTTGCATATAACAGCATTGCACGATACATTTACGGACTAAGGAGGTATGACCATGTTTCTAGTTTCTCGAAATCTATATATGGCCTTTCGCTGGAAAATCTGTTCAAATTTAGGACAATAAATCTACTGCAAAATGTTTTACATACCTGTCAACCACTCTATCTTTACAATATGAGACCCACTCAGCGTTCTAGAACGCCAGTACGTTTCTCTTATTTAATCTCTGAGCGTCAATTTTTGGTAAACGCAATTGGGCTGTGGAATTCCCTACCACGAACCATACGAGTAATAAGTTGTACATCTCAGTTCAACAGCAGACTTAGGCAGCATCTGGAGGCACTTTGAGCTAGTGATGATGAAGATTAATTTCAATAATTTTGATTACTTTTCATTATTGTTTTCATTATACTTTTATTTTTTTTTTATTTTCTATCTTTCTATTTTAAATTAGTCTTAGGAACATATTATAATGGTAAATTCTATCTACTGAACTAAGTTTCCTTGTTCTCTCTTGTTTTTTTCCAAACAGTAACATATAATATATACATTATTGAAGCTAGCACAATTTTAAAAGATACTGTATCTTTCTGTGTTGCAAATAAATTAAATTGAAATTGAAATTGATTATATATTGTTTTCTTTTAACAAAATTGAATAGAAACTACAAGAGAACAAAGAGAAGAGGTACGTAACCTTACCTACTTTTGTTATGACTAAAAATCATCATGCTGCTTAGTCAATGCATTTAAAAGCAAATATAAAATAAAAGGGCTGGAGCTTGGATAACTGACATCCGAACTTCGACCACTTTTTCAATCACATAAAAGAAGACATATTTTTGTATACAATCAAAAATGGTAGAAGCACATTTTAACTATAAAAATTTGTAGGTTTTTGTATCATTTTGTAGGTTTGATAAAAGGAATTGATTTGGTCTTTGAAAATCAATACAAGATAACCATCTCACTCAAGCTTTGTTATAATTGAGAACTCGCAATCTCGCATACATTTTAGAAAAAAGAGGGCAATGTTTCGTTTCATTTTAGTTAAAAATTTGAGACGACACAGTAGCGAAATAGAGGACTGTCCTCTCAAAAAGAGGAAGAATGGTCACCGTATACAGGTGTCATTCATATTTAAACCAAGACTTATACACGACTTTTTCAGGTTTGAAAGATTAGATTAGACATTGGAGTAAACACGGAGGATGGATTGACTGCAGACCGCTTCGTTAACTGTATAGCTATAGACTAAAGAAAAATTATCTTAATAGTCTTTTCCGCATATTCCCCTATACTTTTAACACTTGGCGATAAAATAATAAAAGACCACGGCCCAAAGATAGTTAATAGACTGACTGATTGGAACTACTCCCGGCAAAAGTTCTAAGAAAATATCCAACTATCATCAGCTATTCAAACAGAAGCAGTCCAAATATTGACGCTCAGTATACAAAAAGCTGCGTGGGCTGCAACTCCCAAAAAAAAAAAAAAAAAGATAAAACAAAACTCTTATCATCGCGAAATATGTGAATATATTACAGAAAAAAAGGAAAGCTAGAAAACGCTGGCAACAAACAAGGGCGCCAAGCGGCAAGACCACACTGAACATCCAAACTTAAATTATAAGCTCAGAAAATCGGTAAGAGAATTCAATAATGAGTCTTTGAAAACTTACCTCACAAGTCTTTCAAATGATGCTAGTACCGACTATCGCTCTGGAAGCCAACAAAGAAAAAAAAATGAACCGCTCAGTTAACTTAGTCACAAAGATTCTTTTTTTTTTAACAGTTTAGGTTCTGCTCTGATCTAATAAAGAAAAACGCGGTACGTGAATTAAAGCCAAACGAAAAAAGGGACCAAATCAAAAATTACGAAATAATGCCAAATTTTGGCTCTATTTCACGTCACCGAAAAGCGCTTATATTTAATAGACAACAACAACTTCGAGATAGTTATGGACTTTATCTATACCTCAGCTCCGAACGGTTTTCACAGCTTAGAAAACTATAAGACATCATAAATTCAGCGACAAATTAAATCGCTGGATGATGATCCCTGGTCCTGCTGTATGCCGCAAAAGCATTAATAAAAGTAAAGGCAGTTTGAGATATCCTTAGTCGCTTTGAAGGAAACATTTTTCTAGGGATTTACGGTCCTATCTGCGTTGATGGTGTTTGGAGAGGGAAGTTTAACAGAGAAGTTGTGGTTAAAGAAGCTCGAATAAGTCGTCAAAAATGGCTCTACTCATGCAGATCCCCACCTCAAAAATTGTTCGAAAAGACCAATGAACAAAAAAAAGATTTCGATTGGCATTTTTCGTGCACGTAGAAAAGGACTTAAGCGAACTTGAAGGCCGTTAGCTAAAGACCACGTATTGGTTGTGGCTCATGTGCTCCGTGTTGTAGCGCCACCTTAAAACGAGGTCGCAGTTAATTGTTTCGCAAAACGTTTGTAAGCAAACATTCCATAGATAAAAGAAGCTCATAAGCTTTCCCTCTAGTTCTCGATGTGATTAAAAAATACATTCAGTTTCACAAAACTTATGGTGAACCCAAATTTGTAATAGATTCTAAAATGTTGTGGGGAATATTTGTTTTATTATGTTTGTAAGTTGGTGAAAATTGTGTTATCTAAGCTAGATTTAAGAGCTTCGAAAACAATACAGCCTGTAAAAAATGTTTCAAATTCAAAACCCAGTAATATTACACAAACCCACTTCCTAGTACATAAGCGATTGATTTATTAAAACCCTAGTAAGTACATAATCTATCTCTTCTATAACGTAAATCCTATTTCTAATTGGTCTAGACATTCGAGAGCTAGGGAACTCACAATGGAAAAATTTTCCAAATAAAATTACCCATTGTGACCTACAACATTTTTAGAGAAAATTTAAAAAAAAAATGATTATTAGATAGGTCCAAAGTGTTTTTCTTATTGATTAGTAAAAAGAACTTATTATAATTCCCTGCTGTTTATTTTGAATTGATCCACAATAAACTTGAAATTGTAATGTCCCCAGATGAAATAATACTGCACCCGTTAATTCTCTTTCAGTGTCAGATCAAACAAGATTGCACTGTCGAACCCAAATAATTTAGAATTGCTATCCACAAACTATCAGTTCTATACGCACTGCTGCAAATTATAACCAGGTCAAGTTCACTCCGACATACATCGGAATTACCAGAATCAATCATTATCCGTCAGTATAGCATGCGTCAGAGTGCTTCTACCGTACTGCCACCGACAACGATACCGCCAAAGTGTCATGCGTCGACGCATTCATTAATAGCATGCAACTCACATTAGAACGGCCAGTCTACTATACTTACAACAAAATAGATGGATACTTTAGCGAGAACTAATGCTACTTATTGCAAAAAAAAAGTGGAAACAACATGCGGAACTTGTTATTATTGTCAGTTTATTGTTGATAATCGGTATAAAACCACTGGGTCATGTTAATTGCCTGTCATATTCCCCTTTGTAGTCATAGTGTGAAGATGAGTTACACGTGCAGAAATCTGTCCAAAGCGCTCGGGATTATTGTGCTGTTTGGCTATTTTTTGGTTCGTATGTTTTCTGACCTCTTTAAATTGCTAAAATAAGCTTCATCCTTTTTTTCCTTTTAGAAAATCTCTGCCATCGATATTGACTGCAATCGTCCGCCGCAATTGGTTGTAAGTACAAGAACGGTTTGCTTTATCATATGCATTTACATTTCAACCCTCTGAAGGATCCACAAACATGCTGCCCCGATGGAGGACGCGATGAGGTGGTGGATCGATGTGCCGCCAGATTTGGCATCACTGTCAATCGAACACAACAGCCGAGTGCAGAAACGGCCACTGTAAGCAAATGTTCATTCCCCAATAGCTTCCCAAAAAAAAAAATGATTTATATTTCCAACTATTTAGTGCCTTGCACAATGCGTCCTTAGCGAGGCAAATTATTTGATGGGACAAAACTTGAATATCGCTGCAGTGCGAATGGACTTACAAAAGAAATTCCCACAGGATCCCGAATATGTGAAGGCAATGTCAAGAGCATACCAAAAATGCGTACCAATTGGTAAGGATATGGATTGAACTGTTTTTCTGTCGAAATTTTCAAGCGATTTCTCGTGAATTAAATTTTAGCTCAGCGAAAATTGGAGGACCTTCGGAAATCAACTCAAGGATCGGCGGCTATGCAGCGGAGCTGTAGTCCATTCTCAGGGATTATTCTTGGTTGCACGTATATGGAGTATTTTCAAAATTGCCCTGCCAATCGCTGGAATCCAAATGCGCAGTGTCAGATTGCGAAGCAGTTTTTACAAAAGTGTGCAATATTTTAGGATATTTTAATTATTTTATTTTTATTATATTTTTTTATAAATAGAAATCAACTGCATAGTTACATAAAAATAGTTTTTAAGTGCAATTTATATTTGTATACAAATTTTAAAAAAAATTAAAGTCCAAGTTCTCTTCGTCGACATGTTTTTAATTGCAGGGTTAAAAATGATTATTAGTAAGGCCCATAGAATAACAGAAGAATCTACTCCAAAAAAAAAAAAACAGCTGTTCTCGGTAGTACAGGCATTAGTGTTCTTAAATAAAACGGCTAAAGTTTCAAGACCTCAATATTTTTACATCTACCGTATTACATATCTGTCTATACATATAAAAAAACTGTAGCCGATTTCATGTGTTAACGGTTGGCGTGAAAACTACTGAACAGATTTCGATGAAACTTCTTTTTAAATGTTTCCTTAGATCCTGAGAAGGACATAGACTATTCCTTTCATTGCCATGCCTATTTTTTGGGAACGTTTTTGACCAAAACGTGTTTTTTTTTCTGACTTTTAATCGCTTTTACTCAAACAATTCTTAATCAATGCAAAGAAAACAAAATACCAACAAGAGCCAACACTTCCATAATTATTTTGAGCCATCTATCAGCTTTCTGTGTCATCTAGCTACAACCCAAAATCTAACCTGGAAAAACTAAATTTATTTTCTCAAATGGAAAATAATCAGCAACCGTTGTTCTTTATCGCTGTTCTGCCTTGGGGTGGTTGGGTGGGTGGCTGGCGAGCATTGCACAAGCACATACGTGTCAAAACTACGTGATCTTTTCTCTTATTAAATGAAATGAGAGAGAAGTATGCGAGGTGAGTGTGGATGTAATCAACAACGACAATGTTTTTCTGAGGATATGCGCAGATGGCTGATGACGTGTGATGATGGGCGTATGGTGGTGTAAATATTATATTGAGTTTAAGGTTTTTGTTTTTGGTAGTTGTTATATTACCTACATTTTTTTTTAGATGTAATATAATTTTTTATTTTAGTTAGTAATTATTATGATTCTTGTGGGGGGCAAATTTTCATATCCTTTTTTTTTTTTTTTTTTTTTTTTTTTTTTTTTTTTCTGCACCTACTTCTAAGGTGGAGCAAATTTTCAAAATCAGTAGCTATTTGCTGGGCTTATTATTAAAAAAAAAAAACAAGGGATAGATGTTGAGTTATCACCATCTGTAATGCCACCCATGCAGAATTATATCCACGCTCACAAACCTATTCCCACTGAGTCAGCAGGTCAGGTCCCACAGTTAATAAATGAGGATGACACCCGATGCAGGCGGATGTTCAACTACGAAGCTAACGTCGCTTCCCATGATTCGGCCATGGAATTTGCTGACAATACGATGCGCCAACAAGAAGACGACAATATGATTGCAGTATGAACGCAATACGATTCCTCGTCATCACCAGACCTGCATTCCATCACTTACAACGTGAAACCCAATAACACCTGTGGGAATATGTCGCCGCTGGATGTTTTGCTGCCGTTAGCATTTAAGTAGTATTTAAGCTCTAGGTTTATTTATAATGTAGTTCAGTTATTGTACAGGCAGAATCGCTGCCAGTTGGTTATTTGAAAATACATTTCTTTGTAAATAAAAAACGATTGCAAGGCAAATTAAATCAAAGAAAATTCTCTTCAATAGCCAGAAATGCATGCGATAAATATATAACTTTTCGGGAAATTTTCTGGATCTGACAAAGAAATATTGTTTTAAAATGAACACAAAAAATATACAAATTGTCCATATCCAACATATGAAACATTCTAAGAGAACATTCGATCACGATTTTCTTTATTCTCACACATTTTTTAATACCTGTACCATTTCTCTTTTTAAGGTAGATAATTTCATTGTTGCCCGTGAAAATTTTCAAAAAGGGGTCGGTGGCAAAAAAGGGGCCCTTACAAAAAGTCAATGAATATAGCAATACTTTTAAGCTAAACTTAATTTATGATTTTAACTAGCGGAATAATATGAATACAAGAAACTTGTTAAGTTCAATAGTTTATTAGGATAATATAAATATAGAGAAAATAAAAATTCAGTAAAAGTACAAAAATCAAGCGTTTCAATGGCGGGTCAGGCAAGACATTTTTGCTATGCAGCAAAATGCATGGGTTACACTTTGGTTGATTCTCTTCAGTGAATAACCTCGTGATATACATCATTTTTCGTTTTGTTATCAGGCGCAAAAACAGACACACGTGGACATGCCACCTAGGTACAATTGACCATGAGAAAAAACTGAATTTTCTTAATTCAGATCACAAAAACTCAAGGATTGATCTTCTGATTTATTTAATCGTTTTTAAATCGTTTAAGCTAAAAGCACATATTAGTTGGGATCATCGGAATCCTCGGAATGAGAACTTCCTCACCTTTGGATATTTCTTTGAGTATCTTCGCGTGAAACAGATTGATCATCAGTTTTCTTATCGCCAAACGCATTCCATTGCATAGTTTTGGTTGGTTTGGATTTGGAAGTATTATGACTACCGAGCCAAAGTAGTATGAATAGGTAGGTTCTGGGACCACTAGAGTGGCAAAATTTGCCACCCTGCGGCTTTAGAGTGTGATTGGCACGTGAGTGTTCCAATTGTGCTTTTGATGTTCCAATTGCGGTTAAGTTGTTCATAAATTATTTTTTATCATGACTGATTAGCTGATCTTAAGATTGTCATTTTTTTGAATTGAACTTTGAAACTTTAATTCTTACTGCTTCTTGAACTGAAATCAATTCAACATATAACCTCTGCATCGGTATACCAATTATAAACGACTAAACCGCAATTGGTTCCAAATCATAATATTCTATTTATAGAAAAAAATGTAAACACACGAAATTTGTCGTACAAAATGTTGACCACCAATTACTAAACCCCAAAAAATTCATTTCCAATGTCAATGACATGATAGAAAATAAATTATAATCAATCAAACTCTAAAAGCGCAATTGGAAAATCAAAACCACTACATTATAACAACATTTCCAACATCAAAACCACAAATGTAACACTCACGTTACAACCACACTCTAAAACCGCAGGGTGGCAAATTTTGCCACTCTAGTGGTCCCAGAACCTACCTATTCATACTACTCCCTCTATACTGAACAAAGGATCATTTTCATAGTTTCAAACAAGTTGACAAACATTAAAGTGGGGGCATGTTTGTCAGCTTACGTTTTTTGGAGATAAAATTGTAAGGCTGTTAAATCTTAGTCCGCAAAGCTACAAGATGTTATGGCAGGCTTTATTTGCTTAGATGGTATTAGTAAAAAATATCAAAATTGTCTTTTGTCCTACGCAAAAATTATTAAAATAAAAGAAAAATGTTGCTGACTTAGAATATGCTTTAATTTTGAGAAAGATTTTTCTCTGGTTACCTTCCTTTTGATGAGCGACCTTTAGTTATAATTTGTTGTTAAAGGGACAACTTTTGTATTTAAACGAGTACCTGAAATTCACCCCAGGATTGTCTTTCACATCCCGCTTATTCGGCTAAAGTTTTGAGAGTTTGAAAATACCCCAAAACGTATATACAATCTTTATGGATCTGTCGTCGAGTCTCCGGTAAGAACTGGGGCCTTAAACCTCGGATGATTTTCTGGCTTTATTTGCTTTTAGTGGGACCAGCGGTTACGTATGTTGCCATGGCCTGGTGGACGAAGTCACCACAGTTAAAAAGCTAGACCGAGTTCAACGTTTAGCCGGAAACTGCATGACGGGATGTTTAAGCTCCATTCCGACTACGGACCTCAATGTCATCCTAGGTCTAACACCTCTTCAAACACATATGCAAATGGAAGTTAAGTATTCACCGTCTGTTCCATTCGAACAACCTTGACCCCTATTCCTTCCATGGAGGTCATTTGTCGCTGCTCGACACCATGGAGCCTTCAAGTCCATTCAGCATGCTTCTTGATGACATGCTACTTGAATATGGCTGCCATAAAAATTTCTCCATAATTATCCCCCCTAGGGATGACTGGGAACAATGTAAACCCAATCCATCACGACTTGATATCATCTGGTACACAAATGGTTCTAAGATGGAGTAAGGGACGGGATCTGGAATCTACGGTGAGTCGCCCCAGGTGAACTTGTCGGTCGCCCTTGGGAAAAACTTATCCATATTTCAGGCTGAAGTCCTCGCAATCAACCACTGCGCTAGAATAAATCTAAGTTCTAACACACGTGGAAAAACCATATTTATCTTCTCAGAGCAGACTTTGTCTTGAGAGTGACGAATCCTGTCTTCGCATACTCACAGAATATCCGGCTCTATGTCGTCTGAGAAATAACATCCTTGGCGATGAATTTGTCAATTCCACCCAGAGAAGATTCTCGTCTTCCTGACCGCCTCTGAAAAGATGGCTATAGGAATTAACCAGGGTATACACAATAGGCTCCTTTAAGAAGCCGCAGTGCCAGAGCCCCGTGAAGGCTCGCCCGATCTTCCAATCTAATACACTCGAAACAAAATAAAACAAAACAGTCTCATGTATGTAAGCCCAATACGCACATTTTATTTTAAACAAACAAGCAAACATAACCTCGCTGACCTCCTACATAATGGTCAACTGATCCTTGCATTTCAGGCTGAATTGGCGTGCGGTTTCGCATTCCTCCGTCTTAGCCCAACGATTGGCCGGGCAGTTGTGGAAGAATTCCCTAATAGTGCACGCAAGAATGACACTCGGAAGTGGGTCACAAAAGTGTGCACTGTGTTGTTGAATGAAAGGATTGGACAAGAACGAAGCCAGTTTAGTCTCAGCTGAAAGAGAAGATTGCATCAACCCGATTCTGTCTTATCATTTATATAAAACTTACACTTCGAGTGACAATGATCGAACGCGTACAGCATTTCCTTAATGTACTCGGGATCGTCGGCGTAGTTCTCCTCTAAATGTGCCTTAACTGCTGTCATATCCAACTTTTTGTCCTTAATGAAATTCCATTTGGTCAGAACGCAATTGCCAAAGCACTGTATAGTGATAAACCCCATTAGTCAAGCCTTCCACACAACCCACACACATACGAACCGTTCCCGCAACTATGCCTTCAACAGTCAAATCTAGCACTGATTCCTCATCCTTGCTGGGTAATTTGAATCCCGTTTCGGCGGCGCACTTTTCAGTGATGTCATTATGCCCGTCCGGATGTTTACAGCAAAAATGAACATGGTTCTCGTTGACAATTTCCGGTTTCCCGCAATCAATGTTAGCCGCATGGATGTCCTTAAAAATATACACACTCTTAGTGAATGCTGTTTGGCACGTCGAATTAAATGACTTACCGCAATCACACAGAACAGCCAAATGCCAGCTAAAATTAAATTATTAAAGTTCATAGCTGAGCCGTGTCGACTTATGAAGGCTTCCACTTGATTTAACGCTGTGCCCTTTTATACCTTCAGTTTGCACGCCCGCCATTTGTGGGCATTCAAATTGATTAATTAAAAACTATGTTATAGGACAATTAAATTCAAAATGGGCTAATGGAGATGGTAATTAAATTTGTGAGGCAGCTTGCAGCAGGAAATGAGATCCTATTAACGAATTAATTGCAAAATGGTTGTGATTGCAAAATGGTTGTGATTCACTAGAATTAAGTGGTGTAGAACCGATTGATGGCAATTAAGGCGAATAGGATACAGCTTTATCGCGCACTCATTTATGTAACATTCCTGACTGACTAAAACAATTTCTACTTTGCACTTATGTCCACGGGGCTTTACTTATAGTTCATATACCATTCTGTTGTATTTTGAAAAATCGTTCCGCCATACTAATAATTTTAAATGTCCAAACAAAATTTTTCGAACGCACAGTAGCGAAATTTTCGATACAAAATTGCATATTGTGACCTACAAAATATTTAGCGTGAAGGTTAAAAATGATTATTAGCAAGGCCCGTTTCAGTATGCCCCTACCTTCATTCCAAACATTACCCATCTCAATTGCAGCTACCAATACCAGGTTTGGTGGAACACTTTCTTTAATTTGCTGCTTAAACGTACGAGTTTAAAGGGGTATATGAATTAAATTCTTAATGATCAGCTTTTCGTTTGTGTAAACGCAGTAAAACAAATCAGTCAGTACAAACAGAAGAGGAAGAAAAAGTGAAGATATCCACATTGCGATTTGCGAGGGAGCTAAATGCGAACATCTAGGCGAAGTTTATGCGAAGGCATATAGGAACTGTTTGCAAACAAGCGCGATTTATTTTCCGCGTGTATTACCCGATGAAAGAAAAGAAGAACAGATTTGCCAAACATTTATCACAATCTTTGTACTTTTGTGTAAGTATTTTTAACGTTGGAAGGACCCACAAATAAAGCTATTTCTTGTAAATGCCAAGATTCAAGACCTCAAAGCCTTTACTTTCATGCTACGTTTTATTTTTTTTGTTTTAGCACCATGCCTTTCGCCAAAAAGTGACTGTTTAAAGTAAGGATTCGATTCTTTGTCATCATATATATAAAATTGGTGTAGTTCTGTTACGACTAAGATTGAATTTGACTGCATGTATTTAAATGCAGAAATCTTAGAAACTGCTCAGTATATTCTGGTGCATTTTTCACAGGCCTATAGAGGATACCTAGGCCTGCAATATCTACTTTGTCTCAATTCTATATCTCTATAAATTCCGGAAAAAATTGGACAAGAGTAATTTATTTTTTAGTTTCGTTTTGCTTTTTACTTTGTCACGCTTTGCGTTCGAAAATAGTGGGAGCATTTAAATATAGTTAACAGCAGCTTCTATGGGACATCCGCAGGTACAACATAGGATATCCAATAACTCGATAACTGAAAAGGTTTTTAAATAAATAGGCAACATTTGAAAAATGTCTACGATCTTCACCTGCATGAGTAGATAGGCACTTCATTCTCAAATCAAACATACTAACCGCCCAATATTTTGACATCTCTTTTAACTATATTTTACTCCTGTGACGGAGGGAGACAGACAGAGGTAGTACGCTGTGTGGTTTGCTAAATGGCAAATATGTAGAAAATGTTTCTTTGTCTCTGTTTTGCTTACAAAATAAAGTGTCTAGAAAGAAATGTCAAATAGGTATAGGTACCAGTGATACCAGTTCGTGGTATTATTATATTAGGGGATTTATATTAGGGAAAATTACTGGCGATACACGTCGTACTGTTTGTAAATGCCATTTGCAATCAAGATGAGGCAGTAAATTACCCGGTCGAGTTTTTAAATAGAATTACAGTCCATGGCCTGGAACTAAAAGTTGGAGTTCCCATTATGTTGCTTCGCAATTTGAGTCCCCTAAGCTTTGTAATGGAACCAGATTGAAAGTGATTTCGTTGCAGGAAAACGTTATTGAGGCGTTTATTTTAACTTGGTCTGGTAAAGGAGATACGGTTTTTATACCAAGAATATACAAATAATTCCCAGCAATTATCCATCTCAGTTTTCAGGATTCAATTTCCTATTAATGTTTGTTCTGCCATGACAATCAATAAGTTAGAGGGTCAAACCTTAAGAAAAGCAGGAGTTGAATTAATCAAGAACTGCCTCAGCCACGGGCAGTTATATCTTATATATGTAGCGTGCTCCAGGGTAAGTAATGCAGCAAATATCACTATCTTAGTCGATAGAAACCGCTAATATGGTATACAAAAAACCGTTACATTAATAAAATAAAAAAGTGAGCTTAAGATTAGAAAATTATTTTCATTGTCCAAAGAATATTAAATTATTGCCGATTAGTCCAACAAGCATGTGCAATGCCATGAAGATAAAGGCAGAGTGGGCCCAGTCTACGGGAGGTTTTAGTGCGGGTTCAAGTCCCTCACTTTAACAGAAGGATCTTTCTGAAATTGTTGTACATCAATTGTTCTGAAACCACATTTTGTACGTGCGAAGCCGGGCGGGTGCAGCTAGTTTTCTATATAAACAGCTGGACAAAAAAGTGTGCAGTGCTTTGTTATTAATTGATTTGTTCTTGTTGCTAAATAACAGTTGTTTTGCTAACAAGGCTTGCAACAGTAAACATTTTTATTAACAAATGCTTAGTTCATTGCATTTACTAAGTCTACTGTTAAGTATTTTATTAATTTTTGTTGCAATACACTTTTGTTCGTTTTAAGAGTTGGACATAAAAATAGGTGTGCTTAAATAAATTGTTTAAATTTAGCGATTTGTTGCAAAAGTGTTATTAAAAAGTGATTATCTCTAAAGGTTAGTTTGTTTTTTAATCACTTTATCACAATTTTTGTTAAAGTTTTTTGTTAAATCATATTTTAAGATGGGTCGAAAAGTCCACTGTTCTGCGGAAGAAAGGCTAGTAGTTCAGCGGTTAAGGTGTAAGGGTAAAACCTATAAATTTATAGCAGATGCCCTTGGAAGGTCACAGAACTTCGTAACCAATGCTCTTAAGCAAACATTAGAAACAGAATATAGAGGAAGGGCGACAAAAGCGACAGCTACTACTGACCGCCGCATTTTACTTTTAGCGAAGTCAAATCCGTTTGTTTCATCACGGACTATACGCGCACAAATTGGGAATGGAATCAGTGCAAGCACAATCCGCAGGAGACTACAGAACTTCAATATCCCAGGAAGAGGCGCCAGAAAAGTTCCACTCCTAAGAGTTAAGAACGTTAGGTCCCGAAAAGGATTTGCCTTTAGCCATGGAAGTTGGTATGGACCTGAAGGTGTGAAAAAATGGCGGAATACTCTGTGGAGTGACGAAACAAAAATAAATTTGTTCTCCTCAGATTGTGGGCGTAGCGTTAGGCGTTTAAAAGGGAAAGAATACCAATAATACCATCCTCGCTATACACTTTATACTTAAATTTATTTATTCTTATTTTCTGTAATTAAATTCAATTTCTTTTATCTTTTATTACCTTGAATGTCGGATTGAATCCGCGTTCATCAATTATATCTGCCCCAAATGAAATCATTTATATTTCTGAGTGTTTGATAAAAAATTACGTAATTCTGGTGTTTCATCACGAAGCAAAGAATGCTCTGGTGGCAAGGGCAATTGTGGTAATTTAACCTTGCCACTGAAACAGCACAATCTAGGCGTTTCTCGAGTGAACTTCAATGCACTGCAATGGTTGCACACAACCTCCATTGGGCCGATTTGAACGGAAGGATGCGAGCTGTAGTCAATTGTGCAATCGTAATGAAACGCTACTCGATTCAAATCAACACTTAAAGCAATTCTTCATATGCGTTGAATTAGATTTTCACGTTGTTGAGTTGTTCGATTTGCTCGACGATTTCTCATTGTTAACTGAGCTGTTTCATTTGCCGCCTGTCTTTCTTCTTGTGTTTGTGATGCACGAAGTCGGGCGATCCTAACACGGCGCTGTTCTTGTGCGATTTTCGTATTCAATTGACTGGCGATATTCCGAGCTCTACTTGCATTACGGGTTCGGTGAGAAAGATTAGATCTTCTGGCTCGCGGCATTGTGAATATCACTGAGAATTATCTGATGTTCAAACTTCAATAAATATCTTCGTTTGTAATATTATACAAAAAAATGTTCTCCTATATTTTTTTTGAAAAAAAAATGGAAAAAAAAAATTCTCAGAAAGTAAAGTAGAAATAAAAGTCATATATATATGGGAAAATTAATTTTATTCATAATTTTTTTTTCGGGGAATTTTCTTGGGTATTCTTCTTTTTTAGCCGGAAACACGTCTGAATTGGTGCGAATCATCGAAATCGGTCCCGGCGTTCTCAAGTTATAAGCGTAGTAGCTAACATCACTCTTTTTTATATATATCTTCTATATATATATATATATAGAAAACTCCAAAACTTAAGCACTAGAGTTGGGTAGTTCCGGACATGTAGGTATAGTTCTTTGAACTACACGGAAAAAATTTTAAGATCAAAACAAGAAAAATAAGCGCAGAATCACGAAAAGTTTGTCTAGTTTTAGAGCTTAGCTCAGGATTTACCAATTCACGACTTTTTATTCGCAATTCTATAAATTGTACGAAGTGAAGATATTGACCCTCAAAAGTCGCGAATCGCTACTTTTAATTGTCAATGATGCGATCAGATGAGGAATACATATTGCAATAAACAATCGCAATTAGTTATTAATTTGCTATTGCTATGGATTGTGAATTGCAAAAATAATTCGTAAATTACCACTTTTGTGTTGTAAATTCTGATTTCCTCCCTTAACAAATTTCAACCATTTAGTCTTGAATTGCAACTCAAAAGTGTTGATTTGCGAACAAAAGGGGTAGATTCACCACTTCAGTAGTTGCAATTTACGAATTCATAATTGTAAATTGAATCTTTTTTTTTTTTTCAATTTGCGTTTCATATTTTGCAATTTACGATTCTTGAGTAGTGATTTGAGGCATCACCGTATTAAATTGAAATTGTTTTATCGTGAAATTAGAAAACTTTATTTTCAATTTACAACTTATATCTTATGATTTACAAATCAGAATTCGTAGTTTAATTATTTAGGTTATTTTCGAACACATATTTAAAGTCACATTTCATAATTTGTTTTCTCCTGATATCCATGAAAAGCATATGGCGCCATATCGTCCGGTGACAACGGGATTTGTCTGGGGTGGTTTTTCGGTCTATGCTGAAATTTAAAATACAAAAAAAATTATTTAGAATAACTTGCCATTGATACGAACCTTTACAATCGTTTTCGATTACATATTTTAGAATCCATTCCAATTTATACTTCTTTCTTATAGCGAGATGTACCTTCAGAAAAAAATACGAATTTTTATACCTACTTCAGTTGTTTTTGTATTATTCAATATGTACTTACAAGATATATTCCAAAATTCTTTACAATTTGTTGGTTAGTACACTCATTATCACTACGAATGAGTTATATTTATAAACAACTTTGACCCGACAAGAACTGCTTTAACCCTAGAAAGATAATCCACGTCCACGAGACGTATGGCGCGGGACAATTGTGTGATAACTTTTAAATTCTAAACCGCAGCGCGTTGACCGTCTCCACTATATATAAAAAAATCATTAATTTATTTTTTTTGAATAGTATCTATATATTTATTTAAATTAATTATAAATAATAAGAAGTTCATATGTTTAATTAAATACACTAATTGGCGTATGAGACGTATGATTATCTTTTACGCTCTTTATTTTATGATTATCTTTCTAGGGTTAAGTAAAAGATTGAATACCGACTGTCTGACTCTAATGAAGCCAAATGCGCATGATTGGAGCTGTCCATGCAGAAAATGAAACGACTTAAAAAGATTTCTTTACATGGACCATGGACATGCTATGACGTTTCGTTTTTGTCGGCTGCCTGTGCGCACAAAAATTCCACACATCGGGTAGTTAATTCCATGGAAATTACAAAAAAATATTTTGTAATTCACGATCATTTTATGTTACAAGTGATAAATTATTATAAGATTTCATTGATTCATCATTCAGTGTTTGTAAATCCGCAAATCCTTTTTGCAATTTGCGATTGTGAAGTAGTGCTTGAGAAATTGACCCATTGAAGTGGTAAATTGCGCCAAACAATATCGCAAATCACTACAAATAAAATAAGCTCGAATTAATACTTCTAATCGCAAAATTCAACAAGCAGAATTTTGTATTCTACGCCGTTTTCAGTGTCGAATTACGAATTTTTATATCAATCCAAGAAAAAATCGTTGTAATTTGCGACAAAAATATAATTCGTGAAATGCAACTCCGAATTTTGCAATTGGTGATTTTCAATTCTTTCCGTGTATGTTCCATGTTGGAAACATTTCCTATCTCTCCGGTAACTGCAAATAAGCATGTCCAACCATGTTCGATATAGGTCCGATTTCACAGGGGAAAATGAATGTGAACGAAAGAAAAGAAACATACGTAGGGATAACCAATTCAGAAATAGCACTACACGCATGCATAATCGCACTTGTATGGCAAAACTATGGCGAAATTCACTCTTTCGCTCATCTTTCGCTGTGCCTCCGGAATTGGAACTATTCATGTTTGTGCTAAGAAAGAGGAAAGAAAGAAATTCGTGTTCGCATTCATTGATATGCATAAATGATATGTTAACAGTTCCATATCCGTTTCATCATATTCTTTTGCGTTAGCAGTTCCTCTCCATTCAATTCTTTCCATTCTTTCTTTCAATTCATGTCGAAATTCAATTTCATTTGTTAACTTAAATTTTCTATACATATTCCATTTTTTTGTTATTTTCTTAATATAAGGAATGGTTATTTTTTGAAATTGAATGAAATGTATTTGTTTTTATATTTTCGCTAATAAAAAGGTTGCGAGAAGCAAGTCGACGATTATTATTTCTTTCTGAATCGGCATTTACATATAAAAATAGTTCCACACCACACTCTTTCAACCCTTTCCTTTCCTATTTCCATTAACGAAAAAATGGAAAAATTATATTGCTTAATGGAACTACATAGTTCCACGGACATGTTTCCGGGAACTAGTTCCCTTTCAAAAAAGAATCGTTCCATCATTGGAACTATTTCGCGCAACTCTATTAAGCACGAAATGATTTCGCATTGAAAAAACCTAAAGAAAATTCAGAAAACGCATGATAGATTTCTAGATTTTATTTTTCCTAATCAACATATATTTGTCTTCAATCCATAACCAACAATTTAATTATTACTCTTAACTTACTTTCAAAATTACGAAATTAATCAGAATTCATCAAAAAGTAAGTGGACACAACTTATGCATTAGGAATAACTCGCCCGTGTTTAGTCAATTTTATTGTTTACTTCCAATGTGCTACAATTTTACGGTTTTTCTTTCTCAAGCATGCTCTTACCAATGAGAAAAAATAAGTAGTTGTGTCTTGTGTCATCGGCCTGCAACGCCTCGGTTATTATAATTAAAATGAAAAAAAAAGAGGTAACATGAGGTGCAATAAGTATTCCAAGCAGCTAAAAGAAAAAATAGTGTCTGATTTTTATAGCGGTGAATCAGTAACATTAATTGCCAATAAATTTGGAATAAGCCATTCGGTAATTTCCCGCATAATAACTCGACACCGTTCTCGTGGAAATGTCGAAACGGTTCATAGTGGCGGTAGACCCAGAAAAACCACTACTCGCGAGGATAAACGGATCATCAGGCTAATCAAAAAGGACCCCTTCATATCGTCGAGATCTATTAAAAATGAATTAAGATTAGAAATCTCAAGCAGGACAATCCGGCGGAGAGCGATTGATAGTGGTTTGTCATCATATCGAGCAGTAAAAAAACCTTTTATTTCACAAAATAATCGACGTGCAAGGTTGGTGTTTGCAAATTAACATTTGGACTGGACTGTGCTCTTCTCTGATGAATCCAAATTTAATTTAAAGGTTTCTGACGGCTTTCGAACAGTACGGAGGCCAAAAGGGAAACAATTTAATCCCCGTCTCGGGGACAGTTAAGCACGGTGGATGCAATAATCTTGTCCGGGGATGTTTTTCCAGTCAAGGAGTTGGGCCAATTTACAAGATTAATGGAATAATGGAACGTTTCATGTATCGGGAGATTCTTCAAAATGTCATGCTTCCTCATGCTGAGTAGAATATGCCATTAGGATGGATCTTTCAACATGATAACGATCCTAAACATACCGCTAATCTTGTGAGAGATTGGCTAACGAAAGCCATATTGCTGTTATGAAGTGGCCAGCACAATCGCCTGATCTCAACCCCATAGAGAATCTATGGGAAACTGTAGAACAAAGAATTGACCGCACGAAGTGCCCTAATTTAGACTCCATGCTTCAACAAACTCAAATTGCCTGGAATAATATCCCCATGCATATAATTGACAACCTTATTGACTCCATGCCTCGACGATGTGCTGCAGTTGTCAAAAATATTGGCTACACCAATAAATATTAGAATTAAACAATATTTCTTCGAAAATGTGCTTAAGTTTTGTCCACCTAGTTTTTGATGAATTCTGATTAATTTCGTAATTTTTAAAGTAAGTTAAGAGTAATAACTGAATTGTTGGTTATGGATTGAAGACAAATATATGTTGATTAGAAAAAATAAAATCTAGAAAGCTATCATCCGTTTTCTGAATTTTCTTTAGGTTTTTTTCCAAAGCGAAATCATTTCGTGCTTAAGTTTTGGCCAACACTGTATATATATAATCATAAACTAACGATAAAAATAGACTGACAACTTTCCTACGTCTCCCCGATTTACCAGGCAATATAAGCCCCTCCCACTGCTCGCTATTTTAGTGTCTGTGAATACGTGTGAAGCAGCAACAAAAATACAAATCTAAATGGCTGGAGTAGTAATATCCTGCTGACACTCAGCAGTGTTCCTACATTGTGGTATCTCTATCTTTTTGTGGGAATTTAAATTTTCCTTAAAATGTCCGTACGTAAAAGGTAAAACATCAAAATTGTGTGATTATCAACAATCTGACAAGAAAACATTCAAACTACATATCACCGTGAATGTGCACGCACTAAATATACATAAAAAGGAGATTTGCCTTTAGCAACAATTTCCAGTACCGAAAAAATGATTATAACTGCGATTTTTATACTGAAGATTAATTCAATGTTATTCTCTTTCCGAACAATACAAATTTTACTTTTAAAAGCATGTTTTTTTCCATACAAAAATAGAGGTATCTTGAGTTTAGTGAAAAGGGAGAAATGAACACGCTTCGTGGGAAAAATAAAGAGAGAGTGCTAGGAACACTGACTGAGATTTAGTGTATTTCGTGAGTGGCTGTCAGCTGATGGATGCGTTCTGAGAGTTTAAATTCGTTGTTTTATTGCACCACGATAACATTTGTATTCTATTCTCCAAAAATTAAAATAGCGAATGTAGTCAACATAAATAAATAAAGGAGTAAAGTGTGAAAAATTCATTCGTTGAAATAAAAAAAAATATTTTTGTTCCTACCATTAATGTGTCTGTTTTGGTTTGTTGTTTTTGGGGAAAAAATATGTTAGTGAAATATTCAAAATTAGGAAACACACCAAAATAATCAAAATGCAGTTTCAATGACAAACTCAAGTAATTTTTTTTTATTTATAAGTCAACCACATCTTGACACGTTCACTCATGAAGCTTATTCAAACATGTCTTCGTGTTGTCTCTTTTTTATGCTAGCAAATATCAGTGGCCACACACCATAACCGCCTAAGTCGACTTAAGACGAAATTAAGATTTTGATGCCATTAGATTCAGTGTACCCAAATCTATTTTGTAAATTTTTTTCAGGTTTATATCTTCAAAAAAGTGGCCAAAATTAAAAAAAACAACAACGGCTTAAGTCACTAGAGTCAATAGAGTAAAAAAACTTTAAACTGCTCTCCTGAACAGTGGGTAAAACAGACTTAAGCGGTTTTACCTTGTGGGCACTGATATTTCGCCGGGAATGTCAATAGAAAAACGACAATGGATGGATTACGATTATTATGATTTGAAATATGATTTTTGAGTTATAATCTTTTCATGAAGATTCCATTTAATAGCGGACAACAACAAAAAAAAACAATTAAAATTTATTAGAACATTTTAAATAATTGAGATAAATAACTGAGTTCCATTTAAAACAACTGCTTCAGCCAAGAACATGAATAGTGCTATTTTTAATAAAAAAAACACAACTGAAAAGTTTTTGGTACACATTTTATGAATGACAATAATGTCATTATTTATGTGAAAAGTAAAATAAAGTTGCAAAATGATGACTGCACATTTATTATTGGTTCTTCACAATTTGTTTTCTAAGAAACTGACGAATTTGTTTAACTTGATGTTTTGTTTGTAATTTTTCTTACACTTTTTTAAGTGACAGTACAGTTGTCAGTCTCGTTTAATACTGTTGTTCATAGTTTCACCAAATCGATCATTAAAAAAAATGGGAATGTGAAAGGAGAAATTGGTTGCGAAACTTAAAGGAAATTCTATGGAAAAAAGGCGAACAATTTTTTTATATCGATATCATAAAAATAATGTCTATCTATCTAAAATTCGTTATAAAATGACTTAAAAAAATATTCCTTTTCTTTATATCCTGTAATTTGAACATTACTTTCTATTCAATTATGAGAAAATCAAACAACAATTTATATAAAAAGTAGCGAAAAATGTCAGCCTGGAACTCAGAAAACTATGGTTTACAACACAGCCCTCGATATTGAAATGGAAGTCCACCTCAGGCTACCGACATGGTGGTTTAAACCGGAACCGGAAGAGTGTAGGCTGGTTTTTTTTTCAAGTATGAGTGAGTCCCCTTTGATTAACATAGGCACAAATACATGAACTCAAACTGGGCTACATCCAAGGTCAAATTCAGCTTGTAGGCAATTTCTCTTTTTTGGGTGAAGCTTTCGGTCTATTTAATAGTTAGTTTATGATATATAATATAGATATATATAGATAGATAGATATAAGTGTAAATATGATGTGTTTCTTTGTATTCTTTGTAACAAATTATAAAAGTTATTGGCTGTTTACAATTACCACATTTGTTTTACATCATGGGTAAATGTGAACATCGAAATGGGGTGAAAATAAACACTTTGGGGTTATTGCAAACATGCGTCTTAAATGAATCGTTGATCTAACATAATTTTAATTCAAAAAGATGCCACGTATTTATAAACGAACACCTCAGAAGATATCTTACATGCAGTGAAAGACGTCAACAACAGAAATAAGACAAAGGTACCGACAAGCCGAAGAAACGTACGGGGTCCCAAAATCCGTTTTTTTTTTAAACGAAACAAAATGAAAAAAAGTAAGGACCAGGAAGACAAATTTCAGCTCATCTTCAGATGAAGACGATGGATTTATACCTAGAAATGAATCCGTGTGGAATGAAGGGATAGAAGAAGCAGAAGATGTAGTATGTCTGGACATTGAGGGAATAATCAACTTAAGGCCAGCCAGTTGGTCGTTGTCAATTTTAAGGGTGGAAACGAGCTTGCTACTAGGTATAAGTACTTTTCTGAGATTCGCAGGTACCTGGAGAAAGAAAAAGAGGTTTGTTTGAAGTAGTTGAGACTGTAAGTATTGGTTCCTCAAAAGCAATATTTCAAGAACGAATTCAAGTTTTAAAAAAGTTTCTTGAAAATTAAAAAACAAAACAAAATATACATTGATAGATTTAAGGCCGAAAGGCAATAGTTTTAAGCATATTGTTAAGTTTAGAGCGCTCGCTAAGGGCCAGTAAGCTAGAATAAGATAAATGTTAGTTTTAAATTAGATTTAATCGTTTTTGTCTAGTACATAAGTATAAATAATGAATTAATAAAAATGAATTTAAAAGTAAGCAATATTTCAAGTTGTCGAAAGCGATAAAAGTTTTGTTTCGATTAACCAAGTGGATTGGTCTAAAAACTGTTATCGAAGGATAGATTACTGCAGAGGTTAATGAAAAAATTCCAGTTTTTGACTTAAATTTACAAGAATTTTCTCTTAAACAACTAACTCTAAATTTTGTTCCTTATTCAATTTTCTTTGGGGTAATTGTGAACGTTCCATTTTCGATTTCTTTTCTCCGTCTGAAAACTTATTTTTTATTTTTATCAAAGGAAGAAGAAGAGTCTATTGAACGCTGTGGAACTCACCACATATTTTAGTTAAAGTTTCTTCAAAATTCAGTAGTTTCCGAGTTGCATTGCATACATACTCAAGCAGTGGGCACCGTATTATAAAAGTATTCATAATTTATTAAGAGCGGTCAAAAATATTACAAAAAAAAAAAATCCAATACAACTGCAACAATACGCCTTTACATTTGCAGAGCCCATTTCCCCGGTTGTGGAATTATTCACATTTACTTTTCAACTCCTCACATTCCAACAATGTATTTTTCGTTGAAGTGCTCTGCCCCTCCCATTTGAAATATGGACACTTGACTTTCTCCGTATATGACGTTGTGCATATGAATACGAACAGAAAGTATGGCTTACAGGATCCCATGAAAATTGCCTTTGCAGCAGGATTTTTCTTCAAGTTATTCCATTCGCTGGCCCCTAAAAGGATAAAGTACAACAGATTGATTTGAAAGAATTTTCACCATTTTTCCTTAGGTATACAATTGACGGACCATGTCGTTCGCAATGTTGGTACATCTCAATCATGAAGGCCTGCTGTTTTGGGTCATCATTGTATTTCTTTTTAGCGTCTGCTTTGACCATGCTCATGTTTAGGTAGTCGCCCTTGCCCATGTATTTCTTTGCTTTGAAAATGCACTCGATTAGGCACTGGAAATGAATTCATTTTTAAAACTGAAACCCTTGTATATAAGATTTGTATGTACCGTAGCGAATTTGATGAGAACCGCAGGATTTTTTTCGCTCTTCTTTGGGGCCCTCTTTTGATGTAACAGGAAACACTTCATGAGTTGGTCGTCTATATCGAGGTTGAATTTACAGCATTTGGCTTTCTGCAACAACGGAAGTTAAAAATGCAACAGAGGAAAATGGGCTTACAGTGTTCTCATCTGGGTGCATACATCCATCAACGGTGGTACCGGACTCTTCCACGGAAGCGTCATTTATTTCCGATTTCGAAACACTAACATCATCCTCGTCACATGAGGTTAGCTGGAAATTAAGTTTTTAAGAAATGTTTTGCAGCTTTTACAAGGCTCAACGTACACTCAAACATGATCCGAGAAGAACAAGAACCACCAAACCGCGAGCACTGAAAGGTCCAACCATGGTGGAAGGTTTGTGATTGAATGGTGAAATGCGTACGCGCGACTTGAAAACGAATGCGCACACCTAGGTTTTGGACGTGCTAAGTGGGGGTAACTTTCGTACAATTTAAATAGATCGAGTTTGTTTGCTCGAGTGGGCTAACAAATTATTGGCACGCGGTCGTTAAATGTTGTGTGCCATTAGATGATATGTGATTGCACTGGAACATGGAAAATGTCCGCAGGGAATTCCCCATGCTAATGAACCATATTTGCCTTAAATTGTAAGGTTTCACAATTTTGACATCTATTTTTGCAATGGCATAAATATTTTTTATTTGATTTTGAATTTCGTTTTGCATTTAACCATAATTCTGTCATATGACTCATCAACGAAAATATAAACTTATCAAACAACCTGACAATCTGTCGTCAATCGAAATGAATAATGATCCGTTTAAGAGTCAAAATATTCGTTACACCGATCAACATAATAAGGACGAATATCCAAACTTAAATGCAAAAAGTATCAATGAAAGCGATAACCTTCCAGCGGAGATTTTTAATTGGTATGCCATGTATGCGATTTTTCTTTTTCATCTGGCGGGCCCCGACTTATGTGCAAAAAAATGTTCAAACCCTATTAATAGTACGCCAGCTTCGTATTGCCTATCAGAAGAATGGCGAGACTCTGAGAGTCAGAAATTTTAGAAAAAAACTCGGCAATTCCAAAGAAACCTTTATTCACTCTAAAGATTGTATGTAGGGACGAACTGAGAACGGGGCTGTCAAGTTTCAGCACCATGGCAAATTCCTCTCTCTCTACAGGGGGGTTATTCCCAAATGCGCGGCGGATAGCTTTTGATGACGGATTTGAATTTTGGCATTTCCATTCGACCAACATTTTTATTTGGTGCGCAAACAATCCGCGACCTAAACACCTATCGCTTTCAATATAATCATAAAATGACGTCGGAAAGTGCTTTCGCTTGTAGAAAAATTAAAATCCACCAACAAAAGCGATCAGCCGCGCATTTGTAATAGTACTAACATCAACTCGAACATTTTCTTGGCCGCTGGAGTCGCCGGATGGCGTTGCAGTCGTGCTGAGTTTCTTGTTAAACCAAAGTAGAGAGGAATATTCACATTTGTGATTGTGGTGGCTGGTCGGTAGCATTGTACAATAAACATTATAGTACTATCACTTCGTGTATACTACCATAGCGCTACGGGTGTCAAAATATTGAAGCTCAAATATTTTAGTTGGTTTACTTCAGTAGGCGCAGAAACCAGAGACAAATGATACTGAGACCCCCAACTCACAATCCTCTTGCCGCTGGGCCCCTCAGTTTTTTTTCAAATTCGCCATTTTGTTCTCCTATCGGTGTTGTGTCAATTAAGAATCCGTGTGACATGCAAAAACATACAAAAAATACAAAAATAAATGCTGCCAGCCTCGGCAACCGTGGGGAAATGTGCTAGAATTCGGGAATACCACATTTTTACATTACTGACTGCCATTGGTTAGTTATTATATATTGTTAAAAGGCGAATAATTTGATTTCTTTGGTTAATAAAACTAGCTAAATGAGATGTTCTATATTCAAGAAACTTATTATGACAAATATGGTTACGTATATTTTGCTTTTGAATATCATTAACTTCGATTTCATGTGTAAATTTTTCTTAGATACTTACTTACTTACTTACTTAAGGTGGCGCTACAGTCCGGGGTGGACCTGGGCCTCAACCAACAAGCGTCTCCAGCCAGCGCGATCTTTAGCTAGCTGTCTCCAGTTTCGCACGCTAAGTTGGTTAAGGTCCCCTTCCACTTGCGTGCGCCACCTGAGTCGCGGTCTTCCTCTACTGCGCCTTCCCTCGGGTATGGATTCGAAGATCTTCCGGGCCGGAGCATTCGTGTCCATTCGCTCTACATGACCCAGCCACCTCAGTCGTTGGACCTTCACTCTTCTGACTAGGTCGATGTCGCTGTACAGCCCGTACAGTTCGTCGTTAAATCTCCTTCTCCATTCACCGTCAATGCAGACGGGACCAAAAATAACACGAAGAATTTTTCTCTCGAAACAACCGAGAGTTACCTCATCCGCTTTTGATAGCGTCCATGCCTCTGCGCCATATAGCAGAACTGGGATGATAAGGGTCTTATAAAGGGTCACTCTAGTTGTTCGGGAGAGGGCTTTGCTACTCAATTGCCTTCTTAGCCCAAAGAAACAGCGATTGGCAAGAGTAATTCTACGTTTAACCTCAGCGCTGGTGTCGTTGTCTGAGTTCATAGCGGAGCCTAGGTAGACAAAGTCCTTAACCACCTCAAAGTTATATCTGTCTATTGCGACGTTCTGTCCGAGCCGTCGGTATTGGGTGTCCTTTTTAGTTGACAGCATATACTTCGTCTTGCCTTCATTAACCGCCAAACCCATCTTCGCCGCCTCAGTCTCAATACTCACAAACGCGCCATTAACATCACGCTGCGTTCTGCCAATTATGTCAATGTCATCGGCGTATGCGAGTAATTGGACGGACTTTTGAAAGATAGTGCCTCTGGTGTTGGCGTTTGAGTTTTGCACTATTCTTTCAAGAACGATGTTGAAGAAGTCACATGACAGCGCATCGCCTTGTCTAAATCCTTTTTTGACATCGAAGGTCTCGGTAAGTTCTTTACCGACCTTGATGGAGCAGCGTGCATTCTCCATCGTCATCCTGCACAAACGGACGAGTTTGGCAGGGATGCCAAAACTAGACATTGCTCTGTATAGTTCGTCCCTATAAATGCTGTCATAGGCGGCCTTAAAGTCGATGAAAAGGTGGTGGGTATCGATTTGAAGTTCCTGGGTTTTCTCCAAGATCTGCCGCAGTGTGAATATTTGGTCTATGGTGGACTTTCCTGGCCTGAAGCCACACTGATATGGACCAATCAGGTTGTTTACGAAAGGCTTCAGGCGTTCACACAAAACGGCAGATAAGATCCTGTAGGCAATGTTTAGAAGACTGATACCTCTGTAATTGGCGCAGTTCAGAGGGTCTCCTTTCTTGAGGATCGGGCAAACAATGCTGAGGTTCCATTCATCGGGCATACTTTCCTCCGACCATATTTTACAGATGAGTTGGTGCATGCTCCTAACCAAGTCATCGCCTGCCGCTTTGAACAGCTCGGTGGCTAGGCCATCTGCTCCAGCGGCTTTGTTGGACTTCAGTTTAGATATAGCTATCTTAACCTCGTCCAAGTCGGGTGGACGGTATTGTTGATCCTCATCGTCCAGGTTGAACGGTTCATTCTGCCTGACAGCGGAATGTAAGTCGTCATCGCCGTTAAACAGTCTGCAGAAGTAGTTCTTCCATATCCTCAGCATCGACTGCGATTCTACTACGATGTTCCCTTGTTCGTCCTTGCAGGCTTCGGTTCGGGTTCTGTAGCCTTGTGAGGTTCTTTTTACCCTCTGGTAGAACTTCCGAACCTCATTCCTGTTGTAACATCTCTCTATTTCCTCGATCGCGCGCTTCTCATGCTCTTTCTTTTTTCTCCTTAGAAGCCGGTGTTCGTCTCTTCTCTTCTGCACGTAGAGCTCACGAGCAGCTCTTGTCCTCCTTTGCAGCGCCGCTTTGTATGCCTCTTGCTTCGCTGCATGTGCTTGCCGGCACTCGTCGTCGAACCAGGGGTTTCGTTGTGGTGGTCGGGTGAAACCCAGCACATCAGAGGCGGCGTCTCTGATGGCTTTTTGGCAATGTTGCCACTGGTCTTCAATACTTGATGCTGGCTGCATAGGACCTCTTGAGAGATTGAGAGAGACTCGATCGGAAAAGGATCTGGTGATCTCTTGCGATTGTAGCCGTCCGACGTCAAACTTCCTCACAGTATTTACTTGTCTTGGCGGCGTTCGGGATATCCGGAGTCGTACCTTGGCTACAACAAGGTAGTGGTCCGAGTCAATGTTGGCCGCTCGGAACGTTCGGACATCCATAATACTGGAGGAGTGCCTTGCGTCGATCGCAACGTGGTCAATCTGGTTGACGGTTGATTGATCAGGAGATCTCCATGTGCCTTTGTGAATATCGAGATGCGGGAACCGTGTGCTAGCTATGACAACATTTCGCCCCGCCGCGAAGTCGATCAGCCTAAATCCGTTGTCGGAGGTGGTGTCGTGTAGGCTGTACTTTCCGACAGTACTACCAAAGATGCCCTCTCTTCCTAGCTTGGCGTTAAAATCGCCTAAGACAATTTTAATGTCATAGCTAGGGCATTGCTCGTAAGTGTGGTCCAAGAGCTCGTAGAACCTTTCTTTGGTGTCGTCGTCTTTCTCCTCCGTGGGGGCGTGCGCGCATATTAAGCTAATGTTGCCGAATTTAGCCTTGATGCGGATTATCGTGATGCGCTCGTTTACATAGTTGAAACTTAAGACTTCTTGCCTAAGTCTGGCGCCAACGACGAATCCACATCCGAATAAGCGCTGTTTTTGTTGCCGATAGCAGTCGCCGTAATAAATATCGCAGTTTTTCATCTTTTTTTTTCCCGGGCCATCCCATCGCACTTCTTGGATGGCGGTTAGATCTGCTTTATAGTGGTTCAGGGCTTCCGCTAATTGTTCGGCTGCACGCGGTCTGTTAAGGGACCTAACATTCCACGTACAGATCCGAAATTCGTTGTCCTTTAATCGTTTGCCAGGTTCGTCAACAGTAAGATCATCCGTATCCGAGGCTTGTTGATGCTTCGCAACTATGTCATTTTTACGTGGAGGACCAGGCCCTTTTTGCGACCCCTTGGACAAAAGGAGCCGGAATATTCCGGAGTCAGTAACCCGCTGCGGGGATGTGAGAGCTGCCGTTGACCCATTAAGGGCTCTTCCGCCACCATCTCTATTTCAACACCCTGACTAGTGTTGAAAATCCTCAATGACCTCAGCTCCAAATACGTCAGAGTAGCCCATTGAGGTATCTGCCATGTTGACTGTTGACGCCACCGTTGATTCAGCTATGTAAATTCATCCGCCGTACGTCCTCTTTCTGAGGGGCTCATGTTAGACTTCTGAGACTCGAGCAGACAGTCAATCCGACAGAGCATTATAGTGTTGCTATTTTCTTCGTGTTCAACACTCGCGCTTATAAGTTTAGCAAGTCAAGTCCGGGTGGACATTGACCAGTACCCGGTGGTGACCACGGGGAGGTAAAATAAGCACAATTGGTGAGTGTGAGATAGTTGCGACACTGGACATCGCCAAGTTGATGCCAATCAGATGCCCATCCCTATTCACACAACACCCAACCAATTTTTCTTAGATAACTTAAGAAAATTTGCTCAAAATGTTTGCATTTTCCTTCAACCAATCTACATTGTTCATTTTTCATTAATATTTTAAGCAAATGTACACTTACCCATGAAAGAAAATATTATCCAAACGTAACGAATAATTTCAAATTTAACAGATAAAATTCTATGAACGCTGGCAGCAACTTTGCCCACAGCGGAAGTGGCATATGTAAGGTGCGAGCGTGTTGGTGAGTCGGAATTTTTGAAGTTACGTGACATTAGTCAATACGAATTTCTATGTAACAATACAAGCGCACTTAGCATTCGCCACCCCATAAAAATATAGCTTGTAGGCTAAGTAACGGGAAATCGGTCGGAGTTGGTGGTCTCAGTATTGTCTCTGGCAGAAACCTCGATGGTGGCGGTTGCATTGATGTCAGCGCTGGAAGTTGATATATTTTTTTAAAGGAAAAGCCACCCAAGTGTAACGCGAACATCCTTACTTGAATGAATGCGTATACATTTGCATTGCTGTTTTCTGATATGATTTCCCCTTCCGATTTCAGAGATCAGAGTGTGGATGAGGGGTGGGTTTTTGTATTCTATTCTTTCTCTTCCTTTTTGGTTCGATTTCATAATTTCTCAGGTTTGTCGTCTGTTGCTTTTTTTTTTTTTTTTTTTTTTTTTTTAAATTCATTTTTATTTCTTCAATCTTTAAACTTATATTCTAGACAAAAACGATTAAATCTAATTTAAAACTAACATTTCTTATTCTAGCTTACTGGCCCTTAGCGAGCGCTCTAAACTTAACAATATGCTTAAAACTATTGCCTTTCGGCCTTAAATCTATCAATATAATTTTGTTTTGTTTTTTAATTTTCAAGAAACTTTTAAAAACTTGAATACTTTATTATTTTATTTTTCTACAACTACTTAAGACTACCTAAGCTACTTAATCTAAACTAACTATAATCAGGGAGGTGAGCAATCTCTCGATTGGTCACCCTCCTGATTGCGTCCATGGGCGCCAGACAGCCGCCAACAAGGTGCACATACGCGCCGCCGAGACTGGAGCGAGGCCTTAGCGTCGGTCCAATCTCGGAAGCACTCTTTCATGCTGGCTAACCCGGCCCCTCCCGAGGACCCCCTACTCTAAACCTTAACCTACAAAACTACACCTACAAACTTAAAACTAAGGAGGATGCTACGTAAGTAGCGCACCGGCCCGGGAGAGCGTATCCACTCTCACCTCTTCCTCAAGCCACCAAAATTCGGTGAACTGCTTTAGAGTATCGACCTTGTCCCTATCCGCAATTGCGGTACTAAAACGGAGGAGCTCCTGAGCATTGGCGGCGTACCCGTCGTGGATGAGCCGCTTATCCCTCGCGCCGCGGTGGCTGTGGTACAATACCGGCACACCATCTTTTTGCTGGACTAATCCTTTCATGTCTACATGAAGAAATGCCTCAGGCGGGATAAAGCCAGACCGAAGCGTACTCTCGTGGTACATTAAATTGGGGTAGTAAGCCCCTGAGATCAGGTTATTATCACTGGCCATCGCCCTTGCAACGTGCCTTCGAATCACCTTAATAAGGAAATTGTCAATCCTATTCAGTCGGGCCCCATTGTATAGGGTCTTGTTGGGATAGTATTTTATGTACTGAGATTCGGGAGTTCTAAACAACCCTAGACAGGCCCTAAGACATTGTCTCTCAAACACCCGAATCTTTTCCATATAGAACGGCGCTATATTGAACCACATAGGACAGCCATAAGCGATGATAGGCCTTATAAGGGCCACGTAGCAGATGACCTTCACCCTGGTGTCAAGTTGACTGCTGCGAAACAGTCTCCTTGCCAGAGCGTAAGCCCTCCTAGCCCCAGCAAGACAAGCATCTATATGTTTGTCAAAATACAGATACTGGTCGAGCCAGATGCCAAGATACCTGACCACGTTTCTCACCGCCAATGGCCGCCCCTGCTGTCCAATAATTGTTAATTTTCTCCAGTTTTTTCTGGTATCCCTAGAGGCCCTAGCCAATGGAGTCCTGAACAGGATTGTTTCCGATTTTTGGAAATTGATTTTCAACTTCCAATCATCGCAATACCTCTTAATTTGCTCGAAGTCACGCTGCAGAAGGATGTTGATGACCTCGATTTTTGTTCCTGATCTGTACGCCACTAAATCGTCAGCGTACGCTATAGCATGTCTGAGGGAACCCACCAGATCACTTGTGTAAATATTAAACAGGATCGGAGAATTCACTGCTCCCTGTTGTAAGCCGTTTTTAATTTCGAAAACCCTGCTCGAAGTCACATTGCCAGCTTTGACAACGAACTTCTTTCCCATAAGCATATCGTAGATCATATATAGCAATGGTTTTTGAATGCCCATTCTAGTCAACTTATAGAAGAGCCCCTCCAACCATACGGTATCAAAGGCCTTCTCAAAGTCGACCAGGCAGGCACCCGTGCATTGGTTCTTACTTTTATTCCACTGAATGTCGGAGACCAGTTTCGACGCGGCATGAATAGTGTCATGCCCCGCCCTAAAGCCAAACTGGTTGTCCGGAATAATCTTTTTGTCCTCAACCCATTTCAAAAGAGATCTATTGACGACCTTCTCAAATACCTTGCTAACATTCGGGAGCAAACTAATTGACCGGAGATTAGCAGGGTTTGTCCTATCTTTATCCTTTTTCGGGATAGGGTGTACCACCGCTATTTTCCACTGCGCCGGATAATATGCATTATTCAGCGCATTGTTAAATAGCGTGGCGAAAATATCTATCGCCTCTAGTGGCAGGTGTCTTAATACGACGTTTGGGACACCGTCAACTCCCGCCGACTTTTTGTTCTTCATTGATTCAAAGATGCACCGGAGTTCATCCTTTCCCACGAACAGATGAGAATTAACATCAGCGATTGTGCCATTTGCACGGTTGTCGTCATTGAACACGGTGAAACCGTTGTTCTCGGATCGCCAATTTTGGATTTCGGTCCGCAGATAAAAGTGGTTAAGAAAGGCCCTCTCCTCGAGGTCGCGGTTCCGGCGAACAGGGTTGTTCACCGTATACACAGCCTCAAAGAAAGCTCCCATCAAATCCACCCTCTCCTGCGGGTCTTCGACCACGAAAAAACCGTCGTTCGAGTCAGCACTTTCCGGACTTATGCCAGCAGTCAGTAGTGTCTGTCTGTTCTCGTTCGTCCGAGGTATTCGAACACATGAAATGTCGTTATGATCTTTCCGCCTGAACAGTTTATTTATTTGTGGGAACATATTCGGACTACTGGATTTTATAGCCCGAATTTTATTGCCCCAATACAAACTTACAGATTTTCTGTAATTCTCGGTGATCAACTGTTTCAAGTTTTTGATCATCGACTTCAGTGTTCTTAACTCGGGATCGTTCCTGTCGGTAAACTGTCTGTGTAGCCGTTTAAGCCTCGAGAGCAGTCTACTTTTATGTCTGTACAGAGCATCGATTGTCGCGTTTCGATACTTTTCAGTTTGTTCTTCGTCTGTGGAACGTCCTACCCGAGGGATAGTCCGCTCCATTGTCTGTTTGATGACGACATTCATTTGCCGTAAATGACTGTCGATCTCATCGTTCGTTAAGTTCCTGTTTGTCGGTGGGTCGATCTCGCATGAGCGTATGTCTCGCTTTAAGACTCTGGAGAAGCGCGACCACTGCGCTTTTCGGTAATCGAAAGAACGCAATTGGTCGTACTGCTCCAGCTCCGTTTGCTCGTTCGGGATCCGTATTACGGCGGCAAGTCCGTAGTGATCACTATCGTACTTAACCGCACGTAAACAGTTCCGCGTGCTTAGATCACTGTTTGTTAGTTCTAGTCTATCGTCGACTAGCGCCAAGTCCAAGAAAGAACCGTCTCTAGGGAAAGACGGGATATCCGTCGCGTACAATTCGAGTTTGTACTCAATCATATTATGACGCCACCAGTCGTAAAACTGGTTGCCCCTAGGGTTCGGAATATTATTTCCCCATGCCGCATGTTTAGCATTGAGGTCTCCGCCCAAAAAGTAATAATTATCTTCCGATTGAAGCTGTAAGCAACGAAAAAGTGTCTCGATCTCATTTAAAAATTCAATGCGAAGAGGAGATTCAGGTGCATAAAGCGACACCACATACACCCGCCTCTGGCTATTGAGGGGAATGCATACGATGCATGCTTCCAACACCTGGAACCTACGCACGTCCCCGCTATATATGACCTTATGGCGCAGGCCTTTACGTATTAAGATAGCGACACCCCCACCTTGTGTGGAGAGGGGCCGGTCTCTTCTAACTACATGATAATTTTTATAGCCTAATTTGCGCTTCGGAGTTAGCTTAGTTTCGCTAACCAAAAGAACATCTGGCTTTTCGGCTTCCAACAGATTGGAAAGATTGATCCTTCTCTCGATCCGGATTAGTGAATTAACATTCACCGCAAGGATCTTTAAGTTTACCTCATCCAGCGTACCCATCATATTTAAGGCGCGGCAGACTCGGCAAACAGCGTCGAATAGATAACGTCTATTCGAGCCGCTTGCTCATTTAATTGTTTCTGGAAATGATCGATCTTTCCGTGCAATGACAGGAGGATCGTTTTCAAATCCAGATCCGCTTCCGGTGTAGGAACCTTCGGCGCGAGTTAAGTATCCATAGCAAAACATATTGAGAAAAAAGATAACATTATTTGTATTCAATGATATCTTTAGTCTCTAGTACAGTCTTGCACACAACGCTACAATGATAACATATGTAAAAGAGATAATATCGTTTGTATACAATGTTGGAATATTATCTCTTCTTCATTATCAAGCAAGACGATTGTACGCTTGGGTCTCCTTGTAGATAGATAAGAAAAGTATATAAATACGACTGTATGATGAATTTATCGACAGTCTTATTGTAACTACATAGTAGCCTTAAGCTCCTTTTAGAATTAGTAAAAAGTATTTCAATAATAAAGGACATAGTTCCAAATAAATATTGTTTAATTTTAAAAGTAAGAACCAAGTGTTTTAATTCGCGCTTTTTGTATTTGTGCTACCCGGTCCAGATACCATTTGGGCAAAGGACACATTGGGCGCAACAAAATTTGCGAACGAGCGACTCTTTCGACCCTTCTCTTCTTCAGACTTCTGTTTTCGAGCCTGCACATTTTGTTTAACCTGCTGATACTTGGGACATCCCTTGAAGTTAGCAGGATGTCCTGAGCTCTTGCAGAGTACACACGAGAGCTGGCCTCGATCTTCTACCCTATCGCTACCTAAAGCACATTCCCCATGTTTGTGGTCGTTGTTGCACTTCACGCACCTGAACTGCATATGGCAATTAGCTGCGGCGTGCCCGAACCTTTGGCAGCGCATACATTGAAGTACGCGATCTGACCTTTTTAATTTTTCCCAACGTACTGCATGATAGTACAGGAATCTGATCCTTTTCAGACTATCGATTTTGCTGTTGGGTGTTAGTTGCACCAAAAAGAATGGTAATTTGCGGCTACCACTCCTGTCCGCAGGCGAGGAAAACGGCTTGACCCCCACGAACTTAAGGTCGTCGCACTCATAATTTTTGAGCTCGTTTTCAAGCTCCTCTATTTTAATGTTAGGGTCTATACCCTTAAGCAGCACCGTTTGCCGTTTCTCTCCTTTTGGAGTATACGTGAAGTATTCGGTCTCTGCTTTCTCCAGAGCGGTGCGTACTTTTTTGTGCTCCTCCATACTAGTGCACATAATGATATGTTTAGTGGCGTTTAGCCTTTTTATATAAAAATTCTTAGTAACTAGCCTACATAATCTTATGCTATCACTTATATCTAAATAACTTACATTAATTGGAGGTATCTTCTCCCTCCTCGTCTGTTGTTGTTGTTGTTGCTGCTGCTGTTGCTGTTGCTGTTGTTGCTGCTGCTGTTGCTGCTTCGGTTGCTGCTTCTGTTGCTGCGTCTGCTGTTGCTGGGGTTGCTGTTTCTGCTGCTGTTGTTGTTGCGGTGGCAGCGGCTGTTTCTGTGCCGGCTGCTTTCTCTGTTGTTGTTGCTGTTGTAGGTTTTTATTTTGTTTCTGCTGTTGCTGTTGTTGCTGCTTAAGCATGGCTTGTTGTTGCTGTTGCTTCAGCAGTTTTTGTTGTTGTTTGTGTTCTTGCTGCTCAGCTTGTATTTGCTTCAGCTTTTGTTGTTGCTGAAGCATTTTTTGCTGGCGCAACTTTTCTCTTTTTGCGAGGAGCTCTTTGATCAGACGATCGAGCTGGGCTTCTTCGTCTTCTTCATCTTCGGCCTCTTGTTGTTGTTGTTGTTGGTCTTCGACGGCGTCCAGTAACTCTTGGAATGAGTTACCTTCGCCGACATACCGACCTTCGCCCCCTTCGGACTCGTACGAGTAGCTTCGCGTGTCATCTTCGTCTGAGTCGGCCTCTGACGTATTTGGCTTCGACGTCATCATCTCTCCACCTTGCTTTGCCTTTTTTTTGGTTAGCAAATTCGGTATGGGCTTCAGCTTACGTCGCCTCTTTTCCACTTTTGGTGAGTCCATCGACTGTACCACTACTGGTATCATTGGTACTGCTATTGCTGCTGTTTTCGTTGTTAGTGCAGCTAATGCTGCTGCACTTGTTGATGGAGTTATTTCTCCTGTATTTGTTGTTGTGCTTTCTCCCACTTGCTGCAATTGCACTTTGACTTGTTTTGTCAATCGCTTTGGCAACGGGGCATCGCCTTTCGGGACTTTTGGCAGGCCACTGTCCATCGCCTGATTGCCTTGCGGCACTTCTTCCACTTGTTTTTTTTTTCTTTTATTATTTATTTTATTAATAAAAAGTTTTCCCCCACTGGGACTCGAACTGGGCTCCTTCTACGTCTGAGCCGATGGTTGCTCCACTGAGCCAAATGGCTTATTGGATATTGTTGTCCAAAAACACTACTTAACTTTTGTTTGCACTTGCACTGCCTCACTATCAAAGTCGTCTGATCACCACGGATGCTGAAGAGCGACTCGTCGTCTGTTGCTTTTTATGAAGGAGATGAACGAACAGGTACCTACTTTGTGTGTAGTTGGATGTGTTTTTTTTTTTTCTTTTGAAGAATTTCTGCATTTACGATTTATAAGATTCTTTAATTCTGCTCAAAGCGCAAATGAATTGAGAATTGGATTTCTTTCTTCTATGGGCAAAAGACTGATTATCCTGATTTACTAGGTTTATTTAATTGGTTATGGTGGTCGGATCTTGTAGGTATTTAAAAAAACAAAAATTTAAAAATTAATAAGAAGCATGTATTTTTTTTTAAATATATACTAAGAAGCAGTCAGTTACAGTTACAAATCTACGATGAATTTTATTTCAGAAAGTTTTTAAATTAATGTTAACTTTTTTATCTCTCTTCCAAGGTTATTTTTCATACTTGTTTATTTAACTAAGGACTCCTTTCAAAATACTTCATAAAGCCATGCAATACTAATTCATAATGTCATTCTTTGGAAATTTCGAAATAACAGAAAACTACAACATGTCTAATATCTTTTACATCCGAGTGCTTCCTAACCTATATTGGTGATATAAAAACTATAAATTTGACGCTATCCAAGCTACTAAGGTCCATTGACTGAATTCAAACAATCATTCCAAAAAAAAACGGACAATTCGCTGAATAAGTATCATCGTTTTCTATGTTAGTGCATTTTTATATGGGGCCATAAATCTTAAAATCAAAAACATATCAACTTAATAACTTTATAAGATTTCTCCATGAATTTACATTTTTTCAAAATCTAGAAAAACCCAAGTTCATTTCATTGAATTTGAATGGGATAAGGTTTTCGTAAGAATTGTGTTAAGATGTAGATCATTTATAAAATCAATCCTTTTTTTACATTTAACAGAAGCAAAAGAATAATTTTGAATGCAGGTAGAGGGTAGTTAGTTTTATTTAATTTTTTGCAGTTTTGAATAATAAAATAGAACATTGTGTTGGTATATCTTTTTAATTTGGGCAAAAACACCATTCTCTATTTTATTAACAACTCTATTGGTAAATTTGTCTCCGTATTGTTGATATCATTGCGGTCCCTTAGGTTTTTCCACATTACCAAAAATTAGATAGACATCGAACCAAATTCAATGAAAAGTTATTTAAACGCTTGACAGGCTGTCTTATTTTTAGAATAATCCAATGAGTCCGTATTATTTGGAGTGCATAAAAATCTGATTTAATTTATACTGTTCCCGTATAACTGACAAATCCGGTAGGTAATACATACTTACCTATTCAATAAAATAAATAATATTGATTACCTACCAATTTTCAATGGTATTATTTAAACGCATGGATATCCTCCCGGTTAGGCATTTATTTTATTTTAAGGTCCCGAAGATATTTTTTATTAGAAGTGGCTACTTGCAAAGTGCGATCTATGGCGCCTATAGCTTGAGGAGCCGTCGTCAACCTCTTGTGTCCATTCCACCCTTTCGCAGCACATGCTATAGAAACTCATATTCCATTCTTTCCTGCAAACTATTTAATAGCCTTCCTGTAGATATACGACTCATTACGAATTTATTTACTTTTATGAAAAAAGTGAAACAATGGCTTCTTAGTTTTAACCATACTGAAATTGAAATTTTGCTGAACTACATCGCGTAATATTTACTAAATAAAAAATATTATAAGTAATACATTTTTCTTTATTTTGTATAATGAAATTGTTTTCTTATTTTTAATTTGTTCACCCCACAATAATTACTTTTAAATAATGTGACATTTGCCTCTATTTATGTTAATTAATACAAAATGTCACTAACTATTCTCAAAATTTTTAGCTGCAATATTTATTATTAGTTTTGAAGATTATAAATTGTAACATGAGGATAATGAAATAAATAAATAAATAAATAAAATAAATAAATTTCCTGCGAGTGTGTGTTATAAATATTTTAATTTGGGTTTAATTTGAATATACCTCATAGAATTTAAAAACAAATAATAGGAGAAAAGAATTATTTCTTAGTAGGAGTGTGTGCATATACGAATTTAATAAAAAAAAAAAAAAACAATTCAAAAAGAATGGTACCAAAATACCTAATTAAACTAAAAAAAACAAATTGCCTACCTACTTTATGCGACAGTGTGTCAGAAATATTCAATAAAAGAATACTACACCAAAACCTCGCTTTGTGTCGTTTCGAAGTTGCGTCATTTAAAAATGATCGTGGTTTCAAAGCTGCGTCGTTTTTATTTCAGTTTGTGTTGTTCACAAAATGTCGTGGTTTCGAAGTTGCGTCGATATTATTTCAGTTTGCGTTTTTGTTATTCCTTTTTTCATTATTTTTTTTTTTTTGTTAAAAGGGGATACACATGAAGTTATGTTTTCTATAGAATTTATTGATTTTTTATTTGGTTTTTTGAAATATATATTTTTTTTATTATTTGAATTAATATTATAAATCGTTATTTCGATTTGCGTCGTGTTTTTCTGGTCCCAATTAACGACGCTAATCGGGGTTGTGGTGTATATTGAATAATCCTATCTTGCTGGTGTTTTTAATAATATATCTAAAATAAGTACCTGCCGAATTTTATTCCGAATAGCTTATACCAGTTGTAATAACTTAAAAGCATTTGCGTCGTTGTCGTTTTGAATGTAGGAATATCGCCACGCGAACGTTTTTATTCCAACTTTTTTTCTAAATTAACTGACCCCAAAACCATACTGTGCAACTTATAAACGTTGCCGGTTAGTTCTCTACGAACACATAAGTATTTCTTTTTTAAATATGCCATTATGATTATGTAGGTATGACAATCGCAAAACAGATCACTAATACATAATCACACTAGCTGATACGGCCGCAATATTTTCTTCACTACGCACAGTACGTAAACGTGTTGGTGGTTTAATGTCCAACAAAGTAAATTTGTTGCGAAATTTGGTCACAATCTTCCGAATAGACTGCTCAGAAGGTCGAGAATGCCGATCATAAAATGGAAGCAGCGCGCGATGAACATTTCGAACAGAGCACGAATTTTGATAGTAAAATTCAATAATTTGCAAGCGTTGTTCATTTGTAAGACGATCCATGGTTAAATTGCAAACCAAACTGAAGCTGTTTGACAGTGACACAAGGTACTAAACACACGTCAGCTGTCAAAACCGGTGTTGCCAAAACCAAACCAGCTAAAAAATCACCCTTTACCTAGTTACCTATATGAGAATAAAAAACGATCCGCATATTTGAAAAGTGACATTCACACCCGCAATTGGGGATAATTAATTGTAGATATAATTTCAAATCAATAATATCATTAAACTGTTGGTCATGAATTCATAACTAACAGAAATACGACAAAAAGATTAACTTGAAATAAGTTTCATTTGCATTCAAATATCTATAAGAACGAATTTTCAAATCTAAAATAAAAGATCAACCATCATCTCATCATACAACAGAATCAAGAATGCAAACATCAAGATTTGTCTTTCATACGATCGAAATTCCAAATCAGAAATTTGTCATCATTTCCTTTTCAAAGAAACTACGGATGACATCTCATGTACGAGCAACAGAGAAAAGAAACCCAAATAATGTTTTTATCCCTTTATTTGCTACCTACCGACCAGCCACCACCACCAACCAAATGTTTCGGTTCTCTAATCACAAGTATGAATATTCCTCTCTACTTTGGTTTAACAAGAAACTTAGCACGACTGCAACGCCATCCGGCGACTCCAACGGCCAAGAAAATGTTCGTGTTGATGATAGTACTATAGTGTCTATTTACAATGGTACTATGATGCATCCACTATCTTCATACGATTGCCGTGCAGTACATTTATTTGAAGCTGAAGAGCAAACAAGTTGTGAGTGGGAAGCACCAAGTCGTCAGCATATAGGAAAACTTGAATAAGAATGTTTCCTAAAAAAACCGCGCCAGGCAGATAACACAAATTCCAACAATAAAGAGTGCAAAAAGTATTGGACTAAGGGAACTGCTCTGCGGAACACCAGTTGCATTTTCAAGCCACTTAGACATCATTGCTCCAACAAAACCCGCCACACAAGTTGTCGTCAAAAGCAGAATAACATTGACAGAAATTTATTGGAAATACCGACTGGTGTTAGCTGGTATATCAGGACTTGTCTATTAACGGCTTCAAATGCGGCTTTGAAATCCACAAACTACTCGCCAAGCTTTTTTTATTTTCTCAATGTATTTTCTTGCGATACTTGTTAGATCAAAAATGTGATAAACTGTTGAGAATTTAGGGCGAAACCCAGCTTTAAAAATACTTAAACGTTTACCATCCAATTCAGGTACAGTCCGTAACATATGAATAGCCTCACACATAATTTATTTTTAAATTAACTGTTTTTTGTACCTTTTTGATATTACATTTATGTAATTGTGTATTGGGTTTAAAGGTAGGACTGAGTTCTTTAGACTAATAAAAGTTTCAAATAGTTTCGAAAAGCTAACGGAATTTTCTGAGATTATTTCGCTTTGATTCACTAAAATGCAAGTTTTTTTTTTGTAACATTAGAATAGAATCCTTGTTTTTTTTCGTTAAATTAAATCAAAAATCAATTTTTTTTTAAGAAAAGTATTTTCATTTATTTACTATAGCTTACGCAATTATTTTAGTTCTTTGTACAACCTCCCTTACTTTGAATTACTTAAAAAATGCGGTCTTTTCAAGAATCATACAATGATCTTAAAAGATCAAGAGAAATACAGGCCAGGCCACTTTGACACCTTCATTAAGGTCTTCTTTGTTGGTATATTGCTGCCCACTTTCATACACCTTTCTTATAAACCAACCCCACACATTTTCTATGGTATTCAAATCTGGGGAGTAGGGTGGCCAGGAAAGTTGTTCTATATTTTTGTCTTGTATAACCAAGTCTTAATTATTCCAGCTGTGGGAATTGGCGCATTGTCCTGCTGGAAAATGATGGGCAGGGGTCCGAAAATATCCTGGAACTGAGGTAGAGCCGTTTCCAGTACAATTTTGTAGTAAGGTGCTCTCATTCTGCAGTTCACAAAAACCAAATCGATCGATCCAAAATATGATATGGCGCCCCATACCTCGCGGCTGTGGTGACGGTCCAAAAGCAATTTCTCTTTTCTTAAATCATAGTAGTAATAGTTGTATTCGTCGGACCCATCAGGGTTGAACTTATTTTCATCAGAAAATATCACTTTCCGGCAATCGTTTGAGTGACTGCTACAATCAGTCTTTCAAGCCATGTACGATCTTGCGAAACTAAGCCGCTGTTGTTTTCGCGCTTTGTTAAGTGGTGTTTTTTTTTTATTTTCAGACGCTTCAGGTGTCCGGCACTCTTAATAACTCTACTTATGGTCTTTCGACTGACTTCTAGCCCAGCTTCGTGTCTAATCTTACTTAGAGAATGGGTTGAATTGGAAGCTAACCTTATAATTTGCCGTCTTTCTCGGCTTGAAAGTACAGAAGAAGTACGGGCTTTGTTATGTTTTCCGTTAAATAATGGATTTCTTAAATAACTGTTAACTACTTTTGCACATCGATCAAGTTTTTAAGCTATAGCGCGATTTGAGAGATTTTGCTCATCGTAATCCTCTATTTTAGCAATTTCCGTTGCATTTATAGATTTTTTTTCTAGCCATTTAAACTATTAAGCAGATCATAAACACAATAAATAAACCGTTTATCACCCCCGATAGCCTTCCGTTGATCACGCTGCTAAATTCTCGCTTACAATGAATATGAAAGTTAGTTGAGGCTATTCTAATGTTACCAAAAAAATGCATCTTAAAATGTATGCACATAAAACTAGCTCAAAAAGTCCCGTTAACTTTAAAAGAATGTTGAAAGCTCTCTTAATCTCAGATACTCTAGCTCTTAGCTCGCCTCCCAATGCATATTTCCTTGGGTACACATTAAAGAGCTCTACAAACAGCTAGTTAAAAAAAAAACAATATGTGAGGCTATCCAATTGTTACGGACTGTACGTGTACAAGGTTCTGGCTGTACAGGTTTTTCTTTTGTAAAACTCCGATAGGTGTCGTTTATTTTAATCCGTAGGATATTTGGAGAACTCCATTAAGATGCCGTCAACACCTGCGGCCTTGAAGCTTTTCATTTCGAAAAGAATTATATGGAATTAGTCTCGACTTTAAATTTATGAATGCTCACAATTGCGAAATTTGTTTGGAAAACAAGCCACTGTGAACTACTAAAATTTATAGTTGAAACTTAAACTGTTGGTAAGGCCCATTGAAATTGGAAAGTCTTATTCAGCAAATCTTGATTTAAAATCGCACTAGTTAAATATAAATATTTAAACACTTGATCACATTTCGATAAGTACTCCATTTTCTGTACCCGTATTTAATTATGCGAATTTTCACATTTACTTTTTAATTCTTCACATTCCGCAACCGTGTTCTTCTTGCTGGTCTTTTCACCCTTCCATGCGTAGTATGGACAATTCACCTTGACACCATAGTTCATTGTACACATGAAAACAAACATAAAGTACGGCTTGCAGGATCCGCTGAATATAACTTTTGAGGCAGCGTTAGACTTCATTTTACTCCAATCGCTCTCTGCTGTAAGGATGCAAAAGGTTCAATATCTGAGAAAGGACACAGAGAAAGCACAACTTACCGTGTCGTTCGCAATATGAAAACATTTCAATCATGTATTCTTGCATTTTGGGATCTTTTTTGTGCTTCTTTTTGGCATCGGCTTTTATTATGTTCATGTTCAAGGTGTCGCCCTTACCCATGTATTTCTTACCCTTGTAGATACACTCAACAAAGCACTGAAAAAAGAAAGTTGTATATATAAAGTAAGAAAGAGGAAAATATATTAAAATTGACTGAACGGGATCCTGACTCCCAAAATGCCTCAAAGAATTCGTCGTTCAAAACAACAGGGAATGCCTTTATTTGCTTTCATATCCTGCCAGGAATGGAAAGATGATGAGGCTCACATAGTGTCATCAAGAAGGTACATTCAACATTGAAGAATCGCCTTAATAGATAGCAGCAATATTGAGGTATCTTGGATCTTTAAGCTCTGAAAATCAGAGCTCCATTGGCCAACGTCAGTCCTCCTGTAATTAGTTTGCAAACGAAGACAGATCAATTTGTCCTTTCTCCGTTCGAACGCAGAATTCTCCGAGTGATTTCGGTCTTCCGAGAGCTAGATTTAACAACGAATTCTCTGAGCAGCGACCTCCACCTGGTGCACATTATTTTTCGAAATTTCCCCCCTTGCTGAAGGCGGTGGCCGGCCACTAAATGGTGTCCCAGAATTTGTCCACCAATTACCCAAAAGTTCGAGTCTTACTGTCCCAAGATTTGGAGTCGCCTTATGAAAAAAAAAAAACTGCTAACCACCCATCCCTAAACCTACCGACAAGAATTTTACAAGAACTTTTGGATTTTCTTCACCGTTTTTGGGCATCTTCTTCTGATGCAAAAGAGCACATCTTATGACATGATCATCGATATCGAAATCATTGCAACATTTCTCCTTCTGCAACAATAATTTTTAAAAATCAAATTCGATAAACTATTTCCACTCATCTCAACTTACAGTAACAGCATCAGGATGTGTGCATTCATCCGTCGTTTCATTGTTATTACCGGACTGTTCCAGTGGAGTCTCATCGATTTCCGCGCTCTGCGATTCAACAGCATCCTCCACATCGTCCTCACACAATGCGAGCTGGAAGTAGAGATTGAAACTCACTTGAAAAAGAATTGGCAGAGAGCTCCCAACTAACAATAAACACTGATCCTAGCAGAAGAGAGAACACAATACTACGTGCACTAAAAGCACAAAACATGGTGACACCGTGTGCTTAAATGCAAGCTCTTAGCGGAGAGTCTCCACTTAATATATCGAATATCTGATGTCGCGTTAGGTTTCACGCTTAATGTCGTACAATTTGGACAAAGTGCGTTTGGTTTTGGTCTGGTTAATTTCAAAATTGTCTATTCATTAACAAATTTGCTCAATATTATATTTGATAAAACAAATGCGGTGATGTAATTTTGAGTTTCTTTGAAATTTGTGCTGGTTGTTTCATACATCAATTTTGATCTGTGGGATTGAAAAGATGCTGTTGGTGTTGCATAGTTGAGAGCCTCTCTGCCTAAGAACTGAGTTGGCATACATTTGTACGTTTTCGAGCAGAATCGCACCACTGAATTGGTTTGTCGTGAACTTGATGATAAAGGGGATGAAAAGTGTCGGGGATAGCCAAACACGGATGAATCTATCCGATTCTTGTATTCGCTTTTGACTTTCTTTGGTATTTTCTGCAGATGTAAAGCATGGTTTGAAGTGTTGAAGTTGCAGAGGATTCCAGCGCACCCGTGACTCAAATATACCGCTCGCTAAGATTCTCTATTTGTTTCAGGTGGAAATTACTCACCAAGATAATAATCCACATAATCTTCTGCTAGTAGAAGCAAATTAAATAACCACGACCCAGTCTACACCCTTCGATCATACGAACAGAACAAATCTTTTATAGCTGTCATTAAAATATTGCATATGGAAGCTAATGCGGATTCTTAAGGAAAACAATCTAACAAAAAAAATTGCTGTATATGGGACGACGCCTACCCACACAAGATTCACCATATGTCAGTGCAACCACTAAAAGTTACTGTTTGGTCGGATTTTGGACCGGCAGGGTCAGTGGTCCGGTACTTTTTTGGATTGACGATGACGGGACCATCACCATCAACGCTGATCGATGCTTACCGTTTTTTTTCTGGCCCCAATTGAACAAAACACGAAGGTAGATGACATGTGGTTCCAGTAGGACGGGGCTATATGACACAGCACAGACGTCACAACGAAGATTCTGAATGTCTTTCCATTTCTCTATGGTAATCAAATTGCAAGACAAATTTTACCTTCTTAATGTTTTATGAAGATTTTTGTGTGCTCAATTTTGTTAACAAACTTGAGGCGGCTTCCCACTGTGCCACGGATCCGGTTGGTCCAATTTATGGCTAATTTTTTACAGAACCTTTTCTCTCGAATTTGGCCACCAAACGTTGGAGAGTCGACTTTGAAGGGCCACCATGTTTGCCATAAAATGGATGCAACGCGCGCAAAGTTCTCATATTTTGATAATAAAATTTTATCATTTGGGCGTTCTGCTCGATTCTGTAACTTGTCATGGTGATTTGGCATTAGCGACACCAGATTAGGCGGATGCCACCAAAACAACATGGTCGACACAGGCTGCCAACATCAACCTTTTCAATTGAAAAACTTGTTGCAAAAAATTACTCCCCAAAAAACTTCTTATATACTCCTCAATGAAATCATGAAACGGCAGCCCTGTTGCCTGCCTATACCTATTATAAGCTTTATTCATTCCCTTAATTAAGAGATTAACAGTGTCTCCACCAAAATCACGTCAAATGAGTTAATTTGACTTTAATCTTCTTGTCGAAAATGTTTATTTATAAAAGTAATTTTGGCGTGTTTTTTTTTTTCTTAAATTTCTGACTCGCCTGCGCGATAAAAGGCACGTCGACCTAAAAGACCTTTTGTGTCATAAAAATAATTTTGCCATGTAGTAGCTAATCAGTTAATTAAGCAAAACTACTTCGAAAATCTGGCAGCACTCGCGTATTTCTGTGTGAAAGTCCTCTAATACTTCTAAATTTCGAGATTTGTTCTGAAGTCTCTATTGAAAAATTTATATAAAGAGGTCTTTTCGACGCTAATGCCTTAGAGACTTTCAAGGATTCCATTTGTATATCACCATACCATCGATGGAAAGAGGTTCGTCCAAGGAAAATATCTAGGCGTACTTATTGGTTAAGTTAATCTTAAAAAGCATATTCGGCTTAGAGTGCGTTAACTGAACCCATGAATCTGTGCTGTTCACTTTCCGAAAGTTAAAAACGGGGTTTATAATTTTTTAATCGTCTTTGGTTACTTATTTGATAACCTGAAATATTAAAATTATCTAAAAAAATCGAAAATATATTCGCCATCTAGTTTGATTTTGGGCACAACAGGGAAAACGAAAGTTAATTCACTCCTAAATGCAAATTTAGGCACTTAATTGTTTGACAGTTGATTAAGTGTGAATTATCTTTAAAAAAAACTTTATGAATAAGGTTTTCCCCATTTAAACCAAAATAATCTCTAATTCAGCTTCAATTAAATGTTATGAATAAGGCTGACTGCTTACTGTGTGCAGTAACAAGAAAAGTCACAAGCCAGCGTTGCCACAATGATACAAGTGTAACAAAAGTGTTACACTTTTTAATTATTTTATAATATGTTACAATGTTACTTTTTTTCGCTTTTGTTTTTCTCGTTAAAAAAGTTAAACTGGCAGCACTTTTTTCTTTCGAACAAACTTCTACCAATTACTGTCAATGTATTTGTTTGTTTACACAGAGCACAAGTTGTGCAAAACGTCAAACTGCGAGTGGGAACGAGAAAATACCATATTTTTCTGTCACGCCGCGACAATGTTCTACATCTCGTGGTACATAAAGTTTGTGATATAGAAATTGAAATCTACTTCGATGGTCAATATTTTCGTTTTTTTTTTCAGTTTGTTACATTTTTCTTCCAATTTTTTCTTATTTTAAAAATGACTGCGGCAACATTGGGTACAACACAAGATCATGCAAGATACAACACACAACTACAACAAAAAACAGCCAGAGCCAAAGTCCGATTCCCATTCTAGTGGCAAGTGCTTCGTTCTCCTGTGATGCGCTATTCTTTGCAGAACCTTAAAAAAATAAATATATAATTGGCGCAACAGGTCCGTATGGACCCAAGCCTAGCTTCTCACAACCATTCGTCTTGTGTGAGTTTTTATTTTTTGGGACGAATGGAAGGGATCTACAATTTTATGCCGAGTCCAAACGGCCAATTGAGAAGCTCTTTCCTGACAGTTATACTCTCGGATGTTTGTCAGACGTTCGCGAGAGGTGGCGCAGTGAAAAAACCTTAAGTTGGAATTTGGGTTTTCTCGGGATTCGAACCTGGGACCCCTCGCTTAGTAGTCCAACACACGAACCACTAAGCCACTGCGCCGACTTTACAAGCTGGATTTTTATATAATTAGTCATTCCCATTCTGGTCCTCTGAGTGTATAAATATGGAATAGTCTATAGAAGTCGGTTGCACAGTGATAACAAGCAACAACTGACAACAAATTTGAATACTCGAATATTTGAAATTGCAACTGCTTTAATAATTGAAAGCTACTTGCGAAACCATTTTCACAGCTGTGTTCAGCTATCTTTTCAAAATTTATTTAAAAATTGTATTATGAACTTTCATGAAACAAAATTATGGATGCTGGATCCAAGCTTTGGTTGCCATTCTATAAGCAATGACTTTTGTTGGCCTTGGCTGCTTTTTTTCAAATTATCTGCTCATTTTACAATTGCTGTAAATAAGCACATTATTTCCCAATAGAAAAATTAAAAAATAAAAAATAAATATAATTATAAAGGAACTAAGAAATGGGATAAATTTTTATCAGTTCCTCATAGTGCCCTAAAATAGAACAAACAAGTAAAAGTGTTTTCATAGGCCAGGCCGATGCTTTGATACACTCCACTGCATACAAGTTTTGTATAGGAGGTAACAGAACTACTTGACCAACATAGCCCAAATTTAATACCAACCTGACGACGATAAAAGTAAGTCCTCTCACAAAATTTTACTTGCCTACGTGGATTCTTTTGGATGCTATCGTGGTTTCAATAGACAAGGAGACACATGGGTCTAATAATGATTTTGTATGGGAGGTACCCGAACTACTTGACCGATATAGCCCATTTTTAATACCAACCCAACGACAATAAAAATAAGTCATTTGACCAAACTTCATTGGCCTAGGTTGGTTCCTGCTTGCAACAGACAGGCAGACGGATATGGCTAAATCGATTCGGAATGTGATCCTCATTCAGAATATATATACTTTATGAGGCCGCCGGTGACTCCTTCTTGGCGTTACAAATGTAAAGACAAAGTGACTATACCTTCCTGAGGCGGGTTTAAAAATACACAATATTACGGCGGTAGAAAATAAAGTGAACACCCTACTGAAAGCCGCACGGCATGTCACTGATTTTTGAAAAAAATCTTTTAACAGATTCTCGAAGAAAAGACACGATCCCAAACCATCAGTTTGGATTTAGATATAAATACTTAACACAGAATAACTGATTTAATAGAAAAAGCTTTAGAAGAAAAACAAATATGATCTTCCATTTTCCTTGTTGTATCACAGGCCTTCGATTAGGTAAGTCTGGCACAAATGATTAGTCCGTAAGCTACAAAACTATTTTCCAAAACAGTACTCAGAAATACTAGAGCCATATATATGATGCAACTCCGCATTGAAACATATAAAAGCTGGAGTATTGGAAGGTAGTGTGCTGTGGCCTGTTCTGTTTCTCCTACCCACCACAAAATGACGACACTACTACGACACTCTTTTAAGAATAATATCCAAAACTCATGCACAGATTACTGACACTTGGTTCGACTTACAGTACTATTATCTGGATGTCTGCATTTGTCCATTGCGAGGTCATTGGCTAACAGTTCCATTCAGGTTTCACTTAATTCCACGGAGTCAGGTTCATTGACATCATCACGATCGTCATCAGATGATGTGATCTGATGTTTACTTCCAAGAGAATAGGAATTGTGAAGACCAAGTTTACTGTAAACAGTGATCCTTACAGAAGGGACAAGAAAAAATTACGTGCGCTTAAAACCCAAAACATGGCGATATCGTGTGCTGAAGTGCAAACCCTTGGTTTGAAATTTACTAGCGCATGTTACACATATATTGGTAGTCGCTTAGCTTCAGCCCTTAATGACATACAATTAGGGAAAATATTGCTTTCGGCTTGGTCTGATAAATTTCAAAATTACGCACAAATTCATAGTCATTTGCAGCATTTAACTGTTTCGGACATTAAATCCAAATGGATGAATTATATCGATAGATGATGTAATTTGGAGGTTCTTTGATATTTGCGCGGTTTGTTTTTTTAATTTCAAATGCAATTAAGAGTCATTTTCGGATAGTTCCTGCACGACTGTACTGAATTGAAACTTTTGACTACGTACATACTGTGCCAGTAGTAGCGGGTTTTAGTCATTTAATTTGTTCCCTGGAATTATTTTAGTAATAGTAATTTCCACTGTGACCCTTAATGCCAAATGGAAGTAACTTTCCAAAAACATAAAAGAAAATCCGCTTGGAAACTAAGTAAGGTATTTTTACCATGGAAATATTTCACAATAGAAGAACACTTCAGTAGAATGTCGAACTTGAGCCACTGATGCCAGATCGTGGGTAATCACCCATTACTTGGGCATTTTTCTTTCAAAATAAACTAAAAGGTCGAAAAAGACATTTTTTATCTCTCAGAACCCAATAAAAATAGTGCATTTTGATGTTTTCTAACGTCGGCATGGGCAAAAAGGTCATTCGTAAAGTCCGAAAAGTCTGGCATCACTGACTGGAGCCTGATTGCATAGACAATGCAGGCGAAGATATCTTTAAAATTGTCGGCAAAGCCCTTGAAACGAAGCATGCTTTAAAAATGCGAAAATTATAAGTAAAAATATCTGTTTTCTTGGATGCAAAAGAACTGTTCAACATTAGAAAAAATATTGACCTTTTAAATGTTGCAAAACGTTCAAGAAAGTGACTGGAAAATTTATAGCATCTATTTCCTTCCTTCGAACTATATTTTTGGTGCCTAAAATCTTCCGTGTAAGTGTGAGTTGATGATAAATTGGATTCGTAAATTTCTTAAATAATTAAAATGAATAAGTAAATAGAACTGGCGTCTCGTCGATTGTTATGCTTCTTTAGAACACTCTTATGCCCGTCGTTCACTTACTGAGATGACCACCAAAAGGGGTAAACAATTTTTGTCTCACAGATTATTCAACTCTAGTTCAACAAAAAAATTCTAAAGCTGGTACTCCAGTGCACAAACTCACGTTGGTCATGTTGAGCAACGGTTATACAAACATTTAAATGTTGAACGCGTTGCAAACTCAATTGTTGAATGGCCACGTACACTTAAATTGATCAACATGTCTGATTTTGGCAAACAAATAAGTTCCTCCAGTTGGTCAACTACGTTGCTCCACGAGTTGATGGAAGAGTTGTTACGATCGTATATTAAAAATCATTGATTAGACTTACATTACATTAGGGACGACAAAAAAATACTCACACCATCTTGAAATATTTCGATCTTAATTTTTCATTCACACATGCGTGGTCCTAAAACGCTTAATGATTTGACTACCTTTAATGCAGTCATGCTTTATACTTTTTTTTATATTTTATGTTATTACTGGTGTTACTGCGGCGATGTTAATCGTCTAGATATCTATTTTGTTCTATAATTGTCGAGGAAAATATTTTCAAATTGGATTGCAAATACCACACAGTTGATTGATTTACACAAATTTCGTCGCACCCAATTCAAGACATACGCCAAAAAACCCAAGAAGATGAGCAACGGGTTGAACAAGATAACGTGCAGCATATTATATTCAATAATTAAAAAACATCATACAATAAAGTTGAATGTGTTAAATTAAAAATGAATATACTGGGCAATTGGTTTTCTCATACGCAAAACGGATTTGCATCGGTTTTGGCGCAACCACATCCGTCCCTATATAAAATTAGTCATCGCTGTTGTTAAGAATTATCTGGAATTTATTTAAATTCTCCGCAGTTAATTGCAGTCACATGATTGTATTCGAATTGATTTATCTAGTTTTTCATATGTCCTAACTTTCAAGTTGCATCGAGAGTCTCCGGATACGAAAAATTGTTATTCTTTCTTATATCCGGTCTGCTATCGATGTTTGTCAAAGTAATCCATAAATCCTAGATATTTTCCAACAGGAGAACATGATTCCCTTTATCGAATTCTGAAATCTGTATAAGAAACACCTGTTTCCAAACCATTTACGACATCTGCTGAAGGGCTCTATCTATTTGGTTTCAAGTGGTGTAATCCATCTGGTGGTGGTCGATCATCTTAACAAGGTTCTTGTTATGTAAAGAAAGATGCTAAAATAAAATAATAATTAAAAAAGAAGACAGACTTTTTATTTCTAAAAACACTTAAGTTTAAGTAAAATCGACTTACAAAAAAACATAAAGGTTGGCCCAAATTCATACAAGATTTGAAACACAATTTTTTTTTATAATCGAAACATAAGGTACCGTCCACTGGGGTAACTTTGACCGATGGTATAACTTTCACCGCAAATTACAAAGACATTGTTAATGGATTTTATCACCACCTTTTGGAAGATAAACCAACATGTACTGCATATTTAGTAAGAACTATTCATTAATAGATGGCAGAAAAAAAGAAATTTCGTTTGAGCGCGTACAAATCGAAGTTGTCAGAGGTACTAGGTAGTGGTGTTTGTGAGTGTTCCAAACTTTATATTTTTTGCGGCTGACAGTGAACTGATTTGCACAACATTTTTGGTCTGGTTTGTAGATGAATCAATTATCTTTCAGAAAAGTAAATTTTAGAATAGTTTTACTTAAACTTTTAATATTTTTGTGATGAAATACAAATAGTGAACCAATATTTCGAGTAAATTGGCTGACGTTGACCGACCTCAGTTCAACATTGACCGGGTGGTCAAAGTTAGACATGACTATTGGCAAACATTGACCACCCCTTTTCCCGCGTTTTTTTATAGAAATTTAAACTTGCTTTTGCAATGCCGCCAAAAAATAAAAAATGGCGTTACAGAAGCACCACCGAGGAAGATATGCAGAAGGCTCTAGACCTTATGTGAACAAAACAGAGGTCTATTAATCAATGTTCGAAAGAGTTAAAAAAAACCGCCTTTAAAGTTCGCACGCAAAAAACATTGGTAGACCAACGATCTTTTCAAATAATGAAGAAAATGCAATAGCTAATGTCCTTTTAACGGTTAGCAAATGGGGGTTTCCCTTCGATTTCCGAACGAAAAGTTTGCTAGCAAAAAATTATCTTGATTTCGCAAGTGGATCGACTTGGCGAAAATAATGTGCCCGGTGTTGATTGGGTTGGATCATTTCTTGTACGAAATGCATCAATCCTGACAAAGAGGCAATGTGAAAACATCAAGACCTCCAAGGCCCAAATAAAATCTGATGATTTAAAAAAATACTTCGATAATTTAGAAGTTACTTTGAAATCCTCAAATGAATGGATTTCTGCAGAGAGGTAAATTAGTTTAAGTTTAATAATGATGGAAAGTAATTTATAATGTTTTATTCTTTAAATTTTACTAAAGAGTTTTTAACTTTGATGAAACAAATTTGTGCGATGACCCTGGGACAAGGAAATGTGTTTTCAAAAAAGGTACAAAATACCCAGAACGTGCCACCATATGTTGTATACAAAGCTACACACTTATGGGAATCATGGCTTCAATGTGGACCCCCAAGAACTCGCTTCAACCGCAGTAAGTCAGGGAGTGGTTTGATGCGATTATATTTAGGGACTTGTTCCTTATTTCGTTCATTCCAGAGACAAGACACTTAGGGCAAGAGGTTGTCATAATAGGCGATAACTTGGCAAGTCATTTTTCTGTTGGGGTAGTGATAGCAGCGGTATCTAATAACACTAGATTTGTGTGCTTACCAACAAACTCAACACACATTTGTCCGCCTTTAAATGTGGCTTTTTTCGCGCCCTTAAAACGAAAATAGAGATGCATTTTGGAAAGCTGGAAAAACTCTCAAAGGAAAAACGCCCAAAATTTATCAAAAGAGGTTTTTCCACATTTATTGAAGCAGTTGATCAATTCCTTTGTCAATGAAACTGGAACATTCGAGAATCTTACTGCTGGTCTCAAAAAATGCGGTATTTTTCCGTATAACCCTTCAGAAGTCCTTGGTAGGTTGCCATCAAATGTTGATGAAGCCAATGTTGAGGAAACGCTTTCGTTTGCAGTAGCGTTGGTACTAAAATCAATGCGTTATGGCGATGACAAAGAAGGTTCGTCCTCGTAGAAAGAGGTCAAAATTAATGGTAAAACCCGGAAAAAGCGTTGAAGTTATTGCTGATAGAGTTGCTTCCCATTCAACACACGACGAAGCGACCACTTTTGAAAATGTTGAATACTTAGATGACGATCCTGGAGATAAGGAAGATCACAATGGACCAAATACAGACGAAGACAACCTATCAGTGGATGAAAAATTTGCCATTTTATGCGCACAAAGAAGTACATAAAGTGGGTTCTTTTAACGACTTCATTTAACTACTATACCTTCTGCATTATTATTTTTTTTTTGTACTTAATATGAAAGACTTAATGTAAAATGTGTTCCTTTACTAGTTTAAGATTTATTGTAACTATTAATAAAAATTAATAAAATAAAACGGTTAAGAAACGTTATCCAAACTTCTTTTCCATTTCAATGATATTAGCTGGTCGCAGTTAGACTTAAGGCCGGGAAACATTGACCACCCAGTTTTTGGCCAAAAACTACACCTAAATATACTATTTATTTTAATTGTGCATATACAAATTAAAGTAATCAACACAGCCCCAAAAATAAAGTATATTAGTCCCAATATATATAATTTGGAAAACGGCTGCATTCGTTTAAAATTTGAAATCGGTAATGTTTGCCAAGTTGACGGTACCTATTTAAGTGGGCGAGGGATAAAAATGGAATAAAATATTTGTTGTCGAAATTTTCCATAACCATTTCATATAGAAGTAGGTACGTGCATTTAGATGAATCAGCGTTCAATCTTTTATTTAAATAGTCTCATAGCAAAAAGGAAAAAAAAATATTGTGCGGTTTTATGAAACGACGAATTAAGTGCAACAATTTAAGGCATTTAACTGATAATTTTCAGAAAACTATTCGATTTAGAGTGTTAAAATTGCGTTCTAAATCTTAACATAGTACAGGGTGGCGCACCAATTGTGCTACAATAAGAAATTCAAATAACTTTTTTTTTAATCGATGTATTTCATTTATTTTTTTTTTATTGGTTAGAAAATTAAATTTTATTTTAAATAGTTAGTTGTTTTTAAAGATTATAGATCGCAAATGACCTCCACGCTCTCCCACGCATATGCGGTACCTGATCAAAAAACTATTCATTGCGGCCTGAAGAGTTGAAGTTGGGATCGCCTCAATTATTGTCGTTATGGACTGCTTTAATTCAGTTAAATTCCTGGGCTTCGTTTTATACACCTCTTGCTTGACATAACCCCATAAAAAGAAGTCTGGTGCAGTCAGGTCAGGTGATCTTGGGGGCCAGCGAAGAGTGGAGTTCCTAGAAATTAATTTGTTTGCGAATTTTTTGTTTAGCTCCGCCATAACTGGTCTGGCTATATGTGCAGTTGCTCCATCTTGCTGAAACCAAACGCTGTTGAATGGTATACGTCTTCGGCGCAGTTCTGGGTAAAAAAAACTCCTTCAACATCTTTAAATAACGGTCCCCATTGACAGTAACGGTTACACCGTTTTCTTCAAAGAAGTACGGCCCGACAATACACCTTGATAAAACTGCGCACCACACAGTGACTCGTTCTGGGTGCAGTTCCGTCTCATGGAGCATTTCTGGATTAGACTCTTTCCATATACGGCAATTTTGCTTGTTTACATTGCCGTTAAGATCAAAATGGGCCTCATCAGACATGAACAAACAATTGATCAATGTGTTGTCTTCTTCGGCCATTGATATCATTTTTTGGCAAAATTCCAGGCGAACAGGCAAATCCTGAGGGTTTAATTTGCTAGTAATTTGGACTTTGTACGGAAACAAGTTTAAATCGTCATGAAGTATCCGTTGTAATGACCGTCTACTAACTCCAATTTGCCCCGATAAGTTTCGGGTCGAAACGCTCGGATTGGCCTGTATTGCAGATGCTACTGCTGCGGTTGTATCCTGAACCCGAACATTGGCATCTCGATGGTACGGCCTTCGTGCGATGCTTCCAGATTCGGCAAACATGTTTACAAACCTCATAATGGTCCATCTACTCGGGGGATTACCGCCAAACTCCCGCCTAAATTCCCTTTGGACGGAAATGACGGACTGCAAAGCATGGTACCGTTGCACTATACAAATTCTTTTCTCCGTATCCCAAGCATCCATTTTTATAAATCTAAATAGTAACCTACAAAATAAAAAAAAAAATAAGCCGATTACTCACACAGAAAAAAAGTTATTATGTTTTATTTTTGTAGCACGATTCGTGCGCCACCCTGTATTTGGAAAATGGGAATGATAATGGGAAATCAAAAGTAGACAAGATATCCAACTATAAATTTGAATTTCAATCTACATATTAGAGTACGGAATACATTATGATATATTCAGCACTCTACACTGGATCCCTACTAGTGCTCAGCATGGCATCTGTTATCAGTCTACTAATTTTTTTCCGACAGCTCAGAGTGTAGTTCGGCTGGTGAAGATGACTGAAAGCCTCAATAAAATTAAATATATTGAATGGACCGGATAAAAATGAAAGTACTTCATTAAATATTAAAATGAAATAAGCTAAAAAAATTCAAGCACTCAAAATTTAAATTTATTGACTGGTAAAAGACCATTTTAAATATTAAGAAATATTTGTTTGGGGTTTTAAAATGGTCTCTAATAAGTGATTTGTTAACTACTAACAATCCTTTTAAATACTTACAAATAGTGCATGAACAATAATATGCAACGGCGGAAAGTTCTAATAACTCTGTTAAACTCAGCATTAAACAAAATTAAAAATTAATTCATCGTCGGATGTTTTCGTACTATTTTTGGTTTTATTATTATTGAGCGTGTTTTAACTCACTAACTGACGCGTCATATGAGCGCCATTGCTCTGCTGAGCGCCTTTCACTTTATTCGCACGAAAAAATGTCTAAATACATGTCTCAAACAGTAATTGACTTTAGTCATGTATTGTATTAATTGAGGCGCTCGTTGAAACCACATGTCATCCACCTCAATGTCATACAATTTAGGCAAAAAGAACTCTGTTATCATGTCGCGAATCGCAATATCGAGCAGCAGTAACAGTCACTGTTTGACCAGTCACACTTTCGAAGAAGTATGGTCCAATGACATGATGCCTCTGTAAGCTGTCAGCTGTCAATTGTTTTTTTTTTGTTACCAACAATTACCGCAAAAATGATGGCAAATGTAAATCTTCCGGGAATTTGTCGACACCTTTTATAAAAACGTGTTGCAACAAATCCATATATGACCCTAGACCTAGCATTTCATGGGAATATTTGCCAAAAAGCTCTTCGTTCAGGTGCTAAGAATATTTATTTGGTGCCATCCGATCGCTGTTTGTCAAACATCATTGTCGCAGATTAAAATCTGCGCGAGACTTAACTTGCGTAATTATTGCACTTCAAAGAAATAAGTTGTTATAAACCCCCAACTGTACCAAAAACAGTAAGAAGAAATAATCAAAAACAAGATAAGAACAGATACTCAAAGTAACCAACCAACATGACCATAAACTCTGAAGATAAGAAAAACGACTCATCGGGATAATGGGTATAAATAGAAACAGCACAGAAGGAGCGTAAACAGTAATTGCTGGCCAACCGATTCAAACGTTTGTCCTAATTATTATATTATAATTGAAAACTATTGTAATTTGTAAAAGTAAGAATAAAGTAACGATTTGAAACTATATAGAACTATATAGTAGAATGCCAGAGTAATAAACTTGACCGGACCTGCTAGTGAGTTCGTCGCTGCTACCAAATGCTTGTGGCTATGTCTCGTAGAGGGAGAAGGGGGCGTTTTACCATTGGATCGGGGGAAGGGTGCCGAAGCAGCTTACCCCTTGCCCGTGAAACCCGGATAACCCCAATTAGACGGTATGTCTTCGAATAGACGAGGGATGACCGAAGCAGTGTACCCTATGTTTATGATCCTCCGACATCTCGTCCCAAGTGACGTATACCGGTTGTGACAGTATCCGTGATTTGTATATTAGCCCTTCTATGCGAGCCTTACTACACTTTTAGTGAGTTACCTCAAACATTTAGATACGAAGAATGCGGCTTTTACATGATTTTAAACGTTACCGACAATGCTGACCAATTTTTTCGTTCCAAATGTACTTGTTATGAACTTGAAACATATACAGGGTGTGTCAAATTTTATTTCAGTGTATAAACAATTTAACTCTTACATTTACCAATCGATTGTCTTGAGTAGATATGATGAAACGTCAACTCAGTACAATGCGCCGAAATAGTGACTGTGCATTACAAATAGTTCAGTTGAGTTACAACGTGCATAGCATCGAAAATATTATGGCCAATAGGTACCTTATGACAACACTATTCGTCATTTGGTGTCGAATACTGTTGAGCACGGGACAGTGGGAGATCATCAAAAAAGTTCTGAATGGCTACTGGTTTTAACAAGACGGTGGGCCATTCCACACTGCAAACCAAATCAGTTTCTGCAACGAAAATTCCCTAGACGTGTTGTGTCGAAAAATGTCGACAACGACTGGCAACTCAGTTCTACAAATATGACCCCTTGCGACTTTTTTTGTGGAGTTAGTGGTCAAAGTAGTCGCCAGCAAGCCATACACCATTTACCATCTGAAGGCGAACATTCATGCCGAAATAATAGCTACACCGCCCGAGATACTAGAAAAAGTGATGTAAGACGCAGCAAAAAGAGCAAGTTTTCTTCATTCAGCTGTATTCAAAAAAAACTAGTCCAAATAAATTGGAAAGGACCAAATTAAATAAAAATACCTCATGTATGGAAATCGGTACTTTTTAAGGTTCCATACCTAAAGGAACCTTATTAGTTTTGCTACAATGTCCGTCCGTCTGCCCGAATCCACTAGACCAATTTTGTTACTAGGTCTATTTCATAAACAAATTGACGAAGAATGCACACGACATCCGGTATAACCTCTAGTTAAACAGCAAATAAAAATGGTAGCGATATGTCAACTGGTTTTAGAGTAGGTAATTAATAATTTAAGAAAAAAAAATATTTTTATTCGCACAAAAATCTGTTTATTTCTTGATTTACAAAAAAAAATGTCGCCTCTTGTCAATTATTAGACAACAGATTGTACTAAGCTATTTCTTTCAGAGTCTCCGCAGCTAGGCTCTTTAGCTCTATTACCTTGTAATTTGTAATAACCTTATAATAAAATAAAATAAATAAATAAATATTTCTTTCAAAAAACTTAAAGCTTAATTTAAACTGGATTACATTGTACTAAATATTAAAGTTTCTTGATATGAAATAAAGAAAGATTATTATTATTACTACTTTTAATATTAATAATATTGAGAGTTTTTTGTTAATATTTTTCAAGATATTTACAAAAAACTCTGAATCACTATTTAAAATACGCTCCCCTTAGCCATTTTTTTCGTTAATGGTGTGTTCTCCTAAACGATTTCCATTGTTTGTAACTTTCAATTGACAAACATACTCTCCGTCATTTCATTCATGTTCTCTACTTTTACTATTCAAAAAAAAATCTTCGCAATTTCCGCAAATGTATGGACCCTTCGGTGATCTTGTGACACTCGCACCGCGGCCGGTTTTTTTTTTTAAGTTATTCAAAATTCACAAATCGAAATGAAAGATGGCACACCCGTTACATTAAAAATATAGGAAGCCAAATTTACTCAAAGTGCAATTTAGTGACAATACGACAACTCTCAAAGATCCGGAGTAGTCTGCTCATTTCACTTATACCTACTTCAAAATGTTCGCAAAGAGCTTTCATTTCCGTGTCCGAAATCAATGCTCTTCCGAGCATTATAACAATGAGCTATGAGTTATTTAAACAATTTAAATTTAGATTTTAAAAAAATGCCCATCTCGGGATTCTGGTATACAAATTTTATTATGACGGACTTGGATGCAATCCATAATAATTTTAAGGAAAGTATATTGTTTGCTTATTTGCTCAAAAGTGCGTTTATTGCGCACAAAAACACTTAAAAAAAATTTTAAATTTCGGGGAATCACGAATGTAGAGCCAATGAATCAGCAAATAGCGAAAAAATGACAATAAAAAAATGTCACGTATACGCCACCGAAGATTTTTATTATTATAGCTGGAACTTCCGTTAAATAATTTCAACTAATGCACCCGTCGAAAGCAGCAATTAAATGTTACGGATAATAAACTCCAAAACGTCTGTTCGCATTTTGCGGGCCATATAAAAGGCCGACGATACTGCTTGTCCATGTCCATTAACATCAGTAAAAATGTTTCGACAACATTTGATATCCATTGTCATACTACTGTCCCTTAACGGATTGATAGCTGGCGGTGCACCGAATTGTGATCACACTGGTGTCACAGCTATGAAGGTGGCCTATTAAGAAATCGTTTCAAGCTCAGCTAATAAGATTTTTTGAAATTCTAGCAAATCTATAACTGCTGCAAGCATCCCGACGCCCACAACGAAATCACACAGAAATGTTCGGCTGCAGCTGGCTTCAATCTACCCAGCCTCAGCGAGCAGAATACCATGGAAATAACTCCGGAGAACATCGTCAAAGCAAGTGTAAGTATACCAGTTGCCGAAATGTATACGTGCGCATCCTTAATTTTATGTTTCTATAGTGCTTTGCAGAGTGTGTCTTCAACGCAAGTAACTTCATCAATAATGGGGCAATTGATATTAATTTTATTCGCAATTCGATTCAAAACGATCACGCCAATGATCCCGAGTATGTTAAGGAGATCCTCGCCGCTTTTGATCAGTGTCATTCCATATGTAAGTATAATTCCATTTGTGTGTGTACTTCTATTCTAATGAAAGAGTTTGTGCATCGACTTTATAGCTGAGGAAAAGAAGGCGGCCGTGATGCGATCTACATTCGTAACCCAACACCTCAAGGATAAATGCGATCCAATGCCTGGTATCATTCTGTCGTGTGCTGTTATGAAATTCTTTAAGGATTGCCCAAAAACTCGCTGGACTGACAGCCAGCAGTGTAACGATGCCAGGGCTTTTCTGACTACCTGCGAAAAGAAATTTGGCTAAATGCGTGAGATTTTCAAATAGAAAAATAAATAAATAAATTCGTGCGCAAGGCACTCATGCAAAATTTAGATTTTTCATTCGTATGCGGTTAAAATCCTTGTTAAATGCCATAGAACCTAAAAGGCTTTAAAACTCAAGACTGTCTTTTAGATTTTGAAACAACTTCAATTTGGATCGTGTCCACTTGAGTTCAAATAGAAAGTTAAATTCTTTTTATTTCACTGCGATCGGCTGGTTTGCCGATTTGAGGATTTCCTCACCAAGGGTATTTTTCCATTAGAATGTGAAAGGAGGATTCACCTTTTTCTAGACAAAAAGTTTGGTTGCGTTATGAAGCCAATGCGCTGAAGATGTTTTTTTTTTCAAGAGTCAATGGCCACTGAATCCAGTGGGATTCCAGTAAGGATTCTCCGGTTATTTTTGCCCAGGTGTGTTATCAAGCTAAATTTGCTGGCGCAGAATTTCGGAAAGAATTTTTCGGTGTAGTTCTGTCCAGGTGATTGAAGCCAGACTTCTTTAGATTCAGTGCGAGCCAGGTTTTGAGGCTAGTTTCTAAATGTTTTTTTTTTTTTTTGCTGACGCCACGGAAGGGTTGTGGTCCTATAAGTGGTGTTGATGCGCCGTCCTTAGCTATAGTGAGTCGGCTGTTTCATTACCATCAAAGCCGCTGTGGGCTGGGATCCAGTGAAAATGACTCCCTTGCCATGTATGTTCACAGGGCAAGATTTGGTTTAGTGACTCGGATTTATTAGATTATCTTTTTCATACCGAGACCAATAAAAGAAGCGAAATTATAGATTTTAATAGATTTTTAATCTTATGTACGATCAAATAAGAGATTTGTGTTTAAAAAAAAAATATTTTTACTAACTTTGTTCGTGTTTTTAATCGACGACCACACTGTTTGAGTTATTTCATTGCGCTCTTAAATACAACCGCTTCATGGTTTTCACTCACACTTGTGAGCCGAAGCATTGTTTTTTCTCCTATGAATTTCATGACATTCCGTAGTGGTCACGAATTTAGCACATCTTATCGAAAATTATGATTCTTGTTTTATTTTAAAATAAAAACATTTTCTATTCATATTTTACGTTCGTATTTTTATAAAACAGAATTATATATTGTACCTGCAAAAAAAAAAGAAGAACATACTATATATTGAAACAATATATACCTTGGACATGAATTTAGCACATTTACGGATTTGACTAGATTATACGCAAAAATGATAACTTATTTAAACAACTTACCCTTAGAGCGAGGTCTACTACGTGTACGCACCCCAGAGTGTAGTGCCACCTAAGTAATATTGCTGTTATATTTATGGTGACCATATTTTGGAATTCCAAATAATGAACAATGGAAAAAGATATTTTGATGTTTTTTTTCCTTTGACGCACAGAAAGTTTGTGAAAAAAAATGTAATTTCTCTCAAAAAGGTAGAGATCCCACGATGTAGGAACACTGCTAAGTGTCAGTATTTTATTACACCTCCCGCCATTTAGAATTAATTTTTTTGCTGCTTCACACGTATTTATAGATAGGAAATTTAAGAGAGAATTTTCTTTTCTTTTGCGGGGGGAATCGGGTAGGTGCGCGTGAACTGACGGTCTATTTAATACTTAGTTTATGGTACAGGCGTATAGAATAAAGAATATTCAATAGTCGGTTTTTTTTTATATATTTTCCCGACTCTAAACAAAGTCACGTGTTTTATTTTCGAGAAATACATTGGTGAAACGTAGATACCAATTTTGATGAAATTTCAGCAAAAATTTATAGTTTGAATGTTTTTTGCAGCTTTTTATTTTTTCCCATGGAAGGCTTTCGGATATCGAAACTCCCACAAAAAGGACAATGACAGCTCCTCTTATGCTCTCAATATTCCCACCAATGAAAGTGCTGCCTTTCGCGCTGCGAGAAACGTCAACGGATACAACTGACAGAAAATAAAAAAGTAAACGCTGCTTATGAGTCAGCTTCCACAAGTTGCTGTGTATTCTATCAACCTGTCAGTTGAATACTTTGCCGCAAAGGAAGCGACGGATTCCACAGTTTTGTGTGATGCTTTTTATTTTGAATGCGAACGTTTTTTTTTTTTTCTAAATTGAATTTTGAAAATAAAATAAGATATCAAAACCATCAGAACAATGAGTAAAAGTGAAGTCGAAGATGGCGATTGAGAAAAAATAAAGTGGTTTCTGGCAGTTAATTGATATTTTTACGAAATATATGTAATTTTGAATAATTGTACACTCATCTAAATAATTCACGTGACGCCACTTATATATGCATATATACAATAAATAAATAAGTAAAATAATCTTAAAAGTTAGTAAAAAAAACAAAATACTAGCTGGTAGCCGCGACTTCGTCTACGTAGAATTAGTCTTTCGAGTACCTAGCTCAATTAAAAAAACGTTTATATCAACAACAGCGCCACTTATCAGGTCCAAAATTATCCTATCAACCCTACACATTTAAATTTATTGGTAAAAAATGCAGCAAATGTCCTTATTTCTTCCCAAAAGTAACATATGAAATAATTGGCTCGTCATACAAAGTTGCATCCCCTACTTCATCCCTTTCACGTTCTGTTTTTTTTTTGACAAAAAGTAGCCAATGTCCTTCTGTTTTTATACCAAAATTCATAGAAATTGGCTTAGCGGTCGTGAAAAGGTAACAATCAGAGTTACTTTCGCATTATTGATGTAATTTTCGATTCGGATTATATCAAGGCTACCTTCAATTTTCTGTGCAAATCACAACTGACAACAAAACTATGTTTCGAAATAACAAAGTGATGCCAAATTTGTATAGTTATGAATGATGTGACTATCGCATTTGACTGTCACAAGATTGGACTCCACCCCAGAAAATATTTTTTACTGCGAGCTTAAGCCACACATTGTTATTTGATATGTACTGACATCTGAAATGAATATTTTTAATCCAATAGTGCACTTTATTTGAGTATAATCCCTTTTTCTGTACGATCTATTTTATCTATTTAATATAAATAGAAAAACCAACAAACTGTTGATAAGAACGAGAGAGTTTCGTGCAACCTAGTCGCGCACTTTATTTTGTTTTCAATCGTGAGTCTGTACAAACAAAGTACAATTTTTTTTTGGCAAAACCGTTCACACATATAAATTCTTTATACGAACAAGACGATCGCGTTAAATTCGCACTTTCATTTATTTAAACAACTGCTACAACACTCAAATAGTTTTTTTGTACCCAAAGAACATTCATGTTCCCATTTTTCTCCTAACCTCGCTTAGTACAAGATAAGTCGTCGTCGTCTAGCCAACAATGAAAATCGGGTTTCAAATAGTGTTTTCAATTTTTCTCGCTGCGACACAAGCTGTGAAGATGTATGGTCCTCCTAAGGAGGCTACCCTGTCCGAACGTCCATTTCAAGCGGCCATCTTTAAGAACGACATCTACCGGTGTGCGGCTGTGATTATTTCCCCCCGCTGTGTGCTGACCGCTTGCTCCTGCATAGTCGAAGCCTCCAAGCAGCCGACTACAAGCGAAGAGATGACAGATACCTTCACCGTTTTGACATATTCGAGGTATATACAGAGTGATCAGTTTTATTGGGCCGATGCCTCGAATGGGTACATTGCCGCCGGATGCAACACTAGCAGCAATGTGAATGATGCAGCGATTCTCTGCGTTCAAGGTACATTGAAAGGAACCCCGGTGAACATAGTACAGGAAGAAACCAAGAACGGTGTTAGAGCCATAGTGTCCGGATGGGGTCTTACGGTTGACGGAGAGATTCTGATTAAAAATGATCTGCACAGAGCGTATATGAAAATGATCAGTTTGGAGGAATGTCGCAGGCGATATAAAGGTGTAAGGACGGTGCCCGATAATGCACTGTGTGCGGTGGCAACTGACGAAGTTCGAGGCTTTTGTGCGGGCGATTTAGGCGGCCCATTGACACACGGTAAGGGTTTGATTGGAATCACTGTCACAGATTTTGGCTGCGGACCGCAAAAGTATCCAGGCATTTTTACAAACGTTTTGAAAATAAGGAAGTTCATTGAAACTGCTCTCAACGATTTTAAATATAGGACTGAGATGGAGTACTGGTAGTCAGAAATAAATAAATAGACATATTTGAAATACATTTGTGGGTTTTATTGAAATCTATGGGATTCTAGATGAAGCTCAAGCCTTTTCGCTATCAGGACTGATGAAAGGCATCGAATCAGAGAATCAAATTCAACTTACAGCCAAGTGGTATTAGGCAGGACATTCGAGTGGTGTATTCACTTGAGATATCTGATATTTAAGCAATGCTGGGGTAAGTTTTTGCACCGATTTTCAAGCCTTTTTTTGGACTAAAATTGTAGTTCTTTTTCGACAGATAGTTCCATTTTTTTATTTTTTATTTTATTTTTTTATTCAATTTAAGACTGGTTACTAAGTTGTGTCGCTTGATAAAAATAGCCTGGATAGTACTTATCCGTTTTTTTTTTACCTCAATCGAACCCTTATTAGTTACCCGTCGAGTTTTTAAAACGACTTTTTGTTTTATATAAACCAGTGCCAAAATTCTGTCCGGCTGAATATGGATTTTATTACTTACCCTGCCGATCGATACACTTGACAACTGCAGAAATTTTTACAGCGGGCTACAACAATTTCAGTGCAAAAGTCTTATCTGCCTAAGAGCACCTCGAGCTGATGTTAAAGCGTTGTACTCGTATATAGGTTTGCCTTCACTAAAAGAACTGTTTAGTTTCCTGGACTAATTAACGGAGGGTCTCATGTTCGATCCCGAGGAAGACTGGTACTAGTACTTCTAAATATATTTATTTTTTTTTTCACAACGCCACTTTTAATGACTGACAAACATAATATAACTTAGACCAGATTCTCAATCTAGCCGTTAGTGCTGGGCATACGACTGTCGGTCCCCTCCATTCTTCTTTAAAAATAAGAAAAACTCGTAAATCAGCTCGACTTAGGCACCTATGCAGATCTTTGCGGTGATTCATTTTCGGGCGGTTTTGACAGTAAGTATTTTCGGGTGGTATCTTGTGTTTTTAAGCGATTTTTGATCACCATTGTTGCAGTAGTTGTCAGACCCATCCTGCTCTACGAAATTTGGTTGCCAGCAGGGCTGCCGTTTCATAATTGTTTGGAGGATTCTATAACCTTTTTTGGAGAGTGCCGGGGAGTACAGAACGAAAATTAAGATATTTATTTTTATCTAAATGTCAAATATGTAGGAAACGAATGTCAAATAGGTATAGGTATCAGTGATACCAGTTCGTGGTATTATTATATTAGGGGATTTATATTAGGGAAAATTACTGGTGATACACGTCGTACTGTTTATAAATGCCATTTGCAATCAAGATGAGGCAGTAAATTACCCGGTGGAGTTTTTAAACAGCATTACAGCCCATGGCCTTCTTGCTCATAAAATTTAATTAAAAGTTGGAGTTCCCATTATTTTGCTTCGCAATTTGAAAACCCAAAGCTGTGTAATGGAATCAAATTGAGAGTGAGTTCGTTGCAGAAAAACATTACAGAGGCGTTAATTTTCACTGGGTGTGCTAAAGGAGATATGGTATTTATACCAAGAATGCAAATAATTCCCAGCAATTATCCATTTCAGTTTAAACGGATTTAATTTCCTATTAATGTTTGTTCTGCCATGACAATCAATAAGTTAGAGGTTCAAACTTTAAGAAAAGCGGGAGTTGAATTAATCAAGAATTGCTCCAGGGTAAGTAATGCAGCAAATCTCACTACCTTAGTCGATAGAAACCGCTAATATGGTATACAAAGAACCGTTACATTAATAAAAAAAAAAGTGAGCTAAATATTAGAAAATTATTTTCATTGTCCAAAGAATATTAAATTATTGCCGATTAGTCCAACAAGCATGTGCAATGCCATGAAGATAAAGGCAGAGTGGGCCCAGTCTACGGGAGGTTTTAGTGCGGGTTCAAGTCCCTCACTTTTACAGAAGGATCTTTCCGAAATTGTTGTACATCAATTGTTCTGAAACCACATTTTGTACGTGCGAAGCCGGGCGGGAACAGATATTATAATATAATATTACGAAAATATAGTGATACCTACTTTGTTTTGGCCAAGTTACATAACTTTTTAAACTTTTGTTTTAGAGATATCGAAAATTGAAGTATATAAGTGCAAAACTTTATTCAAAAGTGAGGTTTTTCAAAAATGAGGTTTTTTGTTTAGTGTCACTTAAAAAATGTTCGTGTACCTATTTAAAAGCAGACGAAATCCTTGTCTTAAAATTCACTGCATACTTCTGGGATCATTATAACGTTTGATATTCAACTATTCCGCACAGTCGGATGGTTAGGTTAGCTTAGAAGGTTAGTGCAGAACGCCTTGCAAGACTTTGTTCAAAAAGAGATGTACTTTACCTCTATCTTCTAGATTTTATTTTAATGCAGTTGGTATACTGAAACAAACCTTTTTGCCTTTTTGTCCTTTTTGCAAACCTCATTGTGTCCATCAATGGTACCTGTGTGGTTTCTGGATCTTTAAAAAGAAACAGAAAAGTAGATCCCTGCTTGACTGGGCGTTCGTCTCTGTTTCTTGTATATCTTGAAAGATCTTGCAGTAGTCTATAGCGCTGATACCTAGTCTTCTGACCTGTCTGCTGTACTCAATAGCTCCCATGCTCCGAATGTATTCACCTCTGGTGGGTTGATTTAGAATCACCTACAGCCCAGCTGAAGGCAGTATGATTACATTGCTTCCTGTAATACCATCTCATGTTAATCTTTGTCTTTTATATGGCTTTCCACTTGACAACAGTGGTTGGTATAAACGCAGAGCACTACCAACGGATTATGATAGAGTGCACAGCTAAGGAGAGTGTGATTGCCATCAATCGCACAATCACACCAATTAAAGACCTACCTTCTCCGTTTGACAACTATAAAAATGTTCCTCAGTAAGTTTGTGTTTAAAGCAAGTATTTCCTTCCCAACGATCATAAGAAAAAGTCAAGCAATACGAGTATTTCATTTTATATATCTATCCACAAAATCACCTCTTCTACGACCACTGACAATGTTGCGCCTTAATTCTATTTATCCACGGTAACACCTGCTTAATAGATGTGTAAACGCCCGCATAGTTAGCTCGGGCACACCCATAGCCCCATGAAACGATTCCATACTGTTTGTTGTTCATCACTATAGGACCGCCCGAATCACCATAACACGCATCTATACCACCGCCACTAACCTGAGCACAAAACATCGTATTCGTCAGCTGTCCTGAATATTGACTGTTACATTTTTGCCTGCTAATCGCTTCAACAAACGCATAGCGCAACTGATTCGATCCATCTTTGTGGCTGGCATCTGTCACACCCCAACCGCTCACCTTGAGTTGGTCACCCACGTTTATAGGTTCTGTGTTCATGGCGATTGTCGCGATATTAGCTCCCGAAAGTGGTTGTTTCAGCTTCAAAATAGCGACGTCATAGTTCATGACATTCTCATTATACTTTAATGGTACGAAGGCTTCCGACACTTTGCGTGCTACACCCGCATTGCTGTTCAGTTGACGGATACCAGCGCGAACCGTTAACGAATCAACTGCCACCCCTTTGACACAATGGGCTGCGGTTAGTATACAGTTCTTCGTCAGCACGGATCCACCGCACGCCGATTTGTTGTTGATAAGCAGCGCCACCTGATAGGAAATAGGTTCAGCTTCTATTTCACCGCCGACAATGCGACTGTCCTTAACTTTTGCAAGGATGCTGCTGGGAAATCTAGTAACGATGACCAGGTAAATAATTGGAAACAACATCGTAAATCGAATTGGCCTGGTTCGTTCAAGATTGATTTTATACTGCCGATGATTCGGTGAGACTGCCTAGGCTGTATTTATTTAGAATTTGATCAAATATTTGGCTTCCATGCCGACTGAAGCAAATGCCTGAAAAAATGTGCTCTCTGTTGCAGATGTGTCAATATATACAATATTTGGGGGAAAGCTATTTTGCGAGTAGCCTCTTCAGCAGTAAAAACTAAAGCTAAGATTACACGACTCACTTTTCATGTGCAGATTTTGATATGCTGACGTCACAAAATTCGGCCATTCGGTGGTCACTCTTGTGCCTTTGTGCACTGCGTTAACCCGCGTTATCAGACGCTTGACAGGCGATCACACGTAGTGAAAAATTTTGGACAAATATTTACGTCACAATGACGTCGGCATGTCAAAATTTGAAAAGTGACATGTGTAATCATAGCTTAAAAGCAAGACTTCGTTGCACTCAGCAACATCCCTGGGCGATTAGATTTCACCAATAATCATACTTAGTGTACAGGTTAAATTTGCGAATTCACAATGACGAAATTTGCCACATAAAACTGTCTATTGTGACCTACAATATGTTGAATTTGGTTCTCACATGTTGATAGCCCTGCTTTCTGTAACACACCACCCAAGGTATGTTAATTAGATATATGCACCACACGCACAAACCCTAAAGCCCCAAAAAGTATGCAGAAATGGGAAAAATCACTTCGGTAAATTCCTATTTACCAAATGGACAAGTTCAGTAAATGGAAACCCTTAAACTGATATGTGCTTCAATAGTTATACTCAGTCTGTCTGTCCAATTGCGAATTTAGGTTACCTATATGCAAATAAGACCCGACAACAGCCTATTTAAGACAGTCACTTGTTAAAATAAAAAACATTGAATACCGCCCTATGTTTGAATAGGTTTTTGGCATTTGTATGTGTCCATGAAGAGAACTCATTAGTTTGCCAATTTAGGGTCAAGGTTTGCTTCCGTGAAGGCCTTTAAATCGCATACCTACTATAGCATTATGAAATTGACAGTTTAATTTTGAGCGGCAGTTGATGTGCTTTAAATAAAACAAACGGCGTTACTCGTATAATAGGACTTTTGGCTTTGCGCTCTTGTTTATTGAAGCCCAGTTATGCGAAAAATACTTCAAATTGGGTGATAATATGACAACTGTTGGGGGATATATATAGATTTCGAGAGATGTTCGAATCAGACCACCTTGTCGGCTGTTGGGGCATAACTTGTCTTTCTAGAAACTGAACTTCAGCGCACACTTCATTGGTTTCTAGTCGTCTGTGTTTAAGCTGGGATGAAGGTAGAATGCGAACAAATTTGTAGCTCTGTCTGTTAGTGGAGTCGCTTTGAAACAGGTGGAAAAGTTTATGTATCTCGAGGTGGAAGAAGCAATGCTGAGTTCTCCTGTTGAATTCGTCACCCTGATCCAATTTTGAGAAAGTTTGTCCAATCTGTTATCAGGGAGAACTTACTCGGTGTCAAAGCTAAGCTATCGCGTTTTAATACCTATGATCTAGAGTTTACGCTTCTTTTTGAAAATCTATACAAATCAAAATTGTGCAAATCAAAACCATGGCAAAATTAGTTTGCCTTGCTTTGATTCTTCCGATCGGAGTATTGTTGTTAATGGGATCGTGCAAACGATATATAGAATATTTTAGAGGTTCTGTAAATATGTTTCACCATCTTCCATGATCTGTTGCCATTATTTGTGATGTATCCAACGTGTGCATTTAAATAGTTTACTATAGAATATAACGAGGAATATCACTCCAACCAAAGGAATAACCATATGAAAGCGATATGAGCAACGAAGACAAACGTAATGACAGAACTTTTTATTAAATAATTTACTGGGTATGAGAGGAAGAGAGCAAGAAAATGGGCGCGCGCGCTGCCCCTCTTGTTCCGACAGTATGATACAGACAATAGGCCATGGTTGCCAATTACAAATAATACTCAAATTATTTTATTTGATTTTTCAGAAAATTACCAGCTGCTAGACATGGGAGATCATCTACCAATTTTCTTACAACAAACCCTTAACAAATTAGAGTTTCATGACTGTATATATAATATGATTAATTATTATTATTCACCAACTGTCAAAAGAAGAAAATTAGTGCATTCTGTAATTTTTTGAACATCAAATAAAACAGTTTTATATGGATGGTGATGAAGCATATGCAAATAATGCAATGCGTTTACTCAGAAGCAGTAAGGTAGCATTTAAATGAGGTGATATTCAGTTCGCATTTTTAGTACATCTGCTCAAAAAGTACTATAACCAGATAAAAATTACCAAATTACCAAAATTCAAAAAGCAAAAAAAGTTACCAAAGTGGCAACCTTGCAATAGGCCTGCACTGTGTCTTAGATATACGAAATGTAACTGGCTATGAGAGAAAGAGAGAAATAAAAGAAACTGTGTACTCGCACCTCTCTCTGTTGCTCCCACAGTGTGATACAGACAATGTAGACAGTGCAGACTACTGCAGTGATACCAGACTTTAGAGGCAGGTTATCCCATGGTGATACTCAAAATATAACTTTTACGTTTACAAATTATTATTATTTTAAGAAATACTCGTGATTCATTCACAGACACATACTTCATTTTATGAAAGAGTTTGTGGAAATAAAAAAGAGAAAATGAAAGCATTTAGATATTTTGAATGACTTTGTTCTAAATATGAAAATATTTAATTTGATCGTAGGTTGAATAATTTTTTTATTCTTAATGAAATGAGCAATTGGGAACAAAATTTGACCAAAAAGTAAAATCCCTTTCTTTTTGTACTATGAGGTCTGAAAAATCCCTTTTTCCCTTTTAGCTTATTTTTAGTGAGAAAATCCCGCAAAAAGTGATAAATCCCTCGATCTGGTATCACTGCTGCACTGTAGGATGTGTATTTGATAATGAAACGTAAGTGGCTGAGAGAAAGAGGGAACGAAAATGTGTGCTCGCATCTATCTCTCTTGTCTCTACAGTAATATTCGAAACGAAACGTAACTCTCTCTCTTTTTCTTACTAACTTATATCTCCCTCTCAACATCCGCTCGCAATTTCCGTAACGCTTTCGTGACGCATTCACCAGCTTACCCCCCAAGTCAAGCGTGCCTAAAGAAGTATTACTTCAAAAAGCTCTGTTCCTCCGAGTGTCCAGTCTATAGTCCACACTGTGCAATGTTGTCCTTAATCCGGTGTTAAACTTGGTAATCTTAAGAGATTGCACTAAAAACGACCTTTGTTTTTTAATCATTATTTTATTATTATTATTTTATTTATTATTATTATTTATTTATTTATATATGGGACACCATTCTGTGCTGAAAAAAAAAATGATATACCAATTCATTGAATTTTTTCAATACAACTCAATAGCAATGCCTAGGACGTAGATGGCTTTCAAAAGATATCAATTAATTTATTTTCAAATTTAATTTCAAATTCAATTTTAGCTCTTCAGGTACGCGAAGTAGATTCATACTTTTGATCTGAAGATATCTACCCTGCTACATAAATTTAGTTTTTTAGTAATACCGCGGACCAGTGATCCCAGATTGAATGGAAAGGGGGAAAATGAGTGACAATCTTAAAAAAAAAAAGCGGACAAGTGCGATTCGGACTCGCACATGAAGGGTTCCGTAGCAGCAAGTAATATAATATAAAAGTTCTTGTAGTTCGTTGTAACTTTGATCGATGTTTTAATAATAGTGTATTTTTTTTAAATTAAGTTATCGATAAATTAACATTATAATTAGGTACCTAAATGATGGGATTTAGATCTAACTATATGCGAGCCCATATAGGCTTGTAATCAGTGATGCCGAATTAAAAGATATATTTTTTTTCAAGATTTTCGACCTCCAAAACATGTTCAAGACTTTTAACCTCAAATTCATTAAATTTCAAAATATTTGATATAAAGAACTTTTTAAATCTAACAAATTAAAATAACCTATTCTATTAAAGAAAAACATTTTTTATTAATTCCATTATTATGTATAATGTGCGTCAAATAGACAGTTGAAAGTTTAATCTTTGCAAAACATATGTTACGATTTAATGAAGCGGCACCGAAATTCTAAGTCATTTTAATTCATTACTCAAAAGTTGTAAAAAGCAATAACAATAATTTATATCCAAAGTTTTTTTTTATCGATATTTATGTGATTTATCTATATATTTATATACCTAACTACTATAATTTTGTTGGAAAAATAAATTCAATTTTTTAAAGTTATTAAAAAATGTATTCTATATTTCGTTATTTTTTTATTTCTAAAAAAAATTTAAAAAAAAGGATTTTTTATTTCGGAAAAACAAGATTTTCAGATTTTTTTTATCTGGCAACGCTGCTTGTTATAGCTAATATATATTAGTGTGCCTCCTCGTTGGTTTCTCATTTTTTTCTAAATGATAAACTTCGATTCTGTTTTTTGATTATGTTTATTTGAACCTTTAGAATTTTATTGGTCAAGTCGAGAAGATGATATCGGCCAAATGGGCGCCGTCACAATTGATTGTCATACGGGCTCGTTTTATGGCATTTTTCATCACTTCGGTGAGAGTTTCGGGTGACAGACTCTCGCACTCATGTCGAATGTTGTCCTTGAGGGCGTCTAGGGTCTCGAGCTTGTTCACATAAACACGGGACTTCAAAAAACCCCACAAAACAAAGTCTGGAACGGTTAAATCGGGCGATCTTGCGGGCCAGTGCAAATCGCCAAAACGAGAGATGAGGCGACCCGGGAACGCCGCCTTCAGAATATCGGTTGTGGTTCGCGCAGAGTGTACCGTAGCTCCGTTCTGTTGGAACCACATGTCCTCCAGTCCTAATTCGTTCAATTGCGGCAGAAAAAACTCGGTTAAAAAGGCCCTACAGCGCGCAAATTATATTTATTCGTCGGAAAAAAATAAAATAGTAGGAAAAAATATAGGTACTTTTAAACTTTTATTTTTCTCTTAACAAATAAATGACAGAGTAGTTTTTATTTTTGCTAAGACAAACGTTATGTTCGGTTTGTTAGCAACTACTGCTCGTTCCTTCCGTGTTGTAGGTATTTATACCCATCCTCATGGGTCGTTTTCCTTATCTTCAAGGTCTATGGTCATGTTGGTTACTTTGTGTAGCTGCTATTTGTGTAGGGTTGATTATAAAATCTGTTGTGAGTCCTATCTTGTTTGTGTAGGGTTGTTGATATTTTTATTTGGATGTTTGTGGTTTGTGTTGTATATCTGCTGATAAGTTGTTTCTTATCTTTAGCGTTTATTTCCTTTTGCTGTTTTTAGGTACAGTTGAGTGTTTATAACTCGCACCGTCCACTGCTGTCGTTTGACTAGCGGCGTTCTCGAAAAAAAGGCCTCGGCAACAGCGGCGGGCGCTCCGGGGCCGGCCACTCTTGGCAACCTCTCGGGTAGTCCAATACTCTTCATATTTGACATTGGCGGCCATTTGCAAAAATAAGAGCATCTTCCAATAGGGTGTAGGGCCCTACAAGGTTACCAAGTTTCAAAAGTATAGTTTTTATAGTTTCGGAAAAAAGTGGCTGTGACAGACAGACATGACAAATCCATAAGTGTTCCGTTTTTTGCCATTTGGCTACGGAACCCTAAAAAGGCGACAAAACCTAAAATCTCCATAAAACTTAAATTGTTTAATAGTAAAATTAAAGCGGATTTTCATTGCATTGAAATTTACTAAGAAAGAAATGTTGGTAAATGATATACGAAAGAAAACGGCCCATCGAACGTCCATGAACGATTTTTCGTGTATCTGAATGCATTTGTGTTGACATTTTGTTTAATAGGAAAGAAAATCATTTCGAATTCAAACTTTTATACGATGTAGTTAACTTATTCTTGTATTTATAATAAATGTATATTTTTATGTTTACATTTTTTGGTTTTTTAAAATAAATGCAAATATCACTTAAAAATAAGGAACTTTTTTCGAATTGAGGGGATAGCTATTACCTTCATAATTAAAAAAAAAAATCTGGGAAAACAGTCTTCACAGTCTGGAAACACTGCCGCGGACTCGTTAATTTCAATTTTTTTTTTCTTAAACAATACAAAAAACAAGTAAAAGTGTTGTCATCGGCATGGCCGATGCTTTGATACCCTCTACTGCATACATAGTCATGCGAAACTGGTTTTGTATGGGAGGTACCAGAACTACTTGACCGACATAGCCCAATTTTAATATCAACCTGACGACGATAAAAGTAAGTCCTCTCACAACATTGGACTTGCCGACGTAGATTCTTTTGGACGCTATCGTGTTTTCAACAGACAGAGAGACACAAGAGTCTAATATTGATTTTGTATGGGAGGTACCCGAACTACTTGACCGATAAAAAGAAGTCCTTTCACCAAATTTCATTCGCCTATGTCAATTCCTTTAGGCGCTATCGTGCTTTCAACAGACGGACGGACAGACAGACGGACATGGCTAAATCGATTCAGAATGTGATCCTGATTCAGAATATATATACTTTATGAGGTCTCCGGTGTCTCCTTCTTGGCGTTACAAATGTAATGACAAAGTGAATATACCTTCCTGTGGAGGGTATAAAAAACACATAGTAAAGTAAAGAGTCTAAGAAAAATTATATTCTTAGAGAACCTAAAGTTCATAGTTCTTTTTCAATATTGCTTAAACAGTTCCAATACAAAATACTAGCAAAACCGCTTGTCAGTCTGTCGAAAAATTTAAGAAGTACATAGGCTTGGATATTTAACTTCGTTTGGCTTACAGAGTTTAGAAAATTTGTCTACAAGCAAATTTATTAGGTATTGGAACTATATACATTAAAATAGAAATAGAGGTAGGTATTTTTAAGACTGAATCTACGGAATTCTTCAAGCCTGCCTCCAATCGCAGCACTGCTCTCCTGAACGCAAAATATTAAAACCAAACAATTTCGACCTGTGTGGTTAAACGTTTGAGCGTTTTCAAATTCTAGCTTCCATTTAACTGTGTTAAATTTGATTTAAAGTCGGAAGATTGATGCAGATCAAATTGGTATAGATGCAGTATAGTATTTCTCATAACTCAAAATCTGCTCTGAAAATTTTTATGAAATTACACACTGAAATAGGAATTCCTGCTCGGTATCTAAGAATAAAAATTGAAAAAAAGTACATTGGATAAATGCGTGTTTTGTGCGGTACTAATAATCGTATTTAGTGCCCAGTTAACGTTTTACAGGCTCACAACTGAAACATTTTGCATATGAAATTAACCCTTGTGACCAAATTGTAGCCAAATTCTCTTTCCCAAATTTTCCTCGTTCAAATTTAAACTATAGAATGTAATTTTTATCATGTTGAAAAGTCAGCGGTGTGTAAAAGAGACCGAAAATGTATTATGAATGGGGTAGCAATTGTTTGCAAAGCAACCACAAATTTTCAAACGAATTTATTTTCAAAAAATGTTGAACTTTCAAAAAAAAAGCTAAAAATGTAATTTGAATGAATTTTTTGTGCATTTTTTGACATTTCTAAATTAATAAAGAGGTATGTACGCACTTACGCCTATCGGGAATTGTCGTTATAATTTTTCGTACTGCTTTAGTTACATTTAAAAAGTCTGAAAAATGCAAAAAATAAATGTAGTGGCCTACGGGCTTAAGTTTTGTCATAATTCCAGATTTGTCTAAATATTTGTATGGCAATACTGTTCATCACCCTAAACAAGATCAATTCATATTGAGTTAAGTATTAATTTATTTATAAAAACAAGGTATACATTAAGACTTCGTCTTTAATAGTACTTGTACAGCTATGGTGGAAAGAATGATGTATGTAATTCAAAAAAAAGAGTAATTCATTATTTAAGACTAGACTCTAATTATTTCTTTTCGATTTCGTTCACTTTTCGTCAATATATTACCCGAATATTTACATTGCATTTCCAGTTGGTGACTTCAAAATAGAGTGACAAATTTTTAAAGCTTTTTAAGAAACTTGAGCTTTTTATGATCTCTTTAAGCCGTTGTTTGGTAATGGTCTTTTTGGACCGTGTTTTTCCAGTTGGTGACTTCAAAATAGAGTGACAAATTTATAAAGCTTTTTAAGCAACTTGAGCTTTTTATGATCTCTTTAAGCAGTTGTTTGGTAATAGTCTTTTTGGACCAGTAGTTTCTGTTAAATGTGTCGATAAGGTTTCTTAAAAGTATGTGCTACTTAATATTATACATATTCAAATATGTATAAGACCAACAAGCTGTCAGATCTAGTGACACTTGTGTTTTAAAAAATGGCGTACCACAGGGTTCAGTTCTTGGTCCTTTGCTATTTTCAATCTACATAAACTCGCTCTTTGAGCCAACTCTAAATGGAGAATCAACTGCATTTGAAGTCGACATCGCCTTTGCATACAAGTGTATTACGGGATATGAATGTATTGCAAAGATCTCGAAAGATCTTGAAACTTTAAGACGTTGTTTTGCGGAACATAAACTGATTATTAGTGAAAAATACTAAACTTATGTCTTTCAAAATATCAAATAACATTATAAATGATTTTAATTTATGTTTCCATGCTTATGATTGTACAAAATTCTGTTTACCTATACATAGATGTGGAAAAAGTAATTTTGTTGGTAGTTCAAACTGTTCAAATAATTGTTTGAAAATTGAATCAGTTCAACACTATAAATACCTTGGAGTATTAATTGACCATAATTTGAATTGGAGGGATCATATTCAAACCATTAAATCGCTTTTGCTCCTAGGAACTCGCAAAATGTATCTCATCCAGCCACACTATTCCCAAAAAGTATTAAAGTCAATTTAATACGGCCTTGCTGACTCTAAGTTGCAGTATGGTATCAACAGTTAGGGTGGTTCTTATACTACCGCTTTAATACCATTATTAGCTGTTTTTTTTATTATCAGCGTGATCTGATCCCGATCAGATCACGAAAATAAAACAAGACGGATCATTGAAAAGTTTAATTTTTGAGTTGTGGCAACAGCTGCTTTCAAAAACAAAACAGATAATACAGGGTATTACAAACTTCACATTGCCACCAGCCATATTGCAAATATTCTGCTCAACGTGACGTCACACAAGGCACATGTCATTTCGCTTGCTATGTCGAGGGTGTTACCATATTTGAATCAAATTTTAAGAATTTTTCTTTTCCATATTTTTTAGAAACAAATTTAGTATTTTATGTTCAAATATGCAATATATGAACAACATTTTGCTGCTAGCACATCCGTTTATCTTGGCATATTAAGGTGTGCCCAGACCAGCCAAGCATTTCAGAAATGTTTCTGAAGCAAATCGGACACATTTCATACACATTTATAAGAGATTTCTGAAATTTAGTTATTAAATGTTTATGAAATATTTCAATGGTATTTTTCTAGTCCAACTAGAAGAAAATAATGTGGTAGGGTTATTAGCAGCGAGTAAAGATTATGTTTTTGTAATTTTGGTCTCGGGAATCACGTGACACACGATTTAATTCAAATATTCGTATTAAATGAATCACTTTCTCATTAGGTATTCCAAGCTTTTTTTGCCATTTTTATTTTATTTAAAAAAATAAATAATAATCAAAAAACAGCGCTCACTTTCTGCAGTCAAACTTGTAAAACAAAAATAATTTCCCATCACGATTGGGAAACTGTGAAATATTTCATTAATTTTTTTTTTTGTGTCCAGATCCAAACCAGCAGATTTTTAGAATTTTTTATAGAACATGGAGGTATATAATTGTTTATTAAGTTTTTGCCTGGTCTGAACATACCTTTATAAAAAGAAAATAACACGGAATACGGATGGGTTTTTAATTCGTGCGGGAAAAAATTAATTGATATTTTGAGTTTCATTTATTTGTCTGGCAACGTGATTAGGTAGCTATCGTTTTCAGGCACACCAACATTTAAAAATAAAACAAGCCATCTAGTGGGAAATAGTAGAAATAATTTTCAGATCATGATTCGTGATCTCGATGAGAAGCAGGATCATGTGCTGTTGTTGTACGTGCATGTAAATCGATGATCTATATGGTTCATAGCTGATAATAAAAAACAGCTATTAATAGCTCAGAAACATATAATCAGGATTGTTTGTTTTAATCATAGCTGGCCCTTATTTAGAGACCTTCTTATTTTACCAATGAGACACCTTTACGCTTTTAAAGTCCTAAAATAAGTTTTTAAGAAAAGTGGAAACATTCCTAGTAGAACTACACAGCTCTATAGCCTGCGTATAAATACCATGAACCTTTTCAATGTTCCAATCGGGCACTTAACCCATTTTTCGCACTTCTACACTGTTACAGCCCCCTTAATGTTCAATCATATACCATTTTCTGTTCGAACAGCCATACATTTCAATTCATTTTTAAAAAAGGTTAAATACTGGTTATTCAATAATATTTATGATGTGTTGAATCGTTACTTAAAAGCAATAGGTTACCTTAATTCGTGCTATATTTTCGACCCGGCTTTCGGGGGAACAATTCCGGACATGTTTTGTTATTTACATATAATCAAAATCTTAAAAAGAAATGATCCAGCACAAACAAAATTCATTAGGTTAGCGTTAGGGGGCGTGGCAGAGTTTTTAAAGAAATCTAGTTTATGTTTATATATTTTAAATAAGTTAAGGGTTATAAGAAAATTGTTTATAAGAAATTGTGGGCTGATATAAATATTGTTTTAAAAAAAAATTAAGCTAGAAAGTTATCGAAGGTTTTTTGAATTTTCTTTACATTTTTCCAAAGCTACATCTTTTCGTGCTTTAGTTTTGGCCAACGCTGTATATTATCTAGCACGCCGAACTTGTACATCTACAGTAGAGCTCACCGGGATTTGTAAGTCACGCAACATTTAAAAAAAACTCTAATGAAATAAGACACCTGACTCGACTGCATCTGGAATAAAGCGTAAGTTAAAATTCAGCAAAGCTTGAAACCAGCGTTAAATTGAAACCTTTTTTCGGAAGGCTGACATTTTGATTCACTACAGCTCCCCTCTATATGGCCAGTGAAACGCACGTCTGCCTTGACATCTCGTTCAGGTGTGCTGAAGGCAGTGTTGTTATGGATATTGTTTGAGAATCGTATATTTTCTCGGTTCAAAATCGTATCTGTCGTATTTTCTAATGTGTTATTTTATAATGCCGGACAGTTGTTGTTCACTCAGGGTGTAAATCAGGTTTAAGTTAATTTTACACCCGACCATTGAATCCGATTTTTTAGAACCTGAAAATTTAAATCTGTATCCACAATATTCACTCGAAAACATGCTGGATTAAATATGGATTTAAACGCGGACTTAAAACAGTTTAAACCTACGTAATGTAAAATTTTACGAAAAATTGCATTCGTTTTTTGTTGTCTGGAAATTTATTTCGTTTGTTTTGAGCCCAGTTTTATTTTAAGGTTATGCCGAAATGTCGAATTATGTCCAAAATGTCTTTTTTTCCACATCGTTATAGGCGACGCATACCCGCTCCTTGCATTCGATATATTCCACTACACGGACGACGTTGATTTACCATCAGCTGTTGTTTCATCAGTTCTTCGACAAATTCGTCTTCTGAACATGAAGACATCAACATAAATGTTTTTCTACTTTTCTACTCTTCTTATTTCTTGCCGCCTGTGCAAATTGAGTTTTAACCCGAGTTAAAGTACTTAAACTGGTCTCCGGAGTGTAGTTTAAATTCAGTCGGATTAAACGCCGTTAGGTTTAAGAAAACTGGGTTTAAATTCGGCTTTAACGACTGGACTTGGATTTAATTTTTGGGTTAAACTCACTTAAATCCGGTTGTAAACTTCAACCCGGATTAAAGTGAGTGAATAATATGGCCGTAAAAGTAGCCATTGTCAATTTGACATAACGCAGCAGTAGCAAAAAAAAATTGTATGCTCAGTAATCGATGCGGGTTAATTGAAAAGGGATGTGTTGGTAAGGTAAAGTCATATTAAATGCAGTTCTTAATTTTTGTGGGTTCTTTTTCTGGAATTGTATTTTATTTATCGAGTCGTATTTTTATTTACCCATCGTATTTAATGTTTGTATAATATCGGGAAAAATCGGAAAAATATTTACGAAATCGTAGAAATTGGGGCGAAATAAGCAAAAATCGGTGCGTCGTATCAACCTTCGAAAATCGTAACATTTACGATAAATACGACCACATAACAACGCTGGCTTAAGGAGACTATTTCAATTTCAAGCAAAATATATAAAAATATGTATGTTCCGCAGTGGTTTACACCACTTCCCAGCATTTTTGAACATGGAAATTAAACTAAAAAAAATCCCATTCAACAATATCGACAATTGTTTTAATTTTTATTGAATTTCTAGTATTACACAATTAAAACTTATCCGTTCTTATAAAACATCTCAACACTGTACCCGTAAACTTGTAAAAAAATGATTTATGAAAATAAATAGGACATGTAACAAATGACACAAACAGTGATTAATATTATGTGCGAAATACAAAGAACAGAAATGAATTTCTGGTTCTAAATATTTACAAATGGCGATCTTCAATTAAGTATGCTGTCCCACAGTCGCACTTTGGACACGTCAAATGCATCGTCAATTTGTACAATAAAACTCTTATCCACGTTCTTAATCTCAATGTATTCGCAGATTCTATTAACTTCCGAGTGTTTCAGGGCTTCTGCATTGCACTCTTTCAGCCCGTCGCTGCCTTTGGGATCTCTATGGGAAAAGGTTAGCATAGTTGGACAACTCTTCTACTTTCTCGCGAACTCACCCTGTTTGAGCGAAAGCGACATAGGTGTCTACCAACTCCTTGATAACTCCCGCTTCGGTGGAATCTTTATCAAAGTCCGCGCCAAACAGAATCGGCGATCGGAATAGGTAGATCAAATCGTCACAATGCACCACACCGTAGTCTTTTACACCGCCCGTGTACAGCATTGAGTAGGACACCGATCCCCGGTAGTTGAATTTGTACAGATATACTGGAGCGTTGTTCAGGTCAGCTGTTGCCACATAGTGTCTGATGTTTTGGTAGAATGGATGTAGGAAGGCACGATCAGTGACGATCTGTAAGGAGGATATTGGAACTCTGTTGCCCAAGTCAACTTGAAGTTGCAACTTACATCGACAAGCCCCAGAGCAGTGCTGTTGTTCAACTCGTGAGCGCCTTTAAAATAGTAGTCGATGAGTGTGTTCATTTTTGTGCCGACATCATTCATGGGGGGGAATTCCAGTAGCTTCTCCAACAACTCGTCGAAATGGGCATTGAAATAGTTTTTCAGTGTATCATTCGACAGAATTGACAGAGCACGAACGGCACCCTCGTGCGGCACCATACCGGTCATCCAGGGTTTTTGAGAGTATCTGCCACTAGCTATTAATTTGACTGGGTCCTCGGAGAGGAAGGCATTCACAGATGGGGCTTCTACAACGGGACGGAATGTTGTCAAAGGGTCGACGTGCCAATATTTGAAATCGTCCCCGGATTCCACCAGCTTTCTGGCTTCTATTTGTCTCAAGGCTTTTGTCAGTTTCGCCGTGCTTAGACTGGCTGCGTTGCGAATTTTACAGAATTCCGCTTGCTTGCGGGCTTGAGCCAGTGGCTTGTCAGTTAACACGGCAAATGGGACACCGGCGTTGCCACTCATCACGATTGCTCTATGAAACAGATCTAAGGATAAAAATATTAGTTAAGAGTGTCATTCTGTTTCAAATATGTTAAGGATCACCTTTGGATAGATCACTCAGGATGTGCATATGCACGGATACAGCTCCGGCACTTTGGCCGAAAATGGTGATGCTGTTGGGATTACCGCCAAAGGCTGAAATGTGCTTCTGCACAAAGCGCAGTGCCATATTCTGGTCTTTAAGACCAAAATTGCCCGGCATGTGGACATCACCGGTGGAGAGGAATCCTGCAAGGAAGATCGTCAAGTTATGTTATTTGGTTTGATTTGTTTTATAAAAGGAAGTGCAAGAGCTGAGATATACTTGTGCAAGTTCGCGTATCGGAGGTTACTTCCAATCTGTAAATTGTGAAGATTCTTCCGAATTTATTCGTAGGAATGTTTATTTTTGATGGGATGATTTTTACTGAAATTTTGCCGATGCAGGATTTTTACACGAGACTGGATTTCAATGGGAAATATCAGACGATCCGACTTTGATGTCAAAAGTAGGTTCAGTGTTGGGTGCAGTGGCTCTGAGCTAACAACCCTAAAAACACAAATAACACCTTCAGGTCATTCCCAATGAAGGTCTAGCGACCTTCTGGCAAACTTGCGAGAGTTTAACACTGTCCCGACAAAGCTTCTTATTTATGCCATTCGGATAGTAGGTTCTATTCAATAGTGCCAACATTTTTAATCTTAAAGACGAATTGCTGCATCGCCAACTGTTATATATTCTGCCTGACTGAAGGATTTACATGTAAAACACATCGAATTATTAATCCTGTGACAAAGGTAGAAGGTAGAATCCGCTCCACATTATGTTGCACAGTAAATTTTTTTTTTGATACTTTATTTTTAAATCTGCTTACAAAGCACACTAAGGTCGAGCAAATAAACACAACTTACCAAGTGCACCCAAGCGATAAGCAACTGTTACAAGAATCACCTCCTTGGTGTCCATAAAGTATTCAGGTCCATGAATCGAAGGACTCGCGGTGCCAGAGAAAAATCCACCACCATAGATGTACACCATAACAGGTAGCTGTTTCTTTTCCTTTTTCTAAACGAACAAACCAAATGTTCTCACCATCCCATTGATAACCAATCACATGAACTTACACAAGGACGATAAATGTTAAGATACAAGCAGTCTTCCTCCCCACTAACAACTGGTATTGGCAATAGGTAATTTTTCTGAATACAATCTGGCCGTGGAGCAGTTGCATTCAGTAATGAATCCCAGTTTTCTATTGTTTCCGGATTCTGAAACAAAAAATTACGATTAACCACACCTGAAGGACTCAAGCTAAGGTCAAAGCTTACCGCAAACCTCAAGTTGCCAATTGGTGGCTTAGCGAATGGAATTCCCATGAATGCTTCGAATTTATCTGATCGATAGCCGGGCATCATGGTCCCCTGAACGCAGCCAATGTTTGGTATGCACACTTTCGGTGATGCAATAGCGCTAGGTGATCGTATTAGGGACAGTAAGAATAGCACTAAAACTGATGGAACGAACATCTTGAAGGAAATATCGAATCCCTGTGAATTTGCAAAGAAAAAATTAAAAACTTGTATACATCATAGTACATAGATACCTTTAATAGTTTTTATAATATATTTCGTTTTCAAACTTCTTTTGAACGTTGTAAGAGAAAGATATTGTATTCGATGATAATCAATTCTGATTCTACGATGATAGAGGAACTCCAAAAAGTGGGTCTCGAAATTCCGTCCTTCTGTACATCCTAAACTTCTGCCCGGTTTTGGTTCAAACTTCAGATTTGGAGTAAGTGAGCCTACAGTTCGGGGTAGCTTTTTTTTGCAAGGTTACCTCGATATTAATAGTGCTTCCCATATAAAATTTTCACACCAGTTTGATTTTTTCGAACACGGGTCTAGCGACTTCCACCATAATTGATATTTCAGCTAAACATGACTGAATAATTTATTAAAATATCGAATAACGGTACTTTTGAATTTTGGACATACATATCTCGGAAACGGTCCATACGATTGCAACAAAAATTAAGTCTATACGTCCAGCTTAAGAGCAAACTCAGTTTTTTTCGTACAATGGATTTTTGGAAAAAGGCTTTATTTAAAAAAAAAACGACATTTTGAACAAATGCTAAGTATGCAGTGACCAAAATGCATACTTAGAGGAAAATTGATGTGTTCAAAATTATTGCGTCTTAATTTTCAATTCGTATTACCGAAAACGCTAATTTTATAAACTGCTCATATCTCGAAAACCCCATTTTCGATTTGGATACAATTTTAAAAACCACTTACATTCCGAACAATATCTAATACTCAATTTTCAGCTAAACAGTTAAGCAAACACTGCAACATTTGATACTGATTTGTCTGCGTAATTTTACAAAAACCGCTGTAACGCTTTTGATCAAAATGCATATATAAAGATAATAAAAGTATTTCAAATAAGATCCCGTATCTGGTTTTTCTCAAAATTTCAGACATATTAATTATTTATCAAAAATTACTACCCAAATCCCGATCTGTGTTCACATATCTACGGTTAAACTTTTGCAATAATCTCAATGCCCCACTTCCACAGAACTTCTTTTTAACAAATATTATCCAATATTTCTTTATTTAATAAAACCATATTGAATATGCACCTTAAAATAGTTCCATACACTTGGAGCTTACACGATCAGAATAATTGATAACGCAAAGGCAAGGGCGGATCCAGGGGGGGGGGCACAGGGGCACGTGCACACACATTTTTAATCGTACAATTTTTGTGTTTCCGACGGCCGTAAAAAGAAATAGTTACAAATTTGGCAACAGATGAAAGAAAATATTCCTAAGTCACCAGCAGAAGCTTATAAAAAAGCAACAGCTCTGCCAAACATAAGAACCCTTTGTCAATTATTGTGCACATTTCCTGTGACAACCTGCACTGCCGAACGATCTTTCGCCACCTTACGCCGGATAAAGACATATCTTCGCAGCAATATGAAAGAAGATCGCCTGAATGGACTAGCCCAAATTTATATCCATCAAGATATTGCTTCAAAGATGAACCCTGAAGAAGTACTAGATATCTTCAGCAGAAAACATATAATTTTTCATTATTACTCCTTTATAAAAAGTATTTTTTATTCTTTGTTAATGTTATTGATAAAGAATGAATCCCAAAAACAAATTGCAATGCAATACTATGGGGTACACTCTTCACCTATCTGGCCTTTGTGCCCCTCCCAGAAATAAATCCTGCATCCGCCCTTGTTATGTGGTAATAGTTTGGGCGCTCTCAGAGCACTTTTTATGTTCGTTTAGTACGAAAAAGCAATATTTTTCAGAATTCAGAGCACTTTTGCGAATATTGTTTTTTTCCTAAGATTTGTTCCGATTTACAAATACAAGTACGTTTGAGTTTGACTAATAGTGGAGTTTGTTTCGTGAAATTTTTCAACTGCAAAGAAACACATTGCATCGGGTGGCTCTATTTTTGTTAATTATTTATGTACAAATGTAAAGAAATAAATGCAAAATGCTCAGAAAAGTGTCGAAGGCTACACATATTCGAACGGCACTAATATCAACAGAAAAAAGAGCAAGTGACGTTTTTATGTTCGATTAGACATACGAAATCTGAGAGCGAATCTGAAGAAGCCAATCGAAAGCCACATGACATATTATAATACAGTAGAGTCTGGGTAGCGTGAACCCTTGATTGCGTGAACACACATTTTTTTATACAGAGTACTCTATAGCGTGATCAAAAGAAACGTCGATAACGTGAACCAAAAATGTATGCACACGTGCGTTTGCCCGGTTGTTAGTTTTTGCATAAAATTAGAACAGTGCAGTGTAGAAGTGTTTCTTTGCAAATATGTCATCATAGAAAAATGTTGGCGTAATATTTTGCCTCAGATTTGTTCAGGCGAAGGGAATAGTTCAGATGAAGAGGAAAATATCGCTTTTCTTGATACGGGATAAATTGAGGCAGCAGCGATTTGGAGACAATAATGAATTGCAAGATTTGCCGATCAACGATAATAGTATATAATAAAATTTTCCGACATACAAGTTTTGAAAAAAATTCTCGAAAAAGCTGCGCAGAAAGTACTGCAAAATAAAAAAAAAAAAATAGACAAGTATTATGGATTGACACTTCGAGACTCGCAGTAGTTATTCTAATTGTGTGCTGAAAATCTTACTTTACTCTGCTTTGCTGAGAACGAAGCTCAAAAAAACACGCATATAGTTGATATGGTCGTATCCTCTTAAGTTTGAGTTGCTAACAAATCCCAGGCTAGTAGCAGTTTGAACAACGTTGAGCTTATGATTAAAGAGATATTAGGCAGAGTGCTTATTTCTTTTTTTTTTTTGCCTGAGATAGAAATAACCTGCTATTTGTCTGGATTTATTTTTTTGAGAAAGTGGTAGCAATTGTTTGCAAAGCAACCATTCATTTGAATTTGTTATCAAATAATAGAGGTATTCCCGATCCGATGTAACTGGCCTGGTATCATTGTGAAACTGCAACTTCTTTTCGCACTACAACAACAAAATATTCTGACTAAAATTTCGCTACACTTTTCCACTTTTTCAATACCCCGACCCTATTGTAATCGAAAAATACAACAGAGTAAAGTGTAGCCTTGTCAAGTTGAAAATTCGCTAAATTGTTTATTCCTATGTGTAGCTATCAGAAAAAAATAAAGAGAATGAAAAAAAAAACCTAAGCGCCGAAGGGAAAACCCAGTCAAAAAATGGACGGAAAAAGAAGTTTTCTTAATATCATCTTAGTCATTACTCGCTCTATTATGTAAAAAAATTGTCTCCTTTTTCCGGCATAATAAAAAATTAAAAGCACATTTATCAGTTTCAGAAAATAAATAAAAGTTTTTTTTTTCAGAAAAAAATGTCAATTTTTAAACTGGATCTGTCATTTGTTTCAATTTTGCGAGAGATGAAAAAAAAGTGTTCACGATGTGATAAAAATAAATAAGACTTCACAATTTCACTAGGTCTGCTACAACGAATCGTGAATACCCCTTATATTCAAATGTCAAATAAACTGGCAGCTTTTTTAAAAATGGTTAAAAATGAATTTTTGTTTTATGTTTCTACATTAATGAAGTTGGTTTGTATGCACTCAATCTTATGGGGATTTTTCGTTACAATTTGTCCTACTGCTCTAGTTTAATTTTAATAGCATAAAATATGTAAAAAAAAATGTATTGTCATACGGGCTTAGGGGCTTTACTGAGAACTTCAATTTGCAAAAACTCACATTGTTATTTTGTGGATTCTATTTAACACTGTTCCTTTATTTTATGAACCGTTTCTTTTAGCTACCGTCGCATCTCAGATTTTTATTTACCTACCTAACAAAATATGTAAACAACCAACCAAACAGCAAACTTTGGATGAACGAGAAAGTTTCATTCGACCCAGTCGTGTACTTTATAGAAGGAATTTCGAATTTGAAACGCGAACATGTATAGGTTTTTCGAATGCAAACGTGAGCACCAAATAAATATAGCGCAAAATGTCAACTCATATTGCATTTTGAAACCATCTATAATAATTTACACAGCCCTCACGCAATTTTGATAAAATTGTTGTTTATTTACAGATGAGGTTGGTGCTTAAGTCCGGAAAAATATTTAACGAACTATTGCAAAAAACTATAACTATTCCCTATAAAAAAAATATGGTGTGTCTTAAGAAAATCGAATTTCATAAAGGGCACTGCTGTCACTTTTATTTTAGTTAATGTACAGCTTTCTTAAAAAAAAAAACTAAAATATGTACCATCTGTTTCTTTCTGCTCCTTAATTATTATAAACTAAACTAAACACCAGTTCCCGCACTTAATCCAATTCCAATTTTATTTTTATTTATTACCAATTTGAAAGTATATTGAAAATTGTTTCCTTTTTGATCACAAACAAAAACTTTCTCCCACCACCTTATGACTGCGCTCTTCAACCTCTCAGCTTATGTTAATTGCAAAGCAATTTAAATGTAAACCGTCAGTTCTACACGCGCCAATGGGTCTATCAACATTTTAGTAATCTGTTATTCAACATGCTCTCAAATAAGCATTGATTAAATACCGGTAGGCGAATTTGATACAATCACTTAATATTCATTTGAAATCTTAAACAATATTCCGGTAGTAAAATTCGGCAATCAAGTGATGTAGTGACGAGTGGATACATTCGTTAACATCTGCTTTAGCTAAATCGATTTTTTATTTAATAGCTCTGCGATGTCGCAATATTGCTATTAATAAACTATTACCATTGATTTGCGAGGCACAAATTGATAATATATTTGTAGATTTGTTATTTACAAGTTATTCCGTTAAAACACAAAAAAAAAAAATAATAATATATATATACAAACAGTAAGCGTAGTAGAACACACGCCACGTTTTGGACGCACGACGGGTCACTGAATTGAAATGGCTTATTAGACACACTCTTTATATCGTCATATAATGTTCTCAGTCATATAATGTTCTAATTGATTGACACACAAATACGAGTATGTTTACCACTTGAAGAGAGTGTGATAAGGCGTATCTGGCGTTCACAGGTGCTCACAGACTTAGGTAGACTTTTTTTGGAGTAAACAAATTCGTACATTTATCACCAAGGGCGCAATGTGATTTAGATAGGAATGGCTATTTAAGATATTCAAGTATGTACTCGTACCTTATGATACGCAATTTGTCTGAGTTGTTTTGTCCGTTTGTGATACTGATACCGATGGGAATATGTTTGTCCTTACTTGCCTACCAGCCTTGTATTTGATTGGGATTATGCATTAGTTCAAACACTTAGTTGGCAAGCAATGTGCGCGTGTGAACTTGACTTCACACGAGAAGATTTTTATTTAAAACCCAAGTCCTCCTGGCTGACACTGCAATCTAAAAGATCTACTTTGTCAATGGGTGACTGAGTTATTCTAATAGACGAGTGACCTCATTAGAGAAGGTCAATACATCCTTAGTAGCAGAATTCTTTAAGTCAGTTGGTGAATGTCACTTTCAAATAAAGAGGCGTTTCCTAACCAATTAAATGCCGGTCAGTCACATAGAATCTGTGCAGAGAGCAGAGGATTCAACATCTTCCATGGGCGGACCTTTCAATCGGTCTCCGGACACAGGTTCGTTTAATTAAGAAGCTTCCTAATAATTTCCGCATTGAGTCTTAAGCTTTCCTTGTAGGAGTATGGCTTAATAATTTTCAGTTTATTGATTTATTTTATTTATTTATTTATTTATTTCAAAGAATAGGTTCACAGTAAGATTACATCGTATAGTTTGTGAAGGCTTTAAAAGATTTAGAGTTCAAAAGCAAATTTAACATTAGATAGATGAGGACAGACTACATGTAATTAATTGGAAGCTTACATAAGAAAATTAATAACAAAATATAATATTTGACAAATCTGTTAGATTTATATTTATGTATCACTGGCCAAGTGTTTGAAAAGGTAAGTTTTGGATTTTCTCAGAGCAGCGACATATTCCCAGTCGGCGCAGTGGCTTAGTGGTTAGTATGTTGGACTCTAAGCGAGGGGTCCCAGGTTCGAATCCCGAAAAAAAACCAAAATTGTTTGCACTGCGCCACCTCTCGCGAACGTCTGACAAAAATCTGAGAGTATAACTGTCATGAAAGAGCTTCTCAATTGGCCGTTTGGATTCAGCATAAAATTGTAGATCCCTTCCATTCGTAAAAAAATAAAAAAAAACTCACACAAGACGAATGGTTGTGAAAAGCTAGGCCTAGGGTCCCTACGGACCTGTTGCGCCAACTATTTATTTTTTTTATCTAGCGACACTTTCCCAAACGTTCACACGAAGTTGTTGTTCCCCACATGAGAAGATAGTTGTGCCACGGCAACGCAGGCTTCCTCTCGACTGGAGCGGACCTTCGGGAGTTGTACAAATTGTGATATCGAATTTGACGACTTCAATGAGAGCAGTAAGAAATGGGAGGAACTTCGACACCATAGCATACACAACACCAACAACGAAAATGGTCAAGAAATTCGTGGTAGTAAAACCCGGCTCGACATAAAAAAAAAGGAAACACTGCTAAAAATTTATCAAAAACAGATTGCTTGAAAGACATGCTTTAGACGTTCGCAAAATTGGCAATGATGGTACGCTTTTGGCTGTACCGTGTACAGTTCGGAACGAAGATATTCTGAGAACGTTTGATGTCGAAGTGCGGAGATCCCAAAAGACAGCCATACGCTTTGTGGGGCATATTTCAAACAATCTCTCAAGAAGTTCGGTGCATAAGTCTCATCAACATCAAGTGAAGACTCGAAATCTATAATCGCTGTCTGATTAGCAGATGCTAAGGAGTTTGACCTACCAAGAAATACTATGTCTGTGTGTCTTTATAAGAAAGGCTCTCAGCTCTTACCATTGCAACCCATCTCTACGACGAAGCAAAAACAAAATGAACATTTTCATAGTAGAATTTTGAGCCCAAAATATATTTTTCGATTTGATTTCGGTATTTTTATGACTTTGTCGGAGGAAAATTGACAACATCTCTACCTAGATAAAAATCAGTCGCCCAAGGTGGCTAACATGTAGAACCATCATGAACACCGACCGATGCACCGGCCTAATGAATCTTTGATTACAAATTTACAATCCGCATGGTCCACGCCTATTTAACGTGCATAATAAGAACAAATAACCAAAATATGCAGCAGTGGTACCAGTCAGTGAGAGTTTTTCCCCAAATGAGTGGAAATTTTGAAACAAACTCAACTCAGAAAAAGCATATTTCAAAAAATGCTTTTAAAATTTATGCGCTGAAGGATTCTTAAATTACGTACAAACAAGTCTGAACTGTTCCATATTTAGTTACAATTGGATAAGTCGAATAAAAAAAAACTTTGTTCAAATCAATATTTAACCTGGTTACGGAAAACTTCACCCGTGCCAGACAATAGACTCAATCAGGGCTATCAGTAATTCCGAGGGGAAAAAATTCTCCCCGAACATTTTTTGTTCCCTGGAAGATATTCCTCCTATTGCGAATCTATTTCCCCCGGAATTTTTATTCCGGGGAGAATTTGTTTCCTTTTTCGAAATTCATTGGCGATAGCTATTTTTGATAAATGGGAAATATTCCGTGTGGAATTTTGTTCACGATACCCCTGAATATAAACACATAAAAAAAACTTTGACAGTCCATCAGTGACTAGTCGTCGAAATGACAGTCAGCTTTTGTGTATCAAGTTAACAATTAAAAATAAAACTGCGCAACTGACCAAAAGTCAAAAATTCTGTGCTTTAAATTCTTTCAACATAGCATATCACGCCTTAACGGGCAATTACCAGAAACGACTTACTTTGAAGCACAGTACTTGTGGAGCTTTTTGGCAACAGATGTAGTATTTTGTTGATATTTCAACTGCCCTAACATTGACCAGTTTTGAACTTTGATGTTGAATTTTACAGCTCTGTTTATAGATATCCAGAACTTTCGAATATTAGATTATGGGGACTCTCGTCCTGTATCTTAAAAACAAGGATTTACCAAATTTTGTCGATTCGGTTTTGATTTACATAGGAAAAAGTGTGTGGTTAATGTAAGGGCATCGATTTTCTAGCATTGAGCAGTGATGAAAACGTACTAGCAATAAATATTTTATTTTTTTTTCGTAAAAGTTAAGCTTTAACTTGATTTGCTTTTGCCGTTTATTTAATATTTATTTTTTTAAATTTACATTTTTTAATACTTAAAATAAATTAAATTAAAAAAACAACTAATTTTTAACTTTTATTTATAAGAATATTAATATTAAATTATATTACGAAGAATTATTTTTATGCAGTATTTAGGGAAATATATTAAATAAAATATTGATAATTGTTAGAAAAAGTTAAAAAGAAACAATGGCCAATATTAGGACCCAGTCGGTCAATGTTAGGAAATGTGATAAATTTTCGAATAGCTTTTTCAAAAACCTTATTATTTATAATTGTCGAGTATTTTTATAGACAAACAAAAATACTTTTTCATTTGAAAAAATTTTGAGCTGCTCCCCTTAACTAGTTTTGCTATACATACGGTAGTTTCGGTAGTCATAAGTTTGCACCACTCAAAATCACATCATTTTAGGAGCACTTGAAAAGTTCCCTCTAAAACTAACATACATTTAATATTTCCCTTCAACATATAATATGATATCTAGTGACAAATAACTTAATACAAAAAACAAAACAAAAAATTATATAGATACATATTATAAATAAACTACCCTCCACGGAGTTTAGAAATATTTTGCTGTTTTTGGTCAATGTTAGAGGCCCGGTCATTGTTAGGGCAGTTGAGGTATATGGTTGTTTTAAGTTCAAGTTGTAAAAAATTGTTGGTACAATAAGATCTGCTTAACCCTGCTTAAAAAAAAAGCGGAGACCGGATAAGTGAAAACAAAATGTCACTTAAACGGGTTTAAAAATTCCATTAAGCGTTAGTTTAAAGCTAGAAAAATTTGTCACGCTTGTGACATATCAGAAACTCAAATGTCATTTTCGAGAAAAAAGAAGCGTTTAGCAAATTTATTGTTCAGTTCGATTCAACATTTTCTTCACTTAAAAGGGTTTTTTTTTTCAATGGAAAACATAAAATTTTTATTAGCTGAACCCCCGTCAGCTTCGCCAGGCAAAAAAAAAGCTTTTTACAATAATTTATATATTAAAAAAAAAATGAAAACATTTATTGCTTTTACGTAAACAAACGTTCTTTTTTATCCATCGCTTGTATAAACAAATAGTGCAGATGGTTTTCCGACTCGGAAGCATGCAACGTAGAGTTGGCAATGCTAGAAAACTGAATTTTCCAAATTTATAGCGCACCTTTGAAAAGATTGTCCTTGCGACTTATTTAAGATAACAGCGAATGGGGAATTGAAGACGCTTAAATTCGAAATCAGTTGGAATCATTGGTATGCGAGGAATCAAAACTTCTTGAAAACATTATTACCACAAGATCCAAGCATTTATTCGCCTATTTGGAGCGTCAAAAAAATCAAACAAAGAATATTGGGATAATTTCGCTGTTTAAATAAGCAGAGTGCGCAGGCCAACTTTATAATAGGAAGGATTGAAGAAGTGCGCATAGATATGGATTTGTCTTTTGGTATATATTATGCACGAATGCTTCTTTGGTTCTACAAAAGTTGGACACAAATCTAAAAAAAATCCACTGAATTACTTCGTAAACTAAAGTGCTTAATGTATTTAGGTACTTACACATGGTTTGGAAGTTCTAGAATCTAGAGGATTGGAATTGTGTCTTATACTTCGTCTCAATCTACACGTATCTAATGCTACCTCCGTATTGTTGTCTTAAAAAAATAGATTAATATTGCTCATCATATTTAAGGCACACACATATTTTATTTTGAATTCTTTTTCTGTTGCCATAAATGTTCGAATTGACGTTTTGGTGCTGTCATTTTCGTTTTTATTATTTTGGTAGCCTTTGATTTCTAGGCGAATTAATTAAGATTATATCTTAATGTACAAACCAATTTATGAAATAAATGAAATGAAATGAAAATGAAAATGAATGAATTAATTCGCCGACCATAACCGACAGCTAACTCGATTTACGCGAATAATTCGCAAAAGAAGATCTGAATTCTCTTAAGAACATCGGAGAAAATGCCGATGATTTTTCCAGAGAGGCTTTTCAATTTGCATCCCAACTTCCCGAGGACTTATTTGAAGTTGAATTAAGAGCTCAAAGAACTTAATTGAAATAAACAACACGTTCCAAACCAGAAATCTCTTCTACTGAAACCTATTTCAGACTGTCTATACTGATTCATGGTCAACGAAGACGTTATACCATCTTTCCAAGATCTTCCCCCAGGTTTCGCTGCAGTTGAGCGATCGAGATAATCCAATTTTGTTGTCAGCTGTGAAAGCTGAGTATGTACATTCATTGGTGCAAAAGATATCGTCGAGTGATCCTTAACCCGAAGTTTTGAAATGTTTTTCACTTAAGCGAGTTTCGCTTCAGCCGAGTGTTTAATAGGTAATTGGTCGACCCGAGTAGGGTATGAAAATAGTGTGTCAGATTAGCTGGTTTTTCTCTCAAGCGGGTTTCACTGTAGTTTAGAAGAGTGCGTACGAAATTTTAGAATTTTCGTATTGAAAATCTATCGGCACTCTCGTCCATAACAAAGTTCTGGGAAAATCCAGTTTTCACTATGAGAAGCAAAGGTATGGTAACATATTCAATCAAAAATGAGTGCTCAGGAAAAAAGGGAAATTCTTTCAGTGAGGAAATTTTCATGTCAAAGGTCTTGTAGCTTGTCATTCATAAGTTAGTTTGAGTATAAAAACTAAAAATATTCAAAGTAGAAGACACTTAAAAAATAGAAACTGGAATTAACTAAAAAATGAGCATAGTACCAAGCATGGAAAATTATTGCGCAAAATATCACAAAACATGGTCTTTATAATTGGAATGGACAGCTTGGTTTCTTAAAATCGAAGAGCTTAGCTTTTGAAAGGCACATTGAGCTACATATTCCGAGATAAACCTGAGCCGAATCAAAACCTTAACCCAAAGCAATCATAGATCTTGTCATTTTTAACAGTATAATCCAAAGGATTGATGCCATTAAGCCGAATCACCCTTGTTAAACTATCTTTTCACGTAAGCGATTAAAGAAGAACATTTAAATATTTATTATAGATCTAGTTTTAGTCCTCGGCTTCGCCTGTTAAATATTTAAGGTATCAAAATTATTTATTTAAATAAATTTATACCCATATACATCGAAATCGAACGACTGTTTACGATCCCGCACCTTGTCAAATAATATCTCCATACCGGTAATTCAATAAGAATCTTTATCTTTACAATATTATTTGTTGTCATGGCGCCACGTGCCTCAATTTGTATGTCTGATTTTCAAACACTTAGATAAGTCGAATACAAAACACTTGTTGAAGTTTTCGAATCAATATTTACAAAACCTAGCTATGAAATAATAATGTAACCAGGACAGACAATAGACACAGTATCTATAAACACATAAAAATAAAACCATTTACAGTTCATTAATGAACAGTCGTCGAACATGACAGCCAGCTTTGGTGTGTCTTAAATCTACGATAAATAAATAAAACCGCGCAAGTGAGTCACTCAACTGGCTAGAAGATATGTCTGGGTTATTGTTAGCGGTATAGCAAGAGTGATAAATAAATTAACTGTGGCTGTCTGTAGACGAATAAATGGTTTAATGGCATCAATTCAATTCAATTCAACATCACATGGTTGCTACGAAGATTGAACCCATCATCATGTCATTTGCATACAAAGGAGTTTAAAAATGAACGTTTTAGTTAAGCACTGGTAGAGTTAAATGTTTTTAAAGTTTATTACTGCGAAAAAGGAAAAATTAAATGTTATTTACCGACCTCCAATATATCGAATCTGTAGGATTGTTACAAAAGCATTATAGGGTGGCCGAAACCAGTCTAGCTTGTCAAAGGAAACAAAAGGAAAGATCAGACGAAACCTTATGATCTCAACATTGTTAATTGTTAATGATCCTCCTACAGATGAAGGTCGAGTGGTCATGACTTTTTCGAAATTCCTCTGGCTACAAATGACAAGCGAACTTAACGATATCAACTCAACAGACATTAGAAACCGATAACTCTTCAATATTATAGGAGGATGAGGATATCCTTCGGCGTTTCGACTGTAAAATATTCCGCAAAATATTCGAAACTTACGAGCTGTACATCGACCTAGTTAAGAAGCTGCGCAATGGGCGCCTAAGATGGCTAGGACATGTAGAGCGAATGGAAAACAACGCTTCGGCCTGCAGGTTCTTCGACTCCACCCCAGAGGGACGACGCCGTCAGGGAAGACCTCGCTTTAGGTGGTGCGCAGAAGTAGAACACGAGCTAGCTAAGGACTGTGCTAATTAGAGAGGCATATGTTGATTGAGGCACAGGTTCGCCCCCAAACTGTAGTAAGTAAGTAAGTAACTATTCAGAAGAATATTAAACTGATTCACCCAATGGGGAGACAATTTTGTTCATCCTTAAAAAAACTTCAAACAAAAAATAAATGCACGACTAAGTCGCGCGAAACTTTCTCAATCGTTGCAAGTTTGGTCAGATTTTGTTTTTTTTATTTAAATAGATAGGTAGTTATCTAAAACTCTGAAGCGGTACCCGATAAAATAAAGTTTGCATTACATATAAGAATAGTGATAATTAAAGTCCACGCTTGGAGAAAACAGATTGCCGCCAAAATTATAGTCAACCTTTACTCAAGAGCAACTTTCACTATAAAAGATTGCTCAAAAACAGACACTTTTAACTACTAACTAATTTTTACTTTGAAACATATGTAAATAGGTGAAACAAAATACTGGTTAATCTTATAAAATTTGCCAACGATCGTGTTTTTTATTTTTTTTTTTCATTTCGCTGTCAAAATGACAGGTGATTATATAATGCTTCTTCCACGCTATTTATAGTTAGCTTTCTGTTGACTTTAACTTATAAATATACAGATAAATCGGTTTGGTGTCAACTTGAATTAAAAACACTAAAAACAGTCACATAACGTTCAAAATAATGTAAGCATCTACTTTATCCAACTATAATTTTGCGCCATTTTAATGATTTGAAGTGATTTCAAATGATTTCATTTGAAATGGAAGTTTATATTTAGCAGCAATTTAATCCCGTCGGTTTCGTAGACATTTTCAATTGACAGATGTAAAGAATACGGACACGCCAGTCTATTGAAGGTGAGAGTAACGGTCCCCAACAAAATAATGGATGCAAAGGATGAAGTAAAATTATTTACAACTAGCTCTACCCGTCCGGCTTCGCCCGTGCAAAATGTGGTTTCAGAACAATTGATGGAAAAAACAAATTTTATAAATTTGCTGTCTTGTAGGGGACACAATTCTTTTTTTTTGATAATCGCTCGAAGAAAAAATCATCGATAGACATTGCAGAGGTATAACGCGAGGGAGCGCCTGCAATAGTTAGGGACTTGAACCCGTATTAAAAAACCTCCCAAAGACTGAGTCCACGCTGCCTTCATGGCATTGCACCTGGTCGTTGGAATAATCGCCAATACTTTAATATTCTTTGGACAATGAAAATGAAAGAAAATTATTTTATTTAAGTATTTAACTCACTTTTTTATTTATGTAACGCTTCTTTGTATACTATATTAGCCGTTTTGTTTCAATCGGCTGAGATAGTGATATTTGATGCATTACTTATCTACCTTGGAGCGCCCTACATATCTATAACTGCCCGTGACTGAAGCAATTCTTGCTAAATTCAACTCCCGCTATTCTTAAAGTCTGACCCTGTGTCATGGCAGAACAAACATAGGAAATTGAATCCGTTTAAACTGAAATGGATTATTGCTGGAAATTATTTATATTCTTGGTATAAATACCATACCATATCTCCCAGTTAAAATTAACGCCTCTATAATGTTTTTCTGCAACGAACTCACTCTCAATCTGATTCCATTACACAACTTTGGGTATTCAAATTGCGAAGCAACATAATGGGAACTCCAACTTTTAATTCAATTTTATGAGCAAGAAGGCCATGGGCTGTAATGCTATTTAAAAACTCCACCGGGTAATTTACTGCCTCATCTTGATTGCAAATGGCATTTATAAACAGTACGACGTGTATCACCAGTAATTTTCCCTAATATAAATCCCCTAATGTAATAATACCACAATCTGTACCAGTGATAGTACCTATACGTAGTTTGACATTTCTTTCTAGACAATTTTTTTTGTAAGCAAAACAGAGACAAACAAACCTTCCCTACATATTTGCCATTTCTTTTGTTTTTTTTTTTTTTTCTTAGCAAACCACACAGCGTACTGCCTCTGTCTGTCTCCCTCTCCGTCACAGGAGTAAAATAGGGTTAAAAGAGATGTCAATATATTGCGCAGTTAGTATGTTTGATTTGCATGTGAAAATCGTAGAAATGTTTCAAATTTTGCCTTTTTATTTAAAAACCTTTTAAGTTATCGAGTTATTAGATATCCTAAGTTGTACATGCAGATGTCCTACATAAGCTGGTATTTACTATACTTAAATGCTCCCAGTATTTTCGAACGGAAAGCGTGACAAAGAAAAAAAGCAAAACGAAACGAAAAAATAAATTACTCTTGTCCAATTTTTTTCTGGAATTTATATAGATTAGAGTTGAAACAAAGTAGAGATTGTAGGACTAGAAATCCTCTATAGGCCTGTGAAATGTGAACCAGAATACATTGAACATTTTCAAAGATTTTTGCATTTAAAGGCATGCCGTCAAATTCAATCTTAGTCGAAGAGAACTACACCAATTTTATTTATATGAAATTTTTGGCCAATGACAGCTTTCATAAATTGAAATAAAGCGAAATATTGAGCAAATTAAAAAATTTCGACGGTCGTTGAAGAAATTGTAACGAATTTTAGTTTGGCTTTAATTCTGGTTTGTTTTCAAAAATTGTTTATTGTCTCACAATAACAAGATTCTATTCTTCAGTTTTTAAAAACGCCTGCATCATTTAATAATGGCATTCTAGTGAAAAGCAAATTTTATGTTTAGTTCGATTACTGAAAATAAATACATTAATAAAATAGGTAGGTACCCAAACAGATTACTTTTCCAAAAACAGACACGGAAAACAAAAAGTACAGGAGATTCATTCAATCACTGAATTGACAAATAAACTGGAAAATTGGAACGATTTGTCGCAAATCTATGGTTTGGTGATCGAAGTAAAAAATCGTTCAACAAACACTCATCGGCTATCGCAGATTTAAAATCATGGATTAATCTAAATCTATGGTAAGCTAACCACGGATTTAACAGAGCGGCCCTAAGTATCTATATTTGTAAGCTTAGTATCGGCTCTTAATAGCAAGTAATTTTTTCAATTGTGTTGCTTAGGCAGCATTAAGCTCTGAAGGCCTTTTTAATTTGTTTCAAAATCAAAAGTAGGTTTTCAAGACGCGAGCATTTATTCAAAATTACATACATTACATCTATTACTAACAGTTGTTGGAAAGCTTCAAGAGGGGGGGCAATTCTTTGCAAAACATATTTATATTTGACTCCAGGCATATTTTGTTAAAAGGGTTGAAAACCAAAAAATGAACGCCTAACTAAAAATTTGTTATATGATGGTATAGGGAAGAACTGATTTTTCTACAGATTCCAGTCCAGAGCCCTCAAGAGCAGACAGACAGGCATGGACGGGATTGCAAATTATATATCATCTCAATATATAGATATATGTTGCTAGAATTGTGAAATTTGTAAAAAACAAAACCTGAATATCAACATCGTAACGACTCTCTGTCTTACACTGACACCTCCGTGTTCAAATCTGACTAGCTTTCAATATGCCTACAGTTTTCGAAGTACTGGCTTTAAATTTGTGCTCATTTCCAGATGAAAATCCTTTCGATTTTTGTACCTCTTAGATAAATGCTTTGTGAACTGCTAATTTTGCGTTTCCATTTTCATTCTAATACAAACAAAAAACAATAAAACTGTACTCATGTCATGAAGCATCGATGTTGTCAGCTCTATTGGTCAACTGGACTTTGACCGGAATCAAAAAAAAAACTAATTCACATGAAAGTCACCTTAAATTCATATATCTGAATGCGATAGATATATGAACCTTTGGCACTTTGTGTTTTCGGTAACATTTGAAAAAAAGGCATGCAACTTGTATTGAAGTAGTAACTTGTTCAAATTTGTTTCAATCCCATTTGATTTACCACGTTGGATAAACATGACTTCAAAAACGTTCTTCCTCATGCAGACATTCCACTTAAAAAACGGTATTTAATTTTATATTTTGTTTATAGCAAGTCTTTTGAGAAAACTAGTACAAAATTGGAAATTTCATCCCATCTACCAGATCATTTAAAAGTCTGATTTGTTTACTTTTGCCGGTGGCGAAGGTGGTAGCGGGGGCCAAGGATTTGGTTTGGGTTGTCGTAATTTCACGGAATTGCTATTTTTCAGTGACTTCGTATTTACACTACTTTTGGAAGCGCGACTAAATTTTAGCAGCTTCATTATTTTTTCCAAGAATTAATCAAACTGAAAACTGAACTTATATCATTATCGCAACAGAACCACTGACTCTATTTCTCGTGACATACAGATTGCATGAACAACTACTTGTGGTAGGGAGTTCACCAAATGTTTTTTTAACGGACATTTTAGACCTTTCGGAGAGATCTGCAAAGATAAGTCTCTCTGTTGTGATGATCGAAAATATGTGTGCTTATATAGGGGAAGTCGGGGCACATTTGACGGTCTGTCAAATCAGACTAGTTTGGTGTTTTCAAATAAATTTTCAATTTGAATATTCGCCCAATCTTAATGGAAGTAGGTCATATGTTTTATATCTTTCGTCTAAATAATTAATTTTGTGTCTCAGTCTTTAATGCTAAAATCACAATATCTGAGGTCATACTTATATAAAAGAAACGAGTGTTTGTTATGAAATATTTAGGAGGTGACAACGAAGGTTTTTTTTTTAAACTATTTAGAAGGTGACAACGAAGGTCTGTTTTAAACTATTTAGAAGGTGACTACAAAGGTTTGTTTTAAAGTATTTAGAAGGTGGCAACGAAGGTTTGTTTTAAACTTTTTAGAAGGTAACAGCAAAGGTTTATCATTAACTATTTCGAAGGTAACAACGAAGGTTTGTTATAAACTTTTAAGAAGGTAACAACGAAGCTTTATTTTAAACTATTTAAAAGGTGAAAACGAATGTTTGTTTTAAACTATTTAGAAGGTGACAACGAAGGTTTGTTTTAAACTATTTAGAAGGTGACAACGAATGTTTGTTTTAAACTATTTAGAAGGTTACAACCAAGGTTTGTTTGAAACTGTTTAGAAGGTAACAACCAAGGTTTGTTTTAAAGTATTTAGAAGGTGACTACCAAGGTCTGTTTTAAACTATTTAGAAGGTGGCAACGAAGGTTTGTTTTAAACTATTTAGAAGATAACAACGAAGGTTTGTTATAAACTTTTAAAAAGGTAACAACGAAGGTTTATTTTAAACTATATAGACGGTGACAACGAAGATTTGTTTTAAACTATTTAGAAGGTGACAACGAAGGTTTGTTTTAAACTATTTAAAAGGTGGCAACGAAGGTTTGTTTTAAACTATTTAGAAGGTGACAACGAAGGTTTGTTTTAAACTATTTAGAAGGTGACTACAAAGGTTTGTTTTAAAGTATTTAGAAGGTGGCAACGAAGGTTTGTTTTAAACTTTTAAAAAGGTAACAACGAAGGTTTATTTTAAACTATATAGACGGTGACAACGAAGATTTGTTTTAAACTATTTAGAAGGTGACAACGAAGGTTTGTTTTAAACTATTTAAAAGGTGGCAACGAAGGTTTGTTTTAAACTATTTAGAAGGTGACAACGAAGGTTTGTTTTAAACTATTTAGAAGGTGACTACAAAGGTTTGTTTTAAAGTATTTAGAAGGTGGCAACGAAGGTTTGTTTTAAACTTTTTAGAAGGTAACAGCAAAGGTTTATCATTAACTATTTCGAAGGTAACAACGAAGGTTTGTTATAAACTTTTAAGAAGGTAACAACGAAGCTTTATTTTAAACTATTTAGAAGGTGACAACGAATGTTTGTTTTAAACTATTTAGAAGGTGACAACGAAGGTTTGTTTTAAACTATTTAGAAGGTGACAACGAATGTTTGTTTTAAACTATTTAGAAGGTTACAACCAAGGTTTGTTTGAAACTATTTAGAAGGTGGCAACGAAGGTTTGTTTTAAACTATTTAGAAGATAACAACGAAGGTTTGTTATAAGCTTTTAAAAAGGTAACAACGAAGGTTTATTTTAAACTATATAGACGGTGACAACGAAGGTTTGTTTTAAACTATTTAGAAGGTGACAACGAAGGTTTGTTTTAAACTATTTAAAAGGTGGCAACGAAGGTTTGTTTTAAACTATTTAGAAGGTGACAACGAAGGTTTGTTTTAAACTATTTAGAAGGTGACTACAAAGGTTTGTTTTAAAGTATTTAGAAGGTGGCAACGAAGGTTTGTTTTAAACTTTTTAGAAGGTAACAGCAAAGGTTTATCATTAACTATTTCGAAGGTAACAACGAAGGTTTGTTATAAACTTTTAAGAAGGTAACAACGAAGCTTTATTTTAAACTATTTAGAAGGTGACAACGAATGTTTGTTTTAAACTATTTAGAAGGTGACAACGAAGGTTTGTTTTAAACTATTTAGAAGGTGACAACGAATGTTTGTTTTAAACTATTTAGAAGGTTACAACCAAGGTTTGTTTGAAACTATTTAGAAGGTAACAACCAAGGTTTGTTTTAAAGTATTTAGAAGGTGACTACCAAGGTCTGTTTTAAACTATTTAGAAGGTGACTACCAAGGTCTGTTTTAAACTATTTAGAAGGTGGCAACCAAGGTTTGTTTGAAACTATTTAGAAGGTAACAACGAAGGTTTGTTTTAAACTATTTAGAAGGTGACAACCAAGGTTTGTTATAAACTTTTTAGAAGGTAACAACGAAGGTTTGTTATAAACTTTTTAGAAGGTAACAACGAAGGTTAATTGTTAGCTATTTAGAAGGTAACCATTTGGTAGTTACCGATAATAGAATAAGAATTGTCACAAGTTATAAGTTTAAAACAAAACAGTCGAACTTTTAAATTTCAAAAGGTAGTTCTGAACACAAATTTGTTTCGTTAACCCAAGCATACTTTGCATTATGCAATTGTCTAATGTCGTTTTCGATTTGGCTTTTCAAATTTTGATCTGAGATTTCAGATTTCTGCTGCCAAATCGAAATGAAATCCGAATTTTATTGGTTCTTGTGTGTGTTGATTTGGCCGCAAAAAAATATATTTTTTTCACTTGCACTGGAAATCCATTTCAATTGATTTTTACACATTTATAATAACTCGTTTCGAAATAATTTAATAAAAAAAATCGTTTCCGTACTCAAAAAATGAATAATTCAGTTAAAAAAGCAATCCTTCCAACGATAAACAATTCGTAACCGAAAGCTGTGTGTCATACACATTGGTATTAGTAAAAGTACGTGTGAAATATGAGAAAAAATCGAGATTTCTCAGAAAAGAGTCAGATCAAAAATAAAATTGATTTTTTTTGGCAAATCCAACATGAAAAGCAATCTCGAATCGAAAGAAATTGATTTTTTTTTCCAAAAAATTGATCTTTTTGCCAAATGCCCCATAAAAAGGTGACCATCCTTTCGTTATAATAGAGAACAGTTCTGTATTTAAAGACGATATTTATAATTATTATTATTATGATTATGAATTATTTTCTATACAAAAATAAACTGTATTTTATTTAAATATTTAAAAACAATAATACAATAACGTTTAAGGAAACTAAAATTCAATCAACAAAATGATAGTGGTGAAGTACCATAACTTGAATGAGCAAACAAGTTATCTAGTACAAAAAAAAGTGTTTAACTTAAACTTTTTTTTTTTATAAAGTAAACCTATTTATCAAATGAAAAAGAATTGAATATTTTGTTGAAATCTTTGTTCTTTTTTTATTGTTTATTATTTGGAATTGAAAAATATGGTCACCGTACACTACATAATGCAACATCGAAAAGTATGAAAGTAAAAACCGAAATGAACTCTAATTTTTATTAATGAAAGATTTCCATTTCCACGGACCCTGTCTATAGTTGACAGATCTCTTTCAGTCCTAAGTACACTTAACAATTTGAAATTACCTTCATCGTCAACGGCTCGTTCGAACAGCACGACTGCACAAGTAAGGAATTGCAAATAACAAACAAACACAGCACAAAATTAGACTGCAAGTGAACATTCCGTTTGTTGTCATAATAAATAGTGACACGTTCCTGACATGATCTAATTACAGCGTCTCGTGTCAAATATGTTTATTAAAATTGTAACTTCGAGAGGATAAAAACCCGTCCGGGTTTTTGGGTAAACAATAAATAATTGCACAAGGTGCCGAATCAATTAGAATCCAGCACAGTAGAGCCGAAGCGATTGACGTCAAAACATTCAGTTAATCAGAACGAACAACAAATTCCCGAGACACTTACCTGCCCGAAGAGGTAATAATTTGATTATTGCCGATTAAAAGTCTGCCACACAAAACAGCTACCACTGTCCAGCGTTAATTACACTCAGCACTGGGGATGCACGCGATCACACGCGATCTACTCTCACTCAAGAGAACAACACAAATGTTAAAACACAAATATTCGCCTGGCCAATGGTAGACGCAGCTTTGGAGGTGTGTTGGCGCACTCTGTGTTTCAGCGTTATCTGCGCTTCAACAGCAGTTAGCAGTATTCTAGTTGATTAAGGGAGAACAAGACGTTTAAGTGGCTCGAAGGCGAGTACGCAACTGATATTCGACTCAAGCCAGTTGCGAGTTTTATATTGAGAGCGATCTCCTGCCCGATGCCGCCGAATGAATATAGGGGCGCTCTCTTCAGCTGGAATTGGGTTCTTCTTCTGTTAATTGCTATAAATATGCATGCGTATAGTTTCGATGTTAATTTTGATATCATTTACGCTCTAGAAGGGCAAGTCGGACGAGATACGCATGTTCTTTTTGTCACTTTGTGGAGATTGTATATGGTTAACAAAGTTGAAGTTAGTCTTTTCTGATTTCATCATCTTTCGGTTGCAATGGGCTATATAGTTAATTGAACTTTTAAAAATTAGCACATAACGAATTGGAGAACACGCTAGACGGTATCGGACCTTAAAGATTAGAGGTGCTACAACGGCACGTGATAGCAATTAAATAAGCGAAGTAATAAGACGGGTGTCTTGGAAGTCAGGTAAAATGCACTTCAGCCAGGGTTAAGAGACAGGGCATGGGCTGCCGATTGGATTAAATATTTCCACCACAAAACTGCACAAAATCTTAAAAATTAGATTAATAGAAATATTAATTTATTAGATGTACTATCAAATTGCAAAATGAACTGGTAGGGGAGAGTGAGGCACCTTACAACACTTTTTGCTTTCAAGTCTCATAAAAACCTATGTTTTCGAATTTTTGATCTGTAACATATTTTTCCTTTAAAAAATGGAACTCTTTCTTTAATTTAAACGCATAATTCTATCCGTTTTATGAAGATATCGATTAGTTATTATTTTTTGAATGAAGCGAGTACTTATGCCCCAACGTGTGTTGTCACGAACAATTTAGCTTTAATAATTTGTTTGTACTCATATATAAGAAAAACGCAGCTTAATATGGTTCTACATGAACCTTCGCCTTCGAAAAATATTTTTCACATATAAAAAAGCTCACCAAAAAATTTGTATACTCTTAGAAAGAAAAAAAAAAGTTTGAAATGCAGCATAAAAACATTCAAAACAAGCTATTTTCAAGCGACTACTGAAAAGATGACCGAAAGCCGTTGACGTTTAAAGACAACAATATTCCTAGGATAAAAATTTAGTTTTTACGCTCTCAAATATTTCTTAAATAAGGTTTTATTAGTTATGTTGAAAGGTACCCACGTTTAAAGGTGCCCCACACTCCCCTAATTGGTTGGGTCTCCCAAACTTGTATTCATTCATTGTAGCTAGATAAATAATTTCCAGTTTGTTTGCCTGCTTATGTGGAACAAAATTATGGTCTTGTCTAAGGGTGCTACAATTACAAACTTGATGCGTTTAATAATCGACTGTAGTTTTCGAACACTCCACACTTTCCAAATACTCTTATCAATAAACAAATTAAGGTGCCACAAATTCATGAGTTACGAGTACTTTTGGGAAGATATGTTTATCAATGAGATTAGCCAAATTAATCATCATTTTGAAGAGAAGTGTTGCCATAACACCAAAATGAGAGTATCGGTATGTAAAATAGAAGTTGTTTATCAGCATTGTGTACCCTGCCCGTTTTTATAGTACAGATTACGGCGTTAGTTCAAAACTGTTTTTTAATACAGAAAGAAAGGTAATTTCATGTGGATGAATTCATGCATGTATTGTTTTGTCGCATATACTTTAAATAAGGAAATACTATGTTTTAAAAATAGAGTTGAATGCCACTTCAATGGACTTCTACAAATATAAATATTATTTTTGGGTGGAAACGTGATGTTGATAATGGTAGCCCTATATAGAGAAATTGCATTATAAGAAAATTTACGAAAATATTGTTCTATAACATTAAAAATAATGTTGTTTTAAGAAAAAATTAAATCTTTTAAAAATAAACAAAAATTTGTAAAAAAGAGTAAATTACCTATAAACCAGAGCATCAAAAAGAACTGATTCTGAAATCACATAATTCATATTATTTAAAAGCCCACGTTTTCCAAGCTTTAAGGATAATCCAGCTATTGTTATTGATCTGACCGACTAATGAAGCTTATTAAATAAACGACACGATTAAATTGAATAGTTTTAAGTTTTAAGACCTTTTTATTGAAATATATTAGGAAAACGTAGTAACACAATGTTTCAATGTAATTTAAAGAAGTAAGTCGTATAGTTTGGCCAAAAGCCAAACAACTAGATTAACATGTTTTGTATGTATTAACGTGATTTTAAAAATAAGATTACTTCATAAGTTAAAATAAAGATTAAAAATTCTCTTCTCTGATTCGCTTTCTGTACTCAAGAGCGGTTTTAGTATACATATAAAGAACACTCCATCCACGTTCACCATTCAAAATACGCTTCAGCTCATCTGCTCCAAGTGTCCTTACACCAAAGTGCATTCTTCGAAATTCACTGAGTACGGGACACACATCAATAAAATGATATATGTCCTCTTTTCACTTCGGTTGCAGATGTCGCAAATTATGGGAAGCTCAGGTCTATGGGCCACGTATCAATTCACCTCTTATCATGAAGATGGTTCTTATCATTTTTGACTTATTCATATCTAAAAAGTATGTATATTTTCCTGCAGATCGTATCTTATCGTGCTGGAGTGCATCCTGTGCTGAGAGGATTGTGCTTCACTTTCATAACTATTGTATAGGTAAGGTGTTCTCGAATTCCTAAGGAGCCTAAAAATCGCCAAACTTTAAAGTGAATAGCGTAAATTAGAATAAAACCCAAATGAAAATTTTTAGAAGCCAGTGAAAAGTAGCCAAATCAAATATAAATAGCCATGCTGGTAACACTGCTACTTGTGTCTCAGCTGATGGAACACTCCATTATTTTTCGCTGCCTTTTCGCAGACGTTTCGCTGTCCATGTGGAGGCCACAGGATAATTTCGTTTCCTAACAGGTCCGTACTAGGCTTTATCACTGAAATACCCGTACTGGAGCGTGCACATGCCAGCGTGATGAATTTTTGACGATTTATTGACTTTGGTGGCCGCCAAGTCCCATTGATGACCTTCCGTCCTTCATAAAACAGATTAATCCGAATCCTTTTACAATGACAAATCGAATTTCCTAGCCCCACACTTTAAAGCTCATCCCCAGCCCAGCGCCAATCAAGCATTACTCATCTGTATCCAACTACATTACATTTTTAAATCTATTTATAAGTCATATAAAACACATAACAATGATTGCGCGCCGCACTTACAATCAATTGCGAATCAATTATTACTCTGCAATATGTCTGGCCACTTGTAAACGCATGCATTCTACAGATCATGCACTCACCACTTGTTTATTTTGGAACGCGTGCGAGTACGAGCGACTGGAGTTCGTCTGCAACTGGCCAGCTATCGTCAAGAGGCGTACTAACATTTGAATGTACTACAACATGCCTTTATTTGCTCACGCCATTTTATGTACATATCTGTAGACTGTTCTTATTTTGTCTATAAAGTTAACCACTTAAGAAATTATATTCATAAACTGAAATTAAGTCAACAGACGATGATTAATGATGACATCATTATATACCTAGGTTTGAGATTCTTTATGATTATTCCTAGAAGTAGGGTTACCATACGTACCCCTTTGGGGGGGCAGAATCGACCCCTTTTTCAAAATGGATTTGACCCCCCAAAATTGAAAATGCAAAAGGGGGACAATAGGGCCTTTTATGTCCCCCTTTTTATAAACGGTTTTCCAATAAGAGGTGTTATTTTGAATGACCAGCTATTTCGGTAGCTGTCACTTTTGAAGCGTTTATTCTTTGACATTTGACAAGTAGCAACTACGCCATAACTAAAAATGGAACAATACACGCTTCAACAACGCATTGAAATTATTAAAATTCACTACAAAAATGGTGAAAATCTTGCAGTCACAGTTCGCAAAACTAAAGCATTTTTTGGTCGTCGTGAAGCCCCTTGTCGGACCGCAATACAGAAATTTGTCGAAAAATTCGAGCTGTTGGGACAAGTTAGTGATGTGAAGAATAAAACCCGTGCACGTCGCTCAAGAACAACTGAGAATATTGCTGCTGTAGCCCAAAGTGTTGAAGAAAACCCAGGTTTGTCCATTCCTCGTCGTTCTTTGGAATTGGGCATTCCACAAACGTCATTACACCGTATTTTGCATAAAGACTTGGGTCTTAAGGCTTATAAAATTGATTAATGATTTTTTATGGTCGGAGCTGGATGGTATTGATCTGGACCACGTTTACTTTCAACGAGACGGCGCTACGTGTCACACAAGCAAAGAAACCATTGATCTTTTACGGGAAAAGTTTCCGGACCGTGTTAATCTCTCGAAGAGGTGATCACAATTGGCCACCGAGATCTTGTGATTTAACACCTTGCGACTTCTTCCTTTGGGGCCACGTGAAAGATAAGGTCTACACCAACAGCCCAGCGTCAATTCAAGACCTCAAAGACAAAATTCGTGAGGCTATCGAGGACATAGGGCAGCCACTTTGCGATTTGGTTATGGAAAATTTCATGAAAAGAATATGGTCCTGTATGCGTGCTCGTGGTGGCCATTTGGCTGATGTTGTTTTTCATTATTAACGGCATTCCTTCCTTTTTATTATGAAATAAACATCCGATAATTTATCTGAAAAAAATGTCATTTTTCTTTGAATACCAAAATAACATCTCTTATTGGAAAACCCTTTACACTTAACCAAACAAAAAACTTCAACTTTGTCTATTTTCTGTTTTCAAATTGGTTCTCTTTCAATGTTTGGATTTCCAAAGCCAGAGTGAACACATGCTTATCAAGTGTTATACAAACATTCACAACAAGGATGTATTCATCCCTTTAACAATTTTTTTTTAAATAAAATATTGGAGAATATATCGTTGCTTTGGTTTTACTAAACCTGAAACTAAAAACTATGACCATTTTAATGTTCGTTAAAGTTGGTGTCCCCCCAATCTAAAAATTGCCCCCTAAAACTACAAAATTCCGCTTTTCTTGTTTTCCAATCTGACTTCTATATCCTCTCTAAGTGATGGGACTTCTACCACCTAAGCGGTCTTTCTACTACTTTTTACAATTTCGGAAATCCTACCATCCCCAACTCGACATGTACCACATTTCGGAAAAATATTTTAAAATTTTTTTTGTGTTGCTTTCAGGTAGTATTTTGGTTTACATTTTGAGGAAAAACCAATGGTGACTACCTTTTAGAATTTAAAAATTCCAAATTAAAAAACAAATCACATTATTATTTTTAATTTGTCAAATACTGCTTTAGAAAAAAAGAAACTTTAAAATAATTTAAATATTACACATTTTTTAGTACTTGATTAAATGTTGGCTCGTTGAGCAAGTTAGAGCACCTTTGCATTATCATTTCGTTCATTAAATTCTGGTTTTCTTAATGTTTACGAAATTGTTTTTATGAATTTAAATTAAATGATACATAAAAAAATAATGAATAACTTCTAAAATAAGAAACATATATATGTTTCTGTACACAAAATAATTCATAATTAACATCGCCTTCTCTTACAGAACTGTTCATTATTATAATCAATGGATGGTCGCCGTATATACAGGGTGGGCCAAACACAAGTTTCTTTTTAGAAATGCAATAAAATGAACAAAATTATTTTTTTTTTAGAAAAAGCAAACAATCACATTAATTATGGAACTCAAAGTCGTTTACTGACTTCGCAGTAGGGCATTCTGTCACTCCAATTTTGCAAGATCTTGCTGATGGTTTCGGGATGTAGCTCAGGGATTGCTTGGATGATATTGGCCTTAAGTAATTGAATCGTTTGCGGATTGTTGACATAACATCGGTCCTTCACGGTTCCCCATAAAAACAAAAGTCCAAAGGGGTCAAGTCGCAGTTCCTAGGCGGAATCTGAGAATTTGGAGTATTATCCACTAGCATACCAGTCTCATGAACTTTTTGGACAAACTTGCGTACAGCCAAAACTTCTTTTCAAAAACCCGCTGTTTCGGCTACTCAGCACTCACTTTGGAAAAATGTTTTGAATATTAAGGGTATTCACTTAATCTCATAAATTTATGCAGCTCGAAAATTAATAAATTTCTGCGGTGCTTTAAGTGAATATCATTAAATTAATCGTGTAAATCGAATGTCAAGTCGGTGGTCAAACTCAGCTCAGTAAGCGAAAAGAAAAATCTTATTAAATTCTTGGAGAAATCGGCAGTAAACGAGTTATTTATATTGGAAGTATTTGACGAAAATGAAAGTAGAATTTCAATTGAATGTTCTCATTAAAATAATCAATATTCGATCAACAAAATTTCTAATTTCTCGGGAAACAAACAAACAACAGACGACTGTCTGTGGAAGTTTGACATTTGTAATTTGCGCAACTTTCCGCGGTTGATTTCCGAGCCTAAAACGTCGCGGAAAATTCTGAGGTCTGCGTAAACTATTCTCCATACAAAATCTGACAGTTAAATTACGAGGTGGTAAATTTAAGTGAATACCCTTTTTCTTCGTTCCGCGGAGGTATAATACTGACTGTCGAGTAGGAAACAGCTGTCAGTGTCAAAATAATCTTTGATTTAAAAAGAAACCACTAGATGGCCCACCTTTACAGCTCTATAGCTATAACATATTTATGGGCAGTGTTATTAGAGCGTGTTATTTTGTAGGAATTTCGATGAAAAACTGTATGCCTCCCAAAAAAGCAAACTAATACAAAACGAATCCGAAGCTTTGTTCCATTAATATTGTAGTAAGAATGGAAAAGACGGTCAAAACGCTATTGGTGGGGCCAAATTCTTTTTCAGAGGGAGAGACTTGTTAGAATTCGAAAACGCCTTTGTAGTAGTCTATGTAAAATGAGAGATAATTCATAAATGTGCAGTGGTAACGTAAAGACTTTGAAATGTCTGATAAACGCGAAGAATCTGCTAATTTGTTAACAATATAAGTTGATTCATCTAGCGGTCAAAGTGATTCGGATTTAATCGAACTTCTTTTTTACGAAACCGAGTAAGTAGGAGAGTTTGTACTGACTGAACTTCAGCATTCGAGAAGGGAAAAAACCGACACTGATACATGAATGACCAGCGAAAAGAATCTTGAGGTGATACACCGCCACCTGGTGATAGCATTTGTACACGCAGGAAATTAAAACATATGCAAAAACATTGTTTGCCAAATAGTACAACAAACTTTAAATCATCTGTCAAAAGTCAGGTTACTGATACTTTTTCAAATTCTTACTACAAGAAGAAGTTAAGTAAAAATTGGTAACATTCACAGTGGAGGATGGATGGCTGTTTTTTTAAAGAATTTTTTGAGTTAAGAAACTGCTTTAGCAAAAATTCGTAAGAGTTAGTGAAAATTCGTAAAATTTAAAAGTAACAGAACTGAACTTGTGAGAAAAGCAAGATTGTGTGCATTTGCTTTTGATGTTTCTGAAATATTAAGAACGCAATTGCCGAACCATCAAACATTAGCTGTCTTGGGTGAAGTTAGTTCTTCAAATCCAGTTAACAAATTAATTGATTTCTCTTTCGAAAAGCGGAGAAAATCAAATTCCAGAAAATACAGGTTTTTTTTAGAAAATGTTGACCCTGTTCATTTGATTTTTAATCTCTCTCGAAAGCACTTTTGGTGACACCGTACTAGAACTTTGCATTTAAATGTATCGTTCCCATTTCCAAATTAACAGACTGTGCCATTAGATGGCAATGGTCAAATAAGTTCCAGAAAGACAATACCAAAAAAGAAGATGAGAAAGTGATATAATTTAAAATTAAAAATAACAATCACCTACAACATTGTTTTGCAAACATGTATTGAACTTTGAGTCCCATGTGTTCCGAATAGGCAATCCTAGTAAACAAAATGTTGTAAACAATAATATTGATAAGTCACTAAGTATATTAATGGAAGCACACCGATTAGATGGAAGTCTTCATCTATTTGTAAGACCGAGTTGGTGATTTTGATAGGAGGGAAGTTACATATAAATGCGATGGCCTCTGTTAAAGACTCGTCAATATTAATTTATACAAGTTTAGCCTTCGTACTTTTCGTATTATTTTCGTACTAGTAAAGTCTTGTTGTATTCGAATGAGACAGTGTTTTCGAAAATCTATCCATACAATAAAAAAAAAATACTTCGCAAGTCGGTAAACAGACGCTCATTAGGCACAGATTATAAAATCTACCAATAGCGAAATAATGTCCGCATGCCGGATCCGCTGTTGTTGAATAAATCAAAAAGTTAATGAAAACATACTGCGCGATAATCACATTTAGTGTTTAAACTTATAAAATATTTAATATGAAAATTAAAAATGATCATGAGTAAGATCCAAAGTCAAATAGGTAGTTCAAAAACAGAGACAATCGGCCTCACCAATAATCAAGTAGGGTCTAGTCACCTAAACCCAAAGACTCCAAACTTTCCGAAATGCCTGTACCAATACACCAAAAATTTAGCTGCCAAAAAGTTGCTTACTGATAATGTTAACCCTTGAAGCTGAAGGTTACTGACTGCCCCTAAAAAGCTAATCATTCGTCGATCGTAGTAAAATATATTTTCTTTAAAGCTTTGTGGAATACATATAGTTTTTTCCTGAAACATTAGAAGGATGTTGCCAAATGAAAAACGCGACTTTTACTAAATAAATACTAAAATTTGTATTATTAAACAGTCTTTAAAGCAAGCACGAAATTTTTAAGTCTAAAATTAACATTCGGATCGGTGTCTGAGTTATTTAGTGAACACATGTTACTATGTCTCCAGGTTGAAGAGAGACAGTAAGATTACGAATACGACGTCTTCGAATCGACGAACGTTAGCCTTTTAGGGTTAAGAAAACCATGTTTACGTAGGGCAGTGATGCCAACTGAGGCAAAATAATCTTTGTCGGCGATGGAAGGGGTTTGAATGTGCTGAAATGCTTAATGTATTCAAAATAGCCAGAAACCGCGTTAAGTGCATGATAAGACGCGCAGAATACCTTCACCATCTTCACAAATTTAATACTAACGCTCCTCTAAATTCTTATGGAAACAAGTAAAAGACTTGGGATTTGGCAAGAAAAGCCCGTCTGTAAATGATGACATCGATATAGAAGAAATTAATTTAAAATTTGCTAACCCTTCCCTGGACACCCAAAACAGCTCCTCACATTATTACATACCCAACTACTCTCAAGCTGCTTTTTCTTTTTCTACAGGGGATATTTTCACTGTTGGGAACGCGACTTTCTCAATCAAGTTAAAGTGTGTGGGACTAGATAATATTCACCCTGAATTATACAAATTCTTATTCCTTAAATACTCTGTTACATATATTGAGAATTCCATTTTAACAACGTCCGATTATCCAACAGTTTGGAAACGGGCTAAGATGGTTCCGATACTGAAGACCTCAGGAACTGTGAATGGTTATCGTCCAATGGCCATTCTGTCTTATTTGTCGAAAGTCTTTGAGGTAATTGTCAGCAATTAAATCAAAGAGCATATTAAATCTATTTAATTCTTTTCTGCATAGCGACCACGTTGAAAGTCTCGGATGACATTCGCAAATAACAAATCAATTTTGGTCACACTATTCGATTTTTCATTTGATTCGGATGAACCGAGTATTTTATGTCAAAAATTACTTAATCTGTTCAATTTCTCTTATAGTGCAACTAAAACGGTTCCATACAAAAATAATCTTTCCTCCTTTAACAAGGGGTGTACCGCAAGGATCTATTCTTGGACCTCTACATTTTTTCTTTATTTTTAAATAACCTGCCATCTGGCATTAAATATTGCAACTTACACATTTATGCTGACGATGTCCATCGGCTTTCCTAAAAGTCTTGTTGAATATGCCGCTGTAAAAATGAACGAGGACTTAACATCAATAGTTAAGTGGTCAAACCAAAACAAGCTGCTGTTAAATCCTGCTAAAACGAAGTGCTTACCAATTGGAAGGCACCAACCAGATTTTGAAGACTTTCCACCCATTTTGTTAAATGGATCCCAAGTTGAAATGGTGTCCAAGATAAAAAATCTAAAATTAATAGTTAACAGCACGCTGTCTTGGTGTGACTACATAAATAGCGTAGTTGCAAAAATATATAGTTATAATATTATATGGTTCGCTGCGAGGTCCTTCCACCAGTAGGCACTCTTTAACTTAGAGGTTAAAACAAGGCTGGTTAAAACATTAATTACACATATTCTAAGCTATGGCTGCGAATTTTTTGTCAATTTAAACTCTGCTTCGCTACACAAACTACAATTAGATTTTAATTCCATTAGCAGGTTTGTCTTTGGACTCCGCAAGTTTGATCACATTTCTGAATACTCGCGACAGATTGTCGGATGCCACTTACAGTGTTTTCTTCACTTCAAAGGCATTGCCTTTCTCGTAAAAATCATAAAAAGAATCACCAAATTACAGTTTTTACCTGCCGTTTTTTTTTTCATTTTTATCAATGGATAGTTCTCAAATAATTTAATCTTTTTAAATTTAATTTTTTGTTTCAATATACTTCAATAATTTTCAATGAAAGCGCCAACAGCTTTGCACTACCTATAATAAATATTTTTGAATCAAATCACTTACTAAAATATCCAAATGATAGTGCAAGACAAAATTGAAAAATCTAGTTACTTTAAGTCAACAATGTCGGTCTGGACTAAATGTACCCTTTGAACGCCAAATCTAGATTCTAGTCAGAAACGTCACTTTTCCTACACGTCAGAAAATCTTGACTAGATACTTCGACAAGCCTTCCATGAACACTGTCCGATCTAGGCTAACCAAATATGAGTTTGCGACACATCAAGTCGGCCAGCTGTCATACTTACAAAACTCGATTCTTGAACGTCCCCTTTAATTGATAAAGCGTAGTACGCTGCTCGAGCTAAACTAAATTTTATCTGGTCTCCAACTTTTCTCTTCAAACATCAGCTAAAGTACTAGCTAAATTTTGAAATATAGCACGCCGTGGATAAGTGTCACAGAAAGCAGCTGTTCTTTGGAAAAACTTCTTTCAAAAATTAAATTCTCTCTATTTCTGGTTCTAGGTACTTCTCGTCCATGTAATAATTAAAAAAGGTCATCCTTGCATACTTTTCCGCAACAGAACAAAAAATACACAATGATCTGCCACAATTTAGCTTGAGAAAATGTGCCTACCCATTAAATGGGTACGCTTAATTTTGACAGAGACATGAAGTACATTCTGAAACAAAAGTTTGATTATTTAGCTCGAGGTGCGTACCGTTCAGCTAAATGGGTTCGCTTAAGTTTGGACAGAATTTCGTATGGGAGCGAAAATTTAGCTCGAGCAGCGTACTAAGCTTAAGGAATTATTGAAATTCGAAAAGACATGAAGAGGGAAAAGCCATATACAATCGTCTCTATTTGACTATTTGTTTTTTGTATATTTTGTCTTTTCCTGGTGCAGATCCTCAAACAAAAGTCCTATATAAATCCTCCTTCATCCTATATCTGCAGAGATTATAACCTCAAAAGCTATTGGGCATCGTTTACATATTAGATGACAAATTGGAAGAAGCAAACAGAACATACGCGTATAGAGTATACCTACACTTCTTGTCAGAACTGAAACCTTAACCTCCTCGCACCCTTGATACGCAGATTGCAAGAATGACCTCAACACCTTTCGTTCTAAAGAATCTATCATGTAAATATAGAATTATTATTTGTCTGCAATGCCGTTAACTTATTTGCTCACACAATACACACGATTATCAGCCCTGGAATATTGCTGGCCATTGTATACCGTCTGAGTAATCAGTTTTTTCCTTGAACGAAACTCTATGTCGCTCTGGACGCAAGCTCTGTTTACATTCTCTTGCCGACAGTATAGTAGTGGTGCATAAATTTGCAAAATTTCCGCCACAAGAAATGGAAAATGAGGAAAGAGATAAACAAATTGGGACCACGAATCATGCAAGCATTTATTGAGACCGAAAGTGAATTATCTGCCGTTTATTTGGGTTCGTCTTGTAAAATCGGGCAAATGGGTCAGTGGATGAATGCAGGGCTGCTTGAGTCTCAATTCTGGGATCTTTAAATGTAATCGAAACTTTGCCGATATTATTTCACTGCGACCTTACAGAGTGGGGACGTTCGGATTCCGAGTTAAGTATGAGTCTGACAGCTGACTGACTTTATGTATTTCAGTTTTTTATGTTTAGTTTCCGGGCTAAATTGTTCGTACTAACAGTGGCTAGTTGGAACGAAGGTTAAAAATGATTATTATTAAGGCCATCTGTAGCTGAAAAGTGACGATCTGCAAGTCATCATTAAGAACTGCTCTCAGAATGACATAGGTACGACCCAAAACGCTTTAAAAACGTTCACAGAACCGTTCAGAAAACTTCGTAAAAAGCCCAAGGAAACTCTAGAAAAAATTATTCAAAAAGAATTTATTTTCAGAAACCGTCAGAACTAACGCTCCCTAAGAACGCTTCAAGAAGCGACACAACCCAATGTTTGGTTAGGTTACGTTACGGTTGCTCGAATATATTGTTACATCCGAACTAGGATTCCAAAAGATAAAACGTTTTTCTGTTGAACTTTTCTAATAAAATCATTTTTATTACACTATTTATTCTAATAATTTACTTCAAAACAATATTTCTTTAAACAATTCTTATCCAATTCTTATCCGACTTAAACCAATCACTTAATTCACTACATTCTTTACATTTCTTTATCTTCACAACCGATTACTATCATAAACTATACCAATCACTGTTTTAAAGTCAACTGTTTTCCTTGTTCTCAAATCTGCCCTTTTATATCCGCTCCGCCATCTGTCGGGAACTTTTTTAGCAAATTCCTGTTCGTCCCGAACAAAGTAGATGGTTCTAGAATTAGCTCACTTAACTCTCCACTTATTTGACAGATTCAAGGGTCCAATTGGAAGTGGAACTTGTTTGGTGACTAATGGGTTGTTTACATTTTAGTCTACGCTACAATATCAAAGGTAAATTGTTTCTGGGGCGAGAATTGTACTGGTCCCAAATACGTCCATAATGAATATGCTTGCATATCTTAAGGCACCAAGTGACAAATAACAGAAACGGGAACAGAAACAGAATCACATACATTTGCAACAGGAACAGACAATTTCTTTTTCAGCAACAGAATTGAACGACAGAAAAATGGCTATTTGACGACAGAATGTAAACAAGTCTATAAGCGTTTTACTTTTCTAGTTCAGAGCTGAGCTCTGCACCGAGCTCGAGCATTATGAGCGCTCTGTGAACCGAGCATGCTCAAATCGTTCTGATGTAATTATTAATTATGAAACACTTGAGCACATAGCTGTCATTTGTAATAAAGTATATATATAAATTGAAAATGTATTAATTGTTATTTATTAAATGGGTTAACCTTCAGTTCCAGAGCAACAAGGTTTGTCCGCCATTTCAATTATTTTGTTTATCCTGTTTTTTTTCTGTCAAATGTGCCAGGTTATGCTCTGAACTAAAAAAGAAAAACGCCTTATATTGATTGTTTCTGTTGCCGGCAACAGAAATGGCAATTTATCATGGGCGGGTGTTTTTTTGTTTGGATGAAAGTTTTTAGTAGGCGAAGAGGAGAGTAATAAAACGAAACACAATTTGATAAAATAGGCGGCAGCCATGTTTTTATGGATCTGTTTCTGTTTCAGTTTTCTGTAGCTGAGCGAGCAACACAAACAGAACCAGAATTTACTACAGAAGCTTAGTATCCTGCTCACGCTAAATTTTAGCGTCTCAAGTCTCCACTTCGTTTCCGTAAGTTTTTTTTTTTTGTTTTTTTATCGCATTAAAAGGAATTGTTGGTTTTGCTTCTTCTTTTATGTATTACTCAAATGTTTTCTTCGGCTTCTTCCAAAAAAAATCCAAAATAAACACAACACAAACTTTATCCTCCTTCTTCTGTCAAAATTTATCTTCGATTTAATGTATCGGACATTTATTTCGTGAGCTAAATGAGTGGAGACTTGTCATCGGCCCATCTATATGAAGTTAAGAATTTAGCGAGCGAGCAGGATACTGCTTTGCTAAACTGCCTCGCTAAATTTTATCTTTGTAGACATTTTTGTATGGGCGATAAAATTTAGCGCGAGCAGGATACTTAGCTAGAACGAAAAAACTTTCTGTTCTGTTTCAGTTTCAGTTCTTTGTCACTTCGTGCCTTTAGGTTGCTTTCAAACAAACTGAACTTGCACTTCTTCTCAATGTTGGCCAAGATTTCCTGGAGCGTGAAATACCGCTGGGTACAGGTGCCATTTCGCGTAGTGACCCAATGGTTGAGACCCAGATCCAGCCTCGACTGGAGCATTACAAATATATTGTAACTGAGCAAGTAAGCTGATGCTGCAAGTAGAAAATATGAAGTTCTTAACCAAAGTCCATCCCTTAAGAATGATTTTTATGGAGTATCATTTGTGTATGATCTCACTTGGTTTGGTGCCCGTGAAAATAAACCGAGTTTTAGAATACCAACATTTCAATGTCCCATCAACATCGAATAAACTGATAGCATCAAGCGCCGGTATTTACAGGCGGAAAAGCCGCATTTGTTGACACTAGATTGCATTGAATTTGAACTTAACAAAGTTCATTGAATCAGTCTATTGAATATACACTTGTATCTAAGTGCAATATTAATAGTGGCACCGATTGAATCAGCTACGAGTCATACGCACGCGATGTAGATGACTATGCGCACCTTATCAATAGCATTTTATAATTTTATGTTACAACTTCTTCAATGTGAAATGAACAGTGTAAACGAAATGCATTGCCGCACGCGCGTGCGACCTTATTGTCCCCCTTGTTATCTGGCCACAAGCGAAATTGGTGCATTCGATTCTAGATGAGCATGACATTGAACCAAAGAACCAGTACGACTACGACGACAATGACGGCAACTCGACCACCGCTTCGATTGTGTCTTTTGTTGTAAAGGGTGATTTTTTAAGAGGTTTAGAACTTTTAAAAAAAAAAAAACACAAAAAATTCGAAAAAATGAATGAAATATTTATTTGAATCGATAGTTTGAACCTTGCAATTTAATGTTTAAAGATAATTTCATGCAAATGTTGACCGCGGCTGCGTCTCAGGTAGCCCATCCGCTGAGTCCAATTTTGGCATACTCTTTCACACATATCGGCCGGTATCTCACGAATGAATGCATGGATGTTGGCTTCCAGTGCGTCAATCGAAGCGGGCTTGTCCCTATACACATTAGCCTTGGCATACCCCCACAAAAAATAATCTAATGGTGTCAAATCGCACGATCTAGGCGGCCAATTGACCGGCCCGAAACGTGAAATTAACTGTTCACCAAACTCGCCTCGCAATTGCGCCATTGTTTCGCGTGCTGTGTGGCATGTGGCACCGTCTTGTTGAAACCACGCAAGTCAAGAACTTCCATTTCGGGCAAAAAAAAGTTTGTTATCATCGCTCGGTAGCGTTCACCATTGACAGTAACGCTGCGATTCGCATCATCTTTGAAGAAATATGGCCCAATAATGCCGCCGGCCCATAAACCGCACCAAACAGTGGCTTTTTCGGGATGCATTGGTAGCTGTTGCAATGCTTCTGGCTGATCTTCACTCCAAATGCAGCAATTTTGCTTATTTACGTACCCATTCAACCAAAAATGAGCCTCATCGCTGAACACAATTTTTCGATAAAAAAGCGGATCCTCGGCCAGCTTTCCAAGAGCCCATTCACCAAAAATTCGGCGTTGTGGTAGGTCGGCTGGCTTTAGTTCTTGCACCAGCTGTATCTTAAAAGGCTTTACGCCCAAATCCTTCCGCAAAATTTTCCACCTAGTGCTGTAACAAAGGCCTAACTGCTGGGAACGGCGCCGAATCGACATTTCGCGGTCTTCTGTCACACTAGCTGATACGGTCGCAATATTTTCTTCACTACGCACAGTACGTAAACGTGTTGGTGGTTTAATGTCCAACAAAGTAAATTTGGTGCGAAATTTGGTCACAATCTTCCGAATAGACTGCTCAGAAGGTCGAGAATGCCGATCATAAAATGGAAGCAGCGCGCGATGAACATTTCGAACCGAGCACGAATTTTGATAGTAAAATTCAATAATTTGCAAGCGTTGTTCATTTGTAAGACGATCCATGGTTAAATTGCAAACCAAACTGAAGCTGTTTGACAGTGACACAAGGTACTAAACACACGTCAGCTGTCAAAACCGGTGTTGCCAAAACCAAACCAGCTAAAAAATCACCCTTTATATAAATAAAATTCTCAGTTGCGGTTATTGTGATTGCATTGACCCATTGAAATTGAGGCGCTTGTGCGCCAACCAAGATGAATCTTATCAGTGAAAGCGGTCCCGGTGTAAGGCCACGGAAGTCAATACGTGGTGCATCTGAGACACATTATTTGGGGTGAATTAGTGATTGAGTGATAAGCGCATAATATAATTGAAAACTGGGTCATCTTGGCGGCACGTGTAATTCATCATTTTAGCATCTGGTCAATGAAAAAACAAATTGACGTGTTGTTTGGTTTAGTTAGAGGAACATTCCGGAACGGAACACCATACAAATGAAAGCCTTGACAACTTTCTGTCGTCAACATTTTCGCAACGGTGAAAGAAGTTTCGGACGAGGATGTGCAATGACATCCTACCTGACAACTTGTCGTAGAAGCATTGAAGACGACGCCAGATTAGCGAAACGCATCATAGCTGTCATCGAAGAGAGATTTGCTCCAAAACGTAAGGCAATTGTCTTGTTTTTGCGTTTATTGTTAGGATTTTTCATGTGGAAACAAACGTGTCACTCTGTTTCTTATTGCGTTTTCCATTGGGACCATCAAAAATCTTCATTTTCAGATCTTAGATTTTATGCGGCTCACGTTCCATGATCAAATGTATGTGCTTTTGTAAATGGGTTAGTGCGTTATTTGACAACAATATCAACTGTTCAAATTACATTTGTGTTTGGTAAAATCAACCATGGAAATTGGCTGTTGTAGATACCATTGGAGTAGTTTTGGTGATTCGTAGTTTCCAGATGATGAGGAAGACAATGAAGATAGTAATTCCGCCAAAAGTATGTCCATTGCTGTTTACGTATTTCTTTATTTTGGTCTTCACAAAACTTTGCACATTTGTTTTTAAACAAACTTCTTTAAATGACGTAAAACAGCTGTGCTGTATGTGTAAATCTGAAAAAATATCGAGATCCGCAAAAAGTGATCCGAATCAAAAAAAAGATTGATCTTTTTCCCAATGGAAAACGACGTTAGTCTCTATTGTTCGAAGATATTGATAAGGATGAAAGGCGTGAATCATTTCCATTCCAACGCTGTCAAACCGATAGCCAAAGATTGACAATCGCAGACCACCTACACATAGACTAACAAAAATAAAATATAGGTTAGGTTAGGTCAGAGTGGCAGACCGCCTCAGGTGCAGCCTCACTTAGGCCAAAGAAGGCCCATTGTGATACCACAGGATCAGTGTTCTCACACTACCCGTTGAACCAGCCAGAGCTAAGAATGAAGCGTTGGAGGCAATTAATTCCTATATATGCAATTTCGCTGAGATTGTCGAAGAAGTATTCTCCGAGGTACAGTTTTCTACGGACTGACAGTGCTGGGCACGTGCAAAGAAGGTGAAGAATAGTCTCCTCCTCCTCCTCGTCCCTACAGCTTCTGCAGAAATCATTTGAAGGGAGGCCCAACCTGAGGGCATGTCTCCCTATGATGCAGTGTCCCGTGATGACACCTACTAAAGTGCCTACCATGGGTCTTTTCAGTGAAATAAGATTCTTGGAGCGCTTGAGATCCAGTTGAGGCCAGATCTGTCTCGAGGTGCGGCACGTTGTGCAATTAGACCACCTGAGATTTGTTGCGCATAATGCGTTTTGTTTAATGAGTAGCTTACAAGTACCAAAAGGCATGTGAAGATTCTCCTTTTCCGTTAGAGTCGACATAGTAGTGCCTTGTGTGGTGAGTTCGTCGGCCATACAATTACCTGGAATGTCTCTATGACCCGGCACCCATATAAGGTTAATTTTGAATTGTTTCGCCATCTCGTTAAGAGATAATCGGCAATTGAGGGCAGTTGTCGAATTGAAGATAACAGAATCCAGGGATTTAATCGCGGCCTGACTGTCGGTAAAGATGGTGATATCCTTTACAGATATTACATTATACCGAAGCCACGATAAGGCCTCTTTCATCGCCATGATTTCCGCCTGGAATACACTACAGTGATTAGGAAGGCTGAATGAGATTTTGCAATTTAGATCAGAGGAGAAAACGCCCCCCCAACACCTGTTTCGGTCTTGGATCCGTCTGTATAGAAGCAGACAGACGCCTTACGAGGCACCACATCCTTCTCCCAGTCATGCCTGGAGGGTATGTAGGTTTCGAAATTCTTAACGAATTGAGGCTGAGGTAGGGTGTAATCAGTTTCTTTTGGAATGAATTCAAATGTATCAAGAATAGACCAGTGACCAGTTTGCCTACTGGTCCACAAACGAATTGCTTTTATTCGAGTGGCTGTGCTTGCTGCCACTTGTTTGCAATAGATGTCTAGCGGTAGTGAGAGGCTCCACTAATGCATACGCATGCCGTTCTTTGAACACGGCTAAGGTGATTATAGTAGGTGGCCTTTTCAAGGGCAGTCCACCAGACGGTTACTCCATAAGTAAGTATGGGTCTGACAACAGACACATATATCCAATGTGTAATTCGAGGTGCAAGTCCCCATCTGCTTCCGATGGCTTTTTTACAGCAGTACAGAGCCGTGGTGGCTTTCTGAACCCTCCGCAGGATATTGGGTTTCCAGCTCAGTTTGCTGTCTAAAACGAGGTCAAAGTAACTAGCCGTGTTAGTGAGCATCAAAACGGTGCCATTTAGTTTCGGGGGTACAAAATTGGGCATTTTGTATTTCCTTGTAAAGAGGACTGGTTCAGTTTTCTGAGGATTGACCGTCAGACCACATTTTTTTGGTCCATTTGGAAAGCTTAGAGACGGCGTTCTGCAATAGTTCTCCAAGCGTGTTAAGGTGTTTTCCTGAGACAGCGATAGCAACGCCATCTGCATAGGCAATTACCTAATAAAATATAAATAGCCTCCGATTGTATGTGAAATAGTAAGGTATTCTACTTCACTCAAGTCAGTTTGCGTACAGAAAGGGCAAGTCCACTGAAAGTGCTCTTCACCGTCTCGTCAATAAGATAGAAGACACCTTTCACCATAACGAAATTGCCCTGAGCGCATTCTTAGATATTGAGGGTGCTGACAATACCCGATTCGACTCAATTGCTAGGGCAATCAGATGTAAAGGTAGCGAAGACTCGACAAACCAATGGATCCGAGCCTTGAGCTGGAGAGTCGAATAATAACATCCTCGTCAGGGGGAGTAGCTGTGTCGGTGACAGCAGTCAAAGGATGCCCCCAAGAGGATGGGCTTTCCCTGTTGTTGCAGTCACTCGTCATAGACAGGCTATTAATCAGTCTACATAACCTAGGTTACGCCATCGGCTATGCCGACGATTTGGCAATTGTCATTAGTGGGAAGCATTGCGCTACCATTAATAGTAGATTGAGAACTGCTCTATTACATGCTTTAGAATGGTGTTCTACGGAAGGTTTATCTATCAATCCTAGCAAAACTATTCTAGTTCCTTTTACCAGAAGGAGACTGGTCAGTCTAGAGCCTATTATCCTGAGTGGAACGACATTAATATACTCCAACGAAGTAAAATATATCGGAATCATCCTTGATAAGAAACTTAACTGGAGCTTAAACATCTTTTTTTTTTTAAACTTCTGACTCGCCAAGGCGAAAGATAGGCACTTCGACCTAGAAGGTCTATTGTGCCGGGATTTTCAGAAAATTTGTATTTAGATTAGCTGCGTCTCTACCTCCCTAATGTAGCTGGTAATGTTTCCAGCAGAGGACTTCTCCAATTCTTCTGGACTTAATATTTCCCGGAAGAAGACTTTCCTTCTAATTCTAGTTAGAGCTGGACATTCGCACATGATGTGCTCAGCTGTTTCGTCTTCTTCAAGACATAGTCGGCAATCCGGGCAGTCGGCTATGTGAAGCAGTGGCGACGCGTCATATTGTTCATTTCGTTCATGAACGCCTAACTTTTTGAGAATAAATATTTAAAATTCAAAAAATGATTTTATGATTTCCCAACTCGTGCCACCCTCTCGAGAACTTGAGCCAAATCGTAATTCATAACCTGCGACTTTCCACTCATTCCGCTACTAACATCAAAATTAAAAAAAAATTTCCAATATCCACTTATCCCCTAAGTCCTAACCAAACTTCAGTAGATTTCTTAGTGAATTTCCCAACTCGTGCCAGTCTCTTGTGCACTTGAGCGTTGAGCCCATTCGATTCGTAATTCATACTTCATACCGAAACGAAAAACTACCCTCCTACTTGCGAAACTGGGACCAGCGGCTGCGACTGCGACACGAGCGAAAATAATACTTTCCATTTCCACTCATTCGTGCAGATGAGTTGCAAACGAAATGTATCCATCAAAAATAAATGCTATAAAAAAAAGTATAGCGCACATCGTACCCACTATTTCGTTCAGCTCAGTTGTAAACGAAATGGACTATTTTGTATGACTACGGGTTTGTATGGGGTTCGACGTTCGAGTAGTGCTTGGATTTAGGGTTTGGTTGTGATCAAGTGGGAAGTAAGCATGAGTTATTATACCTATTGCTTTCACGTTCTACTAGTTCTAAAAGGAAATGAACGAATGGAAAATTTGTGCAGGATTTTTGAACAAATCTAAAAGGCTGGACTTAGAATATAAGTAATTTTTCGGTTTAAATCAAAAAAAAAATTAAGAAAAAATAAAATCGATGAACTGAACGCCTTCACCTTATACTCACGCGTCGCCACTGATGTGAAGTTTGTGTAGATGGTATCGCAAACCGTAGTGACAAACGTAGTAAGGTAGCCTACAAGATTTCTGATATCGTGCCTTCGTAGATTTAAAATTTTGTTGGCATTTTTCTTGAATGGCAGTATTGCTCTTTTGGCCTGTCTGAGGCCTGGGATTTCATACCACTGTTTGATACACATGTTGTGTTCCAAACTATGGATAGTGGAAGTGATTGCTGATTTAGTAACGGCGCAGAAAGGTTCTGGTCCTATAAACGGGATTCCTGACCCTTTCCTGGCCAGTTCGTCAGCTTTTTCGTTTCCTTAAATACCCACCATATTTTGGTTTTGTTTCTAGAGCAAAGAGTTTGAAGAGCATTGAAGCAGTGCATGACTGATTTTGAGACAATTATTGGTGAGCTAAGGGCGTTTATAGCTGCTTGACTGTCTGTGAAGGTAAGGATGTTTGCGCCTTTGATCCCTGAGGAGTAAATAAGGTTCGCGCCTTCCGTGATGGTATGGAGCTCTGCCTGAAATACACTGGGGCTCTTCCCCATAGGTATTAGGTATTGAGACGTTACGATTTGGTCCATGCATACCAGCTCCTACCCCCGAGTCCATCTTGGAACCATCCGTATACCACTCTAGGCCGTTCTGGCAGTGTGGTGGGTTATTGCTAACCTTAACCTTTATTGCTAAACCTAAACATCAATTCCGCCACAGAGCGTGCCTCTAGAGCCATGTGGGCCTGTAAGTGTCTGTACGGCAGAATTTGGGGTCTTACTCCTGGAATGTTACACTGGTTATATACTATGATGGTAAGACGGCCCTACCAACTAAGTCCCAACAGGAACTAACTCCCACTAGCCAAATGAACTAAGTCCCACCAATTTTGCAGTGGGATTTAGTGCATATGTTTGGGAGATAGTTCGAAGTTCACTATGAACAAATTCCCAATGAATTAAGTCCCAATTTGAGAAAGTGGGAGTTAGTTCATTTAACTTGTTTCGAAGGAAAAATAATTCAGTTGAAAGTTAGTTCGTTTTGGAAAAAAATTGTTTTTAACAAATTTTTACAAATGTCAATGGGTTCAAATGTAAATCAGACATATAAATACGGCTTGTAGATTTAATACAGTTTGCATTACGTACCACCAGTTCTTAAGGAGTAGTTACGTGGCAATTATCGAGCTGACCGGTCAATTGGTTAGCATAACTTATATTGAAATGAGATACGAATCACTGTTGCATTTCTAGTAAGTGCGAGATTTATTTCCTTTCAAAATGGTTTCGTTATCATTTTTGGGATTTAGTTCATTTCAAATCGTGAATTTTCGTTTTATTTTAAATCATTTTGGAAAAAGTTCATTTGGGACTAAGTTCATAAAGAACTAAATGCCACTATTGGGTCTTAATTCATTCTTATATTGGAACTTTGTTCATTCTTAGTTGGGTCTTAGTTCCTAAAAATCGTGGGAGTTAGTTCAAATGAACTAAATCCCAAATTTTCTGGGACTTATTTCGTTTTGGCTAGTGGGAGTTAGTTACAGTTGGGACTTAGTTCGTAGTGCCTGGTAAGACCTATTATCTCGTACGCGGCAATCGTCTGGTGGCCGAAAGTACTTGAACGAACTACGGCAAACAAGCTTCAGAAGCTTCAGCGGATTGCCTGTCTCGGCGCACTTGCCCAACAACAGCACTGGAGGCAATTATTGGGCTCTCACCCCTGCAATTCTTCAGTATGAAGACGGCTGCTAGATGCGCCAATCAAATGCAGCTAGAATATAGGTTTAAGTCAGTTGAACGTATATGGGACACCAGAAAATACTCAACCTAATCCCAAACCTGGACATGTTCTGCTCCGTCCCGGACACCATGGTCAGGGACTACAGTTTTGGGAAAATATTCGAGTTAGAATTACTTGATCGTACTAGTTGGACCAATTGTGTTCCGACACTGGACCCAAAAAGCATAGTCTGGTACACCGACGGATCGAAGATGGATTCCAGAATTTGATCTAGTGTCATTGGACCCAACACCAAAGTCTCGGTACCCATGGGAATGAGTCCCACGGTTTTGCAAGCGCAAAACCATGCGATCGAAACTTGCGCTGACCTAATTTCCAAAAAAGGTATTAAGGGCGCCATTATACGAATTTTCTCAGATAGTCAGGCAATACAATACAATACAATGGACTCCAAAACAGTTAAATGCTGTCACGAAACTCTGCAAATACTATCCAAACACAACTTGGCTGGGTACCGGCTCATGAGGGTATTGCAGGCAACGAACAGGCAGACAAACTATTCCGAATCTGCTCCCTGTAGACCAGAACCCTACTGCACATAGTTAATTCGGCTACTGCGGTAATGATAATCAAGAAATGGGAAAAACAACTTCGTCTTGAACACTGGGAAGATTTACCTGGTCTAAGACAATCCAAACGTTTAATTAATCCTTACTCCTACTAGGAAATCATTAGGCTCAATAAGGATAATATAAGTAAGCTAGTGGGCTGCTTCACAGGTCATTGTGGCCTTAAATATCACCTCAACAAAATGAACCTCTGTCCGGAAACAGAATGTAGATTCTGTCTGTAAAATGTCGAATCCTCTGAACACATCATCTGTGACAGCCCGGCTTTTCATTGGTTGAGAAAACGTGTCTTTAATCGGGAGACTCGCACACCAGCAGATATTGCGCACTCTGCCAGTAAGGACTTATTAACCTTCATCAGGGAGGTTGCACGTCTCTAAGATTAACCTCTCCCCACTGATACCATAGATCTTTCAGGTCAAATTGTCAGCCAACTGGGCATGGGATTTATATAAAAAAAAAGGTATACTTGAATGTGTCTTATTCAGTCGATTTTGTTTGGTTATTTTGAATTAACTTTTTTAATTTTAGCTTTTTAGCCCATGACACACACGGGAAGAATACGAATCTAATGACACCTCACTCTTCAAAATCGGTGAAGCCGTTTAGGCTACAGTAGGTCATATCGAAGCAGACATACATACGCGCGAAACACTTGCCCTCCTTTTGTGTCCAGTCGGGAAATAAGGGTTAAAACTAACTTGGTACTCACATGAAAACACCGACGAAGTAAACGGGGAACAGTGAAAACTGTGGCGTCTCAAACCAAATGAGCTGGACTTCATACAGCCTTCAGATCCAACTGGGTAGGACAATACAGTACAGAAGACATCGCCGCCAGTGTCATTCGCAAGTAGGTGATTTCCAGAGGCTTGCACAAACAGAATCTGGGGGTAAATTACCGAGTCTATGAGCGAGCAATACGCCACTGAATTATTCAAATTTAACCTGCAGACCAAAAACAAATTCTTTCGCGTAGTACTCGTTTACGGATGCGGTAATTTAGCCTTTGTTGTTTGAGGGTGCACAGTGCACACACCAAAAAAAATGCAGCAAAACAAAAGATTGGTAATAAAAAAAAAACACATTCGACTGTCTTTATAGAAAAAATATAATAATTTCTATTTATTTATAAATTCATACGATAATTTAACAGTTTATCAAAAATTTAAATTTAAGTCACAGTTGATCGCTTGTTTAATTTGTTGTTTTTGAGATACAAAAGTGTTTTTCATAATTATATTACATTTCCTTGTTGTTCTTTTGTTTAATTACCCCTCCCCCTAACAGCGGTTAAATAAAATTTATTTATAAATTAAAGGTATGCGAAATCAGTTTCAACAATACTTTTAACTTGAGGAGATTAACTTTTTAGTAGGAGATTATTATCTTTGATCAGTTGTTGTGCATTAAATACATTTTGTGGTAAAGCTAGGAACTTTGTAAAAAAAAGTTTAGATTCCATAACCCAATCGGCGTAGTATAACTTTGGTGTTGCCCGCTAAATCGGGGATAAACTTTGGCGTTGCTGTTCTGTTAAATCTGGATGCCAGATATCAATGATCAAAACAAGACGTAGGCTGGTCCCATTGTGCCACACCTCGTGCTCAAAGCTGTCATCGAATATGAGGAACTTTCCTTCTTGCCATGTTCTGGAAAGGAAAAGAAATGTATAAGAGGCGTTCGAGGAGCAAATCAAAATACATAATGCATACCTTTGCTCGTTGGCGACTCTCAGCGCAGTACCAGCGGGAACTCGAAGCCCCAAATGTGCTCGCAGTCTGCAGTTTGTGGGTCCGCAATGTGGCCATACATGTGTACCAGGATGCATAACGCTAAACTTTACTTGCCCTCGTTTACAGAAGCGCGCCGCAGGGAAGCTCTCAATAATGCCACATGTGAACGGGGTCTTCAGGCAGTTTTCCCGTATTCGCTGCCCGCGGGCAAAAAGCTCGAATTGCTTCCAATCACCAGAGTCGCGTAGATTCTCCGACTCATCCTGGAAAACGACTTTGGCATTGAGCACACTCATCCCTTCGTCGCGTATTTTCTGCCAATTGCTTTCGACGTTATCGAGGAATCGCTTGTAGCCCGTCTCCTTTTTCGTCCAAAGGGCTTGCGCTTTCAGCGAATCCACATTGTACAGTGATCTCTGGTATTCGGAGAGAAACAGCTTCAACCTAGCTCCGCGCCGGTAAACCTCGCGTGCCTCTTCCACACGACCCAATCGCTGAAGGCTATCACCCAAGTTAAAGTAAAAGCGTCCATCTTGAGTGCCCTCAGCTGCAGTATCGATGCCCTTTTTCAGATATTGAACGGCCAGTTCAAGATTTCCGTTGAGATTTTTAAGCACAAAGCCGTAGTGCACTAATGCAAAACCATTTTTCGGCCAACGGGTCAGGATTTCTTCCAGAACTCGTTTCGCATCTGAAAGACTGTGTCAATACGCTGGATACTATTGTCGATTTCGAGGTGCGAATTAGGGGACAGTGCATACAGTGTTACATTGGACTCACCGATTTACCATTAGATAGCTGACAGCCAATTCATTTCGATGGGAGACCTCGTCGGGGAAACGTTCGATTAGCATTTCATGGACCGGTATCGCTTGTAGATGAAGTCCTGAAAGTTGAGAGTTTGATGAACGAAAATTGCAAATTAACATGGCTACTTCGACCTACCCAAAAAACGCATCCGATCCACGCACCGCTGAGCAACCTCTCTGAAATCTAGATCGCTGAGCACATCCTCACCAAAGGCCAGATATCGCTTGTACGCCTCAAGTGCCTCGCTTAGCTTTAAGTTGCTACGATGCAGCTCTGACTGTTTGTCCAGTATTCGGGCTTTTCCAAGGAATGCTTCAGGCTTGTCAGGGAATTTTTGGGATAAGGATTCAAATCTGGTAAGCGCTGAGTTAAAGCTCTGCATCAGAGACCCCAACATTTATCAAACACACACGCACACAATAGAGCACACAATTTCAAGCAGGAGCAAGGGATTTTTGGGAGATTATTTTTGGGAAACAGCATACGCATACGGGTTTTAAAACGAAACAAAAAGAAATACTCGTAACGTTAACTAGTGTAAGCGATTATTTAGTTTTATATATTAAGACTAGCATACAACAAATTTAAGTCTTCGATCAGATTCATGGAGGCAGTTGTCTTTGTGGGTGGGTTTCTGCAACGTGAATCGTATCGAAAAGCTAAATTAGTTCCAAACAAACAAAATCCATTTTATTTTGTTAATTTGCTATATAAGCAACAAAATGCAATTTTTTCTCTTAATTTAAAAAAAAAAAAAAAAAAAAAAGTTAAACAAAAAATTAAGAATACAACTTATGATAATGGGTAATGTCAATTTATAAAATTCTAAATAGCACAAAAAACGTAAAAACAGTAATTAGAAACTATGAGAGGGACTTTGTTTTTAATTCATTGGTATCCGAACTAAAACGAATTGATAAATAATTACATGTAAAAGGAAACTAAGAGCTGTTTATTTAAATCCTATAAGGTTACACTTACTTCGCGAAGCATTTCCTCGTTGGCTCTTTTCAGTTCCTCTTCGAAGGCATCGTCGTCCATCGACTGTGGACCACCTCCTCGTGGTTTTATTTCTAAAAACGAAAATAGCAAAAAGTTTAAAACAGTCAGACAGGAGTCAGGACAATGGTTCATAAGGAATATTGATTCTGTTGATATGAATATATTATGTGAGCCTAATCGCAACTTAAATAATACAATTTTCATTCAGATGGCTTTCCTGCATTCGAATCTGCACTCTTTGGAGATATCAAACGAATGACAGTGATACAAGTATATCAAATTGACAGTTTCGCTGGAAGTAGGGTATTTAATCGAAATAACGTTTTACTCAAAATGTTGGCTCATAAAATCAGTTCTAAATGTCAGCCGAATTCAATCAGTTACGGAAGCTCCACCTGGGGAACCTCGAAGCCATTGCTGTTAAATTAGCACTCTAAGGTCATTAAAACGGCTTCTTCGCAATCTTTCATGCTATACAGATTACACCAGATAGCTCATATTGGAGAGCCCCGCTTAAAATGTATCTTGGGGACTTAAGGTCGAGTTTTCTGGACTTTATTAGAAACCAGCGAATGGGTTAGAACCTTTTAGAGATTTTGGACTTATAAACCTCATTTCCCTCACAATGAAATAGAATTATAGGGAAATAGGAAAAATAGTTTGCGGAACAAGTTCAAGTATGACCCCAGCTATAGCTTCTCAAAACCATTTGTTTGTGTAAGCTTTTTTTTTACTTTTCTGGCGAATGCAACGAATCGACAAAGCCTGAATTGCGAAATTCCTAAGTTTTACTTTTGGTAAGTGGATGTTTATCAGACGTTTGTGGAAGGTGGCGCTGAAGAGTACCGAATACTAACTTGCGGCAGTAGCAAGTGTAACCTTACTGTACTCTAGGATAGACGGGGTTAAAAGTCATATTTAAAAATTTCAGTCTTCCTCTTAGAATTAAGAGTCGCGTAAAAAGGAAAGATGTTGGTCCTCTCCAAAGCAAACGACGTGCCTACTAGAGTTTTGTTCTGATCATTAGTTGGAGCCGTGCTGCGTTAGGCCCGACAAATTTGATGGTTTGTAACTTTTATTTTGTGTTTGTATTTTTAGTATTTTTAGTTTTCCACACGAAAGAATTACAGTGGAGGTTGTTTATTGTAACTATGCGTTTATCTTTTAGTAAATTTGGTGTACATATATGAACTTTGTGCGGATTCCGGTTTTTGTTTTATAGGTTTCTTTGTGTTTAATTTCATGGCGGGGCTAGTTGTAACATTATAGGTTGCAACTAGAAGAATGCTTTATTTATCATAGAGGATGCAAAAACTTGTTCAAAGGCAGGTCCAGGAAAGAGAACAACTTCGCTGAGATTAAAGAAAGAAAATCAGCTATTTAAGCAGAAACTTCAGAAAAAACGGGTTTCTTGAGGAACGAAACAGATGCGTAGCCTAAGGTCGCCAAGACCAAATCAAAAAGTAGATGAAGGAAGATTTGCTAGTTTCTTGAGTTTTTCGAACAAATCAATTTTGATTTTGTTCGTCTTATGAGCCTTTTTTTGATAAATTTTCTTAAAAACAGATGACACAAGTTTTTTTATTCACTGTTACAACTTACCTTCACCTCTTTTTAAAACAAGAGTTGGCATGACTCAGTGCGCCGTACTAAAAATGAGTTTAAGTCTCGATTTTAAATTTACGCAAGCTGACGATTGCGAAATTTGTATGGACAATACAGCCACTGTGAAGTACTAAAAGTCGCAACTAAAAATGTTTATTGGTAAGACCTAATGACTTCAATGCGACTATTACGAGAACTACTGAACTGGCAGATAAAGCTAAATATGACTCTGATTTATGTAAGGACACCAACAATCCTTAAATAGGTCTTTTAAGACAAACAACTGGAAGCATCGCAGATCGAAGTAAAATAACTATAACAAACTAACTTAGATGTCGAAAAGTACATCTGATGAGGCGATTGATAAAAGTGGATTCCTTGTCAAGATGTACTACTCCGTCGCAGAGAATTTTTGACCAGTCAGTATCAGCTCCTTCCTTCTGAAAAACATAGAAAAACTAGTAGAACTGTACCGAAGCTTGTTCTTGAAAGCCGATTTCTCTGTGAGACGCAACACGGCTATCAGGGTGATGAATCCTCGGAGAGTGCGGTTCAAAAATTTTGTTCGTAGACCTAATAATGGCCTAGACAGAAAAGTACCCGATACCTTTCCTGAGAGCGCAGAGGGCGTTTTCGTTATTCAAAAGAAACTCATCAGGGATCGGGGGTCGAATTACCGTAGCCGTGAACGAGCAATACGTAACTGAATTTTGTGGATTTTACAAACAAAACAATAACAAACTCAGTCCCGTAGTACTCGATCACGTGTGCGGTTTTTTAACCCCTGGGATATGTTTACAACAGTGTGTAGATTCGGTATGCGGTAAATGTGTTATGGCGTGTGTTAACAACGACTATCCGCAAGGCTGCGCTTTAAATCCCCTGTTTTGATACATCATGATCAGGGCTATGCGTATAAAAACGTAGCAGTGTTTTCCATTGGTTCATGCTTTTAGAAAGGTGCAAGCAGCGAACTGAACTTGATCAATAAATGGTGAAATAATAAAACCCTTACAGGCAATTCTCTAACGACATAAGGCATCTTTTAACAAGGAGGAGGAATCTGGTTGGAGGGGAAATATCATTTTCAAATTCTTCGAAATTAATTAACTACACTTCTCGAAGCGCCCTTTTACATCAGATACGAATTCGAACTGAATTCATTTCGCCTGTCTCACTTGGTGAGCTGCATGCGCAGAAAGTACACTAAGCTACAAAACCTTTGAGAAGGAGGGATTTCCCTACACAAACAAACTGAATTAATGATACATGGTTCATGTATCGGATAACACAAAATCAGGTTGTTTTCCTTGGTTAACAGTAGTGACCAGAGACAAATCATACTGAGAGCCCCAACTCACAATCCTCTTGCCGCTGACGCCCTCAATTTATTTTCAAATTCGCCATTTTGTTTTCCCATCGGTGCTATGTCAATTTAGAATCCGTGTTACATGCTAAAACATACAAAAAATACAAAAATAAATGCTGCCAACCTCGGCAACCGTGGGGAAATGTGCAAGAGTTCGGGAATACCACATTTTTCATTACTGAATGCCATTGGTTAGTTATTATAAATTGTTTGGGACGAATGGAAGGGATCTACAATTTTATGCCGAATCCAAACGGCCAATTTAGAAGCTTCTTTCGTGACAGTTATACTCTCGGCTGTCTGTCAGGCGTCTCGCGTCCTTGAAATTGGTGTTCGTTACATAAATAAAAATAAATTTCTGAGGAACATATTTCAAGTTGATTATAATGGGTTTCAATCGGGACTTTAGAAATGGCTCGTTCCCATTTATGTTTCTGATAAGTGCTTTCGTCTGTAACTTTTTTTTTTATATTTCGTCATGCGTGGGTATTGAAACGTCATTTGGGAGCAGAGATAAGTTTAAATATCATTCACTTCAAGGCTATAACATTCATCTTGCATTGGTTTACTTTCAATTTGTGTGTACGTACCAGGAAGCATAGTCGAAATAGAATACACGTGTCGTTGTATTGTATTCACGTTTCCGCCACAAGTGATTTGCTATTTTTCTTACTGCACTTACTACGTCACAACATAAGAAATAACTGCATCCGAATGTATGTTTCCACACATTTCAGTGTCGGCGAGGAATCATGAGAACGATGTAATCTTGTACTTCCTTAAATTCGAATGCTATTGTACTAAAAGTGGCGGTTTGGTTTTTCTTAAGAAGAAAGAAATAAGGTTAAGATTGCCATTCAGAAGCTGCAACCGCTGTTTCAATGCATTAGTGCAGAATGTACAAAATAATTCCGCCGGCCTATAAAACTAAAATTGAGCCAAACGCGATGCAAGTTCAACAGTAGCGCAACAAATGTTGGCCTCGATATATGTATATGTTGCGTTTCATGACCTTCAAATTAAGAGAATATATATAAACAACCTCTTATAGAAGTCGTAAGCTATTTCTTAAAATTTGATCACTTTCAAGCCAAACAGGTAGTTTATACATCTATCCCCCATACCCACTCGGATGTACACTTGTACAGCCCTATTCATTTCAGTTCAGTTGTTTGTTTGTTTTTCTTATTTCGCATTTCATTTTTTTGTAAAAAGTTTCACTCCCCGACAGTACTGCTTGGTACCAATTTACAAAAGTGGCCACAATTAGGTACTTGCTCATTGACCACTAGGATAGTTTATATTTTTAAGTTCATAATCAACTTATCAACGAATATTAAGCCTAATCGTGCACTTTGAAGCTCTTTTAGCTTATAGCCATAGGCGAACGAAGGCGTTCAAATGGTGAGATGATCCTCAACTGGAACTTAACAGCTTAATAAATTACAAATATGGATAACAATAGCGATTAGAGCTCGGAGACCTTGGAATTCGTGACGGGTTATAAGAAGGAATGTGTTTTGTTAGAAGCAAAGGTGAATTAAACCAGAAAGAACAAGTGTTAGACAGACTTAAGTGGTTCTAGCTATTCATACTCTTGTGTGACGAATGGTTGTGAGAAGCTAGGCCTAGGGTCCCTACGGACCTGTTGCGCCAATTATTTATTTATTTTATTTTAGCTATTCATACTCAACTTTATGTCGACCATAAGTGATCTTTTAAAGATGGAGTCGGGTCAATTTTAAGCAGGAATTCATCAAATCTTAAGTAATCCGGCAAGACGGCAGAATCGTGCTAAAAAAAAACTCTAAACCTTACTGTCCCATGTCTGTTCTTAAGAATAATGCAAAGGGCTGTCAACAAGGAGAAGTCACCTCACAACCTGCTTTAAAACAATTGCAGTCCCAAAGACTGTAATAGACTGCTGCAGGTTGGGTAAAATTTGATTGAAGTCCAATATATTTTAAGTAATTTTTGATAAAATGAGACTGCCACATAAAACGGAAGTAGCAATAGCAAGTAAAGCGGTATGGCCATGACTTTATGTACATAAAGAAGGTGTGCTACCTCCCCCATCTAAATACAGTGGATCTTCTAGATCCACCCAAAAGACCACAATCACAAAGCTTAATAGAGTAAAACGTCGTGCAAACCTACGACATTTTATGTATTCCAGCAGTCAAGTTATAACTGTCCTTATCTCATCAACTTCTGCCTTCAAATCAGTATCAGTCTTAGATTAGAGGGGTAGTTTGCATTATATGCATAATTTTCACCCAGAAGCCATTGAGGATCATTGTAATTTCAAATCAGTTTTATGCCCAAAACACATGTGCAGAATTCACTGCGCAGCAAGATAAGAATACACAATGTTTATATGGATGTAGGCACACGTAAATTCTGCATTCACCTCAGCACTGCAACGTGTCTTTAATTTTAGATTTGCTGCAAAATTCAAGCGTACCACAACACAAAAGAAAATAAATTGCAATTTCAAGAATTTGGCATCATCGGCTTTTGACATTTGCTGATCGTATTTGATTTCGTTTTTGCCGCATGTCAAATAATTTTCTGCACATCTGTTTTACTTGCAGCTCTGCATCCTGTGCTGCGTCCAGAATTTCTGCACATGTGTTTTGGGCATAATTCTAAATTTGCTGCAAAATTCAAGCGTACCACAATACAAAAGAAAATAAATTGCAATTTCAAGATTTTGGCATCGTTTGCTGATCGTATTTGTTCTTGCTTTAGTTTTTAAACACATGAGCTGGTTAATCGGCGAAATGACAGATGACAGTAGTCATATTAGCCGATGCAATGCATGTCAAATAATTTTCTGCACATCTGTTTTACTTGCAGCGCTGCATCCTGTGCTGCGCACAGAATTTCTGCACATGTGTTTTTGTGTTTTGGGCATTACACTGTTCCAAAAACTCAGTTTCAGAAAATAAAGGGGAAACAGAAAAGCTGATAAACTGGTCGAAAGATGTTCAGAAACGCCATTTACTAAACTGTCTATTTTTCAAGACATAAAAATGTATACCCAGCTCGAAATCTTAGTTTAATTGTTTGGGTTTACTCCATATGTGAAACATGTTGGTAGCATTTATTAATCTTTTATAATAGATCCATTGCAACTTGGCAGCACCGTTAACAAATGCTGCCAACATACTAAAATATTACTGGGTCACTCACGTCCTTCTAAACATTAAAAAAGTCTTAGAACCAAGATTGCAAGAGAATGATTAACCCACTCCAACTCAATACCTGCAACTTTAACTTAAATCGAATAATAAAAGAAAATGCATCAAATTTACTTGTCCACGATTGATCATCGACATCCTCGTCGCTGTCGTACTCCTTCGCAGGCAAACGTCCATACTTAGCTTCTAGTCGATTCATCAACTCTGAGTCGTCCACATCAGAGAGATCTTCCTCGTCGCCTTCGTCGTCTGCGACGTCCTCTTCTTCCTCTTCCTCGAGCATCTCATCGTCGTATTCGTCGTCGTCGTATTCAATCTCCTCTTCACGATGATCGGAGTAGAGAACGTTCTTCGGTTCGGTTTGCGGTTGGGACGGTGCCACTGATAGTGGTGGCTGTGGTGATCTTCTTAGCTCTAATGGCGGTTGTGGTGATCGTCTAGGGTCCACCGGCGATGGCGGAGTCTGTTCCCTACGATACTGAGCAAAGCGTGATGGCTTAACTGCATCAGGCGTCGGCTGAGTGACTTCCACATTTCTAGTTATTTTCGGTTCAACAGATGATTGGGCGGAATTTCTAAACGACGTTTTCTGTTCCGGTTCGAACCCTTTCGGCCGATACATCGCGTTAAATTGTTCAAACGTTTCGGGCACATAGTCGGTCTTCTGTTCGGTTTTCTGTTCGGCTTTCTCCTCGTACTCCTCATCGGTTACCTCGATTTCTTCCTCCTCTTCGACCTCTTCCTCGATGTACTCTTCTTCGGTGCCGTGATCGTGGTCGTCAGAGTAGTCTACTTGCCATATAGAAACATATAATTCATATTCTCTTTCAAAAGTATTTCTGTTGATTAACACAGAATGTTAGGAAAATATTTACGAAGTAACATTAGGTATATTTAACATTTAACGTTTAACATGAGCAAAAGTGAAATTAACAAGAAAATGTGACTCTCTACGTTTACTTCGTAAATATGGTTGTAAATGTAAGGAAATAATTTGTAACCGTATTCCAGCAACTCGTTGTGATCCTCGGCGAATGTGTCCTCAGGTGATGCGATGGTCAGGCGACGTTTCAAAAGAGCTTCCGGTGGCGGTTCGCCTTATTCGGAGTAACATTTAAACATTATTTAGTTGTACGTTCACATTAAGTGGTTTGTTAAAATTCATTTATACAAGCAATTGACATTGTCGAATGTCGAATACATTCAGTTTTTGATTTAAGTCCGAAGAAAGTGCAAATTAGGTCAAATGTTTACAATAAATTAACATAACATGCTATGGCGTGCTACACAACAAATAATACAACAAAAATAATATCCAATTACGGTTAAGAAAAAGTAAATAATAATTATTGTAAATAATAGATGGCGTGTGTTTTCAACAAGTAAAGCAAACTTAAGTTATTTATGACTTTTAGTTCAAACAAAAACAAAGCTTGCTAGCAGAAGACTGTGTGCTAGTATTTTGTAGTTAGATAGACAAAAAACCATGGAAAACTCACTTGTATTCGGATTTTTCCTAATCAATACAAGGCGTGCAACTAACGCAAGTGCCACACCCACACCAATTTTAACCGCAACTGTAAAATGTATACGGAAAAAAAGTATGCGAATTAATTTTGTTGTCAAATGTCTTGTCTGAATTTGCACTTTCTTTCACAAAACAGAGAAACCTAAGTATTTACTAAGCTTAAGGTACCTAGACTAATGTTGTTTTTATTGTTACTTGCGTAATATAGCCTTATGGAAATATGCTGTATAAAGTAAATGCATTGATGATAGGACGACATGATGCGATGGTGATAGTACTAGTTGAGAGTTGAGACGTGTAAAATTAGACGTAGACATTGGGCCGTACCAAAAAACATTCTTAAATTTTAGTAGTTCGTTGATAGCGGCTATATTTTTCATCCAAATTTAGCCATTGTGATCTTCCGTAAATTAAAAGTCGCGACTTAAATTGATTATTAGTACATTTATTTGAAAAAGCCAACTGTGCGAGGCGGGAGTCACAAGGCCGCTAAAGACTTCAGGCCAATAACCCGAGACTCCTTCATCCTGAAATATGTGCAAAGATCGACATAACCAGCTACGCCCGGAAGATCTGTCCTCGGCGCAACGCGCTTACACTGCAAGGACAAGTGTAGAGACTACACTGTGTTGGTGGGAGATTGGTAAAAAAGAAGAAGATAAAGACGTGCATTCTAAGACAATGTCGGTGCTTTCAAATGTCAGTACTGAAGCCCCACGTTGAAAAGGCTGAACATGTCTAGTACCCTTATTGACTGGACCGTCAGCAAACAATAGAAGCAAGATACATTACAGTCGAACTTTCGAACTTCTCAGAACAGCATGAATGCTGATGATACGGTGGGTCCCACCTTGTACACTCAGACCTAAAGCAAAAAAGAAGCGAATGCCAAAAAACAATAAGAAAACTATGGTCGCCACAGTCAGTAGACTACAATAGATTGTCTCGAGAGAACCAATTTCCAAGATATCGGACTCATTCGTAATAGAGCGGGGGAGATGGTGGAAACACTGCATCACACAAATGAGGTCCTAATGGAGGTACACTTTCCAGGAAGCTATAAGTCAAAACAGCCCGGGGCTCCAAGGAAACGAGTAGCGAACAGAATGGATAGATAACCAAATCGCAAAGTGGCTGCCCTATGTCCTCGATAGCCTCACGAATTTTATCTTTGAGGTTTTGAATCGACGCTGGGCTGTTGGCGTAGACCTTATCTTTCACGTGGCCCCAAAGGAAGAACGACTTCTTGTTAAATCACAAGATCTCGGTGGCCAATTGTCACCTCTTCGAGAAACCTTTCCCGTAAAAGATCAATGGTTTCGTTGCTTGTGTGGCACGTAGCTTGAGTTCTTGTGTTAACTGAACTTTATAAGCCTTAAGACCTAAGTCTTTATGCAAAATACGGTGTATTGACGTGTGTGGAATGACCAATTCCAAAGAACGACGAGGAATGGACAAACCTGGGTTTTCTTCAACACTTTGGGCTACAGCAGCAATATTCTCAGGTTTTACGGGTTTTATTCTTCACATCACTAACTTGTCCCAACAGCTCGAATTTTTCCACCAATTTCTGTATTGCGGTCCGACAAGGTGCTTCACGAGGATCAAAAAATGCTTTAGTTTTGCGAACTGTGACTGCAAGATTTTCACCATTTTTGTAGTGAATTTTAATAATTTCAATGCGTTGTTTAAGCGTGTATTGTTCCATTTTTAGTAATGGCGTAGTTTCTACTTGTCAAAGAATAAAAGATTCAAAAGTAACAGCTACCGAAATAGCTGGTCATTTAAAATAGCACCTCTAATTGGAAAACCCTTTATAAGGGCGATAAATATTCAGACGGGAACCTCAAAACTCAGAGGAAGGGTTAGCAAAGGTTGGCCACAAGGAGGTGTTCTCTCACCTACACTGTGGAATATCATTCGAATGGGATAATGTTTTCGTAAGAATTGTGACAAGAAAACATTCAAACTACATTTCACCATTAATAACAACGCGCTAAATGTACATAAAAAGAAGATTTGCCTTTAGTAACAACTTCCAGTACCAAAAATTATGATTATAATGTTAGCAAACTGCGATTTTTATACTGAAGATTAATTCAATGTTATTTTCTTTCCGAAAAATACAAATTTTAATTTTAAAAGCAACGTTTTTTTTCATACAAAAATAGAGGTATCTTGAGTTTAGTGAAAGGGGAAAAATGAAAACGCTTCGTGGGAAAAAATAAGAGAGAGTGCTAAGAACACTGACTGAGATTTAGTCTATTTCGTGAGTTGCTGTCAGCTGATGGGTGCGTTCCGAGAGTTTAAATTCGTTGTTTTATTGCACCACAATAACATTTGTTTTCTATTCTACAAAATTTAAAATAGCGAATGTAATCAACATAAATAAATAAAGGAATAAAGTGTGAAAAATTCATTCGTTGAAATAAAAAAAAGATATTTTTGTTCCTACAATTAATGTGTCTGTTTTGGTTTGTTGTTTTTGGGGAAAAAATATGTCAGTTAAATACTTAAAATTAGGAAACACACCAAAATATCAAAATGTAGTTTCAATGACAAACTCAAGTAATTTTTTTTTTATTTATAAGTCAACAACATCTTCAGCTTATTCAAACATGTCTTCGTGTTGTCTCTTTTTTATGCTAGCAAATATTTCGCCGGGAATGTCAATAGACAAAACGGCAATGCATTGATTACGATTATTATGATTTGAAATGTGATTTTTGAGTTATAATCTCTTCATGAAGATTCCATTTAATAGCGGACAACAACAAAAAAAACTATTAAAATTTATTAGAACATTTTAAATAATTGAGATAAATAATTGAATTCCATGTTAAACAACTGCTTCTGCCAAGAACATGAATAGTGCTAGTTTTAAATAGAAAAAAAAAACACAACTGAAAAGTTTTTGGTACACATTTTATGAATGACAATAATGTCATTATTTATGTGAAAAGTAAAATAAAGTTGCAAAATGATGACTGCACATTTATTATTGGTTCTTCACAATTTGTTTTCTAAGAAACTGACGAATTTGTTTAACTTGATGTTTTGTTTGTAATTTTTCTTACACTTTTTTAAGTGACAGTACAGTTGTCAGTCTCGTTTAATACTGTTGTTCATAGTTTCACCAAATCGATCATTAAAAAAAATGGGAATGTGAAAGGAGAAATTGGTTGCGAAACTTAAAGGAAATTCTATGGCAAACATGCGAACAATTTTTTTATATCGATATCATAAAAATAATGGCTATCTATCCAAAATTCATTATAAAATAACTTAAAAAATATTCCTTTTCTTTAACTCCTGATATTTGAACATTAATTTCTATTCAATTATGAGAAAATCAAACAACAATTTATATAAAAAGTAGCGTAAAATGTCAGCCTGGAACTCAGAAAACTATGGTTTACAACACAGCCCTCGATATTGAAATGGAAGTCCACCTCAGGCTACCGACATGGTGGTTTAAACCGGAACCGGAAGAGTGTAGGCTGTTTTTTTTTTCAAGTATGAGTGAGTCCCCTTTGATTAACATAGGCACAAATACATGAATTCAAACTGGGCTACATCCAAGGTCAAATTCAGCTTGAAGGCAATTTCTCTTTTTTGGCTGAAGCTGTCAGTCTATTTAATAGTTAGTTTATGGTCACAAGAATATGCCGATTAAGCATAACATTCGAATAGGTACAATTCAAGTGCGGTCGTCATAGAATTATGCAGAATATGCAATAAATGTGTTTAATGGTTTAAGAGTTCAGGAATCGAAACAGGTATAGATTTTAAGACTCAAAACTGTATATAAACCCCGAATTCTGAATAAACTGAGGAATTTTCAAACGAGAGTCAAACCGTATGGTGTTTACTGGCTATAATACAGCATAAATCCCAAACAGACTACCCGCTCTACTACATACGTTCTGAGAGTTCGAACCAGGGCGCAATAGCCGGGTGAGGGTCAATCCAATATTACACAGGACAATGCTGGGCAATTATTACAAAAGGGCAGCTTAATCTTACCTTGGAAACAAACAATTATTTTAGCAATAAACTATCAGTTCTAGAAATGATTTTTATTTTTCAAATTCGTACAGATACGATAGAGCTGAACTCGAGACCGCATAGAAGCGACTTAAACCCCAGGTGTCCACTATGCAACCTTGATCAAGACGAGAATGTTTTTCACTTCCTTGCATTATGCCCAATTCTTCAGGAAATTCGTAGACTGTACTTCGACAAAAGCTACTTAACTTTCCAAGAATGTGTTCAAAATCTTATTGGAGGTAGTGGGTGGAGATTGCTTACTCGATTTGTCGTCCATGCTATGAATTATCGAAATTCTTTTGCAGCTCTCTAAATCTCGTTTTATTTTTGTTTTAGCTAAACTAAAAGCCCATTTACATACAGATACACGACTTTTGTCACCTCTCAATTTATTTGCTATTTAATTGCAAGTACAAGATCAAATCAAAGCCTTAACTACAACGGAAATAAAATCGAAGCTTGTGAAGTGCTGTCGCGAAGAACTCAAGGTTCTTGGTACTCAGCATAAAGTATTGCTCTGTTGGGTTACGTGACATGAAGGCATACCAGACAATGAAAAAGCGGACTAATTAGCAAGACAATGTTTGGGTAGCTGTTTTAGAACATGCTGATCCCTCTGTGAATATCTCGCCTAGCACAATTATGCTTGAAGCGGGGAGAAAGGCAACAAGAGAGGCGAACCTTAGATGAAATGCACTATAAACTTGTCGATTCTCATACGGAAGGACAGAAAGTCTCTTTCAGCAACTCGTATGAATCATAACGCGGCACAACACTCTGCAGTAACACATGAAGAATGCGCTTGAGGGAAGAAGAACTTTCTACAGGCTGCGGGGATGAGGAAGCTCTTAAGGCCACAACACACTTCCTATGTCACTGTCCAGGTAAGCAACATTACAGGCACAGATTCCCAGGGAGACAATTCTTCCACGACATAGGCAAGCTTTCAAGCACACAAATAAACAAGATATTAATAATGAAACCCACAGGATGGTTTCTTCGCAACAGCACACACAGTGAGCAATTAATTACAGTTATTTATAAACAGGGTTATAATGGTTAAGGGACAATCTTTCCCCCCAAGGGCATCACGAGCATTAGATTGGGTTAGTAAAAGGTGGTGCAAAAGTCAACACCCTATCGGAAAATGCTATAATTTTAGCAAATGAAAGCAAACGTCAATTCTACTGTGACATTTTTGAACTAAACAGATGCAAAATACACACATCAGCAAGACTTGAATCGCTATACTCCTAAAGAACGCGGAATAGTTGTTTTGATTTTTCTGAGGAATAATTCGTCGGTGTTATGGGAGCAGATTTTCCGGTTGTCCGACGACAACTCGGCAAACACTATTACGTTTAGCCGCCCGCCTAGGAGAGTATGGAACAACACAAAGTCTGGCCGGCCCGGCTGGGGAGCAGCCGTTCCGCTGGGAATATCCTATGAAGATGAAGCAGAGGACCCCCGGAGTCTCGACGAGACGACGTACCACGCATCAATCGGCGGTCTATAGAAGCAATTTTGATGAAAGACTTGAAGAAGTTCCCTTACAAAGTGCTAACAGACGAGACGACGTGTCACGCATCAATCGGCGGTCTATAGAAGCAATTTTGATGAAAGACTTGAAGATGTTCCCTTACGAAGTGCTAACAGACGAGACGACGTGCCACGCATCAATCGGCGGTCTATAGAAGCAATTTTGATGAAAGACTTGAAGATGTTCCCTTACAAAGTGCTAACAGACGAGACGACGTGACACGCATCAATTGGCGGTCTATAGAAGCAATTTTGATGAAAGACTTGAAGATGTTCCCTTACGAAGTGCTAACAGACGAGACGACGTGCCACACATCAATCGGCGGTCTATAGAAGCAATTTTGATGAAAGACTTGAAGATGTTCCCTTACAAAGTGCAGACAGTGCGTCAGCTGTTAGCTATTGCCCGACAAGCGCGTGTAACCTAAGCTCAAGCCTAATCTGTCGTTTTAGCGATTTCTACTGGCCGGTAAGGTCGCCTGATTTAACCGTTCCAGACTTCTTTTTGTGGGTTTGCCTATGTCGACAAAACTCAGACTTGGAGCCCTCGAATTCTCTTTCTCCAAATGCGAGGACCTATCGCCAGAAGTTCGGCGAAAAATCGGGCATTCAATTCTGGCGGCGGCCACTCAGCCGTTATCATTGTCTCGACTTAGTGGGAACAAAATTCAGGACATCAAATAAACATAACCCAAAAGCGGAACCAAAGTTTTTCATTCATAAAAAAAATGACAGCCAAAGAACATCGCCACCATTTTGCGCTTTTTGGAGTTTTTGCTCCACCTGGTATTAACATGAGTGCTGCACGTGGTACGCATCACCTTCCCACGGAAACACGTCAGATTAAAAGATCCGTTTCATGACTTTTGTAGCAGAATTCGAAAACGGAAACTATCAAAAATTAGTTCTCTTTTAGACAAAGAAGGCTAACAAAATGTTTGGGAACACTTTGCAGTCAATAGTTAGTAGATTGTATAAAATGGCAGCCAAGTCTTTTATATAGGAAGGAGATAGTTTGGTGGGTTTACTTCGATCACTCCTGCCGATTCAGATGAAGTTGACTTACCCTCTGTGTTGTTACTGTGCCTTCTTGCGTTCGGGGTAGCAGCTATAGAAGTCGAGAAGACACGATGTACTCACTTAGCTAGAGAATGACTTTGGTTTCGATCGATTAAACCACCATTTGGGTTTGTTTGTTTGTCTTGCATGCACACATCAACGGACAATTTTGTGACACGGAGACGGTTATGGACTAAGAAATTGTCGCGATCGAACAAGTTTTTATATGGAATAACTTAAAATATTCTGTGAGCAAAGTTTCTGTATAAAGTGTTATAAAGTTCAGGAACATACAGAGAAACAACTCGCCTACAAAGCGGCTTTGCAGCGCAGCGAAGTAAGCTCGCATATGTGTGAACGTTAGAAACCAAATGCAAAAGAACTGATTGTCCCCCATTATTGCCGATCGGCAGATATCGAAAAAAACCTAATACCCTCCATTTCTGTTTATTTATATTAAGGCCGCTTAGGACACACGCATTCGCAGAAGGCATTGACATCATTCATCCAGCTATTACTGGGGCGTTAGCAAATTTTCGAACAGAAGCCACATGAAAGACAGTTATCTTTTTAAGCTAGTTAGGACCTTTATCTACATCGGCTCTGAAGTCCTCTCAAAGTGGTCAAGTCGTGTTCTCGTCAACGCTGGTAGCTTACACGTTGAAGAGCTACTAAATTTTTAAGCTGTGCTAATGGAAGGGTATCTTTTGAATGAGGAGTCCGTGTCCGCTCAGCCTTAAATTTCTAACAACCTACTACAGATACAGATACAAACAACGACTATATGAAAATACTCACGTGACGATGTGTACGATGATGTCTCCTCGTCTGGCTGATGTTCATCTTTCTTCGAAGCCTCTTGTTGTAGACGCGCCTTCTGTTGAAGCAGTAACAGCTCCTCTGCATCGTTGTCGACGACAACAGACTCTAGAGACTCAAACGTGCCATCGTCATCCTCCTTAAAATAGTGCATTATGAATACCCAAAAATGGCAAATATTCTTGAAAATTACCTCCTCAAATGGCTCATCATCAGCATCGTCGTCGTTGTCTTCTTTGGTAGAACTCTGTTGGTGTGAAGCTTGTTGAGCCGATCGTTGCGATCGGGTATAAATTGGCTCTATTACTTCCTCGTCATCGTCACCATCATCTGCATCATTTTCTTGGGCTTTGGCCTCGTCATTGTCATCATCATCATTATTGGTGTCATCAGTGGTATCTTCATCTTCATCATCATCCTCCTTAGTTTCTTCGGCAGCTTGCTCGACGGTCTTATCATCGTCTTCCTCATCTTCTTCGATTTGATTGTCATCTTCTTGGGTTTCCTCATCCTCTTCCACCGTTTCGGCTTTCACCGCTTCGGTAGCATCTTCATCGTCATCTTCCTCGATTTCTTTGGCATCCTCCTCGTCATCCTGCTCTTCTTCTTCTTCTTCTGTATGATCCTTTTCTTCGTTGTCATCATCATCCTCAGCTTCATCTGCCTCAGAATGATCTTCTTCCTCTTCGAAAGGCTCATCTCCGTGCTCGTGCTCTTCTATCGAAGCAGATACCGCATCATGTTCCTCATGAGAGTCGCGATGTTCATCGACCCAGCCATCAAAATAGTTGGAGAATCTTGATTCTGATAGCGGTGTGTCCACTACAAATAAAACACATGTCTTGACGCAACATTTTTCTACACATTAAAAAGAAACTTACAATCCGATAGACCCCGGTTCTCAAGTATGATCAACCCGACCAATCCTAACAGCACAGCCAAGAGCGCGAAGAAGAATAGCTTGGCACACCAGTGGCCGCCGGTCTCATGATCGTCCTGCACATGTAGATGCACATCGTCGCTTCCCATTTTGGAGCCATGAACTCCTTGATGTTGCTCCCGTGGTTCGTCATCTATGGGAAGACACTCATAAATGTAACAAAGGAAGAGTTTCCCACAATACCATGTCATGGTTAGCTGTTAGTTAGTAACACTTTTGTTATCGATTCAGTTAATGGGATTCGAGGTATTGCGGGGACTACCTTGTAAGCTATGCTTGCGTGAGAATACTAAATCACCCTCCGACCTGCGATCCAATGAATCTAGTAAATACACATAGAAATGTTAAGACAACGTTTTATTTACAACAAATCAATAAATGGTTAATTTACTTCGACAACTACATAAAAGGTTAGCTTATGAGACTACTCATCAGTTAGTCAGCCTGCGTCCCTAAGAGTAATGCTATCTCTATTACACCCGATCAGTCCTTACAAGAGATCCTGGCATAACAGATAAGATTTCAAATCCTGAGAAGTCTACCAGGCTAACGCGAGAGACAAGGGGGTTAATATCTTGATACACAACGAACTGTAGCCCAAATAAGTGGTTTCGAATTCGGTGGCTACTAACACGCATCGCATTTCTCGACATAGAGGGTGCTTTCGACAACACAGGATATGACTCCATATCAAGCGCTTTGATTCAAAGAAATATAGATGAACCGACCGTCAAATGGGTTAAAGCGATGCCGGCAAGCCGGAAAATACACAGCATCTGTCACAGCCGTTGAAAGGCTGCCCGCAGGGAGGGGTACTCTCACCACTATTGTGGTCTTTGGTGATAGATAACCTACTACGTGAACTGAGTCACTCAGGCTTCAATAATGTAGGCTACGCCGATGACCTAGTTATCATCGTTAGGAGTAAAAAAGTAAATGAAATTACAATACTTTGCATAATGGTGTAAAATTGGTGTCGTAAAGAGGACCTTTCTATTAACCCCAATAAGGCTATCATAGTTCCCTTTACTAGGAGAAGAAATTTAAATCTAGACCAAATTTCAATAAATGAAACACTCATTGAGTACTCCGATGAAGTCAAATATCTTGGAGTCATCCTAGATAAACGACTGAACTGGAACCCCCACATAAACAATAAAATCACCAAAGCTACTAATGCTTTATGGGCCTGTCGTCGCATGTACGAAATCACACACTGGATCTACACAGTCATGATCAGACCCATTATAACTTATGCTTATATAATATGGTGGAACAAAACTATCCAAAAGAACACCATTGCAAAGCTGAACAAGTTACAACGTCTCGCATGCTTGGGAATTTCCGGAGCAATGCGAAATTGTCCTACAGCTGCTATAGAGGCCTTAATAGGGTTAACACCCCTCCACATACATATCAAAAATAGTGGCTATACGCAGCTCAGCAAGTCTGGCACAAGGGGAAGAGATAAGCTTTAGTGACCATCCAGAACTAATGACTCTTATCTCGGAACTTGACACGATCTGCACGGTAACTGACCGACTTCCAAAGACACTATGCTTCAACGAGAAATTCTCCACGGAGATCACTGAGAGAGAAGCATGGGTTAGCAATAACCCACCACACTGCCAGAACGGCCTAAAGTGGTATACGGATGGTTCCAAGATGGACTCGGGGCTAGGAGCTGGTATACATGGACCAAATCGTAACGTCTCAATACCCATGGGGAAAAGCCACAGTGTATTTCAGGCACAGCTCCATGCCATCACGGAATGCGCGAACCTTATTTACTCCTCAGGGATCAAAGGCGCAAACATCCTTATCTTCACAGACAGTCAAGCAGCTATAAACGCCCTTAGCTCACCAATAATTGTCTCCAAATCAGTCATGCACTGCTTCAATGCTCTTCAAACTCTTTGCTCTAGAAACAAAACCAAAATATGGTGGGTATTTAAGGAAACGAAAAAGCTGACGAACTGGCCAGGAAAGGGTCAGGTCAGGTCACTTCCACTATCAATAGTTTGGAACACAACATGTGTATCAAACAGTGGTATGAAATCCCAGGCCTCAGACAGGCCAAAAGAGCAATACTGCCATTCAAGAAAAATGCCAACAAAATTTTAAATCTACGAAGGCACGATATCAGAAATCTTGTAGGCTACCTTACTACGTTTGTCACTACGGTTTGCGATACCATCTACACAAACTTCACATAGCCGACTGCCCGGATTGCCGACTATGTCTCGAAGAAGACGAAACAGCTGAGCACATCATGTGCGAATGTCCAGCTCTAACTAGAATTAGAAGGAAAGTCTTCTTCCGGGAAATATTAAGTCCAGAAGAATTGGAGAAGTCCTCTGCTGGAAACATTACCAGCTACATTAGGGAGGTAATCTAAATACAAATTTTCTGAAAATCCCGGCACAATAGACCTTCTAGGTCGAAGTGCCTATCTTTCGCCTTAGCGAGTCCGAAGTTTAAAAAAAAAGAAAAAAAAACACGCATCGCATCTGTCTTGTGTTCACCCTACTCTAGACTCTTTGATTCGAAGCATTGTTTTACAGATGCGATGTCATTGGGTGTTTGCAGTCTCAAAATTCCCAGCCTAAGAACGAAGGGCCGTAAAATGGCTGTTTTTTTTTCAGTGCAGCCACTCTCTGGTGCAAATTATTTTCTTTTATTCTCCTGTTCCAGTTAATCTCTCCAGTACCAACAATTATTTCCTGTACTCAACTGGAACCCTGAATCGAATCGTCTATCAATTGACACTGCGTTACCAATGGCATCAAAAGTGGTATTAGCTTCTATCTAGCTGGGGGTCCTCATAACCACAGAATACAACGCAATGCGTCCAAACAGTTGCTCAGGCTTATGATTCATACACTTTCTTTGTAAGCAACGTTCCGCTGCCCCAGCAGGTAGAATAATAACAGCTTGTGTTTTTCCCATGATTTGACAAGTAATCATAGTGATTGTATTGAAAGCCATCTGATTGTTGGCACGCAATTTAGCTTGAAAAAATTATTTGCGACATACATGTATAAATGAAAACATTGAACGGCTAAGCACACAGCTACTCATTAACTAAATAATACAACAAACGATTGTCACCTTAAATGCAACGCAATTCGCTAGATAAAGCGACGGTACCTACCCACAAAGTAAATATTTTCAACTCACAAGCCATTTGCGTTGAAACAAGCGATTCCCGGCATTCGTGAACTCATAGTGCTTTTTCTTTCATTTCATAAAAATGGCCACAAGCCAACAAACTAAATTTAGATTCGCTCACTCGCTCGCTAGACAACAACGACAGTGAGAACAACGAACAGCAACGAAGCCAACGGGGAGGCTTTGTTGCAAACGAAACATAATGTCATATCAAACTGATCAATTTAGGGGACTAGCATTTAAATTTACTCCCACTATTGTTAGCCTTTGTTTGGTCAATGTCCACAGATCAGATCTGCCAACAGTGAACTAAATCGTCGAACATATGGGAAATAAACATTGCGACAAATGAGAAAAAGTCCATTGAAGTCAAGAGCGCAGATGGTGAAAGACGGCTCGCTCTTTGAATTTGAACTAGACATTGTTGTATTGGTTGCAATAGGGACTTCTCTCAGCCATTTTATTGCCTAAAATAGGCCCATTAATTTGTTTAATGAGAGAGACAGATTTAGACACAGAAAAACTAACGCAACCAACGAGGTATGTAGTTTGGTGAGATTGGCTTTTTGGGCTGTTAAAGTTTGGGTATAACCACATACACAGTTCTTGTTCAAAGCGTATTTCTGAATGGAGATTTATGAATAACCAGAGAAAAACAAACACAATAGTCAAGACAACAGTTGCTGGTTCGTGACCAAACTTGATTATAATTTAAATGCCCAATGCCCGAATTGAGTAAAAAGCTAATCAAATTAGAATTTAGTTATTGATCAGTTATTTTGAGGAGTAAAACTTTATTCGGGTTGGCAGGTGGTGTGCTCAGACCTTGAGCAACCGAAGAATTGGCAGGACGCTAGACTGTTACAATGCAAATATCGTCTTTCCATGAGTATTAAACAAAAAAATGAATGGAACTGTGTCCCTAAAACTACGTTTAAATCGTCCTAGGTCTGGTTTCGGTCGCGAAATCCAGTCAGGAACATGTCAGGGCAACAAGATCCTCACAGGACTGAAGAGATCAGCAAGAAAACCTTTTCGTAGAGTCTGCAGATGATATGATGTCAGAAATAAACAACAACATCGACAAGTTCCCCAGAATGTTATAAGAGAGAGCTTTAACATTCTGATAGTTGGAGACTTTGAATACCTCTGCTTCATTAAAAACTCACAAAGACACACTAATAATTTAATTATTTTGGTCCTGGGTCCGAGCGCAAAAACATAACCTCAGTCGAGGCGGACAAGGATTACCTCAGTCGTTTGAAAGCAAAATGTTTCCAATGGGGACGTTCAAGTATCTAGTTTAGTAAGTCTGACAGCTCTCTCACTATGTGAATCTCGGTTTTGATTGGTCGAAATCGGTGATGTGAGCAGCTGTTTCAGTTGACGTTTATGGAGGGGTAGCCGACGAATCTAGTCAAGGAATTCGTGACTGAGTACTAAGTTGACAGTTCGCGTATGTGGTTGACCAATCTAGTTTTTGCTTTCAGGTTACATCTCATCCAGACCAATCTAGTCGACTTAAGATGACTAGATTCATGAATGCGGCCAATGTTTTCTGGTTCCAGTTGCGTTGAAGAGCTTTGAAGAACGTTGAATAGTGACATTTACGTCAAAAGTCAAGTGCGCGTAAGAGTGAAAATGGACGTTAACCAACTTGACGAACTCAACTGGATTGACTGTTCCATCAGTGCTGAGTCCTGTATTGCTGAAGCAGTGGACACGATAAGCAAATGTCAATTCAGTCAACCCAGCCATTCAAATAAAATGATTTGTCACAAATTACCGTAAAGTGTACACTCTCTTCAGCAATGTAAAAAATAAATAAGAATCGAATGCATTTCCAAAATTATAAACAATCACTTCTTTGAATGGATTAATTTGCTCAAAATAAGTTTAGTTATCATTGATAGCATTGTCAAACTACCGGAGGTATCTATTTTGTTTGCTAAACAAAATAAAAACGATACGTATACGACACAGTTTACTCACTTCTCAACCATTTTCTTTCCCATGCTATTCACATTCATCCACAGATAAGAGCCAAAGCAAAGAAAAAAAGCCATTATGTACGTCCGATTCCGATTCCCGTCTAATTAAATACAACAAAATCGGAAGAGATAAAAACAAAAATATATCTCATCTGTAGGTATCTGTGTTCCTCGTGATAATTCCATGCTCTCGACTTTGTTGAGCCAAAAATAATCAAGGGACCACGAACGCAAGAGAACCGCAGATAGATGGCGAGCGGATAGCAGAGGGAGCAACGACCAAAATCAAACACGCGACGACAAGGAAGTATAGAAAAGCAGCTCTCTTCCTCTGTAAAAGTCCCATGCCATCGGTCGTTGTTGTGCGGTAAAAATGAAGAATTCTTTAAATAAATTTGAGCCAGATTCGTTTATGGCTATAAATAATAAAAATATAGTTTTGACTGCTTTCAAGACACACATTCTCTTTCGCCTTTTTCTTTTTTTATATAATTCGATTATTGAACTTGGCAAAAATATGATTAAAATTATTGACGTTTTTATCTGTAGAAAGCACAAATAGAGTTGCAAATTAAGTAGTCTTAAAATAGGTGTTGAAAAATATTCAATTTTGTCCAACTTGTTTAATTTCACCTCTTTTCCTCTTTTTATCCTTTCGCTTGCGCGGTTGTACATCGCCTGACATTTTTCACGAAATTCACTTTCTTATAGCGTACACTAATTTAAAGGATTTAAGCTATTACAACACTAGTTATCATTTCAAAGGGAAAAAATTAAAAATAAACTTTTTTCTGGACCGGAATGCAGGCAACCTGCCTACCGAAACGCCAGAAATTCTGCCGAAATCTTTGTGGCGGTGACAGTTGTTATTGTTGCACTGGCTTTTATGTTGACAGATTCCATATGATTTTGACAATTTCGCCGGTGACTAACAAAATTGTAATAGAGTATTATCGTATGGCTGTATGTACAGTGATTTTATACGATTGAATGATTTTTTCTTTGCCAAAAATAACTTATATTATTATTTCCTTCCATTTAATCCGGGTTTAGGTTTACACACGGATTTAAGTGAGTTTAACCCAAAAATTAATGTTCAGTTTTTTTTTAAACTTGACGGCGTTTAATCAGATTGAATTTAAACTGATTTATTTGAACTAAGGTTCAAACTTATGTCGTTTTCGATTTGAATATTCAGATTTCTGGGGCCCAATTCCGCAAGAGTGAGTTTTTCGCCCGTGCACAGGCTCTCACACTCACTGCCCATGTACACCAGTCGCAGTTCACGCAATTCCGCAATGTGCTGTGAGTTTGAATGTGCTGAGTGAAATATTTTTTGTCAGCCGACTGAACTCAATTCTGTTTGACAGAATTTCTGTTTAAAAAAAAAATGAAAATGAACGTGATTGTAAGGGGACACACAAGACAAAACAAAACAAAACAACATCTAATACGGCAATGGAAAAGTATAATATTGCTCATAAAACAACAAGATGTATGGTAAATAAATAAATAATAAACCAATAAATACTCTTTTTGTTCATCACCCGCTTTTTTCATTGGTTTCGGTTCGTTCCTTTTGCTTCAATTATTCAACTATCAGTCGAAAGCAGAATATATTTTTTAAATTGTGTGCACGAAAACTGTCAAAAAAGCCTACTTACACTCTTGCGGAATCAGCACAAGCCAGTGTATACTTTTTTTTCGTGTACACGAAAGAACTCACTTATGCGGAATATGGCCCCTGATTTAACCCGGAGTGTAATTGCGGTTGTTATTATTTTTGCTTTTATTCAAAACAAAAATGTCAAAATCAAAGCACCCTATGTTTTGTATGAAAAAAAAAAAACTCTGATTTAAGTTAACACTAACTTTTAACATGTTGTGTGGTGTTGTCACTTACCTTTTACAAAAATCCAAGTCTGTTCAGTCTGTCAGATCTTTTGCTAAATATTTTGTACGCACATTTTTTACATGAAACAATCTGAGCATTGTTAATTTTCGATGTTTTTTTTATAAATAGTTCAGTTGAGTTTGCATAGAAAAAGCAATAAAATACTTTTAAGAAACCATCAATTATTTCGTACCGCGCGAAATATGAACTGCGAACTATTTGGCTAACATTGTTTTAGATAAAAATATTGAAACACAATCACTCCCAATGCATAGTTCTTTGGCTATTTGGCTCGTGGGTCAACAAATAGTTCCAACTAGCCGATAAATGGATACACTTTTCGGCACCTGAAGAAGAAATGAAACATCTACAAGCTATTTGACTAACAAAAATTATGTTTCCAGCTACAATTTGAGCTACATAATATTGCTCTCATATTGCTCGATTTTATTTTATTTTTAATTTCATTAATTTTGTTTGATTTTCCACAAAAGTCGTTAAAACTTCAAGGAAAATTCAAATTTTCAAATTTACTGGTCATGTGAAATAAATAAATGCTATGTTCGAATTTTCGAACTTACTTTAGCAAAGTAGGTACCAGAGATGAAAGAATAAAAGAGATGGCTATCTTTCGTGCGTTTATCCCCCCAAAACCCATTTGTTTATATTGTTGTTTTTTTAATTTCAACCCCCGCTGTGAATACGTGAGAGCTACGAAAAAGCATGTTGCTAATGGCCGGCCAACATTCCTTTTGCTTTTATAGGCATCGTGCTGTTCAATTGTTTTGTGTTTGATATTAAACTTGTTTGGTTTTTGTTAAGGATTCGATTAAAATAAAAAAAATAATGAAATACGCAATTTGGAGTAGCGAATTATTGCGTGACTTCATGAATTTTTCGGGAAAACAGCTTGTAGGCAGCCGCCTTTCTCCGCTATATTCTCCGTCCACCAGTACACTGGGTCCTTGTTTCGATAGGTGCCGTTTTTTCGTGGCATAGAGGCGTCACATGCGAGCCGTATTAGTTGCATCGTGGCTTCAGCTTTTGTTTCCGCGGATCCCTCCACTTGAAGTACAGCCCCTTTTCCGTCTTCTATCACTGAAGTGAGGAGCTCTTCGTTTAGTCTATTCACGTTCCACCTCGGAGCTCGTGTTTGGTTCCGATTTGGAGCTCGTTGGTAACCATCTAAGTCAAATACGATGTATTGATGGTCGCTGCCCGTGTAGTCCTCGATGACCCTCCAGTTTCGAGTTCTCGCGAATGTGTGTTCCGAGGCAAAGGTTACGTCCGGGATGGTGCCTTCGCAGCCAGGTCTCCTAAAAGTAGGCGTGTTTCCTGAGTTTGCTACGATGAGGCCGCGCCTCGCTGACATTTCCAGTATTTGCCTTCCTCGTGAGTCCGTAGTTGGCATTCCCCACTCCTGGGCTCTGGCGTTAAAATCTCCGGCGACTAAGATTTCGCCTCCGACGTCACACATAAAGTCCTCTAAGTTTTCTAATTTTTGTCGGAACTCGTCGATTCTATCGTTTGGGCTGAGGTAGGTGCTGATTAATGTGAGTCCATCGCATTTCACCCATGCAAAGCCTCTTTGTGCTCCTTGGCTTTTTATGGGGAATTTACTTGCGTCTGGGATCCATATGGCAGCAGTTCCTAAAGTGTCCACAATCCAGTTTGGTCCTTCTTTGTTTTTATATTGTTCACTGACAATAACTACATCAGCTTGGAGCTCGCTTTTGATTTTGGCCAGTAGATTGTCAGCAGTTTGACTTCTGTGGAGGTTACATTGTAGTATTCTGGTCATTGTAACTCACTCTTCTTCGCCTTTTCAAGTGCTTCCCTGAAGACTTGACATTTGCCCGATCCCGGCATATGATCTAGAGCTGTTGATGGGGGTTTCCGATCTGCGCATAGACAACATTTTGGGGCGTTTGGGCAGTCGTTTCTCTTATGTCCCTTTTCTCCACAATTGAAACATAGACCTTGGCCTTTCCTGTCTGCGCCATTGCAGGTTGCCTGCATGTGTCCGTAGCTAAAACATTTGAAGCATATTTTGACTTCCACCCGTCGTCGGACTCGGCACTGAATCCATCCTATCTTTATCCGATGGGACTTAAGCAGTTCGTTGGCTGCTCTCACGTTTATTTGGACTATGGCCATCTTTAGGGAGCTTTTGTTCTTCCCGGTGATCGCTACCTGGAACTCGGTTGTTGGGTCGGAAATTTTCATTTTTATTGCTTTTTGGACTTCCTCCGCCGTGGTCAGCTCATCTAAATCCCTGATCTCGAGCGTTATCTTCTGTTCCAGATTGCGGACCTTTGCCCTACTTCCTAGGATTTCTGTTAGGGATTTCCCGAAGGCTTCTTTGTCTTTCGTCTTAGGATCAAGTTCGAGAAGTAGTTCGCCGGATTTCGTTTGTCGTACCGTTCTGATTATAGTATCCGTTTCATCTGGGTTCGCTTTTTCCCGGATTTCTTTCAGGATGTCGGTGTATTTATCGCTTCCGTTCGGTCTTATAAGAATTGCTTCTGGTTTGGGTTTCCTGTGTCTCTTCTTTGTTTTGGTGGGTTTTAATACCGTTTTTGGATTTCCTTGATATCGTTCTTTTTGTTTTTCTGGTTTCTCTTTCAGGACCTGAGAATAACTCCGTTGCGTGTCGTTTGTTGTATGTGTTACAGCTGGTCGGTCTGTTTCATTCTTCTTCTTTTTGTCGGGGCCTTTCACTAATGGGCTCAGTGGTGGTCTCTTGGTTGAGCTTTTTCCAGTAGCTTCGGTTCTCTCCCCCTCTGGTTTGCCAGTTTCCACTGGTGTAGCTTTAGCATCAATCCTCGGAGTTGAGCGCTTGTTTTTTTCGTCCCACTGTATTTTGTCTAAGGACTCTTCGAGTAATGATATGCCATTTTTTATATCGAGGCTGATATTTTTTTGCTTTGCACATGCTTCATTGTTTTAATTACTTCCAGACATTTTTGTATCTCTTGAGACAAGGTTTCACTTGGGTTTCCTTTCTCCTCTCTACAAATCTTCCGAGCTGCTAGGGGTTTTTCTGCAGATTGCGTCGATCGTGTAGGAGTTTTTGCTGCAGATAATGGAGTCCGCTTCAGCCATCCTAAGAGATCTCTCCTGGTTTCACATGTCGCAGTTAGTTCCCCGGAAGCCAGGTGTGCCACTATTGGGGTTTCCACATCTTTTTGATTTTTGTTGTCATTTCCGCTTAAAGATGTCGCTTTAATTGGAGAGCGCGTTAGCCTAGTGCTCTTCCTAAACGGATCAACAACGATTTCGGCTCCGTTTGCCTCTTGTCTTGTAGCATTACTGGCTACAGTATCCAAGTTTACCAATACTGTAGCAGGTGCATTAGCACTATAAGTTTCCTTTATTTTGCAGTCGTTGTATCTCGACGACTTTGAGCCTGCTTCCGCACTCTCCGCCGCCGGTACTGGGGATCCGACTCCCTGCACCGTAACTTCATTCCTTTTTGTCTCTTCCATATTAGATTTTTTTAGAGTATCCACCTCCTGCCAGTTTTTTGGTCCGCGAGTGGTATTGACTATTTCCACCAGCCCTGCGAATGTGCATTCATTTGAGCGCACTCACAGGGGCCCCCTATCCGCCGCCTGGGGACGCGCCCGATGGGAGAACTGACTAAACTCCACACGAGAGACTGCACAAAGTATAGTCACATCATAAGCTTCGATATTAGCAAGGCAAAGTAAAGTAGGATTTTCGGCACGCATTTACTACAACTACGCTCTACTCGTCACTTCGAGGACTCATAGTAGGTGTTGTAATTGCGTGCTGATAATCCTATTTTATTTTGCTTTGCTGAAATCGAAGATCAAAAATACACGTCAAATAAAAAAAAAGCACGTTATTAAACTATTAAACTACACAAGTTTCTGTAAAAAATGTAAAACTCAGGAAGTGCTTATAATTTGTTATAATGAACAACGAAGACTCTTCCGCTCTAGACTTCATTTATATATTCTATGAACGCTAGATTTCTTTTATTTGCAACACTACCTTACAAGCAACTCCAAACTAAACAAACAGAACTGGATGGCTTTTTCGAAACTGAAAAGAAAACAACAACAAAACAGTCGACCATCTTCCAGCCCTTTGTTCCGATTCCACATCGTGTTGTCGAACGCAGTCATTTCACCCCAAAGAAAAAACATTTCCGATTTTACATCTCGCGAAGAGAAGAATTTTTCTAGAACTCACTTGCAAAAAGTTTCATTTATGTATCTAAATTGATCCACAAATAACATCATTTGTGAAATCTTTCAAAATTTTTGCAGCAACTTTTCGATTAACAATTCGAATTTCAATTTTCATCATTAGAAATTCGAAAAAATTGGCATACAAGTCTAAAGTGACATCGCTGTCATCGACCACATCCAGCTAACCAACAGCAGCAGCACCAGAAAAGAAACACAAATCGTCGTAATCATGAGCAGCTGTGTAGACATTTTGTGGAGTTTTTCTCGCGAGTGAATTACGATTTTCCGGAGTTTCTTTGTAATGACAAACATTTGTCCGAAAGATTCTGTGTTTGATTGATTTTTCCAAATCGTGTGCAGTGCGCGTACATAGTTTTACAGAATACACAGAACAAGAGAAGTTGTAGTTAAAAGCTTTTTTTTATTAATTTAATTTTTCGTTACTGTTAGTACAATTATGGCCGAATCTCCAGATGTGGATTTTCGTACAGAATATAGTCCAACAATTGCAGAGGTCCAGTGTCCGTCGACACCAGGACCCCAATTGAATATAAAATCACCGGACTTGAGCACCTCGAGTAGCTCCGAGGAAACTGAGGTGGCAAGAGTTGATGGCACACAGTCACCACCACCCAACTGTGCAATTTGCCTGGGACGATGTAGGAATAAATGTTTTACCGATTCGTGTATGCATCAGTTTTGTTTTAAATGTCTACTGGAGTGGAGCAAGGCATGAGGGCGTCGATTTTAGGGCAATGAAGCTGAATGCTTTTAACTTTCTATTTTCTTGTTTTAGGTGAAACCCGAGTGTCCATTGTGCAAGCAAACATTTAAAGCAATCATACACAATGTCAAGTCGATTGATCAATTCGAGGAGTATCTGGTGCAGCAGCCTGTGCCGGCCTCACCAAATCCAAATGCTTACCCTCCATTCACAATACCAGCGCACCTGTACGAGAGACTGCCGTCGTTATATAACGGACGGGTCAATCTTTACATGGATGATTTGGCAATGTATAAATGGTCAACGATAATGTCCTAACTCCTTTCATATACATTTTTTTTTCTTTTCTATTTTTAGGAACACATTAGATCTTACGGGGACCTCATCGTCGACGTCAAATGTCAACCATGATGCGAACCGGCCCCATCCTTATCGTAGAATGCTGCCAGGCCCGGCTCAGTTAATGGACATGTATAGTCAGGAAACTATGCAAGGTGAGACGGGCAGTGGCAGTTTGAGCCAGCTGTGGCGTCGTTATGTCTATGACCGGAAGTTGTATGCACTGCCAATGCCAGACATTACTGGACGATTGCGCGAGAGTAGCGCCAGATATTACCGGTAAGCAAATACACTGATTTACAGAGAAAAAGACTAAAGACTACTAGAGTGCCGAGTCCTTGGCTTGCCATGCAAATGCAAATGCAAATTGGGAGAATACGGAATCGAAAACCGCTCCATTGTCACAACAAATACTGAGAAGAGAATTTCGCTTCTGCATTTGAAATCAGAAACACTCACACAACTGCAATTTATGTATTTTATACAAGTCAGCGGACAGTAGCCGTAGATTATTTTTTGGCATTCCACCAATCCTTTGGCGGATCCCCGAGTGAAACTAATGGAAAACTACAGAAGTGTGTCGGTATATTAGACTGATCTGCCATAAGTTATTTGCCACCTGCGTGCGACCTAACATAGGTTAAAATGTATGTCCATATGAACTATTTCTATTTCTAATTTGTGAGGAGGAGGTTTTCAAATATTCTATGTAGCGCTAAAAAGTCATCATTCAAACAGGTTGCAAAGGCAATTGAATCCACCATACTCTCTTCACCCAACATAATGCTTACGGAAAATTCCAAAAAAAGCTTTTGATTTCCGCGAAGGCTTAGCGACGTTGTAGCTGTATTTTGACGCATGTCAGCTAAATACTATCTGCGTGTTTCTGCATTGCTGGAATTACGAAAAAAAACAACTGGAGAAATGGGAGTTATCGCTGTGGGGAAGTCCACTGTCATCTAGAAACAAAACAAATCTGGGTTAAGCATGAATGTTCCATTCCAAGATGTTTGGACAGGTCGCAACGTTTAGACACGAAACACCTACCAACATTTATGTCGTTTTCCATTGGGCAAAAAGAGCAGCGTCCGGGAGCAGCGTTGCCACTTCAAAAAAAGAGGAGCGCAATAGATCACAAAAAAAAATGCAGTAGATTGGATCTTTCCGCAGTAGATCTTTTATTATACAAAAAACAAAGATAAATTGCTTAAAACTGTATTAATAATCACATTAGTGTTTTATTATAAACGTTCTATCAATTAAATTAAAATTTGGAAAATATTCTAAAAGCCCATGAGAGTCTGAGGGTGTCAGAACAAAAAAACTGCAGTAGATTTGATTTAGTGGCAGTAGATTTATTTTTGCGAAAAGTGCAGTAGATCTACTGCTATTGCAGCAAAGTGGCAACGCTGTCCGGGAGAGTCTGGAATCGAAAAAATCACTTCTGAAACCGTTCCATTGGCACAAAAATACTCTTCTGATGATTCTGAGAAGAGAAATTCGCTTCCCGATTTGAAGTCAGAATCCACTCAAGAAGCACTCACACAAGTGTAATTTTATGTATTTTATACACTGACAGCAGCCGTCGATTATTTTTTGGCATTTCACCAATACTATTGTGGATTCTTTCAGAAGCTGTTTTCTTGTTCCATTGGATTTCAGAATGAGTGGATCCCTGAGTGAAACTAATGGAAAACGACATTAGATAAGAATATCGACTCGAGCTTAGCAGCCAAAACTACACATTCAGTCCGTGATCCGATTCCGACGGAGTTTGTTTTTCGTGCGGATTTCGGACTTTCAGTGACAGAGTTCCATTTATATTCACACTTTTGAGTTGTTGAATCACAAATTAAAGTGGAAACAAGGATCGAGTACCTATGGTCATCCAACATGATCGCGCTTGTACTCCTGCGAAGATCTATTGTGCCATAGAATGAGAAAAATTTGTTTAAAGTTTCTATTTTCTTAATGTAGCTGATGAAGATGATACTTCCTTCTTGTGGACTTATTATTTCACTGAAGAAGACCACAAATGGCTGGGCTTTCACATATGATATGCCCAGTTGTTTCGTCTTCTTCAAGCATAGGCAGCTCTTCGAAGGTTACATGTACAGTAGAATCCGGATATAGCGACGGTCAAGGACCCGGCGACATTAAGTCGTATATGTATTAACATATCTGTAGGTAAAGAAGTAAAACTTACACCGTCGAGTAGCTCTGTCGAGTAAAAACTGCCGCCGGTCGCGCCAATTAGTAAAAGAGACAATACTGAGGCCACCAACTTCAACTGATTTCCCGATACTTGCCTACAAGCTATATTTTTATGGGGTGGCAAATGCTTAGCGCGCTTGTATTGTTACGTAGAAATTCGTATTGACAAATGTCACTTCACTTCAAACTTTCCGACTCACCAAGCGTATGTCGGTGCGAGTGTACCTTGCATATGCCACTTCCACTGTGGGCAAAGTTGCTGACAGTGTTCATAGAATCTTATTCGTTAAATTCGAAATTATTCGTTACGTGTGGATAGTACTTTTTTTAGGAATAAGTGAACATTTGCTTAAAATATTAAAGAAAAATGAACAACCTAGATTGGTTGACGGAAAATACAAACATTTTGAGCAAATTTTCTTCAGTTATCTAAGAAAAATGTACACAAATGATCTCGAAGTTAAAGATATTCAAAAGCAGAAACTACGCAACCATAGGCGTTTTTCTTTTTTAGTTCAGATCTGAGCTCTGAACCGAGCTCGAGCATTATAAGCGCGCTCTGAACCGCGCGTACTCAGATCGTTCTGATGTATTTATGAAACACACTTGAGCAAATAGCTGTCATTTTTAATAAATATATGTATAAATTGAATATTTATTAATTGTTAATTATTAAATTGGTTAACCTTCAGTTCCAGAGCAACAAGGTTCGTCCGCCATTTCAATTATTTTGTTTATCCTGTTTTTTTTTTCTGTCAAATGCGCCTGTAAGTGTGTAATCAGCCTGCTCAGTCAATTTATTCTGAGCTCATCGCTCTGATTATGCTGTGAGAGAAAAAAGAAACACAAATTCTGAGCACTGCTGTGCCTGAGCTAAAAAAGAAACACGAACTTTTTATATAACAGTTCAGGTTGTGCTCTGAACTAAAAAAGAAAAACGCCTTTTAGTTCAGAGCACAACCTGAACTGTTATACAAAAAGTTCGTGTTTCTTTTTTAGCTCAGATACATCAGAGTTCAGATTTGTGTTTCTTTTTTCGATCTGAGCATAACAGAGCGCGCTCGATGAGCTCAGACTAAATTGACTGAGCAGGCTGAGTAAAAAGCTGAATACACACTTACAGTCACATTTGACAGAAAAAACAGGATAAACAAAATAATTGAAATGGTGGACGACCTTTGTTGTTCTGGAACTGAATGTTAACCAATTTAATAAATAAAAATTAATAAATTTTCAAATTATACATATATTTATTAAAAATGTCAGATACGTGCTCAAGTGTGTTTCATAAATACATCAGAACGATCTGAGCACGCTCGGCTCAGAGCGCGCTCATAATGCTCGAGCTCGGTTCAGAGCTCAGCTCTGAACTAAAAAAGAAAAACGCCTAAAAAAAAAACCCCTCATAATACTCGAGCTCGGTTCAGAGCTTAGCTCTGAACTAAAAAAGAAAAACGCCTATTGTGAATGACCCGCTAATTCGGTAGCTGTCACTCTCGAAGCTTTTATTCTTTTACATCTGACAAGTAGAAACTACGCCATTACTAAAAATGGAACGATACACGCTTCAACAACGCTTTGAAATTATTAAAATTCACTACAAAAATGGTGAAAAAACACAAGCAACTAAACCATTGATCTTTTACGCGAAAAGTTTCCGGACCTTGTTAATCTCTCGAAGAGGTGATCACAATTGGCCACCGAGATCTTGGGATTTAACACCTTGCGACTTCTTCCTTTGGGGCCACGTGAAAGATAAGGTCAACGCCGACAGCCCAGCGTCGATTCAAGACCTCAAAGATAAAATTCGTGAGGCTATCGAGGACATATGGCAGCCACTTTGCGATTTGGCTATGGAAAATTTCATGAAAAGGATATGGTCCTGTATGCGTGCTCATGGTGGCCATTTGGCTGATGTTGTTTTTCATTATAAACGGCATACCTTCCTCTTTATTATGAAATAAACACCTGATAATTTATCTCAAAAAATGACATTTTTCTTTGAATACCAAAATAACACCTCTTATTGGAAATCCCTTTAGAACATCTCCATTAGATAGTTTTATTGACCAACAAAATCGAATTATTCGCCTTTTAACAATTTATAATAACTCACCTTTGGCCATCAGTAATGAAAAAATGTGGTATTCCCGAACTCTAGTACATTTCCCCACGGTTGCCGAGGTTGGCAGCATTTATTTTTGTATGTTTTTGGACGTCACACGGATTCTAAATTGACATAACACCGATGGGAAAACAAAATGGAGAATTTGTAAATAAATTGAGGAGCCAGCGGCAAGAGGATTGTGAGTTCGAGTTGGGGGTCTTAGTATGATTTGTCTATGATTATTATTAGTACAGTACCTACTTCTATTGCATAGAGAAGGGAAGAACCAAAAAGAGTGGCATACTACGATTGTTTTTTTTTTTTAAACAACAAGCAATAGTGGCTGTAACCGAACGATTTTTCGGTAAATTACGTCGCTCAAAGCGTTTATTCGCTCAAACCGGAGTCGCTCTAAACGAATGTTCGTTCACAGCAATTAGTATGCACAAGTTGCTGTGTCTACGTCGCTAAAAACGGTTGGTCGTTATAAACGAAGTCGTATTAATCGGATTCCACTTGTTTAGGTGATATAGCAGACCATGATGCCCTGTTAGGTAACCAACTAGCTTTTTGATATCGTGCCAGCGTAGGTTTAGAATTTTTTTGGCAGGTTTTATAAGTTTGTTGGCCTCTCTAAGGCCTGGGATGCTCTCCCAATGCGAAATACAAGTATTGTGTTCCCAGCTTTTTATAGCAAGGTTTGCAGCGGATTTAAAGCGCAGTGAAAGTTGTTTCTGAAGTTCTTCTGGCAAGTTCATCGGCTTCCTTCAATGCCCTGGTGGCCAGGAACCCACCATATTTTGGTTTTGTTTCCGGTGCAGAGTGTTAGGAGGGCTGGATTGGATTCAATGTTGTGTGAGCAAAGGGAATTTTCTGTTCGCGAATATATGGACGTTTGCGTGACTTTGTTCCACTACTCTATGGAAGCGTAAGTAATGCGTCTAACCATCATTGTATAGATCCAATATGTGATCGTTGGAGAGATTCCCCATGTTCTACCAAACTCAATTCCACTTTGGGAAACAGTTCAATAAGGAAATCTGTCAGTAGAGGCACCCCCCAAGGAGGAGTCATCTTCGTCAAAGAACTAAATAATGCAGGATTCAGCGTCACTGCTTATGCGGATGACGTAGTTATCATTGTTCAAGGAAAATTCCTTAATACGATAAGTGAGTTTATGGAAACAGCCCTTAACAAGCTCAGAATATGGGCCGAGTCAACCCGGAGAAAACCGAACTTGTACTATTTAGTACAAAATACAAAATACCGCCCTTCAAGCTGCCCAGAATTGCTGGAGTGGAGCTTTCCCGCAAGAGAGCGCAAAATATCTTGGTACGGTTTTAGACAGGAAACTAAATTGGAAAAATTCGAAAAAGCTCACAATGATCTCTTGGTTTGCAAGAGGACAACCATAACCACTTATGGGGCTCTTGTCTGATGGAAAGCCACGAACAAGAAGTATGTACGGGATATGTTGACCAGGGTACAAAGAACAGCCTGCATTGCCGTTACGTGTGCTTTACGTACCGCACCAACAGCTGCACTGGAAGCGTTCTTGCATCTTTTACCACTGAACTTACAAATACAATCACATGCAGGTAATAATGCGCTACGGCTCACTAACGCAGGGCTTTTTAAAAACAATAGGGTAGGACACAGTACTATCTTAAAGAAATCTTTCTCCGAAGTCACGAAAAAGCGGATAAAAGTCTTGGCAAACTTGATTTTAACACTCGATGTGTCATACGTGACATACGATGTGTCGTACCCTGACAGACAGGACTGGAATAGGAATTTGTTCTCGAGAAAAGATGAGACCTCAATATATACAGACGGTTCCAGAACCAGTGAGGGTACGGGGTCAGGTGTATACTCCAGCGAGTTGGACCTACATATGGCCCTGAGATTTCCGGGCATATGCAGTGTGTTCCAGGCAGAGATTCTGGCCATACTCAAAGCAGCGGAGGTACTTTTGATGACATCGATATCCAACAAGAATCGCCATCTACACTGATAGCCAGGCTGCGCTCAAAGCGCTAGAATCACATATCACTAAATCTGAACTAGTCAGGAATTGCCGCGCAGTGCTTAAGACATTATGCTTGCAGAACCGTGTCAAATTGTGTTGGGTACCTGACCATCCTGATATTGAGGGTAACGAAAAAGCCGACGTTCTGGCTAAGTAAGGAGCGGAGCTCCCACTAAATACAATGATTAAGGGTATCAGACCACCTATGGCAGTTGCTAGAATGGTTGTCGTAGAGAAAACCTTCAATAAAGCAGTTACAAGATGTTCACAGCTAGAAGGGCACAGGATCTCAAAGGCAATGTGGCCCGTTTTAAATAGGAAAAGATATGAAAAATTGAGGAATCTTAGTAGAACAAAGTTAAGATCAACTCTCTGGACACTGCCTTCTAAGGAAGCACGCCATGAGACTAGGCTTATCTAATACGGATATATTCAGATAATGTGACAAGCCACGGAAGATATCTTCCACCTCCTATGCGAGTGTCAAGCAATTGCTCGGAGCAGAAGGAAGCACCTAGGCAGGTACTTCTTTATCAACTAAGAAGAGGTTGGTTCCTCAAACAATATTGGAACAATAATTAAATTCTGTAGGGAAATTGACTGTGTGGGCGATTTGGTTTTGGTTTTTAACAGTAATGGCTCGCTGGGGATGGCGATGGGCCCGTCTTGGTTGGTCTTTTGTGACGATCTGACAACCCCACTCAACCTAACCTAACCTACCCTACATGCAACCACAAACAAATGGTTGTTTTTTTTTATTTTGCTGTTTATATAAGATCACTCCAAGATATTTGACTTCGTCGGAGTACTCAATGGTATTATCGTTGATGGAGCTTTGATGCAAGCTCGAATTTCTTCAGTACTGGGATTTAGGAGCGATGTTCCCCAGAACACCAATATAAGACTATCTTAAGGGCGTTTTACATTTGTGTTGTTACTTCGTTTGCCACTTTCCCCCTAATGATGATGATCTACATTTCCAACTAACTATGTTGAAGCCTGAATTGCTGGCAGATTATCGATTACTAAAGACCACAGTAGGGGGGAACGTACCCTTCCCTGCGGGCAGCCATCTACGGCTGTTACGGGTGCTGGGGTCATTCCTGATGATGCTGTTTTCGACTTTAAAGTTTCGCTTTATTTTATCCATTTAATAGATGGATGATCTACATTTCTTTGAAGTTTAGCATTTGATATGAATTCATATTCGGTGTTGTCAAAAGCACCCTCTATATCAAGGAAGGCGCATTGTGCAACCTCTTCTTTTTCTACATGCAAGCCTAATTTGTAACTTTCAGTGGATTTGCCTTTTTGGTAGGCATATTGAAAGGGGTGTGGAGGAGAGCCGTTTGCCATAACTTGTTGGTTTTAAACGCGTCAAGAGTTCGGGGATTATTCGCGTAAACACGTTCTTTTGAATAGCCCCTCAGAAAAATATCTAACCTTGTCAAATCACATGATCTTGGTGGCCAATTGACGTCGCCAAAGCGTGAAATTACGCGTCCAGGAAACTTTTCACACAATAAGCCATAATTGGTCGTGTTGTGTGGCTTGTTGCCCCGTCTTGTAGTAAGTTTTAATAATTTTAACGCGTTGTTCGATTGCTAAGCGATCCATTATTGTAAATGGCAAACATTCAACTAAAATGATGACACTTCAAATGACAGCTGCGTTTGACAGGTGTTTAATGGCAGCGTTACCAACTTGATACCACGAAATGAATGACCCTGTATGATCGCGTACGAAATTTGCAAGCAAATACACTTGTGGTGCTTGGTGCATTGACTTTTTTGCTTAATGTGTTGGAAAATTTGCTTTCGAACAAGCTACCACATCAAGAAATATTCTGTAACACAACATTTACAGGAGAATGTTGATTTTGTGTCACATACGCGAAATACAAGCAAAATTTAACGAATACTTGGTTATGTTAAAAAAGAGATGATCAATTTCCATTTGAGCGGGTTAGTTTCGGTTCGAAACGGCATGTGGTTGTGCAGCAGTTAGACGAGCAGTCGTATCATGTTAAGGCCTACTAATGACTGACAAACAAAAGTTCTTCCGCCTGGAGGAGTTTCACCTAAACTCTCTTTGGACACCGCTCAATGCTATCCTGGCAGCGAATATAGTTTTGCCAGACTTCACCTTCATTACCACCATCGTAAGCTGAAAGACAAAGAAAAGGCATTCTATAACAAACACTATTTCATATTTCAACTGCAATTGATAGAGCCTAGCAATATATTTAAACACTTTCCTTTTTCAGAGATTATCCTACCCAAATTCATCGACTGATGCCATGGATCAATCGTGACATTGTTTGCCTGCTGCGCAACACCGAACACGAGGTGTCCGCTGTCATGAATCAAATCAATACTATGCTGATGACATGCAACATTTTATCGCCAGATTTTAGACGGCGCTTGCAACCATTCCTGGGCACTAAGACTGCGCATTTCATTCATGAGCTAAACAATTTCGCTCGCAGTCCGTTCGATATGATTGGCTACGATCGCGTCGTTCAATATTCAACGAACAATGCCGAAGAGATAGTCATTGAGTTCTCGTCAACATCATCAGCCGGCTCGGACGTAGAAAGTGTCAACAATGACATAGAACCAGACGCAACCACTAGTAGGCGTTCCAACCACCAGGTGAATACAACAAGCGCTAACAGTGGCGGTGGATTTAATCTCTACACAACCACGATCACGTCCACATCATCACAGGCCTCGGCCATCAATCTTTCGACACACAATCGCGGTGTTAGCGGTGACATGAGCGAGGGAACCACAACGACATCCACCGTGGAGGTGGCCCGCGCCCCAATATCAGAGCGACCGACAAACATAATACTCTCCTCGACCAGTAGCGATGAGTGCGAGTTTGTTCTGGAACAGAAACCACCACATTTGCGAACTCCGGAAATGGTCAGCTTAAACTCAAACAGTGACAGCGATGTTGTTTTCGTGCAGGAGACAAAAACCACACCCATGCCGTCCGGCATTGCCAAGTGGGCATCAACAAATAGTGCTCGTGTGCGACGCGCACAACGAAGACGCGCCAACCCTAGCCTAAACACACACTCTTTTAGCACTTCTAACTCTGATTCGGATGGATACACTTATGGCGAGCATAGCAAGCCCAAAATGATTAAGATCGACGTTAGAGTTGAACAATCGGGTATCGATGCCATTGCAACCAGCACCGCTGATACCAAACCCACAAACGATCAACTAACCAAGGTGAAGGAAGAATTCAACCAAGGCGCATCCACATCGACAGGGCTGCAGAGCAGGTATCGATCGGCGCGGTCAAATATCACGCGCTCTCGTCGCTATATGCACGATGATACTAGTGACAGCGATATACTGGACGACAGCTCGTCTGCATCGACAGCTTCATTTTTCACAACGCACCACACTGATTCACCCTCAGACTCTGACACCTCGTGGTCGAAGTCACGACGCAACAGCAACAAACAGTCATTGAAACGTTCCCGCCAACAAAAGGCCAGCGCCGCCAATAGCCGGAAATCCCGTCGACAAGTCGCCGCACCATCAAAATCCAAGCGCACCAAGAGATCTAAAACCAGTAAAACCGCATCAAATAAATCATCGTCTTCGGCAAAGAAGAAGAAGGCAAGTAAGCGCTCTCGCAGGAAATCACCAAAGAGCAAAACAGGTCGCAGGAAACGGCAAAGCGCTCCATCAAAAGACGACACAACTTCCGAGGAGGATGAACAAGAAGAGCATCAACAGCTGGAATACGCGGAGGAGAACGCGGACGAGCAGGCTTCTTCGTGTACATGTACACTGTCCTCACATTCCACAGTCCAGAGGCCAAGTGAAGATGAACAAATCCGTCGAACACCACCTGAACAACTTAGATCTGCCACATCCTCACCGGTTTCAAATTCCACAACAAGCGATGCCAACGATGCGATCGATGACGCCAGTTCTAGCGCGCCCCTAGCTGCCGGCGATGATTCCTTCAATTCGATTGACCCATCTATGCTGCCAGCGCATGACACAAGCGATAATCCGAACGCCAACCTGGCCATTTACTCCGATACCGATTAAAGAGAAGAAACAAAGTCATTTGTTCCAAATTCTACAGAAACGGAAACTCTATTTTGCAGCCCTAATAATATTTTCTTGTGGTCACTGGTTGTTTCTAGGCGATTAGATTGAAATAAAGAATAGGTTTGTTCAAATTTTCTTCAACATAAACTAGATAATATGTAAGTATAATGAATTAAACAAGAGAAGCATACGGCAAAAGAAAACAAAATAGAATAGTGTAGTGTAGCTTAGAATCAGTCGTGCATATGTCCCGCCACTCCCTAATTTGTGCCTCCAAAAATCTATCTACCAACAAGATGCTCGGCCTCCTTCCTGTCCCGCCACCCCCACCTCTACATAAATGCCCAATTATACATCCAGTCAAAGGCTGTTTGCAAATATAAAAAAAAACTATTACTATGTGTTTCTTGTTTTTAGCATAACGAGAATCGTTTTATTTTATAAATAAAATAAGAAAAACTCTAATTGTAAAATGTACTCGGAAGCGTTTCATTTCTACACTTCGCCTGCTGGATGTAGTGACATCTGTTGGTGTCAAACCGTAATGGCAAACTGGTATGTATTTTTTTGGACGAATGGGCATTTTTCAGCATGAAATTCTATTGGCGTAGTTCTATGCTGAGCATACGTCCACTCACCGGTTCATGCTTCTCCGGCATAGAGCGGTAGTGTGATGATGAGGGTTGATAAAAAGTCTTGGGGCTTGAGGGGCTGCAGTCCCCCCGAAAATCTAAACAAAAAACTAAAAACTAAAACTTTCTTTGCGATGTCTTCGAAAGCGTCGACACTTTTGGCAGCGGTCCAAAAAAGTTATTTCCTAGTAAGATTCATTATATGCAAAAAGCTATTCAGTTTAACGCTGCCCTTATCAGTTTTCCTACAGAACAAATCCTTAGATTTCATTTCTGCAATCGAGCGCGCAAAAGAAGTTCTGGATTCTCTTAATAACCTCAGAGAAAATGCCGACGATTTTTTTCAGAGAGGCTTTTCAATCCGCATCCCAACTTTCCGAGGACTTCTTTGAAGTTGAATTAAGAGCTCCAAGAACTTCATTGAAACAAACAACGCGTTCCAATCAAGAAACCTATTTTATTTTAGAGTGTCGATACTGATTCCTTGCATAGATTCATGATCAACGAAGACGTTCTACGATCGTTTCAAGCTCTTCTCCCAGGCTTTGCTGCAGTTGAGCGAGTGCGATAAAGCAATTTCGTTGTCAAGTGTAAAAGCTGTAAAAGCTGACAACGAAATATCGTCGAGTGATCCTTCTACCGAAGTTTTGAAATTACTTTATATATGTGACAAGACTTACTTTAGATTAGAGGTTTTGGCCACGCTTCCAGCGACCATAGCTAGTGTTGAAAGAACCTTTTTAACTATGAAAAGGATTGAAACGTGTCCCGAAGCGTTATGGGAAATGCAAGATTAAGCCCACTTGCCATGATATCTGTTCATTCGGATATTAATGTAGATTCAGATAAGATGATTGATCTCATGTCAAAACAAAAATCAACACGTCTTCTGCTTTGAAAAACTGTGTGTAAAAAATGCATGTGAAAAAAGTACGTACGATTTAAAAACCAATAAAAATCAATGAATTGGAATATATAAAATTTTTTGTTTAAAGAACTCCTCGTAAGATTTAGAAGCAAGCCCCTCCAGAAACAAAATCCTGGCTACGGCACTGCCCAGCTAATGGCAAATTCTAATTTTTCACTTTATTTTTAATGTGATGTCATTTCTAGAGATTGTAACAGAGCCGAGGAAGAACGTAGGATTTACCTCAAATTCATAGCTATTTATTGTGACCTTTCGTCTGCGCCTTCACTTGCTCTATTATTTTCCTTATCAGAGACAATACTGAGACCACCAACTCCGACCGATTTCCCGTTACTTAGCCTACAAGCTATATTTTTATGGGGTGGCAAATGCTAAGTGCGCTTGTATTGTTACATAGAAATTCGTATTAACAAATGTCACGTAACTTCAAAAATTCCGACTCACCAACACACTCAAACCTTGCATATGCCACTTCCGCTGTGGGCAAAGTTGCTGACAGCGTTCATAGAATTTTATCCGTTAAATTTGAAATTATTCGTTACGTGTGCATTATAATTTTTTTATGGAATAAGTGGAGATTTCCTTAAAATATATATGAAAAATGAACAATGCAGATTATTTGAAGTAAAATAGAAATATATTGAGCAAATTTTCGTCAGTTTTCTAAGAAAAATTTACGCATGAAATCGAAGTTAATGATATTCAAAAGCGCAAAATACGCAACCATGTTTGTCATAATAAGTTTTTCGTATATAGAACATCTCATTTAGCTAGTTTTATTAACCAAAGAAATCAAATTATACGCCTTTCTAGCACATTTCCCCACGGTTGTCGAGGTTGGCAGCATTTATTTTTGTATTTTTTGTATGTTTTTGCAAGTCACACGGATTCTTAATTGACACAACACCGATAGGAAAACAAAATGGCGAATTTGAAAAAAAAAAAACTGAGGGGCCCAGCGGCAAGAGGATTGTGAGTTGGGGGTCTCAGTATCATTTGTCTCTGGTCCTTATAAAGGGTTTTCCAATAAGAGGTGTTATTGTGAATGACCCGCTATTTCGGTAGCTGTCACTTTTGAAGCTTTTATTCTTTGACATTTGACAAGTAGAAACTACGCCATTACTAAAAATGGAACGATACACGCTTCAACAACGCATTGAAATTATTAAAATCCAAATCCAAAAATGGTGAAAAAACACAAGCAACAAGCAAACACATTGATCTTTTACGCGAAAAGTTTCCGGACCGTGTTAATCTCCCGAAGAGGTGATCACAATTGGCCACCGAGATCTTGGGATTTAACACCTTGCGACTTCTTCCTTTGGGGCCACGTGAAAGATAAGGTCCACGCCGACAGCCCAGCGTCGATTCAAGACCTCAAAGATAAAATTCGTGAGGCTATCAAGGACATATGGAAGCCACTTTGCAATTTTGTTATGGAAAATTTCATGAAAAGGATATGGTCCTGTATGCGTGCTCTTGGTGGCCATTTGGCTGATGTTGTTTTTCATTATAAACGGCATTCCTTCCTCTTTATTATGAAATAAACATCCGATCATTTATCTCAAAAAATTACATTTTTCTTTGAATACCAAAATAACATCTCTTATTGGAAAACCCTTTACCTACATAAGTAAAATCAAAAATCATCTTTTCACTGACCCATCTCCGTTGACGTAATTTTTCCAATGCTCTTCACTGCATTGACAGGATCCCAACGTTGGTTGTGTTGACTGGCAACCGTACTACCATTTTTACCTATGCATTTTGAAGGAATGGAAAATAAGGTCAAGGCCAGAGCTTTCCGAATAATGCGTAAGATAGTGGATGTGAATAACAGAAAAGGGATTGCAGCGAACGAAATAATTTGTTGTCATAGACGACAGGTAGCGCCGCGTGAGCACTAGACGCTAGACGAGCCGAAATGCTCGCTCGCTTTTTCTGTCAGCGACTTCACCAAAAACTAGTAAACTGAGTGGCAGACAGGCAGGTATACAAATATGGTTCCTCAAAACGAAACTCACCTAGCACTTTAGCCCCAAGGCTCTCCTTATCGCAACGCACCTAACATTTTATGGCCCAAACAGCACGGCACGGCGCTTTTGTAATAGCTTTGAAATGTCGGTAGTGATATCGTCGTATTTGATGCTTCTTCTTCTTAAAGTTCCTCTCCGTTTCGGAGGTTGGAAATCATCGTTTTTAAAAACTTTTGTCGTTTTCCATTGGGTAAAAAGAAGCTTCCGGGAGAGTCCGGAATCGAAAAAATCACTTCTGAAACCGTTCCATTGGCACAAAAAATACTCTTCTGGTGAGGAGAGAATTTCGCTTCTCGATTTGAAGTCAGAATCCACTCAAGAAGCACTCACACAAGTGTAATTTTATGTATTTTATACACAACAACTGACAGCCGCCGTAGATTATTTTTTGACATTTCACCAATACTTTTGTGGGTTCAATCAGAAGGAGTTTTGTTGTTCCATTGGATCACAGAATGAGTGGATACCTGAGTGAAACCAATGGACTTTATTTCTTTCGAAATGAAAGAGGAGACGCCGTATGGTGTGGTATAGAGCGATGTTAATCGACTTTCTTTTGCCAGAGCTCAACAACATCCAACAAGATGGCGCTACACGCCATACAAGCGACTCAACAGGAAAAATCAATTAACGACGCTATCATGCGACTTCACACTACTCGATTATTTTTTCTAGGGCTACGTCAAGTCCTTAATCTGCGCTTACAAGCCAACCACTTTGGACAACATCGAGGTCCACTTTTAAGACGCTGTTGCGGGAATAACGCCATACATACTGGGCCAAGTCATCAAATATTGGTCCAATGTACTGCCCACGAAGCCGAGACGGCAGTTTAAATGTTGTGCTATTCCACAATGGCATGAATGTAGCTTCAAAATAAAGCCAGTTGGCCTCAACCAACAAGCCTCTCCAGTTAGCCCGGTCCTTAGCCAACTGCCTCCAGTTGCGCACTCCAAGTTGGTTGAGGTCGTTTTCTACTTTTCCACCTAAGGCGAGGTCTTCCTCTGCGTTGGAATCGAATACTATGCGTGCCGAAGCGCTGATGTCCATTCGCTCTACATGTCCTAGCCATCTCAACCGTCCAATGCGCAGTTTTTTGACTAGGTCGATGTCGCTGTACAGCTTGTATAGTTCGTCTCCTCCAGAACTCGTCAACTCAATATCTTACCGAATATCTTACGAAGAATATTTCTCTCGAAACGACCAAGGTTATCTTCATCCGCTAGTCCATGCTTCAGATCCATACAGCAGGACTAAGCCCATTTTAGCCGCTTCTGTGTCTATACTTGCAAACGCGCCAGTGACAGCTCGCTGTGTTCTTCCAATTATGTCAATATTGTGCGCGTATGCAAGTAATTGTACAGGCTTTTGAAAGATCGTACCTCGTATGTTGGCTTGTGAGTTTCGCACAATTCGTTCAAGTATGATGTTAAAGCTAAAAAATCCTTTTTTGACAAAGGGTTTTAGGAGTTCACACAATATTGCAGATAAGATCTTGTACGCGATGTTAAGGAGACTGATACTTCTGTAGTTGGCGCAGTTGACGCGGTCTCCTTTCTTGTGGATCGGGCAAACGATGCTGAGATTCCATTCATCAGGCATACATTCATCTGACCAAATCTTAGAAATGAGTTGGTGCATGCTCTCTACCAAGTCATCTCCAGCTGCTTTAAAAAGCTCGGCGGGTAGACCGTCAGGCCCAGCAGCCTCGTTGGTTTGTCTAGTGCCGGTTATTCTTCAAGTGGTGAACTTTACGGGTACAGGTAGGTACCTAGTTTTCGGTTGATCGGGCAAAAGTATTCCTCAGTTGGAGGTTTTTTGTTTTTTAAAAACGCTTTCTTATAAATAAAATACGATGTAGCAAGTTCAATATTCATAACATAAGTTTGTTAGATGGTCAATATTTTTAATAATAGAATATTATACTAAACATACGAAAAACAATGCAACAAGTACAATGTGCAAAATCGACTAAACCGAATCCCCTTCGATATTTTGAAAATCGTTTAGTGTAGTTCTCCGTTTTTTTATATTTGCCACTTCATCGTTCATGTCTTCAAGTTCGCGAGCATGTTTTGCTTTTAAGACATTTATCTAAAGAAAAAAAAAAAGACCAGCGTATTTTGAAATATTGTGAAATATAATGAAACATTTTTAGTAACCAACCTTATTCTCGTACATTTGCTCTTTCAGTTGTAATTCCCTTGCTGTTCGTTCCTCCCAACTTCGTTTACGTTCGTCTAAGATTTTTTGGAAATTGTTCACTAGTTGATTGCGCAGATCGTATTCTTGTTGAGATAGGGCTTTCTCCAAACGACTTATTTCATTTCGTAACCTGTAATAATTTCGGTAAAGTTCGCTATTGGTTGTAAATATAGAAATAGAAAACTAGATTACGTCGGGCCTTCTCTAACCCGTTATAGTTCACAATTACCAATTGACAGAGGGTAGAAGCGAGTAAGCGTACTAAACATTATGATTAGGGTGACTATCAATTAAACATTCGTGTAAACTCAGAGGAGTAAGCGTAGAATGCTGTTCCTTGCTGCAATATTACCAGCAGTACTTACGTGAAATTCTCCTCCAACAGTGCGTCCAACTGTGTGTCACCCTGCGCGGTTGTCGAACGCTTATTCTGGGCGGCATGAGCAACAAACCAAGAATACCTCGCGGTTCGATCGGTCTTCAGAATTGGTTGTTTAAAAACGATGTTCTTTGCAATCGATGCGAATCCCAGAACGTTCATATTCTCCTCGAAGTACTTATCCGATGGAGTAATATTAACAATCATGTTTAGCTTCTCCTTTCCAAGTAGCGCCGATTGCAACAACATAGTCAATTTGGACTCCCGAAAGGGAATAACATCGACGTTCTTCTTCTTTTGATTGTTATTGGCTGCATCCAAGCACCGACCCAACACCATTAGAGACGTATTGATGCGTTGCGCCTCCTTTAAGCGGCTGCCAACATTGCCAGTCTTACCCAAGCGTTCAGAGCCGGCCAAATCACAGAACTTATACGTGGTCAGTGTCAATATGCCGGGATTTGAGAACTTGACGACATCAACAAAGAATATGCAGTGCGAACGACTAGAGTTTGAATTGATCGCAGTGGATGCATACTGCACCTTCTGCAGTCCGAATGTTAGCAGTTTATAGGCATCAGCAGCCATTTTTGCATGCACAGAGGTCAAGTCCTTGATGAAAACTTTGCCGTCGTTTGTGACTATCTTGTGATTTTTTTTTCTCGTCGTTGCTGTGGAAATAAGCGGACTTAAGAGGTCGTATACAAACTCGTTATAGATCTCTACAAAGGAAACCCAAATGAAGACAGATGTATTCTCCAGTACTGTTGTTTGGAAGTCATGATTAGAGGCTATGGTTTGCTGAACACGATTGTACACCGATTGAATATCATTACACGAAGAAATAATTGTCTGTCGCAGTAGCATTTCCTTGCGCATGGATTCATCGTCAATAATCGAAACATTTGCGTTTATCACCTTCACTGCTGGCTGGGGGAACAGATTACTCCCATATAGAGTGAATATGTTCTCAATGGCTCGTGGAATAATGCCCGGCTTATCCATATCTCCAAGCAATGTGTGTGTTTTGCCCGAACCAGATGTGCCATATGTGAGGACAGTAAAGCTCTCTTCAGATTCAATCTTACTTCGAATGCATTTATCGTATATTGCCGACTGGTCAATGGCATTATCGAAGATCTCGCTGAATGTGAAATGTTTTTCGAGTTGTTTCTGAAGGGTAGTGCCGTTGGATTCTTGCTGCGATGTTATCAATACGTTCCCCGAAATCTTGTACTTTGAGGATAAACAATCTTGAGTAAGCGGGCGCATGCGGAGATAGATTTGTGCTCCTTCTTGATCTGTGGCGCTTTGAACACTTGCGACACTTTCCTCGCATTCTGTGTCATTTTCCAATTCAACTTCATCAAGATCTTGGAAGAGAGCCACTTGGCGTTCGGGTCTTGGCCGAAACCGCCTATCAACACTTGGATCTCGTGAAACAAGAAATGATCGTACCTCTCGTTTTTCGGGGTCAACACAATTAGGCATTTTTTTCTTTGTCGGAAATATTAAAATAATATAAATTTTTAACAGTAAACAAAAGAAAAGATAAAGCTGTTTCGAAAAAAAAAATGTTTCTTCAAAAAAATATTCAAGCGCCGTTTTCAAACACAACCGAATGAGAAAAGTTTGACATTTTGTAAATGCGAACCGGTTCAAAACAGACTCAAGTTCAGCCGTTCTTCATATGCCCGCCAATATTCCGGTTAAGAGGGACTAGCAATTTTCTGTTGAAATATAAAAATGACTCAATTTGTTGGAATGGGCATATTTTTTTTTGTATTTACGAAGGAAATATTTTGTTACTATTAGCAAATTCATAGTACTTACCTACGTGAAGACAGCTTTGAAAGATACTGTTTAAAAAATTATAAAGCGCAAAACTCAAATCTCTTATTATGTATATATTTTTTGTCAATAGGTCTGTTTTTTTGAGCTTTTTTCTCAGCAAAGAAAAGTAAAATAGGATTTTCAGCACGCAATTACAGCAACTACGTTCTACTTGACACTTCGAGACTCGCAGTAGTTATTGTAATTTGTATGCTGAAAATCTTACTTTACTTTGCTTTGCTGAGAACGAAGCTCAAAAAAACACGCCTAATGTTCTTTTCATTTTAGATGAACGTTTTTGGGAATAAATAAATAAAACATACCTACTTAAGGAATTTATCTTAGAATTGAAACAAAGATGTTATTAAAAAAACTGATATTCTCAAGTGTAAGCTCACCCTTAGAAGTCCATTTGTTTTGAATGGTAAAAGAAAAAATGGCGACCTCTTTAGACTGCTCAGAACTTTGACATTTGTGCATTGTGTTTACTTCTCTGAATTCCGCTTAATTTTTTTTTACCGTAAATTTCTGTCTTTGTAAACAAGAGATAAATATTTTTAATAAAAAATAACAAATTTACAGAAGTTTTTTGATCTCCCACCATCATTTATTTAACAAATAAACAACGGAAAGCCCTAACAATGGACAAACGAAAAAAGCGTACATCTATCAACCAATACCTAATGTACATTGAACTCTTGGAAAAGGACTCGATTTTTCGAACAGGAACAGCTCCGCGCGACGCAGAACCCAACTATATAAACAACAAGTGGAGAGTTCTAGCGTCCAAGTTGAATACATGTCAAAATGGTCCCCAGCTCTCGCCCGAAGAATGGAAAAAGGTAAAGTGGGCGTCCATTAGCTTATGCTATTAGATTGTAAGCTGTTTGTTTGACATTGCAGCGCTTGAATGATTGGAAAAACAGTACACGATGCAAGTATCGCCGCAGTATATCGGGGGAAAAAGACATCTCAATGTCGCCACTGGAAGTAAAAGCCTTAAGCTTGTTTGGCAAAACTCCGGTTCTTTTGCGATCGGCACAAACTCTTGAATTCAAATCTGAAGCAAAGGCCCTATTCGAAGCCGAAAAGAAACACCAAGAAGCAGCAAAAGCTAAAGACGCAAGGCAAACCGAGAGTAACCAATCGGCTGATGATGAAATTGAAGGCATATTTATCGACGATGAGGAATACCAGGAAGAAGAGTCTGTAGAAGAAATTGAGCTAACCGATACGAAGCTTCAACTTACTGATGAAGTGAATAATTTTGCTCAACCAAAAGAAAAGAGACGTCGCACTGTTGAGACCACAGTGTATGAAAGTATGTTTTTACACTGCACATACCAGCCATCGTTTTCTATTTATTTTATCTTTGTTCTCTCCCAGTTAAGTCTTATTCGCCCAAGGCCACTCTAGTAGCAGACGCGTCGGTGGCCGACAGTTCCAACAACATTCCAGTGGCAACAGATCAATCTCCCCCACCGCCGCTGCTTACAGGTACATCTTTGAGCCACATAACCGTAGACACAAGTGCACTCGAGATACAACTAAAACGGATAGCCGACATTAAAGAAGCCAAGCTGCAATTCGAAATTGCCAAGTACAAGTTTAACAACCCAGGATTCGAATACTCGTTAAACCCGTTATAGTACAACGGGACAAAAGATGCTACTTAAAGCGTTTTCTTTTGTTTATTTGTAAGTCTGGGAAGAGAGGTTCGGCTGTTACTAGCGACCATTTAGATTAATGTTTAGGACAATAGTTATCACATTGCATTTTTTTTATATTATTTTTAAAGCGAAGAAGCGCCCAAACACGTCGTTGTATCATTTTGTATCAGATTCTCATGAAGTTCCATCTCCGTCCTTCGCAATAGATCCTGTTTTAGTCGGAGATATTTCCCTCAATTGGGTGGCTGTGGCTTGTGGGCACAAACCAGTTTATGCCAAATATGCAACGAGTCGGAACTAATAGAAAAGACCTAATTTACTACCATAGGGCGCCAACACGAAATAATTTCTCAAAGCGACATCAACAGCTCTGAATATTCTCTCTTCCGCGGCCGATGTGATATTGGATTTTTAAGTATAATGCCGTGTTCTGTCAAGACCCTTGCCCACATTATTTTTAAATTCAGTCCAAATACCGAATGCCATCAATCGTTCCATCTGCCCAGCATGTCTTGTAAACAAAAATCACATTTTTGGCGAAAAACATTGTCTCGAAACCATTCTACCTATTATTTAAGCCGTAGGTAACGTTACGACTGACAGTTCTATTTTCCGATATTTGTATGACATTACAGAAAGTTCGGACAGTGAGAACAGAACTTGTTTGTTTTGTATTTGGAAGTCAAAAAGATGTCCCATTGGTGAATAGTTTCTTTATGTTTCTTGAATACATGGTTCAGTGAATATTTTAAGTCCACCTCGTCCCTCATGCCCATGCCATTGTTTGACTGACACTGCGACGCGAAAAGTGTTTATCTAGTTACGGAAGCGTCGCATTTATTTTTGAGTTATAAGTAGCACTTTACCTAAACAAAATATAAGGCGCGAATGAAAACACAACCGCCCATTTCTCTAACTGGCCCGCTGATCCGAAGGTGCATTGATAGCTATACATTTTGAAATATTTACAAGAAGATCTTCGTGTTGCAACTTCACAATTTTAATTTACAAAATAATCATATATGTATGTATTATGTATAATGTATCATATTCGTATTTGTATTTGTATCATTGACATAAAATAAAATATATTAGTGTATCATGTTAGTACATAAATTTGTTTTAGGTGCAACTGCATCGCAGGTAACATTTTGTATTTAGGGGCCGATAGCACAACGCTATAGTCGAACGCCTGTCGAACAAGTGAACTTCTGCACGTGTAACAGGAGGTTACAAAGCCAGCGCATATATATTATCGTCATTCAGCACAGACGAACGAGTTTGGATTGGATCATGGATGCTGAAACTTGGTCTAAATAAATAAATAAATGAATAGTTTGCGCCACAAGTTGGTTGCTTATCGACTTACAACCATTTGGGTGTGAACTTTTATTTTTGCGATCAACGGAAGAGCGCTACAACTTTATGCCGAGTCTGAACGGGCGAATTGAGTGGCATCCTCAGATAAATTCTCTGATGGTTGTCAAACGTTCACGAGAAGTGGCAGAGTAGACTACACCCATTAGTCCAGCATACCAGCCACTGGGCCACTACCATAACTTGACATGTCCTTTTGAACATACAATTTCGTAGGCAACTTCAAATTCAGTAAAGCGGTGGTGTGTATCGATCTGGAATGTGAAGATTTATGTCGTTTTCCATTGGTTTCACTTGATGATCCACTTATTCTGTGATACAATGGAACAACACAACTGCTTCTGATTGAACCCATAAAAGTTTGGTGAAATGCCAAAATAAATCTACGGCGGCTGTCAGCTGACTTGTATAAAATACATAAATTACACTTGTGTGAGTGCTTCCTGAGTCAATTCTGACTGCAAATCAAGAAGCGAAATTCTCTTCTCAGAATAGTATTTTTTGTGCCAATGGAACCGTTTTAAAAATTGATTTTTTTTCGATTCCGGACGCTTCTTTTTGCCCAATGGAAAACGACATTAGTTGCTATCCTGGATAACCTATATCCAGCACACCACATTAACCAAAGAATGCTGTAAAAGGAATCAACGTCGGATGGCTTCTATCGCAAGAGACCGCTAGAAATTTGCCGATCACGGCTTGCTTATATTAATATAGCAAAGCTGCTGCGAGAGGTGACCGCGTCCTCTTACAGCAAGCAAGGAAGTGAAGTAAATTTTCAGTTTTTAGAAGGTAACGAAGATATTATGCCCGCTACCACAGGCACAGCACGTTAATTGATGGGATCTGTCATTTTGGCACCCCACCAACCCAGCAAGCAGCAAACCGTGCAATTGCGTTCGATTCTATTTCTCACGAAGGATATCGTTCGCTGTCAAATTATTTGGGAATTCCAAGCGATAATTGTTTCGTTGGCTTCACTGCGAATGGCAGTGGATTGATTGGCCGCGATTCGCCAAAACTAAAGCCAGTTATGTTATTAGAAAACTAAATCCAATATAGTTTGGCTACTCCGTTGGGCCATCAACGTTTTAACTCCGCGGTGATGCTTTTGGTTGCCTGGATGGATGGACTCGAATTGCTAGGGTGCCTCGAAGTACAAATGGGTTTATTGGGGGCGTGAGAGTACTAATCTTGAAACCTGTTCCTGTATCAGATGCGCTCGTTTTTGTTTGTTTTGATGGTTGGCCTCTCTCAATTTTTCGTAATCTTTGTAAGGATGAAGACGGCCTATTGTACGTTGACTTCAGGAGAGAACCGAGAGACTTCTTGGACTTGGGCGCATTATTGCTGCTGCTCTCGGCTTTGGGCTTAACGACGTTTTTCGGTGGCTTGTTATTTACTAGGGCTGGTATCCTCAAACTCTGCTGTTGTGGTAGTTTTAGTTGATGTTTGTGGTTGACTGCCTGAAGGAGTTCTATGGCTGGTACCCCTTAGGTTAGAGGAATCGATCGACTACCGTCTCCTGGCGGGATGCCAATTATTCCTCTTTGCATTCTGTTTTATTTGTTTTTTTTGCGTCACAGAATTCACGAAACAACAGCAAATTACTGCTCCTGACTAATCCCGACCTTGCAGCAGCTTGTAATACGATGAGGAGTAGAACTATGTAGTTGCCCTATTAGCTGAAATAGAGCTTTGACGTTGCTGTGCCACAGCATACCCGAATTAGCCAGAGTCTATAGAACCTCCCTTGAACTCATTTCGAATTCAGTGGACAGATGCTATTCCAAACGATGACTAAACAAAGGCACAGACTTAAAAATGTGCTTCTCGGCAAGCCCCAACCCACTCAATTAATCATAATTTAATGAGACAGTGGGTTAACAAATTGGACCAGCTCCACTTAAATGCCATATAAGCCATTTCTCTCATTAAGCGGTTTAGTTGCCTTCAAAAGCCGCTAGCGAGCAATGCTTTACCGATCGGGTTTACTCCACTGCATCATACTGGTAGCATGTGAAGCTTCCAGTCCAATCATGCCTCGCATTGTGGGCGGCACTGCGACATCGATTCCTAAAATACCCTACCAAATCGCGCTTTACCTCAACAACCAGTTTACATGTGGTGGATCGCTGATAACAAAGAGTTGCGTACTTACAGCGGGTCACTGCGTTGCGGGCCGGCCGACAAGTGCGCTGAAGATTCGAGCAGGCATAACACTTCTCAGCGATATGGGCGGTGAAACACGCACAGTGCTGGAGATGTACACCCCGACCAAGTTCAATATGAGGTCAATGGATATAGATGCGGCTATTTTGAGGTTAAACGCACCACTTGCCGGAACTAATAGCTCGCGTATTGAACTGAGTGGCCAACAGTTGAAAGTCGGCGACAAACTTCAGATTAGCGGCTGGGGATACACAGCTGAGAATGGTTCGACAGTGTCGAATCAGTTGCGGGTCGTGACGGTGGAGGCGATCTCTATGACGCAATGCACCAAGGTGTATCCCCTGGTGCTGACAAGTACCATGTTCTGTGCAGGAGTTCGAGGTGGCGGCAAGGATGCTTGTGCGGGCGATTCCGGTGGACCAGCCGTAAAGGATGGTCGGCAGTTCGGAATTGTTTCCTGGGGAAGGGGCTGCGCCAGGGCTAACTCCCCCGGAGTCTATACGAGTGCCAAGCACATATTGACCTGGGTGAATAGAGTCAAATTTATGTATTGTGGCATTAAGTGAGAGAAAACAAATAAAGTGAAACCGAGCGTGAAACGATTTGTTTTGATATGTGCTTGCATGTGAAACTGAGTAAATATTTGTAATCATAATTTTAAGTTATAAATTGCTCATTGAGCATTGGCCTGTGCGAAATGTGAATGTCAATGCCAACCAAGCGAAGCTGTGGAAAAATGATCAAACGACTGCTGATGTGAGAGCGGATTGTAATTGAGACACACCTTTGGTCTTTACCATTATACTAGCAATTATTTCTTTAGATATCAGTGCCTCCCTTGTTTCGGGTGCCCCGACGCAAGGGTTGCGTGCTATTAACACCTAATCCCGCGTTGTATCGTGCGCAGCAATTTATATGTTGAACGTCAACAATTGCCCCAAAGGAGTGGCGTTGTGTTCTAGAACAATGGGTCAGGACGAAATTAACACATTTCGCTGGACATATTAATTGCGAACAATAAAAGAGCAGCAATTAACAATAAGGCACGTGTGAAAAAAATAATGATTGCATGTAAAGATTTTGTCTGGGTCTACGAGAGTGTTCCACAACGGAAGAGGTGTGGCCAAATGGTTAATGGATCCTAAAGCAAATGTGTACGGGCCTTAATCACTGAGTGGCGAGTCGGTATGTAGGTCAGGGCGGATTGAAAGATTAAACGAAAATTCGTTTAGCTCTTTTGGTCCGTTAATGTTTGTTTAAGATGCAGCAGACGGAATCTGTCTATGAATGGATGAATATTCGACCCAGGTGTTAGGGGGTCGCAACCAACAAACTTCTGCGAAGGCTATAAGGAGCCTAGAAGCTGAGTCGCTGACCAGACTTTATTATGAATTTGTATATAGGTTCAGAAGAAAAGACGCGGTGAGAAATAGATAGTTTTTCAAGGCGTATATTTTCATATTTTCATATGTTTCTAATGGGATTTTCGATGCGTTTTTTGATTCACCCTTTTCATGACGAGATCTTGGACCCTATTCGGCATGTTTTTCAACACGTTTTTGATGAGTTTTGTAGCGTTTTTCGATACTTTTTGGCGCGCTTTAAGCACGATTTTGAATGAGTTTTTTTTTGCTGTGCTTTTGATGCACATTTTTCGGCACTTTTTAAGTGTTTTAGCCGTATTTTTAACGCACTTTTCGAAACGCTATTAACTAGTTTTTGATGTTTCTTTTGACATGTTTTTGACGAATATTGTGTTTTCCAACAATTATTTTTCAACTTTGGCACTTTTTGAAGCATTTTAAACACGTTTTTCAAAGAGTTTTTTTTTGCGCATTTTTGAGCGTTTTCTGCGTTTTTTCAAAGAATTTTTCGATAAGTTTTTCAATGCCTTGTGTAGCGTTTTTCAATATTTTTTTCTGCTGATCTTTTTGAAGCGCATTTTGTACGTGTTTTCAGTGCGTTTTTTAACACATTTTTGACTAGCTTTCCAATGGGTTTAGTGACGCTTTCGGGCACTTTTTAACGCGCTTTCAACACGTTTTTCAATGAGTTTTTCTGCTGCGCTTTTTGATGCACATTTATTACACATTTTGAATAAATTTTTGATGCGTTGTTTAACATATTTTTGACAAGTTTCTCAATGAATTTTAAACAAGTTTTTGAATGAGTTTTTTGCTGCACTTTTCAACTAATTTTTCAGTTCTTTTTTAAGCGTTTTTTTTTTTTAGAACATTTTGATGATTTGTTTGAAAGCATTTTCAACTTCCATTTGAGACCATTGCGGAAGATAGAAGTCAAATAAAATTCGCCGCGCGCATCAATGAGATGGGTAAGTGTACAAAGTATACCAAAAATGTTATTAAGGAATTGGGAACATTTTTAACGATTTTTGGGCTTCTTTCTGTTCAGCGAGCTTGGGCTACATTTTTTAGGGTTTGGGCGCTTAAAGAACTAAGAACTAAACTCTAGCAACAACCCTGGCATAGAATAAGCTGCGAAACGCAGTTCGGTGGATGTGGCAGGGAAATTGGGTTCATATCGCTTTTTTGCATCTCACCAAGAAGGGTGTATTTCCGAGTTCGCGCCCGTGCAGATAGCTTTGGTACTTGGGTTTGTTTAGTGAGTTCTACACTTTAATTTAGAAATTGATCATCAAAAACTATAGACTGTCATTGGTTTGGATGGTAGGTGGGGTGGGATATTGCATACCTTTTTGATAGAAAGTGGACATAGGCAATAGTCTATGGGTATCATGTTTGGATTGGTTGCGTTAAAGCGATGTCCAGTGGCACAGTGAAACATTTGGATTTTCTTCAACACTTGGCGGAGTTAAGCGGATGCGCTGGAGAAAACCCTTTTTAATAAGGGTATTCACTTAGGTTAGGTTAGGTTGGGAGGACAGTTTTGCAGCCGATGCAAATTTCAACCGGAAGCCGTGAAGGCCCATTGTGCGTACCCTGTTTGTACATGTTAGGACATGTAGCTAACAAAACCAATTCGATCTGTTTAGGAATAGTTTTATGTATGATAGAGGTACCCCCGCCAAGTCTTCCAAACTTTCGAAGAACCTTGCTCCCATACAGGATGAGCGCGTTCCTGTGAAGCTGGGAAGTGGCATAGAAGATGTCCCACCGACTCTATTTCCTCTTCGTCTCTGCAGCTTCTGCAGAACTCATTTGCAAAAAGTCCCAGCCTTTTAGCCATGTTCCCTATGGTGCAGTGTCCGGTTAAAACCCCGACGAGCATCCGGATCTGACTTCTATTAAGGGAGACTAGGAGCTTTGATCTTTTGGTGTCAGTCACAGGCCACAGACTGCGGGTTATGACGCAACCGATGGTGTTACTCGATTGTTCCTTAGCCAATTGTGCGGTGACGCCTTCAATAACAGTCTTAGCAGTGTTGAAAGGCGGTAGCACCTCTCCGTCCGCTAGTTGAGGGTTCATGTCAGAGCCGTATCTGGCCAATTCGTCCGCTTTTTCGTTTCCTTCAACCCCAACGTGTCCCGGAACCCAGCAGAGTAGAACTGATGACGTATAGCCCTGAGCGCCAAGAGGCAATCTGAAACACATTTCGCATTAACAAGGTTAGAGCCGATAGCTTTAAGTGCCGCTTGACTGTCCAAACAGATGGTTATTTCCATTGCTGGTATGCCCATCGATAAGATGGGCTGCTTTCTTAACCGCATAAATCTCAGCTTGAAAGACACTGCAGTGATCAGTCAGTCGAAACGACTGGCTAAAAGCAAGTCTTTCTGAGAATACGCCGGCTCCTGTACCATTTTCTGTTTTTGAACCATCCGTATAGACGGATATACCTTTAATGATGGCACTGGGTGAGCTCCAGTCCTGTCTTTTGGATATAGTGATCCTGAAATTTTTCTCGAAGTCATATCTGGGTTTCTCGTAATCGGTGAGTAGCATGAGTCCCTTCCGATCAAAGATTTGAAGTATGCTTGAGTGTCCGCAGTAACCAGGCTTCCAAGTTTTGTTCTCTCTTAATCTGAGAGCGGCTTTGGCTGCCACCTTCTTAGTGAATAGGGTATTCACTTAATCTCATAATTTTATGCAGCTCGAAAATTCATAAATTTCTGCGGTGCTTTAAGTGAACACCCCTCGGAAATATCATTGTGTAAATTGGCTGTCAGGTCGGCGCAGTGGCTTAGTGGTTAGTGTGTTGGACTACTAAGCGAGGGGTCCCAGGTTCGAATCCCAAGAAAAACCCAAATTCCAACTTAAGGTTTTTTTCGCTGCGCCACCTCTCTCGAATGTCTGACAAACATCCGAGAGTATAACTGTCATGAAAGAGCTTCTCAATTGGCCGTTTGGACTCGGCATAAAATTGTAGATCCCTTCCATTCGTCCCAAAAATAAAAACTCACACAAGACGAATGGTTGTGAGAAGCTAGGCTTGGGTCCATACGGACCTGTTCCGCCAATTATATATATATATATAAATTGGCTGTCAAGTCGGTTGTAAAACTTAGCTGTTCAAATTAATTCCAAATATGTAATTTAAATACAAAAATAGAAATTTTCATTTCTAAGTAGGTACTCAAAATTATTTTTTTACTTGAATTCTTATCATTTTGAGATCTTCCTTCAATAAAAATCGGGAAACAAACAAACAACAGACGACTGTGCGTCAAAGTTTGCAAATATTAGACGATAGCGAGAGCATACTAGGCAACATTTTCTGCGGCGGCTCTCTTTTGGATTAAGTTTTGCAACATTCCCTACAGTGCAGTATATCGCAGTGGACAGTCCGCTGGACTGATGAGCTACTGACTACCACGAACTGCACATTAAAGTCTGACATAAAGAGCATAACTGCTCAAACAAAGAAAGCTAAAAGTGTAGGTCACTTTGCATTTGTCCCTAAAATAAAAACTCACCGGAGGAATGGTTGCATCATGTGCGCAGTTAGACCTAGAGTCTTATAAACCCCTTTCGCACCAATGATGTATATTATATTAACAACCGGATGGCTTTGAATAATGTTATGTACACATCAGCAATCATTAGGTGGCGCTACAGTTCGGTGTGAACCAGGGCCTACATCAAAAGTCAGTAACCAGAAAAAACATAAACGCGTTGATAGTCACCAACCTATATACTAACAAATTATATTAACTACATCTAACAATACACAATACTTATTGATTTGTACGCAAATGTAACAAATGTTAAAGAACATTATTTTCCTTATCTTATCCAGCAGCGGTGGCGTATACGTAACCTTTATGAAACCAACTTCACCCAATCTCCTTTGCCTTTCAACACCAGACCTAAAAAAAAATAATTAAACACGATGGATGAAAATAACCTACCGATGTATTTAAAAGAAGCTCTTTTCAGTATACACTCCAAGTTGGAACAAGCATTTTTATAATATACAAGTGCTGTAAGCGTTTTTTGATACAGGAAAATTTAAACATTTAAATTACAGCTTAAAGATTTTTTTTCACTACACCACTTCTCGCGAACGTCTGACTGTTGAGTTCTGGAAAGGTTATTGCTTGACACAGTTTCGGATGGCAAGCTTCATAGAGATATTTTGTTATAACTTCGAACGCGACGCTTTAGTCAAACAGACGACTCACAAGATGACTCCCAAGCGCAGTATTCTGGAAGCCCTACCCTGCCTTAGTCTCAATCACCATGTAGCCAGTTAGCCACAGATCGAATGTCTGGATATTGTTAAAAATTGCATGTACAAAGTTGTGGATACTGTTTCGGTTGCGAGAGATCTCAATTTCGTCAAACTGATGAGAAGTGAGCAATCGTTTCCTGACTCGTTGCGATGACTAACAACTGAGATTTTCGCCACCAATCGGAGCACATGCCATTTCCGCCAACACTCTCCTTTAAGTCGTGTGCACTTGTCATCGCATGTTTACTAATTCCAATGATGGATCGAGACCTTTCAACTCAAAAAAGACTGTTACTATCTGAAATAAGACTTCTTGGACAATATCGGCGAACGCGCCGCCTTTAGAGTTATTTTTATACCCTCCACAGGAAGGTATATTCACTTTGCCATTACATTTGTAACGCCAAGAAGGAGTCACCAGAGACCTCATAAAGTATATATATTCTGAATCAGGATCACAATCTGTATCGATTTAGCGATGTCCGTCTGTCTGTCTGTTGAAAGCACGATAGCGCCCAAAGGGATTCACATAGGCGAATGAAATTTGGTGAAAGGACTTCTTGTTATCGTCGTCAGGTTGGTATTGAAAATGGTCTATGTCGGTCAAGTAGTTCTGGTACCTCCCATACAAAATTAATATTAGACCCATGTGTCTCTCTGTCGGTTGCAAACACAATAGCGTCCAAAGGAATCAACCTAGGCGAATGAAGTTTGGTGAAATGACTTATTTTTATCGTCGTCAGGTTGGTATTGAAAATGGGCTATGTCGGTCAAGTAGTTCTGGTACCTCCCATACAAAATTAATATTAGACCCATGTGTCTCACTGTCGGTTGCAAACACAATATCATCCAAAGGAATCAACCTAGGCGAATGAAGTTTGGTGAAAGGACTTCCTGTTATCGTCATCTGGTTGGTATTGAAAATGGTCTACGTCGGTCAAGTAGTTCTGGTACCTCCCATACAAAATTAATATTAGACCCATGTGTCTCTCTGTCGGTTGCCAAACACGATAGCGTCCAAAGGAATCAACCTAGGCGAATGAAGTTTGGTAAAATAACTTATTTCTATCGTCGTCAGGTTGGTATTGAAAATGGGCTATGTCGGTCAAGTAGTTCTGCTACCTCCCATACAAAATTAATATTAGACCCATGTGTCTCTCTGTCGGTTGCCAAACACGATAGCGTCCAAAGGAATCAACCTAGGCGAATGAAGTTTGGTAAAATAACTTATTTCTATCGTCGTCAGGTTGGTTTTGAAAATGGTCTATGTCGGTCAAGTAGTTCTGGTACCTCCCATACAAAATTAATATTAGACCCATGTGTCTCTCTGTCGGTTGCAAACACGATAGCGTCCAAAGGAATCAACCTAGGCGAATGAAGTTTGGTAAAATGACTTATTTCTATCGTCGTCAGGTTGGTATTGAAAATGGGCTATGTCGGTCAAGTAGTTCTGGTACCTCCCATACAAAATTAATATTAGACCCATGTGTCTCTCTGTCGGTTGCAAACACGATAACGTCCAAAGGAATCAACCTAGGCGAATGAAGTTTGGTGAAATGACTTATTTTTATCGTCGTCAGGTTGGTATTGAAAATGGGCTATGTCGGTCAAGTAGTTCTGCTACCTCCCATACAAAATTAATATTAGACCCATGTGTCTCTCTGTCGGTTGCAAACACAATATCGTCCAAAGGAATCAACCTAGGCGAATGAAGTTTGGTGAAAGGACTCCTTTTTATCGTCGTTAGGTTTGTTTTAAAAATGCGCTATGTAGGTCAAGTAGTTCTGGTACATCCCAGTTTTGCATGACTTGTATGCAGTGGAGGGTATCAAAGCATCGGCCAGGCCGATGATAACACTTTTACTTGTTTTTTCTCCTGTTAGTTTAGTGTGTAGTTTGTGACATAACAATGTGCCTTCCATTAAATTAGTGTGGCCTGCCACCCGAACCCAATCTAGCCCGGAATTTTACGAGATACTGGGATTTTCCGCTCAGGTGCTCCTACCCTATTTGTCTGGAGCTCTTACTTTAACTTTTGGTGGCGCTTGCAGGGTGGACCACAGTCTCGACCTACATGCTCCTCCAGTTTTTGCTCGGTCCGTTACGCACAAGAATTTGTTTTATATATTTCCGCCGAGTTGTTAGATTGGTTGTACATAGAACATGACTATATACAGTCTCCCATTTCACACCCACCTAATAAGTCGAATGACACATCCAACCACTGTCAAAGCACAAGACAGCCATTACTATCAATACCACATTAAACCCGACGTCGTCAGTCATAACGGCGCCACATTTGTGTGCTATGAACACACACACAAGGTTCAACTACATTTTAGTCCTTCTGTTAAATTATTTAAGTAAAATAAGTCGTTACACGGATTCGCTCTTCCAGTTGAACTCCAGCATATATGCGAAAACTAATCGAGTGCACTTTAAAATTTTGCCGGCACACATCCCACATGACAGCATCTTTAAGTTAACCCGAAACTGAAGGAGACAAAACCTCACAAAACCAACCCGCTAGTGGAAACCCATTAATCCTCTTCCACATCTCTTTGTCGCCAGTTTTATCTCTCAACTTTCTAATGTCATGTTCCTCGCTTTGAGATAACAATCAAAACAATCCCATATGACAATGTTCTAGTCCTACCCGAACGTCGGGAACCGGGGCAGGGACAACGGCAGAACAGAAATGAGCTAGCCCATTTCCATTTTGCGTTGGATGAATGTACCTAAAGCTGTTATACTGGCATTAAAGTTGAGGGGCAAGGACGAATTATTTGCGCACCTTCCATAGCGAGAAAGCTCGCTCTCCTCTTATCAAGTATAACAGAAGTTACAACAAACCGACGACCATCGAGCAACTCCTTTCAGTCACAATTCGATCGTCATTCTCTTGTAACCATCATTTCGCGACGAACAGCAACTCAGTAAACTCTTTCCCCGCAGTTTCTGTTCTGCGCTGCAAGTGCACTGTTTGTCTTGTAATACACACACCTACATTACACACAAATAACAAACATCCATCATCCAGAGGCACTACACTGACGCTCATTATACAGAACATACCGCTTCTACCGCTACACGACATGGTGCACTTTTACCCTAATCAAATTTACAAAATGTGAACTTCCTTTTACCGACAAAAGGGATCGACATAAAACCGTGTGCTCTTTTTTTGTTGCTGTTTGAAAATACATCCACCTAAGTGTTGAAGAATTAAGATAGCTCCTCTTTTTGTTGTCAAAATCACAAGTAGATAAAAGAATCGCCACAAAGAATATCAGTGATTCCGTTCGTGTGCGAGTGCTGGTGCTTGTGTGGGCGCTTCCTCCCTCCGCGTGTGAAAGGGATTTGTGAAATCAAATTTTGTTTCCAAAAGCATCTGTGTACGGAGCTGAGAAAATCCAGATCCAACAACAACCAGCAAGGATGAGTGACAGTCGGAGGAATACTGCAACCGAATTTAGTTACATCCTTCAGAGACAGGTATGCTTATGGGCTGAGGTGTCCTTTTTCGATAAAATCTCTCTGATTCTCTCCTAGATTGTGTTTTGGTCCTTTGCGTGCTTGAGTTATGTGCTTTATTGTAATTGTAAAATATAATTAAAGGGATCCGCTCCATAGTTTCGGACCATTAAAGTATCAAGTGTGAGGGTGGCGGAACGGAAGAGCGATTAAAAGAAGTAACAGTTTGGGTAGGTGGTGTGAGCACAAACGACCTTTTTAACAAAGTTCCTGTTGGATTAGCTTTGGTAAGGTCTCGGTGTTGTAATAGATTTTATGGTTGACAGGAGATAAGCATGTTTTACATCCATCAGGAGTGAATCCCCACGTATGCCAGATAAAGTCATAAAAGCCGTACAAATTCTTGCGAATTATTTATCGGGCTTAGAAGTTTCACTCGTGTGTGTGTGTACATGCATGGATGTGTGGTACGAGAGGTGGCGTTGTACCCTTTTCAATTCATAAATCTGTGCCAGTGAAAATAACGAGTCAACAATAACATTCCACATGTAGGGATGGGGTATTACTGCGATTTAACGTAGAATTCGAAATCGATTGCTCTGATTGACAGTTGTTACTTAATTGGTCTTTTGCGTACTGAAATTGGAATCATGTCCTTGGTGTGTTGCTGCCCAATTACACTCCCAGAAAGCGGCAGACTTATGCGCCAGTTTTGAAGTGTGACCTTTTTTGGATCCGCCTTCAAAATGTTATTTTTAGGTAAACATGTTTGATTCCTTATCTGTCTGTCAATGCATATGAGCAAACATGTTAAATTTTGTTTTTTCATTTGTAGCTCCTAAAATAAAACGCTCTGTCAAGTTAATATAAAAAAAAAAACTTTTTTTGAAAATCATTCAAATTAAAAGCAATGTAGGGGAAGGCGGGGTTAAAAGTAACAGGTTGCGTTTGACATTTTCTGAATTTTGAGTGTGAGCTTTGTGCGAATTTCGGTTTTTATTTTATAGTCTCATACAGAGCAGAGCTATAGTTGTAGAAGTGCGGATGCATCATTTGACGCAAGGCCTTATCCGGAGGCAGGTTCAAGAAAGAGAACGGTTTCGCGGAGAGTAAGAAAATCGACTATTTTAACCCATACTTTGGATAATCAAGAGTTTTCTGACAAAAAGCAGGGCACTCCTTCCGTAACTTCTCAGACGATTATCGTCGAAACGATAGATCTCCGAAAGTAGCTACTAACTGCCAAAATTACGAGTTTGAGACCTTAATCCAATTCATTTACCACAACTGTAATGAAAGTTGATCATAGTGAAACAAATTCGGGCAGAATATAACTTCTTAGGGTCATCAAAGTTTCAAAAACGATATTGCCCCGACGATTATTGTTATACGGAATCTGCTCCCAGGTGAACGAAGAGATGGTAGTTTGAATGTTTTTGAATTGTGATTTTGCTCTTCTTACGAGCCGCTTTAATAAATTTTCTTTAAAACAGATGACGCAAGATTTTTTTCATCATCGTTGCAACTTACCCCCGCCAATGATACAACTAACTCCATAAAAATCCCCCTTTATTTTAAAGGCGACATGCCATCTTCTGAGTAGACTTTATTGAACTTTTTTAATGAATTTTGTAGCTTAAATATTGCTGTTTATTTTAAAATATGTTAAGCTGACTCATTTGCAACATCTATGGAACAGAATCAAATTTGGAAAGAGTTCCTTCCGCTCCGCTCTCCCCTACGCTGTTTTATCCCTTAACCTAAAAATATGTTGGCTATGGCCCACTTCAAGCATGAGAATGAATTGCAATGGAATTTCATGTACTATAGGAGCCAGGAGAGGAAATACCAATATTTCCCTTTTTAGCAGCACGTGCCAGTACCATGTAAGAATCGCTGTCGGCTTAGGAAGCTCTACTATACGCCACACAACAGCCCGCACATACGAGTAGTACATAGCCATCGATGAGGCATTTTAGGTATTTCGTGGTTTCATTATAGCATGTTGGGAAACTTAATTGCGAACAGATACATGTACGCATCTTCAAATAAGAATGGTCCTCAACTAACAAGTTAGCTTCAACCTTTGGACTTTACTGAATTAAAGTATAAAACCTTAAAAAAAATGCAACAACGTTGATATCTTTTTTTTTAATTGTTTCAATCCTGTCTAGTTCATCCTCAATTTTTGGAAATATTTCTTAAAATATAGCTTGGGAAAACAAAGTGGTCGTATAAAAAAACTGCACTAGTGTTTGTATACCTTCATATCAATAATGCAAATCACGAGTGGAAGGGTTGATAGGAAGGATAGAGAAATGTTACTGGGGCCCTACTATGAAACTCGATTCTACTATTGATTCTATTCGAAAGATATTTACTTTCAAATAGTACTCTTAAACTATTTTCCAACAAATTTGCGATTTCCGAACGATTCTCGCATTATGTTTGACATAACCCAAACGAGTCTCACATCATGCTTGGTGTATCCCAAAAAACAATGAATTAATTAATGTACTGATAAAGAAGTTGTACCCTTTTGTAAATCAAGAAAGAAAAATAAAACAACATTTGAAAGAAAGTCAAATTAATTTTAAATAAAATTTTTAAATTTACTATTATTATTATTGTTTTGTTAGATCGTTAAGTGTTTTGTTCTGTTTTTCCAGTTGTATTCAAAATTTCAATTGCACCCTTTTCGTTCGTTTGCTTTCTGTATTTTGGCTACAAACTATTGGTTGAAATTCATATGCCAGCGCCAAATCGTCAAACTGTAAGTGTATTGAATCGTGAATTGGAACGCGAGCATGCTTACGACACAACAACTTTGCAACAACAATTACAAACATATGTTCCGCTGCTGAATGAACAGCAAAAGAGTGCGTATGATCAACTGATGAAGGCTGTCGATGAAGGAAACGCTGGACTATTTTTCCTTGATGCGCCCGGCGGTACTGGGAAAACGTTCCTGATATCATTGATATTAGCAGCAATACGTGCTCAAAGTGGCATTGCGTTAGCTCTCGCATCTACCGGAATTGCTGCAACACTGTTGGAAGGTGGAAGAACAGCACATTCAGCACTGAAGCTTCCGTTAAACCTGCAAATCAATGAAAATCATGTCTGCAACATTTCAAAGCAATCAGCCATGGCAAAAGTGTTGAAAAATTGTAAATTGATCATATGGGATGAGTGCACAATGGCGCACAAACGATCATTAGAAGCACTTGATCGAACATTGCAAGATTTGCGCATCAATAATCACCGGTTTGGTGGTGTGATGATACTGTTGGCGGGCGACTTCAGACAAACACTTCCCGTGATACCGAAATCAACAGCGGCGGATGAATTAAATGCATGTCTGAAGTCATCGTATTTGTGGCGATACGTGAAAACCATTTCATTGAGTATGAATATGCGAGTGATTCTGCAACAGGATAGAACCGCAGAAGTTTTCTCTAAAGAACTGCTAAAAATCGGAAATGGACAAATTCCGGTTGAAACTTCAAGTGGTTTAATATCCATTCCACCCGTCATTTGTCAATTCACCTTAACGAAAGATGAACTCATTACTAATGTATATCCGAACATTGGTCAAAATTATCGTAACTACGATTGGTTGAGTGCACGCGCAATTTTAGCAGCGAAAAATATTGATGTCAATGACTTGAATTGGACGATTCAAAATCAAATTCCGGGAGAGCTGCGTTCATACAAATCGATCGATCGCGTTGAAAACGAAGACGATGTTGTCAATTATCCAGTGGAATTCCTAAACTCTTTGGATTTGTCTGGCATTCCGCCTCATCATTTGCGTCTTAAAGTTGGATCTGTCGTCATTATGCTAAGAAATCTTCATGCCCCGAAACTGTGCAATGGAACCCGACTGATTGTCATGAAGCTAATGAACAAAGTGATATTGGCAAGGATTTTGAAAGGGCTGTTCAAAGGAGAAGAATGCCTAATCCCGCGAATTCCCTTGAATTCAAACGATTTGCCATTCCAATTCAAACGTATTAAGTTCCCAGTGAAACTTGCATTTGCGATGACAATAAACAAGTCACAAGGGCAGTCGCTGGAAGTGTGCGGCATAAATCTGGAAAAATCATGTTTTTCACACGGCCAGTTATATGTGGCATGTTCCCGAGTAGGGAAACCATCCTCACTCTTCATTTACGCTCCGGAGCAGAAAACAAAAAATGTAGTGTGTCGTGCAGCTTTAAATTGAGTCATTAATATTTATATTCTTTGTTTTAGATTTCAATAAATCTAATAGACTTTTAAAATATTGGCCGGGACGAAGTCATCTGTTAAGTATCGCTAAATTTCGATCAAAGAAACAAATTTCAGGTGGAATCGTGAGTGCTTGAAATTAATTCAGTCAAAAAATTTTTTTTTGGCAAAACGAAGTTTGCCGGGTCAGCTAGTATACTATGTTTATGAAATATTCATGTATTATTAATTTATAAAATTTATTTAATTACATTCTGAGAAAAAAAAAATTCTAAAATCGACCCTCTCGCAAGCGCATTTGATGTAGAATGATTATTTGCGAATTCGAACGCATTTGACATTAACTTTCGGGAAAGGTAGTACAAAATTTGTACCAAGAAAACAAAAAATAGTTGGCAGTACTAGAGCTGTTCGAATTTCGCTTTCATAACTTACTTATAGAATTACAGAGTTGCGATTTTGAGAATTCGAACAGTTTCACTTTAGAATCGATACAGCTCCTGCTGTATTAAATAATTGTTGTAATAACTTATAACTGAGTTCGGAAAGCCTTTTGGTTCATTGATTCATTGATGGGCGAGGGTATGGCTTACACTTAATTTAATGTTAGAAATTAGAATGTGTGTCGTGTCTTCGAAGCATTTAAATCCACTCTAAAGGATGTACCCCATTTAAGTATGAAGGAAGGAACTTAATCAGCCTTATTTATAAACGTATTATAAAGAGTGTATAAAGTTATGCACCCTTTATAATGCCTCTATACGCAAAAACCTTATTTATAAAAATTATTCAACGTTGTATAGAGCTTGTATAAGCTAAACGCGCTTGGAGGTTGTTCAGTGCCTGTATAGAGGTTGAATAGTATCAAAATGTCATTTTGACTGAAAAAAATTGTCATATTTTATTTTTAATGAAATCAAAAAGAAATTCGATAGATCGAGTTTTTTTTTTGAAATTTTAAAGATTCTGCAAGTATCCTCTATAAAAATATGGGCAGATATGAGATGTTTTGAATTGTTTTAAAAATTTGCTTTAAATTGCACAAGACTACCATTTCTAAGGAGTCCCACATTTTTCTTCTTACTTTTACATTTTTTAATTCCTATTTGTATTTGCATTTGTCACACGCTGCTAAGTTTTTTTTTTCATCTTTTCGGACAGATATATGTAATAGATTTCTCCTTTTCAGTATCTTTTTTGACGCAAGCCCTTTATAACATGGGGAAATGTTTTATAAATAAGAATTTTTGGGAGCGTGTATAAAGGCTGTGTAAATAATTATACACTGCATAACTATACAGGTGTTTAGGCGCGTTTAGCAAATTCTTATAAATAGGGCTGAATGTGTATAAAATATGAAGCCGGGCGTTAATCAGGAAACAAATATGGAAAAAACTGTGGCTGCTTTAATCAGCAAAACCATCCAAAATAACTTGAATTTAACGCACAGAAAACAGATTTTAGAATCGCTCCAACTTTTTTTGATAGCGAACTCAGTCAAATGTTGAAATGTCAAGCGCAGCAATCCTCGTTTCACCAAAATGTGTGGATATATTGGTTAAACTTTTCGGTTTCTTGCGTTTTATTACTGGCATTTCTCATCTTCATCGGGACTTATATAGCGTTCTTTATTATAAGTGAATAATATTTTCCATGACATTTCTTTGTGGCTTGAAGTTTCCGTTTACACATTTTTTGAAAGAAAACTCTGTCAAATACCTTTGCAATGTCAAGCGCAGCAATCCTCGTCTCACCAAATTGATGGATATATTGGTTAAACTTTTCGGTTTCTTGCGTTTTATTACTGGCATTTCTCATCTTCATCGGGACTTATATAGCGTTCTTTATTATAAGTGAATAATATTTTCCATGACATTTCTTTGTGGCTTGAAGTTTCCGTTTACACATTTTTTGAAAGCAAAGTCTGTCAAATACCTTTGCAATGTCAAGCGCAGCAATCCTCGTCTCACCAAAATGGGTGGATATATTGGTTAAACTTTTCGGTTTCTTGCGTTTTATTACTGGCATTTCTCATCTTCATCGGGACTTATATAGCGTTCTTTATTATAAGTGAATAATATTTTCCATGACATTTCTTAGTGGCTTGAAGTTTCCGTTTACACATTTTTGAAAGAAAACTCTGTCAAATACCTTTGCAATGTCAAGCGCAGCAATCCTCGTCTCACCAAAATGGGTGGATATATTGGTTAAACTTTTCGGTTTCTTGCGTTTTATTACTGGCATTTCTCATCTTCATCGGGACTTATATAGCGTTCTTTATTATAAGTGAATAATATTTTCCATGACATTTCTTAGTGGCTTGAAGTTTTCGGCAACTTTTGTGAAATGACTTGTGTTAAAGTTTTCTCGCACACGCATCCAGCTATGAACCATAAGTTTTTAGGGACCAATGTAATTTAATGTACTGTACGTACTGTCAAAAAAGACATTTGAACCAAATACCTAATGAAATGAATTAACTCAATTATTGTTACTTGCTGATTCTTCCATATTTTGGAATTCCAAATAATGAACAATAGAAAAGAAAATTTCAATACAATTTCCAATTAATTCTTTATTTCATTTGATAAATAAATACGTGTATGTAGTTTATAAACAAAAATAGATCCCATTTTTTAGTACTAGATTACTTGTTTTCTCGTTCAGCAAGTTAGGGCACGTTAGCATTACCATTTTGTTCATTGATTTATATAAATTTAAATGAAGTAAAGAACAAATAATAAACAACTTTAAGAATACTGAACATTTTATGTTTCTGTATACAAAATAATTCATACTGAAGAGTTAGTCACTATAACTATACTCGAAATAATTTGTTAGAATCAGAAGAAGATTTTAATTTAATTTAATTTCTTATTTCTGCACTTGATGTCTTCATTTTAAGGATCTATAAAATCTAGAAGTTATTTTTTTTAATGAAGGGTAGATTTTCTTTACATTTATCAGATGCCATAATTTCGGAATTAGGTCTTCTGTTTTACCTTCTTTTCTGCCTTTACTGCTGCTGTTTTGCTACCATGCATAGCCTCCGTAAATTGTTTTTTCTGAAATGTCTCCTGCATATTTAATAAACTTTTCGTTAGAGCAGTTGTTGCAGAGATTTACACCCCAATTGTGGCAAAACTCGCTGATAGGTCACAAGTCGCAACCGCCTCACAAAATGAGGTGGAATTGATTTTATGAGGTTTTGGTATTCCCTTCTCACACTCACAATTCGTGAGGCTTACAAAACAATCAAAATTGTGATGGGCAATGGAGCATGGCACAAATTTTAAAACCAGTCATAAGCGGTCACAAAATGACAGTATTTTAATTTTTTTCTTATTTTATTTTATTTAAAATTTGTGCTATATTTGTTAGCGTTTTGGGGAAAATGAATACATATTTGTATAAAAAAATTAACTTTGATTTGTGATATAAAATATAAATATTTTAAATATTTAAAAATTATTTATTATTTATCTAAATGCCGTAAATATTTTATTTCTTTTTTTAAATCTTTCTACTAGATTTGTGTACAAATTCGGACTTTTACGGAAAAATGTGTGTCAATTAGAAACTAACCCAACTGGGGTAAATTTCTTGTGAGGATTTTCATAAAATTTGGAAAATATTAAGCCCTGTTTAGACTATCATTTCAGTTTAAGTTAAGAATTGAGTTATCAGTTAAACTTATGTCTAAAAGAAAAAATTGAAATTTAACTGCAATTGAAACTGATGGAATTCCCATAACTTGTCAGTTCAGTTATCAGTTAAACTTATATGTAAATACGGTCGAACTTCGACCATAACTTGCCACAAAAAATATTCGAGTTAACAAGACTTCGAGTTATCAAGTAAAATTAAAAACTGATATAAATATGTACATATATTCAACTCTGTGTTTTATTTTGTCTTCCTCTTATTTTTCAAAAATTCAAACCAATATACCAACCTAGTTAATTTTGTTTTCTAACCCCTACTAACAAAAAATTTGACAATTCTTACTCACTCATACGAAAATCACGATTATCTACACGGTATGTATACAAGGTCATATGAACATACAAACACAGTGCCCCCGAAACAAACTTTAAAAACACGCAGAATTTGGGAATTCCTCCTCAGAATTCGACTTATCGAAGGTGACGCCAAAATCTCTTCGAGTTATCAATACATTCAAGTAATAAAAGTTCGAGTTATCAAATACAAATTACATGTAAATTTTAGTCTTGGCGCTATTGCCAACCAATTTTATTCGAGTTATCGAAGTTCGACTTATCGAGGTTCGACTGTACGCTTCAGTTCAGTTGTCATTTCAATTGCACTTGGCAGTAAATCAGCGTCTTCGAGCTTTAATTTTTTTTCCAATATGTCGAAACGAAGCTATTTGGTCGATTTCAGTAAAATTTGAACTGTTAACTGATCGTCTAAATGGGGTTTAACTGAAAGCTTAACTGAAAGCGCAACTGAAACTGAAATGATTGTCTAAATGTAGCTTTGGACATCAGTTTAACTGAAAGCTTAAATAATATTTTCCTTCATAACAACATTTCTGTCTAAATTTCGCTACACTATTCCACTTTATCTATACCCCGACCCTATTGTAATCGAAAAATACAACAGAGTAAAGTGTAGCCTTGTCAAGTTGACAGTTCGCTAAATTGTAAATTCCTGTGTGTAGCTATCGGAAAAAAAATAAAGAGAATGAAAAAACAAAAGTAAGCGCCGCCGAAGGGAAAATCCAGTCAAAAAATGGACAGAAAAAGAGGTTTTCATGAGACTATATTCTAGAAGCAGGAAAATTTGAGGTTAATATCCTTGTCAAAATCAAAAAAAAAAATTTATCGATATCATCTTCGTCTTTACTTTCTCCATTATCTAAAATAAGACATGTTAACATTTTTTTTTTCATCGTTTGTTTCTTCATATCCTCAATCAATTCAATGAAGTATTTTTTCTTTTCGCTTTTTTTCGGCATAATACACATTTAAAAACCTATCTTTTTTTTCAGTTTCAGAACATATTTATATTGTTAAAAAATAATTATAATGCCAATTGTCCAACTGGATCTGTCATTTGTTTCAGTTTTACAAGAGATGAGAAAAAGTGTGTTCACGATCTGATAAAAAAAAATAAAATTTCCCAATTTTACTAGGTCTGTTACACCAAATCGTGAATACCCCTATTATGTTTATTACAAATGTCAAATCGGTCTTTTTCCAAAAGGAACTAGAGAAACTATGCGTACGAAATTTGACCGCTTTCCGGGAAAAGTTAAGTGGTATTTCTTAGATTGGTATTCGGCTTAGACTCAGTTAATGAATGCATATATTTTTTTTGTCTTCTGACAAGTCAACTTGTGATTTGAAATGTCAAGCATTACATAATGAGCAGTGCCAATTAATGGAACCACAGATATATTAATGAAAGTCACGCAGAATTCAATCCCAGTTACAAAGCAATGCACACGGGAATTCACTCAAAGGAATTCACTCTTTGTCTGGTTCGCGTTTGAAATTACGCCGTGATTGGTTCGACAAAAAATAAGCCTGTAATAATGTCACTGCACTTTTCCTTATTAATTTTCTCAAGTTTCTGTAGGTTTCTTCGTCCTCCACATCATTATACTATATAGGGAACCAGTTATCTCATAATTGATTTTCCTCTAAGACATCATTCAATTTTTCAATGCAATTAAAATGTATTATGCTCATATTTTATGTCATCCACAAATTGTACGCTGTAATATTATAAAAGGTTTTTTCTTCTACCAAATTCCCACAGGAGGAAAAACAAAGTTATTCGAATCATCAACATATTTACCAATAAATTCTCATATTACATCACAATAATGACACTTTATTGCGCCTTCCTTTGACATTTATGCGTAATAGGTGTAGGTGTAACAGTCTGCAGTGTTTCTGATATTTGACACTACTTTTACCATAAAAAAAATACCTTCTCATTATTTAACTACGCCGTATACCTACCTCTCTTTTGATCTTCACAATACACACTCGTACTCGTACTCGTATGTCATTCATGAGAACTGTGAAACGCATTGGCTTCTGTTTGTTACCTTGTTTTACCTGTTATTCATCACTTTCTTTGTGTTTTTAATTAAAAGGGAAATATGGTTCTATGCTAAAAAGGAATTTCCTCTAAGGCTGTCAAAGAACAAACAAATAAAAATAAAATATTCCATGTAAACACAACCTGCGTGGGCCTTTTCAAAGACATCTCTGTGAATACAGTTGAAAACAATTAAAATATTATATTTATGTATGTTTTGTGAAAGCTGGCGGTTTCTAATATAAAAGCAATGAATGTGATGTCGAATTTTACTCCCATTTATTCCGACGCGTATCGTTAAGTGCATTACAGTAAGACCACAGACCATCGTTCCATTCTTGTGGATACCGCTTCAAGTCCAGGTAATCTATTCAGTTTCGCCATTGTATATAGAGACTAGAATGTTTATATACAATGGTTTCGTGTAGGTAGCCGTTCAAAGAAGGAAACATTAAATGAAACAGACAATTCTTTTTTATGTACCTTTAAGTGCTTTTTGAAAGCATTTCCGCCCCACTACCTCCTTTTTTTGACTGTTAATTGTTTTCTGTTTCGAAAGAAAGAAATATTAATGACTATCCTTCCTCAATGGCTGGGATGTCCAATAATATTATTAAAGTATAATTTGCAGTGTGCAATAAAAAAAAATACTTAATCGGTTTTAATGTCAATGACAAGAGAATCATGAACAGCGCCGCAAAGTTGCATGTTTTAGGCAACATGAACTGCTGCTACAAGACAGTTCATACAGGACGTTTATTTTAATAGGCTCTGCAAGAAATTGATATTATACAGGATTATGTGTCAGCCTTAAGCGGGACAACTGTGGGACAACAACTCCAGATTCATATAGGATTGCCCATTACCCCATCGCTTAAACTTTGTTTTTTTCAATTTGTTATGCTGTTGTTTCAAAAAGAAAAACCATACGCTGCAGAAATATGTTTAAAGTCAGATCTTAACGACCAAAAATCAAATGCTTCCCTGTAGCACTTTTAAAAGTTATTAAAATGTATGTGCTTTATTGGCATAGACCAATGATTTAATGTTTCCCCATAAAAAAGTCTAGAGGCGTTAAATCACACGATCTCGGCGGCCGATTGACGGGTCCGTTTCTCGAGATAACACGTTCACGGAACTGAGTCTTCAATAACTCCATTCTTGAACCCGCTGTGTGGCTTGTGGCACCGTCTTCTTGGAACTACACTTCAATAATGTCCAATTCATGCAATTGCTCATAGAAATAACGTTCCAATATGTCTCGGTGGCGAATGCCACTTACCGTAACGTGACGGTAATTGTCGCCGACGAAAAAAACGGCCCAATGACGCCATCGGCATGAAAACCACACCAAACAGTGGATTTTTCCGAATTAAGTGCTGTTTCATGAAGCACCTGTCCAGGAGCGCATATTTTGCTTATTGACGAAGCCGTTAAACTAACGGAATTTCGGTAGTAAATTTTAATTATTTGTAAACTTTGTTCCTTCGTATATTTCACCATGGTGAAAATGTTGATTTTAATGAATATTTTGACATTGACAGTTCGTTAATCGGTTAAAGGGTGCGTTCACACTAAAAGTTTGAAGTTCTCAAGTCGGTAATGAAAGACTCTTATATAAAATTCTCATTTTATATGTAGTTTTCTCAAGACTCAGCAAGGGCAGAGAATGCAATCAGTTCCAGTTCATTCTGAACCATGATTCAATAACTATATATTTGTATCATGATTCTGAACGACTTTTAATGGCGCTCCGGTAGACATATTCAGTTAAGAACTGTTTTTGTTAGGAAAAATAGACGAAAAGTCGTAAATCAATATTGGTGGTTTTTAAATTGTAAGTAATTCTTTTATTGCGTCTTAATTTTCTTGCGGCTGTGCCGATGACAAATCAATAAGTAAAAATTAATTTGACATATTTGTTCGAGTTCGGCTAGAAGGTGGCACGCCCAGCGTTCCCTGCTTTTTACTACAAGATCTATTTTTTTTTTCTTGAAGAAAATCAGTCATTTGTTTGTGACCAACTCAATACAAACAATAACCAATAAAATTCATATTTAATGTTCGATTTCGCAGCAGAAATCTGAAATCTCAGATCAAAATCTGAAAAGCAAAATCGAAAACGTAATGAGAATCAACTTGAAAGTTATTCAGGAAAGCAATTGAGAAAAAGAGGTGTATCCTACGCGAGAATTTGACCTGGAACGTGTAGTTTAAGTAAGTTCTTACTTACTTTTTGAAAAATAAGAAATGAGTTACCTATTGATATGAATTTACAAAAAGTAGTACGCGGTGGATTAAAAGTAGTACCGTACTCAGTTAGCCAACATGCACTGGACACACCATTGGTCGGCCAATCATGAGGTTTTTTTTATTGTGTTATGCCCCCCATCTGTTGGTGAGCACCGGTGGGCGCAGACGTCACTCCGTCGACGACGACAACACTGTAAAGCTTAGTATCCTCCTGCTTGCGCTAAATTTTAGCGTCCCTAGTCTCCACTTCATTTCTCCAAAAGCCTAGTATCCTGCTCGCGCTAAATTTTAGCGTCCCTAGTGTCCACTTTATTTCTCCACACCAAAGATAAATGCTCGCTAAATTATTAAACATCATACAGATGGGACAAAAACCATTTGTTCATGACAGTAAACGTTGTTTTAAATATTCGCGAACATACAATTTTCCAATTGCAAACGTTAAAGACAATGCATTGTTTGAATCGTTCCAAAACAAAAGATATTAGCAAAATTGAAGAAGATATTATCATTGCTGCAGCAGCTTCAATAATTTCTATATTAGCAGGCAGACGAAGACTCATTCCTTCGTGTCGGGTTAATCCCTATTTGCATTGGAATTTGTCAGCAATTTCCATATTGCTGATCGTTCCTCCACAAGCCCTGCAATTTTTTTATATTTTTTTTATCGCATGAAACGGAGTTTTCCCAAAGTAAACACAACACAAATTGTTTCCTCTTTTTCTTATGTCTAAATTTATCTTCGATTTAATGTACCGGACATTTATTTCGCGAGCTAAATGAGTGGAGACTTTTCATCGGCCCATCTATATGAAGTTAAGAATTTAGCGTGCGAACTGCTTCGCTAAATTTTATCTTTGTAGACATTTTTGTATGGGAGTTAAAATTTAGCGCGAGCAGGATACTAAGCTTTAACAACAAATCGGAAATTCACTTAGCTTAAAATATCTACGAGCACTGTATTTATAGTTCGTTGTTATTAATATCAATTCAGCTTTTATATTATCCTTAATTTGTTCCTTTTCAATATTTCATCAAATAAACATCTCTACAGACCTAACAAGAACCAATAACCGCTGATCAGCCAATAATCAACTCGTATAAGGCCAATTTTATCCAGTGACCATCAAGTTCATAGGCAAATGTGGTAGCCGAGCCTCATAATTAGCTGATTATTATTTTCCCAAAATTTACCAAACGACCTTAATAGTTACAAAAATAACAGAACTTCAGTAAATTTGCGTCATTTCGTTACTTTGACGCAATTGTTGTTCAAACCTAATACACACACGATACTCCTACACGAAAATGCCTCTCTTTATTCGTATGCGATGGTCTCGAATTGATTTCTTATTAGATTACCATCGAACCAGCCTCGAACGAAGGGATGTCCTGCGTTTATTATTACATACCAGCCGTAAGCCTTGAAGCTAGTGCTGTTCATTTTTTTAAGATTAACCTATACATTTATGTTATTCGGTTAATAAATAATAATAATAATAATATTATTATATACACGCATTTCATGCTGCTTTTCTGTTTGCGTTCTTATTTAAGGAAAATGACAAATTCCTTGTGTAAGATTGGTCACGTTGCATTTACAATAACGATTCAATTAGCACAAAATAAAAGTCAATCAACTTGCTTGTCACGAGGGCTGTCTGAGAAGGACTGATGGATTGAACTATAGTGTTAATCAATTAGGGAAAAGCAGTAAGTGGGTCAGGTTATTCCGTACACGTGTAAGTTAATTCCAATTAAGAAGGAGCATCAATCCTCCTTGTAACAGAATTTAGATGTCGGTGAACAAATATATGTATTTCGTTTGTTTGTGGTTTGCATTTGTTTTGAATATCATCAAAGTTGTGGTTTAATGGATGTGTTAAGGGCGATGTCTCATTTGCAGTGACTAATTAATTTTTCGTATAAAGCCGAGATGTATGTGCTATAAACAAGCGATTTGTTCTTCTTGGGGCATCGTTTGTGAGCTCAGTAAGGCATCAGGTATACCATTCTTTCACTGAATGTAGTACATTGTGGTCATTAATTTTCATTGAAATTACTTACTTACATATAGGTGGCACTACAATCAGCGTCTCTAGTTAGCTTGGTTTTGGTAAACAACCTGCCCAAGGAATTTTTTTGAACATATTGTAAGTTTAATCTAGTCCAAATATTTGGCCGAGTTGGTTCTGGCTGTTTATATTGAATCGTTTGTTCTGCCCTGACAATTACTGTTTGCAAAACAGTTATTCTCAAAACTGTACCTAGTAGAAGATTCTCCAGCTCGTCTCTAAAAGCCTTTGTTCTTGGGTCTTGCTACCGTCACAAGATCTTCTTATCCATTCGCTACGCCACTGCATACTTGTTTAGCTGAGTGAGACTTGGACCTCTTTGCAGAATAAAACTCGGTTCGAAAAATCGGTACAACAATTTTAATATTAGACGGTGACTAAACAATTAATCATGTTTAATGGAAAAAAAAAAAATTATCTGTCACTAAGCACGACAGATGGCTCTGACAGATGTCATTTATGGGGCGGATGCGAAACCTTAACCACAAACTAAGCAACCCTAACTATAGACCGCAACATCAAACATCCAACTGGCCTGTTCTTTTGTAAATAAATTTTCACACTGACATATGCCAACAAAATTAATGCATGAGTGATTGAGTGAGTATCTTTAAGCTACCCAGAAATTTCATAAAGTTTGAATAAAGGCTTAACGCTGCCTTTACGATTCTAATACGCCATAAAATTGAGACTTACCTACACCCATCATATCGCCGCCTCAAATTAGAACGAAAACCTTCCACAAACCAAACGAATTCCCGAACATTTTATGTATCCAATCTCTGTGCTCTAAAAATGTACGTCTCTCACATCAAAGCGTGTAAAATCAGGAAATCACTTAAAAAAGAAACACACGCGAGAAAAATAAAATGTATTACCATCCCACGACTGTGTGATCAAATTTTAAAGGGCACACAAAGTTCCATTCGACATATGTTTGCCAAGTACACATGTCCCATCAATCACCGAGCCATCAGGCGTCCCCGTCGGTCCCGGGAGCTCATTACCATCACCTTTTAAATGCGCTCAACAGTGTCATCTAGCAAATCCCCAGCGCTGGCTGTGATAAATAACACCATAGGTCCTGGAGAAGAGCAAACCCCCATCGAAGGTGGACAAAGAGCGAATGTCAACTGTTGGTGGTGGGTGGCTGTAAAATCGTGGTAATAAAACATTCAAGTGTACCGAGGCAAAAAAGGACTAATTAAGCAGAAAATCTGATCAAGAATTACACAACCCGATTAGGGTTGTCGGGCTGGTTGGTTCGATGACATGAAAATATGGGAGGATGGACTACTACATTGTGCAATGCAAAAAAATTGTCAAGGCTACGCCAAGAGGCTGTGCGATAGAAATCATTTGAACGTGAAATTGAAATTAACCTTGCTTGACGTTTGTATTATATGCCGGCGCCTGGGTGGCATGGCAGGACGCAGGATAGCAGCTCTTACTTTCGTGTGATGAATTTTGCCTCCAAAAAAAAAAAATAAATAATGGGACGACACAAATAAATTGTTTTTATGTCTATGCCAGTAGCAGCAGCCAAGGATACTCAATTATATGACATTCAAACGGATGCTCAACACTCTTTCGGGCTAACCGATGCCAATTGGAACGTAAGGATATGGTTTCTCTTATTGCTTTCAACACGTTCCATTAATATCATTACATATGCTGTAGGGATGAGTGATTGGCAAGTGGCTGGCCCTCACTGCCAAAGCAGCGCATCTGGAGATGGTCTTTCTTCTGACTAACTCTCTGCAGTGGCTGTAGGTATTCCTTTTTGTCCGTCGGAGCGTTGACAGGCGCGAGTCTTACTGTTCCCGTTGGGATAGATATTCGCCTCGTTTTGATTTTATGTCTTGTTTTTATTGGGCCGTATATCTAATGTTGATTTATTAATTTTGTTTTCGTGGAAGAGGCTTAATTGCTTTCTTTTCCTTTCGCCCGTCTAGGGAGCATTAATTATTTTTATTTGGACTTGTTTGTATAACAGCACTGAGCAGTGAAATTCCAGTTGAGATCACAAAGGAACAGAAATATGCATTAATGGATTTTTGATATATTTGGTTTGCGGTGGTAGAGGATGTGGTTTCTGAACCGAAGCGGAAGAACGGCGAAAGGTCAATTCACGTGGGACAGCTGTAAGAATTTCCTTTCTTTGCATCGCGTTGAGATGGATGGGATTTTGCACAACGGTGTGGAGTTGATATAATTAATTAATGCGCGCCGATGATTTCCCTCTTCGGAGATAAATGGCGAATATCAAAAAATGTTGCTGTGTATGCATAGCTGACTGTGTTGGGTATTCGAAAAATCCTTTTTATTTTTTAAAGCGCATGACTGGTTTGCGTGAAACTTTCTAGCTTCTTGCAAGATTGGTTGGGTTTTTCTTTTTATTATAATGGAAGGATGTAGGTAGACTGGCAGGTATTTGAAGGATTGAGATAGCTATAAATATCCTATAAAGTAGACCATTGATAAAAGTGCACATTTATGTAGCTGTAATTTATTTGAATTGACAGTCAAAGTACCTACAGTCAGATGCGTATGTTTGTGCTTCCAAAACTCGAAAAGCATTTTTAAACGTTTCATTCGAATAACAAGGCCATTTTTTAAAAAAAAAACACTATAGATTCCTTCGCGTACGCGGTTTGAATCGGACGCAATCGATATAAATCGATGGCAATCGCACAAAGTCCATACACGTACCTATACTCATCAAAAATGACAGAAAAGGAGAAAATTAGCAAAATAACGAAAAACGAGTGGTTCCTCTCTTGGCTCGAAACAGCTCAGAGAATTTCAACCGGCAAGTACTGATAAATATGTCAAATGCACAAAGTTGTCAAGAAACAAATTGAAAATCCGTCTTAAAAATGAATTTCACAGAGCAATAAAATCTATAACAATAAAGAAAATTCGGCGGTGGTCGAATGTTGTCCTTAAACGTTTCATATATGCAAAAAGGTAATTTAGGTAAACATTTATTTGTGATATGGATTAGATGTCAAAGATAAAAGTTGCTGAAAGTAGCTCAAAGTCTATCCACGTCCATGTACTTTGGCGTATATTTTGAGCTCTCTGAGAGATTTTTGCTCATTTTTCTGAGTTTGACAGATTTGTAGTGTTTGGCTCGGGAAAGTACGCGAATAGGCCTTGTAATACTCCAAATAATAATAAACAATGATTTCCAACAGATTTATATTAGTATTTTATTGGATGGATAATACATGTTACAACAGCTACAATGCACGTCTGCACTGCGCGTCAGTCACGATAAGAGTGGATGAGCATGGATGAGAGTCAGCGTTCAGCCAATTGATGCCACATTGCCAGACATCTATTGCACGGGTTTCCACAGGCCTTATATCTTATTAAGATTTCGGACAACTGCTTAGCAAAATTTGATTAACGGACGTTGTTCAATTGCATCTTACACCCATACGCTGCATCCACCTTTAAGTGGAGCTAATAGCAACTAATTATGTCATTAGCGCATAGAGGTCGCTTGATGTTTTTGGCCTAACATTTTGGTGCGAGAGGATAGACCCTATATACAGTGATCGCCGGATAAGTTACACTCGCTTGCCATAAGAAATGTTCAGAACTTTTACCGTTTAAATGTGTACTGTAAGTAAAGCTTCTAGTAAACCTTCATACAATGCACACATAAAACAAAAGCGTTTAAAATTTGTTGTCCTTACAGCTTTAATAAAATCAAAAACAGATGTCAAATGAGTTGTCAAATTGATATGACATATGTTAAAAGTGCGCAAAAATAAACAAAGTTTCGTGATTTAGTGCATATATGATGTTAATAAAAACGCTTTATTGCGTTTTCAAGGCAATAATGCGGGGTTTTCCTTATTTCGCCGATAACGCACTTAAGTGGGATTCTTGTAATAGCTTTCCTCGGATAAATGCGATAAAAATTGTACATTTTTCTCGACGCATCAATCCGGGGATTACTCTATAAAAGCAGCAGTGATGCCAGACTTCTCGGACTGCCTTGCCTACGACAATTATCGAAAATACCGTTTTTGGCCAGGGCGTTGTTAGAAAAACCCCACGAAAATATGCATACATAAATAATAATACTAATACATATAAAAATCACAAAAGTTTAAGAAATAGTCTTCGCTTTTTATTGAATTTTTTTCTTTTTTGAAATGCCTTTTTCTGAAATATATAGAAAAGCCCTTTCTTTGCCCTTTTAGCTTATTTTTGAAATGCAAAATTCCACGATCTGGAATCACTGCATTCCAGTTTAAGTAAAATGTTTGGTCGTTGCACCGTTTTTTTTATTGGAAACGAAAAATTCAAAAGCAAGTGTAAACCTTGCTCTTCAGAAGTGATTGTCTTCGCGTTTGTTTTGTACGTTATAAATGTCAAACTTATAGGTTTCGTTGCTCAGTTTTGTGGTTACTAATTTTTGAATCGTAACTCAAAACAGACCATTGTGAGACCACTTTCAGTTTTCCTATTATGAATTCACAAGATGTTAATTGTTAAAATCGACTATGAACACTTTACTAATCTAATAGCGGCGTTCTAATCTGCAATATCTTTCCCATAAAAGGACACTGATCGACCAATGCCGTGTCAATAGGGCTGTTTTATTGAACCAATTTAGTAGCGAAATGCGCAATAAAACAGTTCACGGTAATATTTGTAATAAAGTACCTTATCTAATAGCCGCGTTCTAATCTGCAATATCTTTCCCATAAAAGGACACTGATCGACCAATGTCGTGTAAATAGGTCTGTTTTATTGAACCAATTTAGTAGCGAAATGCGCAATAAAACAGTTCACGGTAATATTTGTAATAAAGTATCTTATCTAATAGCGGCGTTCTAATCTGCAATATCTTTCCCATAAAAGGACACTGATCGACCAATGTCGTGTAAATAGGTCTGTTTTATTGAACCAATTTAGTAGCGAAATGCGCAATAAAACAGTTCACGGTAATATTTGTAATAAAGTGACGTTTTGTTTGTGTCACGACTTTCAGTTTTTTTTTTACCTCTTGTTCTTTCTAAACAATATGAAATGGGACTAAAAGCAGGTTATACTATACATTTCAGGAGAATACCACCAAATGCTTCCAATATAATTTGCTGCTGTCAACTCAGTTCTACTTTTGATAAATAGCTACATTATTTAATTTTGGAAGTGTCAAGTAGAGCGTATGTAGTTGTGCCAAAGATTCGACATTGCTTTGCTTTCCTGAGATACATTTTCAATAAAACACGGCTTTAATTGTCAGAAACCGTAAAAATTGTTTAAGTTCATTCATCGCACCAATTATATGTTTCGTTTCGCGAAAGTTTCCAAATTTAACGTCGGTTTAAACCCTCATCCAAGACCGTATAACTTATAATCCGTTTAAAATATTAGTTGAAACACACACATTTCTTCTTGAACGTCAGTTTAAATCTGATAATTTGTTGTCAAACGGATTGTTCTGGACATAAACATAATAATAAAAATAATTATTTTCATATTAATGTAAATTAAAAATATGGTAATAACATTTTACATATGTCAAACACAAATATTTGACAATTGTCCATTAATTTATATTCCCAACTAGCTGAACCCCAGCCGGCTTCGCCATCTAAAAAAAAAACTTTTTACAATAATTTATATAAAAAAAAATTAAAACATTTATTGCAATGTTTTTATGTAAACAAACGTTCTTTTTTATCCATCGCTTGTATAAAAAAATAGTGCAGACGGTTTTCCGACTCAGATGTATGCAACGTAGAGTTGGCAATGCTAGAAAACAGAATTTCCGAAATTTATAGCGCACATTTGAAAAGATTGTCTTTGCGACTTATTTAAGATAACAGCGAATGGGGAATTGAAGACGCTTAAATTCGAAATCAGTTGGAATCATTGGTATGCGAGGAATCAAAACTTCTTGAAAACATTATTACCACAAGATCCAAGCATTTATTCGCCTATTTGGAGCGTCAAAAAATCCAACAAAGAATATTGGGATAATTTCACTGTTGAAATTAGAAGAGTGCACAGCCCAACTTTATAATAGGAATGATTGAAGAAGTGCGCATAGATATGGATTTGTCTTTTGGTCCAATATATGCACGAATGCTTCTTTGATTAAACGAAAGTTGGACACAAATCTAAAAAAAAATCCACTGAATTACTTCGTAAATTAAAGTGCTTAATGTATTTAGGTGCTTACAGATGGTTTGGAAGTTCTAGAATCTAGAGGATTGCAATTGTCCCTTATACTTATACATATATCTAATGCTACCTCCGTATTGTTGTCTTCAAATCATAGATTAATATTGCTCATCATTTTTAAGGCACACACATATTTTATTTTGAATTCTTTTTCTGTTGCCATAAATGTTCGAATTGACGTTTTCGTGCTGTCATTTTCGTTTTTATTATTTTGGTAGCCTTTGATTTCTAGGCGAATGAATTAATTCGCCGACCATAACCGACAACTAACTCGATTAACGCGAATAATTCGACTTGCAAAAAAAAGTTATGAATTCTCTTAAGAGCATCGGAGAAAATGCCGATGATTTTTCCAGAGAGGCTTTTCAATCCGTATCCCAACTTCATGAGGACTTCTTTGAAGTTAAATTAAGAGCTCCAAGAACTTCATTGAAATAAACAACACGTTCCAATCCAGAAACCTTTTCTACTGAAGCCTATTGTCTATACTGATTGTCTATACTGATTCATGGTCAACGCGTCTTGCATAGATTCGTGGTCAACGAATACGTTATACCATACATTCTTTTGATGCGAAAAAATATCGTCGAGTGATCCTTCTACAGAAGTTTTGAAATTTAGAGTTATAAACTTCTTGCCTACGGCCACGTTTCCAGTGACCACATCTATTGTTGAAAGAACCTTTTTTAACTATGAAAAGGATTAAAACGTATCCCGAATTGTTATGGCGAATGCAAGATTAAGCTCACCTGCTATGATATCTGTTCATAAGGATATTGATCTTAGGTCAATAAAAATCTTCTGCTTTGAAAAACTGTGTGTAAAAATAGTTAAAGTATGTTAATTTAAGTACATATGAAAACTAATAAAAATCAATGAATATGAATATTCACCTACAGTTTTTTGTTTAAAGAATTCCTCGTAAGATTTGGAAGGACTTTTTTAAAGCAAAAAAGAGCTTTTTGTTGTGAAACTGATATAAATTAAGCGGTTTTTTTTGCTTTTAAGCCTACCAATTGATCACCATAATTACCGACATTTGAAAAAAAAAATCAACTGAATTGGTTGAAAATTCCGGGCGAGAGAGGGAAACATACACTTTTTGCCACTTTAGATATAAATAAAGCAATTGTTAGTAAAGTGAAAGAACAACCATCAAAAATTGTTATCTACGTTTTTAAAAGCAGTCGGGGTTTTTTTTTATCTTACGGAAATTTCGAGTATCAACGGAAAATTAAAGTTACAACATTTTCGCTACATTTTAGTTCTTGAACAGTACATGAAGTTTAAACCTGAACTGTAAAACTGGTCATGTGGATGCAGGTTATAATTATTGCAATGTACCTATGTCTACTATGGGAAAAGTGGGTGTAATTTGCTGAGAGTGTTTGAAAAAAAAACTAAGTATAACTACTTACAATATTTATGTCCGAATTGTAGAAGCATATAATTTATCTGACTGTTAAAAGTTTAATCGCTCGAAAATGTCGTTTTCAAAGATATTATCCGACCAACATCGGGCGAGCGTTTTTGGACCACCCTGTTCGACGAGGAAAGTACCTGGAGGAGCACCTTCCTTTCGTTTGTTGTTAAAAGTCGTTGAAGCAAATAACATTTTCTTGCAATTTACTTATTGAAATGTTAATTTTGATAAAAGTAGAAGAGAATCATTTGAATCACCATGCAGAAAGTGGACGAACTTTTTCTCCTTTTTTTTCCATTCCATCGACAAAGGCCGTGGCTGGTTGCCTTCGATTTTGAATTTAAATTTGTTCTTTGACCAATTTAACTGTTTGCTTTACTTCCCACACGCCAGCTACACTGCAATCACTATGAATTACAAATCACTTTGACAGTTGCCATATGACAGCGATGTAAAATCCGAGCCTCAGACAACCCTGTTTCAGAAATGATTGGCAAAATTAACTGCAAGATTTATTCATTATTTGTGATGTCATTGTCTGTTATTCGAGCGCATGTCCTCGTCATAACCGCTGAAACGTTTCGAGACACTCATGACAACCATATAATTATTGCAAGTACATATTAATAACACGATTAACCGCTTCGTATTAATATGACAGAAAAATGCTTCCTTCCTGTGCAGCTTTGTGACTGGGACTGTACATTAAAATCAATTAAAATTTAAGCGTAAGCATTTGTGCATACGTCGGTGTTGGTGCATACAATATTGTCAAAATGTGTAAAATTAACTGCCGATTGGGGGGTTCAGACTCCCAAAAGTAGACACCAATTAATAGCTCGTTTTAAAATACAAACCGCGCAATTTGCATTTTAATGGCAGCCCTGTTAAGGATGAAATGTTTACATTTATGGATTTGCGGTAGAACATCCCATCATACAGGCAATAAAAACGGTAATAAAATCCTTTTTTTATACCCAGAGATATGCCCGCCATCGCCCGCCATAAGCTGTCATACAAATTTATATGCTGATTGGATTTTACAATTCGCATTTAAATTTTCATTTTGTATAAACATTTTGTATATTGCCGCAGTATTATTATGGCTGAAGTTGCAACGATGAGAGGATTTAAGTAGTATCTATCACAGCAAGGCATATTTGAATATTTAAAGAGGCTTGAGAAACAACCCAATGGAAGGGAAGTGTGCAACACCGCGCGGGACCATATCGAGGAGAAGTGATTCCAGGGGTCAGATACTGTAAGGCGAAACGTTCAAACGTTTTCGTTTGCACGAAGAAATTTGCTTGTGTAACGTAGGGCAAATCATTCGTGTGCACGAAAACGTTTGATCGTTTCGCCTTACAGAATCTGACCCCAGAACTCCAGTAGTTTTTATTTTTCTTCACAATCGGGCAAGATACACAATATACATACATCGTGCAATATGTATTTGTCTGAGAGAGGTCGTGACCTTCCATTAAGTAAATCATTTTAACTGATGTTGTCCCTGCCACAGTCCACCAGACTAGATTCGATTATATACACAAAATCCACTCCATTTGTGTAAATGTAAGCCTCTGCCTCTATCGAATATGCTCACATACTTGAAAGCCTTCAGAATGTCTCCCCTGTGAATTCCGAATTTAATTTTAAACCGGTACAAGTGTCAGGAGCTTCTGACAGCATTCTAATTAAATTCTTCCACTCGAACTTTTGCAAATTAAATTTACATCGCCCAATCGAATTCTTTCGTGTGTATCTATGTGAGACTTCTATCTACACCAAGTGAACATTGTAGTTAATTATTTAAAAAAAAAAAAAAAAATTACTTACAACACCCATGTGTACTCTTGGTTGTCGTATATGTTTCAATGAATTTCGTTTTCTCTTTTATTTCACAGGGTAGTGATGAATCGGCAGCTGAAGTGCACGCCTTTGATGACATTAAAAATTTAATGAAGGTAAATATACTTGTGCCATCATGGGCGCTGTTCCGGATCCTATTAGCGCGCGCTCTTAATATTCCCAAACCATTTTTTTTTTTACAAATTAATTTTTTCTTTATGTATCCATCCCGCTCTGCTAATTGAATTTAAAGAAAGAGCTCGGCCGCAGAACGTTAACAAATTATCACTGGGACACAATGCTTGTCTGTTTTATAATCGCCTGACAGTGCTGCACCAGACACTCTTGAGTCAATTGAAATCATGAATATCTCAGGCTTTTTTTTTCTTCAGTAAAATTAAATAACCCTGGAATGGAGATTTCAATGAACAAAGTGCGGTCGTTCTTCTGATGAATATTAAACACGATTTAAGGATCCACGTCATGTCTCTGAGACGGGGTGTCAGCCCAAGTAAACAAAGTACAAATTGACTTGACACAGAGTGTGACCACCTTCCCAAGAACTCACTTACGTACGCAGAAGTTCATCATTATTCATTACAGAATTTTTTAACACATTTTTAGTGCAGTTTATTACTAACAAATTCTAACAAATTTTACAAAAGTGTCGTTCTGTGTAATCAATTTATGGATCTTGATTGGTTTTCTTGAACGCGTACTTCCCATCTGACTCAATTTCATTCAACATTTGACGCTGTTTCTTTAGAAGATCTCAAAATGTTTCGATTTTAAACAGTGATTTTTGAAGTGATAACTTCTTTAGGCGCGCTGGGCATTTTTTATCGCTCCAAAGCTGATTGATCACTGAAAATACACGCTCAACGATGGCTGACTTGCCTGTCAAGAAAAAAAAAAATAAATTCGTTTAATTTACCTAACAAACGAATACAATACATTTATTCGCTTACGCGATTTCAATCAAACGTAATCGAAATAATTCGATCGCTTTTTTCCAATCGAAAGTCTGTAAAAAAAAAATCTCATTCAAAATGACAGAAAATGAGAAAATAACAAGAATTTAGAAATGGTCCTCACTTGGTTCGAAACAGCTCAGAGAATGGGGACATTCATAAACCCATTTATTTCAAGTCGACTAGATTGGTTTGACTTTAGCTAAACGCAGAAACTAGATTGGTCGGTAACGTCACTTTTCCCATGTCAGTCACATATGCGAACTGTCAACTTCATACTTAGTCGGGAATTTCTTAACTAGTACCGTCAGCTACCTCTCCATAAACGTCAACTGAAACAGCTGTCTGACCTAGGCCAATCAAAACTGAGACAGATTAAGTGAGCCAGCTGTCAGACCTACTTCGAGTTGACTAGATACTTGAACGTCCCCAATTTTAAACAAGGCAGTACCGATAAATAATGTCAAATGCACAAAGTTGACAAGTAACAAATAAAAAAATCATCTTTAAAGTCAATTGTGCACAAAACAAAACCGGCGAGTGTCACTCGCGCACCGAAAGTTCCGTAAGTATTAAATAGACCGTCAGCTCCCGCGCACCTACCCGATTCCACCCGCAAATTTTGAAAATAAAAATCTCTCTTAAATTACCTATCTGTGATTTGTGAATGCATGTAAAGCAGCAAAAAAAGAAATTCTTAATGGCGGGAGCTATAATAAAAGAAATAAAATTAACCAACTGTCGGCTAATTTACTTTAACATGGCGCTCATACTTTCCCACATAGTAACACGGAAACCATCTTGAAGGCAAATTCTCTTAAGTTGGCTAAGCTGACGCTCTATTTATTTAATACTTAGTTTATGGTAGAGAACCGAGATACATGTTTGTGCATTGAAAGTTGCAATGAGAATCGATTCAGAGAACACACCATTAACGAATAAAAATGGTTAAAAGGAGCGTATTTTAAATGGTGATTTATAGTTTTTTTGTAAATATCTTGTAAAATATTAACTTTTTGGCAAAATAGTCTTCGGCACATATTATATAGCTACGAGCATGATCTACCAAAATGCGATAAATCCATTTATTTGTAAATTAACAAATAAACAGCACGCCGCCGTGCAGGGTCCGCTGATGCATATCGCTCACAATTAGTTTGGAGAAGTGGTGCGAATCTTTCATTATCAACGGATGTCGTTGATTAAATTTGTTAGTCGACCTCCTACACTCTACAATATCTACTAATTACTCTATAACCCGTCGATGTATCGCTAACATTGGTATTTGCCGTGAATCCAGAGGTTTTTTACGTTAGATAGTTTCCGAGATAGGCGTAGGAAGAAAATTGGTCTAGTGGGTTCGGATAGACGGACAGACATTGTACCGAAACTAATAGGGTTCCGTTTTTTTTCCCTTTAGTTACGGAACCTTAAAAAGGAGTGAAAATAAAGAAAAATACATGTTCCGCGATGATGATGTTTCATACATCATACAAAATTGTTTGTTTTAGATTTTCTTTGCTTTAATTCTCTTTTTATATACAATTTTTTTATACAATTGATGGAAAAAACAATTTTATTAATTTGCTGTCTTGTAGGGGACACCATTTTTTTTTTTTTTTGATAATCGCTCGAAGGCAAAATTATCGATAGACACATCACATGCAATAGTTAGGGACTTGAACCCGTATTAAAAAACATCCCAAAGACTGAGTCCACTCTGCCTTCATCTTCATGGCATTGCACGTGGTCGTTGGACTAAGCGGCAATAATTTAATATTCCTTGGACAATGAAAATAAAAGAAAATAATTTTATAATATTTAACTCGTTTTTTTTATTAATGTAACGCTTCTTTGTATACTATATTAGCCGTTTTGTTTCTATCGGCTGAGATAGTGATATTTCTTGCAGTACTTACCCTGGAGCACGCTCTATAACTGCCCGTGAATTCAACTCCCGCTTTTCTTAAAGTTTGACCCTGTGATTTATTGACTGTCATGACAGAACAAACATTAATAGAAAATTGAATCCGTTTATACTGAAGTAAATAATTGCTGGGAATTATTTGTATTCACGCCCAGTTAAAATTAACGCATCTATAACGTTTTTCTGCAACGAAAAAAATTCTTTAACCGGAAAACCCTTTTCCGACCTGGAAGATTATATTGTTCTATGGCTAGACAAAAAGGATAGATTTCAATAATTTGAATGATATCTGGCCATACTTAACGAACACACTCACAAATCCATACAGAAACCAATTTTTTGTGAATAATCCTAGAACACAGAGCTCCTCGCGGCAGTTTCATTTGAATGCTCCCACGACCATTTAGAATATTTTGCAATTTCAGTTTGGTTTTACAAAATTCAAAGAGTGGAGTGTAATGTGTTTTTGATTAGCTTTAATTAAGATTAGTTTCGAAAAATAAATAAACTATAGACATATAATATTTTTGACCGGACTTCTGGTCAAAAATTCTTATTTTATCTTTTCCGGATTTTCTGACCGAATTTAGAAAAATAAAAATCAGTCATTCGGTCAGATTTGACTGGATTTATTATATAGTTTAGTGGCAACACTGTTTATAAGTACGACGAGTATCACCAGGAATTTTCCCTCATAAATATAAATCCCCTAATGTAATATAATGTAATAATACCACGATCTGGCATCACTGGTACCTATACCTATTTGACATTTCTTTCTAGACACTTTTTTTTGTAAGCAAAACAGAGATAAATAAACCGTTCCTACATATTTGACATTTCTTTTATGTCAAAATAATATAATAATAAGATAATAAAAAAAACCCGTACTGAGAAAATACCTTTCCAACAAAGTATAAATCTGTGGTCACAAGGAAAAACCGCTTAAGTCTGTTTTACTCATTGTTCAGGAGAGCAGTTTTAAGTTTTTTGAATCTATTGACTCCAGTGACTTAAGCTGTCCTTTTTTTTTAAATTGTGACCACATTTTAAAAGATATAAAGCTGAAAAAAATTTACAAAATAGATTTGAGTACGCTGAATCTAATGGCATCAAAATCTCAATTTCGTCTAAAGTCGACTTTAGCGGTTATAGCTTGTGGCCACAGAAATCATCAAAATCGCTTCGGTCAATCTCCAGTTTTGGGATTACATCGCTTCGGACACTTTATTTTATATATATAGATAATTTGTTTGCTTTCCCTTTTTACTTAAAGACACACATGTAATATCTGTTGTTTTATTTTTGACACTACTAAAAAGGATTTTAGCAGAGACATCAACTCCGGCCGATTTACCGTTACAAGCTATATTTTTAAGAAGTGGTCACGATTTGGTGCGCTTGAATTTTTACATAGAAATTCGAATTGACAAAAATGTCACGTCACTTAAAAAATTTCGGCTTACCAATCTATTCGCAAAAAATATGAGCCACTTCCGCTGTGGGCAGTGTTCATAGAACTTTATACGTTAAATTTGAAATTATTCGTTACGTGTTGATAGTATTTTTTTTTTAGGAATAAGAGTACAATTGCTTAAAATTATTGATGAAAAGTGAACAATGTAGATTGGTCGAAGGAAAATAAAAACATTTTGAGCAAATTTTCATCAGTTAAGCTTAGTACAAAATTTAGCTGAGCTTAATTTAAGCGAACCCATTTAGCTGAGTGGTACGCAGCTCGAGGTAAATAATCGAACTTTTGTTTCAGAATGTACTTCATGTGTCTGTCAAAATTTAACGTGCCCATTTAATGGGTCGGCACATTTTCTCAAGTTAAATTTTAAAAGATCGTTGCGTATTTGTTGTTCTGTTGCGAAAGAGTATGCAAGGATGAGCTTTTTTAATTCTTAAGCTTAGTATCCTGCTCGCGCTAAATTTTATCTCCCATACAAAAACGTCTACAAAGAAAAAATTTAGCGAAGCAGTTTAGCAAAGCAGTATCCTGTTCGCTCGCTAAATTCTTAACCTCATATAGATGGGCCGATGACAAAGCTCCACTCATTTAGCTTGCGAAATAAGTGTCCGGTACATTTAATCGAAGATAAATAAAATTTTGACAGAAGAAAAAGTTTGTGTTGTGATTATTATGGATTTTTTTGGAGGAAACCGCAGAGAACGTTAGCGTGATAAATAAAAGAAAACGCAAAATAATTATTTAGCGACCATTTATCTTTGGTGTGGAGAATCGTAGTGGAGACTAGGAAAGCTTAAATTTAGCAGGATACTAAGCTTTAGGTATACATTAGCTGCTGAACAGCAAATAACGATGAAACCTACCCTATCTTTCAATCGGAAAGTTTCGCAATTCAACTGTGAAAACTGTAATCAATTTTGTGCAGTTGTTTCCAAATCTATTCCGCCCTTAATATAACACCTTGCAGTGGAAAAAAGTTGGAGTTGGATGAAGATAGAAAGTCTCTTTCATTCAACCTTTATGATCGGGGTCAGGTCGACGGGATATATTTCTATTATTGTCAGTCTTAAAACGTTATTTACTGCATGACAGTATGATCCCTCCCACACGTAGTTCTTCCGATTTCAGAATAAGCAACTCTTTTTGCCTCCCTTTGCTGAACTGTTCGAGATGCCCGCAAGATAGGGTGCATTGCAACTTGGCAGGGTCGCAGATCCGTCTTGGCACCGATTGCACCTTTAAATATTGAATGTTAATATTTCGTGGATCGCATTTAAATCAAGGTTCTGGGGCTTTGATAGCAGGAATGTGTACAACAGAAAATACTTGGAAAATCATAGCATAACCCCACGCGCTCAAAAGAAACGAAGAAACCCTATCGCATTATTCATATAGTGCTTGAGGAACTCCTCGAAACCCTGCTATACAGTTGTTCCATGAATTCAACACACTGACAGCAGTTATAGCTCTATTTGGACTGCGTACATGTGCAAATCTTATATAAACTCACAGTGCTATCCAAAGAATCCAAGAAATCGGCGCCCTTACCCTGCCATGTCACCCACCCCGTATAGAGTGTTCGCTCTGCCAATGGATTCTTTTCTCTTTCCCTTGACAAAACGGGCAGCGAGTAATAGGAAATCTGTCATGTCCCTGACAGCAACAACCCATCATACATGGTACACCCGCATAGCACAACATGACCTTGGGGATGCTATTCTCTAACATCACCCGATAAATTAATATTCTTGCCTAGCAGATTCCCGGAACAGTTCTCCCCAGGGACACTTTAACGCATGAAAATTCAAATCAGTTTCCTTCCCCATCGTCCTTCGCACTCGACTTTCTATCATCATCGTCGTCAACAAGTTATTGACGCGCGGGCCGGTCGATTATGGGTGGTGCTCTAGCACATAGTGATGTCCTGCTTGCAGATGATTTGCAAATCTACAGGACATTCTTTAATTTTCATTAACCTGCTTCTTTACTAATGCTGTCTTCCTTATTGTATGACAGGTCTGTAACGATTTTTCTTATATACGCAGGTATCTACTTTGTATGTGTGAACCTTACACAAAGTGTGACATCCTTTTGTGCGGAGAACTAAATAACGCTGTCCTGCACAGTTCGCTTCGGTTTTGCATCGTACCCGTGTGATTGGCTTACAATTGTGGCTGACCGCATACAGAGACACAAAAGACTGATCCTGAGTCTCCAACTCATTTGGGAACTTGTGGAAAGTTTAATTAAAAATCCAGCTATGGAGGGTGGCCACCCCTTTGATGGAGCTTAAACTTCATTAAAGTATAGTTCAATGGCTTTGGTCTGTTGCGCGGCAGGAACTACATTCAAGGACTTAAAGTTTCGTTAACTGGTGAATTTTAATTTCGTTCAATCATTTAAATTTCACTCCGTGGGGTGGCTGGATATGCATATTTGATGGGCCTTGGTTGTACTCGGGCGACGACAGTTCATTAAGCAGAGCATTACGATTGACACTTGGGAGTAAGCAGAGTTTTCTGATTGCATCGTTGACGCAAAGAAATTGAATTGACAAAAGCCAAGGCATTGTATAATGGTGATAAGACATTTATCCTTGTTAAACATCGAGAGACACTCTTCATTTGTTGTCTGGAGCTTGACAGCTCTTGTTGTGATTGTGGCAGTCGAACTTGACTTAAATATTCCAATTGGGTAGAGTGTTGGTAGCTATTTTAAATGTTTGCTCTTGAGTAAAGCTTCTTTACGCTGATGTGCGGAGGCTTGTATTATACTCGTACATACAAGGTGGCGCAAAAGTAACCCTCCTATCAGAAAATGCTATAAATGTCAGTTCTGTTTTGACATTTGTGTAGTAAACACATGCGAAATACACGTTAATAAACAATAGTACGCTACACTGCTCCAGAACGCGGAATATTGGTGACTATTTATTTGAGCAATAATCGGTCGGTGACTTTGGCACAACGTGAATTTCGTCGCAGATTTCCTAGCCGTCCAACGCCTACTGGTAAAACACTGCGACGTTTAGCCGCTCGCCTCGAAGAGACTGGCACAACACGAGACGTTGCCAAGAATGGCGGGCGCCGGAGCGCCCGTTGTACCGAGAATATCGCCTCTGTTGACGCGGCCATTTTTTTTCGAGAACGCCGCTGGTCAAACGACAACAGTGAACGGTGCGCGCTATAGGGGCATGTTTACCGATTTTTTTCTACCGCAATTGGAGGATTTAGGATTTGAGGACATGTGGTTCCAACAGGACGGAGCTACGGCACACACTGCGCGAGCCACAACCGATATTCTGAAAGCGGTGTTCCCGGATCGTTTTTGGCGATTTGCACTAGCCCGTAAGATCGCCTGATTTGACTTCTTTTTGGGGGGCTTTTTGAAGTCGCGGGCTTATGTCAACAAGCCTCAGACTCTTGCAGCTCTTAAAGACTATATCCGTCAAAAATGTGAGGACCTATCGCCGGAAGTTTTGGCCAAAGTGATGGAAAATGCCAAAAAAAAGGGCTCAAATGACAATCAACTGTGGCGGCGGCCATTTACATGACATCGTATTCTCGGCTTGATGTAAAAAAAAATTAAAAGACCAAGTAAAAATAATCCACAAGAAGAATCAAAGTTTTTCATTTTTTTTTTAAATTACAGTCAAAAAACATCGGAAGGTTATTTTTGCGCCACCTTGTACTTAATAGACAGCTTTTAGTAGAGAATATTGGAGTTGGATTTGGCTTATCAAAAGGGCTTGATTTGATCCCCAATTACCCTTGGAAATGTTGCCCTACCCTGCTTAAGGTGTTTTCTTTCTAAAGTTTTCGATTGGGTCGTTCTTTGGCACAGCTCCTGAGCCATGAAGCCCGCCTATTGGGACTTTAGTCTCACAACTTTCATGCTGAGTGAGTGGATTTATCACTCTATTACAACTACTGTGTCAAACCGAAAAACTACGTTCCGTAAGCATTCGTGTGACACAATCTCAAAACGTTCGTTTCGTATGACGAATCACGTAATATTATTGCTGTTCGTACGATTGCCGATCCGTTCACGTTCACGGAGGACGCGATTCGACCCCTGGTTCTCTCGCATTGCCCGTTTACTGTTCGTTTGATTTTGCTTTGACGTGTCAATTTATTATCCTAGGGTAATGTGTTGTCTGCACGCACTAGGCATCCGCTTTTGATAGAATCCACGCCTCTGAGCCATCGAGCAGGACTGACACGATTAGAGTGTTATAAAAGTTTACTTTAGTCGTTTGAGAGAGGGCTTTGCTACTCAAATGCCTTGTTAGTCTAAAGAGACAGCCATTTGCAGGAGTTATTCTACCTTTAACCTCAGCGCTGGTGTCATTTCTGAGTTCATATAGCGGAGCCTAGGTAGACAAATTCCCTAATCGCCTAAAAGTTATATCTTTCTGTCCGAGATGAACTTGCCCTCATTGACTGCCAAACCCATCTACGCCGCTTCAGTCTCAATAGTCACGAATTAGCGCTTGACATCACGCTGCGTTCTGTCGATTATGTCAATATCGTCGGTGTACGGGAGTAATTGGACCGACTTTTGAAAGATCGTCCCTCGGGGTTTGGGTTTGGGGTTTGGCGTTTGGCACCATTATTTCAAGAACGATATTGAAGAAGTCATATGACATCACATAAATCCTATTTTGACATCGGAGGTCTCTGTCAAGGTGGCGCAAAATTAATCATCCTATCGGAAGACGTCATAATTTTTGCAAATGGCGTTGTACGTCAATCATATTTGACATTTGTGGACTAGACAGCTGCAGCCTGCAGTATAACACAGATAAGCAATGGAGCGCTATACTCTGCAAGAGCGTGCAATAATTGTGTCGATTTTTTTGAACAATAATCGGATGGTGGTTTTAGCGCAGCGTGAATTTCAAATCATCATGATCGACGAGGCGCATTTCCACCTAAGTCACCGTCAATAATCAAAATCTTCGCTTCTGGCGCACTGAAAATCCGCGTGTGATGCACGAAGAGCCATTATATCCACTGAAAGCCACTATGTGGTGCGGCGTTCACGCAGGAGGAGCTAGTGAGAAAGGATTGGGCCGTATTTTTTTGAGGACGCCATCAGACGTTACTGACGCACGCTACAGAGCCATGATAAACGACTTCTTACTGCCGGAATTCGATGAACGGGGCTTGGTGAACATGTGGCTTCAACAAGACACAGCACGAGCCACAATGGATATTGTGAATGAAGCTTTTCCAGGTCGCCTATTCTACCGTTTTGGCATGGCCAGCAAGACTGCCCCATTTAACCATCCCAGACTTATTTCTTTGGAGATACTTGATGTCGCGGGCTTATGCCAATAAGCCTCAGACAATCGCAGCCCTTAAGTAGAATATTCGACAGCAATGCGAACAGTTATCACCAGAAAACTTGCAGAAAATCATAGAAATTGCAATAAAACGGACACAAATGTGTATCAAAACGATATCATCTGTTCTACTTAACAGAAAAAAAATTGTAAAGGTCCAAAAGAAAGATTTCCAAAATCAAAATCATTTCTTTTTTATTTAGTAGAAAAGTTATTAAACATTTTATTTAGTAGAAAAGTAATTCAAATAAAAAAATTGGATGATTGTGTGCCACCCTATACAAACAAGTTCCAATGAAAGTCCAACCACATTTTAAACTACAATTTTGGCATAGTCCAATCCCACATTATATGAAACTGATAAAAATACTCCTTGTCAATCTGAAAAAATCTTCAGCTCAACACCGGATTCGATTACAAACCACCCAACGAATCATTCTGCTTGAGTACTACCCGCTTAAAGTCTATGAAACCAATCCGAATACACAATACTCGTGTATGGTTGAGCCCCGCAACAAATTCCCACACCACTCACGTATATTTTCACCGCAGAAAAGCCTTCCTTCCGGATTGAGTCCTTCGTTCTTTCCATAAATTGACAGTATTACGTTGCGCTTGCCTTCGATTTTTATATTCCTCTCCGTTTGCCTTTTTTGGAGCGTTGCAGTTGACCCACACCGGGTGCGGACAACCTTGCCTGCTAAAGTGGATGACAAAAATATTGGTTTCTCTCACCTTCACCTAAATATCTCGGATTATGTATTACATCCTCGAACTCTTGCCGTCCATGTGGGCTACCTATATGCATACGAAATACGATACCCTATGTGATAGGATTGGGCGGCTGAATGTGTGCCCGTTTAAAAGGTATGCATGCTATGAATGTGTGTCATCAACAGAATGCAGTGTTCCGTCCCGGTGTCCGGCACAAGACTACATCCAGTGGAAAATGAATGAAAAACGAACCAAACGAAAGGAATACAAAATTAGAGTTGCAGTCTCCACGGTCACCTTTACCAATGTTTGACCGCCTCTTTGCTATATATGGACACACACACATCCATGTCGGAATGGCGAGCAAAGTTGAAAGTGTTTTCCATTTGTTGCAAATAAAATTGCAATTTGTGTGCACTCCAGGAAGTCGGTGTCGGTGTTGCGGGGTTATACGTTGTAGTCGGAGTCGGATTCATATTAAACTCCCATATTCCCCGAGTCATCGTGATGACGGTCTATGGAGACGAAATTAAATGGAATTTATTTATTTCTCTTCTTTTAGTTGAATTAGCAAATTGACGAAGTGCGGGTTTCGGTTTTGAATACCATTTAGACTGCAGGTGGTTTCATTATGCTCAACAGGCCATGTAATTTGACCACGGGACATGGCAACATAATTACCTGTTGTACACCCGATTACACGCCATTAGGATTCTTTATTTGCTGGAATATGCAAATGGGGTTGATCGCTGTAGTCGTGCTGCTATGTCATATCAAGAGTTAAATTGTCCGCTGGGAGGCGAGTGAACTTAATACCGGGGTAATGAACGCCGCACACGCAGTACCGCCGTACAGAGCTATGCAGAGCGTTTAAGGATAAATAAAACGTTACAAATCTGGGGATACTAATCGGAATCGCTTACTTATCTGTATAGGGAGTGGACATTTGCCTCACCCTAAAAATGTATCCGTTTCTGGACAGAGATTTGGTAATGATAATAGTAATAGAGTGGGGTAATTATAGGCCGGTTTTATTCACTCGAAGTTGAACACAACTTGGGCATTTTTATTTTCAACTTGCGAATTTGCTTTTATTCACTTTGAATATTCCAGAGTTCAGAAAAGCGGACTCTTGCAATCGCAGCAGTTGGACATCTTTTTGAGATACCCGCAGGCATTCCCAGGCTTCAGCACGCACTAGGCATTTGAAAAATGGGCGAACGTTTGAAGTTTAAGGTCCTATCGCATCATCTATAAACCCCAACTCAACCTAGATAGATAGATAATATTTATTCTTATACCTTCAAGATACAAACAAATGATACATAATACAAAATAAACGGATAAAAAAGTATAAGAAAGGTGAGTGACATTCGGTATTTATATAAAATAGTGTAGAATGCCACTGTCAATTGGATAAATTATACAATCTGAAGTTTGGGTGGGAATAAAACCAAAACAAGAAAACTTTCAACACCTTAAAACAATACAAATGACGGACAGGAAGAATTTTCAGGGCACAGAACAAAGGAAAGCTAGAATGCCTACGAGGTTTTCGACAAAAATTTTCCTTAGAACGTTTTTTTGAAGAACCAACAATGGATGTACAGTGCTGTCTGGATAGCGTGAACTAATTATTGCACTGGCCGTTCACGCGAAAAAGATTGTTCACGTTATCCAATCGTGTTTTCCTACCCATTAAATACAATTGGCCAGTAGTTTTATTGATATTTATTGAGATTTAATTTCCATTCTCTTATTTAGTTAAAAAAAATCCTTAATACTAGTTTGTTTTTTTTTTTATTTTCCAAGACTTTCTGCACAGCTTTTTCGCGAATTTTTTTCAAAACTAGTATGTCGGAATACTCCGTAGTATTAGCTTCAGTCCATTCTATTGCCTTATCAAAAATTTTAATAGCTTCAGCCGCTATTATCGTTGATCGAGGTTGATCGATCGATTCTTCCAACAATTCATCTTCATCAGAAATAATTTCTTCGCATTCAGCTTCATCTGGCATTTGTACTACAGTGTCTTCAATTGCGTTCCATATGTTAATATCTGCTGCAGAGTGTGTTATCTAAACAAAATAAAGAGGTATTCGGCTATGGTTTGTATGATATTCGAGATCACATAAGACTTACTTCTGGGATAATAATTTGAAGCAAATCTTGCAATTCGTTTGTGTCCTCAAATCGCTGCTGCCTCAATTTATCCCGTATTAGGATAAGAGGGATGTTTTCCTCTTCATCTGAACTATCCGCTTCGCCTGCGCAAATCTGAGGCAAAATATTACCCCAACATTTTTCTATGATGTCTGGTTGTAACTGACTCCACGCTATTGCGAATAAAGAAACAGCGTCTTTTATTGTTAAAGACTTTAAGAAATCCAAAACGTTTCTTTTTCCAACAGCTAATCTTAACAGACTTTTTCTGTAATAGAGCTTTGTAATACGGATCGCGTTCTGATCCATTGGCTGAATCAATGGTGTCACGTTTGGTGGCAGGTATACTACGAAAATAGAACCATCACTTGTTTTTAATAAAAGCTCGGACGGATGACATGGTGCGTTATCCAGGAGTAGAACAGCTTTTATTGGCAAACCTTCCTTTCTTAAAAAAGCTTGTACCTGAAACAAATGAATGAGCCTACCATCATCAAAAATTTCTTATTTTATTCTTACCTGCGGAACAAACAGCTGAAACCATTCCTTGAAAATATCTGCAGTCATCCAAGCATTCTTCGAGCTACGGTAATCAACCGGAATATCATAGTTTTTGAAAGAGCGAGGTTTTTTTGCCTTGCCAATTATCAGTGGCTTTACTTTGTGAAGGCCAGTAGCGTTTGTACACGCTAAGAACGTAATCTTGGCCTTCTCTACTTTTCGGCCTGGAGCCGTTTTTTCACCACCGGCAACATATGTTTTTTCAGGCAACATTTTCCAAAATAAACCCGACTCATCGGCATTTTAGATTTGGTTCTTAGACAGGTGAAGCTCATGAATTATTTTCTCCAAATTATTTTTGAATGGCGCAACTGCGCCAGAATCGGATGAAAGTTTTTCCCCACAGATTTTTAAAAGCCGAATACCATAACGCGACTTGAACCCACTTAGCCAACCAGAACTGGCATTAAAAGCCCCTTCTTTTTCCTTTAGTTGAGTATGTAATAGTTTCGATTTTTCTTTCAGCATTTCTCCACCAACTGGTAGATTTTTACCACGCTGCTTCAAAAACCATTTGTATAACGCTCGCTCCATACGAGGATACTCGCCTTGCTTTAAGGTTTTTCTTTTAAACGAACTGATTTTGCTAGTGGTCACTACTTTAAAGATTTTGTCTTTCTTTTTTATTATCGCTGAAATTGTGCAATGTGCATGCGGTTACTCACGAAAACACCTTATTACAAACTCCACTGTTCTAAATGTATGCAAAAACTAACAAACCAGCGAAAGAACGAATGAACATGTTCAATCGTGTGCATACATTTTTTGGTTCACGCTATCGAGTTTTTTTTTGTTCACACTATAGAGTACTCTGTATAAAAAAATGGGTGTTCACGCTAGCGGAGTGTTCACGTAATCAGGGGTTCACGCTACCCAGACACTACTGTATTTTATTTTGATACACACCACCCCAACAAGCAATTCCATATTGTAACTTGGAAGATTGTCAGTAAAAGCTTGGTAGAGCAGACGTTACACAAATAAATAAAATGTCGAAGAGTGTATCGGAAATAATTTTTCAATCTGTTAGTGTGATTCACAAAATTCATTCTAATGTCACGAGTAAGCCCCAAATATTTAAATTCATTTACTCTCTCAATTAGGAAACATTTATCACTACAGGAAACATTATAACAAAAAGAGGGAAACGAAGAGCCGGACTCACAGTAGCGACTAGATAATTTATATCTAAGACATTCATTAGCATCAAAAGTGTGTGTAGGAGATTATTATCTTTGTTTTTAAGCTTATCACTAGTTGATGTTCAGCAAACCAATGTCTCAACAAACTAAGATCCCAATGAATTTCAGAAAATAGGTCCAAAGGACTGTTTAAGCCATAATTGTTACCAATGTCATCAGCAACAGCAGTTGGTTTACCCTTGAAACTAAGAGCAAAGAGTGAGTTAATGTAGATCAAAAACAGAATTGGACCTTAAACGGAGCCTTGAGGAACACCCAGGTTAAGGAATAATAATTCGCTCCTGATATCATCCAACTTCACTCTCGGCGATCTCCAAGATATGACGTTAACCAGTGAAGCATGAAACCACGAAATCCAGCTTTCTCCAGTTTCCCCAATAGAAGATTGTGGTTGACCATGTCGAAAGCTTTAGTTATATTAATAAATAAACCAGCCGTACATTTTTCCCATCGAGGTGTGACATTACAAGCAGTGGCGACGCGTCATATTGTTCATTTCGTTCATGAACGCCTAACTTTCAGAGAATAAATATTTAAAATTATAAAAATGATTTCAGTTGTCCTCTAAGTCCTAACTACAGTCTTGTGCTAGCGTATTTCCCAACTCGTGCCACCCTCTCGAGAACTTGAGCCAAATCGTAATTCATAACCTGCGACTTTCCACCCATTCCGCTACTAACATCAAAATTAAAAAAAAAAGTTTCAAATATTAATATAAATATTAGTGAATTTCCAAACTCGTGCCAGTCTCTTGTGCACTTGAGCGTTGAGCCCATTCGATTCGTAATTTATACTTCATACCGAAACGAAAAACTACCCTGCTACTTGCGAAACTGCGACCATCGGCTGCGACTGCGACACGAGTGAAAATAATACTTTCCATTTCTACTCATTCGTTCAGAAACGATATGTATCCATCAAAAATAAATGTTATAAAAAAAAAGTATAGCGCACATCGTACCCACTATTTCGTTCAGTTCAGTTGTAAATGAAATCGACTATTTTGTATGACTACGGGTTTGTATGGGGTTCGACGTTCGAGTGGTGCTTGGATTTTGGGTTTGGGTATGATCAAGTGGGAAGAAAACCTGAGTAATTATATTCCTTTCACATTCTACTAGTTCTGAAAGGCAATGAACGAAATGGAAAATTTGTATAGGATTTTGAACATAATCTAAAAGGCTGGACTTAGAATATAAGTCATTTTTCGGTTTAAATTAAAAAAAAAATAAGAAAAAATAAAATTGATGAACTGAACGCCTACACCTTATACTCACGCGTCACGGAACAAAACTGTAGGAGCGCGTCTTCCGCTGATTTGCCTTTTAAAAGGCCAAATTGATTTGGATTGAAAAACCTAGTTTTGTTTCAAAAAGTCATTATTCTATTTTTCATTAGTGTTTCAAATATTTTGCTAAAGATAAGAAGTGAAATGGGCCTATAGGTCCCGCACTCAGTAGCGGAACCCTTTTTAAATAAAGGAATTACATCAGCAAATTTTAGAACTTCGGGAAAGTCACCTTCAAATACACAACGATTTAAGTATATGTCTTAATCAAGACATCCACTATAAAATACACAATTTTTTTAAGTATACAGTTTGACATACCATCAGCTGAACACGAAGTCGAATTTGGTAGAGCACCAATAACTTTAAATAATTATATCGAAGTTTGGGCTCAAAAACAAAACTACTACTATTAAACAGTTCAGAACATCCACTAATGGAAGGACAAGTACAACAATTGGATTTGATAGGACTCGGTTGTAGACTGCAGCCAACATTGGTAAAATTTTGTCATTAACTTCAGAGTTACCAACACGTAACGCAGTAGGTTTTTTAGAAGCAGTGAATTCATTAAGTAAGCTATTTAGATACTACTCGCCACTCATTTTTTAAATTAATAATTATCTCGGCAGATAGGAATTTCTTTTTTTATTTCAATACACAATTTTGTATACCTTCATTTTAGACTCAGGTTCTCAGGATTGTTTTTACACTTTATTCTGAGTTTATTTTTGCCAATGACTTTATTTAATAATAGACTAGAAATCCACGGTTTAAGTCTTTTAACCATATTTTTAGGGGATAGAGAAGAAGAACGAGATAAAATATGCTTGCCAATCAATAAAGACTGTAAAAGCAGTAGAAGAATTACTACAGGCATAAACATCATCCCATGACTCATAGCATAAATCATTTTGGCTTTTCTTTGAAAGGAATTGGAAAAAACACCACTCCCGGTTTTGGAGATTTTTACATTAAGTCCCGTCATACAGTGATCAGTAATTTTCAAATCCAAAACACACTGTTCACATTCATTTAGCGCAACATTACTGAGGGCCGTTTGCTGATACAACTCATAGCGAATTTAGGTGTCACATAAAATCTGAGACGCACATAAATATGATCCAGACAATTCCATTAAACGACATAACATTAAACAGATTTTTTTTTTTTTTTTTTTTTTTTTTTACTTTTGGAGAAATGCTTTACGCACCATAAGGAAATATCCATATTTCCCCGTGAGCCGGGCTCTCCTAGGGGATTTAAACCCTTGGCGTACCGGCTAAAACTCCAAAAGTGTCTCGCCGATCTCCCCCCTCGGGACTACTTGCGCATTACTTCGAGGGGGGGGTCCGTGTCTAAGTAGCGGGCTCGGTCATTTCCTCAGCAACCTCCTCTTGTTTTTTAATTTTCAGGATTTGGGTCAGATACGAGCTTATTTGCATCCACTGGACTTCGTTGTCCAGCATCTTCTGAATGATGTTGGCCTGGCTGATTTCGCCGACGTTTCCACTTAGTTCTTGGCGGAGGGATTCCCATCTAACGCACTCGAAGACGGTGTGGTAGACGTCGTCTGAAAACGAATCTCCGTATTGACAGGATGGGCTTCTCACTTTTCCTATCTTGTGGAGGAAGGCGTTGAAGTATCCGTGTCCGGTGAGGAACTGGGTAAGGTAATAGTTCAATTCACCGTGTTTCCGGTTACTCCATGCGTTTACGTCTCTGATGAGCCTCGCAGTCCAGCGCCCTCTACTTTCAGACTCCCAGCGTTCTTGCCACTTGCGTTATATACGCGCTGTTGCTTCCGCCATCGCTGCTTCCGCTCCAATTTCCGTTTTCTTTTCGTATGCGTACTTTCGTTGTGCTGCAAGGAGGTCTATTGGTGTCACCCCCGCGATTACAAGAGCCGCTGGCTCCGACACCGTGCGGTATGCGCTTGCTATCCGTAAGGCACCGCGCCTCTGCACCGACGCCATCTGTTTGCGGTACTTTTCTTGCTTCAGTGCGTCAGCCCAAATCTCGCTTCCGTATAGGAGAATCGCGTGCGTTGTCGACAACAGTAGTTTTCGTTTACTAGCAGATGGTCCACCTACGTTTGCCATCAACCTGGATAGAGATGCTGTCGCTTTTGATGCGCGTTCTGCGGCCGTCCGTATCTGTTCCCAGAAGCTTAGCTTCGTGTCGAGTCTAATTCCCAGGTATTTTACCGCACTTTTACTCGTTATAACCTCGGTGTCGATGTTGAAGTCGATTATCGTGGGAATTCGTTTTCTCGTTAGGAGCACTACTTCGGTTTTTTCAGTTGCCAGAGACAGCCCGTGCCCCTCCATCCAGGAAATTGTTCTTCGCATGACCTGATTTAGCTTCCTCTGTGCGCTTTCGGTGTCTCTTGCTGTAATCACTGCAGCTACATCATCTGCGTATCCGACTAGGAACGAATCTTCCGGCATCTCCATGCGTAGGATATCATCGTAGGAGATGTTCCAGAGATCAGGTCCTAGGATAGATCCTTGAGCGGCTCCGGATGTGATATCTTTTCTTCTTAATCCCTCCGTTGTCTGATAGATTAGTTCCCGGTCTCTCAAGTAGTTTTTTAACATCTGCGAGAGATACTCTGGGATTTCGAATTTTATTTCGAGTGCTCTTATCATATCAATCCACCTGGCAGAGTTAAATGCATTCCGGACGTCCAGAGTTATCAGTAGCACAATTTTTCGGGTGGAAGTGTAGCCTCGGTGGGTGATTTCGGCGGCTCTTACAACTTCTTCTATTGCTCCTATTGTAGAGCGACCTTTTCTGAAACCGTATTGTCGCTCAGACAAATCTCCTCTCCTTTTAATCGCGGCTATGAGGCGTGGCTGCAATAGTTTTTCTAGGAGTTTTCCTGTTGTATCCAGCACGCACAAAGGCCTATAGGCGGACGGGGAGTCTGGCGGTCCTTTATTTTTGTCGATAAGGACAAGCCGTTGCTTTTTCCAGCGTTTTGGAAAGGTCCCCTTGCCTAGGCAGCTGTTGTACATACTGAGTAAAAGTTGTGGGCTGAATTGAGCTATTTGTTTAAGCGCTTCCGCCGGTATACCGTCTGGTCCGGGAGCTTTTTTGTTTTGCATTACATTTATAGCAATCTTCAACTCTTCTTCACTGAAGTCTTGTATTTCCTGTTGCTGGCCAGAGGGGGTGTCGGGTGGTCTAATAGGGTGACTTGGGAACAGCGAATCTATAATATGACTCATCTTTTCTGGGCTTAGGGCTTCCGTGGTTTTTTGGGCTCCAAGCTTTCGCATAACAATCTTGTAACCAAGTCCCCAGGGGTCATTGTTGACATCTTGTCGGAGTTCTTCCCACTTAAGTTTCTTACTCGTTTTTATGGCTGTCTTGAGCTGATGGCGTTTGGTTCTGAATTCTTCGAGAACTTGCTCGATGTTGCCATCCTGCCTTCTTCTTCCTCTGGTGACTTTTCGTCTTAGCTGCAGACACCTCCTGCGGAGTTCGGCTATTTCCATCGACCACCAGTAGACTGGCTCTTTTCTTCTGTTGGAGTAGTTCTTTCGAGGCATTGAAGCATCACATGCGAGTCGGATGAGTTGCATTGTTGATTCTACTTTTTCTTCGGTAGTTCCCTGCATCTGGATCACGGAACTTTTTCCACTGTCAATCATCCTCCTAAGGAGATCGGTGTTCAGTTTGTTGACATTCCATCTCACTGTTTGATTTTGGTCTCGGTTCGGGTTTCGCCTGACTTCCTCAATATCGAAAACGATATATTGGTGATCACTGCCTGTGTATTCTTCAATGACCCTCCAGTTCCTGATTTTGGACAGGATACCTTCTGTGGCGAAGGTTATATCAGGTATTGTGCCTCTTTGTCCTGCTCTTCTGAAGGTGGGGGTGTTTCCTACGTTAACTACACTAAGGCCGCGTCTCGCTGCCATCTCGAGTATTTGCCTTCCTCGAGAATCTGTCGTTGGCATGCCCCATTCTTGGCCTTTTGCGTTAAAGTCTCCTGCAACTATGATCTCTCCTTCGGTCTCACATATGAAATCTTCTAAGTCCTCTAGTTTTTGCCAGAAATCGTCCATGCGGTCATTTGGACTTAGGTATACACTAATTATTGTGATTTTGTTGTTTTTTATCCATGTAAAACCTCTTTTTGATCCCTTGCTCTGAACAGTGATGTTTCTTTTTGGAATCCATAATGCGGCGGTTTTTAGTGTATCGGAGATCCAGGTTTGCTCCATTTTGTTGGCGTATTGCTCACTTATGATGATTACGTCCGCTTGTAGTTCACTTATAAGCTTGAACAGGAGGTTGTCCGCCGTTCGGCTCCTGTGGACGTTCGCTTGTAGTATCTTGGTCATTTTGAGGAAGTCTCTTTCGTCTTTTCAAGTGCCTGTCTGAATACTTGGCACTTTCCCGATCCAGGTATGTGGTCCGTTGCGCAGGGTTGATTTTCAAGGTTTGCGCATAAGTAGCACTTTGGGGGTTCCTTACAATCCTTTCTTTTATGGTCTGTATTTCCGCAGTGAAAGCACATTCCTTGGTTTCTCCTATCTGGTCCATTGCAGTTTGCTTGAAGGTGCCCGTAGTCGAGACACCTGAAGCATTTTGGAACCTCTATTCTTCTTCTTATTCTACATTGGCTCCACCCTATTCTTAGTATGGGGTTTTCAAGGATTTTCTTAGCAGCACGCTCGTTGATCTGTACTATTGCCATTTTCAGGGCTCTTCTGTTCTTCCCGTTTAAGTGAATTTTAAGATCGGTCCGCTGATCACCCAGTTTCTTTTTTAGGGCACCCTGGATTTCTCCTTCTTTGGTGAGTTCGTCCAGGTCCCTTATCTCCAGGGTTGTTTTTGGTACGAGGTTTCGCACCGTGGCTTTTTCTCCTAGGATATTTTGGATCGATTTCTGAAAAACTGTGCAATTTTTGGCTTTTGGTCCGAGTTCAAGGAGAACATCTCCAGTTTTTGTCTGCCTAACGGTTCTTATTGTTGTCTCCGTATCCTCTGGATTTACCTTCTGTCTTATTTCTCGAAGAATGTCAGTAGAGCTCCTGCCTTCATTTGGTTTAATGAGTATTGCTTCGAGTTGTGTCTTTCGATATCGTTTCCGTTTGATGTTTTTCACTTTCCGCTTTTTGTCTGCCTCAGATTTCGATTTATCCTTCCTTGTTGGCTGTTTGGGCTGAAATGTTTCTACGTTTTTGACGACTTGTGCATAATTTCGCTCCATGTTGCCTGTTAGCTTTTGGGTATATTCCTCTTTGTTCTTGGGATCAAGAATTTGTTGCGCTTTATCATTATCTTGCGGTTTCTTATTGTTGTAACCACATGTTGGGGAGTTTCTGGTCCTTTTGTCTCGTTTCTTTTCGAGAGGACTAGAAGGTGGTCTCTTAGCTGTATTTGCTTGAGATTTTTCCGCTTGCGGTCCGTCTTTTGAAGGTTCTACAGTCTTGGATGAGAAGGCTTCTCTTTCCTTCTTGTGGGTCGATTCCATTTTGTCTAGTGACTCCTCTATCTTTTCAAGTCCAATCCTGAAGTCCTTGCTTATATTTTTCTGCCTACTGCATGCAAGTTTCATCGTGTTGAGTGCCTCTTTGCACTTCATTATCTCCAGAAAGATAATATCTTCCTCAGCTTCTGGGGTCTTTTTTGGCCGTGCTTCTTCATCAGATACCCGTATAATTTGTCTGGCTATGGGGTTTGTTGAAACTGATGTATTTATTTCGTTTGTAGATTTCGTACTTGATGGTGGTGTACGCATAATTTTTGATCCCCGCTTGAAAGGGGCCCAAATATCTTCGTTGCTTTTGCTTGTAGTTGCATTTTTCTTCGGAGCCAAGTGTGCCACTCCCGAAGATTGGTTTTCGTTTGTCTTGCAGTTGCTGTATCTCGACGTCTCGGAGCCCGCGCGCTCACCCCTGACAGACGCCGGTACTGGGGATCCGACTCCCTGCACCGTAAACTTATCTCCTTCTGCTGTTCTATCCATAGTTGGTTTATTGTTCAGTGTTCCTTCACATAGTTGTTTTTTTGGTCCGCGGGTGGTATTTTATTTCCCACCTACCCTTCATTAATGTAAACATCAATGACGAGCATTCCTCTATCCGCCACCTGAGGACGCGCCCTCTAGGGGAAACAACAAAACCCCCGAGGGAACATTAAACAGATGCAGTCTACAGACACATAAGAACACAAACATAACATGATGAATTTCAAGGGAAACCTTTAATATATCGGCGCTCAGTAAATCAAAGCGCACCACATCGAGAATCAAGTGGTCCTCTTTCACAAAACATCCAACTCCTTACTTACTTTACTTTAGGTGGCGCTTACAGTCCGGGGTGGACCATGGCCTCAACTAACAAGCCCCTCCAGCCAGCTCGGTCCCTCGCTAGCTGCCTCCAGTTACGCACACCAAGTTGGTTGAGGTCGTACTCCAATTGTGCGCGCCACCTAAGGTGGGGTCTTCCTCTGCTGCGTTGTCCCTCAGGAGTGGATTCGAAGACTCGTCGGGCTGGTGCGTTGTTGTCCATACGCTCCACGTGCCCCAGCCATCTCAGCCGTTGTACTTTCAGCTTTTTGACTAGGTCAGCGTCGCTCATAGTTCGTCGTTGAATCTTCTTCTCCACACTCCATCGTCACAAACTGGACCGAATATCACTCGAAGAATCTTTCTCTCAAAACATCCCAGAAGGTTTTCATCCGCTTTTGACAAGGTCCATGCTTCTGTACCATACAGCAGGAACGGGATGATTAAGGTCTTATATAGTACCTCCTTGGTTCTATGCGAGGGGGCTTTACTTCTTAGATGCCTTCTTAGCCCGAAGAAACAGCGATTGGCTGTTTGATTCTTCGCTTGATCTCTGCGCTGATGTCATTTTGCGAAGTGATAGTCGAGCCCAGGTATACAAAGTCTTTAACTACTTCGAAGTTGTATCTGTCCATCGTGACGTTTTGTCCGAGTCGCCGATGTTGACAGTCCTTTCTCGTTGACAGCATATAATTCGTTTTGTCCTCATTAACAGCCAGACCCATCTTCGCCGCCTCCGTTTCGATGCTTGCAAAAGCGCCACTGACAGCTCGCCGCGTTCTCCCAATAATGTCAATGTCATCAGCATAGGCAAGTAGTTGAACGGACTTTTGAAAAATTGTACCTCTGGTGTTGGCTTGTGAGTTTCGTACAATTGCTTCAAGAACGATGTTAAAGAAAGTACGTGATAGCGCGTCGCCTTGTCTTAGACCTTTTTCGACATCAAATGAATCGGTGGTGCTCTTGCCGACTTTGACGGAGCAGCGAGATTTCTCCATCGTCATCCTGCACAAACGGACGAGTTTGGCGGGGATGCCAAAACTTGACATGGCTTTGTATAGTTCGTCCCTATAAACGCTATCATAGGCGACTTTAAAGTCGATAAATAGATGGTGTGTATCGATCTGAAATTCCTGGGTTTTTTTTCTAAGATCTGTCGGAGTGTGAAAATTTGGTCGATAGTTGACTTTCCTGGCCTAAAACCACACTGATATGGGCCGATCAGGTTGTTGGCGAAAGGCTTTAGGCGTTCACACAGTACAGCCGACAAGATCTTATACGCGACATTCAGGAGACTTATACCCCTGTACTTGGCGTAGTTCAGAGTATCTCCTTTCTTGTGGATGGGGCACACGATGCTGAGGTTCCATTCATCGGGCATGCTTTCATGCTTTACAGATGAGTTGGTGCATGCTCCTTACCAAGCCATCTCCCGCTGCTTTGAAAAGCTCGGCCGGAAGGCCATCCGCTCCAGCAGCTTTGTTGGACTTAAGTTTGGATATCGCTATCCTCACTTCGTGTAGGTCGGGTGGACGGAAGTTTTGGCTATCGTCGTCCAAGCTGAATAGATCATTCTGCCTGACAGCGGGCTGTTGGTTGTCTCCGCCGTTTAACAGTCTGCAGAAGTGTTCTTTCCAAATCCTCAGCACCGACTTGTGAATCTACCACTGTACTCCCATGCTCATCTCTGCAGGCTTCTGTTCGGGTGGATTGTTTTACCCTTTGGTAGAACTTTCGAACATTGCCTCTGCAGTATCGTCCCTCAATTGATTCGACCGCTCGCTTCTCGTGCTCTTTCTTTTTCCTTCTGAGAAGATGGTGTTCCTCCCTTCTTTTTTGTCCGTAGAGCTCGCGGGCAGCTCTCTCAGCCGCTCTGGTTCTTGTCTGCAGCATTAGTTGGTAGGCCTCGTTCTTGGCTGCATGTGCCTGGCGGCATTCCTCATCGAACCAAGGGTTTCGTTGTGGTCGCCTAATGAAACCCAGCACTTCGGTGGCGGCAGTCCTAATGACACGCTGGCAGTGCTGCCACTGGTCCTCTGTGCTTGATGCTGGTGAAGCTGAGGATGGTTTAGGGAGACGCGGTCGGCAAAGTTTTTGGCGGTCTCTTGCGATAGTAGCCTTGCAACGTCAAATCTTCTCACAGTATCCTCTCGGTGTTGTGGAGTATTGGATATCCGCATCCGTACTTTGGCTACTATCAAGTAATGGTCCGAGTCTATGTTGGTCGCTCGGAACGTTCGGACATCCAAGATACTGGAGGCATGTCTGGCGTCGATCGCAACATGATCAATTTGGTTGACGGTTTGTTGATCTGGAGACCGCCAAGTCCCCTTGTGTATGTTGAGGTGTGGGAATCGTGTGCTGGCAATGATGACATTTCGCCCCGCCGCAAAGTCGATTAGCCTGAGTCCGTTTCCGGAGGTGTTGTCGTGCAGGCTGTGCTTTCCGACTGTAGAACCAAAGATGCCCTCCTTTCCGATTTTGGCGTTAAAGTCGCCAAGAACTATCTTGACGTCGTACTTCGGGCACTTATCATACGTCTTCTCAAGAAGATCGTAGAATGCTTCTTTGGCTGTATCGTCTTTCTCCTCTGTCGGGGCGTGAGAACAGATCAGCGTGATATTTTTAAATTTGGCCCTGATGCGGATTGTAACTAAGCGGTCGCTAATATTGCGAAATCCCAAGACTTCTTGCCTAAGTCTTCCTCTAATCACAAATCCACATCCAAATAGCCGCTGACTCTGCTCTCTGCGGCACTCGCCGTAGTAGATGTTACAGTTTTTCATCCTTCTTGTGCCTTCTCCATCCCATCGCACTTCCTGGATGGCTGTGATGTCGGCTTTGTACCTATCCAGGGTCTCCACAAGTTGTTCGGCTGCACGCGGTCTGTTTAAGGTCCGGACATTCCACGTGCAGATCCAAAGTTCGTTGTCCTTTATTCGTTTGCAGGGGTCGTCAACATTTGGATCATCCATATCCGAGGCTTGTAGTTGTTTCGGAACTACATTTTTTTTTTCAGTGGTAGGGAAGTTACCCCGACGCACAACCCCCAACCTGGAGGGCCAGGCCCTTTGTTTAACCCCTTGGACAGAAGGGGCCGGATATTCCATCCAACTCCACCTGCAGCGTTATATTCATTTGTTTAAGGAACAAAGGTGAAACCGGGCAAACAGTAATCATTTTTCTCAAAGTCATATATTCAAATTTCAGACACAAACACAATATCAGGAATGCCAGCAGAGGAATCAAGGTGTGTGATAAGAGCCGAACAATTTTCTCTCAAACTTCTAATATTCTGGTGAACAATACAAAATTTGTCATGAAAGTAGGAAATATTCTTAAAGACGTTATCAAAGTTAGAAAAGGTGGAAAAGTCATCAAATAAATCTGTATCAAAATTCATTGGTTGATCAGAAAATGAATAGCTCTAAATGAGTGCAATATCGATAAAAGATTTAATAGAAATGACTTTTCCCCCTTCAACCTTTCTTATAAGAATTTGAAAGAACTATGCGGAAGATCAACATGAAACAGAAATAAAACCAGTGCCCTACCTCAATGCATGTCTTCCATATCAATCAAAATTTGAGCAGTTTTCAGTGGTTCGTTGTCTAGTAAATTTTTATTTCGAAAAACTCTTCATTCTCGATCGTGGCGAGCAGTGTTGCCGGAGAGAAATATTATTAGGTAGTACTGCAGCCAGAAAAGGCCTCGCTTTGCGTCGTTTCGAAGTTGCGTCATTTAAAAATTATTTTGGTTTTTATTTCAGTTTGCGTCGTTCACAAAATTTTGTCGTTTCGAAGTTGCGTCATTTAAAAATTATTTTGGTTTTTATTTCAGTTTGCGTCGTTCACAAAATTTGGTCGTTTCGAAGTTGCGTCGATATTATTTCAGTTTGCGTTTTTGTTATTCCTTTTTTTTGTCATTCATTTTTTTTTGTTAAAATGGGATAAACATGAAGTAATGTTTTCTGTAGAAATTATTGATTTTTTATTTAGTTTTATGAAATATTTACATATTTTTTTTAATTGAATTAATATTAAAAATCGTCATTTCGATTTGCTTCGGGGTTTCTGGTTCCAATTAACGACGCTAATCGGGGTTGCAGTGGCGCAGTGGCTTAGTGGTTAGTGTGTTGGACTACTAAGCGAAGGGTCCCAGGTTCGAATCCAGAGAAAAACCCAAATTCCAACTTAAGGTTTTTTTTCACTGCGCCACCTCTCGCGAACGTCTGACAAACATCCGAGAGTATAACTGTCATGAAAGAGCTTCTCAATTGGCCGTTTGGACTCGGCATAAAATTGTAGATCCCTTCCATTCGTCCCAAAAATAAAAACTCACACAAGACGAATGGTTGTGAGAAGCTAGGCTTGGGTCCATACGGACCTGTTGCGCCAATTATTTTTTTTTTTTTTTTTTTTATAATCGGGGTTTTGGTGTATTTTGATAAAATAGAAGTACAGACATTTTTATTTTTATTTAACCAAAAATCATTAAAAAATTTCGGTTAAAAAACAAAAAAAAAAAACATAAATAAATAAATTATTAATTCTTGGTAAGTAAATATCTCAAAATCCTAATGGCAGATAGCTTTAATGCATATTAATATTATTTTTAAAAAAATTAGGAACTTATTGAATCACAAGATGTGAATTAAATACATTAAATGTAAGTGGCTTTGCAAAAAGTAATGTATTTTGATTCATATTATCTATTTGCATTAAATTTGAAGTGAATTAATTTATTATTGTTGATATTACACTTTGTTGCAAGTTGTAAGATATTTTAGGACTTTAAAAGAAAAATAGGAGTACGAATGTAAAAGGACGAGTACGGGAGTCGGGAGTTGTTGAAAGTAGTACAATACTCCATGGGAGCAACGCTTGTCGCGAGTGCGCGAATAAGGCTTATGTTGGTGGTTGTCAAAGGTTTCTTCAAATAGATTTCAGCTTCCAATGAAAAAGTTTGTCTTCTAAAAAGAAGCTGCATCTGCTGTGGGCAGCCCTCCCCGATGATAGTTATCGATTTTCATATACTCCAATTCTGGAACGTCCATATCATTCCACTTCCTAGATGGCGTTGCCTCTGGCGCTATCAGCCGCTAAACTTTGGTTTATTGTTCCCCTGGTATGCAGTCTATTAAGCTTCTTCGCCGTGCGTCTTATTAAAAGGTGTTTGTTGTTTTTGCACAACATTTTTCATTTACATTAATTGTGTCCTTTTTTTTTGCCCACAGTTATGAAAAGGACTCTGGTTTTCAATTCATTACAATTATAATTTCCTATCCAGGTATAGGTGGTGACACACGACGAGACGCCAAGTAGCATACCCTGTTGGCCCTTTTTTACAACGTCCAGTCCGTGGAACAAATTCCGAACACGGGAATATGAGTAGTTCTGTGGCAACAATTTTTCTCTGTGATGCGTATCTCTGGGTTGAAAGACTGTCACCCCCCCCCCCCCCATACCTCAAGGCCAACTGAACGAAAATTGATTGCAATAAGTGGGGGTGTGGGAAACAAAAGCAAACCCAACAAGTGCGGACACAAATTCTGTTCACGTTTTCAATTAACTCTCCTTAATTGCTCAAGGAGTGACAAAATGACAAGCACAACTCATCAATATACAATGCCAGGCCTGTCAACCTGTCCCAAGGGAAATTGTCAATAATTCAGATTTCAGCCTGCTGATATGGATATAGATATACATCCGGGGAGGGAAGCAATTAGTTTTGATTTTCTCAGAGGACCAACCTACACATGAAAGGATACTTTTCTCAATTCAATTAAGATGAACAATAAAATTAAGTGATGTACCGTTGAAATTTAAAACAGTAGTTGTAAGTTGTCAACCCTGTCAACATTAAAGGTGTAGCAGTGACTGCGACTGATTCCGATGAAGCACACACGAGACACGAATGTGACAATTAAAACAATGACAGCGGAATGTGTCCTCAGTCGTTAATGCGGTACTCATGGGGGGGTGGTTCACTTTAGGACACTTGTGGGCAGCCCGACTACTGCCGTTGAAACGGCTAGAGAATTCCAAATCCGCAATTGTCAACAATCAGATATGGGAATAATCGTACGTGGATTGTTTTCGTACTCTCCCAACGGAGCCCAGGACACTTTAAATGGGCGCAACCTGAAATCCAATCAATAACACTGTTCCATCTGATTTCGATTCTGCTAGAGTAATGAATAATTTATTTCAATCGCGTTCGCAATACAAGTAGTGATACACAAATAAAAGGACACAACGTTGTCGTGGTAAAATCATGGTCATTAGGACGTCTCCTACTGACGTACGGTGGTGCGGTCGGTGTGGGTGACATTGACATCGATCACGCTCATGTTGGGTGTGAGGAGACCAGATAGCCTGTCGGCGCCTGTGGGGGGTAGACGGTCGAATGGGTAGCCCATTGCACGACGATCTGGGTAGAGACGGTCCCGGACACCGCAGTAGGATGAGGCATCGCTGCAGGCTCCAACCAAGTCTTGATCAACCTGAAAGAAGGCAGTCAGCTGCCGTACTTGACGGGACTATATGTCACTTACCCGGTCATCGTCATAGTTGGAGATCATGACGAACAACTCGCAGCGAAGGCCCTCTGGCCTGCCCTTGGGTATCAGCATGTGCTGCGGCCAGCCGCATCCACAGAAGTTGAATTCCAATTCATCGGGGCTGCCAGCAGCTGGACGATTCAAATCCACGTTACGGAAAGTCCTCTCAAAGGGAATGGTCACACTCGATTCGGACGACCGGCGGCGAATTGTGTTCTGGCCAGGTTGGACTACGGAGAGAAAGAGAGCGATCTATACAACTGACAATAGCCAGTGAAATCCTACTCACGCGAGACAACAAACTTATCCAGTTCGACCATCAGCAGACGCTGGTCTCTGAGCAACATCGGTTGTCCACGTTCGTCGTTCTTTGGTCCGAGGAATATGCGAACGGTTCCAAAGCGTTGGGCGCCACCGCCGTTATTGATGTTGATGATGTAGGTAAACGGGGTGTGTTGCAAATGAGTGAACCTAGCAAAGACATTGCCTCTTGGCACAAAGTCCATGCCGCGAGACAAGTCGATGTCCGACTGTTGCCAGAAGGTTTGGAGTGAGTTGGTGCCACCACCGTCGTTGTCAACTTGCACGCCGCTGATCGTGATATTCCTGTAGTTTAGCTGAGTTTGATTGTATGGAGTGAGGGCTTCCTTGTGTTCCTGGAAAATGTCATCAACATACGCGTGCCACCGATAGAAGGCTGGATCGCGCATGGCGGTGGCTGAATCGCCGATGACACCAAACGACTCCAGATAACGATGATCGGGATCGTGGGCGTATGAGATGAAAGTGTGGCCCATGTTGTGCAGATCACCGTAGAGCTGACGATTTGGTGAAATGATCGATGACTCCATCATGTTGCCGAGTATGTCGATGCCACGAGTCTCGTCGAGTGGTACGCGGTTCCCAGATTCCTGAAAAGAGAGAATACGATCACGGATTTGTTTGAACAACCCCCATCTTCCAACTCACATCGACACAGAATCCCTGATGAATGGCCTCGTAGAAGCGATCACTCCAACGCTCCATATCGGCAATATCCAACTTGATCTGGTCCAGCTCACGATCGAGATCCTTGAGGCTGGTGTTAGCAAAGCGAGGTGGCCACGCTCGACTGGCAACAAGCGAGTCCATCTTGGGGAAGTAACCCTCTGCGATTGGATCGCGCAAGTTATTGAAACGTTTTACCCGGGACATGTTGTTGCTGAAGCGTTCCAAATTGTAACGCGCCATGATCTGTTCATGCATGTAATAGAACAGTTCCCCGCGACGATCCTTGTTCACGATGGCACGATCGGATGCCTCGAATGGGTACACCAAATGCCAATGCCAATGATGCAAATTGACGCCCATATCCTCACGGAAGTACCACAGGCGATGCTCCTCATCGAGATCGGAGGCGGTGTAGTCCCTGGGAATGATGATCGGCATACGGGACCCATCTGGAACAACGGTGGCTTCCTCACGGAGCTGAGTGAACACCATCGAATCGACATACTTGTCGGGGAAAGATTCTATAAACGACGGCAGATTCAGGCCCTTCGTATCCGGACGGTTGAGTATTGCCACCGAGAGGGCATAGTTGAAGAGATACGGGTTGATACGATCCCTAGCGTAGACAGCAACACTCTGCAGATCTTCGATGCTGCGCACTCCAACGAAGATGTCAATCAATCGTCCAGCAATGCGGCGATGACGGGGAATGAACAGGGAGAATTGCTCACGACGGCCCAGCGACATTGGGATCTTCAAGTCCGGAATGGCGATATCCTTGACGGGAATTCTCTTTTCAGCCTTTTCACCGAAGCGGGACTGGACTTCAGTACCGATGGGGCGGTAGCGATCGGTAAGGAAGTTGTCGGGGACATCGAATACGGTAGGCTTGGTGCCCTTTTCCATGAAAATGGGCTCCTGGGGGCGGTCGAAGAGCAGCAGAAGATTCTTCCTGTCGGCCATGGTTTAGTGGTGCTTAGTGGATTTCTACTGCGCAAGGGTGTCAGAAGACTTGTGTGAATATTGCAGCAGTGGAACGGTGCTTATATACCAGAGAACTATGACCGCAAGCACCAACAGTGGGAGAAAACGCTTATCACTTTCAAATTATTTTTTTGTTTTTGAGAAGTTAGTTGATATGGCCTTGCGGTTGGGCTCCACCGTTTTATACATTTCAAATGTTTGTGGAGGCATTTTTCGGTTTCCAATCTATTTATAGGTGAGTTAGTGTGAACACAAATGCAGTCGTGATAAGCAAGTTTCTCAGTTGGGCCAACAAATGAAAATAGAAAACTGATTTCTTAGTCTTGCGTGGTATTGGGACTTTTTGTAAAATGCTCAAGGTCTGAAGTAGTCAGGGAACGCAATCTCCACCAGGAAAAATGGCACCAAAAGTGCTTGTCAAAGAGATAAGTCTGGTTTGTGCTTAAACCTTTTATTTTGAAAAAAAAAAACCGAGCCAGCCGTTCACCGCCGTGGATCTTCAATCTAACTGAGCTTCTGTCGAAAGCGTTCTGTAGCTCTCATCATTTGTTAAAGAACCGATTTTGTCATTCTTTGCTGCGTTAATTTGTACGGGAGCTGTCCTGCTGCATATGCTTGCCAGCACTTTTCATCGAATCAAGGGTTTTGTGGGTGTGGGTTTGTGGAAATTTGCACATCCTCTTGCGACGTCCCTGATAGCTTAATAGCAATGATACCACTGGTTTTCGGCACTTAATGCTGGTTGCTTAGGGCCTTTCGATATATACAACCGGCAAAGTCTCTGGCACTTATTGCGACTGTAGCCCTTCAACGTAAAATATCCTCCTAAGGTCTCCGCATTTGCACCTTCGAGTCTAGGTTGGCCAGAGGAGTGTAGATCACAAGATATGATCAATTTGGCAGACTGTTTTATGAGCTGGCGAAAGAAATTTTTCCTGTTAAGGTGAGCAAGCAGTGCACTTAAGTCAAAGCTCACGTCAGGCCCAGCTGCAAAGTTAATTAGCAAAAGTCCGTTTCCCAATCGCCGTATCATGTGAAGGCTTTGCTCCCCGGTTGTACCATATCAGAGATGTCTTTCTTATCTATTCCGGCTTTGAGAGCGCGATTTTAACGTCATAACTTATTTATGTATGGTCAAGGCAATAGTAGAAACAATCTTTGGTGATATTAGCATTTTCCCTTGTGGGGGCGCACGCCTATCGCTTTGATGCGAAAGTCGACAGCTAATACTTCTTACCTATGCCGATCGCATATGACAAGTCCAATTAAAATAGGCGGTGTCCCTGCTCTTTACAGCGGTCACCTTAGTAGATGTCACAAGATCACACGCTCGAATTAGGGATACTTTTGTCCGTCGCTCATTTAGTGCCCCGCTCTTTGGTTTTACTTTTAAGCTCGTATACGTTAGTGCACAAGTGCATGGCAATTAAAATGCATATGAATAAGGAAAGCCAAATGGAAAATCAGCTGTGAAATGACCAAAATGTCAGAATGCTCATATCTGTGGCAACAAGGAAAAACAGCATAAATCATTTTTAGTCATTTTTCAGGAGCGCAGGCTAAAGGTTTGACTTTCAATGTGGGTAAAAGACTTTTGAGTTTTTTTCCTGATCCATAACACAGCAACCATAAGAGATATTTGAATGAAAAAAAAATTGACATATAGAACAGGGTACTGTGCATTCGATCGTAACATTAACTCAATTTTGACATAAGTTGACTTATGCTGTTTCTCCTTGTTGCCATAGATATAAGCCTTGCTGATCAGTACAGGTATTTGCAAAATATTTGCCAAAGTTGATTCTATGTTCTGTTCATGTCAAAATCCATCGCGAGACCCAAAACTAATATTTGCAATAATGCAAATAATTTGCACAAAGAAAATGCCAGCAAACAATTTTTTACAGCAGACGAGATACAACTTACATAAACAAAACACTAACAAGGACGAGATCAGTAATTCACAAAAACACCACAGATACTTCAAATAGCCCGATAAACATCGTTTTTATTTGTTTACCAAAGTGCCAACAATGCCATACTCAAATTTCTATAAAGTTCTCAATTTGTGCTTATTGTCCGATTATACTACTGGCTATTTATCTGTCAAAATCAGAACGGTCATGTGTGGCAAATCGCTCATTAGAGCATTCGCGGTATGCGGATTGCGGATATTCCCATTACATTGCGTGACCGTGTTTTGGCAGCTAAAACTGTCCATTTTATGTAATCTAATCTTGATACTGTGAACACTTTGCTACCACTGACAGACTTACGTTTCTGTTACAAATCATCAGGTCAATTTAAAATAATGCGCATTTTACAATATATTCATATATGCTCGAGAATAGCTACTTAGGACTTGAGATATGGCAACACCAGTATGAATGTGTCAAATTTGACATATGAAATCGTAAAGTTTAACATTTTCAATGGCAATCGTACTCACAGCTTTTTACCACACGAGTCCTATTTTTGTCCCTTGAAACATTCACCATGGTAAAAAAATAGAACTGAATCGTAAAACACTTTCGTAGAATGATTTTCTAAGATTTTCGACGTGGATTAAACAACGATTTGACGTGGAAAAAGCCAATCAACTAGCTTTAAATTTTGGTAATGAAGCACCATCTCGAGCCACCTGGTTTCGGTAGTTTTCGGAATTTAATCGTGGTCGGGTCGAGCTTCGCTACAGAACGAATTTCATAGACGCCGTCCAAAACCGGTCGGTGTTCCAAATTAAATCGGTTCTTTGGTCATGTGAGAAACCGTGAAAATGGGGGAATCCTTGGGCATTAGTTCCTTTCTCATACATTTAGTACTGCATGAATATTTTTCCGTCAAAAAGTTTTTTTTTCGCGTTGGAGACTGCATAATTTGACAATCGCTTAAAAAAACGCTCGTGTCGATTGCTGTCCAGAAATGTTGATCAAACTCAATCGCGGTGCTTCAAAAGACGTTTGTAAAATCGTGACAGGTTGATCTATGCATATGAACCCGAAACTAAACAACAATCGATTGTAAGCTTCGTTTAGGACGAGCCAATCAAACAAAAGTTGTTCGCATACGAAGCACTTTTAAGGAAATGGTCGCCTGTTTTTTTTTTTAATAATTGGACATGTCACCATCGCCACCGTACCAATAAAGCAACGAAGAACGGTCAATTCTGAAGGGCACGCCACCATTTGTTTGCCCGAAGTGTTCAGATAAATAAGGGAAAAAATTCGCATAAGACGAATAAAAAAAAAGATCCCTTTTCGAAAAAAAAACAAGCCTAAAAGCCTTAGCTAATAAAATAATGCCTAAAAGCCATGAAAAAGCCTTAGCTGTTTTTTTGTAGTAGTAGTTTATAATAATGAATAAAAAAGAAACACTTCATTTAAAAGCATTTCCAACACAATAAAATATTTCCTGACGATTCAAAAAATACACACATAAGTGTTCAAGTTTTCACTTCTGTCCCATAGTGCAACGGTTTTTTTTTAAGAAACACTGTTATTGATTACCGAAATAATTGTAATTCAAATTCAGGTAAACACATTTTCTTTCGGACTCAACTAAATAGGCTAAACAATTAAACAATTTTGAATTAAAGCAAAGACGTTCTACATTTTTAAAAAGTGTTTGAATTCACTGATCTTCGAAAAGACGACCCCAAGTCCCAGCGTTCAAAAGTCAAAATGACTCTAAAGCGTCCGGAAGGAAACGCTGGGTGCGGGAGCTTCTCGTTTATCCTGATACTGAGTTCGTCCTGCACGTATTCGCATGTACTCGAAGCACGAAAGACTTCAATAAATTTTAATATTAATAATCAATGTTTCACAACTTACCGAAAAATCCAATTTCAAATTGATACAAAAGGGTTCTATAAAAGATCTTCGAAATCATCTAAATTAGGAAGATGTTTGTGACAAATACGATCTCGCTGAATATTACGATCAAAATTAAAAAAAAAGTGCACGACTGGGCCGAACAAAACTTTCTCGTTCAAAAAGTTTGCTTGGTTGTCTTCTTATTTTATTAATATGTAGGTAAATATATGAATACGTGCATAGATAGAATAAAGGAAAAGGAATAAAATTCAGTTCTGGGTAGTTCATCTGATATGACTTTATCAAATAACGATGTGAGTTTTTAAAAGTTGAAGCTCTCAGTAGGGAATTGTCACAAGTTCTTGTTAGACCGTTAGAAATACCTGCTCTACTATTTTATATGCTCTTACACTTTACACGATTTTTGAGTACGAAGACTAGTGTAGTAGGAGTTTCTGTTTTCTGACCTGTTTGTTTTTATTTTGATTAGTAACGCTGGTATAAGGTGTCTATGATTGGAAGCAGGGTTTTAGAAGTTTTTTTTGAAATCGAAAATGGGGTTTTCGAGATATAAGCAGTTTTTTTTTAAATTAGAGTTTTCGGTGAATGGAATTTTAAATTAAGGACGCAATCATTTTGAATTTTACTCTAAGTTTCAATTTCGATCGAAATTGATTTCGCTGTTTTCAAGTGAACTAAAGAAAACTAAATTTTTTTAAAATGACATTTTTCAAAAATCCATTTTAAGATAATACATAGAAAAACTGAGCTTGCCATTGAGCTAGAAATGACCACATTACCCTAGAAATTAATTTTTGTTACAATCGTATGGACCGTTTTCGAGATATGTCGAAATTTCAAAAGTATAGTTATTCGACTTTTTAGCGGAAAACTGAGTATGCAATCGTGGTAACCTCACCTATTTAAGCTTAAATATCAATTTTGGTTGAAATCGTTAGAGCCGTTTTCGAACAAATCAAACTGGTATTAAAATGTATGGGAAGTACCATTAATATTAAGGTCACAGTGCAAAAAAAAAAACGGCACCGAACTGTAAGCCCCCAGACTCCAAATCCGAAGTTTGAACGATATCCGGGCAGCCGTTTAGGCTGTATAGGCCTCGGGATATACAGACAAACAGACACAGACAGACAGACGAACAGAATTTTGCGACCCACTTTTTTGAGATCCCGTAATGTCTGAATTGATTAACATTTCGTAATGGAGAAAGTTAAAAATTCCTCGTACAAATATATGGAAAATCAATTATGTATTACGAATTTTCGAATTTCCCTTTAAAATCATTAAATTTTCTCGCCGTATAGCTCAAATTGGATGATCCGTTCTCGAGTTATGGGCGGTTTAACGGATGCAATTTTTTTATCTCTTGCTTAAGTAGCAACCCTAAAACGTATTCCCTAATTGAAACCGTTTGCACTTTAATAAATTAAATACAATTTGACTGTCATTTTACGGAAGGAAAAGTTCCTGATTTGCAGTAACAGCATTTGAAATGTAAATAACAATAATTTCTACATGGAATTGGCATATGCTCCCCGGGCTGCTAAGACGTTTCACATTCTTGGTATATTCACTTTCACAAATCTGCACATCTTGTGGATTTGCTGTGCTATGCATGAAGGTCTGCTGACCCGCTTTTTCTTTATTTGACTTGTATGGCGGGACACTGAGTTTGTCGGACCAACGTTGCCGATGGCCAAAACGATAAAGTCGCCAAAAAAAGTGTCCGAGAGTTCAAAAAAGGTGCCTCATAAAAATGAACAAAAATAGCAAAGCACACACTATTAATAAAAATAATATCCAAGTGCATAATCAAAGACAGAAAAGCAATGGAAGATCAAGGGGAACGGAATACTCCTCATTTGAATGAAGCAAAACCGTACGAATGGACAAAGAGAATATTTCTGTGTGAGAAGAGAATATAAATGTGTTCACTTCGTGTGGGCAATGGGAGTTTTTCGACAGTTTTACGAAGGTACTGTTTATGGAAATAGTGGCATGAAAGACGCCAATGTTGTAAAATGTGGCGAAAACAAAGAATTTTTGAAAACTCATCGGTCCTAAGATGTAAAAAGTGGCTAAATGGCGACTAATGTCGCCCATTGGTAACGCTGTGTCGGACATAGCGGTCGTTTTGGGGACGTTGCTGGTGCTGTTTCGAGAGATGGTGAGGTGCAGGTGTATGCTTTGCTACGAGCTGATGCGGGTGAAGTGATTCTACCTCTGACCTTTGATGCGTTTTGTAATAGCGGACTGTTTGTAGTTGTCGCACTCGTGATTTGTGAACTGACATTTCGTAAAATGTTGTTCCTTCTGCTCTTTTCACACAGACTATCCTATAGAGAAGACAAAATTCTATAAACGCGGTACATACAATTTTTAACTTTCTCGAGTACGTAGTAAGAGAAAGATATTGTATTCGTGCAAAATTTTGAACTGGAGATGTTCATCAATTCTGTTAATACGATGGTAGACGAACTCACAGAAGTGGGTCGCGGAATTCGGTTCGTTTGTCCGCCTGTCTGTCTGTCCGTATGCTCCTGAGAATTACAGCCTGAAATGCTGCCCTGATTTGGTGCAACCTTCGGATTTGGAGCTTCTAGGCCTACAGTTCGGTGCCGTTTTTCTTTTTTTTGCATGGTAGCCTAAATATTGATGGAACTTCCCATATAAAATGTTCATACCAGTTTGATTTGTTCGAAAACGGCTGTAATGATTTCAACCAAAATTGTCATTAGTGGTTAAGTAGGTGAGGTGAACATGACTGCATACTCAGCTTTTCGTTAAAAAATCAAATAAAGGTACTTTTGAAATTTACACATATGTAGGTATCTCGAAAACGGTCCATGCGATTGTAACAAAAATTCATTTCTAAGGTAATTTGGTCATTTCCAACTTAATGGCAAGCTGTATTATCGTCAAATGGATTTAGGGAAAAAGAATATTTTTTTTAAATTTAGTTTTCATTAGTTTACTTGAAAACGGCAGCATCGATTTCAACCAAAATGCAAACTTAGAGTAAAATTGATGTTTTAAAAATTATTGCGTCCTTAATTTTCAATTTGACTCACCGAAAACGCTAATTTTAGAAAAAGCTGAAATCTCGAAAAGCCCGTTTTCGATTTGGATAAAACTTTTAGGGCCGTTTGCTGACACGACTCATAGCGACTTAAGTGCCAAATAAACTCTTATTTGACAATTTATGCCCTAAGAAAGGTAGCCTATAAGTATTTATGTAAAACTTTAATCGTTAAGAGTCGTATGAGCAAACGGCCCTTAAAAAAATAAAACTTACATCCCGAACAATACTTAGGGCCGTTTGCTGATACGACTCATAGCGAATTAAGTGCCACATAAACTCTTATGTGACAGTTAATGCCCTGAAAAAAGTAGCCCATACGTATTTAAGTAGAACTTACATCGTTAAGAGTCGTATGAGCAAACGGCCCTTAATACTCAGCTTTCAGATTAATAGTTAAGCAGTAGTATTTCTCAAACTAAATGTTGCAAACTTTGTTACTGTTTTGTCTACATAATTTTACAAAAACCGCTTTAACGATTTTTTTCTAATTAGGAGCTCTTTTTTTTTCAAAAAATTCAAATAAATCGGTTTTTCAATTATTTCTCAAAAATTACTACCTAAGTCCCGATCTGTCTTCGTATCGTAAATTTTTGTACCGCAATTCAAATAAAAATGCAATAACAACTACGCAAACTATTTTTCTTAGCAAATATTACCCACTTCTTCTTTATTTTTAACCATTTTGAATATGCACCTTAAAAAACATAATTCCAACCACTTAGAGCTTACACAATTAAGAACTCCAACTCCATTTGTACCCCCATACAAGTCCGTCAGGATATTCAGCTTTTAACTGCTAATGCAAATTCAAAAACAAATCCCTGAATTCCTACATAATATATCTATGCAAAGAAATCAGTCTATCGTTAACCCTACTTCCAATTTCAATCATCGACCCCTTCAACCAGCTGGTCCTTGTACTTAAAAATCTTGAAAAGGCCAAGAGGCTATAAATAGTCCATTAGATGCTTATAATTCTCTAACCAGAACTTGCGGAAGCTGGCTGTTACTTAGAGCTAAAACTTAAAAAAAAACTCACATTTTTATTCGATATGTACTGCCATATCATATAGGTATATATAGATTTCGAGAGATATTCGAATCAGACCACCATTGTCGGGTCTCATTTCATCTCTGTACTAGTAAAATAAATAAAAAATAAATAATTGGCGCAACAGGTCCGTATGGACCCAAGCCTAGCTTCTCACAACCATTTGTCTTGTGTGAGTTTTTTATTTTTGGGACGAATGGAAGGGATCTACAATTTTATGCCGAGTCCAAACGGCCAATTGAAAAGCTCTTTCATGACAGTTATACTCTCGGATGTTTGTCAGACGTTCGCGAGAGGTGGCGCAGCGAAAAAAACCTTAAGTTGGAATTTGGGTTTTTCTCGGGATTCGAACCTGGGACCCCTCGCTTAGTAGTCCAACACACTAACCACTAAGCCACTGCGCCACTCTGTACTAGTGTTGCCACTAAAGAATAATGAATCCGGTCAAATCTGACCGAATGACCGATTTTTATTTTTTTAAATTCGTTCGAAAAATCCGGTCAAAAGATAAAATAAGAATTTTTGACCAGAAGTCCGGTCAAAAATGGAATATAGTAATATATTTTAACTAAAAATTTAAATAAAAAATCATATTATATTATACCTATGTATATAGTTTTTTATTTTTCTAAACTAATCTTAATTAAAGCTTATAAAACAAAAACACAATTCCTTGAAAAGCTTTGCATCACAACATTTTGCAAAAAAGGGACGTCGTTCGGCGATTGAATTTGATAAAAACAAAATCGCAAAATATTCTAAATGGTCGTCAATTCAGCCTTGTTTGAGTGCACATTCAAATGAAACTGCCGCGAGGAGCCCCTGTATTCTAGGATTATTCACAATAAATTGGTTTCTCTATAAACTTGTGAGTGTGTTCGTTAAGTATGACCAAATATCATTCAAATTATAGAAATCTATCCTTTATGTCTAATCATAGAACAATATTTATAATTCAGATCAAAAAAGTTTTTTTCCGGTTAAAGATTTTTATTCGTTTCGGTTAAAAATCCGGTCTAACCGGACTTTGAAATTTTCTCCGGTCAGAGGGAAGAGATTTCGGTCAGATATAACCGGAATCCGGTCAGAATGGCAACACTGCTCTTTACCACTGTAAATCTCTGGAATTCTCCACAGTTCTTCTCTCTGGGCTCGATTCCTAGTGTTAACGCTAGCATCTGTTTATGGGAGATGTGTTTCATCGACTGGGTCTCGACCCAATGATGTCCCAAAATCCTCATTCTTCTGCCAGCCAACGCTGGACATTGACACAGTATATGTGCCGCTGTCTCAGATTCCTCCAGGCATAGTCTACAGGTATCATCCTCTATAAGGCCCATTTTCCTTAAGTGATACCCGAAATCACCATGTCCAGTAGTCAAAGCCACCACCCATTTCAATGTTCCTCGACTCATACTTAGAACCCTTCTTTGAGTGGAGCAGATCGACCACTTTATTGCCATTTTAGCCTGTCTACATTGTTCCACGGTTGACCAGTTTCTCAGGTGTTCTGCCGTGATCCATTTGTGAATCAGCTGTTCTACCATTCCTCTGCCAATTGAAGAGAATGGTTCTTTTTCAGTTGACCCCTGTTTTGCAAGGGAGTCCGCCTTTTCATTGCCTTCGATCCCTATGTGTCCCCGTACCCAAGTCAGTGTTACTTCATTTTTAGATGAACACTTATTGAGCTTAAATACACATTCCAGTGCCAATGATGTTGTGATGTTTGTTTGTTCCATGCGTCTGATCACCGCCTGATTGTCCAGTGCTATAAGGAAATTTCTTACTTCCACGCAAGTAATCCAGCGCATGAAGTAAAGCAATCATCTCAGCCTGGTATACTAAAGTGTATTTCTCCTTGGCTAATGTGACGGGCAAGTTCCAGCTCTTCTGAGTAGATACCGGACCCCGCTCCGCCATCCGTCATGGATCCATCCGTCAAAATCATAGTAAATAGCCTAAAAGTGAATTTTTTTAATAATTCTGATATTTTATGTACCTACGATTGCTTCTGTAATTTTTACCTACCTACCAATCGATGAGCTAGAAAGTTTCGTGTCGCCCTGTCGTGCACTTTATTTTTTTTCGCTTCTGCTGTACATTTGGTGTGTGCGCCTCAAGCACTCCAATTTCAAATTACCCGCACAGTACAAACTAAAACCGCCAAAGAGGCTGCCAACTACATATGAGTCTAAATGCTTTTATGTCTCCCTCGGTAAGCGTTGGCGTTGCCTCTACTTTTCTCTGCGAAGTGACGTAGGTAGGTAGGTGTGGCGGTTTATTTAGAAACCCAAGAAGCACTAAATGCCGTTTTGTTACCACAACTTAATTGACCTGGTTGTTAAAGATTCTCGAATAGGAGAGTTACGATCCAGTCTGTGGAATTCAAAAAGGTTATCCTTATCAGATATCGTTTTTGAAACTTTGGTCACAAAAAAAAGTTATATTATACTCTATTTTTTTTGACAAACGTCAGCTAATATTTTTGCAAAATTAACTGGATTTACCTATCAAACTTGTAATTTTAGCACTTGGTTACTAGTTTTGGAGGTCTGTCGTTTCGACGATAATCATGTGAAAAGTTACGGAATGCGTGCCCTGAAAAACATGACTTTAGTTTTTGAGCTTAGAACCAGTGTGTGTTCAGCAAACCAGATTGTGTCGGAGACTACGTCTAAGGGACTATTCAAGCCTATATCATCTGCAAAAGCAGTTGGTGAGCCTTTAAATTTAAGTGCAAACAGTGAGTTGATAAAGACAAGAAACAAAAGTGGCCTAAAAACAGAGCCTTGGGGTACTCCCGAATTAAAGAACCTAATTTTGCTCGTTATCTGACCTATCTTCACTCCTTGCGACCTATTTATTAGGTAAGACTTAAACCAGTCAAGAATGAAGCCACGAAATCCAGCTTTTTCTAGTTTACGCAACAAAAAAATTGTGGTTGACCATATCAAAGGCTTTGGTTATATCGATAAATAGCCCAGACGTGCACTTTTTCGAGCCTGGGCTTGACATTATTTGACTACAAAATTGTAGAAGTCCATCTTGAGTAGATTTGCCTTTCTGAAAGCCAAAATGATTCCCATTAAAGAATTTACTTTTACTTAGAAAACTCACTGTCCGATTTTTCATAAGTTTTTGAAAGATTTTGCTGAAAACAGGGAGACGTGATATTGGCCTGTAATTACATATTTCACTAGGAGAACCTTTTTTAAATAAGGGATGTTGATTTTTCCGTGCTGTAGTTGGGCCACATCCTTCTGGATATGATACAGTTCGTCAGCCTCCTCCATCTGGCGTTGGCCTTCGATAGCATTTCTGAGGAGATCTTTACTTTGAGCGGCATGTGAACCGATTCCGCAAGTGAACAGTGAAGGGCTGAGCCTTGCCTGGCCAACGCGACGTGACGCTGTGCGTTCTTGTTAGTGTTCTGCCTTCGGGTCGCCATTGCCATCGATAGAACGGTGTTAAATACCTCTGTTCGCGAGTGGCTTGGTTTTCATCCAGCGTTGCCACTTTAGGACTATTTTTTCGCAGTTGATTCTCTATAAAAGTGCAGTTGATTGAGTTTTCTTTTTCCAAGTGACAATGACTTTGAGTGTGAAAAATAAACACAAAAGAGAATTTAAAAAAACAAAGAATTGCAGTAATTAACAGTAAGCAACAATGTAAATCAGAATTACGTTATTTGATGAGGTAACTTAAAAAGAGCAAGCATTGAGTGACTTTATACATAGGGCAGATTACGTGTTAATTTTTATGGTAAACGCATAATATTTCCAAACAAACTTAATAAAACAAAAATGAGAATTTAAACAAAATGGGAACATTTAGTAATTCATTTATTTTGCTGTTTTGTTTTCTGCTAAAAGAGATAAATTTTCTCGATTTAGAGTAGAATTAATATTTTGGCAGTAGATTTAAAGAAAAAAAAAAAGTGCATTAGAATTGCAGCAAAGTGGCAACGCTGTTGTCATCATAGACAAATCATACTGAGACCCCCAACTCGAAATCCTCTTGCTGCTGGTCCCCTCAATTTTGAAGCGTTAATGCTGCAACTTGCAACACAGGAATATATATTAAGACAACGCGCATGATTTTATTTATTTATTTATTTCAATCAAATGATAGATACTTAATACAAAAAATTATACTTAAAAATGACCACCAAAGCCCCACAACAGGATTTGTTTATTCCTAAATGATTCTCTACTAATATTAAAATCAATAACATCACAATATTTATTGGATTCCCTAAGGCATCTAGAAACTGGTTCATTGAAACCATAGTTAACCCTATGATAGGGTGTCAGCGAGCGGGTTTAGTCTTAATTTTCTATCTGCTTCTTTTGTTTTACTAATTATAAAAAGTTATTTTTTATAGCTGCCCTCTCTAAAGAGGCTCACAATTTTGTTGTAAGGACAACCTATTTGGCAGCACCAAATTGAGTTCAAGGTCATAATTTGTGTAGACTTTCTCGGTCTCTTTTGCTTTTCGTAATTTCCATACACACTTTATATGATACCGATGTCGTTTCTGTCTTTTGCCGGTAAACGGTAACGGAAAGTATATAAGAGGTTTCCGTTCGGTCTGACGTTCGATCATTCGTTTTTCCTTTAGTTTCTGAGTTAATTTAATTGCGTGCGATTGGAAGGTTGCTGCCATTTTGGTGTGATTTAAAACCTTTGTAAGTTTCTATAATTTCTGGATTCTCGTTATTTAAAGTTTTTTCTTTTAGAAAATAAAATCAGCTCAAAAATTTGGATTTTTATTTTGGTGGAAACCAAGGTGGACGTAGTCCAGGGAGCAACATAGGGTATATGAAATAAAAAGCGGTATCTAAGAACTCTCGCAGGAGCATAAAATCCAACTAATGATAGTAGAAAAGGGCAATCGATATGACCATCTATCAAATCGCAAAATAAACATAACGGAAAAATATTGCCTCCGTCTGGAAAGTGGTAAGATACCAAATAATTTGCACCTCGTCTCGAAAGATGGCATTTCAATATTCTATCGCAGTCTATGAACAGCTACTCTAGTAAGACGCTTTTGGATCTTTTCAATTCTAAAAGAATGTACTTCGTAAAAAGGATTCCATACTGCAGTATTCAAGATGTGATCTGACAAATGCAAGAAATAGACATTTAAGAGTAGGAGGATCTTGAAAGTCTTTCGAATTCCGCAATAAAAAACCAAGCATCTGATTACCTTTGGCAACCAAAAACTCAATGTGCTTGCAAAAGCTCAGTTTTGTTACGTTTGAGGTGCCGTGCTTTCCCGTAGGAGAAGAGCACCCAACGGAGAGTAATGAAAGAAAGACTTATTTTCTTTATAAAATTCAGAGCCCGCTGTCTGATTGCGAGGCTGCGACTCTGTTTTATTAAATTAATTTATTAATAATCTGTGGTTTACAATTTGGTCCGCTGTCTATAGGCTGGGCTGCGACCTCTTTGGTATTCACATTAATTCTTACTCTGCTCGTCCTGGTCACAACCATCGCCTTTTATACTAATATTTGGTCGTGACCTACCTCCTGTCTTCCCCCTCCACGTACCATTATTTCCATTATTAAAATACCATATGTGCATAAACGCATTATTTAGGTATTGCTTAATTGTTTTCTGTTTCCATTAAAAATGTCCAATTGACATCTTGGTGTCAATTGCCCTTGTACCGGTGTCAAGTGTCACCCATTCATAAATCGTAATCTTACTTCCCGGATGGCACATCGTAGTATTCCTTCAATATGCACTTGTTGCAGTTTTGCCATATGTTGGCGTGCCGCTGTGCAATTGGATATCGGAGTTGTACTACGTGTGTGTCCCGTTAGGTAGGCAGGTATACGACACTTGACTCGGTTTTGCTTGGGTTGGCATTTGGATAAGTGGAAAACGAAAACAAAGCAAATGACCTATCAATAGCCGCACTCTGGAAGTGTGTTTTGGCATATGAGTGAGTAATTATTGGGAAATGATATGCGATTGTATGTTACTTGGTGGAAAAATCGGAGAGAGGTCACGATGTGGGTGTTCTGGGTATGGTTGTGCGAATCACAACATCCCACCCCCCTTGGAAAAAGAAAATTCTTACCTGAAGGGTTAGAATTTTCTGTAAGTAGGCTTGGATGTGACGAGGAGTTTACAATAAAAAAAAATGTCTTTAAAATTTTATGTATTGTGCTTAAACTGAGTACGATGTTTAAATTATTATTATAGTGTACGATTGAAATAGATTATTATGAATAACAAATTGTTTACAAAAGATGCTTAGACTAAGTACAATGTTTGAATGATTATTATAATGTAAAAGAGTAAAAATTTTACTTTTTTTTTTTTTAAATATGAAGGTAAAAGGAATATATTCTTATTCTAAGAGTAATATAAAACTAAATAATTAGTACAAAGATATTTTTTCTTATTTGAATAAATTTGTAATGTTCATAATACAGCTTGTAGTAAATAAATACAATGTCTAAAACGTAGTTTGTTGGATATATAATATTTATTTTTATTATATATATTTTTTTTTTTTTTTTTTTTTTTTTTTCATACACACACCTAGCCGTCTGTCGAAATGCTCAGTCTAAACTCGGGGTTTGGTATTTGTGAGGTTAATTGAGTATTTGTTGTGTCTTTGTTGTCTCTGTTGTTGTTAGGGGCTTTGTTTTTATTAACTGTGTAAGTTCGATAGTGTTTATAGCAAAATAGAACTAGTGTTAGTGCTATTATCAGATAAATTAATGTGTAGTGGTGAAGATTATGGTTGTCCAGTGTAAGCATAGGTTTTGATTCTTCAATTTTTAGGGAGTTTATGTCTTGTGAAATTAGCCTTAACTTATCTTGGCTGGAAAATTTTACGACAACCATGTTGGATGTATGGTTGGGTAAGTTGTTATGGATAATATGTGAAATGTTTAAGGGAGGAATGTAGGAGTTGGTAAGAGTTGAAGAAATCTCGCTAATTGCTTGTATTGTAAGGTCTTTTGATTTTAAATAGCAATTACTCTGTAGCAATTAGCTGTACGTGTATTAATGCTTGCCTTGGTGAGATAAGGGGAGTATCCAGGTCTAAGTCATTCGGGTAGCCATTGCCTATTCTGATGGATCCGCGGCGCAAGTAGATTTCGGTTCGTGTTATTGTATTTACCAATGTCCATTTTGAATCAGGTCTGTAGTATATAGACTCCATTTCCTCCCTTTTTTTTTTTTTTTTTTTTTTAAGAAAATAGGAAAAATGATATATTTCGGCAAGGTATATTCTTGTATAGTGTGGAAATATAGTGTGTTATTCGAGGTACAACCGTAAATTATTATTATGTATGAGTTTGGATTTTCTGCCAACTTGTATTACTGTGTTTTCTTTTGAATGGATTTTGATTACCTCGTATGGTCCATCCCATAGGGTAGCAAGTTTGTTTTGTCTTGTCTGGTTCTTTATTAGGACCTTGTCTCCTATGTTAAATTGTTTTGTCTTGCTCCTTTTGTCGTAATTTAGTTTTGTTTTTTGTTTTCTTTCGTACAACTGTTCCCTGGCGATTTTGTAGCCATGTTGTAGTCGAGCTTTCAGTTCGTTGGCGTAATTGTCGTAGTTGTAGGAGATCTGTGGGTTCCTATTTAGTGAGCTTGGTATTTTAGGGGGATACCCGTATAATAATTCATGTGGACTAAAAGTTGTGCTGGTGTGTGGAGTAGTGTTATAGACGAACATGGAGTATGGGAGCCATGTATCCCAAGTTAGTGGGTCTTGGTTTACATAGTGTCTCAAGTATTCTGCTAATGTTTTGTGGCTGCGTTCTAATGCGCCGTTAGTCTGTGGATGATACGGGGTAGTTTGCAATTTTTTTGTTTTTAGTGTTTTACAGACTTCTTTAAAGAGGACACTGAGGAAGTTTGTGCCTTGATCTGTTAATATTGCATCCGGGATTCCGAATCGACAGACTATTCGTTCTATTAGCATCCGGGCTATTGTGTTGGCTTCTGCATTGGGGATTGCGATTGCTTCGCTAAATTTTGTTAGGTCATCCTGGAAAGTCAGTATGTATTTGTTGTTGTCGTGACTGACAGGTAAGGGACCTACGATGTCCAATGCTACTCGTTCGAAGGGAGTCTTACTCGTGGTTGTTATTTTTAAGGGTATTTTCGGATCTTTCGATGGTTTGTTCTTTTGGCATGATTCGCATTTACGGATGTATTCCGTCGTGTCCTTAGTTATGGTTGGCCAGTAGTAACTCTGTTTTATTCGTTTGATAGTGCGAGTTATTCCTTGATGTCCTCCAAAAGGGGACTCATGATTTTCGTGTAGTATTCGTGTTATGTCGTCTGTGTTGTCTAGTATTATTGTAAATGGTCAAGTTTTCTTGTTTGAAAATGTCGTGTACTGTCATCTTGAGTTTATCTTGGTCGTTGCCGCTGAGTGGCAAGGAAATTGCTATCGCTTTTAATTTTCGTTCTTTGCACTCTTTATGGATGTTTTGTAGGCATTTAGTTAAGGTTTGTTGGTCAGTGGTGCTTCTCAAAGGAATCGGTAAAGTGACAATACAGAAATGGCATTTGTTTTTTGTTTGTGGAAGGTTTAGTATTCTCCCTATATCAGGTTTTACGAAATTATTGAACTGTTTTTGTAGTAGTTCTTCTTCAGGAGATTTTATTAGAGGGAGGAGTATAGCTTTCAATGAGACCGAGTTGTTGGAAAATATTGGATTCATTTTTTCAATAAGCTTTAAGCCTGCAGTTGGTTGAGAGTTTGTTGGGTTTTGTTCTTCCCTATTTGTTTCGATGTCTTGGTTAAGAGCTTGTTGTTGACTTCTTGTAGTTACCAGTACTTTAGGGTCCTCTCCATTATCTAAGCGAACTCGACTGAGAGCGTCAGCGATGACATTACTCTTGCCGGACTTGTGCACCATTTTGAACTCATATTCCTCCATTAAGATACGCCAGCGTAAAAGTCTCGAGGTAGGATTTTTTTGTCCAATTAACCATAATAAATTATTGTGGTCGGTGCAGATCGTAAATTTTCTTCCGAAAATGTACGGTCGAAATTGTTGCAGGGCATAAGTGATGGCGAGTAATTCCTTTTCAGAAGTTGTATACCTTGTCTCGGCGTCATTAAGAGTTCGGCTAGAGAAAGAAATTGGTTTATCTTCTCCTATTGGGCCTTGGGAGAGTACTGCTCCCAATGCTATGTCACTTGCGTCAGTGGTGACAATAAACTCTCTGCTGAAATCAGGGTAAGCGAGAATAGGGGGTTTTATGATTTTTTCTTTTAACTTTCTGAATGATTCGTCACAAAAAGCGTCCCACTTAAAAACGGCGTTTTTCTTTAATAGTTTGGTTAAGGGTTTGGCCAGATCCGCAAAATTAGGGATAAATTTCCTGTAGTATCCTACAAAACCGAGGAATGATTTAATATCTTTTGGTTTTTTTGGTATCGGAAAGGTTTTTACTGCCTTAATTTTTTCTGGGTCTGGTCTTATTCCTTCTTCAGAGATAACGTGCCCAAGGTAGGTAAGCTCTTTGCGGACAAAGTGACATTTGTCGGGTTGCAATTTGAGATTGTGTTCTCGAAGACGGTTGAGAATCTGGATTAACCGTTTGTTGTGATCGTGTAGATCGTAACCATAAATGACTATGTCATCAACGTAGACAAAGCATTCGATGCCTTGTAGTCCCATTAATACGTTATTCATCAACCTCTGAAATGTTGCGGGTGCATTTTTTAATCCGAATGGCATACGATTGTATTCGTAATGTCCGAACGGAGTGCTGAAGGCCGTTTTGCTTTTGTCTTCTTCGTCCATGAGGATTTGGTGGAAACCTTTGGCCAGGTCGAGCGTACTAAAGTATTTCGACTTACCGAGCTGGTCGAGGATGTCGGTTATGTTTGGTAGTGGATAAGCGTCTCCAATGGTCAGCTCGTTCAGTTTCCTGAAGTCTACCACTACTCTCCAACGTTTTGTTCCATCCTTAGCGGATTTTTTAGGAACTAAAAGCAAAGGCGAATTCCAAGGGCTATAGCTTGGCTGTACTATACCATCTTTCAACATTTCGTTGATTTGTTTATGAATTTCCTCTCTTTGACTTTCAGGGAGGCGATATGGTCTTGTGAATAACGGTGGCTTGTTTTCTTCGGTTATTACCCTATGTCTTATGGAGTCTGTATGTGTAAGGTGATCTCCTTCAATATAGAAAAGGTCGTTGTATTCACGACAAATATTAAGAATGGATTCTTTCTCTTCGGGGTTACAGTGGTCCAGGTCAATTAGTGTATTAAGTTTGTTTAATCGCTTCCTTACTGGATTTTTGAAGTTCTCCCCTGTGACTATATTAAAATTATTAATCTCATCCCATTCTAAATTTATTTTTTGTATGTTGATTTCCTGATCGTTTTCTAATGTGTTCATTAGAAGTATTTTAATTTTTTCGTTGTTAGGTTTAACTAACGTTTCGCCTAAGTAAACCCCTGGGATAATTTGTTTTTTCTTTGTTATTATTTCTGTAGGGGTTACTTGATTAAAGGGTATTTCTATTATCTGTTGACTTCGTGGTTTTAGTAAAATGAATGAACTTCCCTTGATCTCGGTCTTATGCTCTGCTAAGGATCTTGTCTTCTTAGTCTTTTTGTCTGCCGGATTTATTTGTATCGCAGTCTTACTTTCCGCAGAGGCACTTTTCTCCTCAGGCTTACGCTTTGCTGGATTTATTTCTATATCCTCTGACGATATCAGAATTATCTCGTCTAAATTTTCCTTCAAATGTTGAAGCTTACTGGAAGTCGATTTACTCCTGGTTTGCTTAGGGTAACTTTGTGGAACTACTGGTCCGTTTTGAGATGCGGAGCCAGATGTTGATTCCCAGTTTGATTGTTTTTCTACCCCAGTGTCCGTATGGCACACCTTCTTGGTAGTAGAAGAATAAGAGTCAAACTGTTTGTACCCGTTGATTGCAGGTTTGAGTTCGTCGGTAATTGAGTTAGTGTTAGGTCGACTTAGGTCGTATTGCTTTACCCTATTACCATTCTCAGCAATACCCGTAGGTAACACCCCGGAAGGTGTAGCTTCTTGAAGTTTTTCTAGTTGAATAATTGTTATGTTATCAGAGGGTTTTGTTAGTAGTTGTTGTTTTTTTATATTTTGGGGAGGAGGAAATTTGTTAAATACTTCTCCTAAGCCGTTTATAATGGCTGTGGAGTCATTCACAAAGGGGTTTATAATCAGAAGATTATTACGATAGTCGATATTGCATTCATATTTTTTTAAGAAGTCGTTGCCAATAATACCGTCGAAATTTTGTTGAACCTGAGGGTCCAAGATATGGAACGGGTGTGATATCCTGATAGAATCTTCTCTCATTTGGAAAAGCAGGGATTCAGTAGTCATATTGGTACTTGTTACCTTTTCGCCGCTTATAGTGGATATTATCGTATCCCTGTTTAGCAGTGGCGAATTGGTGAAGCCTCGCAAGATACTGATTTCGGCTCCAGTATCTATGACCAAATCCCTGTATCTTCCATCTGAGAAAGGAATTTGTATCATTGACAAATTATTATTGGGAACGAGAGGAATCTTTATTGAGTAGGTTACTGACGGTGTACCTCGGCTTGAATTGTTAGTCGGGGGGAGTTGCCGTCCATCTCCTCCCGACGAATGTCGTTTCCCAAATTGTTGTGTTGTGGATTTGAATTTTGCTGCACATGGTGCAAATTTACTTGTCGGTCTTGGTTTGGGTTGTGATTATTCCGATTTCGATGTGGGGGTTGGTAGTTATTTCGGTTTTGGGTGGCCTGTTGATTTTGCCTTAAGTGAAATATTTTGAGCCGGCACTCGTTTTCTGTGTGAAAACGCTTGTTGCAATAACTGCACCTTACTATTTGCAGATTACACTGCGCTTCACGCTTAATAGGAGGGGGGACAAAATTTGGTAAATTCGTGTTTCGATAACACGTTTGTGAAGTATGACCTACTTTATTGCAGGTCTGACAGATGGGTCGAGGAGTGTTATTCCTCGCCGAAGGTGTGGGATGAGGGCAGTCGTTGTCCATGCGAAGAGATTGATCTACTGCGTAAGAGATGGCCTCTTTTAATTGGCTCGCATTGTGGGCCTTCACCAATATTCTTAGATTGGGATTTCTTATTCCATCCTCGAATGTTTGGACAGCTAGTCTGCGATTTTCAAGAATTAAAAATTCTTGTACGGCTTTTTCATTTGAACTATAATATGTCGCAGAATCAAGTGCAAGAAGTAAATGTGATAGCCTGTCTCCGTATTCTGTCATGGTTTCTTTGGGGTTTTGTTTGGCTGCCAGAAGTTGATTCTGCGCCGAAGTGCGAGACCTATATTCCTTGAACTGGGATTCTAGTGCCGAGACTAGTTCTTTCCAAGTGGCCAGTTCTTTGTGCTGTATCAGCTCAAAGGCCGGACCTTGGAGTCGGGTCTTTACTATACTGAGGAACAATTTATGTTGTGCCGCGTCAGTTATGAAGCAGAACAGTGTGTTGCCACACGAAATAAACTTACACAGTTCGTCGGGTTTACCGTCGAACGTGGGAATGATGTTATTGACATCGTTCAATGAAAGCGTAACGCTCATGGTTTTGGGTGATGTGGGGTCTGGTTGGATTGAGTGGTCGGAAAAGGGTAGGGCTTCGAAGAGCTCTACGGTCAATTTTTGTTTTCGCGTGAAAATTTTTAAAGATTTATAGGCAAAGGTATGTGTGTAAAAAAAAAATTTTATTTATAATAGTTATAAAATACCTTAAAACTGCTGCAGTTGCTGTTAATGTTGTTTCTGCTGTTGTAGCTTGGTTGTCAGGCAGGCCTCACGCCCTATAGATGTAGTTACAGCCTGGTCTTTTCACTGCCCGAATGTTTGCCTCCGGCGTCTCTTGTAGAGAATTCGCCAGGTCTTACGGTTTTCGGGACTTTCTCACGCGCTTTTGCACTTAATAACTTTTACTTTCACTTTCTCTGGTATATAGCCCCAGAGACGCCTCAAGATCTATGTCTTGTTGTTTGGTTTGGTAGTTGGGACCTTTTGGGTATCCCACCGCTGCCACCAATGTTACGTTTGAGGTGCCGTGCTTTCCCGTAGGAGAAGAGCACCCAACGGAGAGTAATGAAAGAAAGACTTATTTTCTTTATAAAATTCAGAGCCCGCTGTCTGATTGCGAGGCTGCGACTCTGTTTTATTAAATTAATTTATTAATAATCTGTGGTTTACAATTTGGTCCGCTGTCTATAGGCTGGGCTGCGACCTCTTTGGTATTCACATTAATTCTTACTCTGCTCGTCCTGGTCACAACCATCGCCTTTTATACTAATATTTGGTCGTGACCTACCTCCTGTCTTCCCCCTCCACGTACCATTATTTCCATTATTAAAATACCATATGTGCATAAACGCATTATTTAGGTATTGCTTAATTGTTTTCTGTTTCCATTAAAAATGTCCAATTGACATCTTGGTGTCAATTGCCCTTGTACCGGTGTCAAGTGTCACCCATTCATAAATCGTAATCTTACTTCCCGGATGGCACATCGTAGTATTCCTTCAATATGCACTTGTTGCAGTTTTGCCATATGTTGGCGTGCCGCTGTGCAATTGGATATCGGAGTTGTACTACGTGTGTGTCCCGTTAGGTAGGCAGGTATACGACACTTGACTCGGTTTTGCTTGGGTTGGCATTTGGATAAGTGGAAAACGAAAACAAAGCGAATGACCTATCAATAGCCGCACTCTGGAAGTGTGTTTTGGCATATGAGTGAGTAATTATTGGGAAATGATATGCGATTGTATGTTACTTGGTGGAAAAATCGGAGAGAGGTCACGATGTGGGTGTTCTGGGTATGGTTGTGCGAATCACAACAGTTTTATGTCAAAAATAACTCCAAGATCTTTTTTGGTGGAAATAATGGACAAAGGGGTATTATCGATTACGTACGTAAACGGAATTGAAGAGAGGTGACGATAAAAAGAAAGGCTTTGACATTTAGAAACATTGAGATGAAGGTCATTGTCATTACACCAAATAGAAAGACGTTTAAGGTCTTCTTGTAGAAGAATACAATCTTGAACTGAACGTATTGGTCGGAAGATCTTCAAATCGTCGGCAAACATAAGACACTGGGAACTCGAAAACAAGTCAGGAATGCCATTAATAAACAAAAGGAAGAGCAGAGGGCCCAGATGACTACCTTGAGGCACTCCAGAGGTAACATAAATTGGTGACGAGAGCATTTGGTTTATGCGAACATACTGGATACGATCCGTTAAGTAGGAATGAATCCACTTTAGGATATTGGAGTGAAATCCTAACGTAGTTAGTTTGGAAATTAATGTTCTATGGTTAACGCGATCAAACGCCTTAGCAAAGTCTGTATAAATTACATCACATTGCGAGCCATTCTCAAGGTAATTCAAGGCAGTATTACAAAAAATTGAGAGATTCGTAGTAGTGGATCTGCCTGTAACGAATCCACGCTGAGACGGAGAGATAAATCTATTCAAGAGAGGTGTAAGTTTGTCACAAACTTGTTTTTCAAACAACTTAGGGATAGAAGAAATTTTACAGATTGGACGATAGTTGGTAATATCATGCCTCGATCCAGATTTATATATGGGCGTTAAAAACGACCTCTTCCAATCTTTAAAAAAAATTCCAGACTGGGGAGACAAACTCAATTCTAAACACAAAGGTACAGAAAACGCGGAGGAGCACTTTTGAAGTAAAATTGGCGGGATGCCATCCATACCCGGATTTTTATCTAGTTTTAATGACGAGAAAAACCCAAATTCCAACTTAAGGTTTTTTTCGCTGCGCCACCTCTCGCGAACGTCTGACAAACATCCGAGAGTATAACTGTCATGAAAGAGCTTCTCAATTGGCCGTTTGGACTCGGCATAAAATTGTAGATCCTTTCCATTCGTCCCAAAAATAAAAACTCACACAAGACGAATGGTTGTGAGAAGCTAGGCTTGGGTCCATACGGACCTGTTGCGCCAATTATTTATTTTTATTTATTTATTATTTAATGAAGAAACATCTATTTGAACTTCAGTGATTGAACACTCTAAGATATTTACGAAATCACAGGACATTGAGTTGTTACATGAGACTCTAGGTGTGGTAGTACCACAAGAATAGACAGATTGAAAGTGGTTAGCAAACATGTTACAAATGGCTGACAGATCAGATGAGGATACACTATTAAGACGCATACATTTAGGAAAACCATTAGATTGTGTTTTTGTTTTATAGTGGCAGCAACCCGAAAAAGAAAATGCAAAAGCGGCCACTTTTTCTTTATCCTTGTCTTTAATACGACAGGGGTCGCAACGAAGCCTCGCTCGATTGAAATCGATTAACGACAGAAAGTAAAATGGTAATTTTATTAAACTTATTACTAACTGTCATTGTCAATCTGCTTTTAACGTAAATGGTCCTGCGAACAAGCACGCTGTTCATTATCTTAATTTCCTTTTTTTTCAACCCATGGAACGACTGCTCTCTTTGCGTCATTTATCACTGTCGAGGGCGGTGTTAAGCAGGTCATATGGTTTGAGTGGCTCTATTCTATTCTTGGTGAACGTCATTCCATTTCGAATAATATTCAGAGGACTAAAGCTAGGGAACGTGACTAAAGGAAGGCTACTTGAGATGAAAAAACGGAGCCATTAGCAGCAGAGACTTATGCCATCTTCAGTCTGCCAGACGATTTTACTCGAATAAATTCCCAAATAAGAAGCTTGTAATCACCTTTGTTTGTACTCACCCGTTCAGCATTCATTTGACTCCACATATAGATATCATAAAAACAGATTAATATCCGTTCCATGTGCTCCACAGGAAGCTTCGACAATTGGGTACACATATGAGGCGAGGAAGTGCCATTTAATTCAAACATTGACAGCGAATTGTGTGCCTCTATGGCTTCCGGCTTAGGGTCCTTGTGGACTGCGGTTTGTCCAGTTATTGCTTTCGAGGCAGACCACCTCGCCACGCAATAGTGACTATTGGTGGGTGGGTGTTGCTGGGGAAACATCACCTTTGCCAACTGAAATTCAAATATAAAACGCCATCATTTTCTGCTAGAGTTTGTGTATTTATTAATAATTTCAATAACGATCGCAATACATTTTTTTTTGGGAAAAGAGGAACGGAAATCTGTTTCGAGCACAGGGAGTCCATTGGGAACATCACCTACTGACCCTGACGCACGGTGGTGCGGTCGGTGTGGGTGATACTGACATCGATCACGCTCATGTTGGGTGTGAGGAGACCAGCCAGCCTGTCGGCGCCAGTGGGGGGTAGACGGTCGAATGGGAAGCCCATTGCACGACGATCTGGGTAGAGACGGTCCCGGACACCGCAGTAGGATGAGGCATCGCTGCAGGCTCCAACCAAGTCTTGATCAACCTGAAAGAAGGCAGTCAGCTGCCGTACTTGACGGGAATTCGTATCACTTACCCGGTCATCGTCATAGTTGGAGACCATGACGAACAACTCGCAGCGTAGGCCCTCTGGCCTGCCCTTGGGGATCAGCATGTGCTGTGGCCAGCCGCATCCACAGAAGTTGAATTCCAACTCATCAGGGCTGCCAGCAGCTGGACGATTCGTATCCAAGTTACGGAAAGTCCTCTCGAAGGGAATGGTCACACTCGACTCGGACGACCGGCGGCGAATTGTGTTCTGGCCAGGTTGGACTAAGGGGGGAGAGAGAGAGCGATCTATACAACTGACAATAGCCAGAGAAATCCTACTCACGCGAGACAACAAACTTATCCAGTTCGACCATCAGCAGACGCTGGTCTCTGAGCAACATCGGTTGTCCACGTTCGTCGGTCTTTGGTCCGAGGAATATGCGAACGGTTCCAAAGCGTTGGGCGCCACCGCCATTGTTGATATTGATGGTATAGGTGAACGGAGTGTGTTGCAAGTGAGTGAATCTGGCGAAAACGTCACCCCTTGGCACGAAGTCCATGCCACGGGACAAATTAATGTCAGACTGTTGCCAGAAGGTTTGGAGTGAGTTGGTGCCACCGCCTTCGTTTTCAACTTGCACGCCGCTGATCGTGATATCCCTGTAATTCAGCTGAGTTTGGTTGTATGGTGTAAGGGCTTCTTTGTGATTCTGGAAGACATCGTCGACGAATGCGTGCCACTTGTAGAAGACTGGATCACGCATGGCGGTGGCTGAATCACCAATAACACCAAAGGATTCCAGGTAGCGATGATCGGGATCGTGGGCGTACGAGATAAATACGTGGCCCATGTTGTGCAGATCACCGTAGAGCTGACGATTTGGCGAAATGATCGATGACTCCATCATGTTGCCGAGTATGTCGATGCCACGAGTCTCATCGAGTGGTATTTGGTTGCCCGATTCCTGAAAAGAAAGACCATACGATCATGGAATTGCTAAAGTCACCCAACCCCCTAGCAACTCACATCGACACAGAATCCCTGATGAATGGCCTCGTAGAAGCGGTCCCTCCAGCGTTCCAAATCGGAAAGGTCCAACTTGATCTGATCCAGCTCACGATCGAGATCCTTGAGGCTGGTGTTAGCAAAGCGAGGTGGCCACGCTCGACTGGCAACAAGCGAGTCCATCTTGGGGAAGTAACCCTCCGGGATTGGTTCACGCAAGTTGTTGAGACGCTTCACACGGGACATGTTGTTGCTGAAGCGTTCCAAATTGTAACGCGCCATGATCTGTTCATGCATGTAATAGAACAGTTCCCCGCGACGATCCTTGTTCACGATGGCACGATCGGATGCCTCGAATGGGTACACCAAATGCCAATGCCAATGATGGATATTGACGCCCATATCCTCACGGAAGTACCACAGGCGATGCTCCTCATCGAGATCGGAGGCGGTGTAGTCCCTGGGAATGATGATCGGCATACGGGACCCATCTGGAACAACGGTGGCTTCCTCACGGAGCTGAGTGAACACCATCGAATCGACATACTTGTCGGGGAAAGATTCTATAAACGACGGCAGATTCAGGCCCTTCGTATCCGGGCGGTTGAGTATTGCCACCGAGAGGGCATAGTTGAAGAGATACGGGTTGATGCGATCCCTAGCGTAGACAGCAACACTCTGCAGATCTTCGATGCTGCGCACTCCAGTGAAGATGTCAATCAGTCGTCCAGCAATGCGGCGATGGCGGGGAATGAACAGGGAGAATTGCTCACGACGGCCCAGCGACATTGGGATCTTCAAGTCCGGAATGGAGATATCCTTGACGGGAATTCTCTTTTCAGCCTTTTCACCGAAGCGGGACTGAACTTCAGTACCGATGGGGCGGTAGCGATCGGTAAGGAAGTTGTCGGGAACATCGAATACGGTAGGCTTGGTGCCCTTTTCCATGAAAATGGGCTCCTGGGGGCGGTCGAAGAGCAGAAGTAGATTCTTTCTGTCGGCCATTTCGTTAGTTTTATTTAAACTTAACTTGTGTCAAAGAGAAGCGGCAGGATTACTGGTGTATGTCTACTGCGTAAGTGTCAGTAGACAAGTGTAGTTTTTCTAGCGTCCCAACCTTGCTTTTATACGAATTAAAGGTGACCGCGCTAATTGTTGCAATAGGCTAGTCTTATCAGACTATTCTTGACAATTTCGTTTGATATACGGTATTGCGGTCGCGAAAACTAAATTATTCAAATGACATTTTCGGTGGACATGTTCTAATTCGAATAGCCAGCGACCAGTAGACACCATTAGGTATACTGTAGGTTGTCCTAGACTGGGTCACACGATAAGGCAACCGCAGTTTATTTTTTGGGAGTGAGGAAGCATTTTGTCAAAGATAGTCTTGTACAATGTTTTCAATTGATCTAATTATATAGTCTGTAAATTGTAAAATGGTAGACTCAAATAGATAAACAACAATAAACAATCGAAGCTGTCTAAATTGGTAATCGAAGCACTGGAGAGCATGAGCATTGAGCACCTGCATCTGTTCAGAAGTTGGGACTGTTTGAAATTGGCTAACGTGTCCACAGCAATTTATTTGGGAAAACTCCAAGACATTCGGAACTCGAGGGTCTAATGTGCTTGCGTTCATTTTGTTTAAAGCTTTCTGGGTCGCCAAGTCGATCTCTATTACACCATAAATGTGAGGAAATTATTTAGACTAAAGTGGGTGATGCTTTCCTTATAAAGTTGATGATAATCTTTACCAGATGCGGAATATGTCATTTCTACGGGACCACGTTGATTCTACAAGGGTCCAGGATGGAAATTTAGAGCCAAATTTCCAAGTTTACTCAGTATCATATCTTCGGGAAAATCAATGTGACTGATTGGTACCTTATATCTTCTGGTGGACAGGTGGAGTTCAGCCTAGTTGGGGTTAAGCCAAAGACTGTTGTTCTACATCATCCACTTCTACAGTTCTGATTCCATAACTTCACCAATGAAGGAAAGATATTTTCCTGTATAGCATAACTATAGCATAACTAAGTCATTTTCTTAGGTGACCACTTTGATGCCCTTGTTGACGAGTGATTTAAGAAGTTTTTTTTATCGAAATGTTCGATAGGAGAGGAAATGAAACTCCTCCTCGATTAACCGAATACTCAATCGAGCTGTCCCCAAGACTGCTGTTAATTTTTTTGCTTTGTTAGCCATTCAAGTCGTCAAGGTATAAAGCCAAACTGAGCTCCTCAAGTGAGGTTGCCATAGTTTCCGTGTTTGCGTTAGTGAAAGCACCTTCTATATCTAGAAAGGCTGCCAACTTAAATTCTTGGACTTCTCAGTTGTGCTAGTGACCACATGTAGTGCTGTTTCCAAAGATCTGCCCTTTGCGTATGCGTGTTGTGCAGCATTAACCTCTAGATTTTTCCTCACCTGCAAGTTTTTAGTTTTAAAATTTTCAAAGGCAAAGAAGGAGACTTATTGGCCTGTAATCCTTCGCTGTGTGACTGTGCTTCCCACCTTCGGGACGAAGACAATCTTCACTGGAATGAATCCCAATTCAAGACAACCGATGAATATAACCTGAAGCCATGGGAACCTAGTATATGGTTTGATACGCAGTGTCGAAGAAGTGATTCATTCTTCTCCGAGCAATATGCCTTCCTTCCATTCCCACAGAAGGTGGGAAATATCCTCCTCCTCCTTATGCCTTGGGTTTAACTGAATCGACACAGACATGGTGGCATTTAATGTTCACTATGTCGAGGTCGACCTTCCGCACACTCATCTACTAAAAACATGCGAGACAGAGTGTCTGAAATCTGAACGTCTTTATGGTACAAAATATGATTTTGTGTGGGGGCAGATTCGCTCGATTTGTTCGAAACCACTTAAATTCAGCCGACGATTATATATCAATACGAGCCCGACTAAATCGTTCGTGCTATCCACTCACTGAATAATTCACTTTTCATTGAATCGAGCAGTAAAGAATATGCAATCAAGTGCGACAGATAAATTTTAAATTTTGTCGACTGAACGCACCCCCACTTAAACACTTTAACCATAGATGGGCTCCACACAAACACCATACAGCTCTTTCAAAAATTTCGACCACTTATCGTCACCATTGACATTTTCTTTGTGCTGTTCGAAACAGATTTCCACTCTCGGAGAAGTGTCTCCCAGTGCGGCGCCATTGTGATCAAGTTCAGACTTTTGGTAAAAAAAAATACTCGTGATTCCCATGTTATCCGACAAAGGACACTCGAAGGTCTACAAATTTAAAAGGAGTCCGACTATTGGACGGAATACATTAACCACCATCCAAACTACATGCGGTAATATATGTAAATTCAAGATAATAGTGATAGGGACTCGAATCTTTTTCCCATTGGAGCCTTTTGCTGTTTACTTTCCGAGCCATCAGTTTCCGGAGGCGTTTTGTGCAAATATTATAGACCCTTTTTCCATAAGGGAGAACACGGGAAAAGGGTTTTGAAAACGATTTTACAGCTGCAAGCAATCGTAGTTTTCTGATACAACAAACTCGTGCAAAGATAGGCCAAGCAAAGGAAATGAGCTTCCATATTCATGAAGGGAATAACGATGAAAGCTCAGGGATGTAGTGAAAAATTCACAATGCAGGACTGAAGGACGGTTTGTGCAACTGGGTACGTAAATGTGTTTCTTATGCAGAATGCATCGGTATGCAGAATGCAACTGTTTGCAATAGTATTTTATCTTGATATTCCCTTTTGTTATGAAATTTTAGGGAGAATAATATTGTTTTAGGGAAGTCCATGATATATTATGTGCGGATTGGTTGTGAAGACAAAAGATGCATGTGGGCATTTGGAAATTTGAGTCGTATCCATGGACCGCATGGTTGAGGGTATAGATGCAGCGAGGACATTCGAAATTAGGACATTTTACACAATTGCTGTAGACCCTTATGGGAAATCGTTTGAAACGCGCTCCCTTTCAATCGAGATATACGTCTCCCAATCCCAGCTCTTTCTACTTGCAGTGAACGCAAAGTGGGTGTCTACATTCACATGGAAAAGGGGTTTTCAAATTCGTTTCCGTCGCCCTTCTAATTTAGTATTTGTGCTATCTCGAAGTCGTTAAGGCGCACATTCTTTACAGGCTCAATATAATGTGAACAAGGAGTCGCAGTCTTAAGATTCCGGAGACCTTTTCCTTACAAAATGCCGACGGAGATTTTTTTTTTTCAAATACATATTTGCATGGTCCATCAAAGAGTAGCAGGGCTGCGTCATGTCTAAACTGAATATAGAATAGCGGCAGTGTTACCCCATTCCTCATGTGCATGACTTTACCCAACAACTTGAAGGTTGCTAGGTGTTCTCTACCTTAGATCAAGTTCAAACATAAAACCAGATGCCTACACTGAGGAAAAAAGTGCACTTTGAAATCAGAAGTTCGCATATTTAAATTTAAAGTGTGCAAATCTAAAGTGGTTTATGTAAAAAACAAAACTTTGCGAAAGTTAAAATGAAAAGATTTCATTTTTAAACTTTTACATTTAAAAGTAAAAGAAAATGTTTTTAATTTGTATTTAAACAGAATAATAATAACAGAGTTTTAAAATCTAAAGTGTTTCCATTGAATTTAAGAGTACAACTGTTTTTTTTTTTAAGTGAGAAACTTTAAATGTAAATGATTTCTCTTTCAAGTTTTAAATTATTTGCATTGACGTAAAAAATGAAAATTGTAAGTTTCAAATTGAAAGCATTTGAATACGGTTGACTTTCATACATGTTAACTTTTAATCTTTAAGTGTTTTGTTCAGGAGTTTAAAGTATTTGCCCTTAGTGTAGGACCGTCCTCTGATAACTACACACATCTCAAAACTATTAAAACCAGACTTGATACTCACATTTCAAGGAGGCAATCGCAAGATAGGCATGCTTATTTTGAGGTTCTAACGAATAGTCAATTCTAACGAATGTTTCTATTCGTTCGAATGAATTTTGTTTATTTTTAAGCCTAGTATCCTGCTCGCGCTAAATTTTAGCGTCCCTAGTCTCCACTTTATTTCTCCACACCAAAGATAAATGCTCGCTAAATTATTAAACATCATATAGATGGGACAAAAACCATTTGTTCATGACAGTAAATGTTATTTTAATTATTCGCTTACATAGAATTTCCGAATTTCATTGTTTGAATCGTTCCAAAACAATAGATATAAGTAAAATTGAAGAAGATATTATCATTGCTGCAGCAGCTCAAATAATTTCTATAGTAGCAAGCAGAAGACGACTCGTTCCTTCGTTTTATGTTTTTTTATCGCATGAAACGGAGTTTTTGGTTTTGCGTTCTCTTTTATTTATCGCACAAATGTTTTCTGCGGTTTCCTCTGAAATATATCCAAAGTAAGCACAACACAAATTGTTTCCTCCTTTTTTATGTCAAAATTTATCTTCGATTTAATGTACCGGACATTTATTTCGCGAGCTAAATGAGTGGAGACTTTTCATCGGCCCATCTATTTAAGAAGTTAAGAATTTATCGTGCGAACAGGATACTGCTTTGCTAAATTGCCTGGCTAAATTTTATCTTTCTAGACTTTTTTGTATGGGAGATAAAATTTAGCGCGAGCAGGATGCTTAGCTTTAGATTCCAACGAATGTTATTCATTATCGAGAATGTCATAAAATGAATTTCAAATGAATTAGCTTAGTCATAAAATGAATTCAACTTTCGGAATCGGCTGTTTGTCATTTTTATTTTATTTGGAGTGACCATACTATTGTTTTTTTTTGTGGAGGCTGTTTTTTCATTGTTTTGTTAAATATTAAAAATTTCTATTACTATTTTTTGAGAAATAAATGCTAAAAGCTACAACAGTCAGTCTTATCTCAAATGGCACCAGGTGTAAGAATATTCAAAGGTGTTATTAGTAATATTTCCACACACTAAAGTCTGAATTTTTTTTGTTATTAAATTGCGAATCCGTATTATATACAAGTAAAGAATGCAAAAAAGGAAGGAATATGTTATATTTAACCTAAAGTTTCCGCTTTATTTATTCAACCCAATTCTGTTAACACTACTTTCCAAATATGGTTACTGTTCAATTCAAAACAAAGTTTTTCTATCGGTGACCAATAACAACAAATTGATTCTTCGAATTCGATACACTTTCCAAGGAAATCGAATATCAAAATAAGCATGAGTTTCAGGTTTCAGCGGAAAGCTATGCGGCTGCTACGTATATTGTTACAGCCAAGGTAAACCTATTTATGAGTCTGTCCGTTCAAAGCCGTAGCTAGATGGAAAATACGTTTATGTGTAAATACCCTTCGTATTGCGAATATGTTTTTAAACAGTCTGTGGAGTCATGGAGCCTTTTGCTCCATGGTTTTAGTTCATGTTCAATGGAAGCTTGTGAAAAGTGTCGTTCAACTTAAGCTGGCATTTATGGAGAGACCACTTGTGGACTGAAGTACATTAAGGCACATCGCCGAAGTGGCTACAATTTAACAGATAGACAGCTGGTGCTAGCAGTACCATCCATCGGACGAGTAGCTTGGTTATTGATGGTATCACACTTCACTTTCTTTATTCCTTTTAGAATTAAAACAGGTAGGACATTTCAGTAGTTTTTTTTCATAAATTTTTAAACTTATTCTTAGGTTTAAATTTTTGAGGGTACTAAAATACGAATTGGATTTGCAATTTGTTTGTTGTTCATAAAAAAAACTGGTTTTAAAATCGATGTGTAAGATTTGTTATTTTAGTAGGAAAATTAAATCCTTGTCCCAGTGTTGATTTCTCCATTCCATTCTTTCGGTATATTTATGTATTTGTTCGAAGTTATGTTAAAAGTTGGCAACCGTGTACTGTATCCAGTGATACTAACCCGGATTAATGTTTTTATGCCTAAACCTGAAAACAATTATGCAATTTTCAAAAAATGATGGCTTTTTGGTAAAAACGAGAAAGCTTCATATATTAAAATGGTACAAGGTGACTAAAATTTGCTAACAAGAGTTGGTCGATCGAGAGGTAATAAAACGTTCTCTCGCTCTCTGTAATCTAACAAACTAACAGAGAATTTTATTTCTCTACTTTTTTTTAAATACATTTTGTTTGACGTCGAGCAAGTCAACTGAAAAATTGGAAAACAAGCATAACGCACAGTTTTAAATGAAAATAAGTTATGTGTCTTTGATCAAAGTACTAGATTTACAAAATAAAAAAAATTGATTGTATAAATTGAGTGTAAAAACATCTCACAAAAATGTATGCCTTTATTCTTTTTTTTTATTCCTCAATGCATCAAGCTTTATGCCGAGTTCGCATCACTGACCGTAGCAAATATTTCTTCTCTCTTGCCTTAGTTAACTCGTTCGAATTGTTTTTCGTAATCTCGTAATCTCCTAACAAAATTTTAATCATTAAGTTGTTTGTATTAAACTTATTTGTGTTGAGGCTGGCTGCCTTTAGAGCCATGCGAGGTATAGACTGAATTTGTACGTTAGGTGTAAGGAATTTTAATAAAATACGGATAATCTTTAACCGGGGGACAAAAGACTTAGCAAAGCGGATACAATCAACTAGTAAAAGATACGAGTACATATTGTTTTAGATGTAAACGCCTTTCTCTTTTATGAGCCCCCGGACGTAATTAAACGGGTTTTTTAATTATTTATTAAGGTCCGGTCCGCATTAAAACTTGATACTTGCTACACGTGGATATATGCTAAGCTTCCAGTCTTTCCATAGTTTCTTATAAGAAAACAACAGATTTAAGAAAAAAACATTTTATTTTATATGAAAAGAACGGATTCATATGAGAAAAATAATTAATTACATGTAAAAATAAAGTGCACAACTGGGTCGAACTCAACTTCCTCGTTAATCAAAAGTTTTGGTGCGAATGAAGTGGGAGTTGCTGATTGTGTAAGCTTCAAGTTATTGGAATTATTTTTAGGGTGCATTATTTGATATAAAATAAAATGAAAAGTTGCTTACAATAAGTTTTACGTAGCAGTTATTGCATTTTCATTGGAAGTGGGGCATTGTTATTAATTCAAAAATATACTGAAGATATGTGAACACTGATCGGGATTTGCATACATATTTGAGAAATATTTGAGAAATTGATATGTTCGAATTTTTTGAGAAAAAAAATAAGTACGGGATCTTATTCAGAATACTTAGATGTACTGTCTTTAATATGTATTTTTATCAAAATCGTTAGAGCGGTTTTTGTAAAATTTGGCAGACAAAACAGTACAAAATTCTGCAATGTTTAGTTTGATAAATACTTGTTTAACTTATTTGTTTAACTAATTAGCTGAAATCCGAGTACAAGTAATTGTTTGTGATGTAAGAATTACTTAGTTTTCACAGTTTTTTTCGAAATCGAAATCTGGGTTTTCGAGATGTGAGTAGATTTTAAAATTAGCGTTTTCGGTGATTCGAATTGAAAATTGAGGACGCAATCATTTTGAAAACATCAAATTTACTCTAAGTTTGCATATGGGTCTAAATCGTTAATGCCGTTTTCAGGTAAACTAAAGAAACCTAAATGTATCACTTATGACTCTTCAAAAAAATCCATATTACGATTGTACAGAAAAAAAAACGAGATTGCCCATAAGTATGAGAAGTGTAAAGAGCACAAGAAGATTTAAATGTTTACTTTTCAACTATTTGGCAAATCATTGATAATATCTACCTATTTATTAATTTTTTATTATTTGTTCTCTCTTTTTAAGTTTCGATTTCTTTTTAATAGTTTATAATGATGGTAATAGCATAATAATTAAATTAAATTCAAATTCTTAAATTAATTTAAAGGCTTTCAAAAATTTACAAGACTCTTGTCTTACTTTGTAAGCGATTCTGAAATAAATAATTAAATAAATAAAAATAAATAAATTGCCATTAAGTTAAAAATGACCATATTCCCTTAGAAATGAATTTTTGTTACAATCGTATGGACCGTTTTTGAGATATGTTCAAATTTCAAAAGTACCGTTATTTGATTTTTTTAGCGGAAAACTGAGTATGCAGTCGTGGTAACCTCACCCACTTAAGCTTAAATATCAATTTTGGTTGAAATCGTTGCAGCCGTTTTCGAATAAATGAATCTGGTATGAACATTTTATATGGGAAGTACCAATAATATTGAGGTTACCGCGCGCAAAAAAAAACGGCCCCGAACTGTAAGCCCCCAAACTCCAAATCCGAAGTTTGAACGATATCCGGGCAGCCGTTTAGGCTATATAGGGCTCGGGATATACCGACAAATAGACACAGACAGACGGGCAGAATTTTGCGACCCACTTTTTTGAGTTCTTCTATCATCGTAATGACAGAATTTTTTTTTAACATCTCGATGTTATGGATCATAAGATTGTTATACTTCCCAGCTGCGGACACCTTGCACTTATGGTTTTTTATTTGTATGAAACTTTTTCAAACACACTTTTTGCAGTTCTTTATAGTATGGATGTCAAAGCATCTCAATTTTATTGAATTTCTTATATCTTATATGATAAAGAATGATTTGTTTTTGCGTTTTGGGGTGAAACTTTTTCAAACACACTTTTTAACTTTATCGAATTTCTTATATTCTAAATATCTTATGTGATATGATAGAGAAAGATTTGTTTTTGCGTTTTGGGGTGAACAACTGTACTCCAGCGCGTCTCGAAGTCAACTCTCTTTTTAAAATTGTCTGCCCTGCCTTCGAACATAAAATTTGTCTGGCATCTGGCATTATCTTTTAAGAAGATATGCGACACCTTTGGGAACGCTGGCAGTGACCAGGTCACATATGAAATTTGAATTGAGGAAGCTAAAGAGTAGACGCGATGTGAAATTAGTTTATTATTTCATTTGCATTTAAGGTGGGATAGATTAGTACGAAATAGGAGTTTTGCGCATGCAGTAAATTGGTAGACACTGGGTATTAAGAAATACGAGTTATTGCATGCAACATCGAGTTCGAAATTTTGTGCGAATTCAATATCTTTCCTTACTACGTAATCGAGAAAGTTAAAAATGCATGTTTCTTATATGAGGGGGATTTTCTTTTGAATAATAGATTTTGTGAATGAAAGTTTGTTTCTTATACCCGAATGTTTATTTTTAAATATAATCGTATTTCCTAAATCAGTTTTTTTATATCTTATATATAAATAGGCGAAGGCTAAGGATTCTATAAAAAACGAAACGAAAACCACTTTCACATTTCAAAAAACGAAAGAAATCACACGAGAGCGAAAATTTGCTTCACGTAACTGCTTTCGTTTTCTTCTTCTTGTTCGCAAGGGTTTAAGAAACGGTGTGACTTAAAAGTTAAAGCTGTACATATCAAATATGTTGTTTTGACGGCTAACAGCTGACCGCTTTCAACATAAATATTTCGTTTGTTGATATTTTGGTCGTAGCAAAAGGTGAACATTCAAATAATAATAAATAAAGTACGATCAAAAATGACCGACATACATTATTTAATTAACAACACAAACGCCACAAAATATTATGATCGAGTGGATGCAAAAAATACGCAAGACAATGCTCAGGGAAGAGATAAAACTGCAGACAAATGGGAACAGTTGTGTAAAATATTAAATTAAAAATTTCTGGATGGGAAAATGTCTCATAAATAGTATGTACTTGTTTTATACAGACATTATTTTATTTTTAATTATAAGTTTAATATTAATTATTTGTGTTTTAGTAAGAGTAGCTTTTTTAACTTTATTAGAATGTAAAATTTTAGTATGAGTATGAGTATATTTGTTATACTCACGTATATAAGTTAATAAAATTTACGCCGAAATTCGTTAAAAAAATATTTTTTTTAGAGCATATTGCCCTGTCCTTTATTGTTTGAAGTATCAACTAAGACTAACTTAAAGAATGAGAAAACATGTTCAAGTCAAATTATCGAAACTTGCAATTTTCATTAATTTATTACAATATGAATTATCAATTTCTCTTAGCTTGCATTCCATTTTCAAAGGTGAATTTCCCTGGAAATTCGTTTTTTGCCTCAGACGCTAGGTCAGCATTTCCGCTGCGCGTGCGAGTGGTTGCCGGTGTTAACTTATATTTTACTTAATATGTCACATTTTTTGACACGGGCAGATTACAAACACCGGTCGAAAACAAAACTGTCACTTTCAATTTAATAAACAAATCTTTCATCGGACAGTGTAAGAGGATCCGAACAATCTCGAAGATTTTTTCGGATTGTTCTTAAATTTACACAATTTTTCGCAGGGCTATCATCTCGATCGGTTGCTATTAATAAATAATTTGCCAGCATATTTTTTTGTGAAATAAATATTAGTCACAACCACTAATTAAACAACCAAACAACCAAAAATAATAAGAAGCTTCAAACAAATAGCATTCGCTGTATTCCTTTCGTATGAAACGAAAATGTCATTCGTTTTTGCAGTTATATGATGTAAAGAAAACGAAAACGTCGATATTTGCTTTCTCGCAATTAAAATTTCCTTTCGTTTTCGAAGTTACATAAAGCAAAACGTTCGTTTGAAAGAAAACCCATGAACGTTTTCATCTTACAGAATCCCACCCCAGTTTCACTGCCTTAAACACAACCCACTATACTCATAATCATTTTTTATCTCCAAGCTGCGTTTTTCGAACTCACAATGGCGAAATTTTCCATACAAAATTGCATATTGTGACCTACAACAAATTTAACTAAAAATGATTATTAGTAAGGCCCAACATATTCGCTTTGTTTTTAAAAGCCATGCCAGTTTAGTGGTAGAATTTCTACCAATGTTTTTCGTTTCCACATGCGTTTCTTATAAGCGATTTGTTCTAATATGAGTGTTTCTTATATCCGTTTGGACTATATGATAATTTAGTCAAAACAAACACAATTTGACGTATATTTCCGACTTGGGATGGACTCGCTTCCATTTTAAGATAATACAAAATAAACTTTTCATATCTAATTCAACTTTGAAGTGGGCATCCATTCAATAATCCCCGTCTGTGTGGGTGGATTTTCCGATCAATTTGAATTTGAAGTAACTTTTCCATGGTAACTTTGTACACTCTTGCCAATTTCAACATTTAAGTTGTTTCCAATAATTCGACAAGGACGCGTGATGAATACAAATTACCTCAGCCATGTCGGAGGGGTATCATCATTAGATTGAACAAAAGTTATTCCACCTCCGACACGGGGGTATTACTTTAAGTTTGGCAAGAACATTTTCGAAAACAATCGACAAAAATGACTGCCAGCGCTAGAACGGTAACAGTTGCTATGACCGATTTCACTTGGCCAGCATTTCCGATACCTAGGTTTGATTGGGAATTTTGGTGCCAGTGCAGATGTCTTAAATAACACCAATTATTTTAGTCAAAAGGAAGTCCCTATTACCATCCTTCGTACGGTCAATTCATTTATATAACATACCCTGGGTGGTGTAATTGCACAGTACTAACTACTACCCCGAGATAAAAATAACCTCAAGAACAAAAATCTACTATTTTTTCCGTCTCAGGGAAGAAGGACATGCAATGCATTTTTCATAGAGATTTATACTCGGAACACAATTCGTACTCGTTTAATTTATTTGCGCTAGCTAGACTGCATTCGCTGCAAGGAATCAAAAATAATTACGACTCCTTGGGGACTCCTTTTGCGAATTCCAATCAAAGCGAATAACGAAGGGTGAGATGGTGTTAATGAAAGTTTTTATTTCCGGCAGTTATGCCACAACCACTTGGCTCTAGAAAATAAACGACTAGGTTGGTTATGGGTGGTGGCGCACCTGCAACCAGCCACTGTTGCCGCGGTTGCAAGTTATATTTTTTTTTCAATTAGGCAACGGAGAAAGCTCGACAACCCTGGTTCAGTTCAGTGATGGACTCGACTAACACTTGTACTGTCGAGAGGGTAAAAGCTGACGGAGGACAGGAACCTCTTGAATATGAACTTGATTTGATTTGCTTACACAGTTTTGTTTTTTTTTTTTGAAGTTGATTGTGGTTTGTGGTACCAAAATGTTCTATTCGATGGACAGACGGATTTATTTAATTGTTTCCAAATGCGTTTTATTAGAGGTTAGGCTTACAAATTGCCAACCGGAGATGAACATCTTTCGTACGTCCATCCCCCCAAAACTCATTTGTTTACATTGTTGTTTTTATAATTTCAATCTCTGTCTGTGAGTACGAGTGAACTACAAAAAATTGCAACAAATAATTGCTTTTAATGAGAATATCGCTGTTCAATTGATTTGTGATTCGTATAGATCTCGATTGTGGGAATAAAAGGCGCACGCTCAAAGTCAAACTGCTGAAAGGAAATTTTTAACAATATAATTAAATCTTTGACAATAGCACTACTGTGGTAATCAATTCCTCCCTCGACTTTGAGAATAAATTAAAGCGGAAATAAAATGGCTGACCGTTATAAGAAGTCTTAAACTTAGTACTAAATATATCGTCAGCTCCCGCGCACCCAACCGATTTCCCCCGCAAATTCTTAAAATAAAAATCTCTCTTCAATTGCCTATCTGTGAATGAATGTGAAGCGCAAAAAAAATTCTTATTGGCGGGCGCGGGAGGTGTAATAAAAGAAAAAAAAACTGAACGAACTGTCAGGTTGCTATGTGCCAAGTGTATGCGTGCGGTTGATTTAACTAAACATGGCACACAAACTTTCCTACATAGCAACACGGAAAATAGCGCAAATTCTCTTAGGCAAATTCTCTTAAGTTGGCTGCGCTGACGGTCTATTTAATACTTAGTTTGTGATAAGAAGTGTCAAACCGCGATCGAAAAGGTAGTTCCAGCTCGTCGTCGTTAGTTATCGAGTACTAGATGGCGCGATTTGGTTAGTGGGGTTTCCACACGCATTGAATTTGTTCGGTTTGTGTTGAGGGATTGCTTAAATTGAAAAAAAAAAAAAAATAATAAAATATACATTACGGAATACCGAATTTGCGCATTAAAGCCCAATTCACGAACCGACATACGCAGCCTTGTAGGCAGCCGACTTTCCACTGCAAAGTTAAATGTCTCTGTAATCTGTGTTGGCAGCACTGTTTCTGATGAGGATGACAGCAGTGATGCCAACTGTGTCTTTTTCATGCCATTTAGGCATTATTTCATTAGCTAAGGCTTTAGGGCTTGTTTTTTTTCAAAAAGGCATCTTTTTTTTATTTCAAATATTTTTCTAGTTTGGCTGAAACTATGTTTGTTTTCTTAAATACTTTTTTCATACTTATGAAACTAAAAAGTCATAAATTTTGTTCCTATTAAGAATTTCATCTGTGATTTATAAATTTTTTTTTTTTCAAACAAGTTTTTGTTTATTTTTTTATACAAGGTGGGCAAAAAGAAGCCCTATTGGAAGATGCTCTTATTTTTGCAAATGGCCGCCAATGTCATATCTGTTTTGACATTTGTGGACAAGATATATGTAGAATACAAGTGAACAAGCCATGGAGCGATACACTCCCCAAGAACGCGGAATAATAGTGTCTATTTTTTTTTTGCGTAACAATTCGTCTGTAGTGTTGGCGCAGCGCGAATTCCGTCACGGCCGTCAGACACCGACTGCGCAAACACTGCACAAACACTGCGCCAACACTGCGCCAACACTGTGCCAATACTGCGCCATTTGACCATCAAACTTGAAGAGTATGGGACCACACGAGACGTTGCCAAGAGTGGCCAGCCCCGGAGCGCCCGTTGTGCCGAGAATATCGCCGCTGTTGACGAGGCCATTTTTTTCGAGAACGCCGCTGGTCAAACGACAACAGTGGACGGTGCGCGCTATAGGGCCATGTTAACCGAGTTTTTTCTGTCGCAATTGAACGAATTAGCACTGGAGGATATGTGGTTCGAGGAGCTACGGCACACACTGCGCGAGCCACAATCCATATTCTGAAGGCGGCGGTCCCGGCTCGCCTCATCCCTCGTTTTGGCGATTTGCACTGGCCCGAAAGATCGCCCGATTTAACCGTTCCAGAATTTTTTTTGTGGGGTTTTTTTGAAGTCCCGTGTTTCCGTGAACAAGCCCGAGTCCCTAGAAGCCCTCAAGGACAATATTCGACACGAGTGCGAGAATCTGTCGCCCGAAGTTCTCGCCGAAGTGATGAAAAATGACATAAAACGAGCCCGTATGGCAATCAATTGTCACGGCGCCCATTTGGCCGATATCATCTTCTCGAGTTGACCAAAAAAATTCTAAAGGTTCAAATAAACATAATCAAAAAACAGAATCGAAGTTCTTCATTTAGAAAAAAAAAAATTACAAAACAAAAAATTATTATTTATTATTTCATTATTTCTCAAGTTAGGCATTTTTTCGTCAAAATTGGTTGGTAACGCTGGATGACAGTCAATTTGACAGATGGTGGATCATTTCAGCCAAAGACAATGGAATACAGAGATATATAACTTTCCTACAAGCTGTTTGCCCGAAGAATTCATAAAGTCACGCACATATACCTACTCATTTCTTTGCTAGTATATGCGAGTTCATGAATTGGACCATAAAGCAAGGATTTCCTATTCCGAAATGTGTATTTCACAATTTTTTTATTTTAATAGAAGCCTAAACGAAAACCAAACCAGTTCGATACGAAACACAACACAATTGACCAGCGCGATGCCAATAAAATCAAAATGAATGGCGGCCGGCCATTAAGCCAAACGTATTCACAGACAGGGATTGAAATTAAAAAAACAACAATGTAAAAACATGGGTTTTTGGGGTCATAGACGTACAAAAGATATATCTTTTAATCATTCATATCTGATTTCTGCTTTGATATTCCACAATGAATCGGCTTCCGTCAGAACAACATGTTCTAATAAATTTTGAAAACCATGGTTCAGTTGGTCAAGACCTATCGTCGGCTAAGTTCATTTTATGGTCAACATAAAAGAGCTGCGTGCGGCCCTCAAGGCCTCAACTGATAAACCTAAACTAATTCTCATTTGTTAACCAAAGCACTTCCATTCATTACCTAGAACGAATAAGATATGCAGAAAGAGACCGGCAACAAAACATAATATACTTAGTTTGCCTGTATTTGGGGATCCGTGGGAGTCAAAGAGTTTTCCAAATCATAGTACAGATTCTACATAGGCATCGCTACATTCAAAGTCCAGATACATTTGCAAAAGTACCTTTGAGAAGGATTTCATCAGTGAAATCCCTTAAAGCATTTCCATGGATGGAGAGAATTTCTATTGAAAAAATATTCAATTCCAAGAAGTCATATCGGATGGAGGCTTAGGCTATTTTAAGTCATCGTATATAAGAACCCATAAACGAGGCTCATTTATATTATTTTCGCACAGTCATTGGTTGTCTTTTGAATGTTTTTTTGCTGTTTTTAATTTATTTTTTTTGAGTCTGGAGAAAATGCCCAGCAGGGCTATAAAGTTGGCCAAATGATGGTTTTTATTATTACAACCGGCCTTATGGTCGAAATGTATTAATGCATGCGAAATGGTTTGGTATTCCTACTTCAATCAAACTCGCCTAATGGTTAATAAATAATTTACTTATCTAGCCAAGCGTGTGGGGGAAAATGTTGTCGAGGGACATTAGGTCTGCAGATTCATCGCATGATGAATGGGATCTTCCTGCGGCTTAATTTTATGATGCAAATACCAGTGCGAAATATGGGAGAGGAAATGTAATATATTAATGGTTATTGTGGTTGTTATGTGGGCTGCCTTTGGTGTTCGTCAAATACTTTTAGTTAATGGACAGAAATGGCAGGACAAATAACATTTTGCAGGCTACAAAAGACCTGTGCGATATGGGTATCTCTTGTTATGCTGTCTGTCATCATTGACAATAACTGAAATTAATTAAGTGCTACTTGGGAATTGCATTGCTAAAATGGGTTTTTGTCTACACCGCCATCTTGGAAGTACTATATGCATAGAGGCCTCAACCAATACTGTCTACAGTTGCACACTCCAAGTTGGTTGAGGTGTCATTCTACTTACGCGCGCAACCTAAGGCGAGGTCTTCCTCTACAGCGTTGACCGCGTTGTGTTGGAAAATTCGCCCCTGCTATTGCCTTGCAGGGTGAATTTCACAGTTTTCACAAGTTGGAATTTCTTTCAAATGTATTCTAGCAGATTACCACAGATGGGCCTTTGATGGGCCCATCTACAAGTAAAGTTAAGCATTCTGGTACCTACTTGGAATTGACAGTGACAGCCGAGGAATCAGCCAATGGGAGGCAAGCTTCTATCGGCCAATAAGATCGTCCGTTGTATGAAAGTCAAATCGCTTTTTTGGAAGAGAAAACAAAGGTAGATAAGTTTTGTAGTTTAAAAAGGAAATTAATAAGAAATAAAGAATCCATATTTTAAAATCGATCTTTGTTGATCCCGTCCCGTCTAGCAGCCTCATTGATCTTTAGCTTGGATATTGCTATCCTCACTTTATTTTCGTCAGGTGGACGAAAGTTTTGGCAGGTTGAATGGTTCGTGGAATTTGTATCCTCTTCCCCGTTTTACAGTCTGTATAAGTGATTTTTGCATGTCTTGAGCATCGATTTTGACTCCACCACAATGTATCCTTTGTTGGGGTATTTTTGCCCATAACACGTTCATTTCACCTGTTGATAAGACATCCGTTCATTATATCTATTACTATTTTTTGGATTGCGTGCTTCTAATGCTCTTTCCTTTTCCTCCGTAAAAGGTAGTGTTTGCCCTTCTCTTTTGCTCGTTAGGTTCACGAGCTGCTCTCGTCTTTCTGAGCAGCGCCGCCTCGTAGGCACGTTGTTTTTACAAATCAGGGCTATCCCTGTGGCCACAAATTGCTGATAATTCAATATGTTTACCTTTAAACATATCAAAATTAAATAATTCTTGACTTTTTGTTTGAACACAACTTGTGAGGAAATCTTGGTTACGACTTTTAACAAAAATCGATAAAAAGGTGGTAAGTATCGATTTGGACTTCTTGTGTGTTTTCCAGGATCTGTCGTAGGTTGAGAGGCCAGTTGTGCGCTCTGATAGGGTTCAATCAGATAGTTGACCAATGGTTTTAGGCATTTACACAGTACGTTAGACAGGATCTTGCATGCGATCTTAAGGAGACAGATACCTCTGTAGTTGGTGCAGTTTAGAAAGTCTCATTTTTTGTGGATCGGTAAAACAATGCTGAGGCTCCACTCATCAGGCATACTTTCCTCTGACCAAATCTTGGTGTTTGCTCTCTACCAAGTCATCTCCCACTGTCTTAAAAGGCTCTGGCCAGATAAGCCGTCCCGTCTAGCAGCCTCATTGATCTTTAGCTTGGATATTGCTATCCTCACTTTATTTTCGTCAGGTGGACGAAAGTTTTGGCAGGTTGAATGGTTCGTGGAATTTGTATCCTCTTCCCCGTTTTACAGTCTGTATAAGTGATTTTTGCATGTCTTGAGCATCGATTTTGACTCCACCACAATGTATCCTTTGTTGGGGTATTTTTGCCCATAACACGTTCATTTCACCTGTTGATAAGACATCCGTTCATTATATCTATTACTATTTTTTGGATTGCGTGCTTCTAATGCTCTTTCCTTTTCCTCCGTAAAAGGTAGTGTTTGCCCTTCTCTTTTGCTCGTTAGGTTCACGAGCTGCTCTCGTCTTTCTGAGCAGCGCCGCCTCGTAGGCACGTTGTTTTTACAAATCAGGGCTATCCCTGTGGCCACAAATTGCTGATAATTCAATATGTTTACCTTTAAACATATCAAAATTAAATAATTCTTGACTTTTTGTTTGAACACAACTTGTGAGGAAATCTTGGTTACGACTTTTAACAAAAATCGATAAAAAGGTGGTAAGTATCGATTTGGACTTCTTGTGTGTTTTCCAGGATCTGTCGTAGGTTGAGAGGCCAGTTGTGCGCTCTGATAGGGTTCAATCAGATAGTTGACCAATGGTTTTAGGCATTTACACAGTACGTTAGACAGGATCTTGCATGCGATCTTAAGGAGACAGATACCTCTGTAGTTGGTGCAGTTTAGAAAGTCTCATTTTTTGTGGATCGGTAAAACAATGCTGAGGCTCCACTCATCAGGCATACTTTCCTCTGACCAAATCTTGGTGTTTGCTCTCTACCAAGTCATCTCCCACTGTCTTAAAAGGCTCTGGCCAGATAAGCCGTCCCGTCTAGCAGCCTCATTGATCTTTAGCTTGGATATTGCTATCCTCACTTTATTTTCGTCAGGTGGACGAAAGTTTTGGCAGGTTGAATGGTTCGTGGAATTTGTATCCTCTTCCCCGTTTTACAGTCTGTATAAGTGATTTTTGCATGTCTTGAGCATCGATTTTGACTCCACCACAATGTATCCTTTGTTGGGGTATTTTTGCCCATAACACGTTCATTTCACCTGTTGATAAGACATCCGTTCATTATATCTATTACTATTTTTTGGATTGCGTGCTTCTAATGCTCTTTCCTTTTCCTCCGTAAAAGGTAGTGTTTGCCCTTCTCTTTTGCTCGTTAGGTTCACGAGCTGCTCTCGTCTTTCTGAGCAGCGCCGCCTCGTAGGCACGTTGTTTTTACAAATCAGGGCTATCCCTGTGGCCACAAATTGCTGATAATTCAATATGTTTACCTTTAAACATATCAAAATTAAATAATTCTTGACTTTTTGTTTGAACACAACTTGTGAGGAAATCTTGGTTACGACTTTTAACAAAACATCACAAACGCTTCTTAAGTCAAAGAAACTGCAATTGCCAAGCGTAACCCTTCGCTTGATTGCTTTAAGGTTCTGTCAAGAGTTTATAGCGAAGTCAAACCAGAAAGAGCACATAACCCCAAACATAAATAACTGACTACTGTCCGATGTTAAGGTTTTGAACATTTACACTTAGCGGTAGGTACTCTTACGATCTTTTGACACCTGAACTTGTGTATGAGTAGAGGCATTTTAAAAAATTGCGGACATTTTTTTCAAGTATGCCATTCTAAAATTTGATGTTGACAATCCCCTCAGGAATATAAATGTTGTAACTCATTTACATTAGCTCATGATACTCTACAGCATAAGGACGCAAGGCCGAACTTTGACACAAAAAGAAGGGTTAAAAAAGTGTAAACATAGCTTGTGAATATTTTTTGTTGAAAGTTTTGCCGCATAAAAGTACAGTTCATTTAAAGTTATTTGCCTCATCAATACTCGTGGTTGACAACACACATTGTAAAGTTTATAAGTGCCATCCTTGACATCCACTTCTGATTGCGATAAAACATAAACTAGTGCGGTGACAGCAACGAACTTCTGCGAATAAAAAGGAAATATGCAACAGTACTACAACAACTCCTTCGTGTTAAATTTACATTTCTCTCTGGCTCGTCCTGACTTTAAATAAATATTTTACCAACTTGTTTTTTTTTTACAAACGCAATATTTTGAAATAAAGTTTTCCAAGAACACTTTAAGCAGTGGTATCAGATCGTGGGACTTTTTCCCCTTTTTGGGGCGAAATTTTCGGTAGTGAAATGAGTTAAGAAACATGGGGATAAACTATTTGCCAGCTAGGGACAATCAATTGGGATTTTCGCTGGAAACTTCACATTATTTGTCATTGAAGTCAAACTTTATAAACGTTTTCAGATTTTTTGGCGCTTGAATCTTGGCTGCCGTGTTATCCATTGATCGCTAGATTACTACCAGCACTGCGTTCGGTTTCTTTACCACAGTTAATATTGTTACAATTGACGTCTCGGACTCCATTCCGATCGTAGTCTCACTAAAAATGGAATAAAATCGCTCTCTGAGTGGTTTCACAATTTGAACTTAAGCTTTAGCACAAATGTTTAAGTCTCACTCAAGAATACCTGCTAGCTTGCGCAAAAGAAAGAAGAAAGTATCTTTGAAGACTGTTTTTCCCCCTTTTTTCAGCAAACGCATTAGTTTTTCCCTAATTTCGAAAAAAAAGTTCCCCTAAGTGAAATTCGCATTTATTTGGATATGAAAACAAAAATAAAAATTAAAGTCTATAACGGTATCCATTACTTACAATAAACATTTAACATAAAAATATAGAAGGATTAGTTACCTGAAACATATAAAAACGAGTTAAAGCCTCAGATACACAAAAATTCTTACGTAGACGTTGGATGGGCTGTTAGTTTCATGTTTCGTATAAACATTTCATTCTTTAAAATTTGTTCGTTGTGTAAATAAGTACGTTTTACTTTTGCTTTCAAACAATTAACGTTTCACAGAGACTTAAGATTCTTCCCTTTTTTTTTAGATTGTCCGTCATTTTCCTCTTTTTCAAATACGTCAAAATTGGAGCTTTTCGCCTCAATCTGGGATCACTGGTCAACAAAATACAATTCAAAACAAAAAAAACTTCAATATTTATTGCATTAAGCTTAGTACGCTAAATTTTCGCTCCCATACAAAACTCTGTCCAAAATTTAGCTGTGCTAAATCTAAGCGGACCCATTTAGCTGAGTGGTACGCAGCTCGAGCTAAATAATCAAACTTTTGTTTTAGCATGCACTACATGTGTCTGCCAAAATTTGTCGTGCCCATTTAATGGTACGGCACATTTTCTTAAGCTAAACTGTGACAGATCGTTGTGTATTTGTTGTTCTGTTGCGAAAATGTATGCAAGGATGAGCTTTTTTAATTATTACATGGACGAGAAGTAACTAAAATTAGAAATATAGTTGAAATAAGAGAGACATAAATTTTTGAAGGAAGTTTTTTTTTGTCAAATAACAGCTGTTTTCTGTGACACTTATACACGGCGTACTCTATATCAAAATTTAGCTAGGACTTTAGCTGATGTTTGGAGAGGAAAGTTGGAGACCAGCTAAATGTGTTCGCTTAGATTTAGCTGAGCTAAATTTGGGAGAAAATGTTGTATGAGAGAAAAAATTTAGCTCAAGCAGTGTACTACGCTTTAAATGTAAAATTTATAAATTGAACCCGTGGAAATAAGGTTAAAAACTTAAATTTTTTAACTGTCTCACATTCAGTTAAAATCGACTATTTAGAAGTTGTTTAAAGTGTTTGACTTGCTTGAAACAATTAATCAGCACTTGGAAAAGCCAATATCAGAACCTTCCATGTAAGGGTCGGGAAATTTTAAAGGTATTTAATGAGTCGGGGAAATTTAAAGGTATTTTTTCTGGAAATAGAATCTATCCGCATGTCAGCACTCTTCTTTGTATGAGAAGATGTAATTCCACGCTCTTTCTGATCAAAGTGACCGATGTGACCGGAAACAAATTGTGAATGTTAGAAAAAAACATTCGCATTGTGTCGCAATTTTCTTTCTGTTTTCCGCCACTACTCGCTTCGCATGAAAATAAATAGAGAAATATCATCACTGCACGTCGATTGAATTTAAATTGCAATTTCTGTTTGTACGTGACGACCAAAATGGAATATTTTTTGTTCTCCTTTCATCAGAAAAACGGAAAAACAAGTTTTCTGTTTTTTTTTTATTCCACACATTTCGGAAGGGTATTTTAGACAAAGAAACACCCACTTGATGTTCGTTTTGGGTGAGCCACCCGCAGCTAAGATAAATTCTATTTCATCGCAATCGTTGCACTGCATCTATGGTCTATGAACTTTTGGAATACTGGATGTGGGATACGGGATACAGCATCGCGGTTTAAGTGAAATGGGAATTTGAGATCCTCAGCATGAATAAAAACGCACTCCAGTGGCTTTTCGAGAGTGGGACGAATGGTGGTGCACTCATGCAAGTGTCTGTATGTAGATACATTTTTTATAGTGTTTTATGACGAAGTGCATTGGAAAATATCTGCGTTTGCTTTTAATTTATTTTGTGTCCTTGTGGGTGTGACACTGAACACGCTTGTAGTCTGGTGTAAGAAAGGTTGCGATGAAAATAGAAAAAGACTACGTATTGATTTTAAAACAAGTTGAGTGCCTGTTTTCATAATGGAAATAAGTTAACGGAAAAGGGAAAAATTACCATAATAGCGCTCGACGAATAATTTGGTTGACCATTTGGGATGGTTTGAGTTGTAATTTTGTTAAACGGAAGAAAGTGAGAAAGAAACGTGCCTTTTAAGGGTAAAATAGGCGTTTGACAAAACGTCATAGTTAAAAGGTCTACTGATAGCAAATTGCTTCTAAAAATAGTGGAAATTTGAAAGCTCTTTATTTTTGAGGTACCCACTTCGTTGCTCAGTTAGTTCTAATTTGTCGGTGATTTTAGGTAGCACGTCTCAAATCAAATCAAAATGACAGTAGCATATAAATAGAAAAAAAAATCCTCTAATAATTCTGCGAATGGACTGTCGTACAGACACTTATTTTGATGACGAGCACTATCTTCCCTACATAATTTGGCCGAATGATTGTGGGCCCGATGAATGGAATTTCTGCATCATTTTTCAATTCCTGAGAGTTGCATCATCTATAGTTTGCAAATGCACTACCCCTTAACCACAACAATAACCCTCGAATACCTCAACCCTTATATGTGATGCATCTACAAATTATTCGAACTTGCAAAAACACTCAACAATTCCAAGCCAATAAGCTTCACCATTTGCGTGAAGTGAGCAGCAGCTGAGGGCAGTCCAATAATATTTGAAAACATTATGAAACACAAAAATGAAGGCAATAAGCTCTCACGTGGGTTTATGTATGTCAAACAGTCGAAGAAGGAAAAATATTCATCTCCCGTGGGATTTATGCAATTGATGGATGATGGCTTAACGATGGAAGTGTGACTTTGCTAAAATACTAACTACCCTGACCGACAACATAATGCCTTCATTCAACGAAAGTCAATTATGTCAAAGTAGGCTTGAAGATAACCACTTCGGGCATACTTTGACATGTTGACTTTGTCATGATATGGATTAGCTCGTCAGCAAGATGAACGCTGTAGATGGAGGTGAAAATATCCACTAATATCATGCGTTTTGCATAAGACTAAAAATATGAAAAAATACAAAATAAAACAAATGAATGCAACTTTATATTTGTGTTTGAGGTTTTGAAGAAATTAAAGTTTTCATTGACCAATTACAGAGGTTGGGCCAAAAATAATTATAAAAGTTACTGATTTTTGGCAACATTTTAAGACTATTACAACCAAGTGGGTCAAATAGTCCCTGAAAATTAAAACAGATGGCGTTGCTACCTGACATCCAACATTTTTCTTGGTCTTTAAATAGAATGCAACCATATTTTCAGAGAGATCTGTTAAATAGTTTTGTTGCGACAACCATTAAAAACGAGACTCCTACAAAAATGTTCATAAAAGTGGGAAACGAAAACACTAAAACAAATCCGCAAACTAAACAAAAGCTTGAAAAGTACAGGTTGATTTATTTGGACTTGTTTATCTTTCCAATTGTTTTTTTTTTGTTGACAGATCACGCGTAACTGCATGATGTCTTGTTTGCTTATTTACGGCCATATTATTCACTGCCTTTAATCCGGGTTAAAGGTTACACCCGGGTTTAAGTGAGTTTAACCCAAAAACTAAACCCATGTCCATAATATTCACTCGTTAAACCCGTACATAAGCCCAGTTTTTTAAACTTGACAGCGTTTAATCCGATTGGATTTAAACGCAATCCGGAGACCGGTTTAAGTACTTTAACTCGGGCTAAAACTCAATTTCATAATATTCACATTTCTTCGCAAGAAATAAGAAAAATAGAAAAGGGGAATAGAAAAAAATGGCAAAAAACTAAAAAAGGATTCGTGAAATGAACGAAATTAATGTTGATGTCTTCGTCGTCAGAAGACGAATTTGTCGGATAGCTGATGAAACAGCAGCTGATGGTAAATTAACGTCGTCATTGTCGTCGAATATATCGATTGCACAAGTGATTATTACGATGTGGTATATTCTCGAAAATATTTCGTGCTGAAAAAGAGTCATTTTGGAGGCTATAGAGGCGATAGAAATTTCGGCATAATTATTAATACACCTTAAAATATAACTGGGCCCAAAACAAATGAAATCAATTTCCAAGTGACAAACAAAAAAAAGTCATTATTTGTGAAATTTGACATTACGCGGGTTTGAAACGGATTAAAAACGGTTTAAAGTGTTTTAAATCCATTTTTAATCCAGCGGGCTTAATGCGTGTTTTCCAGTGAATAATATGGACATAGGTTTAAATTATCGGGTTTAAAAATTGCGGATTAATGATCGGGTGTAAAATTAACTTAAACCTGAGTTACACCCGGAGTGAATAATATGGCCGTTAGTATTTGTTTAAAAATATATCATATTTCCTATAATATTATTTCAATTGTTATATTAACATAAACTTGGTTAGATGTTTAATTGTATAATCAATTTATCATCTTGCTTTCCTGAATTGCCTACATTTGTTAAGTATACCCTATTTAAATCTAACGTAGCTTTTTTAACAGAAGTTCTCTTTTTCTTGCAATACTGGTTTTTCTATCATGTATGTATGTACTTATTTACTTTGGCAATTTATGTTGTGTAATATGCGAGATTAGTTTCTCGTTCATTTGGATTTCAACCATCAAGCAGAACACAGCTAAGTACCAATAAACTTAAGCACAACTTTAATTCTCATGGGTTTTTTCTTGGGTTGATTTCTCTCGGTGTGATTTGCTCAAGTGCTGGTCCTTCAAAAGATTCGAATCGTTGGAAATCACTGGTTTTCTTTTTGATTATTCCTCAACAGTATTTTTTGATAAATCATCATGGAAAGACTCACACCTCAACAACGTCTCCAAAAATTACTCAACTGTCTTAGGAAAATCAGCGATCTGCAGAAATGTCTTTATTGAGAAATTACTTTGATGGAAAGCTTTTCGCGTTTCAGGCCTAGATCTGTGATATCACACCTTTACCTAAACATTTTTTTATAGGGGTTAGGTATCTGAAGACAAAATTCTTCACCTATGATCGAGGACTTGGAAGCCAACATTATTCGCGTAATTGGGCAAATAACGCTCGCAACGCTGAAAGCAGTGATCCGAAATTGCACCTTCAGAATGGACCATGTTTTGGCTTAGTCGCGGGCTACATTTGTTCGAAATTATATTCAAAAGTTAAAGTTGCCATCATTCAAATCCATTTTATGTGTTTAGTTTATAATTGAAAAATAAAAACAGTAGGTCTTAGTGAATAACCCTATATAAATGGGTTGGTTGATTGGAACCAACTGGTTAACACAATTTAAGAGCGACCGTGCGACCACATTTGGCTCCGGATTTTCTGGTTACCCAATTGAGGTCACCACATTAGAATAGTCGATAAAATCCCAGGGTATAATATTGGATGGAGTGGCTCAGTGCGCGTGCTCGACAGCTGAGCACGGTTTCTGGTTTTAAACCCGGAAAAAATTACATCCTAAGGTTTTTTTCACTGCGTCACCCCTCGTGAACGTCTGACAAGCGTCAGAGAGAGTACAACACTGTCTTGAAAGCACTCTTCTCCTCTATATTCAGCCATTTGGACGCGTCATACGGTGCAGGAAAATAACTTCACATGGGAAAAAAATCCACACCGAGTGAGAAATAATTTCACTTATATTATGTGAAGTTATTTCCCACTGAAAGTGAGCAGCAACTTCACTTTTTTTTTGGGAAATAATTTCTCTTGACATGCGACGACATATGTAAGCCCACAATTCATAAAAAGTGGGAAATGAATGGGCGATCATGCTGGCTCCTTACAACCCCCCTGCTTGGGGTCAGTGTTTTAGAGTCGGAGTAGGTGCGAGGTTGGGTGTATGCGAAGTTGTTGTTAACAATGTTAATTAAATTATACTAAATGTTGTCAAACTTTGACAGCACTTTCGAGCTCAGCACCACGATAGGGGTAGTCAAGTTTCTCAGGATGTAAAACACGCGGAAGGTTAGTTCGAGGTTATAAAGTAAAAATAACTTGCCCGAGGGTTATTCCAATAACGTTAAGGCCTAGTATGCTGTTCCAGGAAAGCTAATGTTTCTCTCCTCCACTTCCCCTAATGCTCGCTTAATTTTGACAGTGTAAGTTCCGTCAACAAAAAAAAAAACTGTGTTGGTAAAACTGATTGACTTTGTTCTGTTTCTTTATTTGAAATTCTACAGCTCCCTCGTCAAAAACCTCTTCCATTACTCCTCGCTAAGATATTCCATTTCTAAAAGAAATTAAATTGACAACAACGAATTTCTAACCATTCTCCATACTGTTAATTTGCTTCCGTTTGAAATTTTGTTGCGAATGCCGATATTTTCTCTGATCTATCAAAATTTAGCTGTGGAAAAATGTATTTTGCATTAATACGCTTACTTAAATTCTGTAGAGATTTTTCGTACAGTGCTTGGCTCAACTGCTTTGCTTAATTTTATCTTTGGAGACATTTTTGTATGGGAGCTTAATTTAAGCGCGAGCAGCATACTAGGCTTAAAGCTCAATGAAATTGTAAAAAAAAAACCAAAAAGGGACTAAACGTAAGAAATTGAAATAGTAAAAATAAAATCATATGTTTAATACTTTTTTAATTATATTTTAAAAGGGTCCGCCATCTAACTTTTTTTTTCAACTAGTGCTTATTTCGCGAATGGTAACACTTAGCTCATGTCTGATTTAACAGAAAATTAGTTTTATCCTTCCGCTGAACGAATATGGTTGTGTATACGCTTGAACAACGCTGGGAAATATTGCGACATTACTTTGAAAATCATGGTAATGTTGTAGAACGTGTGCGAAAATTGCGTACGGATTTTGGAAGAAGAGAAGCACCTTCAGCTCCGTATGTTCGTTATCTTGTGAAAAAAAGTGAAAGAAACTGGCATCCTTTATATATTTTAAGAAATTGAAATAGTAAAAATAAAATCACATGTTTAACACTTTTTTAATTATAAGAAATTTATGAAAATTGAATTAAATAAAGCGTTGCTAAAATTTCGGAAAACTCCCCTATGTTGGCTGTACCAATACTTATAGAAAATTCGATTTTGTTTTTGTCTTTCAGTTAGAATTAAAAAAATACTAAAATTGTAGGTGGGAAATAATTTTACAAAATTGGTGGTGATGTTTTGTGATGGATTGCCCATTTCTCATAAAAAAATTGAAGTTATTTCCCTGCACCCAGAATACGTATACCAACCTGTTGCGGCAATTTTTCTTTCAATCATTTGGATCAGTGATTCTAGTTTTGCAAATATATTTGGATACAAAAAAAGTTTTTGTGCCGTTTCGTTTTCAACATATCACAGCAAAGACAAAGAAACAGTCGAGACAGTGGATTTGTCCCGGTTTTGTCCAGAAAGGTCATACCGAGAGGTTTTGGGGATGCGCATGGTGGCATTCACATCGATTACTTTAAACTTTTCGATTGGAGACATCCAATTCGCTGTCTGTTTGACGGTCTATACGATTCATCATATTGAATGTCCCTTCTTTAATTTAGTTTTGCCTCATTCATTTTGAACACTTTTGTCTCAATATTTGGTGACAGCCCACTGAGTTCTACGTATGATTCCAATGCCATTGGCGTATGCAAATCTTTGGACAGAATTTTTAATAATTGTGCTTCTGGTATTGCCTAATTAGTGCTTAGCAATTTATTTTTAACTATGATGATGAAGATTTTACAAAATGACTCATCACCTTGACTAATCTCTTTTTAAACATACAAGGCCCCGGTTAAATTGCCCGACCTAAGTGAAGCAGAGTGCGTTCTCCATCATCGTTCTACATTTTTAAACTGATCACTTTTTTAGGGAAGCTGGATCTATAGTCTCTAATTCTATCATATGCCTCCTTTCTTCGGGACTGGACATAATGATTTCTTCCGACAAAATACTCTGAAGGCGAGTTGGTGTATGCTCTACACCAAGTACCGCCATCTGTTGTTTTTCCGCATTATAAATATCGACTATGAGCTGTAGCTCAGCTACAATGTTTCCTTAATATTTTCTGCAGGTCTTTTTCGGGGTCTTCTTGCTTTGATAAGTTCTTATTACGCTTTCTAAAATTTCTTCTGCATTTTGTTTGACTCTGTCTCTGTAGCAGGATGTCAAAGTTCATTTGCCGAGCCTATTCCACTGCATTTTCTAGAAAGCGGTAATATCTGCTTCGCTGTATAGGCGACCCCATTCAGGGTTCAAACATTCCACTTGCGGAAGGTGGTTCTGTTTTTTTTTTTCATTCTTCAGGTTGTGAATAGTTTACTCATTGTATTCCGATGCTCGTGGTTGCTTCACAATTTTTTCACTGCAATCCGTTGGATAGTTAACCCCATGGAAGGCCAGGCACTAACTTTGACACTAGGCCGGTCATTTCGTTATACGTACGGGAATGTGCGAACTAGTCCTGAAAATTCCTCACTTATCTCAGCTCCAAATAAATGTCAAGGCAGCTCACGTAAGCCGTCTGCCCTGACTCAGGACGACACCATTCATTCAGCTACCTTTGGATGGTTAAACAAGCACTTCCAGGTTGACTACAATTTTTGAGAATCTAAGGTTTCGGATTATGAACGTTGACAGTCGTAGGACAAGTTCTGTATTAATCTTTTTTGCTTTCAACTGGAGATGTTTGTTGTCTTTAAGTGGTTGCCATTCCCTACAGCTGGATGACTTTTTAGAAAAGCTAACTCTATACAGCTTTTCGCTTTAGATGCTATCGTAGGAGACTTTGAAATCCATGAAGATTAAAAAATATGTTAAAGTTAGCAATTCAATTGTCAGTACGAACTGCCAATCAACTCGATTCAATAGTTAGGGAAACGTTTACAGAACAGACGAAAGACTTTCGTTTGCACCTTACAAGTCCAGTACCTGCAAGTAGACCAATGAATCTAATTAGCACATCTTGCACTCTTGAGACACAAATATTTTTCTTATACGAATTCTAGGAACTTTGACTGAACAATTTCTTGCTGGTGAACCAATTAGACCACACAAGAGTCAAGAAGCCGTCTTCAAACTTTCACAAAGTCGCCATTCTCGCCAAAAACAAACTCCCCCCTCAAGTGACCAACCGTGAAGAGTCTCTTATCCATGACAACCGTTCTGTCAAACACTACTTTTACAATCTTCAAAAGTGTGCGGACTTCACTTGAAGGTTGAAGATATACAGCAGTTGCCATTGCCGGGAATGGCAATAAAACAAAAGAGCAAATAAACTTTATTGCAAGGAATATGTACACAGAGCTTCAAGTGAACCCTTCACCAGTGCCAAACAACAGGCAACAGACCAGTGGTGACAGAGCACATCGTTTTAATATTTATGCCGAGATAGAAGTGTCCACAACTGAGCATCTACGGCTCACTTAACAAAACAAAAAGAACTTAGATCCAGCTCTTCACGGACATTGATTTTATGCTTTTCCCATGTGAACGTGCGCCTTTTCCCATCATGTGTGTTGTTACTCTGTGTCACTGGTTTATGTGCAGGAAAGATGCGGCGCATTCCTCAAAGCGTAGAGGAAACCGGAAACCGAAGAGAAAGGATATCCGCCCAGCGTAGGTATACGTATATATAGAATGGATAAAACTTCATTCCGCTCTCGCATGTCCTATTATATGTGTATTTTCGCATTGGAATGTGCCATTTGTCTGCTGCAAACAATACACATGAGCGACATGATAAAAATCGTATATACGCTCGCCTTGCCGTTGCCTTTTCTGGTTTACTTTTGAATTATTTATCAGGATAAATTGTTCGCATATTTGTATTGTTGCTGGGCTTCCTGGAGGCCATGGCTATACCTTTGGCGCCGTCAGTGGCTTTGTAGTGCGGGAGATATTTTATGGGTCCATTCTCGTTGATATGCTAAATAAAAAGTGCAAATGGACTTGTGTAGCTTTCGAAAACGAATTGCTGCATAAAGGACATATGGAAGTGAATTATTTTGATTCAGATAATGAAGACGTATTTATATTTATCTAAATATTTTGAAGCACAATAGCCTTGGGTTTCACAAAAGAGATTAACCTTAGGAGTGGGGAGCAGGAGGAATACATTTTAAATGAAAGACGGAAAATTCAAGAAAGAAGTAATAAGATGAATTATGTAAGATAGAAGACGGAAGCTAGAAGACCGAAGCTAGAATACAGAAGCTAGAAGCTAGAAGACTGAAGACAGACGACAGACGACGGAAAATAGAAAACTGAACTGACAAAAGGCAGAAGACAGGAGACAGAAGACAGTAGATAAAATATATAGAACCAAGAAGCTAGAAGATAGAAGGTATAATATAGAATATGGAAGAAAGAAGACTGAAGACAGACGACATACGATGGAAAATAGGAGACCGAAAATAAAAGGCAGAGGACAGGAGACAGAAGATAGAAGACAGAAGACAGAAGACAAAATGCAGAAGACAGAAGATAAAATATATGGAAGCTAGAAGCTAAAAGCTAGAAGATAGAAGGTATAAGATGGAAGATAGAAGGTAGAAGAAAGACGACTGAAGACAGACGACAGACGACGGAAAATAAAAGACTGAAGGCAATAGGCAGAAAACAGGAGAAAGACGACAGAAGATAGAATATAGAAGCTAGAAGATAGAAGGCAGAAAGTAGAAGTTAGAAGATAAAAGATAGAAGATGAAAGATAGAAAATAGAAGATTGAAGATTGAAGATTGAAGATTGAAGATTGAAGATGGAAGATGGAAGATGGAAGATTGAAGATTTAAGATTGAAGATTGAAGATTGAAGATTGAAGATTGAAGATTGAAGATTGAAGATTGAAGATTGAAGATTGAAGATTGAAGATTGAAGATTGAAGATTGAAGATTGAAGATTGAAGATTGAAGATTGAAGATTGAAGATTGAAGATTGAAGATTGAAGATTGAAGATTGAAGATTGAAGATTGAAGATTGAAGATTGAAGATTGAAGGTTTAAGATTGAAGATTGAAGATTGAAGATTGAAGATTGAAGATTGAAGATTGAAGATTGAAGATTGAAGATTAAAGATTGAAGATTGAAGATTGAAGATTGAAGATTGAATATTGAAGATTGAAGATTGAAGAATAAACATAACAAATAGGAGGTAGAAGACAAAAGTTAGAACTTGGATGATGAAAGAAAGAAACTGGAAGACAGAGGGCAAAAGGCAGAAGACTAAAGATAGAAGTTGGATGATAAAAGAAAGAAAATGGAAGATAGAAGATGGAAGACAGAAGACAGAGGACAAAAGATAGAGTATGGAAGGTTTCCGAATCGTTATCCAATCTTGCCCCCATGGGCCTTTCTAGGAGTTCACAAACTCTTTATGAGAAGTTTCGAAACGGTGGGCGTTGCACCCTCATACTTAAAATGTTACCTTGACTCTTATGACATCTACCTATATTCTATAGTTGCGGCAGAGTTTAGTGAACATCTTTCAAAAATAGTTCTTCTCGAGTTGCACACTGCCGTATAGAGGGCAATGCTTTTTCAATGCTGTAAATCCTGCAGAGGGAGCTTAACAAAAGGTTTTCCCTAAAATTTCATTCAACTATAATGACCATCAGCAGCTCAAAAAGTGAGAAATATTATAGTAGGTACGACAGATTATAATGTTCATCAATTATTGCATTAGAAGTTCCTCTATAAGGTATCAGGTGAAGCTATGATTTGTAGTTTGGTTGACTCCAAAACGGACAAATGTCGAAATGTATTTATTGGCTGCTGGAACTGCTATCTCATTAAGCGGTATTACATCTGACATTTGAGCTTGCTTCCAGCGCTAGATCAATTAAAAGAAAAGATGACCTCCGACATTTTTATTATGGAACCTGAACCCGAATCGGCTTTTGGAAGGACTCATATATGCAGTTACCTATTTTAGAATATTCATTTGTTTGTACCTATCTATTTGCATGTGAATTGAATAGAGATAAGGTTAGCCACAGGTAGACAACTCAATCGGAAGAAATCTTCGCATATAAGGTTTGAAAATTCCACTGAAGCTTTAACAGTGAAGGCGTTTCCCCTCTTCGACGTCGCCCTGTTCGATGTCGAAAGCCATTCTTGACAATACAAATAATCATAAAGGTCCACGAATCACCTTGTCAAGTAGTATGACTTTCTACTTCCACTACAGTTCACTGAACACATTTGTTAGTAGATCCCGTGAAATTATCACAGCATTTACTCACTCTACAGTTCACTCCATTCAATGTCCTTACAACTCCGTACAATGAAACTTTATAAACTACAAGACACAAGAGAGCGCTACATACCAGCTGCAGCACTTTAGTTTTATTAAATCGGATCCATCAACGACCGCCACAAAGTTCTCTCTATTAAAGGTCAAAACTTAATTAAGGACTAATAATATTTCTAAAATTGTACAGATAAAGCCATTTTCCAATTGCGTCTCATCGCAATGTCAAAAATGAATTTCGTAATTAAAATCCAAAAGCAGAAGCCAATTTTATTCCGATAATCCCCCCAATGCAGGAGCGCTTCAAACAATGTTTACACTTCGATGTCGGTTATCCGTGCCTGTGCCACTTTGGCGGATTAAATTTAATTGAAAGGGGGGGGGGGAGGATAATAATAAAATGGTTTTAGCCACTCTTGTGTCTGGGCGGTGTGTGTGTGCTTTTTTTTTATTTACCGCCAGCCCAACCCCCTAGGTGATAGTAATTAAAAAAGTTTACGACTATCCCTCCTTAGAGAATTGGATGATTCCGTAATCAGCCCTCCACTCTTGGATTATTAACTAGTTGAGCTCTTTACAGGGAATCCTTGAGCGAGCGGTCTATTTATATTTCCCGACATACGATTTAACTTACCTACCCATGGAGCATTAATCCAGCTGCGTTTGGATTAATTTGCCCCCACCCTATGGCGCCTGATTTACCAGTCTTTTTTAATCTTATACTGTTCTTCTTTATTGCAGGACGAACAGAACAAAGAATCGGATAGTCTATCATCTTTACCGCAAGCATCATTCAATTATATCAACTCCATCGTTGGCAGTGGCGTCATTGGAATCCCATATGCCTTTCACAGGGCTGGATTCGGCCTGGGGCTATTGCTGCTTGTCCTTGTAGCCTGCATAACGGACTACTCGTTGATCCTTATGGTGAGTGGTATGTTGTGGGTGGAGGTGATGATGATGCATCACAATTCACGTCCGAATAATGGTGTATCTGTGTTTCTTGTATGCGCCCTTCGCAGCTTGACGCACAAAATCATGAACACTCCCACTGGCTGTTGATGTTGACGTAATTCAGTCAAGTGAGTGTGTGGGAATGCAAACACCCATCGTCGCCTCACGGTTAATGCATGCCTTAGATTGATGATGTAATTCAATTCAAAGGAAGACAGTAGGCGATGGCAATGTCCTTTATAAAGGAATTTTTGTTATTTATGTTGTTTAAATAATTTCTTTCGTGTGTTTTGTCATTCGCGAATTTCTGTTTTTTTTTTAGGTGAGATGTGGCCACATTTGCGGGCGATTTAGCTACCCCGGCATAATGGAAGCGGCCTACGGGAAATACGGATACTATCTGCTGTCGCTGCTGCAATTTATGTATCCGTTTTTGGGTAAGTCAATTATTGGGGCGTTCGAGTTCATATAAATTTTGTGTGTATTTTTTATGGGTGAATGTGTATGAGAGCGGGTGCCCGCATTCTCTTCGGAGATATAGGGTGATTGCACGTAAGTTCAGCCCCCTCCAGTAGTCAGCCCCCAACATACAATGTACAGCGCAGTAGTAAATGCCTTTGGCTTACTTCCAAACAAAAAAAATCAATCTCTTGGCTAACAGTTCTTCTCTCTGTGTGCAAAAAATTGGCACAATCCAGGTGCCACTTCTTGCGTAAAAAATATTAGTCTGCGTACAGTTTTCGTAAGTGCAGGATACGAGTGGTTTACCAAAAAAAAAAATAGTGGAAGTGAATTTGTAAAAGTGATATAATAACGAATATACTGAAGGTAAGTGCATTTTATGATTATTATTATGATACTTACAATTTATTTATCTTGTTTCTTAACTTAAAATGTTAAAATTATTTTTTGTTAAATAATTAAAAGGGGGGCTGACCTTATGAGACATTATTTGTATGATTATCCTAGGCTCAGCCCCCCCCGGCTGACTGCTGAAGACTACCATAATTAATTTTTTTTATAGCTGAGTATGCAAAATGAATGGAAATTTAATTCTCTCTTAATTCTCGCAAAAAAATCTAAAAATTCTCTTTGCTTTCCAGTAGTCAGCCCCCTGTCCACATAATAAAGAAATGGGTGGCTGACTATAAAAGACAAGTTTTCTAAGCTCAGCCGTATGTTAATAATCTAAAATTTGTGTTGGTTAAAATTTCAAAATGTATTTAATTCAGGTATTTTTCAAAATGGATATTTCCATTCAAAAAAATAAACGTCCTATTCATCAATACTCTGAAGAGGCACTAGCTGAAGCCTTAAATAACATCCGAACAAATAAGTGGTCAATTAGAAAAGCTAGTCGTGAGTTCGGGGTCCCTAGAGGCACTCTTCAAGACCGCATACATGGCAGAGTTGTCGAAAAGCCTAGAAAAATGGGACCCGAGACCGTCCTGAGTACAGTTGAAGAACAAACCCTGACAAATTGGCTGATAAATCTGGCGAAATGCGGATTTCCACAAAAACCGACGGACCTCTTAAATACGGTTCAAAAAATTATACAGGACGACAAAAGAAAGACACCATTCAAAAATTGCCTACCAGGTAAAAATTGGTATTACGGGTTTCTTAAGCGCCATCCGGAACTGTCTCTTAGATCGGCTGAGGGACTTTCAAAAGGACGAGCTTTCGTCACTGAAGAATCAATAAGAAAGTGGTTCCGAGAGTTAAAGGAACATTTGGAGGAAATAAATGCAGTAGATATTTTGGAAGATTCATCCAGAATTTTTAATGGGGATGAAACGTCTTTCTGTCTATCACCAAAAGCAGGTGTTGTTTTGGCTCCGAGGGGTTGGAAAAACCTTTATAAGGTCAGTTGTGGAAACGACAAGGAGACAATCACTGTACTGTTGCTTTTTAGTGCTGATGGGCAAACATTGCCACCTATGGTTGTATTTCCCTATGTGCGCCCTCCTCTAGCCGTAGTTAAGAGCATGCCAGATGAATGGGTTTTAGGGAGATCAGAAAGTGGATGGATGCGTTCAGAAACATTTTTCGAATACATAGCCAATAGTTTTAATGACTGGGTGAATAAACGTAATATCAAAAGGCCAGTGTTATTACTGGTCGATGGTCACAAGTCACACTTGACGATGGAGCTTAGCGATTTTTGTCGCAATAATGGGATCATTTTATATGCACTTCTCCCAAATACCACTCATATAACCCAACCAGCCGATGTGGGCGTCTTTAAGGGCCTCAAGACTGACTACAAAAATACTGTACATAGCTGGCAGAATATAACGGGTAACGCTGGCAAAAGTGTTACCAAAGTGACCTTTTGTGAAGTTTTGAAATTTGTGTTAGATGGATGGGATAGAACACAAACAATCCAAAATGCATTTCGGAAGTGTGGCATATACCCCTTTAATCCAAATGCCGTTGATTATTCAAAATGTGTTCAGAACGAAGTAGAAAAACATCAAAAAGAACAAATCTTAACGCTATCGGAGTCCAGTTTCTATGAAACAAAAAAAGTTTTGAATATCGTTAAAGATGAGCTACTCCAAAAAAATATTGATTTCGATACAGTTATGGATGTAATTGAAAAGCTAGAGAAAACACATCTACGAGTGGGTGAACCTGCCCCCAACGAAACAATAACAGGAACATACATTATAGATGAAACAGGAGAACTGCAAAGACTGCCTTCAGACGTTATTATTTCAATGCCGCCACGAACATCCACAAGTGATGAATTAGAAGAATCCATCCTCGAAGTTTTACAAAACGCAGAAGAAATTTTATCCAAATCAACACCTATACCCGAGTTGGCAGATGAATCGATTTTTGAAGTTTTGGAGAAGGCAGAAGAAGTCCTGCCAACACCGATTGGTAGGAGCATTGCATATTGTATTTTGATTTTAATCAAATTGTTTTTGTTTTTTCTTAGCGCAATCATCGCGGCGATCATCTAATTCATTTTCGGTTATTGATGAAATGTTGAAAAATGTTGGACATGAAAAACCAATTGGTTTGTATACCTATCTTATATGTTTAACAGCTTAAATTTGTAATCTTTAAACTTCTGAAATTAAATATAGTCCAATGCAAACCATCTACTTCCGGTTCAGCCAGCCCTGCTTTCCAAAAACACCTTTACTATCCAGAATTGTTTCCAAAATCAGCCAAATCTGCTAGCGCCAAACCACCTTGCAGTATTTCATCCTTGGCATGGAAAGAATTTTTCAATAAAAAAGCACAAGAAAAAGTAAAAAAAGCTGAAGATATTGAACTTAGGAAACGAAATCGGTTGGAAAAGCGGTTGGAAGCCGAAAACAAGAAACCGACCAGAAGGGCTAGACAGACGAAAAAAAGAATCTTCAAAATCAGATGCTCTAATTGCGATGAGGAGCTGATTTCCGATGTTGAGGACAACGACTTAAAAAATATTGGCTGTGACTCGTGTACAAAGTGGTTTCATTTAAAATGCACACCTTTTGCTGGAGAATATTTTGAGGATGTAGTAAATGAAAGATTTTACTGTGAACATTGTAACGAAGAATGTGATTAAAACACGTTTTTTTTAATAACCGCTTTATATTAATTTTTTTTATGAATTCATTGTTTATTTATTATGTTTCTGTGTTAAAACACATGTATGTATTTATGTTTTTTTTTTTTTTTTTTTGTAGTACTTAAAAAGTATTTAATAAGAATATCAGTTCAAATAATGCAATTTCGAGGCAAATATAACTGTACCCATATGACTGAAATAAAATGTTCCTTTCGTTTTTTTACTATTGAATTCATGACTTTGTTATTAAATATGGAAAAGCTTCTTAACTTAATATTATTTGTTGTTAAAACGATGAAAATGTAGAAATGACAATTGGGGCTGACTACTGGATACTGGTGCGGCCGACTACTGGAGCTGAGGGGGCTGACTACTCTCAAATCATACCCTTTTCACTTATTTTCTAACTAGTTTGCATTAGGTAGCTCATATACGTAACAAGCTTAGTATTTTCGAATCTACAGACTTCAAACATTCAGAAGAACCAAATACTAGATTAATTACTTGAAGAATGGATTTTTAAGGGCCAATCAAACTCAAAAAAAAAGTTAAAGGGCTGACTACTGGTGCCATCACCCTATAGTGGCTCCTTCAGTAAATCACATGGAATGTGCCTCCGAGGACTAACAAGTCTGTGGGTATGTAGAGGAATCTACGTTTGAAGTGAAAAGTCGTAAGGTAGATTTTTTGTAATGCCCTTGCACACACAAATGCGAAGAAATCCGAACAACAGTTGGCAGTTAGCTGACGACAGTGACATTATACAAATTCAATTGCTAAAGGGGTCGGAAACAAATAATCTATCCATCGACTCAGCTACGGAACAAATAAAATTCAGACCCATTCATCATTCATTACATTCTCTCGACATTCGTTTTTTGGCCTGGGCAGAGTCTTCAAGCTCTTGTATGTAGCATCCTGTGTGCTAGGGACCCACATCAAATATTTTTCTTACCCCTGTGAAACAACTGAAATTGGATACAGTGGACGTCCAGTATAACGAATGATAAAATGTTTGATGTCATTCTCTATATCGAGCGCGTTCGTTATATCGATCGAATTTTTATACACTTTTTTTTTTTAAATAAGTTATTGAAAAATGTGTTTGTTTAATCGTTTTTTTTTACCTTAAATTGAATAGGTCCTGCCATTTAAATATTTCCAAGGTTTTTAATTCAATTTATATCTACGTTCGTTATATCGGATAACAAGTCGTGGGCACCTTTCGTATTATAGAGATACTAATGTAAATCTTAAAAGCTTTCGTTATATCGCAAACTCGCTATATCGGGGATTCGTTATAATGGAAGTCCACTGTAGTTGGTTTGTTGGTTAGGAGTTTCGTAGATGCACCGAGAGAAAAGCCTGTGTAAAATTTACCTAAATCGCGGTATAAATCAACTTAGTCCTAAGGCCATTTTGAGCTTGGTAAGTTCTAAGGTATCTTACCTTATATTCCTGTATGCAACCGAACATTTTTTAACATGTGTAAAATCAGCCTAGTTTTTGGTAACGGTATGCCAGGTTGTCTAAGGAGTTTTATCTTAAACCTAGGTTGAATTAAGCCTTATCCTTTACCTAAGGGAAGTGTCATCTTATGTATACTGCAAAAATAATTGTTCTAAATGACGTTTACGGATAACATGAAGGAATCAACAACTTAACTTGGTTAATATGCTAGAAACTAAATTTTACCAAATGAAAAACACAAAAAATGCCAAATAAAATTTTACCAATTTTTGTAGATGTAGGTACATAGACATATTCAGACCTCTCAATTCAATAGCCAGGCAAACTTACCTTACTACTATTTCTAAGGCTTATGTTATCAGAAATGTTATAAAAATTAAAGGAAGGTTTTTTATGTTAATTCATTTTTATCTTTATTTTTTTTATCTTGATCTTTTTTTTACAATAGGCGCAATATTCAAAATTTATATAATACAAAAAGTATTGTATGATATTTTTTATATAATTATTGTAGCGTCGAAAATGCAATGTTAATATTATCTGGAAATAGAACATTTTACTCCGTAGGTATACAACATTTTATTTGTGAAACATTGTTTACGAACCGATGTCCATTTGTAAATTGTGTGTGTTGTTAATTGCCTTAAGATCTTTTAGAAAACTTTTTTTTGTAAAAAAAATGCCTTTAATTCGATTCAAAAACAATGTGTTTTTATAAATACATACATAAAACGAAAAGGATATTTCAATGCACATACCTTAAACTTCTTCTTCGACAAAGTTTTTCTCTAATATTTTGTTTGTTATTTGTAATAAACTTTAAGTTTCCACACTGTATTGCACTGTACTGATTTTAATGTTTTTATATTTCAAGAACTTATTGAACTTATATCACTGATTATTTGTCGTTTATAAAATACGTCCACAAAATATAAAAGCCAATAAAACACTTGGCATGCAACAAGAGAAAGCATAAGCATACCACGCTTAAAAAAAATTGTCCTCCTTTGGCGTCTTCCATTATTCTTATAACCACACCTACAATTGCAATGTCATCTGGAAAGCCTTTGATTTGTGCCCCATTTCAAGGATATGAAGTTTGCCCTATGGAGCTCAGTCCGATTCGTTCTGTTATACTCATTTTCGGTAATAAAGAGTCCAAACTGTGTTTTAGATGAAAAGCTGATCCACTTCCATTGTGACTCTTGGTACAATACAATAGCGCCATCTTGAACCTAGGGAAATGAACTATTAGTATACCTCACTCGTAGAGTAAAACTCATTCACTCAACACTAGAACGAGCTTTTCACAAACGAGCTTGTTTGAAGGATTTCCCATGCAGCATTGCCAGACTGTCAAAATATGCCCCCCCATAAAATCTGAAAAACCCAGATTTAGCTATTCTTTAAAAAAAAAAAACTTTTTGTCATTCTCATTATATTTAAAACATGTTTTTGTGCGACTCAGAAGAAGGAATTTAGAAACTGAAACAAGAACATGCAAGTTTGATTTTTCGGATGCAAAAGTGTGTGCCAAATAAATACAATGCACTTTGATGAAATTGTCGTTAACAAAAATAACAGATGGGTTTGTTGCTTTAATCGGAAACTATTATTTAAAAACCTATAACTTTTCCTAATGAAACTGGCATTAGGTTTTTTTTTGAAAGACTTGTTTTGTAAACAAAAATAGTTCAAAGATATTGGCACAAGTAATTTTCTTTGTCAAATATTGCTTCGGAGGACCGATCGATTATTTAACTGCATTTTAAAATAACACACACATTTTAAGGTTACCAAAAAGGATATTAAAAAAAAATACAATTAAATAGAATTTTAAAAAATCTGGGGGGAAAACCCCCAAACTGGCAAGACTGCTGCGTCTAGTTGGCATCCAGTGTCTAGTCATGTATCGTGCTTGAATAGTTTTTCGTTTGTATTGTTGGCCAATGTATTGTAAAGGCGTCGTTCGGTGCCGCCATCCGTCCCAAATGATTAACACCGAACTGCATACAGCTTAATGCAGCGGCGGTCTTAGGGGTTGGCGAACAGGGCAATCGCCCGGGGCCTTGCTCTTGCAGATTTTTTTAACTATATTTTTTTTTTTTTTTATTTAAAACTTTTGATTTTGATCCTTAATTATTTATTCATATTATAATATAGCGGTAAATTTAAAAAAAAAATATTCAGCATGCATTGTTATTTGCACCTACAGGTTCTGGTAAGGGTGTTGGCTTTGTAATTCCTAATTTATTATTTTGGACTGACTCGGTAATTGTACACGACATAAAATTAGAAAACTATGAAATAACAAGTGGTTGGCGAGAACGACAAGGACAAAAAGTATACGCATGGAATCCAGCGCAGCCAGATGGAATAAGTCACTGTTACAATCCATTACAATGGATTAGTGAAAAACCTGGGCAGATGGTTGACGATGTGCAGAAAATAGCTAACCTAATCATGCCTGAACAAGACTTTTGGCAGAATGAAGCAAGAAGCTTATTTGTTGGAGTGGTATTATACTTACTTGCTGCACCAGAGAAAGTTAAATCTTTTGGTGAAGTTGTGCGTACGATGCGTAGTGATGATGTAGTTTATAATCTTGCTGTTGCTCTTGATACAATGGGTAAAATACTACACCCTGTAGCATATATGAATATTGCAGCTTTTTTACAAAAAGCTGATAAAGAAAGGTCAGGTGTTGTATCAACCATGAACTCATCACTTGAATTGTGGGCAAACCCATTGATTGATACTGCAACTGCGTCAAGTGATTTTAATATAATAGATTTTAAAAAGAAGAAAATTACAGTTTATGTTGGTTTAACTCCTGACAACTTGACTAGGCTTTCAATTAATTCACTATTATCATAAGCTCTCTGATCTTGTCTCTTATCAACAGCAGCTTCTGTTAGACTAGCACAATCTTTCTGATCTTCTCCACTGCTTTCACTCATAAAGCGCTTGACTCCCATTACCTTCCTAACATTCTCTCCAAGTTCTTCTCTTTCGATTATAATACGAGATTCATTTTTTTCATAGTTAATTTTGTCATATAATTGTTCACATTCTCTGTAGGATAATATTGGTTGTAGCGTCTTCTTCTTTACTTCTTCATCGTAGAAAGCTCTCAGCTTTCTTTCTTGTTGCATTATTTAAAAAAACTTCAACCATGATAACTCCTAATAAGAACCCGCTTGACAGGTATTGATGACGTGAGTTATTAATTATGTATTAATTTCGCTGTTTTTGCAATAAATTTTTTATCGTGTTAAAGCTAACGTACATAGTTATGGCTATAGTTGATGGTAAACTTATTTAAGTGACAGATGAGTCCATTTTCTTTAGAAAATAGTGGTTGCGTATATGCTGATTACAATGCAACTGCTCCAATTAGTGAAAATGTAAAAAAAAGTATATTTGAGGTCTTGTCAAAACAAACGCTCAATCCATCATCACTACATAAGAGAGGACAAGAAGCGAGGAAGATTCTTCAGGATGCAAGAGATAACGTACGTGGTGCTATTGGCGTTTCAAGTGATAAAGAAATAGTTTTTACGTCTGGTGCAACTGAAGCGAATAACCTTGTTATGAGAGGAATAGCAGGCTACCTGCATATAATTTCAGCTACAGAGCATCCTTCAATTCTTAATTCTGCATGTAACCCATATATAATACCCGTTAATCAGGAAGGCATTGTTGACTTTTTAGAACTAGAAAAAATTCTAAGCGAACTTAAAGGAAACAAAGCAATAGTTTCAGTTATGATGGCAAATAACGAAACCGGAGTTATTCAACCTATTGAGGAAATAGCTGAAATAGCCCACAAATTTGGAGCAATTTGCCACACTGACACTGCTCAAAGTATTGGGAAAATTAAAGTTAATATGGGAGATTTAGGAGTGGATTTACTCACTTTATCCGCCCATAAATTTGGCGGTGTAGCAGGCAGTGGAGTTTTAATATTCAATAAAGAACTTGCGATAGAACCTATTATAATAGGTGGTGGACAAGAGAAGGGATTTCGTGGTGGTACGGAAAATATTGTTGCAATTGCAGGCCTTTCTGCTGCACTGCAAAATATTCCAGATCTTTTATCAAAAATGGATGAAGTAAAGGAGCTACGCGATCAATTAGAGTGTGAATTATTAAATCTTGCCAGTGACATAAGAATCTTCGGTAAAAACTCTAAGAGGCTGCCAAACACAAGTTTTATTTATATGCCAGGAGTAAAGAGTGATGTGCAGCTCATGCATTTTGACTTGAATTATATTGCAGTGAGTAATGGCTCCGCATGTTCTTCTGGAAAAGTTGAGCCTTCCCATGTTTTGCTTGCAATGGGGGCAACAAAAGAGCAAGCAGAGTGTTCAATTAGAATCAGTATAGGTCCAGAAACTAAACCACAAGACATAAAAAAAATAGTGGATTGTTGGTATAATATCTACAAGCAGAACACCTTGGTATAGATAATACGTGGTATCATGCAGGGAGCTATAAATTAGATGTAAAAAATTCCTTTACAAGTTTCGCCAGCCCCCTTATCATGGTACTGAAGCTATTTATTTATCTTCTCTGTACAGATTAAATGACAAAAAAACTCACGTATCTGGCGTGTCATGTTTAATTTTTTGCACTATGTGCACCTTATGTCTTATAAAATTTCTACCTACATAAGCTGAAACGCGCTTATAAAGCGTTTAAAACATAAAAAAACGCCAACTTAAAAAATGGATAGTGAATAACTAGCTACCCTAGGGTTTCTTTTGCCTTTTTTTCTGTTTAGTAAATTTCTTAACGTTTATAATTTAGGTTGGTTGCATTTAAAAGCAGCTAAGTCGCGGTTATTAAACGTTTAGAATAAAAAAACGCCATACTTGAAAGTATAATGTAAGTAATTAGCCAACCACGGGGCTTCTTTTGCCTTTTTTTTCGTTTGGTAAATTTCTTAATATTTATGACTAAACGACAATCGTCATCCCGCTACTATGTATTACTTGAATATCGCCTAGAAATACTTGAAGATCGGTTTTTTAATCGCATAGCACTTGGGTCATAGACTAACCAAACTAGACAGTCAGTTCCCTTGCATCTACCCGGTTTTATCCGAAAATTTTGAATGAAAGCTCTCTCTCGGGCAGTCTTTGTTTTCCTGTCTGTGAATACGTGTATTAATGAACGCATTATTTCAATAGCAAACAATTTGTAAATAGATTTATAACAATAGATGTGAAAAAAGTTTTAGATAGAATAATTTGTTCTCTATTTATCTTCATTCATTCACATTTCACTTCTTTTTTAATTTTATTTGTATGAATTTTTTTTGACAGCAAAATTCATGCGTGCGCATAAATGAAATCCGTGGAGGTTGTTCCAAAAATGAGTTAACAATATGTAAGTTAAGCCCAAGCTTCCACTAAGGCATACTTGAATTTAGGAAAATGTTCATGAATAAATTTCTATTAGGCTTGGTGAATGTTTCCAAATTCGTTTATTTAACATCATATAGTTTTTAGTTTATTTTGACTTTTATTTTCATCTTTAATTCAATACAGTTTGCGTAAAAAGAAAGAAACATATATATTATCTTACTGGCTTTACACGATCTCTTCTTAATAAAGCAAAAGAACTCAAACGTAATAACAAATGCAAGTTCGTTTGGATGAGAAATTCATATGTACTGATCAGAATTCAAGAAGGTGAAAAAGTATTAAAAATAAGTTCGTTTGAAGAGCTACAATCTCAGGGTGTTATTAATTAACTTTCTACTGTTTTTTGCTTCCTTTTTTTTTTTTGTTTTTTAATATGAATAATCTAAATCACAATTTAAATGATAATGTTTGTATATCTTCTTCAATAATTATTGGTAATACTAATATAAATAACACTTCTTTATCTGAAAATTCCAATTGCTATTGTATAGATCATTCAATCAATAAACAATATTCTGGGTTTTCAGTAATTCATCAAAACATTCGAAGTCTTAGAATGAATTTCGATACATTTTTATCCCATTTGTCATCCCTAAATCATTTACCAGATTTAATTTTTGTTTCTGAAATCTGGATTTTTGAAAATGAAATTTCTGATTTTAATATTCCTAACTATTTATTTGATGCATCATGTAATAATTTGTATGCTGCTGGCGGTGTTGGTGTATTCTTTAACAGTGGCATAGTAGGCAAACAAATTAAAAAATATAATTTACAGAGTGCTGACATAATTAGTTTCAGTTGCAAAATTTCTAGTATTTGCTATTGTTTTATATGTGTATATAGATTGCACAAATGTACAGCAAAAACTTTTACTGAAGAATTTTCTGTGTTTCTGGAGTCGCAATCGTGCAAAAATATTATTTTGCTCGGTGATTTTAATATTAATATTTTATCTGACTCATCAGATGTTGATTTATTTTTGTCGACCCTGTCTGCGTTCGGTTTCGACTCCTTGTTGAATCAACCTACTCGTTTAAGTTCGTGCTTGGACCATATATTTGCAAGGGTTCACCGTAGTAATTTAATAGAGTTTAAGACTGCGTCATATGACCTGAAACTTACTGACCACAATCTAACATGTATTCAACTTGGTTGTAATGTGTCGCGTACCAAAGCAACTGAGTGTCAAACATATGAAAAAATCAATTTTGGTATTCTTAGAAGCCGTTTGAATTTTGAGTTTTGGGAAGATGTTTTTATCGAAAGTGATCCATCCATTGGATTCGATTTATTTCTTAATAAGCTACATTTTCACATTTCAAATAGCAAGTACTTAAATAGTGTAAATAGCAAAAATAAATGTCTGAAGCCATGGATGACTCTATCACTCCTTAAAAAAATTCGAAAAAAAAATAAGCTCTGTGTTCGTGTGAGAAAACACCCAAATAATATAAGACTCAAAACGTACTTCGAAAAGCTAAGTAATGAACTTAAAGTGGAAATCTCTCTGCGTAGAGATAATTATTTCCGCAGTAAATTATTAGCAAGTCTTGGAGATTCCAGGAAGGAATGGCGAATTGTTGATGAAATTCTGAATAGAAAAGCTTCCGAAGTGGATATAGTTTTGAATGCCAACAACTCATCCGTCTCTGACTCTTTGGAAATTGCCAACTTGTTTAATGATTATTTTTGTAATATAAGTCCTTGCCTGAGCTCAACACACAATAATCTTAGTTTTGATACATGCAATGGTACGGATAGACAAACTGAAAGTTTTTACTGTGAACCATTCACTGCTCTGGAGATTCATAAAATAATTTGTTCTCTTAAAACATCAAACTCTACTTCTTTTGATAATATATCAAGCTCTATCTTAAAAAAAATTTCGTTTCAAATTTCTGATGTTTTATGTTTTATATTTAATAAGAGTATTAAGCTAGGTATTTTTCCTCATTCTCTAAAAACAGCAGTAGTAATGCCACTCCACAAAAAAGGTGATAATACTATTTTAAACAACTATCGCCCTATTTCTCTGCTATCGATTTTTTCAAAAGTATTTGAGAAAGGTATTAAATCAAGAATGTTGTCGTTTCTAGATAGAATACATTTCCTTAGTGATTGTCAATTTGGTTTTCGGAATGGAAGGTCTACTGAGACGGCACTGTTAAAATTAACTGGCGAATTGCACAACAGTCTAAATTTATGAGAAATACCGGCTTCCTTGTTTATTGATATCACTAAAGCTTTTGACATGGTGGATCACACAATATTACTCGACAAACTTTTTAATATAGGGTTTAGAGGTAATACGTACGATTGGTTTGCGTCTTATTTGAAAAACCGAAGCCAAATGGTCAAGATCAAAAATATTTTCAGCGCTCCGAATTACATTGAACTTGGTGTTCCACAAGGTTCAGTTTTGGGTCCTATTTTGTTCCTGATATATGTCAACTCATTGTTTGTCCAACCTTTCAAAGGTAAAGTTACAGCGTTTGCTGATGATACTGCTCTTTCATACTCAAATGCTAGTTTGTTCAATATTTTTGCGGATGTGAACTACGACCTCGATTTATTGAGAAAATGGTTCATAAAACACAAACTCATAATCAGTGATAAAACCAAATTTATGATATTTGATATTAAACGTAATATCTGCGATGATTTGCCGATTTATTATCACTCTCCAAGTTGCAAACAATTTTGTTTTACCAATCTTAATGATAATTTTATAGCATTCAACAACTTTAAATCTTGTTCCAATGATTGTTTCAGGGTGGAGTGTGTTGACAATTTTAAATATTTAGGTATAGTGTTAGATAACAAGCTTTGTTGGAATAATCATACACTTTATCTTAAACAATACCTTAATAAAGTGGTAAGGCAACTGTATCACCTTAGTCTATATTGTCCACAATCAATCATTGAGCTCGTTTACAATGGTCCTTTAAAATCAAAACTACAATATGGTATCTCTTGTTGGGGTGGTGCATATTTTAATAAAACGGAACCACTATTGATAAAACAAAAACATGCAATACGGATTGTATGCAAAGTAAATCGGAGAACTCCAAGTCTTTTGTTGTTCAGAAACCTTGAAATTCTTCCGCTAAGGCATCTTTACTGCTACAAAGTCTTAAAAATATTTTTCGAAAACTCGGGTTTTTACTTTGTAAGAAACGTAGATAGCTACAGTTTGCGGGTCAATACTAGAAATTTGGTAATTGTTCCTACAATTTATAAAGCATGCTTTAAAAGATTTTACTATGCCACCGCACCCCGTTTGTTTAATTCACTTCCAGATATTATTAGGTGTGGGAGGGATAAAAATGTATTTTTGACAGGTGTTAAGAAATGGTTGTTGTCCTTAGACCATTCAGTCATAAATAGTTTTTTTTTTTATAAATATTGTTTATTGAATGTCTGGTGTTTATTTCTTTTTTTTCTCATTGTCGTTTAAAATAATTGTAATAAATTGTTGCCATTGTTTTCTTTTATGTTATTCCCCATCAACAAATTTGTGCAAATTTATTTGGTAGATTACTTGCACACTCAACACTTGTCACTTTGACAATAGATTGTACGTTAAAATAAATAAATAAATAAATAAAATAAGAAAATAAATAAATAAAAATATATACACTTAAGTCTATTATGGTATGGCCTATGGCCGTCTACCAGATTGACAAAATAGCGTAAACTTTAAAAATCTCAATCAACTATATATTTTCTATAACGCAGTGCATTTGTACAGTAGGTGTAGAGTAAATCCCATCCTCGGTCTCCATTCAAAATTTGAATTGCTTCATCTATTTCCAAGATATATGACTTAAAAAAAAATATTCGTTTTTCTGTTAAGATTGGGCATACTGCAAGAAAGTGAAATACATCCTCTCGTATCTTTATATTACAAAGATGAAGTTCAGGTTCAGTATTTTTTTATATACCCATGCCCAGCTGGCTGACACTGCGACCTGTAAGATCTATTGTATCAATGGGGAATAGTTAATCTAAGAGACGTGCGACCTCCCTAACGAAGGTCAATAAGTCTTTAGTAGCAGCGGGCGCTATATCTGCATATCTGCTGGCGTACGAGTCTCTCTATTAAAGACACGTTTTCTTAACCAATGAAAAGCCGGACATTCACATAAAATGTGCTCAGAGGACTCGACATCCTCCAGACAGAATCTGCATTCTGTTTCCGGGCAAAGGTTCATTTTGTTGAGGTGATATCTAAGGCCACAATGACCTGTGAGGAAGCCCGTTAGCTTTCTTATGTTATCCTTACTGAGCCTAAGGATTCCCTTATAGGAGTAAGGCTTAATTAATCGCTTGGATTGTCTTAGACCAGGGACATGTTCCCAGTGATCAAGACAAAGTTTTTTCTCCCAATCATTAATTTGCCTTAGCGCAGAAGTCCAATTGACTGTGCAGTAGGGTTCTGGTCCACAGAGAAGGGATTCTGAACCAGCCCTAGCTAATTTGTCTGCATGTTCGTTGCCTGCAATACCCTGATGGCCCGGTACCCACCCAAGTCTTACCTTGTTGTGTTTGGCGAGGGTTTGCAGAGCATCGTAACAGCACTTAACTGTTTTGGAGTCCATTGTATTGGATGCCAATGCTTGTAGGGCTGCCTGACTGTCTGCAAAAATTTGAATGATTGCGCCTTTCATACCTTTTTTGGAGATTAGATCAGCGCAAGTTTCGATCGCATGGATTTCCGCTTGAAAAACCGTGGGACACGTTCCCATGGGTATCGAGACTTTGGTGTTGGGTCCAAAGACACCAGCTCCAACTCCGGAATCCATTTTCGATCCATCGGTGTACCAGACTAAGCTTTTTGGGTTCAATGTTGGAACTCCATTGGCCCAGCTAGCGCGTTCCAGTAGTTCTACCTCATATAATTTACCGAAACTGTATTCCCTAACCATAATGTCCGGGACGAAGCGAAACATGTCCAAGTTTGGTATAAAGTTAAGTATCTTCAAATGACCCACATGATCAACTGAATTAGACCTATTTTCTAGCTGCAGCTTAATGGCTGCTCTCTTAGGTTCAGTAGCTCTCCTCTGATTTTAAAAATTAAACTCTTCTTCTCTACCATATTGTTGTTCAGAAAATACGTTTTTTCTGCTAGTTGATATTTCAGCTTACTGTAGTATGTCCTATACTGAGAGGACTGTGCATCTGTTACAAAACGATCATTCATATTTCGGCCTACATTTCCAATAACATCCTATTGGAAAAAGTTGCGTTCGTTAGGTGTCCGGGTTGCTCATCGGGTGCTATACGTATGCTCATTCCACATTCCGATGCAAGGCGTTCCCATTCTTGAAAGTAACTTGCTTTATTTCGTAGTACACTGTTGAGTACAACTTTTGGCAGTCTGTCATCACTCATACCCATAACTTTTTTTATATACTCAAAATGTAATCTCAGTGTTTCCAAAAACATAGGCGGTGCTCCAGTCTCCAGATGCAGCATGTAATTAGGTGTGGAACTTGGTAAGCGGAACATTCTCTTGAAGAAATTCAAAAAAAACTTCTCAACTTTAACATAGGAACAGTATCCCCATACCTGCGCTCCATACAAAAGAACTGAAGCTGCGGTTGTGCGAAAGAGTTTCTGCTTCGAGCTGTGGTTTATATACCTATTATTGATGCAGGGTCCCAATACCGATGAGATTGCTCGTTTGGCTTCAGATAGTTTGGCCTCTAGATACTTCTTCATATTCAAGTTTGAGGATACTAAAATTCCAAGTTAATTGTACTCCCGGACTACTTCCACCATTTCTCCTCGATACCACCTTTCACTTTGAGTATATCTGCCGCCGCCGCCTCTGAACACCATTACCTTCGACTTATTCAAGTTCACGCATAGGTTCCAGTATTTGCAGTATGTGGTAAGTTGCAACCCATCTATAGAATCGGACAGAAAAACTAGGTCATCTGCATATTTGAGAACCGGAATTTTTATACTGCCAAACTCGACTCCACCCTTTACCGCATCTGATATGTCATTAATGAACAGAATAAACAGTAGCGCACTCAAAATACATCCTTGCTTCACACCCATCGCTGTTGTAAATTCTTCAGAAATTGATTCTCCATCCCAAACATACGCCACATTATTTACATACATTGCTCTTGGAATGTTGCTTATTTTCGTTGACAAACCAATATTGTACAATTCCTAAAATAGAGCTTCGAAAAAGAGAGAGTCGTCGAAAAAGGCATATAGTTTTTTATGTTTCTGCTTATAAATCTCCGCAATATTAAGTAATGTGAACAATTGATCGACTGTTGAGTAGGTCTTTCTAACAATTAATTATATTATGTGTACAAAATCAAAATATGATTGGAAACTCTGTGTCGTTTAATAACACTGATCAGTGTTAAAGGTAAAAATGCAAATGCTATTCATATTTTAAAAAAAAAAAGTATTAATATCGGAATTTAAAAAAAAAAAAGAAAAGTAATTAAATTCCTAACAAAAAGACAATATAAATTATTAATTCACAAAAACCAAGTGCACTTTGTGCTTTTGGAATACAAAAAATGATCAAAACATTTTTTAACTGTTCCGAGTATTTCACATAAATAAAAGGTGATCTACGAGGATTTTTGTATTATGGCCTTTAGATACAAGAAAAAACCAAGCGCATACAAATTTGACAGCAATATTAAAAATAATAAAAATATACAACTTAGTTTTTGAATTTAACCCATTTATATCCGAATACTTTTTTTCTTCCGTTTATAGTGATTTTTGGATATAATGGTAAGATAAGTTGCTGAAATCGATCTGTGGAGTAAAAATTGTTTTCTTGTGTGGGGAAGTGGAGTTTTGAGGTGTTGCGTAAACGCAACGCTGGGTGTTTGTTCGTTTTTTTTTATTTTTTTTTATAAAAACTTCATTATACATCAATATACAGAAAATGTAAAAAAAAAATTAGTTATTTTAGGTTAGCATGATATTCTTGAAAACATTTGTCGTGAAGTGCTATTTTACAAGTTCCACGTTTTTTTAAAGTCTGACTGTGGCAAACGCGACATCTCAGCCTTTTGTCAGATGTTTCCATTATATGATGGCCACCCAAAAGATGTGGATTTTGCTTTGAAGGCCGTCCACCACCTTTTGGTGGACAACCATATTTGGTACAAAGAGCTGTAGAGACTTGGCGGCGAAACTCCAGTGCATCCAACTTGCTCCCATAACTTCTGGATAATGTCCATGCATTCACAACAGAAACGTCTATCATCCACATTATTATGGGATTATACCATTTTTTTCCACGAGTGGCAATTCTATAATTTGACACGTTGTTATCGAGTTGGTCAACTCCACCCATGTATTTATTATACTGCTTGTTAACATTTGGCTGCGGAACTCCTGACTTTGCTTTCTGAATACTGTTGAACCGTTGTGCTGCACCTATAGGATGCAGCCCATTGGAAAGCATTGAAACAGTCTGGTTGTCCTTCTGGTTTTGTTAATCTACAAAAGCCTCGTAGGATCCCCTATCTTTTCTGTTGAATGTCTGCTTGTCTGTCATACTAATGTTCTTCAATCGATTTTCTCTTAAGGTTCCGGTGCCACCGCATTCAAGTTGTGTCAGCTTGTTAGTTAGGTCAGGACTTGTTAAAAAGTTATCGTAAAAATATGAGAATGTTTGGCCAGGATACTCCCGTTTAATAACTTCTGCTAGGCTGAGAACCACGAACTCACCAAGAAAAACTGTGGGATCTCGTTTCTGATTTCTTCCCTGATAAAACTCAAATTGAACGCAATAACCGAGGCGTGTTGCTGCAACCCGTACCTTGTATCCAAAACGAACAGGTTTCAAGCGCATAAACTGTTTACAAGAGTTCCTTCCAAAATAGGGAATCATTGATTCATCAACTGACAATTGAATTTAAATTGGTGCAAACTTTACAAACATTTTGTTCAAATGATCAGCCATTGGTCTGATTTTGGCCATTTTATCAGTATTATCAATACCATCGTTATTACAAATATGAATATTTACAAATATATCATTAAATCTCTTTCTGCGCATAGCATTTGAAACCATAGCATTATGACTGTCTTGGCGGTCTTCCCAATACATATTTGTTCTTGGTAGAGGCACGTATCCCGAAAGGATTACTATGCCAAGAAATACATATATTTCTGGTTCTGTAACGTTTATGCTTTGATTTCGTTGAGCTGAATATAAATTGGTGTACTTTTTAATGATACGGATAAAATGCTCATTCAAAAACAGTTCAAAAAATTCCAATGGGTGAGTCTGGTGTTGCGTTTGCCCAACACCGGCATTTAGGTGTTGTCAATTATCTACAAGTTCATGAAATGAAGTCTATTTCTTTTGCATCACAGAAATAATATATAAACAAACAAAGTTCATCAAACTTATTGAAATCGATGCATACAATTCCACTTACCGGTAATTTTTATTCATTGCTAATTTTGTTTTCTGACAAATAATATTCGCATCCAACTTCTTCTCTCTAAAATACAACTGCAATGAATTCTGGTAAAGAACACACTGCGACACTATGAGGTGACTAACGCACAAACAGAAACGACACAAAAATTTTCCGTAGAACAATCGGTACAGACAGAAAAAATCTTGTTGTGACTTGTTGCTGTTTGGTGTTGCGTAAACGCAACGCTGGCTATAAATGGGTTAACAAATGCATACTTGCATAAATATTAATGTGCAAGTATTCATTTTACGTATCTACCAATTACAGATTATAAATTATGCTAAAGGTAAAAAAATATGATTTCGAAATTAAAAGCATTAAAATCAAAAAAAAAGTTTATTTTATTTAAAATATACAAAAAAGCTTCAAGTTACAAAATCTCTTTTAACAAAAGTAAAAAAAAACGTGTTAGTTTTCAGTTCATAAACTTTATAAACTCTTATGTCGTTTTCGATTTGACAAAAAGATCAATTTTTTTAGCGATATCGATTTTCCTGTTCGATTTGGCAAAAAAATAAGCTTTTTTTTTGATTTTGTAAATCTTCCAATGTAAAATATTTTAAAACTAAAATTGTATTTATTTGTATAACTTTAGCATTTCTCGTCAAACATGACAAATGCCTAACAATCAGACCTACTTTTCCATCACATACTTTTCAGAAAGGACAAAGGGCCTCGCAAAGACCTGCCGCCCGGCGCCGCGCTGCCGCTGGGTCCAGGAGTTGTATTTGTGTGAAAAGTGTGCTTATCTCTGCAACGTTTAAGGTGTTTACACGTAATTGAAGCAGAGATATGCCTCGAAGTTCTTACAATACTTAGCTGATAGCTTAGTGCTCGTAAATGTCTTCTTCTATCCGAACTTAGACACCAAATCATCATCTCTGTAATTAAAGAATTAAGTAGGTCGCCAGTCGAAACCGGCGGTTTTAATCTTTGTTTAGAAATTTTCCATATTAGGTGATGGAACTTCTTCTTCATTGGCAGGACGTGGGTCAACTCCTAGATCTACCCCTCTTTCTACATGATCCCCATTAAACATGTTGCCTGAGAACATTCGCTATAACTTGTGCTTCGGTGAATAGGTTTCACTCGCTGTATCCCGGTCTTGAAGCCAGGGACCGGTTGCTTGGCTTTCTTCGAAAACCAATGAAAGTTATTTGTTCTTAGATCGTGAGTAACTTTGAACTACTTACGTTGGAAAGCTCCATCAGCGTGACCGTTGTGCGACTAAAGTTGCCATTTGGCACTTTTTTCGTCGCCTTGCCACAATGAGACCACTTTTCTAAAATTTAACGATTTTGGCCCTTTTTGAAAACTTGAGTCTAATGAAGATTCTTATAAACAAATATTTGAAATAAATGATTTGGAACAGCTTTGGTTTAGAGTCGGGAAAATAAAAAATCACTTCGATGAATTTTTGTACCAAAACTTGTACCATTTTGTTGTTCAAATACTGACATTGCCACACAGTAGTGCCTGTGCTGAACGCGTATTCCCGAAAGTAGCCTTAATGAAAAATAAACAAACCAATAGGCTTAACATTAGTTCCTGTGAATCAATGCTTTCTGCACTAAATTTGATCACAGGCTTAGATTTGGAAGAGCCAAGCAGTGCTGCCAGGTCACTTTAACCACTCGGAGTTAAAAAACTAAACAAAAAGCGCTAAAACGCGCTAGATTTTTTTTTCATGGAAAACTAAGAGCTAAATTTAGCGCTAGATCTGAAATTCTTATAAGGAGAGTAAAACCACAACATATTCATTTTTTTTGTTAATTATTTTTAGAAGCCATCAAGTAGGTATTTATTTAATGTTACATGTCATAGTAGTAAAATTAAACTTTTTTTAATTTTTAATATTTTCAAAAAGTAAAAGTGCTTAAACTAAGTCTTTTTTTTTTTTGACACTTCATTTGTTAAGATTGATTGAGTGTGAGAACCGCAAAAGAGATATTTACTACAGAAATAATAGAGGAGATTTGCAAATAAAAAGCGCTAGAAATTCCGCTATGTGCTAACATTTTTTAAGCGCGCTAAACATACTAAAAAAGCCCAAAAAAGCGCCAGATCTAGCGCCGAAAGCGCTAAAATGACAGCCCTGGAGCCAAGTATTGATCTAGTCAATAAGTACAGAAGTACATTAACTAAAAAGTAGTATAATGTATGTTATAAAACCGATTTTACGTTTAATGTTATTTTGTTCCTAATGGTATGTTTAATTCGACTGAATTTTTAAGCATTAGAAATAAAATATTACCAATTTAATGTCTTGTTTTTTTCTTATGTCAATTTTTGATTTTGAAGTATTACTTAATATTATTAACATTGGCCCTTTTTTTTTCTCCGTGGCCCTTTTTCTTGCGACTTTTCAAATTCTTCAACGGTAACGCTGAGCTCCATAGGCAGAGAAGAAAATCTCTTATGTTGGCCTGCAAATTTTCTAGAATGAAAAACTTGAAATGCAGTTCGATAACCATTCGTTTGTAGTTGTCCCTTCGTTTGGCGCGATACTCTCGCTACACATCTGCATTTTCTGTCACATTTCTGCGGTATACAGTCGTCATCACAGGGTCGTTCTCTTTTTGATAATGCCTCGATACAGGGAACAATGGTTATTGGCATATTTGTGGTAGCTGAATGCAGTGCGTAGAAATTTTCCACTCAGATGCTCTCTGACTGATTTTGGTAAAATTGAATTAAAAACGCACTTAATATGCTTGGACCACCCTGCACAAATTGAAATTGGCAAAATGTCTGCCACCTGCCAAATCAAGAGCTTTCAACAGTTGGTCGAAGTTTTCAATGCGCTCCCATATGAATAGTCCCCACTTAAACCCTTCCCTCTTTCCAGACAGTTCAACAAAAGCCGACAGTAACTTAACTAACCGCATTGTTGCGCTGACCGTAATGTCTAACAATAGAACAAAACATCTGCATACCATTCAGATGATGGTCAAGGCCTGACCTTGTACACTGGAACAGACAGCATGCCAGCACTTGACTTGAATGGGGCCGTTCACAATTAGTGCAGGAATTCGTTCTCGATGTATTTCACTGAGTAGGATGTCGTTTCACAGTCGACCAACTTTAGTCACGAGTATCGGCCATTAAGATAGCGACAGCCAGTACGCAACCCCACATACCATAAAAATCAATCATTGCGAATTCCAGTTACTTGATACCTCTCCTGGCACCGGATACCGGAACGGCAACGGAATCGCAATCAATGGCACGATGGATAATTGCGCCCCCACTTTGTTCGCATAAGAATATTTATCTGTAATCAAAAAACGATCATAAAACTTCTACACTGGCGCTGCCATTAGAGTGATTGCGCAATTTTGCACTTGAAGCAGATTCACGTCCTTTGGTTACACGTCCATCCCACCCACTATCCTTGAAGTCGTTGTCCAACGCAGTTAAGCTGACGTCAACCAACGTAAACGATTTCCACTTTAAAACTTTTCAAAAATAAAAACAAAATCGAACCGGATTCACATTCAGGGCTGGCGCTGGGTGTCGGTGTCCGTCGCAGTACCGTATATATTCGTGTTGTGTTGCACGACGAGGACGATTTAGGGGCGGCCAAAAGCTATTTTTAGCTGCAGTCGTTGCCGCTACCGATTTACAGTTGCTGGTGTGATGCACTACTGGTGCTGGCGCTGTTGCTGCAAAATGCAAATCCAATTTCGAAGTCGAAGGATTATGACGAACGGCATAGCGGCGGCTGTGAAAGACAATCCCTTGCACATGCATGCGGGTCCTGGCGCGTCGTATAATATGAGCGATTGTCACGAGCAGTTTAACTTTTGTAATATCCGTCCTGTAAACACCAGCCAGCTTCGTGGATATGAAATTCATTGTGCTGTGTGGGGTCCCGTACCTACACAGTCACACACATTTGTCTTCCTTGGCCGTGCTCCATTTTTGTGCGCCCGCAATGATGAATGAATGCAAATTGCTTTGAGAATTTTGTAATCTATTTCGTTTGATGATTGTGTTTGTGTATTTTTATCCTGCTGCAACGGTTAATTTGGTTATCCGCTGGCGTTTACACTGAACGGTAAAGGGTCGCAGGAGCCTATCAGAGTGTGTGGCTCACAAACGGGTGGTGTTGGGGTATTTATGTGATTTATTCGATAGCGAGGTGAAAAATGTTGGCTATCATTCCAAGTATCGATTTTTCGATACCTACTGTGATTTATTTTGAATACCGGGTATTCGCTTCGGTCGGGTATTGTGTCTTGTGGGCTTTGTGGTGGGACTGGGAAGATTCGACGTATTTTGTGTACAGCTTCGGTTTAGCGCGGGTAGGAGTTATGTTATAAAGGGTGATTTTTTAAGAGGTTTAGAACTTCTTTTAAAAAAAAAACACAAAAAATTCGAAAAAATGAATGAAATATTTATTTGAGTTTGAACCTTGCAATTTAATGTTTAAAGATAATTTCATGCAAATGTTGACCGCGGCTGCGTCTCAGGTAGCCCATCCGCTGAGTCCAATTTTGGCATACTCTTTCACACATATCGGCCGGTATCTCACGAATGAATGCATGGATGTTGGCTTCCAGTGCGTCAATCGAAGCGGGCTTGTCCCTATACACATTAGCCTTGGCATACCCGCACAAAAAATAATCTAATGGTGTCAAATCGCACGATCTAGGCGGCCAATTGACCGGCCCGAAACGTGAAATTAACTGTTCTCCAAACTCGCCTCGCAATTGCGCCATTGTTTCGCGTGCTGTGTGGCATGTGGCACCGTCTTGTTGAAACCACATATCATGCAAGTCAAGAACTTCCATTTCGGGCAAAAAAAAGTTTGTTATCATCGCTCGGTAGCGTTCACCATTGACAGTAACGCTGCGATTCGCATCATCTTTGAAGAAATATGGCCCAATAATGCCGCCGGCCCATAAACCGCACCAAACAGTGGCTTTTTCGGGATGCATTGGTAGCTGTTGCAATGCTTCTGGCTGATCTTCACTCCAAATGCGGCAATTTTGCTTATTTACGTACCCATTCAACCAAAAATGAGCCTCATCGCTGAACACAATTTTTCGATAAAAAAGCGGATCCTCGGCCAGCTTTCCAAGAGCCTATTCACCAAAAATTCGGCGTTGTGGAAGGTCGGCTGGCTTTAGTTCTTGCACCAGCTGTATCTTAAAAGGCTTTACGCCCAAATCCTTCCGCAAAATTTTCCACGTAGTGCTGTAACAAAGGCCTAACTGCTGGGAACGGCGCCGAATCGACATTTCGCGGTCTTCTGTCACACTAGCTGATACGGCCGCAATATTTTCTTCACTACGCACAGTACGTAAACGTGTTGGCGGTTTAATGTCCAACAAAGTAAATTTGGTGCGAAATTTGGTCACAATCTTCCGAATAGACTGCTCAGAAGGTCGAGAATGCCGATCATAAAATGGAAGCAGCGCGCGATGAACATTTCGAACCGAGCACGAATTTTGATAGTAAAATTCAATAATTTGCAAGCGTTGTTCATTTGTAAGACGATCCATGGTTAAATTGCAAACCAAACTGAAGCTGTTTGACAGTGACACAAGGTACTAAACACACGTCAGCTGTCAAAACCGGTGTTGCCAAAACCAAACCAGCTAAAAAATCACCCTTTACAATGACACGAAATGATTGTGTCATGGAAAATTGTACGATGCTACGTGCAGGCGATTCATTGAATTCGTGCGCTATAGTGGGTGCTATGGGGGGATGGAGGGACATTATTGGGGGCGCGTTTAGCTTATGCGGTTACTTTAGCATGTTTCAAGACGAAGGGGAAATAACTGACAGAATTAAAAAAACAGATTTAGAGAGAGAAATATAGACAAGAACTAAAGTCGACGACAAGACTGAAACCCATATCGAGGTGGACTATCGGACGAAACGTAGTCAAGGTCAGAGCACGACGCCGAAGTTGTGCTCGGGTACCTAATTCAATGCAAGGCTGTTAGTTGGTTATAGTATAAAATACGCCGATTTGGCAAAAGCTAGGTATTTTTGTGAAGCTTCGACTTTGAAATTTTCCATATAAAATAAAAAGGGTGACCGAAGGTGGAACTATGTTTGTGAAATCTCGGCAACAGTGAGAACACTTTTCAGTCTGAAAAAGGCCTTTGTTATTTCTCAGCTTAAGTAGATCGAATATTATCAATATAATTCAATTTTATTTGGCAAGGTAGTTTTCGCGATTGAAAAAAAAACCCTTTAAGAAGAAAGGCGACCAACTACTGACGCTGAGTGATGGGATTCAGGCTTTTTGAAAACAACGAAGCAAACCTGTTCACACAAGAAAATAAAATAGAAAATGTGTTTGAGATCCCTTTTCTGAGTATAGATGGCGCTTAGCTTACATTCCAAGTCGGACCATCGTTCTAGCCCCACCCAGCTCGGTCCCTACCTAGCTTCCTTCAAAGTCGAACGCCAAGTTAAGATCGCTCTATAATTATGCGTGGCACAGGAGGTCGGGTCTGGGGTCTTCCAAATACAATCAATATAAACTGGGCTAAATATCAGACGAAGAGTTTCTTTTTGTATACCCTCCACAGGAAGGTATATTCACTTTGTCATTACATTTGTAACGCCAAGAAGATGTCACCGGAGACCTCATAAAGTAAAGGGTTTTTAAATAAGAGCGCTACAAAAGTTTTTTTTTAAATAAAACAAAAACGGTTTTGGATATCAATGAAATTCTTTATTCCTGTGAAAGTACGTTCGATGCCATTATGTATGGAACTCGATTTCTTTTGCATGGCCACCACGGGCACGCTTGCAGAAGTCCAGACGCTGAACCCAATTTTCGAGGGTTTTCAAGCATAAATCGGCCGATACTGCTGCAATTTCACGTTCGATATTCGTACGAAGTTCATCAATCGTCGCTGGCTTGTTGGCATAGACCATAGACTTGACGTAGCACCCCAGGATATAGTCTAACGGCGTCAAATCGCACGACCGAGGCGGCCAAGCGACTGGACCATTTCGTGAGATAACACGTTCTCCAAACTTGGTTTCCAATAAATTGATTGTGACATTCGCTGTGTGGCTTGTGGCGCCGTCCTGTTGGAACCACATGTCCTCCAAGTCCATATCATCATATTGGGGCCAAAAATATTCGGTTATCATTGAACGGTAGCGATTCCCATTCACAGTAACGTGCCGGTCTTGATCATCACGGAAGAAGGACGGCCCAATGACGCCGCCGGCCCATAAACCACACCAAACCGTAATTTTTTCGGAATGCAATGACGACTCATGGAGCGCGTGTGGATTGCTGCCTGACCAATACCGTATATTTTGTTTATTGACGAAGCCATTCAGCCAGAAATGAGCCTCATCGCTGAAAATGATTTTTCGATTAAAATCATTTTCAAATTGTTGCTTAGCCCAATTCACTAACATACGACGCTGGTGGTCAAGCGGCTTCAGTTCTTGTGTCAATTTAATCTTGTAAGGATGTAGGCCAAGATCTGTTCGCAAAATTCGCCACAACGACGTCACTGAGATGCCCAACGCTTGAGAACGACGTGTGAGAGACACATTTGGGCTTTCTTCAACTGAAGCCTCAGCGGCAGCAATATTCTCGACACTACGGGCACTTCTTTGTCTCACTGGCACGGGAACATTTTGTACTGTGCCTGTGGATTCAAACGCTCAATTGTTGATCTGCTAAGACGATTATGACGACCATAAATTGGACGTAGTGCTCTTAACGTTGAGGCCACTGACTCCGAATTTCGGTAGTGAATTTTAATAATTTCGACTCGTTGTTGGCTCGTATATCTTTCCATCATGAAATGGCAAACCTTACTGAAGAGAAATGTCAAAAGGGCGGCAAGAAATTCGGCGTCGTTTGCTGTCCCTGTCGCTCTACTTTTGTAGCGTCCCTGTTGAAAAACCCTTTATATATATTCTGAATCAGGTCCGTCTGTTTGTCTGTTTGTTGAATGCACGACAGCGCCCAAAGGAATCAACGTAGGCGAATGAAGTTTCGTCGTCAGGTTGGTATTGAAAATGGGCTATATAGGTCAAGTAGTTCGGGTACCTCCAATACAAAACCAATTTTGCATGACTTGTAGACAGTGGAGAGTATCAAAGCATCGGCCAGGCCGATGATAACACTTTAACTTGTTTTCAATTTTGTTCGCTCCGCTGAAAGAGAGAGGGCCTTACTTCTTCGATACCTCCTTAAACTTAGTCTATAGTAACAGCGTTCACACTGAAAGTTTGAAGCTCTCAAGTCGCTAATGAAAGACCCTTTACAATTTGACTAGGCCAGATAACAAGTGGAGGTTAATAATTAATATTTAAATGTGTTTGCTCAACAACAGGGGCCAATGTTCGTTTTCTTTTTTTTAAATCTATTTGACATAAATTGTAGCTGTAGTACGCATCGTTGGCTAGGTTGACCTCAGGATGTGCAAGTCCGGGTGTTGATGGTTTACTGTCTGAATGTCGCAATCAGACAAATCATACTGACACCCCCAACTTACAATCCTTTTGCCGCTGGCTCCCTCAATTTATTATCAAATTTCGTCATTTTGTTTTCATATTGGTGTTATGTCAATAATTAGAATCCGTGTGACATGCAAAACATAAAAAATAAAATGCGGCCAACCGTGAGGAAATGTGATTGAGTTCAGGTATATACCACATTTTTACATTGCTGAATGCCATTGGTTAGTTATTATGTATTGTCAAAAGGCGAATAATTTAATTTGTTTGTTTAATAAAACTATCTAAAGGATATCTATATATATACAAATTAAGCCTTCAAATTTTGTTCGTTTGTCGCCGATTCACGCCTTAACGCATTTACCGATTTTAACCAAACTTTCACACGTCTTTGGTATTGGTCTCTATATGGGTTTTGTGAAGTTTTGTTGAAATCGGAAAACGTATGTGTGTGTTAGCGTGCGTTAAAAAAACCCATGAATTTCAGTACATTTTGGTTTTTTCCAACGTTTGGATTATTATTCGAGATATGGAAATCGAACAGGAAATTTATCAATTGTCTGTATGTGCATACATAATACTTATTTAGAAGCAGAATGAAAGTAACAGGCTGTTGGCATGTAAGAACACGTTTTTTTACCATCGCTATAAACAGTTTTTAGACTTAAATATGGTCGCTATAACCGATTTTATCGTGACGAGGCCGGATCGTTGTAACCGATTGCAAATTACCTTGAGTTAAACGGAGTTTTGCCGGGACTTTGTAAATTTATTGTTATATCTGGTTCATCGCTATATTAGGTACTGTTGTAACCGATTTCCACTGTAATCGTTCTTCATGTATATCCGTCTATAAATATACATTTAGTCGCATTGTGTTTGAATTGATGTTCTCTTAATGCGTGAACCGATTTTGGTTCTGAAAATTTCAAATGAAAGGTAACGTCAACACCAAGGTTTGTATGGACTATGGAGTTATAGGCATTTTAGTGAACATCCCTGTGTTGTCGACCTCCGAAACCGCTTAATCGATTTAAATGAAATTTTGTGAATGTGTATGGTTGGTTGCAGCTTAAAGCATAGGATAGTTTTGGGCACGATAGGTGGCGCTGCTGTCAGTCTCCGAAACCACTTAACTGATTTAAATTTTGTGGATGAGATTGTTGGGTTCAATTGGGAAGCTAGGATAGCTTTGAGCCCGATAGGTGGCGCTGTGGTAGATGCCTCTTTTCTTTGGGTTGGTGGGGGCAAATCGCAAGCATTAAAGAATATGTGACGTGGCATTTGGCCTATGAGTGCGTAGGCCATGCGGCACATATCGCTTGGTAGAATGAAGGGGACGTATATTGTGTTCATTATTCGTATACTATCATTTTTACAAATTGACCACTCGCCCATGTAGTCCAGCATACTAATCACTGAGCCACCGTGTTTACAAGTCGCAATTACTGATATTTAATGTTGTATAGACCCTTTCTCGAATGTGGAGTGGGAAAAAAATATCTGAACGGTGATTCTTACTTCCCGGGAAAACTTCGGCCGACCGCCATGACAGACCGCACGATTTTTCAAACAAATACTTAAAAGGATCATGGGCTTCATTGTTAAGCACAATGTTTTTGGATAATCGCGTTTCTGGATGTGTACTCGGTGCAGAAGCGAGCATTGCCGATTGCCCACATTCTGCTTTGGTTGATTTGGTTAATTCAGAAAATCTGACCGGAAACTCAATTCAATCAGTGGTGCGGAAAAAACGATTAAGAAGCCGACCCGGAAATATATGAAGTCCTTTCTATGCATTGAACTCAATTTAATTCCAATGGAGTTTCATTCGTTCAATAGAGAGGTTAAACTTTATCAAAAAATGTTAATAATTTATTCAATTTAAGGCGGTACGAAGTTCGCCGGGTCAGCTAGTGTTCTATATAGTAGAAACTTATTAGGACAAACATGGTTGCATATTTTCGACTTTTGAATATCATTAACTTCGATTTCATGTGTAAATTTGTCTTAGATAACTGAAGAAAATTTGCGCAAGTCGCTTTTATTTTTCTGAACCCAATCTACATTGTTAATTTTTCATATTTATATATAGATTTCGAGAGATATTCGCATCAGACCACCATTGTCGGGTCTCATTTCGTCTCTGTACCACTGTAAATCTTACTCAGAGAGACTCTCTGGATTTCTCCACAGTTCTTCTCTCTGGGCTCGATTCTTAGTGTTAACGCTAGCATCTGTTTATGGGAGATCTGTTTCATCGACTGGGTCTCGACCCAATGATGTCCCAAAATCCTCATTCTTCTGCCAGCCAACGCTGGACATTGACACAGTATATGTGCCGCTGTCTCAGATTCCTCCAGGCATAGTCTACAGGTATCATCCTCTATTAATTTTTCATAAATATTTTAAGCAAATATTCCTAAAAAAATACCATCCACACGTAACAAATAATTTCAAATTCAACGGATGAATTTCTATGAACGCTGTCAGCAACTTTGCCCACAGCGGAAGTGGCTTACATTTTTTTGCGAGTGTGTTGTTGAGCCGAAATTTTTGAAGTTACGTGACATTACAAGCGCACTAACTTTTGCAAACCTATTAAAATATACCTTGTACGCAAGTTAACAGGAAATCGGCCAAAGTTGGTGGTCTCAGAATGTTTTTTCTATGGTCGCAAGAGTTTGTTTTATATAAAAACACTAGCTATTTGATTTGTGACCTTGAAACTATTTAGGGTAAAGTTTAAGAATGTTTATTATAAGACCCAATGATATGAAAAACAGCAGAACCCGTACATTACCTTTCTCCATCGAAGAGTTTCCTTGTGTTGTTGTGCTCTCTGAAAAACTGAAAGGTCGAAAATAATTACAAAAATAACAAAAAAAAAACTATCCTCTGCCCAAAAAATTAAAGAAAAACTTCCACTCTGACCATCAATAAATTTATTTGCCTAGAAAAGTGCCAACAACTTTTCGAAGGATTATGGTTACTACAGCGCAAGTGATTTTCCGCACGTTCCCCGGGCATACAATAAATATTTGCGGGTATGGCTATAACCCAAGTAAACCCGAAAACTTTGGTAAAACTTTTCAGACAAAAGTAAAACATTATTTTAGTAATCCCTAAATTTACTGGCGTATTTTACTGGAGCTGTAACGACAGATAATTAATATACGTAATTAACCAGGACGTTTAATAATTTGAGTAGGATTACGAAACCCATTACAATTTTGACGGCAATTGGGTTGAGTTTTCTCCCTTTTGCTGGTTTGTTATATACATAATTGGGCAAGGGTTGAATGAATATTTTAAAAAGCTGTGATGTGTTATAAAAGTTTAGATAAATCAAGTGTGTAATGCGTTTCTTTTTGTTTTTCACTTTCAGCGATGATATCGTATAACGTGGTCGTTGGCGATACCCTGTCAAAAGTCCTGGTGCGCTTCTTTCCCTCGTGGGGTACATCGATGGGAGCCGTACGACTAGGTGTCGTATTTTTTGTCACAGTCGGTGTCGTCGTTCCGCTGTGCCTCTACAAGAATGTTTCACGTCTCGCACGAGCTAGTTTCATTAGCCTGGCATGTGTGGTCTTTATACTGTTTGCTGTGATCGTCAAACTGATGTCGGGCGAGTATAAAGTGTAAGTGTGCAATTTCAGTAAAATTAACATTTAAACTGTAAGTGGGTGTATAACAATGCTATTATCAGGGGTAATTAGGTTTAGAGGATTCTTCACAAAACTTGCCAAATCCCTACCAACACAACTAACATATTGTGTGTGTGGAAGTCGGAAAGTGCATTCCTAATGTTGCACTCAGCCATTTTTTTTTTTTTTCAATTCATTCTCGTTGTGTTCGCTCTACAGTGAGTGACTCTATCATATAAACACTAAGCAATAAGGCAGTGAAAATAATTCTATGTATGCAGACTAACGCTGATATACAGTCAAGTCCGGGTAATGGGACACTAAACGGGCAACAAAATAATGTTGTTATTTTAATAATACAAAAAATACTTCGTTTGGAGCGTAATTAAAAATAAAATTTATGTAACTACTGGGGAACCAAAGCGGATATAAAATACCCGGCTCTTGCATTTCAAGTTGGCATTTTTTAATATGCCCACATGATCTATGTATTTACTACAGTAGTCCCTCGATAATGTGAATTACCGATAATGTGAATTTCTCTAAAATGTGACGCGGTTAAACTTTACATTGCCATGTCTATAATGTGAACTTCCGAAATTTTCAACCTCTAAAATGTGAATTTTTTTGTAAAAGTTTTTATATTTCTCTTGTTTCTTTTGCGTGCGATCTTATACCATGTTCCCACCAACGTGATTTAGCTAAATCAACTTGATTTATCTAAATCATCTCATAAATTACGTGATTTATCATACATTTTCGTGATTTATAATTACGTGATTTATACGTGTTTAAATTTTAATTACGTATCTGTCATCGCAAATCCACACAAAATAAAATCGAACATAAATGTTCTTAACTTCAGCACTTTATTCAGCGAACAAAAAAGAAAGAAAAACTGTCAAAAAAATTATTTCAAATTCAATTTTCTAATTTTGTTCGTGTTTCGGTGAGTTTTTGATATTTTTATTAAATTCATGCAATAAAAAATTGTTTTATTCTTGGCAGGTATGGCAAAAAAACAGAAAAAATAACAATTGTGTTGGACAACATTAGGTCGACAAAAATGTCAAACTAAATCACTTAAAGTTCGGTGGAGACGCCTTTCGTGATTTATAAATCACTTCGGCTAAATCACGTTGGTGGGAACATGGTATTAGGGACTAAATAACTGTTATTTTTCTCTAAGTTGTAAATGCAGCTGCAGCCTATAGCGAAACAACAGCTGCCAAGTGTGTAGGTATGCTATATGATCAGTTCGTGGTTATATCTTTTCAGTCAGTTGTGTCTCGTGTGGTTCGTGTTTCTTTTTTCATTTTGTCAGTTAATAAGCTCAATCAATACCTAATGGTATCCAAACAAAAATTGCATCGATTAAAGATAATTGCAAAATTTTACGCGAACTAGATGCTGGATTCAGGATTTGCATTAGCTGAGAAGTATGGTGTGTCAAGGTCAACGATAACTGGAATAAAATTAAATTCGAAGACGTTGTTGGACCATTTTAAACAAACGGAATCTGGACCAGGGAAAAGGAAGACACTAAGGAAATCCGAAATGCCTAAAATGGAAAATGTATTGTTCGAGTGGCTAAAAAAGCAAAGAGAGAACCACGTTCCAGTTTCAACAGATTTACTCTGCCGAAAAGCAAATCAATCGAACTTGCAATTTAAGGAAGCTCGAAAATTTAAAGCTAGTCAAGGTTGGGTGTACAAATTTAAACAAAGGCATAGTGTAAGATCATTAAAAATATGCGGCGAAAAGTTGTCATGTAATAAAAGCGGAGTTAATCCATTTTTTGAAAAATTACATGAAACAATCCGAGAAATGAATCTTACACCACAACAAATCTATAATGCTGACGAAACCGGCCTATATTGGAAGATTCTTCCTAGTAAAACACTCGTCTTGTCTACAGAACGTACAGCACCAGGAAGAAAAACTAGCAAGGAAAGGATAACACTTTTGGTCTGCACAAATGCAACTGGAACGCATTAGCTCACTCCATTAGTTATCGGGAAGTCTATATGCCCTAGAGCTTTTTCAGGTTTCAAAGTTCCACTGATTTATATGTCGAGCAAAAACGCTTGGATGGCGAGTGAAATCTTTCAAAATTGGTTTAATGAAAATTTTACTACAGAGGTAAGCACTTTACATAGTGGAACTTTAAGATTTGTTTTTCTAAATTAAATCACATCATAACATTAAACTTTTCACCCACCTGTTGTTTTTTTAACGCTTTTTTTCAGGTTAAACGATACCTAAGAGAAAATAATTTGCCAAAAAAGCATTGTTACTCCTTGACAATGCAGCTTGTCACTGCAATAAAAAAAGCTAACTAACTCTGATGGGGACATCACAGTGTCGTTTTTCCCGCCAAACCAAACCGTTCAACCCATGTACCAAAATGTTATAAATTTAGTCAAGGCATACTACAAAAAAAGATTGCTCACTCAAATTATCGGTACTGAAAGTGAAGACATTACTGCTGGGATAAAAAAAAAATTACCTTGAGAGATGCTGTTATGAATTTAATTCCACTTATCCAATTACGAAGGACACTACCCGAAACTCAGCTTCAAGGAAAGTTACAATAAATCAATGATCTCCTAGGAATTATAGATACCGAACACAACATGTCAAGACAAGAAGTTAGAGACTGGGTCATCCTAGAAGGCATTGATGAACCTGAACAAATTGAGGACACTTCGGGGAATGAAAGCGAGGAAGTCAATCCAGCTGCTCCGAAAATAGCTGGCTCGCAAGAGATCCAGTGTACAACTACGCTTCTTGAGTACGCCAATCAAAATGAATTGGACGCAGAAACGATTTCTAGTTTGCTGAAGTTAAGGGCAGAAGCAATAGAAAGATCAAGTCAAGATATTTGCCAGTCCAAAATAACAAAATATTTTATCAAAAATTGATATAAATGTTTTTTTTTTGCTTTCTTTTTTTAAATGAATAAAATTATTTTATTTTCGTTTTTCTTCTAAATTAATAAACATTTAAACTGTGCTTTAAAAATCATTTTGTGCTGTTTTTAATAAATTTGAAAATCGTTTCAATCAGTTTAGTAAGTACTAAAAAACAGTTCCAGTAATGTGAATCCCTCTAAGATCCGAAAACGCCTTGTTTTAATTAGTTCACATTATCGAGGGACTACTGTATATAGATATAATTGATTTCCATGGTTCACAACAACAGTTGGATCTCGTACTATTGTTGGTAACCCTGAAAATCAATCAGTGCCTACAGAAGTGAAAACTTGAACAATTACGTTGGTATTTTTTTAATTTTCGGGAAATGTTTTATTGTGTTGGAAATACTTTTAAATGAAGCGTTTTTTATTCAGTATTATAAATTTCTACTACAAAAAAAAATGCCAACTAAGTCTTTTTCATGCCTTTTAAGGTAGGGCCTAAGGCCTGTTTTTTTCAAAAAGGCTTCTTTTGTTTTTATTTTAAATTTTTAATATTTTTTATTTTCAACACACTGAATTTTTAATTTTTTGAACATTCTTAAGAAATCTTTGCCACAAAAAAAGACAATTATCTGTCCATTTTCCGAACACCTTATGTGTCATTCGTTAAAAATAACTCCAGCGTTCACTTTCAGTAGGTGAAATGAAATTGGAAACTAATTTGAAAGCTGTTTGTTGTATAAATAAAAATCGTTTTTGTTTATTTTTTTATATTCGTGTTTAGTTTTTGATTTATTGTTCGACTTTACAGAAAAAAATATATTTAAGGCATTACATTATTGAAAAGGGCATATTTTAGGCATTTTTTTTCGTCAAAAGTGGTTGGCAACGCGCACACTGGTGTCGGAACATTGGTAACAGAACATTGGTGTCGCGAGTTCAATGGTTTTATCCCATCTCAAAAATGCCCCGACGTTTGCACTTAAAAAAAAAACAAAAAACGCCAAATGATGTAGAGTGAAGACAGGTCACAGTTTTATGTGTTTATAATAACTTTTGTGTTGAGTTGCCTGCTTAGTTGTGCAATTAAACGATCGAATGTTTAGTTACATTAAAAATAGACCAGTGACGCCTTCGCACGACGTTATTTAAGATCCCCAATACATTCTTTAAGGGCGGTCTTTCTTTTGGACGCGACCGCTTTGCAGCTCATGTGCTATATTGACCTTAGTGTCATCGGCACTTTAAGGAAATTAATGAAGGCTTGCCCGAACGAGTTTTAAACACCAAAATTTGCAATGGCTCCTTAACTATATCACCATCAGGAATGATATCCTTACAGGTAGAAGAAAGATGTCTGTCTGGACAGTCTGTGGATTCCTGAAATGCCCGCCTGATGGCATGAATTGAGGAGATGCGTTTTTATATTAACCAAAGCATGTATCTCTTCGTTTTGAAAAATATCTGTTTCGAAATATATTCCGTTCCGGTATATTCGATGTCAGTGAGCCACTGAAGCAACAAAAGAAAGGAGTCTTATTTCGGCAGCTTGCATCCACGATTTTATACATGCGGTCAGTCCTTACTCTAAAGACTGTTGAAAGTGCCAATTGCTTAATTTAAGCACAATAAGTCGCAACTTGTTTATGAAAATTGATCGAAATCCGGCTCGGAGGACCCAATGTTAAATAAAATAAATAAATAGTTGGCTCCCAGAGATTTTCCAACTTTTACGATTATATTCTTCAGTCAATAATCAGATTTAAAAAAAAACCTAGGCCCATAACAACATACATACATCCCACCACCCATCTATAAAGCCACGGGACCTATGAAGCAGTCCCCCACTGTTGCTCAACCCTTTGAAAGAAATGAAACTCTTGCAGCCAACACCCCTGAATGGCACTTTAAGCCCAGCACAGAGACGTGCCAAACAAAAAAACACGAACAAAAACTGTCCATACTGGCTTCTGTTTATGGCTTTTGTTAATTCGCTTAGCACTTCGTTTGAATGTGTTATTCACGTACAGCCTCGGTTTGCCCAGCCACTCGTGATGCCTTATTATGCACTTGTACCTGGTAAGCCATCCCCTGGTGGTTCGGTATGATGTTTATTTTTCTGCTGCAATGCAAACAATTTCCATGAAGTTAATTTTTTGTGCCACAAAAACGAAAAAAAAAAAACCGTGCACACCGCAGTGTACCACTTCAGTTAAGCGCAATGGGATGCGAGCCGGTTAACACTTTTCCCTACCACAAGGGAGTAGGAGATGTAAAGCTCTACCCTTGGAATATATTCACATTTAGAGAGCGCTCATAACGATTTAGCTAATATGTACAGAACCCCCAATGGATTGCGTATCTGTGTATTGGTGGAAGTATCTGTTGCACAATGTAAGGCAAACATTAAGCACCTATCTGACAATCTGGCTTTGTGGCACGTTGCTATGGGGGTTATTTATGTGAAAGTTAGATGGCAGAGCCACCCTTGATGCTAAGACGCGACTACGTTGTGAGTACCTTGAGATGGAAGCTCAATTTGAATAATTTTCTAATTTGGTATGTCCCAAGATTGAGGGGTGTAGTGCTTTTTTTTTTGTTGGCATGAAATTCTAATAAAGCCCTTTTTGCTCTTACTCTTTTCTTCCAGAACGGATACAGCAGACTCGTGGAGATTCGCAAACGTGGATGTTATACCGGCCACAGGAATTATGGCCTTCGGTAAGATAAGAACTTTTTAAATGGGCGTATTGGGTATTGGGATTTCTCAGTGGTTGGCAGCTGTATCCTATATAAATAATTGAAATCGAACAATAACAGAAAAATGGAGTGTTTATGGTTAACACAACTTTGGGTTGTAGTCGTGGCACCTTTTTGAAGTGTGGCACGAAATTATGTTAAGTACACTACCCGCAGATCGAATAGAAACTCTGGCATATCTCGTTTCCGTTGCTCCATCGAAGAAGGCTTGAAGCGATATGATGGATGCTCTTGCGTAGTAATTTTTTCGTGAGTGAAATGTAAGCTGAACGTGATCAAATTCAATTAAGTTCCATAAAACATTTTCTAACCCCAGTCTTGCGAGTGAACTTCTTTGAGTTATATAATAAAAAAAAAACCGAGAAATGTTGGATAGGTTTTGGGCTTTGAACTCATTGCGCTTCCAACTTTGAAAAGTGTGCTGAAAATGGATTAGATCAACTTTGTTAGCCTCAAAGACAAGTCATATTGATAAATCACTAATCTGGCGAATTAAGATGAGCCAGCACATGCGGTATGAAAGTTCCGTGACAAAAAGCAAAATGCAAGGAGTGCCTGCCAGCTCTATGGGCAAAAAAGAAGGGAGGAGAACTGTCTTTTCAGAAGGAGAAGCGAGCGGCCGGTTGAAGGTTAAAGGGTGCTGCTACAGAGGCAATGTTCGAAAGTTCTACTGGAGGGTTAAACTATCGACCCAAAGATAAAAGGCCCGAACAGAGGCCGGCATATTTGAGTATTTTTTACACCCTAATTAACTCACAGTGAAGGCTCTGAAAGAATACTTTTGCAGACTGCTAAACGGCGGATGATTGGTTCAGCTTCGACGATATTAACTACTATTTCCATAAGACGTACACGAAGTGACGATAGCCTATGATAACGCGACGAGCTATGCGAAGCCATACCAAGTTACGGCATCCCTGACAAACTCGTTCGTCTGTGCAGGATGATGAGAAATCTCGCTGCTCCGTCAAAGTCGGCAAAAGCATCACCGAGCCCTTTGAATTTCTGATGTCGAAAAAGGTTTGAGTTAAGCCGACGCGCAGTCGTGCAACTTCTTTGACTTCATCCGTAAAGCAAGCGTGCGAAACTCACAAGCCAACATCAAAAGTACTCTTCGAATCAATCGCATAATCCAGCCAGCCAGTGATTGTGGTCCCAAACGGGACAGAAGGGCTCCAGTATATCGAGATAAGCTAGTTCAAATAAGAACATTGCGAAGTAGTCGTTCAAATGGAATTTTTATTGTGCACAGTGGGTTGGAAGACCAAGGACAACGTAGAGAATAACAGCCGTTGCCTCTTTTAAGCCTAAGGAAACGTGACAACGGTTAAAATATCTATATATTTATATATATTAACCTTTCATTTGTGGTCTGATAAGACCCCCACATTTCTAAACTTGATTCCAATAAACATAAATTCCATATGGATGTCAATATAAGGATCAAAGAGATTAAATGTCAAACCTGAGTTATGCATTTCATATCGATATATCTTCAAGCATTAATTTTGAATGAGAACTTTTTTTTTGCGCCCGACTAAATGGACCCCATTTCAGTTGGTTGTAAAATTCCAACCCCGATGTCGTCACATTTAGACTGACCAGCCCGATATGCATGCAAGATGAGACATTTCAATTTATAGCTTCAAAATATGTGTACCCCAGATACGTGAACTCACAAGACCGAACCGCAAAACTGCCCATCCACCGTGCGAGATGAAATAATAACCTCCATCGGGACGAGAATGTATTGAAATTTCAGGTATACGTCCCCTCCGGCGTTAATGACGTCCAGAGCTCTTTACAAGCCCCGAGCATTAGTTACTGCGAAATTATACTTTAAGAAAGTTATGAACTGAAGGCGCCTTTGACATTTGATGTGTATCAACCTCTGCTCTTCTGATTTAGCAAGAAGATTGTTTAATTTGTGCGTGTTTTTGCTTGCAGCGTTCATGTGCCACCACAATACATTTCTGGTGTACCAATCGATGCGGAATGCCACACTGGAACGATGGGAGAAGGTGACGCATATATCTATTGGATTCGCCTGGACGGTGGCGGCTCTATTCGGCATAGCCGGATACTCGACATTTCGTGCTTTGTCCCAAGGTAAGTGCTATTTATGTTTGTTACACATTCGTAGCGGTTCCAGCTTGCAGGACAGTGGGTAACGATTCGAAACTGATTTGAATAAGGATTGGGCTTGCTTTGGAGACACTGGTTGCTCTGCTACGCAGTTTAGTTTGAAAGCAAAGTGGCCTGGAGCAAACGTGACTGTTGGGCGTTGCAGTTTCTCTGGCTTATTGGAAAATATCGCAATGCGTTTGATTTTGCTTATACGACGGGAGCTTACTATGGACTATTAAACCGTGCCTACGAATATCAAATACAGTCGAGTTGGCAAGAGAAGTCCTTGCACGAAGGTCTATTGATGTGATCCGTACCTAAGAATGTAGATATGTGCTCGGTTTTTTAGTCCCCTAGGGCTTTAAGTGCTTATGGAAGGGAGGAAAACATGGGTTTTGTTGGGCGACTGTTCATTTTCATGATATTTGCGCGCTGAAGTGAAGAAAAGTGAGTCACCAGGGTCGCAATTTCTAATACAAAACTCCGTCACAAAGGCAGATGTTGGAAAAAAGATGAGACTTTCAAATTGATACCTATGACTTAAGGTCGGCTTAGGTAGCGTATACGGATGAGCTGTAGCGATCCTTATTTAATTTTGTCAATGGTTCCAAACTACGACTTAAGGTTGGCTTAGGTAGCGTATACAGATGAGCTGTAGAGATCCTTATTTAATTTTGTCAATGGTGCCAATTGTCAATTGACCAAAAAAAGGTTCTCTGATTTCTGGTCGTTTTTGAATCTTAGAAGCGTTTTGGACCCAGTCCAGAATATGCCAATCGAATACGACTACGACATATATGGTTCTAGTTGGCTGGAGAGGCTGGTGGTAAAGGTGGTGGTATCCGTGTGGTTCCGACAAAAAGGAAGTAAGGTATTCTTTTATTCATATTTCGCGATATTTATTTTGACACCCTATTAACGTATTTTTCCACGAATTTTGAGGTGTTTGGACACGTTTTTGACTCGTTTTTTTCTCATGCATTTTACGTTTTTTTGAAGCGATTTTTAGTCGGGTGTCACAAGTTTTCGACGCGTTTTTCCAAGTATTTTATGGTTTGTTGGGCCCGCGTTTTTGAACTTTATTTTTAAGGCGTTTCTTGACTTGTTTTTTGATGCAGTTTTCGACGGCTTTTTTCACTCATTTTACGGTTAGTTGGACTCGTTTTTAAACGCGTTTCTTCACAGGTTTTTTTGACGAAGATTTCAACGCCTCTTTCCTGATATTTAGGAGTTTGTTAGTCGCGTTTCTTAAAAGCTTTTCTGACGCTGATTTTGAAGCCTTTTTCGATGCATTTTACGGTTAGTTGGTCGGGTTTTGGAAGCGATTTTTAGTCGGATTTCTTTACAAGTTTTTCGACGCGTTTTTCCACACATTTTATGGTTGTTGGACGCGCGTTTTTTAATCTTTTATTTAAAAGCGTTTCTTCACTTGTTTTTTGATGCAGTTTTTAACTCGTTTTTATACGCATTTTAGTTTTTTTTTGCCGCGTGTTAATCGCGTTTCTTCACATTTTTTTTTTGACACAGTTTTCGACGAGTTTTTCCACGCTTTTTACAGTTTGTTGGGCTCGTTTTTGAAGCGTTTATAATCGCGTTTCTTCACACGTTGTTTGACGAAGATTTCGACCTTTTCTTTTCTGATATTTTAGGGTTTGTTGGACGCGCTTTTGAAGCCAGTTTTAGTCGCGTGTCTTTAAAGTTGTTTTGACAAAGATTTTGACGCCATTTTCGATGCATTTTACGGTTTTTGAAGCGATTTTTAGTCGGGTTTCTTCACTTTTTTTTGAGACAGTTCTTGACGAGTTTTTTCACGTATTTTACGGTTTGTTAAACTCGTTTTTGAAGCGATTTTTAGTCGGGTTTCTTCATTTTTTTGACACAGTCTGTTTTCGGTGCGATTTTCCATGCATTTGACAGTTAGCCGCGTTTCTCAAGCGTTTTAAGTCGCGTTTCTTCATCAGTTTATTCATGCAGTTTTTGAAGCGATTTTACACGCATTTTATGTTTTTTTAAAACTTGTTTTTGAAAGGCTTTTTTTGATGCACTTTTCGACGCGTTTTTTACCGAATTTTATTGTTCTTTTTTACGTATTTTTGTCGCGTTTCTTTACATATTTTTTGACACAGTTTTCGACTCGTTTTTCCACGCATTTTTCGGTTTGTTGGACGTTTCTGTTGGCGCAGTTTTCGACGCATTATTTCTTCCATATTTCGACACGACTCTTGACGTTTTTTTCCTTTATTTCTACACTTGTAGTGGCTTCTTGACAACTCAACTTGTTTATTGTGTGCTACGAAAGTTTGACAGTTGTTAAAGATTTGCCAAAAGTTTTATAAAATTGACAGTACGCCTATCGCATGTGTCAATTCTTATGTACACTGTCTCCTGTGCTTCTTACTACTCCCGAATAATTGCACCACCACTTCTGATTGAGTGCATTCCTCAGCATGACACATTCTCTTGATCTGTAAAGTTTGGTCAACTGCACTTTCCTCATAATACAACGCTGTCCTTTTACTTCAGACACGTTCTCAAGAAGGAGCTACCATCTGAGATTTAATTCAATCAAGTTTTCCTTAAAATCACATAAGGAAGTGCCAGTCATTCGAAATTCTGTAGCATTTAAAATAATGAGCCCATTATTTCGACTAAGTACTCCATCAGAATAATGACATTAAGAACAGTATAAACGTCTCCATATATATAATCTCAATTGGCGCATACCTATTTTTGTTCCATTTTCAACATAAAATGCAACACTGCGTCTGCATCCTCAAACAGGCGTTTACCATAAAATTGCCCCAAAATGTTGATTTTATTTATCTCCCTCCTCCCATCCTCATGCACAAGATCAGGACCGCCTTCGCTCAGAGCAAGAGGGTGGCGGGCAAATTTCTAAATTAGTTAATTCGAAAATTTGCGAAAACAAAATGCACACAGACGAAGAAGAAACATTTTCTCTCCCGAACAGTTTCAAAAGTGGAACACAATTTGTATATTTGAAATTGTTTCCTTTGGCTTGTTGGAGTACCTACACGTAGTCGGTAAAATTTATCCTTGTGTTCTATTTTTGCAGGAGATCTACTGGAAAACTATTGCTGGAACGATGACTTGATGAATTTCTCGAGAGTATTGTTCTCCATATCTATTTTGTTAACATTTCCCATTGAATGCTTTGTCTCGAGGGAGGTGAGTACAACTTTGTCCTTGTTGAATGAAAAACATATTCTAAATTTCCTCGTGCAGATTGTCAAGACCATGGTGCACAAATTCATACTTAGAGAGCCGCTTGATGTACCTCACGACAACGATCCGAGCCTGGAGAAGGGCAGCGAAACCGATGAATACTCAACGACAATCACCCTAGCGATTGTGTTCACCGCCTTTGTCATATCGCCGTTGACAGATTGCCTGGGCTCCGTACTGGAATTGAATGTGAGTTTTGGCAATCATCCTCAGAGTTCGGGATTTAATTGTGCTTTTTGCAGGGTCTCCTAGCAGCCATCCCTTTGGCGTATATCCTGCCCGGTTTGGCGTACATCCAAATGGAACCACACTCGCTATTTAGTCGCGAGAAACTGCCGGCTGTCGGTCTGGTCGTGTTCGGAGCAATTGTCACCATAGCCGGAGCTGCGGTCTTGCTGCCTGGAATTCTGGGCGATTGTCGAGCGGACATTGTGCTCGGCTATTGCAAGCAAGACTATGACTCGGAAAATTCTACAAATATTTCAACAACGACCAAACGTCCAATCTAAAGCCAAAGATGATATTTTAAGTTTTACTAAACTGTGTAGCTGAACGGTATGAGGAGAGAACGTGTTATTTATTTTCACTGTATTTACGAGTGGAAGTTACAAATTATGTAGAAGAGTTAGAGTAAAGTGTAGAAACGGCACCAAGTTCAGAGATTTGCTGTAGCGCAGCACTTTTGTATTTATTAGATTGCTAGAGTAGAGTACAAGGAATGGCAGTGAAACCTTGGTTTTATGTTTCCTCTTCTTCTATATTTCAAGCAAAATTTATTCGGACGGCAGGATCCCACTGGCAGGACTCCTACGACCATAACGCGAATATCTTAATCACTTTAAAGATGGCGCCCAGAATGCTTCCCTTTGTGCACGGTCTCTAGCTAGCTGCCCCTTTAAAAGAACAGCGAACTGTTGTCTTTGGATAGATGCACACAGACTTGTGAAAAGTATCATCACAAGAGACTAGACACAGGCACCTTGGTGGGCACATCACTTTTTAGGTGGGAAACAGTCACAAAAAGTCTGACTGACTCTTTGCCATTGACCAAGTGACTTTAGCGTGTCCATGAGCCTAAACCCAAATTGAAAAAATTCCCAAAAGGCATAAGAGCTAAAGCAAAGCGGCATACTTTCATATATGGTAAACTAAAATACAGTCCGCCTTTACTAATAATCACTTAAACCTTAACCTTATATTTTTTGTAGGCCAAAATATGTAATTTTGTATGGAGAATTTCGATTTTGTGAGTTCAAAAAGTTTAGCCGGAAAACGGTTATTAGTACCCGTTGTCGTTGCTAAAAGCCTTCCGACTTTCCGACCGTCACAGTCTAAGAATGTAAGGAGTGTCCTCGATGGAAAGGGCAATTTTCAGAGACACTTTTGAATTTTTTTCTCTTCATCAATTTCGATCAGTCGTTCTCCAAGATTGATAAATGGAATATATCGAGCATTGGCAGGAAGACTTGCATAGTCGGGTGACTTTACGCCTACAGATTTGTATGGCTTCAAGCCTTGTAGTACCGAAGTTATTTTATAAAGGGTTTTCCAATAAAAGGTATTATTGTGAATGACCCGCTATTTCGGTAGCTGACACTTTTGAAGCTTTTATTCTTTGACATTTGACAAGTAGAAAATACGCCATTACTAAAAATGGAATGATACACGCATTGAAATTATTAAAATTCACTACAAAAATGGTGAAAAAACACAAGCAACGAAACCATTGACCTTTTACGGGAAAAGTTTTCGGACCGTGTTATCTCTCGAAGAGGTGATCACAATTGGCCACGGAGATCTTGTGATTTAACACCTTGCGACTTCTTCCTTTGGGCGCAATGTGAAAGATAAGGCCTACGCCAACAGCCCAGCGTCGATTCAAGACCTCAAAGATAAAATTCGTGAGGCTATCAAGGACATGGGCAGCCACTTTGCGATTTGGTTATGGAAAATTTTATGAAAAGGATACGGTCCTGTATGCGTGCTCGTGGTGGACATTTGGCTGATGTTGTTTTTCATTATTAACGGCATTCCTTCCTCTTTATTATGAAATAAACATCCGATCATTTATTTAAAAAAATGGCATTTTTCTTTGAATAGCAAAATAACACCTCTTATTGGAAAACCCTTTTTCATACCTTGGAGATTACCGATTCGCGCATTTTACTTTGGGACAGGTGTTTAGCAATTTGGGAGCACCTGAAAGATTCCTCGTTATATGTCTTCCAAGAGACATTGGTTTATTTTATTCAGACAGCTTGGCATTAATATGCAGGTCAAGCTGGGTCGGCATTTTGTAAGGCGAAACTTTCGAAAGTTTTCGGGTGCACAAACGGTTTACTTTTTAAGTTAGTGCAAATTAATCGTGCACACGAAAACGTTTTCGCCTTACAAAATCTGACCCCTGATGTTGCATTAGAAGAGCCTTGAATTTCGCACAAAACTTTTTGACGACTTTTATAATAAAATTAGGGTTTTATGTCATCTTCATATTGGGATATTTTTTCTTTTAACAACGCCAACATCAAACTTCTCATATACTGATCCTGATCATAAACCTGTTCTAAAGCTTCAATTTTAGGATATGCTTTTGACGTATCTTCTGTTAGTTCACAGATTTAACAACTTTGATTTTTGAAAACATGACTAAATTTTCAACAATTTTGGCAGTCATATGTTAAGATGTACTTTTGTTCTAATTCTAAAAAATTGGCAAGTAAAAGCTTTGGAAAATTTTAAGTTTGTACTAGATGATATTTTGATACCAAAAATATATTCTTTTACTGAAATAACTGGTGTCCTAGTCATACAGCATAATGACCAAATGATTTTTGTCCCACAAAAATACCGCTAAAACATTATTGAAAACAAAAGGGTAGCTCAGCCTCAAAAACTAATATAGCTGTTACTATAGACTTACAGCCTTATTTAAAAACGTATTATAAGGAGTGTATAAAGTTATGCACCCTTTATAATGCCTCTATACGCAAAAACCTTATTTATAAAAATTATTCAACGTTGTATAGGGCTTGTATAAGCTAACCGCGCTTGGAGGTTGTTTAGTGCCTGTATAGAGGTTGAATAGTATCAAAATGTCATTTTGACTGAAAAAATTTGTCATATTTTATTATAAATTAAATGAAAAAGAAATTGGATAGATGTATCGAGGTTTTTTTCAATTTCAGAGATCCCAAAAGTATCCTCGATAATAAATATGGGCTGATACGAGAAGTTTTGAATTGTTTTTCAATTTGGTTTAATTTGCACAAGACTACCATATCATAGGAGGCCCATAATTCCCAACTTTTACTTTTTACTTTTCCATTTATTTATTCCTATTTGTATTTGAATTTGCATTTCTCACAAGCTGCTTTGTTTTTCCATCTTTTCGGACAGATATATGTAATAGATTTCTCCTTTTCAGAACCTTTTTGGACGCAAGCCCTGCATAACTAGTATGCATGGGAAAATGTTTTATAAATAAGAATTTTTGGGAGGGTGTATAAAGGCTGTATAAATACTTATACACTGCATAACTATACAGGTGTTTAGGCGGGTTTAGCAAATTCTAATAAATAAGGCTGTTATTATATATGGACTGCTAGAAGCCAACTTCGCGTTGGTTCCAACATCAGCGCTAGCGCTCTTGGTTCAGAGCGGAATAAATTGGAAACAAATTATAAGAAGCAGAACAAAGGTTTTATGGGCATTATTTGTATGCGGAATTTTAAAAATATCGTTTTTTAAAATACATTGAAGACTAAAAAAAGCTTACAATACACTTCGTCTTATGAATTGAAAAGGAAGTGGGTTTCTTCCTGTCCCATATTTGTGAAATTCAGAGTTAGTTCCATCCGATCCTGCAGGCTCTCCATTCTTCAGATGATTTAGCGCCTCCAGTGCATCTTCCAGAGTAAAAATAAAACTAAAACTGTCCAGAAAACATAATATTTCCAAAAAAAATAAAATATAAAACATAAGAAAATACTCAAAATACTATATACGAAAATTGTGCAAATTGTGATGCAATAAATGCATTACAATAGGATTAAAATTTTGGTGGTTGCATCTATTTCCAACAATTCGTAATATTGACATCTATTGTAAAGCATTCCGCAATAATTTGAATCCCGACCGTTTTACTTAGTAAATCTATTCACACCCAATAGGTGTCTCTAGCATTCTTTTATTTTTTACTTTTTTTCGATTTGAACCAAGAGTTAGTTATGCTGATGTAATTTTTTTAGGCAGCGCTTGTACTGAACTGATATTTCACTAGCAGTCCATATCAATGGCGGTACTTATCCGGCCTTACCAATAATCGACTTTAGTCTGGCAGTTTACGCAAAGACTCCACACTTTCCAAAATCCCTTTACCAATAAACAAATATAGTTGCCAGAATATCGCTAACTGTACGCTTAAAAGTTAATATTGAAAAACCCATGTTTATCTCGGGCATTAGCTAAAGAAATCTTCTCTAGATGTCATTTTCAAGAGGAGTGTTGCCCAATCACCAAAAATGGCGGCATGGAATCTCGTAATAGGAGCGAATTTAAATACACTGTTGTTCAGCCTGAACGTTTATGCAAGAATTGTTAGCATTTAGCAAAATTCACGCCAAATAATAAATTTACGAACTTCTGGAGGACTAACAATTATTCAAGATATATAGAATTCTATTTTATTTGGTGTGAATTCATAGAGGATCACACATGACAGCTTTCCTGCAGAAAAATGTCCACGGCTTTCAGTTTTTAAAAGTTCAAATTATATCTATGTTCACATTTTCATATATTTAATTTTGTTGCTTGGCAAATTGTAATTCAAACGGAAATGAATTAGCAGGCTATTATTTCTTTCAAAAATATTCACTTGAGATAATTCAAAAGTGATCTTTAGAATACCAATAAGCTTTGATTTTCAGCATCCGCCTAAGAATAAATCAAAGCATTCTAATAAACTGTGTTCCGTTGATGCAATAACTCGAAAGAGATCCTATTACGAAAATAAATTTGCTCATAAATCAATCGTGAAGAATTAGAAAACAAAAGAAAGTGTACTATAAAAAGTATCAGAAATTATGTCCAATCTAAGGAGAGGGCATTACTGAATTGCATATGATATTTGACAGATCGAAGGATAATTTGTGCATTTCCTATTTTGTGTTTTGTTTTTTCTTTTAATAAGCTTAAAAAAAGCCTTTAAAAGATTTCTGTTGGGCATATTAATTTGCAGTTTATATATTCCTTATCTTAGAATAAAATCCTCGTTGTGAAACAAACCATTGACCATTGACTTATTATATAATATATATATATTATGGACTGCTAGTAGGCAACTTCGCGTTGGTTCCAACATAAGCGCTAGCTCTCGTGGTTCGGAGCGGAAAAAAATGGCAACTCACATCTGTCGTTTCCATTTCGTTGCAGATAGTTTTGCATAAGACTGTGTTATTGCTATTCATTGAATAAAGATTTAAAATTCAAAAATTAAGTGTTGTATAATTGGTTGAAATTTGCAATATGATTCAAGTTTCTTTGATATGATCAATTAAATTCTCATGTACTTGAATGTGATATTCTTGAAAATCATAAGTATTTATTGAGCAGACATGTGATTGAAATATACACTAAAGTGTTATTACATCATATTTCTAAAATTAATAATGAAAAACAATATAAAAAAAAACTAATTCACAATAAATATAAGAAAATTGTGCAATTTATGGGTAAATGAAAAACTATTTTTAATTCAAATTTTGTTGGTTCCATTTATTATTAATTATTTAAACTAGCACAATTTCGAGACGACATCTATTGTAAACAATGGCGCAACAATTTTAATTTCAACCGTTTCACTTGGCAAATCCACTCACGCCCAATAGGTGGCTCTAGCATGTTATGGATAAATCCAAGATGGTTGTCATTTTCACTTATTTTTCGCATAGAACCACAAGCGCTAGTTATGTTGGCGTCATTTTCTGGGCAGAGGTTGTATGGAAGTGACATTTCACTAGCAGTCCATATATTATAATAAGTCAATGCCATTGACATTGTTTTTCACGAAAACAGATTAAGAAATTTGAATTCTGCGATGACAAAAAATGTAATGGATTCTAAAAAAGTTGTCGCACTAGCAAATGTGTAGGTCTAATTGATTATTGGTACCGTTTCACTAATGCTGTACATTTTTACTAAAGCTGTCAACCAGCTAATCGTCGACATTAGTGTTTGATTATTAGTAAGACCGATCAAAAAATATGGATTTCAGACATTTGAAAATATAAAACGGTTTCCAAATTCTCTAATCCTCGATTTCGCACATTCGTCATTAATTTTTTCCAAGCGATTTTTTGCCATTTTTTAATTCTACCGGCTCTTGCGGGCATTTCCTTATCTGGCGGCAGATTCCGTATATCAACGATCGTCTAAACGATATCGTTTTGGAAAGTTTGATCACAAAAATAAATCATATTCTGCTCGAATGCTTTTGACAAACGTCAGCTTTCATTATTCTTTTGGAAAATGAACTGGATTAAGCTCTCAAACTTGTCATTTTAGCACTTGTTTTCTAATTTTGGAGGCCTATCGTATCCACGATAATCGTCTGAAAAGTTACGGAATGAGTACCCTGGTGTTTAATGTGCCAGAGACCTTATATATTTTGTAGGTCACAATATGTAATTTTGTAGGTCACAATATGCAATTTTGTACTGAAAATTTCGCCATTGTGAGTTCGAAAAATTTAGCCTTAACCCTTAAAATGATTATTGGTATCGCGTACAAATTTTAGCTCAAATTAAAGCCACAAAGACTATCGACAAATTGCCAGGACGGTACGGTTCCTAACACAAAACAAATTTGCTAGCTTTTTGATTTTTGCCGGCAATATTCGGAGAAATATAACGAAAATGGAAAACATAAAGTCAACGGGCCTAAGCAATAAGCATTTTCATTTTTAGTTTCGACTCTAACTTTTAGCAGTTCACAGTCCGCGATACCAATAATCATTTTTAGTGACCAGGCTTAATTTTTCGAACTCACAATGGCAAAATTTTCCGTACAAAATTGCATATTGTGACCTACAAGATATTTAGTATGGAGGTTAAACATAATTATTAGTAAGGCCCAGTGACTTTATTTTCCATAATTTAGAAACGAGTGTAAAATTTGTTATTAGTACAGAGCAACAAAACTAACTTATAAGTATTTATTGCAAAATAAAAAATACTGCGTTAATATATTTAAGTTTCCACAAAATTATAATTTCTTATATAATCAAAACCATTTCATTGTGTACGTGCTAATAGCTAAGCAAACGTAAGTTCAAAGAATATAGCGTATGTGATAACCAAAACCACTCGTAACATATAAGAAAGTTAAAAAAAAATAGCATGGTAAAAGTGATAATCTACATAGACAACTCTATCGCTTTGTTTTCTGTATCAAACCATCTAAACTTTACCAGTCCAGTATGCTGTACTCTTTCACTGTGTCTATGCGACAAGCGAATAAATATGATTTTAACTAGAAAATATAACTTTATAGATATTGTACTATCTACAGGAATTTAAATTTTTTATACACGCAACATTAAAACTGCACAATCCTATATGTATTATACTTTTAGAAAATTCTATTTACCAATTAATCAATCAAAAAGAAAACCAGTTGTAATTTATACAAAAGAAAAATTACCAACAGAAAAATATACTATATTAGGGAATTACATTAAAAAAAAAAATACCATTAAAATTTAGGGAAACAAAAACAAAAAAAGAAAATAACAAAAACTACATGTTAACTATATTTTCATCAATAGCTACGCGAATTTGTGCTAAAAACTTATCTACATGCAGACAAATATAAATCTAACCCAAGACTACAAACGAAACAATGAACCAATCAAACTAAAAAAAAAAATAAACGGCATTTTAATTTTTTACACAAAAATACAAACAAAAAACGCTATAGATAAAAATTATTATAGTACTCTGAATATTGTTATTAATGTTATAAACAAAAAATCGAACTATTTACAATATTCATTCAAATTTAAATGCATGTATACTACACTAGGGAAAAATGTTGCATACCTAGTCGGAGAATATTTATTAACAAACGTCAAATGAAATTCTTAAGTTTTTCTTTCTAATGGAAAACAAAAATGGCAGCAAATTTAAAATGTAAAACATATAATACAGTTTAAGTGTATGTTAATGCAATAGAAGGATCATGTAATTATACGGACTATATAGTTTATCGGATGTGAACTCAACTTTATATGGGTACCTGTTGTTACATGTAAATACAATATTTTTGTTACGATATTTGTTATATTTTAAAGAGAATCTATAGAGATAAATATTTATATCCCTGATGTATGCAATGAAATACGAAATGCTTGGACTTGACTTGTTACCTTTTCTGTCCAATTATGGAAACCATTCTTTTTTAAATCGTAGCTGAATTTACTCAAATTTGTACAGTTAAAGTCTGAGTTGAATTGAATTTTATAAAAAAAAGAACCCGAGTCCACAACACACTTCGACGTAGACCTGGGGCCCTTCTCTGTATCTCGTTTCGAAAGTAACATTTTTCTAAAATGAACGTTTTCTACTCTCTATTTCGAAAGCTGAATGAAATTTACTACTACTCCCATTTAGAATATCCAAAGTATTACAGAGTAATAACTGAAAAGCAATTTCGAATAGGATTGACTTTCGGAACGAAATAGAGATTAGGGCCCTCTGTTGGAACCGAGAGCCATAAACACGGCTTGTCTGTCGTCAAAGTTAGCTATTTGTTGCCTTCGCGGATTTTCTGAGCAAAAAGCATTTGGGAGGCGATAAGATTTTGAAATTTTTTGAGTTCTGTTCTGAAAAAAACGCCCGCTGCCACTATACAGTTAATTCTGTGGCGAATTCTTTTGCAATTTTGTTCAGTGTTCTCGTCTAATTTTTGCTTGAAAAATTGCAGGCAAATTTTGTCGGAAGTTGAGTTTGGGTATTGTATACACAGTGGATATACGCCCTATCCCAGTGGGTAGGAAAAGGAAGATGTACGATAATAGGGCGTTTCAAACCTGCAATTGGGCTCTAAAGCTATTTTTCTGTTTAGTACAAGAATTTTCCTAGACACGAGTATTTTGTTTTCAAAATGCATCAGGTACTCTTTGCCAACCAAGACGATCCATCTCCGTTATAAAATAGTTTTGCTTTTATCCACCTCACATCTTTCTAATTAAGAGTTCTTCATTATTGAGGTGGATCTTCAGCTTGGAATAGGTTAGGTTGGGGTAGGTTGAGTGGGGTTGTGAGATCGTCACAAAAGACCAGGCACCAAGACAGGCCCATCGCCATCCCCAGAAGAAAGCAGTAAGGTTTTGACAATTTTGGTTTGACAGGAGGAGAAACAATTGTGAAGTTGTCAGATGTCACTTAGGGCATAGTTGCAATGACTTCTTTTATTTCAACACCCGACTATATAAGTACGGTGACCATATTTTCGAATTCCAAGTAATGAACAATGATAAAGACAAAAAATTCAACACAATTCAATTACATTTTATTATGATAAATAGGTATACTTCACACACAAAAAAAAAATAATATAACACATTTTGTAGTACTAGATTATAGTTGCTCACTCGTTCAGCAAGTTATGGTACTTTGGCATTATCATTTTGTTCATTGAATTTTGCTTTTACGTTATCGTTTTTAAAATGAATATTTCTAAATTAAATACAAAACGATTAATGAAGAACTTCTAAAATACAGATATATGGTTTTTGTATACAAAATAAATTATAATGAACATCGTCTTCAAATATAGAACTGTTCATTACTATAATGAACGGATGGTCACCGTATATATAAGTGTGTTAAAATTCTGCAGCCATGCCTGCATTTCTAGGTCGTTGCAATTGTTTCATCTCGCTACCCTATTTTTTGACTCAACCAATCTATAAATATATGTAGTATGAAAAATACATTGTGCAAATAATTTTGCCAACGACTGTATATCAAAATGAATGGCAAAATGGGTGACATTTAGGGTCCCCCTTTTATATTTTGAATTTTGACGGACACTATCATCCATATAGATCATCGATTTACATGCACTTACAACAACCACATGTGATCCTGTTTTTCATCGAGATTACGAATCATTATCTGAAAATGTATTCCTTGTTTTCCTGCACCGTTGTTTCGTTCATTCTTGAACGTTGGTGTTCCTGTAAGCCATAGCCAGAGCCACACAATCGCATTGCCAGACTAAAATTGATTGATTTTTCCGGATTCGAATAATCCCCGTCAGTATTCCGATTTTTTTTTTGTTTTCTTTTTATAAAGTTTGTTCAGACCAGTCAAACAGTTGATAAACAATTAAATACCTACATGCTTCATAAATATTTCGTAAACTTTTATTAAATAAAACAATTTTTATGAAATGTTTCGCTGGTCTGGGTCGCGACACCACAAAAACATTTATGAAATGTTTCCCAATCGTGAAGGGAAATAATTTCTGTTTTACAAGTTTCCCTGCAGAAAGTTAGCACTGTTTTCCTATTTTTTTTTTCTTTTTTTTTGTAAATAAATGAGAAAGTGATTCATTTAATAATTCACGTAATACGAATATAATTATATTAATACAAGAAAATCCAAAGATTCCGTACACTTTTTTAGTAATTCTTTTGAAATGAGTAGAATGAAACTTATATCATTCGAAAGGTGCTATGCCATTGATGTGCACAAAATAAAAAAAATTGAGGATAAAAGTCGCCATTAAGGCTGGTAAAATTAATTTAACAATTCCCCATACAAAATCATCAGTTAAATGAAAGCATTTTGGTGACATTCAATTTGTAGCCGCCATATTGCCATAGTAACCTATTCAAATATATAATTCACCTTAGATTAGAACTTATTTTTAAAGGAACGCAATTTACCTTCCCCTAAAAGTAAGCAACAGTATGTATAATTTTGGTCCAGTGGCATACATATATCTGTGAGGTGTTGACAACCCCTTTTGATGTTACTGGAAAATATTTTTTCGACAAACATTGTGCTTCAAATTTTTGTAACAGTGATGTATTTAACGCAAGCGTTTATTAGTTTGAATTAAATCGCGTGTCGCGTGATTCCCGAGACCAAAACTACAAAAATAAAAACTTTACTCGCTGTTAATAATCCTACTTCCTACCACATTATTTTCTTCCAAAAAAGAATGAAATTAAAACATTTCATAAATATGTAAAAAATAAATTTCAGAAATCTTTTATAAATGTTTCCGATTTGCTTCAGAAACGTTTCATATATATTTCTGGAATGTTTCGGTGGTCTGGACACACCTTAATATGCCAAAATAAATGGAATATTTGAACATAAAATACTGAACTAGTTAAAGTAAAAAAAAATTTGGAAAATAAAAATTATGCAAATTTGATTCAAATGGTAACACCCCCGAACTTGCAAGTGAAATGTCACGAGCCTTTTGTGACGTCATGCTGTGCTTCTATAATCGGTTTTTTTTTTGAAAGCAACTGTTGCCACAATTCAAAAATTAAACTTTTAAACAGAGAAAAACCCAAATTCCAACTTAAGGTTTTTTCACTGCGCCACCTCTCGCGAACGTCTGAAAAACATCCGAGAGTATAACTGTCATGAAAGAGCTTCTCAATTGGCCGTTTGGACTCGGCATAAAATTGTAGATCCCTTCCATTCGTCCCAAAAAATAAAAACTCACACAAGACGAATGGTTGTGAGAAGTTAGGCCTAGGGTCCCTACGGACCTGTTGCGCCAATTATTTATTTATTTTTTATTTATTTGATAGTCAACGGAGTATGGAAATAAGACCTTAGATGTCATATCCATCAGTTGCTCAAAAATATGTTTACTCAGCGATTGATAACAGCTGTCATAAAAGTCGTTCCGTCTCGTAAAATGCAGTTCCAAACTCAAAGGTCAGCAAGTCTAAGCATTTCCCAATCGATGCTCATTAACCCTCCATTCTACAGAGAGAATAGAAACTACAAAGCATTGCAAGTTCCCAACTACAAAAACAAAGAGAATCCCTTGCTCACAACATTCAAACTATATATTCAAAGCTTAGTTGACACAAAATTAGTTATTACTCTAGATTCTAAGGGCAAAACTAGTTTTAAATATGTTAAAAATAGCAAAATTGTTAATAACCACCATCATTAGAACATTGTAACAGTAAAACAAAGTACTTATACATATTGTAAATAATCAAAACCAACTTAATAATAATGTATTAGATGAAGAAAGCGTGACCGCATTTTCAGTTTTATCACCGGCAGGAAACCCAAAAATTCAATTGCTCACACGATTATAGAAACCGCATCTTGAAAACCATCATGAGAACATTTCGCTCGCTGAAAGATAAAACACAAATCCGAGTGAACAGATTAACCAGCGCTGCTCGTATCAGCTACACCGCAAGACTCGTTTGCAACAAATGTTGTCGTAGATTTTTCAACTGTCAAAACCGCAGTCAGAACCAGCTTACAAGGGTTTTTGGGGTATAAAAGAACGCCGGTGCCGGTTGGTAAGTCACAGTCCACTACCGGTATTCGAGTAGGAAGCTAGAATTTTACTTTCACACATTTCCTCTGAGTTCTGAGGATAAGTCTCTGGAAAAATGGCCGATAGGAAGAATCTACTTTTGCTGTTCGAGCGGCCTCAAGAGCCGGTCTTCATGGAGAAGGGCTCGAGGGCAACAGTCTTCGATGTGCCCGACAACTACCTCACCGAACGCTATCGCCCAATTGGCAATGAGGTTCAGTCGCGCTTTGGCGACAAGGCTGAGAAAAGGGTTCCCGTGAAAAACGTAAGCGTACCCGATTTGAGAGCTGTAACAGCTCTGGGCCGTCGAGAACAGTTCTCGCTGTTTATTCCGCGCCATCGTCGTATCGCCGCACGTTTGATTGACATATTTATGGCGGCGCGATCCATTGATGATCTGCAGAGCTTGGCAGTCTATTCTAGGGATCGTGTGAACCCCTATCTCTTCAACTACGCCCTCTCGGTGGCGATACTGCATCGTCCCGATACCAAGGGCTTGAATCTGCCCTCATTTGCTGAGTCATTCCCCGACAAGTACGTCGATTCGACGGTGTTCACTCAGCTGCGTGAGGAAGCCACCGTTGTTCCAGATGGATCACGTATGCCGATCATCATTCCCAGGGACTACACCGCCTCCGATCTCGACGAGGAACATCGCCTGTGGTACTTCCGCGAGGATATGGGCATCAACCTCCATCATTGGCATTGGCACTTGGTCTACCCTTTCGAGGCATCCGATCGTGCCATCGTGAACAAGGATCGTCGCGGTGAACTGTTCTATTACATGCATGAACAGATCATCGCGCGTTACAATTTGGAACGCTTCAGCAACAACTTGTCGCGTGTGAAGCGCTTCAACAACCTGCGCGAACCGATCGCGGAGGGCTACTTCCCCAAGATGGACTCGCTGGTAGCCAGCCGTGCCTGGCCGCCACGTTTCGCCAACACCGGACTCAAGGATCTCGATCGTGAACTGGATCAGATCAAAATGGATGTCGGCGACTTGGAGCGTTGGAGCACCCGCTTCTTCGAGGCAATCCATCAAGGATTCGTTGTCAATGTAAGTAACCTTTGCCGACTTTGTTTCAAGTTTGAAAATAATTTTCTATAGGAATCCGGTACCCGTATTCCATTGGATGCGAACACTGGCATTGACATCCTCGGCAATATGATGGAATCGTCAATCCTCTCGCCAAATCGTCAACTTTACGGTGATCTGCACAATATGGGCCACGTTTTTATATCGTACGCCCACGATCCCGATCATCGCTACTTGGAGTCGTTTGGTGTCATCGGAGATTCCGCCACCGCCATGCGGGATCCGGTCTTCTACAAGTGGCACGCGTATATTGACGACATATTCCAGGAGCACAAGGAGAGCTTGACGCCCTATACACTGCCCCAGTTGAACTACCGCGGCATCACTGTGACCGGTGTGCAGGTCGCCAGCCAGGGAGGGCGCCCAAATGTCTTCAACACATATTGGCAACAGTCTGACATCGATCTATCCCGTGGCATGGACTTTGTGCCCAGAGGCAATGTCTTTGCGAGATTCACTCACTTGCAGCATGACAACTTCACGTACACCATCAATGTGAACAACGACAGTGGTGCCCAACGCTTTGGAACTGTGCGCATCTTCCTGGCTCCCAAGAACGACGAGCGCGGTCAGCCGATGTTGTTCAGGGATCAGCGGCTGATGATGGTCGAATTGGACAAGTTTGTTGTACAACGTAAGTTCTTTCACCGCAAGTACAACAAAAAAACCGTTTTCATTGCTCTCTCATCTAGTGCGTCCCGGTCAGAATACACTGCGCCGCCAGTCGACCGATTCCAGCATAACTATCCCGTTCGAGAGGACGTTCCGCAATTTGGACGCCAATCGTCCAGCCGCTGGCAGCCCCGACGAGTTGGAGTTCAACTTCTGTGGCTGTGGATGGCCACAGCATATGTTGCTGCCGAAGGGACGACCAGAGGGTCTCAAATGCGAGCTGTTCGTCATGGTGTCGAACTATGATGATGACAGGGTAGGTGCTAAAATTTGTCTAATTGAAAGAGCTTATTTATGTGAGTGCTTCTCAGGTTGATCAAGATTTGGCCGGCTCTTGTAGTGATGCCTCATCGTACTGCGGTGTTCGTGATCGTCTCTACCCGGATCGTCGCCCCATGGGCTTCCCATTCGATAGGTTAAGTCGCACAGGTGCCGATCGCCTTACAAACTTCTTAACCCCAAATATGAGAGTTATTGACGTTACTGTCCAGCATACAGACAGGACTACTACCCGTCAATAGAGTTGAGACGTGAAACTAATAATAGATTATGACGCAATATATATAGCAACGCACATTAAATGTACTCCTTAAACAATATATTAATCATTCTATGTACAACTATTCTCTGAATAAAGTTAAAGAAAAAATTGACAAAAATTTCGTCAGTTTCTTCCATTAATGGAAGATAGATTGTGTGCTAGCTTCATGCAACATTGTCGATTGTTGAAGGCTAGTACGGACCTGTTCCGAAACGAAAAATCCCCTACAAAAATGACACATCGAAATCATGAACGGAAAATTTCGCTCTCCTTTTCGTTTTGCAGTACGCAGCTGCTGCGAAATGATGGCGGAAAAGTGGGTAGTTGTAGTAGATTGCTTGATAAATTATCCACTCTGTATTCGTCACTTTTATTGTCCCGGAATTATTTGCTTGCGAAAATTTGACATTTGCACTGCAGTGTTACCAGGTTTTATAAGAGGTATGGAGAAAAAAATCAAAACTGTTCGAGCCAAAAATAGCCAGACACAAATACAAGGACCAAAATCGCACATTTTTTGCAATTCCTTAGGCACACTTATTCTGGTTACATTGACTTTAAAGGCGACAATATTAAATTAAAAAAAAACAACACAACACATAGGGGAAGGTCGTGTACCTCGGAACGATTTCAATAATCTAGCATTTTTCTCTTTTACTTCTTAACCTGTGCTAAAAAAAAAACGAATTCACGCAGCAACAAAAACATTTTATCTCCCTAAAAAAAGTTTGAACTTATTGATAAAGTGCATAGTTTTTAAGTAAAACATTAAAATTAATTAAGTTTGCCATCGGGGGTGTGTACCTTGGTACGGTTAAGATAAAAGTCTCAGATCTTTAGAAAACAAACATTACTCCAGCTTTATTATTTAAAATTAAGTTAAAAACTAAACAACAAAAAATAAAAAATTAGTAAAAATAAATTGTAGAAATTCAGGTTGACTTAAAAAAATAAATAATTGGCGCAACAGGTCCGTATGGACCCAAGCCTAGCTTCTCACAACCATTCGTCTTGTGTGAGTTTTTAGTTTTGGGACGAATGGAAGGGATCTACAATTTTATGCCGAGTCCAAACGGCCAATTGAGAAGCTCTTTCATGACAGTTATACTCTCGGATGTTTGTCAGACGTTCGCGAGAGGTGGCGCAGTGAAAAAAACCTTAAGCTGGAATTTAGGTTTTTTCTCGGGATTCGAACCTGGGACCCCTCGCTTAGTAGTCCAACACACTAACCACTAAGCCACTGCTTACACAAGAAAATTTCGTTCTTAAACCTTCTTGCCTCTTGCTAACTGGAAAATTTCTTCGATGGTCATTTCATCATCACCGCTGAAGTCCTAGTCGCTCCTATTTTCTATTGGCGTGGTATTTGCTTTCGCATGTCGGAATTTAGGAATTCGTGGAATCACCGGCAGCTCAAAAGTTTCATCATCGTCTGAGGACTCGTTCAAAACTGTTTTCTTCGCTGAATTTGGCTTTTTAGTGGTCTTGACTTTCGAGCTTCCTGTAGCAATTTCTTCCTTCTCAGGAGTGTTCGTAAGAATCCTAGTTCTTGCCCTCTTTCTTCCACGTGCAATAGGATCCTTTCTTGGTGCAGCTTTTGGAAATGACCTTATTTGCTCTGGTGATACGAAATTTATCGAAGGAACCAATACTGCAGAGGTCGCTGTGGATGTTCCTGGTCTTTGTTCATCTGCAATTATAAGTTCATTTGCATTTTCGGTGGGCATAGCAGCTGGTTTTTCAGGACATGGTCGATCCGTTACGAAGGAATTCATCTTCGTTGAAAATATCGTGATTGAAGGGATATCTTCCTGTTACTTCAAATCCTTTATCGATGTTTTGTTTTTTGAATGCTTTCGGATAAGCCTGGCCGACAATTTGTGCTACATTGTAAATTGACATTGGTTTTCCTGGGTTGTTCAACATCCATTCACTTGCGGCTTTGTTGTAGTAAGTTTTGTACGGTCCAAATACCGTTCTATCCAGAGGCTGCATTTTGTGGGAAGTATGCTGTGGTAAGGAGGCAAGTTCTTCTTCATCATTAAGCACTTTTTTGTGTGCAATTTCTGAATGGTATTTGAACGTTGCATCACCAGATTTCCGATGAATTTGAAGATGACGAAAAAAAGTTGTTTTGGAAATACCGTGGTCTTTTGCAGCTCTGCCGATTGTTTCCTTATTGTAGAGAACATCGTTGATAGCTTCCTGTAAGGCATTTTCATCCAAAGGAGTTCTTTTAACACCTTCCTTGCTGCGAGGCATATTCAGACTGCGGCAATGAAAGAAAAAACGTAGATGAGTCATGGCGAAATAAAATCTCATTTTGTTTTTAGTAATGTGATTGTACCTTGGAACGGTCCAAGGTACAATTCAAGTGCCGTTCCAAGGTACAAAACATCGATATTTCTTCTTTAATCACTTTAATCTTTTAAATTCGCACTAAATCGGGCTTACCGTTTCTTATTCACCAACACAATACTATGCCTTATTCATTAAAAGCGCAATAATTCGATTCCAGCTGCTCTCAGCTGTACTACACGTTTCACAAAAATGGTTGAAAAAAAACTTTTAGTGTGCGAAAACCGGATTTTCTTGTTTTTTTGCACGTCCGTCGCTAACCGAGTATGATGACGGAACGAAACAAGCTGCAACATGAATGCCCTTCAGTCGTTGTGGAACCTTTTTCTTAGAATAAGATACTCATACTCATAATTGAGAGACTTTTCTAGTTTCCATTTTTCAATGTTAAATATTAAAATTGGTTGGTATAAATGCAAGTGAAAAAAAATTGTTTTTTTTCGGGCAACTCACTACGCAAAAGAATCAATAGAATTCGGATTCAATTCGATTTGGCAGCTGAAATCTGAAATACCCAATCGAAAACTACATAAATGTTTAGAAAGTTTTAGTTAGATATACGAAAAGAGTACGTTCGCAATAGAAGTATTCATTTAATAAATTCCTAAGGAGCCTGAAAATCGCCAAACTTTAAAGTGAATAGCGTAGATTACGATAAATCCCAAATGACAATTTTAAGAAGCCAGTTAAAAATTCAAGTAGCCAAATCAGAAATAAATAGCCATGATGGTAACACTGCTACTTGTGTATCAGCTGATGGAACTCTCCACAAATGATTTTCCGCTGCCTTTTCGCAGACGTTTCGCAGTCGACTTGAGGCGTTTTTCTTTTTTAGTTCAGAGCACAACCTGAACTTTTATACAAAAAGTTCGTGTTTCTTTTTTAGCTCAGATACATCAGAGCTCAGAATTTGTGTTTCTTTTTTCGTTCAGAGCATGACCAGAGTGTGCTCTATGAGCTCAGAATAAAGCTGATTACATACTTACAGGCATATTTGACAGAAAAAAAAAAAACAGGGTAAACAAAATAATTGAAATGGCGGACGAACCTTGTTGCTCTGGAACTGAAGGTTAACCAATTTAATAAACAACAATTAATAAATATTCAATTTATACATATATTTATTACAAATGACAGCTATGTGCTCAAGTGTGTTTCATAAATACATCAGAACGATCTGAGTACGCGCGGTTCAGTGCGCGCTCATAATGCTCGAGCTCGGTTCAGAGCTCAGCTCTGAACTAAAAAAGAAAAACGCCTTTGGAGACCACCGGAAAATTTCGTTCCGCAACAGGTCCGTACTAGCCTTAAATTTCGAATTTTTCTCCGCTGACCTGGAAAGAGTCGCATCATTTTTTTTAGAAATATGGAAAATGCTGAAACAGTTGAAACAATGAAAGATTTTTATTTTATAACGGTTTAAACAATTACTTTACTAGTCGTGACGTTATATTCTTAAAAGATAAAGTAAACTCCACCGTTTTTCAAATCAATGTTGTTCATGTTTTCAGTTTTTAGTTGTCTCGTACAGCTACCTAGCTGTTTGCTTTTTTAAAACTACCTATTTATTTAATTTTTGTGATTGCCTGAACTCCACTCTATAGCAAATGTGCACGAGTGGGTCGCAACTAGTTTATATGGATTACACTTTTGTGTAGAACCCTAAAGACCTAGCATTAGCTACTTGCAATTATTCATTTGTCCAAATTACCTTTTGATGTAATTCGCCTTCTTGCGGTCCAACCTAAGATCCCATGCTCTGTAGTTCAGAACACTAGCCAGTAAGCATCCTGATCGGATATGCCCGCTTGTTTAAACATTGGTCGCTTTCCATTGACCACTAATTCGATATTTCGAAAAATAATCTACCTAATCTTGTAAGCAAAAATGAGATTTAGAATGTGGGGCATTGCGGGCGCGAGTTCCTACTTTATATCTGAAAAATGCTTTAGTCCCCCAAAATTCAAAATACAAAAAAGGGACAAAAACCCCCTTTCCAACATTTTTCCAACGTAAATATTGAAGTGCACGACTGGGTCGAACGAAACTTTCTCATTCATCAAGAGTTTTGTTGGTTGTTTTCTTATTTTATGTGTTAAATAAAATCCACTTTTATGTTATTCATCTGATATGGCAACAAATAACACAGAGTTTTTACAAATTGAAGCCTTTAGTAACAGACAATTGCCACAAGTTCTGGTAAAAGTGCCTACTGTACTATTCTATAAGCTCTTGCACTTAACAGGATTTTTGAGTAGGTACAGGTACAGGGACAAGCGTAGCAGGAGTTTCTGTTTTCTAGTCTGTTAGGACATGTTTTAATTTTTGACTGAAAAAATATATTAGTAACGCTGGTTTAAGGTGTCTATGATTAGGAGCAGGGTTCGAGATACACCGATATCTTTACATAGATGTAATATGTATGAACTCAGAGATTGTTTTTGAATTTGCATTAGCAGTTATAAACTGAATAGCCGTTGGATGTGTCTGGGGTGCAAATGAAGTGGTTGTTTCTGATTGTATAGCTCCAAGTGGTTGAAATTATTTTAAGGTGTGTTTTTTTTTAATATGGGTGGAAAAAATAATAATTAGGTATTTATTTCCTAAAAAGACGTTTTGAGTTGTTATTGCATTTTTATTTGAAGCGGGGCCTTGAGATTGTGAGAGATATGAACATAGACCGGCTTTTGGGAAATAATTAAATAAAAACATTATTTATTTAAATTTTCTGAGAAAAACTAAGTACGGGATCTTATTTAGAAAACTTAAACAAGGTGACGCAAAATGAATCACCCCATCGGAAGATGTTATCATTTCTGCAAATGGCGTCGTACGTCAATCATATTTGACATTTGTGAACTAGAGAGCTGCAGACTGCAGTGACGGTTGCCACTTGCAAAAAAAATTAGCTACCAAAACGTAAAATTTACCAAATATATGGAGACGTTGATAAAACACAAGGAGAAAATATAACATACTTGAGTCCATGTGAAAATGCCTTATCCTAAGACTTTTCTCTGATTTACGAACATAATACAAAAAAAACGACAGGGCAGTGTAGTGTAAAAAAGTCCATTTGCTAAGTCTTCAGAGAAATATAAAGAAAGGTGTAGAATTCATAGCACTTTCTTTTTATTTATTATAACACACATTTTTAAAACATAAAAAACACCAAGTCTTTTAGAATATTCAATTAGGAACTTTGTCAGTCTTTAAGTACCTAGTTAAACCACGGCTATAAAATAAAATATTTAAGACTTACTAATATAATAGTGATATATAATTTAAATACTTTTGGTAACCAAAAGCATGATTTTCTAAACTCAAATTATTTTATTTGATTTTTAAAATTGCTTGTTTAAAAACAAACATTTATAAAACATAAGACTTTTTGAATCAATAAGGAACGTAGGAGGAACCTTGTCAGTCTTTAAGCAATTCCAACTTAGGTAGTTAGCTTACTTAAACAATTCTTTTGCTGACGGAATGGTTTTCGTTTGCAACGACAACTTATTCTTGTTCAGAGTCCTTCCGTGCCTTTATTTATTTATAAAAAAAACCTTCAACAAATTAGGGTTTTATCTATGCAAATAAATAATATGATTAACTAACCTATCCATATCTCACTGTGGTTATAAACAGAAAATATTTCGAAGTTCACTATCTGTCAAAAGAAGACAATGAGTGCATTCAGTAATTGTTTTGAATTAAACATGTTTACATGGGCGGTGCTGACTCATATGTTAGCAAATGCAATGCATACACTTAGAAATAGTAAGGCAGCATTTAAATGAAGTTATATCGAGTTCGTATTTTTGCGCAAATAGTTACCATAAAACTTAGTATCCTGTTCGCGATAAATTTTAGCGTCCCTAGTCTCCACATCGATTCTCCACACCAAAGATAAATGGTCGCTAAATAATTACTTTCTATTTTGGTTTTGCGTTTTCTTTTATTTATCACTCTCCTCCTACAAAAAATCCATGATAATCACAACACAAACTTTTTCCTCCCTTTTCTTCTGTCAATATTTATCTTCGATTTAATGTAAAAGACATTTTTATTTCGCGAGCTAAATGAGTCGAGATTTGTCATCGGCCCATCTGTATGAAGTTAAGAATTACAGGATACTGCTTTGCTAAACTGCCTTGCTAAATTTTATCTTTGTATACATTTTTGTATGGGAGATAAAATTTAGCACGGGCAGGATATTAAGCTTAACCAGATAAAAATTATCAAATTAACAAAACTCAAAAAGCAAAAAAAAAATACCAAAGTGGCAACCGTGACTGCAGTATATAACAGACAAGCAATTTAGCAATATACTCCGCAAGAGCGTCGAATAATTGTGTCGATTTTTTTTTACCAATAATCGGTCGGTGGTGTTAGCGCAGCGTAAATTTCCAATCATCATGAGCGACGAGGCGCATTAACACCTAAACTTTTACGTCAATAAGCAAAATATTTGTTTCTGGGGCACTGAAAATCCGCGTGTGACGCACAGAGAGCCATTACAATTTACAACCACTCAAAGCCACTGTGTTGTGCGGCGCTCACGCAGTAGGAGTGAGTGAGAGAGGAGAGAGTCATCGGCAATACGGTCACTGTTACTAGCGCACGCTACAGAGCCATAATAAACGACTTCTTACTGCCGGAATTGAAAGAGCGGGGCATGGTCAACATGTGGTTTCAACAAGAAAACCGCACACGAGCCACAATGGATATTGCGAATGAAGCGTTTCCTGGTCGAGTAATCTCCCGTTTTGCCGATTTGGCCAGCAAGATCGCCCGATTTAACCACCTCAGAGCTCAGACTTCTTTCTTTGGTGATACTTGAAGTCGCGGGCTTATTCCAACAAGCCTCAGACAATCGCAGACCTCAAGGATTCGACAGGAATGCAAGAGTTATTACCGGAAATCTTGCGGAAAGGCATGGAAAATGCGATAAAACGGGCGATAGCCAATTTTCTACTCAGAAAAGGTCCAAATAAAGATTTCCATCACTCAAAATCATTTTTTTTTATTTACTAAAAAAGGAATTAAAAAAAAAAATCGATGATTAATTTTGCGTCACCCTGTATTTTATTTAATACGTATTTTGATCTTAATCGTTAGACCAGTTTTTGTAAAATTATGCAGATAAAACAGTAACAAATAATGCGGTGCTAAGTTTGGAAAATACTATTGGTTAACATTTAGCTTAAAACTGATTTTATTTATCTGTGGTCACAAGGCAAAACAGCTAAAGTCTGTTTTACTCATTGTTCAGGAGAGCATTTTCAAGTTTTTTTACTCGATTGACTCTAGTGACGTAAGCTGTTTTTTTTTTTTAAATTGTGGCCACATTTTTAAAGATATAAAGCGGAAAAAATGAACAAATTAGATTTGAGTACGCTGAATCTAATGGCATTAAAAATCTCAATTTCGTCTTAAGTCGACTTTAGAAGTTTTTTTGCCACAGATATATCAGAATGTGAGCTTTATTTGGCTTTTAAAGTTCTATCAAAATCGAAAAGAAAGAGCAGTTTCTTAAATACGCGTTTTCGGTAATTCGAATTGAAAATCAAGGACTCATTTATTTTGGAAACATCAATTTTACTCTTAGTAAGAATTTTGGTAAAAATAGTTAGTGTGGCTTTCAGGTAGTAAACTAAGGATAATCAAATTTTTAGAAAACGGATTTTTTTTTTAAATCCCTTGTACTATAATAGGCTCTGAACCGAGCTCGAGCATTATGAGCGCGCACTGAACCGCGCGTACTCAGATCGTTCTGATGTATTTTAGAAACACACTTGAGCAAATAGCTGTCATTTTTAATAAATATATGTATAAATTGAATATTTATTAATTGTTGTTTATTAAATTGGTTAACCTTCAGTTCCAGAACAACAAGATTCGTCCGCCATTTCAATTATTTTGTTTATCCTGTTTTTTTTTTCTGTCAAATGTGACTGTAAGTGTGTAATCAGTTTTATTCTGAGCTCATAGAGCACACTCTGGTCATGCTCTGAACGAAAAAAGAAACACAAATTCTGAGCTCTGATGTATCTGAGCTAAAAAAGAAACACGAACTTTTTGTATAACAGTTCAGGTTGCGCTCTGAACTAAAAAAATAAAAACGCCTAATAAAGAGAAAAACGGAGTTTGCTGTTAAGTTAGAAATTACCATTTACCTTAGAAATCAGTTATTGTTACAATCGTATGGACCGTTTTCGAGATATGTCTTCAAATATTCCTCTCGAAGCAGTCAACGATAACTCCATAATCTTTAGATAGAGTCCAAGCTTTAACCCCATAAAACATGTCTCGAATGATCACAGTCAGCAAGTCTTATAAAATTCTTAAGCCCGAATAAACAGTTGAATGTCTCATTCGTTGGTGTGGCGATGCATTTTTTTGACTATATCTATATTTGGTTTTGACCTCATTCCAGAATATTTTTGCCCGATTCCGACAGAATAAAAGCAGACTCTGGATGATGTTGATATTGATATTGATGTCGGTCTATTTAGTATTTATGAGTGCTTGTACTGGCTTTCCGCACGCTATCACCAAGGACTGTAAATTTAAAGGTCCGGGTTAATAAACTTTGATACTGCGGGTAAATATTTGTTCCCAGTGAAAATAAAGTAGCCTTCGCACTACACCATTTGCATTTATTTATCATATTGTGAGATGACAACTACACCCTACAATCATACGAAACCGCAACCTGATCATTGAAAGTCGGTCTAAAAATACCAACAGACGCGTGGAAGCCAATTGCGTCACTTCTATTCAGCCACTCTTACGTTCTTAAAATATTTACTTATCAACAGCTGGAACTCTTACGTAAAATGTTGTCAAACCTCAACAAGTTACATTGTTTTTTCCGCACAATCGCAATCACCCACTGGGGTTACTTCCTTATCAAGTTGTAAGCGGCACTAGACTGACCCGCAAACGTTGAACGAAATTATTTCAAAAATGATATACCACTTCGAAGTGAACTTGAAATCATAGCGCACAAAAGACACCTAAACGACAATCTCTGGTATTATAAATACAGCCGGTGCGAGATGACTGATGTCAGTCATAATCGAAAACCATGGACTGGGCGTTTGTTCTTGTCGCGGTCCTGTTTGCCGGCGTTAGTATTGTGCCTCGAAAATGTGTGTGACTAACCGAACATCTACTCCTTAGGTGATCACTGCGGCTCCAACCAAAGATGATGACGCAAAGAAATTCCTATCCATCACCAACGACAGGCTTACTCGGCTGTTCAACGAAATCTCCGATGAAACGTATATCTCCGACGATAGGCATTTTAGTACCGAACTAGGGGAGAGTGCCATAGCAAACAGCATCACTGCACATCTGACGGAGGTCGCAGAAGAGGCCAAACGGTTCAACACCAGCCGGTTAGAGAACGCCGAGCTGATTAGGGCTATAGAAGGGCTTCGATCGGCCGATCTATTCATCCTCGACAGGGATTTCTTCAAGAGTTTCACAACTTCCTTGGCTGCTCTTCAGCAGACCGCAACGGATTCGGATATCTGCAACTATTTGGAACCGAACCAATGCAACATGGCATACCTGCCCGATGTCCGCAAGGTGTTCTCCAACAGTGTAGATCCCAAGGAGTTGCAGTTCTATTGGCAGGAATGGCGCGAGAAGCAGCTGGGCTTCGCAACTTATCATTTTCTCAATGTTGTGGAGTTTTTTAGGAAAGCCGCCGACTTGAATGGTGAGTGAACGAAAAGATTATTGAACTTGAATGTATATTTTGTTCACAACTCTAGGCATAACTGTTAGCAAGCTGTGGTTCCGAAGCTTTAACGATGGCGACTTCCTTAGCGTGATGGAGGCGGCTATGCAACAGCTTAAGCCGTTCTACCAGGAATTCCACGCGTATATCCGGCGAGAGCTGTCCATGAAGTACGGACGGTCTGTTCTGAATCAGGAGGGAGCCATCCCAGACCATCTGATCGAGCAGGTTCTCCTGCAGGCCTGGAAGAAGCAGAGTGTGCTCAGTCACTCCTATCCCATGGAAAGGTTGCCCAATTTGAAGGAGGGTTTGGAGTCGCAAGGCTTTGACATTGGAAAAATCATGGGCAGTGCTGAGGACTTTTACGAGTCACTGGGCTTCGAACCCGTTTCACTGTGAGGCTGTTATTTTACGTATATCTAAAACACCCCCTCATATGTGGCAACATCCTTTTTTACAGTCAAGTGAGAATGAATCGATTCAAGCAAATCCGTCCGGGCGCAAAGGACTGCAAGCCCGACATCTATGACATGACCTCGAAGGTCTACATGAAGTACTGCAAGGGTTCCTCCTTCAAGAGGTTCCTACAATCCCACGGATACCTCGGTCGCATTCACTTCGCCCTAGAAAAGGCAGAACTGCCGTTCTACTTCTTTCGATCGTACGACCTGGAGTATCCCGTCGGTGAAGCTGTCATACTTTCAGCCTCGACCCCGAAGCACATGGACAGAGCTGAGATTCTGAATAACTTCAACTATACCAACGAACTGGCGATGAATCGGTTATTCCGAATGGCACGTAACTGTTGAAGGTTTGTCTTTTGGTTAACACTTTTCTTTTATAGGGTGTGCACACTGTGTTCAATGTTGCAATTCACTTTGTGAATACCAAACTGATGGTAGATGTGCTCGAGGGACGCGTCCCGCTGGAGCGTGCCAATCAACATTACTGGAAGCTAATGGACGAGTATGCAGGCATCGGACCGCCTGTGGACAGAAAGCAAAAGTACTTGGACTTCTCGTACAAGTTCTTTGAGGATCTTGCTGAAAATTTTCAAACGAGGTAAGTCAGGCTGTTTCAATTCTAACATTAAGATGCTTTGGCAAAAAGGTGTTTTCGAAACACTTCATATCTAAAAAAAAAGATTTTAGACGAAAGGACTTAAATTGTCCTTAACACGAATAATTTGGCTTCCAATGCGTCGATTGCTCTGGCTTTGTCAGCGTAGAATTGCGACTTATGTATCCCCAAAGAAAATAAGACCAATTAACAGATCCATCCCGCTGAATAGCGACATTTTTGGAAAAATACGGTTCGAGGGCACCACAAGCCTACAGATAGCGGAAAACTGTCCTTTTTTTTATCTTTGCTCCAAATGCGACAATTTTGTCCATTTAGTCAAAAGTGGGTTTTGCAAAACGGCGGATCCACTGCCAGCAGATTTTGATCGTATTTAATGAAATTTCGACGCAAAAATTGTGTCCGCTCGGCTTCAATTCTTCCAAGCTGAAAGCCTTCCAACCAAAAGTCTTGCGCAAATTTACAAAGTGAACGGACATGCCCCAAGTTTTGGTGAACCACAGCGGACCGATAAATTTGGATCTCCTTCAACACCCTCCTGAACGGATGCAATTTGCTTATTCGTGTTTGCAACTATTCTATACTAACTTTGTTTGTTGTTTTTTACATAGAAAATTCGTCTCCGAGCTCTTGGGCTACCAATTTTACGAGTCCTTTTGCTTAAGAAGCGCAGAATTTGTTCCCAGTGATCCCAGTAAACCACTGCATGCATGTGACTTCTATGGCAATAAAGATGTCGGGGCGGTAATGAAGTAAGGCTCCTTCACATGTTTGGAAGCAAATACTAATCTGGTACCATTTAAGACAAATGATGAAATCGGGCTCGAAGAAGACCTGGCGCGAGACTATCAACATTGCATTAGGAACTCGGGAAATGTCTGCCAGTTCGCTGTTGGAATACTACAAGCCATTGTACGAATGGCTGAGGGAGAAGAATCGTATTTCCGAAACGAAAGTTGGATGGAGTCCTTCTAAGAGGGGTACAACTATTTATTTTTTGAATTGAAAATATTTTTAATAATTTGTTTCTCCTTTCAGATGTTTTGTAGGAATTTTCATTTTAATTAAATTTGTGTAATGAGAAATAAATGTTGCGAAACCAACAACTTTTTTATTGGATGAAGGGTCTTGTAATCTATAAAACAAGACACCCGTCGCTGAGTATAAAAAGAATGGAACACTATAAGAGTTTTGGCATCCCTAATTTGGTCGTATAACCAAAGCGCTTGCGGACTGCTTGTTGCAGTTTTCTATATTGAATATAACTGTTCCGTCACGACTTTAAATAAAACAAGTACGGATTTTTTCTTAGGGGAAAATTACATAAAAAAAAACTCCACATTTATTAACCTCCTGTTTTAACCGAGACAAGAACGTCTCTCCTGATTCGCAGTTGAGGCAAGAGGCAAGACTCTCTTTTATAATATAATTTGCAAGGCACTAACAGTAACAGCTTACATACAGCATTAACTAAGTAGAAAATATACTGTCAGCGCCAAAAAAGAGGGATTGCCACAAGCTGAATTTCACCTTTGAGGAAGCCCAGTTTGAATTCATGTATTTGAGCCTGTGTTAATCAAAGGAGGAACACACATAAGTTTAAGTTTCCAAACCTGTTTTTTCTTTCACATTTACATTTTTTTTTAGTTTCTTTTTCGACTGTTTTGTAAAAATGGTCGATTTTTTAAACAATTAACATCAGCTTATACATGTGTAAGAGAATTAACAAAGAAGAAACATCAGTTTATGGGATGCTTATTTTCACACAAACAATTTATCTTTATTTAACTTTTTACTTAAAATTCTCTAAAAAATATGCATCGAAATATATAATTTTCATTCATTAAATGCCTACCAGAAACTTTTCAGTGGTGTGGTTTTGTAGCAAATATAAAATGTCTGATTAATAATGATATAATACATATGAATTAAAAATAACGCGTCAAAGAGCGCGTCAAAGAAACTCGTAAAAAAACGCGCAAAAAAACGCGCGAAAAAACGCGTCAAAAAACGCGTCAAAAAAATGCGTAAAAAAACGCGTCAAAAAATGCGTCAAAAAACGCGTTAAAAAATGCGTTAAGAAATGCGTCAAAAAACGCGTTAAAAACCGCGCGAAAAAACGCGAAAAAAGGAGTAAAAAAAACCTGCGAAAAACGCGTCGAAATACGCGTGAAAAAAACGCGCCAAAAAGCGCATCAAGAAACGCGAGAAAAAACCACTCAAAAGAGCGTCAAAAACGCTTCAAAAAAACGCGCGAAAAACCGCGTCAAAAAAACGCGCAAAAAAAAGCGGCAAAATACGCATCAAAAACCGCGCCAAAAAACGCGAAAAAAGGAGTAAAAAAAACGCGTCAAAAAACGTGCGAAAAAAACAGTCAAAAAAATGTTTAAAAAAACGCGTCAAAAAATGTGTCAAAAAACGCGTGAAAAAACGCACCAAAAACCGGGTCAAAAAACGCGCAAAAACGCGAAAAAAGGAGTAAAAAAAAACGCGGCAAAAAGCGCATCAAAAAAACGCCTCAAAAACGCAAGGAAAAACCCATCAAAAACGCATCAAAAACGCGCGAAAAAAACGCGCAAAAATGCGTCAAAAAACGCATCAAAAAAATGCGTCAAAAAACGCGTCAAAAAAACGCGAAAAAAGGAGTCAAAAACCGCGCGAAAAAAGGCGTCAAAAAACCCGCGAAAAAACGCCTCAAAAAATGCGCGAAAAAACACGTCAAAAACCGCGCGAAAAAACACGTCAAAAAACGCTACAAAAAAACGCATCAAAAAAACGCGGCAAAAACACGTCAAAAACCGCGCGAAAAAACGCTTCAAAAAACACGTCAAAAAAACGCTACAAAAAAACGCGGCAAAAACGTGTCATAAAATGCGATCTTTATTTATACTATGGTTCTTGGAGTCTTGCCCTTAACCTTTGGTACAACTTTCGAGCCTCATTTCTTTAAATTTTCTTCCACATGTTTAAATCCGTCTCTTGGATTTTCTTCGTAGGAGTTATAAGGAAGCTGTCACTTTGTCTGGTTTAGAAGTCATAATTAGCTGCATTCTACGGCATTCATTCATAAGCTTTTGTGAAACCAAACACATTAGAGCTTGCACTGATAGTCTCCGACAGAGGAATACTTACAGAGGACAAACTGGGGGCATAATAAAATTTAATTATATACAACAAATCGATAATAAAACAACGCATTTTTGAAATCCCTTTTAATTTAATTTCAAGCTAAATATAAAACAGAAAGCTCGCGTCCTGAGTGAATTAAGCTACCTCTGCAATGAAAATATAAATAAGCATTAGAATGCAAAACCACAAATCACTGTTTGGTAAAACATACTTCTCCTTGAGGGATTCCACCCAATCTTGACCTTTGATTCCTTGTTTTGATTCTCCAGCCAAGTCTTGATAGACTGGTAATATTCCAGCAAGCCATCAGCGTTAAGTTTTGAATCTCCTGGTAAAAGTTTGCCCAAAACCTCACGCCACGGTTTAGATGAACCGAGCTCCATCATTTTTCTAGCAACATTTTTTTTTTTTTTAATTAAGAATGTTTACACGATCGCCCTGCACGGATTTACTTACTTGAGTGCATTTCCAGCTGCAGTGCTACCGTAGAAGTCACAATTATGCAAGGGGGTGCCAGGATATTGTCCACTTATTTGGCAGAGCTTGCGATAGAATTGATAGCCCAAGATTTCGGAGACGAATTTTCTGTAAAAAAAAGGATTGCTTGATGTTTAACAAGAACAAAAGGACATTTTTGCATAGAAATCGAATTTTGCGTACAATCCTTGCTGTTAATGTAGAAAAGAGCCCAAAAATCAGGAGGTCTGAGTGATATGTACAATTAAAAACATAAGAACACGTTTGAAAGAATTACTTTTCATGTTTAGTGTTTAAGATTAAATACATAAGTTAAAATGGTTCGAAAAAGATATTCGTGTTGATAATGCCGTCAAAAAAGTCTCAATAATCGTCCAGAAAAACGCTTTGAAAACCTACTTTGAACTTTGAAATTTTTCAGAAATGCCAAAAAATCGTCCAAAAAACGTTTCAAAAATTTACTCAAAAAAAAACAGTCTTAAATGTGCAAAAAAATAATTCATCTAAACATTCATCATAGAACATCAAAATCTTCACGGTCTAAAAATGTGCACAAAAAAATCCAAGAAACGACTAATAAAAGGCTCAAAAAGTCACTAAAAAATTTCCGTAAATACATCGCAAATAAAGTTCAAAAAATTGTCTCCCAAAATACCGCCAAAAAGTTTCTTAATCGTGAAAGTTATGTCTCGAAAAATGTCATAAAAAGATTTATAAAACCACTCGTAATATACACGTAACTCAACAGAAAATTTTGGAAAAGTGTCCGGAAAGAACCTGAAAGTAACAACAAAACCTTTCAAACCTTCAAAAATATTATGCAATAAAGTCCAAAAAACGCTTCGAATTTCTTCAAAAAGCGTTTCAAAAATGCAACAAAAATCGTTTCAAAAAAAGGTTTTACATACATAGCGAAAAAATTTGCCCAATAACTTTTTTAACCCTTAAATCCTACCCTGGGGATTATGCGCGATGCATAAACTAAACTTTCTTGGATGTTTTTTCAACTACAAACCACACGATGGCGCTTTTCAAGCTAATCCTTCAATGTATCAGTATAGGCGTATCGTCAGTAGTCATTTTTAATTGCGCATGCGGTGCAGTCGTAATTACAACAACTTCCGGGTCCCACAGACCCCAGGGTAGGAATACTGTAATATATTCGAGTCATAGGTACAGTTTTGCACACGTACTATATAGTTAAGTCATATAATATATTCTTCTGAAAACGGAATCAAATCAGCGCCGAAAAAGGCGCCATTTCCTCAAAAAACTTGCACTTGACCTAATGACGCCCCAAATCGAAGCACGATTTACTTGGCCAACTGCACCTGCAAATTTCCCAGTTCTCCTCGGAGATATTTTGAAAAATAAACGGCCATTAGTTGAGCCCAATCCATCTGTAAATGGAAAAAAAAGATGTCCAATATGGATAAGTACCGGAAGACGAAAATCCCCCGAAAACACCATTTGCGGCGACCATAGCCGGTCTGTCTGCCTAGAATGCCTCGATTCTTTAAAATATTTTTAATATTAAACTACGTGTGTGATATTAATAATATATAATTTGTAAATATTTTGAAATAAAAACAAAAATATATTGGGGTTTTCTGGATCCCAGGTCGATGCCGCAGAGAAGACCGAAAAAGATAACAAAGACGTCCTGGTGCTTAAAAAATACGATGTCGCTGTCAGTATAGGTGGCAATTTCCTAACGACCTTCCTGAACAAATGCAAAACCCGTTCGAATGAGACCGATTTCCGTCCGCTGTTTGAGAATTTCATCCACGATCTGTCGCGACTGTGAACAAACCCGAGTGGCCAGCGTCGGAACTACTGCTCAGTCTGCTGGGCACACTGCTGGTAAAGTATGTCTCAGATAAGACTATCGAGCAGAGTACACGTTTGGTTTCGTTGGACTATTTGGGAATTGTGGCGGCGCGATTGCGCAAAGATGCCGTCGAATCGAGGTGCAAGGTAAACATCATCGACTCGATGATAAAGTGCATCAAGACGGAGCAGGAGAAGGAGGGCGACTTGCCCATTGTTAATGTAAGTACACCGTTTGGATTGTTAAAGAAGGCAATGTAAACACGCTCCATTTGTAGAGTAAAATCCAGCTGGACCCCGAAGAAGAGCGAACGGAGTTTTTGCAAAAGATTCTGCTTGACTTTTTGGCGGTGAATGCCCAGGAAGAGGATCTAGTTTGGGACTATGCCAGGCATTTCTATCTGGCACAGTGGTACCGCGATATCATCTATCAGCGTCGACGAATAGCCGATGGCGAGAAGGGCTACGCGTCGCGAAAGAAGAAGAAGACGGCGAAGAAAAAGAGACGAAAAGGTAAAAACTACAAGCAAATAAAAAACGCTAACGCGATAAATGAATGTCTTTCCTTTCCTAGATGAATCCTCTGAATCCTCATCGGACAACGACAGCAGCAATGACGATGAAGATTCCGAAAATGGCGGTGCCAGTGGCAACGCTAAATCTCGAAGCAACAATGACACAACAGACCAAGAGTTGGACTCCTGAGCAAGATAAAACCGTACACCGACATGAATTGCACATCACAACATATAAAGACTTACATAGACTATAATAATGCGCATTTAATTGCACAGTATTTGGCGAGTAAACGACCCTTCAGTCAGTCGTTCGATAAGTACTTGCAGAAAATCATTTTAGTTGTAAAGTAAGTCGGCCGCCAGCCAGCAGGCGATTCCTTGCGCGACACTAAGTCTTCCTTTCGTTTTTTAGTGAACCATCCATAGCAGTAAGGACACGTGCAATGAAATGCTTGGCAAATATCGTCGAAGTCGATCCCATGGTACTCAAACGCAAGGACATGCAAATGGGGGTGAATCAAAAATTCTTAGACGCTGCCATATCAGTGCGGGAAGCAGCAGTCGATTTGGTGGGCAAATTCGTACTAAGCAATGAGGAGTTAATCGATCAGTGTTATGATATGTTATCCACTAGAATATTGGTGAGTAGAGTAAATTGCGCAGGCAAATTGTGTGTTGAGATGGCTAATGTGCCGCCTTTACAGGACACTGGTGTATCGGTGCGCAAACGTGTGATAAAAATTCTCCGCGATATCTGCATTGAGTATCCGCACTTTGAGAAGATTCCCGAAATCTGTGTCAAGATGATTCGGCGAGTTAACGACGAGGAGGGCATTCAGAAGCTCGTTACCGAGGTGTTCATGAAGATGTGGTTCATGTCGTGCAAGGATAATGACAGGGTGAGTTATGTGCATAGCATGAAAAAACGTATACCCTTACTAAATATCCCACGCGGTCTTTTTTATTTAACAAAACAGCATGGTATACAACGAAAAATCAACCAAATCATCGACGTAGTAAACACAACCCACGACACTGGCACCACCTGGTTGGAGGGTCTGCTCGTCAGTGTAAGTCCTATTTAACCACAAATAACATTTGGATCAGACGGATTAAACTCGCCATTGTATTGCAGATTTTTGCCCCAAAGGCGAACATGCTCAAGGCGGATGGCTGCGCCCAAGACGCTGTGAAAAAGAACACCGAACCAGCACCGGAAATAGTGTTGGCGTGCCAGCAACTTGCCGATGGTTTAGTGGAACGTCTCATTGAATTGGAGGACACCGATAATGCTCGTATGTTAGGTTGTAGCAATAGTGTTTCACCAGGGATGGGTAGGGTTTAAGCGTTAAGAATGATCACAATAAGCTCTTAAAAAACGTCGTAAGGCCATTCCAAAAAGCGATCGTAAAACGCTTAAAAAAAACTACCCGAAAACGCCCCAAAACTTTTCAAAAAGATGTTTGAATTAAGCCAAAAAAGCTCCTAGATATGCGCACCGAAAAATCTGCCAAAAAGACTAGAGGTAACTTCTAAAGACAAGTTCCTTTTAATTTTTTATAAAGCGGACCAGTCACGTAAACTTCGATATTCTTCTAAAAGCATCGAAACCGCTCTATAAATCTTCAGTCTGTAGCTGTTTTACATCTTTAACGTCTTGTAAATAGCTTCCCCCACGTAATGTGTTTTAAAATACATGCGGATTTATATCCCTACTGCGTTGAGCTTGTAGTAGTGTTAGTGTGTTTGGAAAGAAGAAGTGAACACACTTCACAAAGGGGGAATAGTGTAACACACTACGGTACAGCCACACAGCGAAGCAGCAAAAAATAAACAGTAGTGGTGATTAGTAATCAATCGCAATGGGGACGTGACGGCTGGCGTTTGGAAGTTTGAAATTTTGATTCCAATCTGAGGCCGAATTGTCTGGAGCAGCTCGTGAACAAGGCGCTTGACACATCGAGCAACAGGGAATATTTTTTTGTCCTTAAATTGTAATAGATGAAACCAGTGTCAAATAAATAGAAGGTAAAAACAACTGACAGTTCAAAAACTCGTAGGAAAATATTGCTGGACCCCAATTCTCAAAAATTCTCGTATTACGTTTATCTGTCAAAATCTCTGATGCGATGCGAAAAACTGAAATTTGCAATTATCGAAATTCGTATACGAGAATTTATCAATTGTTCTTGTAACAGTCCCGTCGGCGTATGAGAATCGAATTTCATACAAAGGCAAAGGTACTCCCATAGAGCTATTTGCTTGCAGAGTAGGTAGTGACGTTTTCTATCATCGCGTGGTAATGAAGAACACCCTCCGTAGACAGGACTTATTTTTAACAAACCCCCATATGACCGGTAAACGATTTTTTGAAACTTTGATCACCAAAATAAGTCATATTCTGTTCGAATGTTTTTGACAAATGTCAGCTTTCATTATGCTTTTGTAAAATTAACTCTCAAACTTGTAATTTTAGCAGTTGGTTGGTAACTTTGGAGTTCTATCGTTTCGACGATAATCGCCTGAAAAGTTACGGAATGATTGCCCTGTCTTTCCACGGTGATGTAAGCAGTTCACAAACCCAAGAGTGATACATAACAATTTTCGGAAACTTACCTAGCTTGTGTGTTCTCATCGAGGTCAACATAGAATTTGAATGGGAAATCGAAGAAGCTGTCTGGTCGGTCCGCAGCTGGTTCAACTCCAGCGAACTCCTCCATCAGCTTCCAGTAGTGCTTGTTCAATCCTTCAATATCAATGGTCTCGGCCAGCAGGTCGTGCATCACTTTAGTGTGCACAAAGAATGTCGGAATATTCAACAAGGTGTGGATGCCCTACGAAAACGCCAAGGATTCTTGAAGAGGCCTCCAAATTGTTAGCAAAATTCCTTACCATTCTCAAAAGCCGGTTCATCTGCACATCCTCAGTGAACTTAAAGTCCGTCATCAGTCCAATGGCCTTCAAGTGCTTGGGCGTGGATGCCGACAAGATGACTGCCTCACCGACTGGGTGCTCCAAGTCGTACGAGCTGAAATAGTAAAACGGAAGATTCTTCTTCTCCAGGGCGTAGTACACGCGGCCCATGTAGCCATGGGCTTGCAGGAACTTCCTAAAGTCCATTTTGTGGCAGTAATGCATGCGCACGCTTGGAGTTAGGTCGTAAATGTTCGCCTTACAATCGCCGGTGTCCTCCTCGGAGTCCACCTTCAGGCGATCACCCCAATACTGATCGGGGACCGGGGTGAAACCCAGCGATGTGTAGAAATCACTCGCCGTTCGGAACATTTTCGTTGCGTCGTAGTTGTTCTGCTGCAGGATGCCATCGTAGGGTGGGAGGTTTCGGTGTGGATACGCCTCATCAATGACGCTGCCATTCGTCCAGGCCTGAGCCAGCACTTGCTGGAACAAATGGTCGGGAATGGGGCCATTCTCCTTGATTACCAGCTGACCGTACTTTTTGAAGAGCTGACTGCGGATGAAGGAGTGCAGCTGTTGGTACAGGGGACGAATCTGGGTCATGATGTCCTGCATCTCTTCAATGTCGTAGTACTCCGACCAGAGTTCCAAAACCGGAACACCTGTACAAAAGTTATGTAGCTCTGTCCAAAGGCAAGAAAACGTATAACTCACCTGTCAGCTGGGCTGCCGATTTTAAGGACTCGATTAAAGTGTAGAAATGGATTGCTGACCATTGACTGTTCTTCTCCCTCCAGTTCTCCCAGTAGTACTTCAACTCGGAAGGATCGTTGCTTCTCGCGATTATATTCTGAACGTCGGGGAAGAACGACAATGTTTCCTCGTCCTTGCGATAGGGTTCGATGTCCTTATCACTGGCCAGTTCCTTGAGGGAGTTCAAAGTGCTCGCAACTGTTGTAAAGTAATCTTCCTCCAGAATCAGCAACTTTGCCGACTTGGTCAGCGTCCTAAACACCTCCCTGAGGTCACCATCTTTAAAGTTCTTATAGTCGTACTCTCGTGCGTCCTTTACAACTTCCACGAGAGCCTTCGACGTCAGCCGTATGGTTTCAACGCTCGAGAACAGCGACTCAAAGTCCTCCTCGTCTGCGTTGAAGGCTTTTTCGGCGATCGTGTCATAGAAGTTGTACAGCTTTCCGCTGACCTGATTGGCAAACTTTTTCGCTTCAATTTCACTGGTGTAGGCCGCTTGCGTGACCTAAACAGAAGCCGTGACTGTATCCCTTCTGTGGCACTGCCTCTTCAATAGCCATACTTACCCCAACGACGGCGACCGCCACTAGCGACACTATAACTACCGCAGACCTCATCGCGGATCAAGTTCCGAAGTAGTACTGAAATTAATTTGGAACGGACGGATGAGTTTTAATTGGTGGCCACAGATTATGAAGTCAGCCCAACCCCAGCCCGTGTGCAGTAATCTCAGTCGCGACTGTTTTTTTTTTTTTTGCAAATCTCCAACAATGTCGTGAGTGATAAGTGATGTTCATGATCGTATAGTGTGCGTTGAGATCTGGGGTTAATGTTGTCATCTTGACCGAGTGATAGTATAATCGAAAGTGCTTGCACATGTGGACCAGATTGTGGTTGCCATGAATTGGCTCCAAATGTATGTAGGTATTGAAGTGAAAAGGGAACTCCCAGCTTAGCAGCTATCTGGAAACTATTTTGCGAATATTAGTTTGTTTGCACTATAACGATAGGTTGTGTGTTTTCAATTCGTTTCCAGGACGCAATGCAAAAAAGTGTGTTTTTGAAAGCTCCAAAAATTGGTGAAAAAGTTGCACAAAGTTTAACGACCGCTTATCTAAAGAGTTCTTTTTTTTTTAAATAGTATAAAAAAGCTTAACAGACAACAGACTACGTCACTTGAAAGGCGAGAACATTGAGCGGTCTTATCGATTGTGTTTATTTTAGACGCATTTGAGGTCCCGTCACATTAGATTAAAGTGAACGTTGTTGACACATGAATACTCGGCACGTAAACAATCTAAGCGATTTGATGATTCCGTAACTGAATTTTATGCGCCTTACGAGCTCGTTTAAACTGGGCTACTGGGTTCAACCAAAGGCAAATATTTCTAGAAAATCAGAGCGCAGAAGCAGTAATCGGTGCACGTCTAATTTACCAAATGTGTATTTGTACACATCATCAGGCGTCGAAAAATGTTGACCTCGTTCTTTATGTTTCATCTGCGGGAGCAAGATCAAATCATTGGTTGCTACGTCAGTGTCTCCTTTGCCGTTTAACAGTCTGCAGAAATGGTTTATCCATTTTTCCTCTGCGCCGACTGTGATGGACGGCGAGTGACCCACCAATTCGATGTTTCAAATCCCCAAACATGCACCTTTTTGAGCCGATGTGTAAGAGCTTGCATTATTATCGTGGTGGAGAGTGACTCGTGTTCTGCGATTGGTATCCCATATTTTTCTGAAAACAAAAAACAAAAATGGTGGTGTATCATTCAGAATTGAGCGTTCTACATTTCTCTAATGGCACGGTGGCGATGGCGAAATGTCCAATTATTCCGAAAAAAACAGGTGACCATTTGCTTCAAAGTGCTTGTGCTTCGTGCGCGAATAACTTTTGTTGGTTTTGGGTCGTCTTGAAGGACCACACAGTTGATTTTTCTTCAGTTTCGGGTTCATATGCATAGGTCCATGATACCTATACAATCGTGACAGTTTCAACATTTCTTGACACCAATCGACATGAGTGTTTTTTGAGCGATTGTCAAATTATGCGGTTTTCAACGCGAGCAAATCTATTATCCATTTGACGCCCAAATGTTTATGGAATAGCTGTTTTCTTATTATCAGCTATGACCCATATAGATCACCGATTTACATGCACTTACAACAACAGCATATGATCCTGCTACTCATCGAGATCAAGAATCATGATCTGGAAATTATTTGTGCTATTTTCCGCTGGGTGGCTTGTTTCATTTTTAAATGGTGGCGTGTCTGTAAACGTTAGATACACAATCACGTTGCCAGACTAAAATATCGATCGTCATTCATACCACAACAAATCAATAGCATTTTTGGACATTTGAATAAATTTCCCGTCCGTATTGCGACATGTTGCTTTTTCATTTTATAATATTCTTGGTACATTATAAAACGAAAGAGCAACATCTCGCAAACAAACAGAAATACTAACAGCAAAATATTGTTCATGTGTTGCATATTTGAACATTTAATTGTAAATTAGTTTCTATAAAAAAAAAAAATTAAATGAAAAGTTATGCCAACTTGATTCATATGGTAGCACCATCGAAGCTGCTAATTGAAATGTCAAACGAGATAAAGAACATAATATGTAGATAAACAATAGAGGAAGCCGCAGAGAAGTCGTACGTTTTTTTTAATAATTTAATTGCCCAAGAAGAAACTGGGCGAAGACCGAAACGGAAGCATTTCTTGAGGCTTACGGCAGGAGGCAAGTTGAATTTCAGCACAACCGCAAAAAAAAACGAGTGTTCTTTAGACCACACGACTGAAGTAAAACTTCTTAAGCTCCATCTATATATACATGTTAAGTTTATACATATTAATATATCAATTTTCTTCAATAATTTACTGGCTATGAGAGGAAGAGAGCAAGAAAATGGGCGCGCGCACTGCTCTCTTTTGCTTCTACAGTTGCCACTTACAAAAAGAACTCAAATTATTTGATTTGATTTTGCACAAAATTACCAGCTGCTAGAAGACATGGGAGATCATCTACCTATTTTCTTATAACAAACCCTAAAAAAAAATTAGAGTTTCATGTTTGTATATACTTAAATAATGTGATTAATTAACCTATCCATATATCAATATACATAGTTATAACCAGCAACAGAAACTATTTCGAAGTTCACCATCTGTCAAAAGAAGAAAATGAGTGCATTCTGTAATTTTTTGAATAGCGAATAAAACAGTTTTATATGGATGGTGATGAAGCATATGCAAATAATGCAATGCGTTCACTCAGAAGCAGTAAGGTAGCATTTTAATGAGGTGATATCGAGTTCGCATTCTTGGTACATCTGCTCAAAAATTTACCATATAACCAGATAAAAATTACCAAATTAGCAAAAAGCAAAAATAAATACCACGTCTTAGAAATACGAAATGTAACTGGCTATGAGAGAAAGAAAAGAAACTGTGTGCTCGCACCTCTCTCTGTTGCTCCTACAGTGTGATACAGATAATAGGACTGCACTGCAGTGATACCAGACTTTAGAGGCAGGTTATCCCACGGTTATACTCAAAATATCCCTTTTGTGTTTACAAAATAAATAAATTTATTATTTAAAAAAATACTCGATATAGACACATATGTCATTTTATGAAACAGTTTAGGGAAATAAACACAAAAAATGAAAAATTAGACGTTTTGAATGACTTTCTTCTAAAAATGAAAATATCTATTTAATTTGATCATAGGTTGAATAATTTTTGTATTCTAAATGAAATGAGCAATTGGGAACAAAATTTGACCAAAAAGTAAAATCCCTTCCTTTTTCTACTATGAGGTCTGAAAAATCCCTTTGTCCCATTTAGCTTATTATTAGTGAGAAAATCCCGCAAAAAGTGATAAATCCCGCAAAAAGTGATCTGGTATCACTGCTGCACTGTATGATGTGTCTTAGAAAATGAAACGTAACTGGCTGGTAGAAAGAGAGAACGAAAATGTGGGCGTGCATCTATCTCTCTTGTCTCTACAGTAATATTCGAAACGAAACATAACTCTCTCTCTCTCTCTTTTTAGCTCACTAACTTATATCTCCCTCTCAACTTCCGCTCGCAATTTTCGTAACGATTTTGTGACGCATTCACCAGCTTACCCCCCAAGTCAAGCGTGCCTAAAGAAGTATTACTTCAAAAAAAAATTCGCGATGCAAAAGATGGATGACTCTGGCAGGTATACAATATACATAAACATTTTATTTGTTATTTAAATTAAATTAACTGATATTTATAAAGTATAACAGACGGCATATACAAATCGGGACTCGGGAGATGCTGGAAATGAAACTAAAAACTTTTAAGTAGACCGAATGAATGGTTCACAATTACACGCCCCGAAGAATACAGACTATTAAAACTCCTTTGTGCAACAGTCAAAGTTCCGATATCTTTAAACGAAGGAACCAATATAAAAAGTATTATTTGGAAAAATCTGTGCTTTCGAAAAGAAACCTTAAAATAAAGAAATTGATTTCAGAATAAGCAATACATTTCATAAAATACAGGCCTAACTGGAAGGCTTACATAAACTACATCGCTAAAACAAACTTCAAAAACCTCCAAAATGAGGCAGTCGAAAACGAATTTTACTATAATACGCGCTTGCGCTTCCAGTGTGACTTACCAACGAATGCAGGGGGAAGCTATCTCGAATTTATAGAGGATAATCTTAGCATTCAGAAAATATTCAGAAGAAGCCGCACTGGTCGAGGACCTAGAAGGAACCAAGGAAGGATATTCATTGTTGCTGATGGCAATGGAAATAGTGTGCACAAGGAAACTTGCTAGTAACTAAATCAGAGCAAATGGCCAAATCAAAAATGAAATCAGAAATGAGGAAAATAAAACATATATCATTCAAAAGGTACAAAAGGTGCACAAACCAAAAATCGTGGGTATATGTTGCCATTAAGGCTGGTAAAATTAAGTTATGAATTATAAAACTCAACACAACACTCGTTTGAGATAACACTACCCTTCAAAGGTGAGTGATGCAATTATTATAGTTCAGTTGTGGAGTTGAGATGTAGATGGCGCTAGGTGCGAAATTTGGCAGGGGATGAGGTGCACCCGACCCTTATAAAAGGAATGGTCGATTTTTGACCACAAGCGATACTGGTACACGTTAATATATCAATTTTCTTCAATAATTTACTGGCTATGAGAGGAAGGGAGCAAGAAAATGGGCGCGCGCATTGCTCTATCTTGCTCCTACAGGGTGATACAGACAAAAAAAGTTGCACTGCAGTGATACCAGACCTTAGAGGTAGGTTATTCCACGGTTATACTCAAAAAATCCCTTTTATTCCTCGTCAGAATATAAAAAATCCCACATTCATCCCACGAAATATTAAGTTAAGGAAACATTTTTTTTATTAAATTCTTTCTTTTTTATTATTAACAAATAAAAATTACATTATACATTAACTAAGCTAACAAAAATAAATACATATTACGATACGTTTGTGTTTGTTTCCGTTTTACGTATAATTATGGTTAGAACATCCATGACACTTTAGGCGTCTGATTTGTGATCTCACTCTTACGCCTTTAGCTGCATTGGGCCTTACTAATAATCACTTTTAACCTTCACACTAAATATTTATAGACCACAATATGCAATTTTGTACGGAAAATTTCGCCAAAGTGAGTTCGAAAATTTAGCCCGTACACTAATTGACTGCGGACAACCGATCTCTCCGTCCCGTCTCGTGCAAAAATGCGCGTGCGGATGGTGTAAATGGGGCATAAAGAATACAAAAAAAAAACGGAATACCACAACTTATCCATACATGACGCAGTTTCTTACGAATAATGCTTTGCGTTACGTTTTAAGTTTCCGTAGATTGACAGTAATCCCTCCGTAAATGTTTCTTGACAATTTGATAGATTGCTTGTATAACTTCGACACATACGCGTATCGTACTCTAGATATACGGTTCCTTGGCCGAAAATCTTAACTCATTAAAAACGGTGGTAAATTCGGTAGCATTGTTCGGTCAAAGAACGCTAAGCCAAATCCACAAATCACATGTATACGATCTTGACAGTTTGGATCGACAAAACGTAGGTTTCTACTGAAGTCTATCAAATACCTAATAATTTTCGCTGCACTTTCAAATTTAACGGACATACCACAATTGAGCTCCATCTATCAGTAAAATTCTGACATGGTTGCTGTCCTAACTTTATCCGAGAAAACATAGAATTCTGCGAGCTAATGTGTAAAGTTATTTGTACTAGATGATGGACTATGTGAACTCGGGTTCGATTCACCAGGAAACGTGATTCTGGGTGATTTTTTTAAGGACATTTATAGTTTTTAAACCCTCCACAGGAAGGTATATTAACTTTGTCATTATATTTGTAACGCCAAGAAGGAGTCACCGGCGACCTCATAAAGTATATATATTCCGAATCAGGATCACATTCTGAATCGATTTAGCTATGTCCGTCTGTATGTCTGTTGAAAGCACGATAGCGCCCTAGGGAATTATGCAAGTGAAATTTTGTGGGAGGACTTACTTTTATCGTCGTCAGGTTGATATTAAAATTGGGCTATGTCAGTCAAGTAGTTCTGGTACCTCTCATACGAAACAAATTTAGCATGACTTGTATGAAGTGGAGGGCATCAAAGCATCGGCCAGGCCGATGATAACACTTTTATTTGTTTTTAATCATATTAATCCATAGTTTTTCTTTTTTCTTTTTGTTGTACGCCCGAATTAAGTTGAACTTGGTCGATGCAAAAATTAAGATTCCAACCTCTTTACCGAGAGAAATAACAGATTTTGCAGAAAGGTCCATTTTTGTTAGTTTTTTGTTGTGAGACTAAAAAATAGACAACCTTTCTTAGCCAAAGTTAAAAATACAACAATCAATCCCACCCCTTCCGAGTCAGTCTGAAATTTTACAAGCGTTTGATTTAGTGTCAGTTATTTAGCTCTACCTACGCTGCTCGACCTAAATTTGCTCTGCCATACAAAATTCTGCTGAGCTAAACTTAAGCAAACCCATTTAGCTTAGTGGTACGCAGCTAAATAACCAAACTTTTGTTTCAGAATGTACTTCATGTGTCTGTCAAAATTTAACGTGCCCATTTAATGGGTCGGCACATATTCTCAAGCTAAATTGTGACAGATCGTTGTGTATTTATTGTTCTGTTGCGGAAAAGTGTGCAAGGATGAGCTTTTTTAATTATTACATGGATGAGAAGTAACCAGAATCAGAAATAGTTGAAATGAGAGAGAATTACATTTTTGAATGAATTTTTTTCAATTGTTTTCTGTGACACTTATCCACGGAGTACTCTATGCCAAAATTTAGCTAGGACTTTAGTTTAATTTAGTGTTGGGAGGGAAAAGTTGAAGACCAGATAAAATTTAGTTTAGCTCGAGCAGCGTACTACGCTTCAGTCTGAAATTCTGCAAGCGCTTAATTTAGTGTCAGTTACTTATCTCGGTTTTGCTTTTTTATCTCATTATGGGATATTTCGTGAATCTAGTCCTTGGCGCCCGATTTTCGATCAAACATCCGGGTTTTCCTGGTGAATTCCTTACTTAGATTTTTTTGTTGATATAAATTTTGGATGATGTCTGGCCTAAGTGCCGAAAGCATATACTTTCAGTTGGTGGCTGTATTTGATGGCGTCAAAAGCATTCGAAAGGCGACTTAAAGCGAAAAAAATCAGGAAAAAAAACAAACAAGTGAACAAAAGAGAAACATATTTTTTCACATAAACTCTTATATTGATTTTGTACTTACTACAAATTCCGTATGTAGAACTACCAAGTCCAATGGTTCCATTCTAGTGAATAGCTGATGGCATCCAATTCATGATTGCGACTGATTACTACCTTCTGTCGCAGAGATACAGGTTCGGCTGCTATTACCACTCAAATGGAGAATTTCGAGTCCCACGAGGAAGTGTACCTAAATTACAATAAATACTGCTGCGATTTTTGAAATGCACTCATGATATCCCCATAGGTGGTCAATGATTGCTATTGGCGGTGCTTATTCTCGTTACCGTGATTGGCAGGTATAGGCAGTCATGTAATTTTTTGATTGGCAATCATTTTCTTACATCGACGTAATCATACGACGGTTTACATCCGCAGCTCGTTACGATGTTCTTGTGATGTAATTTTGTGCGTAAGAAAAATATTTGCTTAACTTTGTTGTGAAATCGGAAGATGTAATATCGGTAAGTGATTTTTTTTAAAACCTTTTGTGTATACAGCAACTTCTTACACACTTAGGAATTTTTCCAAGAATCCGTCGGCCAGTTGGATGATGTGTTTTTGAATTTGATAGTCCAATGTGCTACAATGATGACCTGGGAGCAGATTCCGTATAATAATAATCGTTGGGACGATATCGTTTTTGAAACTTTGATGGCCATAAGAAGTTATATTCTGCCCGAAGTTGTTTCACTATCGTCAGCTTTCATTTCATTTGTGGATAATGAATTGGATTAAGACCTCAAACTCGTAATTTTGGCAGTTAGTGGCTACTTTTGGACGTCTATCGTTTCGACGATAATCGTCCGAACAATTACGGAATGTGTGCCCAGATAGGATGATGATGACGGCGACACGCATCCATCATCTACTTGCGAGTACATAATTAAATGCGGATCGGTCTCAACCGCAATGGACTGCTGAGGTATTGTTGGCTTATTGTTGTCAAGATGAATGAGATGGCAGTCCAGTGTCTGGATAGCGCAGTTTGTGAACTCTTTTAAAAGCGGATGAAAACCATGTGGGATGTTTTAAGAGACAGATTCTTCGGGTGATATTGTGTCCTGTATTGCTGCTCAAATAAGACGTAAAGGAAACATCTTTGCTTCTGCTTTGGTGAGCTGATCTTTAAAGAGTAGACTTTTAAGGCGTCATATAATTGGCCAATTTCCCACATGGTCCTCTCGATTATCGTCGCAGTCTACAAGATAAACGAGCAACTCTCCATACGGTGGCATAAACTTCTCTTGCACACCTCCGGGCCAATCTGATTTACATGACTTTTGACACCTAAAATCGAATGCGCCGTCACTTTTCCAAAAGCCTCCCAGCTCTAGCCCATTACCATTAAAGACAAACTCGCATCCACACGACATCATCAGTGCCGAAAGGCAGAATTACTCGCGTCAATTTATGGACATGTTTTGTTCCTGTGAATATGCGGCGAGCGCTTCCCATTAAGGGCTATTAATTTTATTTATTGCATCTCAACCGACAAGCACAGAAGTCGCAAGCGATCTGCAACATGATACAATGATTGGTCACGTAGATAAGGTTTTTAGCCAATTACCAGCATCTCCTGCATCCGACCCCTCGGGCGCAATGTACATACTCGCAATCCAGTTTGCGACTTATCCTTGGAGTCGCATATCGCATGCATTGCACATTCCTTTGGGGCTCAAAATCCATTGACATGGAATCCCACTGAACTGGATTAGTTAAGCCGGTGGCCACAATCCAATGACTAAGCGAGGGCATTAACGCAATTTAATTAATCAATTGAGATGAAAAATTTCCGTGGATTAGCTCAAAGTGCATTTATCGAAGGCGCAGACGGTCACGTGTGGGACCATTTACAGTTGGAATGGCATCGATTGGACCGGGCTGGGTTGATATTCTCAGGCAGTATATCGGGAAACGGGCGATGTTTCGAGTCAAAATCCATTAGCCTAACTTATTCAGCAAATGGATGCACTTGGAGAGTTTTTATCTTATACTTTGTTGCTTGAGTTAAAAATTCACTCGCGATTTCGATCGATAGAAGAAAATGCATGTACTCCTGCTTCGAGACCCATTTGTATCCATACACTGTAAGTTAGATTTAAGCGCCTATCACAAGATAACTTGGATAAATAGTTATACTTTGCGAGATGTTATTCAAAATTGCAGACCAAGTGAAGGCTGCAAGAATGTTGTTAAATAGGTTTCAAGTGTTTCAAATGTATACGAAACCGTTTGTAGTTCCGTGGAATGTGACAAGGACAATCTTTTTGTATAAATTATTGTGTATTGCAAAAGTGTAGGTAGTACAATTACAAATACATGATCATGATCGTGTGAGCATAATAAAAAGGCATAATGTTTGAACTCTGAGGGTTGTCAATATAGTTTTCTTAGACTTTTTTGCCCAATTTTGAATGTTTTCCTCAGCAAATCAAAAAGAATGTTCTTCTTATTCTTAATTTAATAATTTGCTGTTGCGGCCGTGTTAGAGAATATTTTCATCATATAAATAAAATTGGTGTAGTTCTGTTCGACTAGGATTGAATTTGACTGCAAATTTAAATGCAAAAATCTTAGAAACTGCTCAGTATATTCTCGTGCATTTTTCACAGGCCTATAAAGGATACCTAGGCCTACAATATCTACTTTGTCTCAACTCTATATCTCTATAAATTCCGGAAAGAATTGGACAAGAGTAATTAATTTTTTCGTTTCGTTTTGCTTTTTTCTTTGTCACGCTTTCCGTTCGAAAATACTGGGAGCATTTAAATATAGTTAACAGCAGCTTATAGAGGACAACTGCAGGTACAACTTAGGATATCCAATAACTCGATAACTTAAAAGGTTTTTAAATAAATGGGCAAAATTTGAAACATTTCTACGATTTTCACCTGCATGAGTGGATGTGCACTTCATTCTCAAATCAAACATACTAACCGCGCAATATTTTGAGATCTCTTTTAACCTTATTTTACTCCAGTGACGGAGAGGGAGACAGACAGAGGCAGTGTGCTGTTTGGTGTGTTAAGCACAAAAAAAAACATGAAAGAAATGTATTTGACATGTAGGAAAGGAATGTCAAATAGGTATGGGTATGAGTGATACCAGATCGTGGGTTTATTACATTAGGGAAAATTCCTGATGATATACATCGTACCTGTTTATAAATGCTATTTGCAATCAAGACGAGGCAGTAAATTACCCGGTCGAGTTTTTAAATAGAATTACAGTCCATGGCCTGGAATTAAAAGTTGGAGTTCCCAATATGTTGCTTCGCAATTTGAATACCCTAAGCTTTGTAATGGAACCAGATTGAGAGTGATTTGGTTGCAGAAAAACGTTATTGAGGCGTTAATTTTAACTGGGTCTGCTAAACGAGATACGGTATTTATACCGAGAATACAAATAATTCCCAGCAATTATCCATTTCAGTTTAAACGCATTCAATTCCCTATTAATGTTTGTTCTACCATGTCACAGGGTCAAACTTTAAGAAAACTGGGAGTTGAATTCACGGGCAGTTATAGATAATTATGTCGCGTGCGCCAGGCTTAATAATGCAGAAAATATCAGTATCTCAGCCATTAGAAACAAAACTTCTAATATAGTATACAAAGAAGCATTATATTAATAAAAAAGTGAGTTAAATATTATAAAATTATTTTCTTTCATTTTCATTGTCCAAAGAATATTAAATTGTTGCTGATTAGTCCAACGACCAGGTGCAATGCCATGAAGGCAGAGTGGACTCAGTCTTTGGGATGTTTTTTAATACGGGCTCAAGTCCCTCACTATTGCAGACCGCTCCCTCGCGTTATACCTCTGCAATGTCTATCGGTGGTTTTTCTTTGCGCGAATATCGAAAATAAAAATTGTGTCCCCTACAAGACAGCAAATTTTTAAAAAAATTGTTTCCATCAATTGTTCTGAAACCACACGGGCGAAGCCGGGCGGGTGAATAAAACACATTTCGTAGAAATTTATATATATTCCTAAAATTTATCACCACACGCTGACTGATAAAACACACTACCATTGAAAAAAAAACTTCCTAAAGCTGCTGCCATGCATCACAACTCACAAGCCATCCTAGCGTCTCGCCTTGTCAATTGACAATTTCGCACAAAGGTTGCTTACGCTCTTTTCAACAAAAATTTCAAGAAGAAAACTGAGGGTAGCAGGCTTTCCAATTCGCTCGAATTATTTAAATGGTGGGAGAGTACAATACCGTGTTATACCATATTCCCACCAACGTGATTTAGCCAAATTGATTTATAAATCACGAAAGGCGTCTCCACCGAGCTTTAAGTGTTTTAGTGCGACATTCACGTCAACTTTGAGATTAGGTGACCAACTAAATCAAGTTGATTTAGCTAAATCACATTGGTGGGAACATGGTATTAGACTTTCTTTTTATGCCTGATGAGACACATTTTGATTTCAACGACTGAATTGTCGAATAATGAGTAGCGTTAATCCAGAGATAGTCCATTAGACGGACTGGTGATTCATGAGTGTGGTGCTCAGTTTTATCAAGCTGCATTGTCAGACAATTATTTTTTTTAAAGAAAACTGTTCCACTGAGACGGTCAATGGAGACCGTCATTTAACGATTTTAAAGGAGGTTTTCTCCCCAAAATTATGCCGCATGTAAATTCTTTTCAAATCTGTAGGGTTTCACGAAGGTGGTGCAACCACACACAGAAGACAGAATTGCAGCGAAATTTTTGATTTGAAACATCTATAGCCGCATGCTGTGGCGACGCGTCGCCACTATTTTCAATAAAAACCGATAGTTGCCGTGGCGACGCATGCCGTGGCGACGACAGAGATTATGATTATTAGAGATTAGAGGTTCAATAATTTTTAAAACGGAAAGAGATTAACTACCATTTTAGCTGAAGATTTCATTAATTACATTCCTCCAAAAAGAATTTCAATTGCAAATAAACAACAATCCAAGGGAACCTACTACCAGATATAAAACAACAATCAGCGTTGACAAAAAAAAAATATTGAGGGCCTTTCTGAGATTCAAGAAATTAAATTAAATTAAAAAAAGCTATAAGGCAAAATAAATATTTATTTATATACCTACATATTGTTACTAACACTTCACACTTCATAACAATATGTGTTCTGACTGTAATAAATATATTCAAGATCCTTTTTTAAACAACTAATGTATCACACCTGTTTTAATTCAGTATATACATATGGCTGTCAAATGAAAAAGTTTAAATGGAATAGTAGAATCTTTGTTTTATAGATTCTAAATAGAATATTTTATTAATCGATAACAGAACTACAAGAATTAACAATTAAATACCTAATATCTTTCCAAAACTATGCAAAACCAACTTCCAGGCCAACAACAAACAATAAAAGAAATAACAAACAGAAGTGACAGGTAAAAGGTACAAAAAATACGAATTCGAATTATTATGACAGGAACAAACAAAAACGAAACGTCAGTCAGAATGAATGAATTCAGTGTCGCTTTCAATATGTGAACTTGTTTATGGAGGAAACACATTGCTAGTTTTTGTGGTGAAATAAGGAAGTATGCTTTTTAGAATATTTTGTTGAAGGAATACAAAAAATAAGATATGCGGGCCATTTCCTTTTGGCCCCGGCCCAAGGGCCAAGATAAAGACAGAAGCCCTGTGGGCCCGGTCGAGCACATTATGGCAACACTGACAACAATAGATGCTGCATTTATAAGATATCTTGATATTGTTATGTCCAATACTTATGTAGCATACTTCAGTTATCATCGACCAATTGTCGCAGTAATACCGTCAGAGGCAACATCGAATATAAATATAACTATTACTGAAGTCACTGATTAAAAGAATTGCGTTGTCTCAATTGGAAATACATTTTTTAATTTTTAATATTTGTATTTATTAATAAAAACGAAAGATTTATATCTTATTTAAGGATTAATTTATTAGGACGTCATTTGAGTTCAGAGTAAGAATACGAAAAAGAAAGAAAGGAAGTAATCTTTTGACAGGAGAACAAACAATTGTGAAAGTTGTCAAGGCATGATTGCAATGACGTATTTTATCTCACAGTATTTAATGAAAAGAAATGTTTATTAATAAAACATTATTTATTTTCTGGAAAAAAATCGTTATACATATTTTATTTTTTTTCATTATGCCATATTAGTTCCTGCGTAATCTGTTCTTTTATGCAAATTACTCGTACAAAATAATTTCTATATTTCACATCTGTCAGGCGTCCCGTGACGGCACACAATTTTTAAATAAACTGAGTTTCTCAGCAAGCCCCCCTGAGTCCTGACTTCACTGCTGATTTTTTGTTGTGGGTTATTGTAAACAGAAAGTGTAAACAAGTAACCAACAAATTTAACTATTTAGAGCAATCAATTCAAAAATTGTTTCGACCAAATATTATGAAAGGATTGACGCACATCGGCAGTGCTGCCAGTTTGGGGGTTTTCCCCCCAGATTTAGGGTTTTTAGGAAATCTAGGGGAACAAATTGTTTAGGTGGAAGTCTGAGATTTTTGACATTATATTTTATTTGTATTTTTTTATAATATCCATTTTTGGTAACCTTAAAATAAGTGTGTTTGTTTTTTAAATGCAGTTAAATAATCGATCGGCCCTCCAAAGCAATATTTGACAATGTAAATTATTTGTGCTAATATATTTGAACTATTTTTGTTTACAGCACAAGTCTTTCAAGAAAAATCCTAATACCAGTTTCAGTAGGAAAAAGTTATAGGTTCTTTTTTATAACACTTCCGGATTTAAGCAACAAACTCATCTGTATAGTTAATAAACAAAAATATCATCAAAGTAGGGAAATTCAAAATGCATTGACATTTTGCGTTGTATTTATTTGGTGTACACTTCTGCATTCGGAAAACCTAAATTACATGTTCTCGTTTCAAATTCGAAATTCCTTCTTTTAAGTCGTACAAAAACATGTTTAGAATATAATGACAAAAAAGTTGGAGGTTTTTTTTTTTGAATGAATAGCCAAATCTGGGGGTTTTTCTGATTTATCAGGGTGGAAATATTTTGACCGTCTGGCAATAGAGAATAAAAAAAAATAATATGTGTATGAAACGAACCCCAAGGGGCTGCCCGATTTGCACATTAAATGGACAGTTGGATGATGATGCTGAGTGATGCTATCAAAGGATTAATTTCCTTGCTAAAAATGTAGATTTATTATATTTATATCTATCTCTAAAATAAATTTATGGAAGAACGTCCCTGGCTTTCATTTATAGTAAAATATAGATGATTTGGTACTTTTTTAGTACTTTTAAGTATTAATAAATACAAATTATTTTTTTTTTATAATTTTGTACCGTGTACGATAATGTTAAGCTTTTACCTGGAGTAGGTTTTACTTTTATTGTGAACTAATGATTAACTATAAAATAACTTTCGGTTAATAACAACTGAGCAATCCTGTTAAAATAGCTCTTACAGAGTTAATTGATTGTAAATAACTGAGTCAATTTGTTTAAAGAAAATTGGTTGAAAATAACTGATTTCTCAATTTCCCCTCCGAAATTTGCTCGGTTATAATAAAAAGCCGATCAAGTTGGTGGAATTTAACCAACTTACTCTGTTGTTATTGTCCTACTCATTTTGTTAAAACATGGTTTGGCGGAAAGTGATCGAGAAGTGATGGATTATTTGAAGTCCATTTGCGTAAAGGAAAGCCAGCCGACTCCAACATCTCTAGAAGCTCTGTTTGAGCTCTCTTAGCGGTTTTCAGATCATGCGCCCCGGAGAGCACATCATCGACGTAGAACTCAGACGATACGATTTGTGAGGCGAGTGGGTACAGGACCTGACTATCCTTAGCTAATTGCAACAAGGTTCGGATCGCTAAATAGGGGGCGCAATTGACCCCGAATGTGACTGTCAGCAATTCATAATCGTCTATAGTAGCACTGGGTGAGCTTCGAAATAAGATTCTTTGGAATGACGTATCATCCGGGTGAACCAGTATCTGCCGATACATCTTCTCTATATCGGCATTGAAAACGAATTTATAAAACCTCCAACGGATAATTAAAGAGGTAAGATCACGCTGCAGAATTGGCCCTGGGTAAAGGATGTCATTTAAACTTGTACCACTGGAAGAGGCACTTGAAGCGTTGAACACGACGCGAAGCTTCGTTGAAACACTCTCAGGCTTCAGCACAGCATGATGCGGGAGATAATAGGAAGCTACAGTACCGCTCTTGATTATTTCAGAGTCGTTAACTTCGCGCATATGACCCAGCGTCAGATACTCAGTTACTACCTTCGAGTAGTGTGTTCGGAGAACCGGGTTTTTCGTGAAATGCTTTTCGGTCCGTAAGAACTGCCGTAAGGCGATGTTTCTTGAAAACCCCAACTTTGGTAACGATGCGTTGGATTTAAATGGCAGTCTAACCACATATCGGCCATCAGGGCGTCTAGTGGTGGTCCTTTCGTACAACTCTTCGCACACCTGATCCTCAGCAGAAAGAATCTGTTTACGATTCGGAATTTCTTCCAGCTCCCAAAACTTTCGGATCTGTTCATCTAACGCGGGAGGCTGCGGGTCCGCTACAAAAGTGCTGAATGTATTGGCGGCAGACGGGATAGGTCCTGATAATACCCACCCAAAAATGGTATTTTGTGCGACAAGGGAGTTAGAAACTCTTTGCAGACCATCTCGGACAATTGCCGGATAGAGGTCTGCCCCGATAAGCAGGTCGATTTGAGAAGATTTATCGAAGGTTGGGTCGGCTAGTCGGAGGCAATCAAGTTGCGAGTGGTCAATTAACGAAAACGAAGCGCTTGGTAGATTATTTGTTATCTTACGCAAAACGATTGCTTGAGCAGATATAGGGTTGGCTTCATTCTCTCCATTGCGGATAGAGAAAGCGCATAGTTTTTTCGAGGTTGCTGCATGAGCTGCAGTGATGCTGGAGATCGATATGTTGATTGGCGAAGTCGGTAGATTTAAACGCCTCTGAACCGATTCGGAAATAAAGGATACTTCAGATCCCGGGTCAATCAGTGCGCGTACCAAATGGTTTGAATCATTGCCAATGATGTTAACCAAAGCAGTGGCAAGCAATACTCGTCGTTGCGTAGAAGCAAAATGTGCGCGATTGTATGTCTGCGGCACGAATTCTGGAGAAGTGGACTGTAATTGAGAAAGGGCGCAAGGTTCCGCCGCAATAGCAGCTGCCGATGTACTCGGAGTCTGCACGTTGGGAGACAGTGAGGGGATAGCGGTATTCGTATTTATATGCAATAGCGAATGATGACGCTTTTTGCAAGTATTGCAAGTGAACTGGCTGGTGCAAGTTCTGCTCTTGTGGTTTACTGAGAGACAGTTTTCACAAATGTTATTTTGCCGAACAAACTCGATTCTAGAAGGCACTGCCATTGCTATAAATTGAAAGCACTTGCGTATCGCATGTTTACCGGAGCAAAGCCGGCAAGCAAAGTCTTGGCCTTTAAAATGAAATGTATTTACACGGGTTTTAGCTGAAACGTTGGGCTTATGAGCTTTCTCTCGTTTATCACCGGTCGTAGAAGACGTTACGTCAGATATAGTTTCCAGAACCTGAAAACGAGCACTTAAGAAATGGTCAAGTTGCTTCCACGTTGGGACTTCAGTCGGTTTTGGTATGGATTGTTCCCATAACGCGAGTGTAGTGGCTGGTAGGCGATTTGAACAAGCAAAAACTAGAATAGGATCCCAGCTATCGACGCAGACACCATGAGCCTTTAATGCGGCAATGCAGTCGTTAATATGTCGTTGCAAGTTTATAATCCCCTTGGATGATTCCTCGGGGCACGTTGGAAGATTGAGCAACCGCTTGACCTGGTTGTTCACCAGTATGCGCTTATTCTCATAAGTGGAGCGCAAAGATTCCCAGGCAAGGTCAAAACTATTGTTCGTTAAGGGGAACTTGCTGATAATGCTAAAGGCTTCCCCTCTTGTCTTGGAACGGAGATGAAAGAGCTTCTCGACCGCACCCAGCTTGGGATGGTTAATGTAAATCGCATCAAACATATCTTTAAATGATGGCCACGAAAGATAATCTCCATAAAAGATTTCAGTATCGCAGGGTGGCAATTTAATGCAGTGTGAAGTTGATTTATTGGTATGTGACATACTTGCATTTGGACTTACAACTGGACTTAAAACAGGGTCAGCAGATAGCTTATCCTCGTGTTCCAAGAGCAAGCCGAGACATGAAATGTAGGTCTCGTTTGATAATCTGTATTTGGATTCGAAAACCTCGCTATTAAATGCCTCATCATCGTCGGCCCCTTGACGAGCACAGTCCGCGTATTTAACCTTGACTTCTACCCACAAATCTTTTAACTCGATCTTTCGAGCTGTTAATGTGGTCGAGGTATGCTGCTTTTCTGGTATCTCACGAATTGTGGCAGCATATTTGACCAATTGATCAGCCGCATGGATGAAATCAACTACAGTGGTCATATTAGTTTTAATAGAAAATTAGTGTGACTTAATCACCTCAGAGATTTCAAGCAACCAGCACTAAATGATAGAACAAATGTTTTTTCCCACAACTTATTTAAGAGTGTAAATAAAAAGAAGCATAAAAAATGCTTACGATTTGTTAACCCAGGCTTTGACCACGTGAGAAATTTCCGTACAGGGAACGCCAGTCCGGGAAAACCTTTTAAGTAGCTCTCTTATGACGTCCAACAAGAGGCAATGTTAAAAACTCAATAGTGAGTCATAAGTAAATGAAGAGACCAAAAAAGCAAAAGCATGGATTGGTTGAGACTTGTTCATCAACGCGGCGAACACGCGATTATAAAATACCGTACAGAAAGCCTTATCCCGTTAAAACAGAAACTCTTTATTGCGGTTATCCCCAGAGACACGATGGAAGCACACAATCATTAAGACATCCTATATAAAATTTGTTTCACAAAAAAGATCCGCGTAAGTATATAAAAAAAAGGAAAAGTACCCCAAACTCAATCGGTAACACTTTCCGTCAACTTCAGCAAAAAGTATTAAAGTCTTATCAAAAAACCCGACGGCAACACTGACTCAAAACCAAAAAATAATATGTAAAAAACGAAATCCTCATGACGCAATCTCATATATATATATATTTCACATATGTATCGAAATAAGTCCCGCTAAACTACAGTTTAAACGTTTTTTTTTTTTTTTTCTTTTACCTGAATGAACGGTTGTCTATGAATACGTATATTTGTATTAAACTCTTATTTTTTTTTTTTTTTTTTAAAGGCACTGAATTAATGATACACACCTGGTACTCCTGGGGGTTGATGATAACGATGTCCAAATGTTCTCAATGGTGGATGCAGTTGCAGCAGCGTTGTTGTTGTATGCTGGTTTCTTTACTTCTGGTATTCCTGGGGTTGATGATGAGGGTTGTTTTGATGATGATGTCCGAATCTTTTCGTTAGTGGCTGCAGTTGCAGCAGCGTTGTTGTTGTGCGTTTTCGCGCTGATGATGCAGTCAGCTTGAGTAGAGAGTGTCCCACATCTCCGAGTAAGCTTCGCCTTGTGGCGATTTTTGGTGGTCGTAGGAATAGCGTTTATTACGAGCAGGCACTGATTTGTATTTCGTTTCCTGGCTTGAAACGATTAATCACAAATTGCTGTCGCCGCTGAATCCTTTGTTACGACGAAAAAAATGGCGAAGTTCTAGGTTGGGGACACCGTAACTGCGAAGCACGCCGCTTGAATAAATTTCGTTTCAGCACGTTTTATTTTCCCACTTTGTTCTTAGCTTTTAAGTTTTATTTTATTATTTTCTTTTTTCTTTATCCGGCTCGAAGGACCAAATGTTGGCGTACAAATTTTATTTTTATTAATGAGCCACAAGTTTTGGTTTTTACAATTGTTGATGCGCACTGCGCAGAGTGCAGAAGAACAAAAAAGAAGAGAGAAGTCCGAAGCGCATTGTCCGGGTATATATATATGTGTATAGAATAGAGGTGTGTAACTTTAGTGGAGGTGCGGCCATGCGATCTATGGCCGAAATTGTACTAGCTTACAAATTTCGCTAGTCGGCCATAGATGGCATTAACAGCAAGTCTTGTTCCGTTGCACAATTTCCGTGGATCTAAGTTGCGAATGAGCATCACTGGTGAAGCAACTTTTAAAGTTAAGATGTGTGGTGGCATTCCAGAAGGTTCCAGAGAGTTAAGAAACTCTATTGGATAGTTAACAGCTGGTAAAATATTTTTTTTTAAATATATTTTTTATGTTAAGTGTACCTGTTAAACATGAATTGTTACTTAAAACCATATCATAAAATTTATTGTTTACCTTTTTTATTTATTCTAGGACTATGAGGAACGCTAAAACAACTTTTGAACAACATTATTAAATAACCTTGCAAAAAGTCTTGAATGTGATAATTTATTTTAATGCTTATTTGTTTTTTGCTTTTGGTACCACGCCCATTTATCCCATTCCGCCCATTTTCAGTTCGACTACTAATATTTGTAATTGATGGAAATTTTAAGGCTATATAGCTAATATAGAACCCTAGATATTTAATATTAATATTAATTTTGTATATGAGCTAAATATTCAGTTTGTATGGGAGCTGCCACTCCCACTGGTCCGATCCCGCCCAGTTTTTTCCTGATTATTCAAATCAGTAACATATGGGATACTGCAATGTTTCAAAACTCTTGCTATCACAATAGTCAAGATATATGATGTTATTCAATTTATGTGGGAGGGGCCATGCCCACTTGAAATATATATAGCCGAAAACCTAATTTGGACTATAACCTTTCAAATGAAACCGGTTGGGGACAAATCGGTTGGATAGTTTTAGAGTCTATATAGGACAAACATACAAACATTGTATTTTATATATATAGATTACTCATTTGTTTTCGACAGAGACTTATTTAATTTTACCACATTTTTTGTTTAACAGATGCAAAATTGCACTCGGTTGTGGTCAATTTTTCTGCGTGTAACGAAAAAAATTTTAAGATCAAATCAAGAAAAATGAGCGCAGAATCACGAAAAGTGTGTCTAGTTTTAGAGCTTAGCTCAGGATTTACTAATTCCCGACTTTTTATTCGCAATTCTATAAATTGCACGAAGTGAAGATATTGACCCTCAAAAGTCGCGAATCGCTACTTTTTATTGTCAATGATGCGATCAAATGAGGAATACATATTGCAATAACCAATCGCAATTTGACACAAATAGTTATTAATTTGCTATTGCTATGGATTGTGAATTGCAAAAACAATTCGTAAATTACCACTTTCGTGTTGTAAATTCGGATTTCCTCCCTTAACAAATTACAACCATTTAGTTTTGAATTGCAACTCAAAAGTGTTGATTTGCGAACAAAAGGGGTCGATTTACCACTTCAGTAGTTGCAATTTACGAATTCCTAATGGTAAATTAAATGTTTTTTTAATAAATTTGCATTTCATATTTAGCAATTTACGATTCTTGAGTAGTGATTTGAGGCATCACCGTACTAAACTGAAATTGTTTTATCGTGAAATTAGAAAACTTTATTCTCAATTTACAACTTATATCTTATGATTTACAAATCAAAATTCGTAGTTTAATTATTTAGGTTATTTTCGAATACATATTTAAAGTCACATTTCATAATTTGTTTCCTCCTGATATCCATGAAAAGCATTCGGCGCCATATCGTCCGGAGACAACGGGATTTGCCTGGGGTGGTTTTTCGGTCTATGCTGAAATTTAAAATACAAACAAATTATTTAGAATAACTTTCCATTGATACGAACCTTTAAAATCGTTTTCGATTACATATTTTAGAATGCATTCCGATTTATACTTCTTTTTATAGCGAGATGTACCTTCTGAAAAAAAAATACGAATTTATATACCTACTTCAGTTGTTTTTGTATTATTCAATATGTACTTACAAGATATATTCCAAAATTCTTTACAATTTGTTGGTTAGTACACTCACTATCACTACGAATGAGTTATACTTATAAATAACTTTCACCCGGCAAGAACTGCTTTAAGCAAAGATTGAATACCGACTGTCTGACTCTAATGAAGCCAAATGCGCATGAGCTGTCCATGCAGAAAATGAAAGGAATTAAAAGGATTTCTTTACATGGACCATGGACATGCTGTGACGTTTCGTTTTTGTCGGCTGCCTGTGCGCACAAAAATTTCACACATCGGGTAGTTAATTCCATGGAAATTACAAAATAAATATTTTTAATTCACAATTTTTCTGCGTTAATTTACTTTCTCAATTTACATGTGTTAAATTATTATAAGATTTCATTGATTCATCACTCAGTGTTTGTAAATCAGCAAATACTTTTTGCAATTTGCGATTGTGAAGTAGTGCTTGAGAAATTGACCCATTGAAGTGGTAAATGGCGCCAAACGATATCGCAAATCACTACAAATAAAAGAAGCTCGAATTAATACTTCTAATCGCAAAATTCAACAAGCAGAATTTTGTATTCTACGCCGTTTTCAATGTCGATTTACGAATATTTATATCAATCCAAGACAAAATCGTTGTAATTTGCGACAAATATATAATTCGTGAATTGCAACTCAAAATTTTGCAATTGGTGATTTTTAATTCTTTCCGTGTAAGGCGACTTTTTCTTTGGAGAAACATTAACTTCCTAAGAACCACATGAAATGTCCACCAATGCGACTCTTAATTATTTTCCCCTGGCCCTCTTAAACCTTATGCTATAAAAGACCTCATGTGCGCAGAGCCAGCAGGAACAGATTGGCACGATATTTAAAAAAAAATAAAGCAAAAGAAGCGAATTGTGTGTTTATACCTGACCAAACATATATAATCATTGTCTCCTATATCTGCCTCCATAAAATCAATTACAAGCGCATGAAACAATAGATAACACTTTGACCGCAACATTGCAACATCGATTGAGGTTCAATTGACATTGTGCTGACCATATTTGTGTACGCAACCGCGAGCGTGCCACCGCCCCTTCTCCTGAGATACCCCTGTGGCCATCCTAGACCCATAAGCCATAACAATGCGTGTACATATATGGGTAGGCACATACAAGTCATTTGACTTTTCATGCGAAAGCCCTACAAGTTCTGATAAGTCATTTGACTCCATGCAACTACAACTATTGCCCCGTTTCTAATGGTTAATAGCTATCAATTCATATTGAACTTAATCAATTAAATTGATCAATACATGTGTTACTCAATCAGCACTTTCGAAAAATCTGTGTCACAGAGGAAGCGCCATCCCATTTGAGGTTGCCTATACAGATGGCAGTAGTCGCTCTTTTAAAATCAAACTGCAGATTTTGTGATGTCATTCTGCAAGACGACACAGTGCAATAAATCTCAATACGAAGGAAGGAGAGTGGTAATTGCTGTGAACAATATACTGTGTGCAGAATAATTGTTCGACAAAGGCGTTGAGTGGGCGGATTGAATTAAAGTGTTGAGTAAATGATTCAATTATGTGAAATGTTTAACAGATCGTGGTTCATTTGGAATGAACTATTTTTAGAATCTTATAAAGTCGGAACGAGTGGGAGAAGGAAGTCAAGAGTGTTATCAACGAAAATCTGAGCACTACCTTGAAGTGGGAAAAGACAATTTAATTATATTTATAGCAGAAGAGACATAGTTTAGCACCACTGTAACACAAACGGCCAGAGCATTCAACGTCAGGAATCATTATCAACCTTCTTGGAAATTCATTGAGTTTAAAAAAAAGCCAAATATTAAGGTCGCTTCTTGATATCATCGGTCTTGCACCCATCTATCCCTTACTGACTCAGGTTTTGGGTTCAACTCTGGATTGGCGGCTTCTTACTAAATATAGCAACTCGAACATTTTCGCAACTGTCTGACTGTTCCCCTTTTGTCCAAGTTTCGCTCTTTATCAGGTACAGGGTCCGGCCAGGGTTCACGTTTCATAATTCTGTAAGGGAGTATAATAGAACTTTTTTGGAGAGGACCGGGGGTACAGAACAAAAATTAAGAGATTTATTTTTAGCTAAGACTGTGGCAGCCATCTTGTTTTCGTAGAGTCTGTCTAATGTGTTGCTTATTATTCAGTCACCGACTTAAGTATCAAAATAAGTGATGCGTCCATTTTAGGGCAGACGCTGTGGTCGACTTTGAAGAAGTATTCAACCGGTTGGGCTAAAATTTGACCAATCGGATCAGTGTCATCGTCAGTACATTTGACCAATGTACTCGTAATATTTCAAGAATGGCCCTTACAGATTAAAAAATTATTTCGGTAGTACCTCTCACACAGATTTTTCTTCCTTTTCATTATTGAAAGAAATGAAATTTCCAGGATCCGACACGAATGTAACAAAATCAACTACGAACAAATTGTTACTGAAACATCCAGAAAGTAAAACTTGTGTTGCGATTTACTAGGTCAAGTGAAGGCGAAGTAAAAATAATTCAATCCGAAATTTGTGTTTAGTTGGGGAGTACGGGAGTACGGCAGACGGAAAAGGAATACAATAATCCTATTGTAGTACTTTCGGCAGAGCTGGGTCCGGCAGAAAGGTCGGACGTTTTTGAGATGGCTAGTACTCCCTCCTTTCGTGGGGACAGCTGGGTCTTTTGCTAGGTCTTGAATATCCTCAGAAATCGAACTGTTCCCACGCGAAATGCTATTCTTCGGATTGAAGCACTGATCGTGTAACTTTTCTGAAGGCTGTCGTCAAAACAATAGTCCTCCAAAACTAGCAACTTGAAATCATCATCCAGTTCATTCTCCTTAAATGTAATAAAAACTGATAATAACGACTTCAAAATCGGTCAGAAAATAACTGGTTATGGTCATTAAAATTTGAAGCACGATAACGTCTGAAAGATCATTGTCATTCGTGATCTGTCGCCATAATTCTCTTGGTGTTTTGACGAACAGAAGACCTCAAGAGCTCCACGAAAGGTGCGAACCTTTCTGTGCCGTCCAAGTCGATCTGCTTAGCAGCATGTTGTTTAAGGAATACACAAATTAAGATAAACTGGCTATTTCTTGTTGGCCCCGAGCCAAGGGCCAATATAAAAAACTGAGGGCCGAATAGCCGTATCGGGCACGTTGTGTCAACGCTGGTCCCTACTCGATCATCATTTGCTGCAGCCAACTGAAGAACTAAAAGAACTTATTTACCTATTTGGTCATACGATTTAGGTAGTCATACTGACCAGAGGAATCATGTTGCAGCTACAAGCTGCCAAAATGAGACTTATTCCTTACTGGTGTATAGTACGCCCCTATAAAAATTAAAAATTAAAATTCATGTAAGGAATACCAAAATGGTCAGTTTTTAATATCTTTTTATCTTAACAAACCAGTCCACACTTCCCGTCGTCTTGAATGTTCAAAAAATCCGTGTTCTCCAGATAGGTGGCCTCTGGGAAGGCTTACCATCAGTTGGACCCATCCGTCGTTTCTTCTCTATTCAGGAAGTACTTCTGATAATACAGAGTCGGTGACGAAAAATGATGCTGAATTTTGAGGGCCATTTCCAAAAATTGCGGGCACTTCAGAGGGAACTTTTCTAAAGAAAAAAAAAAAAAAAGCTATAAGGCAACATAAAGTGACAGCTACAAGACAACAAAAATACGAAGTTGAATTATCACGACGGGAACAAACGGAAATGAAACGTCAGTCAGAATGAAAAAATTCAGTGTCAATATGGGCACTTGGTTATTGCTAATTTTTGTGATGAAATAAATAAGAAAGTGTTCTTTTTACAATATTTTGTTCAAGGAATACAATAAATATTCTTGTTGGCCCCGGGCCAAGGTCCAAAATAAAAAAAGAGGGTGGCGCTTAGCGGTGTTCCCGGGTCGTTTTTGGCGATTTGCACTAGCCCGCAAGATCGCATGATTTGACCGCTCCAGACTTCTTTTTGTGGGGCTTTTTAAAGTCGCGGGTTTATGTCAACAAGCCTCAGACAGCTCTTAAAGACAATATCCGTCAAGAATGTGAGGACCTATCGCCGGAAGTTTTGGCCAAAGTGATGGAAAATGCCATAAAAAGGGCTCAAATGACAATCAACTGTGGCGGCGGCCATTTACATGACATCATATTCTCGACTTGATGTAAAAAAATTAAAAGACCAAATAAAAATAATCCACAAGAAGAATCAAAGTTGTTCATATTTTTTTTTTAATTACAGCCAAAAAACATCGGAAGGTTATTTTTGCGCCACCTTTTAGTTAAAAAAAATAGTTGGCGAAACAGGTCCGCGTAAATTGGTTAGTGAAAGCGAGGGACCTCGAAATTTATGCAGAGTCCAAATGGTTTGAGAAGCTCTTCCATGACAGTTTAGTTCTACGATGTTTGTCTGAAATGATATTTCGGCTTTCTCGAATATTGAACGTGAGATTCCTTGCTCAGTGTTAGAATGAAATTGTGGACAATGACGTAAAAAAAAAAGAGTTATGGAGGGTATATTATTCTTACGCTCAATACTTGATTCTTGGAAACATAAAAACGAGTTCTTGTTCTCAGAAATTGTCGTTAATACAAAATATTATAGCTTAACATTTTTAAAAAATCTCAAAATGCTTCAATGAACAATTTCTTTTTTGTTTTGCGTGACTGAACCATTGCGCTGTAGCAGATAGACCTGGAACTTCAAAGTGATGACTATGGCCGTGCGAAGCTTTAAGTCTTTAAAAACTAAACATACGATAAATATATGGTTCAAAATTACCTAAAAATTTGTTCCTCTTGGAATCTTCTCTTAGGTTCAATAAGTTAAATAAACTTCCTTACTATGGCTTTTGCTAAATAAAATTCAGTGAAGTCGTTTATTAATTTTTTTTATTGAATGTTTAAAAACAGTAAGATATATAAGTTTGTCTAAAGCTAGTTTTATAATTTTTTCTAATAGAAGGCTGCGTCTTATTTCCGACAATATTTAATTTAATGAATGCTACCAGTTATATCTCCAGTTAATATACAATTTGTTATGTTACTATTTACATATTTACTGGAAAGTAATTCTTTAATATTTTTTTAGTTCTTGTTATATTCTGTGTTTCGTTAATAGGCGTTTTTCTTTTTTAGTTCAGAGCTGAGCTCTGAACCGAGTTCGAGCATTATGAGCGCCCTCTGAACCGAGCGTACTCAGATCGTTCTGATGTATTTATGAAACACACTTGAGCACATAGCTGTCATTTGTAATAAATATGTGTATAAATTGAATATTTATTAATTGTTGTTTATTAAATTGGTTAATCTTCAGTTCCAGAGCAACAAGGTTCGTCCGCCATTTCAATTATTTTGTTTATCCTGTTTTTTTTCTGTCAAATGTGCCTGTAAGTATGTAATCAGCTTTATACTCAGCCTGCTCAGTCAATTTATTCTGAGCTCATAGAGCGCGCTCTGATCATTCTCTGAACGAAAAAAGAAACACAAATTCTGAGCTCTGATGGATCTGAGCTAAAAAAGAAACACGAACTTTTTGTATAACAGTTCAGGTTGTGCTCTGAACTAAAAAAGAAAAACGCCTAATGTAACGTGATAGAGAATTCCACAGACGGACAACATTGACAAAAAATTGAAGCCACACTTTATCAAAGAATTAAAATTCCAGGCAACACCTGCTCTACCTTGCTCCTTGCGAAAGTTCCGCTAGACAGGTGTTGCTATTAAATTGTAATACATGCAGAAACACAGCGCCACCGTTCCGCGTGTCATGACAGTAAACTGCCCGAATTCAAATTATGGCAGCAATTAAGGAACGTTTTTACGACCCCTTGGTGGGTAAGATACCCACCGGCTATATGAACACCTGACTGTGGATTATGACTTTTGTTATATACGCCCGCCTTATGCCTATTCCTGAAGCTTAAATGCAACCGCACAACGACAACCGAAAGAAAACAGTTCGATACTGCACGCAAACAGTGTAGGAACTTCCATACCTGTTCTCCTAGCAAGGAAGGTCATAAACTATCTGTGTAAATGCAAAGATACGATCTAATAGCTCATTCGAGTTTCATATCGAACTGGTTTGTATATCAGTGATTTAGCAATCCTTCTGATGCGGATTTCTGTTTGCCACGGCTGAACAAGTTGCGCAAGATCAATCGACTGCAGGATGAATCCGTGCAGTCTGTCTATTTCAAAAACCGTGTCGGTTAAAGAATCTTTTTTTTCTTCTTTGTTAATTAACTAAACGTGTATCTTCGCACAAAACACACGTAAAGCTGATAATTTGCGGCAAAACAAATACATAATCCATTGAGATTGGTTTCAATACTGATGGTAGTATCTGCGCAATCTTTCATTCGTAGTCGGAAACATTGCATTCAGGTTGCAGTTGGTTTCTGTAGTTACCTGCGTACAATGTTTTCCATATCATATCGTGATGTGATCACCGTTAAATAAATTAATTGATTACAATAATCAATTTATTACTCGATGACGAGGTTATAGATTGAGTGAGCGGTGGTGTCTGATGTACTTCTTGGTTAGAAGGTATATCGTTCTCAAAAAGCTAGAACTGGAAATGGGAATTTGTGCGGATTATGGCTCAGTGGGCGGACAGTGTGCTGGAGTACTGAGCCAGGGGTCAGAGGTTGGATCTGCGGAAAAATACAAATTACATCTTTATGTTTTTTTTTCCAAAATTTGACTGTGAATAAATGTTCATAATTCATTTTTCAATGATAGAACATAATTTCAACATTTTGTAAGTAGAATAATATGTTATACAAGATGGCGCAAAAATAACCTTCCGATGTTTTTTGGCTGTAATTTAAAAAAAAAATGAAAAACTTTGATTCTTCTTGTGGATTATTTTTATTTGGTCTTTTAATTTTTTTTTACATCAAGTCGAGAATATGATGTCATGTAAATGGCCGCCGCCACAGTTGATTGTCATTTGAGCCCTTTTTATGTCATTTTCCATCACTTTGGCCAAAAATTCCGGTGATAGGTCCTCACATTCTTGACGGATATTGTCTTTAAGAGCTGCAAGAGTCTGACATAAACCCGCGACTTCAAAAAGCCCCACAAAAAGAAGTCTGGAGCGGTCAAATCAGGCTATCTTGCTGGCCAGTGCATATCGCCAAAACGGGAGATTAGGCGCCCGGGAAATGCATCCTTCAGCATATCGGTTGTGGCACGTGCAGTGTGTGCCGTTGCACCGTCCTGTTGGAACGGCAAAAAGAACTCGTTGATCATTGCTCTGTAGCGCTCACCATTCACAGTAACCGTCTTCGAAGAAAAAAGGTCCGATGACTCCCCCAGCGAAAACAGCACACCATACAGTGACTTTGAGCGGGTGTAATGGCTCTTCGTGGGTTACACGCGGATTTTCAGTGCCCCAGAAGCGTAAATTTTGCTTATTTACGTACCCGCTAAGATGGAAATGGGCCTCATCGCTCATGATTATTTTTGATGAAAAATCATCTTCCTCTTGGTGGTGATTAAGGATGGCTTGAGCGTATGTTAGACGCGATTGGCGGTCAGCAGCTAACAGCTGATGCACCGTCTGGACTTTGTACTGAAACATCTTCAAATCTTGTACCAAAATTCGCTGTAAAGACCGTCGACTGATACCCATTTGCGTGGCACGTCGTCTGGTCGAAGTCGACGGCGCTTCCATGACATCTTCGGCTACAGCAGCAATATTCTCTGCAGAACGGCTACTCCGGGGTCTGCCACGCCTGGCAGCATCTCGTGTTGTGCCAGTCTCTTCGAGGCGAGCGGCTAAACGTCGCAGTGTTTCACCAGTAGGCGTTGGACGGCTAGGAAATCTGCGACGAAATTCACGTTGTGCCAAAGTCACCGACCGATTATTGCTCAAATAAATAGTCATCAATATTCCGCGTTCTGGAGCAGTGTAGCGTAACATTGTTTATTAACCCTAGAAAGATAATCATAAAATAAAGAGCGTAAAAGATAATCATACGTCTCATACGCCAATTAGTGTATTTAATTAAACATATGAACTTATTTTTATTTACATTTAATTTATTTAATTATATAGATGCTATTCAAAAAAAATAAATTAATGATTTTTTTATATATAGTTGAGACAGTCAACGCGCTGCGGTTTAGAATTTAAAAGTTATCGCACAATTGTCCCGCGCCATACGTCTCGTGGACGTGGATTATCTTTAGGGTTAACGTGTATTTCGCATGTGTTTACTACACAAATGTCAAAACAGAACTGACATTAGGGGCCAATCGCAAAATTTATAGCATTTTCTGATAGGAGGATTACTTTTGCGCCACCTTGTATCATAAAACAAAGTCCAAACTCCACGTTTCAGACATTTTTTTTTTGTATAAAGAACCATACATGTAAAACCCACATTCTTTAAAAAATTGTGTCACAGCAAATTAATGTTTACTTTAACGAAAAAAAAAAAAAAAAAACAGTAACAAAAATAAAAATGAAAGTAAAGCCCGTATGACACTTCATTTTTTTCATGTTGAAAAGTCAGCGGTAAAAGAGTCTGAAAGTGTATTACGAAAGGGGTAGCAATTGCTTGCATAGCAACCACAAATTTTCAAATGAATTTATTTTCAAAAAATGTTGAAATGTCAAAAAAAAAAAAAAAACTGCCAGCAGCTGAAAATTGTTATTAGAATACATTTTTAATGCATTTTTTTTACGTTTCTACATTAATAAAGTTGGTGTGTACGCACTCACTCCTATCGGGAATTTTCGTTCTAATTTTCCGTACTGCTCTAGTTTCATTTTTAAAGCAGAAAAAATGCAAACAAAATTTAGTGTCATATAGAAGTAAAAAGCTTCAAAGATAAACTTGGAGCGAGATTTTTCTTCCTTTTTTTCACAAACATTGTGAAGTTCAAAGTCAATTTATTTTCATAAAGAAGTTTTGGTTTTAGCGTTATAAAATTTGAGGAAATAAAATTTTAAAAAATTCACGATCGCCCAAAATAATATTTTTTTTTTGTTTTCATTTTACACATCAATCAGACATCAACATGGAATTTGTTGTAATTTTCGGCCGATTTAACTAAGTGTTCTGCTGGCTTCACATTAAAGGTATTTACTTAAACGCGTGAAAGCCTCATAAACTATGTTGGTGGCAACGCTTCGAAAAGTCTACTACAGTAGGCACCTGCCGCGGTACTAGAACGCGCAAGACGGCCATCTTTACTCGCATCCGGCCTCCTCGATCTTTTTTTTTGCTTTCTTTTGACATTTTCATTTTCGAGTAGTACGCTACCCTCACTACAAAGTGCTCCGGCGAACGAGTTAAAATTAAGAACACTAGAAAAGAAGAAAAAACTTTGTAAATAAATAATTATAATTAAAATAATTACACGAAATGAAATTTGAATTGTAATTACTATATTTGGAATAAAGGTTGTAACTTGGCCACGAGGTCAATCGTTTTTTACGTCGTGAGAGTTAACAACAGTTCTGCCGGTTGGGACCAAATCGTTCCAACATATTATGTAAACTGCAGAAATTTACCGCCTCGTAAATGAACTGTCAGCTTTTGTATGGAGAATAGTTTACGCAGACCGCATAATTTTTTGCGACGATTTAGGCTCGGAAATCAACCGCGGAAACCAAATCTCAAATGTCAAACTTTGACGGACAGTCGTCTGTTGTTTGTTTGTTTTCAAAGTTTTTTTTTTTATACTTCCAATATAAATAACTCGTTTACTGCCGATTTCTCCAAGAATTTAATAAGTTTTTTCTTTTCGATTACTTTCAGAAATTTGATAATCTGGAAATAATTTGAACAGCTGAGTTTGACAACCGACTGGACAGTCGGTTTACGCGATCTACGCAATAATATTTCCGAGAGGTGTTCCCTTAAAGCACCGCAGAAATTTCTGAATTTTCGAGCTGCATAAAATTATGAGATTAAGTGAATACCAGAGACAAATCATACAGGGACTCTCAACTCGCAATCCTCTTGCCGCTGACCCCCTCAATTTGTCTTCAAATTCGCCATTTTGGTTTCCTATCGGTGTTATGTCAATTAAGAATCCGTGTGACATGCAGAAACATACAAAAATAAATGCTGCCAACCTCGGCAACCGTGGGCAAATGTGCTGGAGTTCGGGAATACCACATTTTTACATTACTGACTGCCATTGGTTAGTTATTATAAATTGTTAAAAGGCGAATAATTCGATTTTGTTGGTCAATCAAACTATCTAAAGAGACGTTCTATATACGAGAAACTTATTAGGACAAACATGGTTGTGTATTTTCTGCCTTTCAATATCTTTAACTTCGATTTCATTTGTGTACATTTCTCTTAGATAACTGAAGAAAATTTCCTCAAAATGTTTTTATTTTCCTTCATTGTTCACTTTTCATATATATTTTAATCAAATGAACACTTATTCCTACAAAAATAAAACTATTCACACTTTACGAATAATTTCAAATTTAACGGATAAAATTTTATGAAAGCTGTCAGCAACTTTGCCCACAGCGGAAGTGGCTCATATTTCTTGCAATTGTATTGGTGACCCGTAATTTTTGAAGTTACGTGACATTTGTCAATACAAATTTCTATGCAACAATACTAGCGCACCAAATCGTGACCACTCCATAAGAATATAGCTTGTAGGCTAAGTAACGGGAAATCGGCCGAAGTTGGTGGTCTCAGTATTGTCTCTGGTGAATAGCCTTATTAACTTGGCAGAGCACTTTTCAAGGTCGATTTCCTCCGAAACCTTTGGAGCACAAAAATCAAAAACTTAGCACAAAAGTAGCACGTAATTCAGCTCTATTCAAAATTAATTTTTGACACAGTGCTCCGCCAAGTTGACACAGGTCGTCGCAGGATCTTAAAAGTATATTGGTCGATACGTAGATGGTTTTGAAGATCCATAACCAGTTGATACCAACACCAGAAAGAAAAATTACATATTGTTTGCAAAAAGAGGTCCTGTCTCTTTTGAATGGCTGATTTGAAGGCCATATTACAAGTCTAATGTGTAGTCACGACTAGACGCGATTTTATGATCGTCCAGCAAAAGTCTGCTAAATAGTATCTAAAGTTAACAAATAAACTCTAACCAAGTGTCGAGACTATTGGTTTAAAGTTTTTATTTCCGGTTATTGTGTCGTATGGCTCTAAATCCAAAATTTCTTGGATTTAATTGACTTTTTAAGTGAAAATCAGTTCGGGCAAACATTTTGATTCTGCTTTGTCATTGCCGCACCACGACCACCGCCATCTAACCGAAACTCTCTATAATCATGTCCGCTCCCAACCTACGAACAAGACCGATCCCCTCTAAAGGCCTGCCATCAACGCCCCCTCAACCACCAAAATCAGCTTCGTCTGCACCAAGACAGCCCAGTGATTGTGATGCTCCTCTCACCGCCAAAACTCTAGAGGAACATCTCAAAAGGCAGGCTGACACATTGCAGCACGGGTTTACAAACGAAATTTCCAAAATGCAGAAGGAATTTCTTCGTAAAATAGACGAAGTGAATGCAATTTGGAATCAACGTTTCCTGATAGCTCAACTTCTAATCGAACAGTAGACTGTGTAGGCTCTGTACCAATGCTTGAAAGTTTTGAAGTAGCTACGGAGGTGGAAATTACTCGATGCGTTCACGCCATAAAGTCCAACTCGATAGGTGAGGATGGCTTTCCAATTAGATTTGTTAAACTTATCTTACCTGAAATTGTCTCCCATCTCACTCATGTAATTAACTGCTGCATAATTACGTCAACTTTTCCTAAGCTCTGGAAATTTGCAAGAGTTTTACCAATAACAAAGAAATCAAATACATCTTCCCCCGCTGATTTTAGACCGGTTAGCATTCTACCTTGTCTATCAAAGGTTTTTGAAAAGGTTATGGCAACGCAGATAACGAAGCACTTGTCGCTGAACAAATTGCTGTATGATCAGCAATCTGGTTTTAGAGCTAACCACAGTTGTGCTACGGCTATGGTTAACCTTTTTGAGGAATTAAGGCAGGAGTATGATAGGGGTTATGTTTCGTTGCTGTGTTTGCTAGACTTTTCTAAGGCTTTTGATAAAGTGAACCATAGAGTTCTGTGTTGGAAGCTCAAGAATCACTTTGGTTTCAGCGAAAGAGCAGTAAAATTGATCAGTAGTTTTCTCTCTGGTAAGATCGCAAAGGGTCAATTCGGGTGCAAGTTTTTCACTGTTGAAAGAAATAAAGCAGGGAGTTCCTCAAGACTCAATATTAGGTCCTATACTCTTCTGCATATTTATTAATGACCTTCCAACAGTCTGTACAACAGTACACCTTTATGCTGACGATGTTCAACTACATTTAGCGATGCCTCGTGGTAACCTAAATGAACTTGTTGTTCTCATCAATGAAGACTTAAAACATATTACTACCTGGTCTGTAGCTAATGGGCTGCTTCTAAATCCATCTAAATCTAAAAAAATACCCATTTCAAAAAATAATTTCGACCTTTGCCTGCTTCCAGATGTTTACCTTAATAATAACAAAATTAAAGCTGTTGACTCAGTTACTAGTTAATTATCAACCGAAATTTGTCTGGTCGGGGGTCGTATCTATGGATGCCTGCGCAAATTGTGGATCGGTGCTTACTTTACCCCTCAGGAAACAAGACGAAAGTTGGTACTGTCTCTAGTCCTACCCCTCATAACATATGCTGAGGTGGTCTATAGGAGTCTTGTTTCTTCATCCCAGCGAAAACTGCAAGTTGCCTTTAACGACGCAGTGCGTTACATCAATGGCGTACGTAGGTATGACCATATTTCTGTGTTTGCTAGGGGTTTGCTTGGTTGTACTTTGGAACAATATATCAACGCCAGGAATTGTATGTTTCTGCACAGTTTTAAATTATTAAAACTCAAAGTCCGTCTTACTTGTATAACCGACTTAATTTTACTCGCTCCTCTAGAACCATCAACGTCATTCCCTATCGTTACAATTACCTAAACTCATCACGTTTATTTTTTATCCATACTGTAAGGCTTTGGAACTCTTTGCCCTCTCGATTGAAGAATATTTCAAATCCAATCAATTTTAAAAGTGCAATCCTTCAACATTTCTCTAACTTATCCACTTAAATTCTTTCCCTCATCATCCACTCCCTTTCTTTTTCTTTTTTTTACTCTATCTCTCTATCCTATCTCAAACTTAGATTAAGATAAATATTGTTATTAGTTTTAAGTATTTCGAATTAGTACAACTCATGTGTAAATTGCTAAAAAAGATCATATCTTAATGTACAAACCATTTAATAAATGAATAAATATTCCACATAATTGAGAATAATTTCCAAAAAACAGCAAGTCAACTGTCTGCATATGCTACGACTGTACCTTAGTTAAAGGTCTTTATAGGGAAATGAACAATTCGGTAGCAACATAGCTCCTGAGCGGTAGAGACCGTATATGCCCATCGGGCATGCCACTGATGCATTATATTGTTGACAGTACCAAATGTAACCTTGAACATTCTTTGTCGTATATGTCGTCTGATGATGCGATGCCCCACTATGGCTTGCATTTTTTGAGCTTAGTAGAGGCTTCGATGCAAGATCTTATCTCAACTTTGCTGAAGACTTTCAGCGCTACTAAAAATCATTTTTAGTGTCGAAGCTAAATTTTTCGAACTCACAATATCATAATTTTCCATAAAAAAATACCTGTTGTGACCTAGAAAATATTTAGTGTGAAGGTAAAAGATGATTATTAGTAAGGCCCTTTCTCTATATCAGAGGTTCCCAAACTTATTTTTCTTATAGACCAGTTTCAAAATTAACCTGGTTTCGGTGGACCCCCTGCTGCTACATTTTTACCATATTCCCAAAACTCGTCAAAAAATGTGAAGATTAGATCTAACGATGGAAATGTGCGTCGCGGTTGAGTTCCAAAAGAAAAATGGTACACTTTCTTACGTTCCATTTATTAAAATAATACGATTACAGACTTCATAGAACTAAAATTAAACATGAATAACGTAGCGTAACTTCAACAATGCAAATCAACAATTAAAAAAAAGGTCATAATTTTAATGGGAGGGATGTACTTGACGGATTGACAGCAAATTATCAATATTTGGCTTCAGTTTTGTAAGGAATAACCGCAAATCTCCGCGTTCTGTGATGTTCATTCTGCGCCTTTTTTTTGTTAATAAGTTTGTAACGACACTAAAACTTTTTTCGACAAGGTATGACGAGGGAAACGCTATCAAAAGTTTTCTCGCCATTTCCCACAGTCCAGGATATTTTTCGGGTATTTCTGCCTGCAGCCAAAATAATTGATAGCCTTTTTTAAACTTCACCTTCAGCTCCTCATTGGTGCTAAGCTCGAGTAGCTCCTCTTGTAATACAACATTCGACACTTCCGTTTCATCAAATGGATTTATGATCCATGGTGGTATTTCCATATTGAGAATATCTTCAATCTTTGAAGTCATTATGCAGGGCATTTAAATGCTGAATGTATGTCTGAATATCCTCATCAAGACATTCTGCCTGTGATAAGTTTGGAAACTGGGAGAATTCGCGCCGACTAACATTTTGCTTCATAAATTCAAGAAAAGCCGAAATTACACTCTTCGTTTTAATTAAATTTAAGCTGTCCCCTTGTAACTGCAAATTAATGTCATTGAATTTTTTGAACAGATCTGTCGATGTCTGCTTTCAATTTGATCAGGATTTCTCTTAAATCTGGATCTTTATTTTCCAGAAACTCTAAAACTAATTCAAAAAGTGAGTAAAATCTCGTTAAATATACACCTTTCGACAACCAGCGTACTTCAGTATGTAAGAGCAATCGTTGGAAGTCTTCATCATTTTCGTCGCACAATTGTGCAAATAATCGGGTGTTCAACGCGTTGCTTCTTATTTTGTTAACAGCTTTAATAACAAATTGAAGCGATTGATGCAATCTGTCACTCAAATTTTTCGCTACCAGGTGCTGTCGATGGATGACACAGTGAATTGCTTATAAACCCACGATATCGCCCGAACATGGCAGGAGCTCCATCTGCTGCCACCGAAATGATGTTTTGAAATGGAATCGATTTTTGCTTAAAAAAATCACTCAAAACATTTAATATTGATTCGCCCTTAGTGTCCGTCGCCAAAGTTTTCGCGAATAGCAGCTCTTCGTGGATTTCTTCATCCATAACAAATCGAACATATGCCAATATCAATGCTTCATTACCAGGTAAAGTTGACTCGTGCAGTTGAATATAAAAATGAGTTGTTTGCAGATAATTACACAAAAGGCTTTCAATATCAGAACTCATTTCATCAATGCGTCGTTGTACAGTGTTGTTACTTAAAGGAATTCTTTTGAGTACGTCAAATGGAGGTTTGTGCAGAACAGTTTTTAAAACCTCTTCAACAGCTGGTAAAATGAACTGTTCTCCGATCGTGTGCGGTTTTCCAGATTTCGCTATAAGCAATGAGATATTGTAAGATGCTCGCAAGCCATCATCGTTACTTTGAGACGTTGAAGCGAACATACTGTGCACGGTGGGGTTCTTTTCACATTTTTCCTTCAATCTTTGAAAATATTTTAAATCCTTGCCTATTTTATCAGGATGACATCTTCTTAGATGATCTTCGAGCTTCGATGGTTTCATAGAGTCATTACTCAAAACTTTGTTGCATAAAAGGCATATGGGCAATCGTTTGTCTGCCTTTGATGGAAGAAAACCAAATTTCAAATAATCAACACTGTACTGTCGACATTTTTTCTTAGATTCAGCCATGTTTAATATCATTTACCTATCTGTACAGAAAAAAAAAATTGTTTTGAAAAATGGCTTTTTTAACAGAATAGGATAGGATTAACTAATTATTGCAATGAAAAAACAAAAATACCAGCGGCAAAACTGATAAAGAGGTTTTTACAAAACGGCTGAAACTATTTTAATGTAATACTTAACATTTTTCGATTAATTATATTTTGATACATTTCTGTTAATTCAGAAGCAAATACATATGTACCTACTTTTAAAGAATATTTTGACATTAAAACTCCACGATTTTAATAATTTATTTTTAACTTCGATGTACCTACGTTACGAGTGGTACCTACATACATTTATGAAAATATATTTAGTCATCTACATAGCATTTGTTAGGGCACTGAAATATGTTCAAACATGCAGGTCTCTTTTAGTGAATCGCCACAGTCGGGCAAATACATAATTTTATAATAATAAGTACTAAAAGTTCAACTTTTCTCGGCTTTCTCTTCTTTTAAAGAAGAAGTATCAATTACTTTCAGTATGTAATTTTTATTGCGTACATACTACACGCAAACATAACAAATATAATATTATTACAATATGAAATAGAAGTATGCATAACAAATTTACAAATATGTACTTACCTTTTCCGGCACTGGCAAACACTGACATCGATTCACTCACACTTTTCTTTTCAAAATTCCGGAAACAAATGAGTGGCGTTTGTCCTTGGCAGCATTCGTATTATTTTATATTGGTGAGGAATCAAACAAGTTCATGCAAGATTGCAAGCACAGCACAAGTCGTATTTCATCACTTTGCACGTCTGAACAAGCCTTGCGGGCGGACGGCGGCGCTTTCCACTGAATATCGAATATGCAAGTTTTTACAAGTAACAGTCGCTAATCTTCTTAAAAAAGACTACTCAAACAAATTAAGGGAGGTTTGAAAAAAAGGAAATTATTGCTAAATAAGCAGGATATCTGATCCATGCCTAACTGAAAACATTTTTCTTTACTATCGAAACCAGATAAATTTTCGTCACTTACAACTGATGAACCCCCATTTTTTGTCATGCCAACGTAGACCCCCGTCGAGTCTCCCGTGGACCCCTGGACCACTTTGGGAATCACTGCTCTATATCAAGGACAGCATTGATGGAGAAAGAGTTTTTGATCGCACATACAGTAATAAAGCTGCTGAGTTATTAGAGTTCCATTGAACAATTTAAGTTTATTATTCAAGAGGTCATGCTAGTGCATATTTGTTATTCCTACATACCCTCATTCGTTTTACATTGTATCTGCTTGCTAACTTCCAACAATCCATCAACTGAAACTCAATCATTGCTCCAATTTTGACAGGCCTTACAATGCAACCATTCGACGTAGGTATACACACACGTCAAGCTATAACAAATGAACTTCTCAGCCCAATCATTGCTTCGATCAATTATTGCCACCTAGAGTCTGGCCGATAGTATCCTGTCGGTGACTCTGAGGTTAGAAGATATGTCTTAGATATGGCCAGTGATACATCAAGCTTAACCTTACCAGCTGAACCATGCGGATACCTTATCCGTGGAGTTCGCTCTATACAGCTGTCGGTGTCCACTGTTGGAAGTGAAATAAATTTCTGATCACTACCGCAGATAGGCAAGGGTATCATGCACAAAAGATATGCGAACTCATGTTGTGTGGTATAAATTAATGCTAGCCAGCTACTGGAATGTACATAAGTGCAAAAGTACCACTGCTGCGATAGAGAGAGTGTGTGTTAATAACTTTTAAGATAAGCCACTGCATGAAGGCGTTGATTGGTATGGAGTACCAAGAGAAATATGGTCTTAATTAGGCGGGGAAAGTACAAAAAATATATGGTTTGGTCTAGTGGCTTAGTGGTTAGTGTGTTGGACTACTAAGTTAGGGGTCCCGGGTTCGAATCCCGTAAAAAAGAAACAAAATTCCAATTTACGGTTCTCTTTCCACTGCGTCACCTCTCGCGAACGTCTGACAAACATCCGAGAGTATAACTGTGTTGAAAGAGCTTCTCGGTTGGCCACTTGCACTCGGCATAAAATTGTAGATCCCTTCCATTCGTCCCAAAAATTAAAAAAACTCACACAAATCGAGTGGTTGTCAGAAGCTAGACATATAGGCTATAACTATAACTATTTTTTGTTTTTTTTTTGGTCTAGTTTTGAATCAGATGAGGTCTCGATTTATATAGAAACCGCTGGTGTAGTGCAATTCACGGTCACAGCTGTGACTGCAGTTACTTTTAATCGTTGCCAAGTGGCTGGCCATTGTCAAACTTTTCCACACGACAGGTCTATTTATCTTAACAAAAATAGCTAACCTATTCAATGACAGCACCAGCTCTCGACCGATGTAAAACGCACATAAAAATGCGCTCCGAGCAAGTGTCTACCTTTCCACAGTCGTTAGACATCAAACATTTTTTGTTAAAGAAAAAAAAACACCCAACAGCCTATTGAATTCCGCGACAAATTTCCATCCAGCAGACACGTCTGTTCGCATTAAATCCACATTCGAGTCACAGTCTGGGGCGCTGCATGTAGTCAGAGTCACCCGCTCTAAAACACCAACCACACAAACGGTCATTATGGAGTCAGACGGGCAGTTGGAAAAAAAAAAACTTCTTAATTGTCTACAATAAAATTCCATGGATGTGGGAATATTCAAATTAAGTATCTTGATAAGTGGATGGTTACACTCTCTTTGGTGGCGCCGCACAGATCGTCTGCATAGGCGTTTTCCCCTCGGAGTGTTTAAATGCGCCCAAAAGGGCAAAAGCATTGTGCAGATGAACAGTCCTATGGGAGCGCTGGTCCCCACGCGTTGCGCGATTTCTATAATGGTATTCAATTTTCAACCGATGACAAGAGCACTCGACACCAGCTGCGATTATTTTCATTTGATTTCCATTAAGAGATTTTGTCGCGAATTTTGGTTTTTGAGAAAATATTTTGACTGTCTCTTTCACGGAAAAAATTTTAAGATCAAATCAAGAAAAATGAGCGCAGAATCACGAAAAGTGTGGCTAGTTTTAGAGCTTAGCTCAGGATTTACTAATTTACTACTTTTTTTCGCTATTCTATAAATAGTCGCGAATAAAGATATTGACCCTCAAAAGTCGCGAATCGCTACTTTTTATTGTCAATGATGCGATCAAATGAGGAATACATATTGCAATAACCAATCGCAATTTGACACAAATAGTTATTAATTTGCTATTGCTATGGATTGTGAATTGCAAAAACAATTTGTAAATTACCACTTTTGTGTTGTAAATTCGGATTTCCTCCCTTAACAAATTACAACCATTTAGTCTTGCATCGCAACTCAAAAGTGTTGATTTGCGAACAAAAGGGGTCGATTTACCACTTCAGTAGTTGCAATTTACGAATTCCTAATGGTAAATTAAATGTTTTGTTAATAAATTTGCATTTCATATTTAGCAATTTACGATTCTTGAGTAGTGATTTGAGGCATCACCGTATTAAATTGAAATTGTTTTATCGTGAAATTAGAAAACTTTATTCTCAATTTACAACTTATATCTTATGATTTACAAATCAAAATTCGTAGTTTAATTATTTAGGTTATTTTCGAATACATATTTAAAGTCACATTTTATAATTTGTTTCCTCCTGAAATCCATGAAAAGCATACGGCGCCATATCGTCCGGAGACAACGGGATTTGTCTGGGGTGGTTTTTCGGTCTATGCTGAAATTTAAAATACAAACAAATTATTTAGAATAACTTTCCATTGATACGAACCTTTAAAATCGTTTTCGATTACATATTTTAGAATGCATTCCGATTTATACTTCTTTTTATAGCGAGATGTACCTTCTGAAAAAAAAATACGAATTTATATACCTACTTCAGTTGTTTTTGTATTATTCAATATGTACTTACAAGATATATTCCAAAATTCTTTACAATTTGTTGGTTAGTACACTCACTATCACTACGAATGAGTTATACTTATAAATAACTTTGACCCGACAAGAACTGCTTTAAGCAAAGATTGAATACCGACTGTCTGACTCTAATGAAGCCAAATGCGCATGAGCAGATGAAAGGAATTAAAAGGATTTCTTTACATGGACCATGGACATGCTATGACGTTTCGTTTTTGTCGGCTGCCTGTGCGCACAAAAATTTCACACATCGGGTAGTTAATTCCATTTCTCTACGTCATTTTTCGTTTTCAATTTACATGTGTTAAATTATTATAAGATTTCATTGATTCATCACTCAGTGTTTGTAAATCAGCAAATACTTTTTGCAATTTGCGATTGTGAAGTAGTGCTTGAGAAATTGACCCATTGAAGTGGTAAATTGCGCCAAACAATATCGCAAATCACTACAAATAAAAGAAGCTCGAATTAATACTTCTAATCGCAAAATTCAACATTCGATTTACGAATTTTTATATCAATCCAAGACAAAATCGTGGTAATTTGCGACAAATGTATAATTCGTGAATTGCAACTCAAAATTTTGCAATTGGTGATTTTCAATTCTTTCCGTGTTGGGGCTCGAACACCCAGCCCAACGCAAGAGTGTCTAGCATGAGATCGATGGTCTACTTTATTTGTTTTTTAAGGTTGCAGAGACTTAACATTTTGGTTAGTGCAACAATAGACTCCGCGGTATATATTTACTGTGCAGGGCCAGGCAACATGTTTTGAACTCACTATGGCGAAATTTTTCATTCAAAATTGCATGTTGTGACTTACAAAATATAAAATTTGGGCCATCTAGTGGTTTCTTTTTAAATCATAGGTTATTTGGACACTGCCAGCTGTTTCCCGCTCGAAATCTTGACAGAAAGTCAGTATCATATCTCCGCGGCATTGACTTATTATATATGGATTGCTAGTAGACAACTTCGCATTGGTTCCAACATAAGCGCTACCTCTCGTGGTTCGGAGCGGAATAAATTGGAAACTCACATCTGACGTTTCCATTTCGTTGCAGATAGTTTTGCATATGACTTTGTTATTTCCATTATTTGAATAAAGATTTAAAAATAAAAAAAAATTGTTGCAATTTACAATATGATTCAAGTTTCTCTGATATGATGAATTAAATACCTTATGTACTTAAATGGGATATTCTTGAAAATCATAAGTATTTTTTGATCAGACATGTGATTGAAATATACGCTAAAGTGTTATTACATCATATTTCTAAAATTAATAATGAAAAACAATATAAAAAACTAATTCGCAATAAATATACGAAAATCGTGCGATTTATGGGACAGTGAAAAACGATTTTTAATTCAAATTTTGTTGGTTCCATCTATTATTAATTATTGAAATTAGCACAATTTCGAGACGACATCTATTGTAAACGATGGCGCAACAATTTGAATTTCAACCGTTTCACTTGGCAAATCCACTCACGCCCACTAGGTGGCTCTAGCATTTTATGGATAAATCCAAGATGGTTGTCACAAGCGCTAGTTATGTTGGCGTCATTTTCTGGGCAGATCCCGCAGACCTTAGACAGTATCGGCCTTACCAATAAACAGTTTTAGCTTCGACTTTAAATTTTAGTAGTTCAAAGTGGCAATATATTCCATATAAATTTCGCAATTGTGAGCTTTTGTAAATTTAAAGTCGATACTAAAATTTGTTATTAGTACCGACTTTTTTTTTGATACAAAACAAAGGAGATGAGTAGAACAAGCAATGGAATGAATATGCTACCTTGTGGTATCCCATGTTTTAAGTTCATCCTACTCACGGTAGTTTGTGGCTATGAATCGAGTTGCGACGGTAGAAAGTCTCCAGAAAAGAGTGAAATACAACTAGCTACCTTTGGATGAATGGTTCTCATTTCTTTTACCCCTTGAGAGACCTTGGTTAGATGTAGGTATGGAATGCATCCCAAGCTCATTCTACAAGGTAGCTGGTGTATTGTATGGAAGTGACATTTCACTAGCAGTTCATATATAATAAGTCAATGCTCCGCGGAACGAATTGAGTCGCTTTACGCTTGAAAAGCGTTTGGAAATATTGAAAGCTTATTTCCAAAGTGAGTGCTGTGTAGCTCTAACAGTGCGTTTTTTGAAAAGAAGTTTTGGCCGAAATGAAGCACCCACCGCGAATGCTGTACGCAATTTTTTTTGCAAAAAATTCGTAAAACTGGTATGCTAGTGGACAACACTTATGGTTCCCGTTGTCGTATGGTGCGCATAGAAAATGCATCCACAGAGAGTGACAGTTTGGTGCGGATTGTGGAGTGGTGGCATCATTGAACCATTCTTCTTCGAAAGTGAGACTGGGAACAGCGTTTGTGTCAACGGTGGGTGTTACAGAGATATATGAACCGACTTTTTTTTTAACTTAAATTGAAGACATGGATTTGGACGACCCCTGGTTCATGCAGGATGGAGCGCCATGCCACAATCGATCTTTTGCGCGCCAAATTCCCAAATCGTGTTATCAGCCGCATTAGCGATGTCAATTGGCTGCCTCGGAGATGCGATTTGACTTTTTTTGTGGGGAACCTTGAAGGACCCATCTTATGCCAACAATCCGGAAACGATTCAATCACTTTAGGCCAATATCATCCAAGCAATCCGTGAGCTACAGCCCGAACCATCAACAAGGTCTTGGAAAATTGGAGTAACAGAATGCGCTACTGCGCAGCCATAGCCTAGGAAGCCACTTGAACGACGTTGTGTTCCATAATTAATGGGAATGTTTGCTCTTACTAATAAAGCTATTCATTTTGGGGAAGTAATACATTTCCAGCAACTGTTCTTTGTTCTCCCTTGGATTTCTGTGAGTCCTCCTAATGTTCCCTGCTAATTAGATCCCATAGCCTGTCTTCATTCCGAATATATTCCACTATTCGCTGGGTTATCCTTATTTTGAAGTGTTTGAATGTATTTAAGTAACTCTCCTGCATCAATCCAATGTAGGGTTCGGGAATCTTTACCCCGTTTAGTATGTTTTGTTTTAATCGGTTTTTAAGAATGTAGGTTAGGCTTGCCTTGCCCAAGTCCTCGACAACTACATAATGTCTAGAGTAACCAGGATGTGGTTCTTCATAGATGTCCAGATTTCTAAACACGTTTAGTTTAACCTCAAAGTGAGGGATGAGGTCCAAAGCATCTTGCATTGCGCTATGGTCAGTTTCACTTGCGCTATCGGTGGAGCTACCTCATACTCATAATTGACTCCGTGGATAAATCTGGTTCCGTGAGGCCTCCTGAAGGGGCCGTATTCGTTGAAGAACCACCTTCAGTTGCCGCCTCTAGGGATGAATTTTAATTATTTAGAACATTCACTTGGTTTTGCGGCTCAGTACACTTTGAGGCGGCCAAGTGATTTACCTGTCCCAATCTGGTCCCAAGCAATTTTCCCATCCACTACACCATTCCTACTTCCGTAGATGCCATAGTTAGTATACTATACGGACTGCGGGTATCTTTGAAGAATAAAATTGCTTTGGACGCCTCGCTACAAAAAAAAAAAGGTTCCCGAGTTGCGTAGTGGAGGTTTTCTTGCAGCTCTCCTAGTAGGGAGGACTTCGAATGTTGTATAAATTTCGTGCTCCATGGGACCTCTTGAAACAGATATGAAACCATCTTATTAACTTTTATAGCCTCGGGCAACAACAACATCAACATCTTCTTCTCATTTTATGGGTGTTTTGGCTTCATAATATTTTTTCGGCTTCTTTGTACACATCCTTCCACCGAGCCACTCAGTTACCTGCTATTAACGCGTATATAACCTACACGGTTAAAAATCCAGGCGATAAATTTAACATTTTTAGGGTTGTATATAGGTCAACGCCGGGAAAATATTATAATTTAATATTTTGCATATATTCAAATTAAACAACTAATAAAATAATTGTAAATAATGTCTCCTATATAAAGGGTTCTCCGATGAGAGGTGTTATTGTGAATGACCCGCTATTTTGGTAGCTGTCACTTTTGAAGCTTTTATTCTTTGACATTTGACATGTAGAAACTACGCCATTACTAAAAATGGAACGATACACGCTTCAACAACGCAACAAATTATTAAAATTCACTACAAAAATGGTGAAAATCTTTCAGTCACAGTTCGCAAAACTAAAGCATTTTTTGGTCGTCGTGAAGCACCTTGTCGGACCGCAATACAGAAATTGGTGGAAAAATTCGGCCTGTTGGGACAAGTTAGTGATGTGAAGAATAAAACCCGTGCATGTTGCTCAAGAACAACTGAGAATATTGCTGCTGTAGCCCAAAGTGCTGAAGAAAACCCAGGTTTGTCATTCCTTGTCGTTCTTCGGAATTGGGCATTCCACATACCTTTTTTTTGCATAAAGATTTGGGTCTTAAGGCTTATAAAGTTCAGTTAAAACAATAACTCAAGCCGGCCGATCATCAACAGCCCAGCGTCGATTCAAAGATAAAATTCGTGAGGCTATCGAGGACATAGGGCAGCCACTTTGCGATTTGGTTACGGAAAATTTCATGAAAAGGATATGGTCCTGTATGCGTGCTCCTGGTGGCCATTTGACTGATGTTGTTTTTCTTTATTATGAAATAAACATCCGATAATTTATGTCAAAAAATGGCTTTTTTCTTTGAATATCAAAATAACAGCTCTTATTGGAAAACTCTTTATGTCTGAAATATTAAATTTTAATATAGATGGAGATGGGTATCAATGCAAAATATTAAATTTCAACCCTTATTTATGTTGAAAAATTAAAGAATTTTAATACATTTGTTTTCGAATTAAATAAACTGCAGATTAAAATATTATACTTTTACCTCAATTTCAATACTTCTTTTTATTTAAAAAAAAACATGAAATATTAAAATATACCTAATACAATCTTATTATATTTTAATATCTTTTTAGTGGGTATATTTTTCTAGAAATTTAAATAAAGGAGAACTCATGAATGCCCGAATTATGTTTTTTAATAATTATTCAGTTAATTACTTACTTTTTAGAATGCAATACAGTAAAACCCGAAGGCACTTCCTCACCTTAAATGCCCCGTTTTGATAGGCACTTATGCGGGTTAGCTAGTTAATAAAAAATCCCTTTAAGTGCACATAAGCTCTTATCTCTAAATTTATTATTACATTGACAGTTTAAATTTTGACAGTGACAGCTACCCAGTCAGTCTCCACCATTGTAGTAAATTAATGTCGTTTTCCATTGGGAGCACCAAAAATCTTTTTCAGATCTCAAATTTTATGCGGCTCATGGAACATGCAATATAATGAATCTGCTTTTGTAAATGGATTAGTGCGTTATTTGACAACAATATCAGCTGTTCAAATTGCATTTGTTTTTGGTAATCAACCATGGAAATCGGCTTGAAAAATGTGTGCTCTGTTGTAGCTACAAATGGAGTAGTTTTGGTGATTCGTAGTTTCCAGATGATGAGGAATACAATGAAGGTAATAATTCCTCCAAAACTATATCCATTGCTGTTTATGTATTTCTTTATTTTGGTTTTCACGAGACTTTGTACATTTGTTTTAAAATAAACTTCTTTAAAAGAATCGAGATCTGCAAAAAGTGATGCGAATCAAAAAAAAAGATTGATTTTTTTCCCACGAATAAATTCAACTTGGAACGCGAAAAGTGATTTAAAAAAAAAGACTGATTTTTTGACCCAACGGAAAACGACATAAGATTATTACATTTTTTATTTTTGATTTTTAAAGCATGAAACACAAGGAGGCACTAAAGGAAAAAAGCTGTTGTATTTTTTCAGCTGATTTCAAAAATGTGTACTTAAAAGAATTCTTTTTCAGTTAAATTTCAATAAATGTATACAAAATAAAAGGCAATTAAGCGGGAAAGTTAGTTAAGCTACAGGTACTTATGAGAAAGATAAGATGAGATTTATATGGAAAAATCATCCGAATTTTGGATCTAAAAAAAAGGCACTTATGCGGGTTAGGCACTTAAGCGAGAGGCACTTATCAGGGTTTTACTATAGCTATATTTCTGACATAATGAATTGGAATATTTAGACCGCCTTTATCTTCAAAAGCAAATTTGCTAGGAACATCTTCACAGCTTAAGAAAAAAAAAACAGATATTTGATACTCATACAAGAACACTTTTAAATTAAAGTTACTTACTTGTAAGAAAAATATTCTCATTGGATATCAATGTAACCCCGTTTACAGCATGACTTTCCAAGTGTATTTTTATATTTTAAAAAAAAATTGTCTTTTAAAAAGCTTTATCCAAATTATCCACTCCATCCACTCCATTGAAGAGGACGCTCAAACTGACTATGAATTTTTAACCAGCGAAAAAATAATATATTTGGGTTCAAAAGCAATACCGATTATTTAAATCGAATCACTTTGGTTCATATCCTCTATTAAAACCAAATGCAAATATATTCAAGTTGATGACTTTAATACGTTCGTATTAAAATGTAATTAAAGTAGATGTTATATATCAGGTCAACTTTACTTAATTTTAATAAGTTCCTGACTGAAATATTATTTTTATATAGACCGGGTTAGATTGTAGAACAAAATACTAGATTTTAAAGATTAAAGTGAAAAAAAATCGTAAAAATGGGAATTTTAATGAAACAATTATTAAATTTAAATATAGTCAATATATTACAAAAAAATGTTTAATGAATTGGAAATATTGAAAACCATTTTTTCTTGTACTGCACAGACCTGTAATACTGCGGATGTATTAAAAAAACTCCTCCATATTTTTAACCGTGTACAAATTTGCAATATGCGCCGGCATTTCATTAGAGTTTCTTTTCAAAATTTATTGCACATAACATCGAGCGGCGAAAGTAATGTCTATTTAGAGACCAGCATCAACTCACTGATTTTTATTGTCCTTGATGACAACTTTTATACTCTCACATAACTACCGTTTGCAGTTTTGTATCAAATTTCATCCTAAAACATTTGTCGCATCAAACGTACAACTTTATAGGCTGAAACGTTGTCATTGCTGTGCATGTCCCGGGCAATGATACTAAACTTCAATGTTTAGTGCTCCATCATGAAGGCAATTTCATATCAAATTCGCAGCGGCTTCCCCATTAACCACCCATCAGGATGGACTTCAAACTTCTCTCCGCAGTACTGCACCGATGCGATACCAAAGTCGGACACCCTGTAAGCTTGTAAATTACATACAATGGCGTAGTAAATCATGACAGGATGCACTCGAAAGGCATTTCCCTCACGAAAAAATAAACTTTTTGCCGTTTCACTTATATGACTTATGAATTAATTGCCAAAAGTGGTCTTAGAAACAGAAAAAGAAGTGGCTCCATAAATTTTGGGCTAATTGAGGCTCACATCGTGTACCCGCCCACTTAGTTGGCCAGGTACATCGTGTCTCGTTGCGAGTTTGCAAATTCAATTTAAATGCAAAGACACACTCTCAACGTGTAGCAGTTGATCTTATCAAAGTGGGTTATCACTTCGTACAGGTGTTTTATGTGCGCACACAGCCGCGTTTAGGATTCGCCTGCAAATGGCTTAATTTTGCTCAGCCATTAGGAATGGCGTACCGGTAGCTCCGCTATAGTCTTCGGCTTTTGGCGCGGCACACGAAATTAATTGATTTTCCCAATAACATTATTAATGGCCCGTTGGGAAAACGGCCGCTGGCTAATACAATCTAATGGTTGGTGGGAGACGACTACGACAGCAGATATAATTTGAATTTGCATATTCGTGTGCACAAGTTTATGGGGGTCCCAACTCCCAACTCCGTGTTTGGCTTTAAAAATGTGCACGCGACTGGTGCACGATGATAAAGTTGTCATAATTTTATGTTTGCATTAGGACGCATCATCTGTATGACAGCTGTGCACCAGCCCAGGAGGAATATCCATCTATGCGGCATCGCATCTCTGTGAGAGAGTGGAAGTTTAAGTTTTATTGGGCAATAAAAGATAATTGCCATGATTTGACTGGCAATTATGTTATTCCTTTTGATGGTGACTCCAGTGAAAGCGTCTAATGGGATAATGATTTTATTAAGTGAGATAGTGTAAGCTCGAAGGTGAACAGAAGTCAAATTGGGTAAAAATATAGTGGGAAGATGATAGGAAGACAAATCGACTGTTAGTTTAGGAATTTATTGCAGGGAATTGCGCTTAAATTGAGTTCGGGATTTATTTTTGAAAGAAATACATATTGGGGAGCTAAATGCATTTTTTTTACAACTCCGAGTGTAGGCGCTTATCTGGCTTAGCCATTTAGGGCGAATATATTTTAAAAAAAGTGAGATGTTAAGTCTTTAATTTTATAGCCTGCTGTATCGGTTTGGTGGCCACTTGTCTTTAGGCTGAGTACAGTTTGTCATGAAATCCATTTATTTATTAACATTTATGTCAAGTGTCATTCTCTATCAATAAAATATAAAGCTTCCAAGGGTAATACCTACTTTCACATTTTTTTTACCGTTGCACATCTCCCAAATCTAGACAACATCATATAAATAAAAATGGTGTAGTTCTGTTCGACTAAGATTGAATTTGACGGCATGTCTTTAAATGCAAAAGTCTTAGAAACCGTTCAATATATGCTGGTGCATTTTTCACAGGCCTATAGCGGTTACCTAGGCCTACAATATCTACTTTGTCTCAACTCTATATCTCTATAAATTCCGGAAAAAATTGGACAAGAGTAATTTATTTTTTCGTTTCGTTTTGCTTTTTTCTTTGTCACGCTTTCCGTTCGAAAATACTGGGAGCATTTAAATATAGTTAACAGCAGCTTATAGAGGACATCTGCAGGTACAACTTAGGATATCCAATAACTCGATAACTTAAAAGGTTTTTAAATAAATGGGCAAAATTTGAAACATTTCTACGATTTTCACCTGCATGAGTAGATGAGCACTTCATTCTCAAATCAAACATACCAACCGCGCAATATTTTGACATCTCTTTTAATCTTATTTTACTCCAGTGACGGGAGAGGGAGACAGAGAGAGGCAGTGTGCTGTTTGGTGTGTTAAACACAAAAAAAAAACCATAAAAGAAATGTCAAATATGTAGGAAAGGAATGTCAAATAGGTATGGGTATGAGTGATACCAAATCGTGGTATTATTACATTAGGGAAAATTCCTGATGATATACATCGTACCTGTTTATAAATGCTATTTGCAATCAAGATGAGGCAGTAAATTACCCGGTGGAGTTTTTAAATAGAATTACAGTACATGGCCTGGAATTAAAAGTTGGAGTTCCCAATTTATTTGCTTCGCAATTTGAATCCCCTAAGCTTTGTAATGGAACCAGATTGAGAGTGATTTGGTTGCAGAAAAACGTTATTGAGGCGTTAATTTTAACTGGGTCTGGTAAAGGAGATACGGTATTTATACCAAGAATACAAATAACTCCCAGCAATTATCCATTTCAGTTTAAACGGATTCAATTCCCTATTAATGTTTGTTCTGCCATGACAATCAACAAGTTAGAGGGTCCATCTTTAAGAAAAGCGGGAGTTGAATTAATCAAGAATTGCTTCAGCCACGAGCAGTTATATCTTATATGTAGCGTTCTCCAGGGTAAGTAATGCAGCAAATATCACGATCTTAGTCGATAGAAACCGCTAATGTGGTATACAAAGAACCGTTACATTAATAAAAAAGTGAGCTAAATATTATTAAATTATTTTCATTGTCCAAAGAATATTAAATTATTGCCGATTAGTCCAACGAGCATGTGCAATGCCATGAAGATAAAGGCAGAGTGGGCCCAGTCTACGGGAGGTTTTTTAGTAAGGGTTCAAGTCCCTCACTTTTGCAGAAGGCTCATTCTGAAATTTTTTTCCATCAATTGTTCTGAAACCACATTTTGCACGTGCGAAGCCGGCCGGGTACAGCTAGTATGCAATAAAACTAAACTAAACTAAAGAAAGTTAGCAGTTGATGTAAAAAATAATGGCGAGATTTGGATGAAACTTTCTTTAAAATGTTTGTTAGGAAGGCTCTGACCTCATGGTTTAATGTTATACAAAAATAAATAGTTGGCGCAACAGGTCCGTAGGGACCCTAGGCCTAGCTTCTCACAACCATTCGTTTTGTGTTATTTTTTTTTTTTTTTTGTATTTTTGGGATGAATGGAAGGGATCTACAGTTTTATGCCGAATTTGGGTATTTTTCAGCATTCGAACCTGGGACCCCTCGCTGAGTAGTCCAACACACTAACCACTAAGCCAATTAAGAAAACAGCGGCCCAAACGGCACTTCGTTTGCATCGACATGCGAAATGGCACAATTGTGGTACGATCTATGGACATAGGAACATCCTGGAACTTGTCAAAAACGAGATTAGGGAGCTGAACATGCCCATGGATCGAATAACAAGGGTGCGTATTATGGAAAGAAATCACAAAACTCGTATTGAGAACGGATTACTTCCAGAAAAAAGAAATGATGAAATAGTGATTTTCACGGATGGATCCATGATGGATGGCGGAGCGGGGGCCGGTATCTATTCAGAAGAGCTGGAACTTGCCCGTCACATTAGCCTCGGGAAATACACTTCAGTATACCAGGCTGAGATGATTGCTTTGCTTCATGCGTTGGACTACTTGCTTGAGTGTCAGGTGGAAGGAAGAAATATTCTTATAGCACTGGACAATCAGACGGTGATCAGACGTATGGAACAAACAAACATCACAACATCATTGGCACTGGAATGTGTACTTAAGCTCAATAAGTGTTCATCTAAAAATGAAGTAACACTGACTTGGGTACGGGGACACATAGGGATCGAAGGCAATGAAAAGGCGGACTCCCTTGCAAAACAGGGGTCAACTGAAAAAGAACCATTCTCTTCAATTGGCAGAGGAATGGTAGAACAGCTGATTCACAAATGGATCACGGCAGAACACCTGAGAAACTGGTCAACCGTGGAACAATGTAGACAAGCTAAAATGGCAATAAAGTGGTCGATCTGCTCCACTCAAAGAAGGGTTCCAAGCATGAGTCGAGGAACATGTCTACAGGACATATGGTAATATAGGGTATCACTTAAGGAAAATGGGCCTTAGAGAGGATAATACTTGTAGACTATGCCTGGAGGAATCTGAGACAGCGGCGCATATACTGTGTCAATGTCCAGCGTTGGCTGGCAGAAGAATGAGGATTTTGGGACATCATTGGGTCGAGACCCAGTCGATGAAACAGATCTCCCATAAACAGATGCTAGCGTTAAGACTAGGAATCGAGTCCAGAGAAGAACTGTGGAGAAATCCAGAGAATCTCTCTGAGTAAGATTTACAGTGGTAGAGAGACGAAAAGAGACCCGACAATGGTGGTCCGATTCGAATATCTCTCGAAATCTATATATATAACCACTAAGCCTCTGCGCCTACATCGTTTAATGTTTGATGTCAACCCTACATTTTATCGGCGGTTTTAACTAAAAAAAAATGCTATTTTTTTCAAAATTCGTTTTACTCTAATAAAAAAGAAAAATTAAAAGTTAATAGAGACAACACTTTTATAATCAGTTTAAGCTATTAATCAACTTTCTGCTTCAACCAGAAGCTTGGCGAGAGGCCAATAGCAAGATCAAATGAAGCTAGTTTTTTGAAATTGAAAAATATCAGTCACGCTGGTTCTGCTTTGAGGTGGGTGGGTGCACATCACTTAAGCACTTAAGCAGACATTGGGCCCTACCAATAAACACTTTTTGTCTTGAATCTAAATTTTAGTAGTTCACAGTGGCTTTATTTTCCATACAAATTTCGCAATTGTGAGCTTCTGTAAATTTAAAGTCGAGACCAAAATTTATTATTAGTACGGTGCGATGTGTTTTAATTTTTTTAAATACCATGCACATCTTGGTACGGATTACGACTGATTATATTGTAATTTCTGCTCCATTAGTCCTTCTATTATTTTTGAGAAAGCGGTACATTGTAGTGCAACCTTTAAGTGCATTGTATCTACCTTGAAGAGGTACAACGATTCTTTTCGGAATCAATTTGCAGGGTCTTGTATACGCTGCGAAGGAAGAAACCTTCCTATATCTCTTTACTTCAACCTTCTGTCAAAGACAAGGTCTGGCCAGACCTTTCCGGCTTTTGATGTGAGTTTTCTGTTCCAAATAATAGACCCAGCGTCTTCAAACTTCCTAATAGGGCCAACGAAAATGTTTTCTGTGATTTCAGAAATTTTTCGTTCGGATATAAGTGCATGTTAGGTAGTTACAAGAGTTTTCAATTTATACACCTTCCGACAAATGCAAGGTCCATCCAGACCTTATATATTTTTTTATGAATCAACGACAAACTCCAACGCAAGACGAGATTTTTTTGCATAAAATGCGAAGAACCAATTTATCTGCGCATAGTCAGCAGCACATGAAATGCAATAATTGTGAAAGTCTTACACAAGATCAGTGTTGCCGTTTAAGCGATTTTGTCGCTAGTTCTCGCTAAAATAAAATCTAGACCTTGGTACTAAATACAAACCATGTTCAAAAAAGTGGCAGCTCCGGACCTGTTTGCAAATATAACAACAAAAAATCAATTAATAAGGATGAACAAGAGCTGCTATAGTTACGATCTACTAGACGAAGTCATAAGTTAAATAGGAAAGCCAACAAAATCTGTTTCAAGAACTTATAGGCCTCTACTTCGAACTTAGAAGTAGATGAATCCATCTTTGAGTTGGAAATTAATTTGTTGTTTTGTTTTTTATTTATTTTATTCAATAATAATTTACTATTATAAAAATTATGTATATTGTTTTTTGAACTTATACTTTCAGCTTGATATTTCAGCGATTTTTTGCGTTGTGGTCTAGCGGATTTTTTTCGCTTAGCGGCAACACTGCACAAGTTCTGAAAGTGTAAACTTTTCTCTTTTCTTTAATATTGAAAATCTATAGTTATAAAACAAAGTTGCATCCGTAAGACCGCCCATGACCCGAGAACGGATCGTCCGATTTGAGCTATATTTTTTTTGTCGTGTTTGTGTCCCCCTAAGGAAATTACATACGGCGTGATTTGAAAATTCTAAAGGGAAATTGGAAATTTGATATCCCATACATATTGTACGGAGAATTTTATTTGTTTTTTTTTTTTTTTTCTCTGATCGTAATGTACACTGAGATCGTATTTGTCAAAAGTTCTGCCTGAGTTTGATAATTTCGAATATTTTCTTTACGGTAAGCATTGATTATTACTTTAGAGATATTTACAAGTCTTTCGTGCTTTGTTTTTCAGTGCGGTTTCAGATTCAGTGATTCCGGTGCGAGTTTAGCGATAACAGCTACGAGCGCATACTCGTTCATTAGGAACGAGGAGGACACACAGCTGCTGAGCGATTGAGACAGCAAAAAATCCAAAGCCAACGATTGAAAAAAAGTTCCATTTTGAGAACTAAATGATGACCAATCCCCATCGCTCGTATGTCGCACCAGTGGTCGCAGATTGAGGGGAAAAGCGCCAGTTTTTGCGTTTTTTCAATGAAAAAGGGGAAAGCTTATAAAAAAGGGAAATAATCAAAAACGTCTTTGAAATTTAAATTAAAGTTTAAACGCATTTCCATTACAAATAAATTTCAAAGTTTACCCAGAATGAAATATTCACACTAAATATGAAAGAAAACAGCCGATCCAACGTCTACGTAAGAGTTTTTGTGTATCGGAATGCATTCACTCGATTTGACTTGATTTATTTTTTTATTTTAGGTTTTTATAGAATTAGTTAACTGATCCTTGCATAATATGTATATTTTTGTTACCTATAGCTAGTTAATAAAGACAGTTATAAATCGACTTAATTTTTTTTAATTTTTTCATATAAAAAAAGGCAAATTTCACTTGGGGGAAAAAAAGGGAAATTTTTTCGAATTAAGGGGGAATTGATTGCTTTTGCTGCTAAAGAAAATGTGAAAACAGTCTTCACAGACTGGGACCAGTGGGTCGCACTGCAATACCTGCTCAGTGCTCAAGTTTTTCCATGCAGAGCAGTATCCATGCTCATATTGATCATACTTTCCATTCAGTATGATCATGATCAATCCATCGACAGATTAGTAACAGTGTAGTTGAAATGTTTTTCAAGTGTCACTAACAGAGTTCCTGTATTTTTTTGTAATTCAATAAGTAATTGAAATTCGGTTTGTGTCATTTGTTATCGATCACAATAGTTCGATGATCGAAATTATTAAAAAAAACAATTTGAAATTGAAAAAGTACAAATTCTCCCTCCCACGTTAAATGAGCTTCTTCTGTCTATGGATCTGTAACGGTCTGAGTATTAGTATTATCCTTCCACCTAATAGGACAGGAACCTACGGATGTTAAGAGTGGAAGGTTGTCCGATCGACTAAAGCGTGGTAGGCATGCTGGCATATGCACGGACATAGCTCGTACGTGGGGTCGTACGCCAGTCTACCGGACTTCCGTATTAATTTACATGCCTATATCAAAAAAAAAGGAAAAATGTAAAGGGGGAAAACATGCGGGAAGGGAAAGAAGAATAGAAAAAGGTGCTTAGGGAAAGGGATCGGGAACGGGGATTAGGAATGGCACGGAAGGCAAAATAATTATACGGAGAATATATAGGTACCTCCTGAAGCCCAACCGTCCTTAACCACCATCTTCTTCGCTTCTCTCAAGGTTCGGTAACTAAGTTGGTTCCGTTATCGACGGGCTACCCTTCCTATCGCTAGGTTGGGTTCCATGGTTGCCACTCGCCCTGGGTGTATGGCAACCCCGAAGTATTCTATATATATGCTCACCTCATTTACTGTCGCCCATGCCCAGTGCTTCTGTCACCCCTTGTGTATCTATTTACCAAGCCATCCTGACCTGCGTCAGTTAACCTAAAATTGTACGGAACTCACTTCCCAAATAATTAACCACGACCATGTCAATAAGCACCACCAACAGATTTATAGCTCATTCTAACAAAACTGACATTATTTCCCGTATAAACAATTCATAATCCCTTAAAACTAAATGTCTACCACTTATCAGCTACGCTTAGAAATAATAATGGGAAGAAACGTCCAACTAAAATTAAGAGTAAGCCATTCTGGTAAACCAAAAGAGACACTACAGCTATCCTCTAACAATGTTTTGGAATTTGTTGTTTGTAAGCGATAGAAAAAAAAAACCGATAAGAAGTTCAAAACGAAAAAGGAATCGATATAAATCTACCAAATCTCTTACACCTACGTTTGGAGACTTTCTTTAAGCTCTCGGCTTTGGTAGATAGGGAGGGGACGGGGTGAGTCGTAATTCTTGTTTTACATTTGCCAACGGAGAAGGAGAAGAAGAAAACCGCGCACCTCACTTTTAAACGCTTTCCGCACTATAACCGAGGGCTTTTAGTTCCGCCTATGATTACGGCAAGGCTTGTGCTAGCCGGAACCCGTCACTGGCTAAGTTTCTGACACGTTTTTTCTTTTTTCCTATTTTCCACGCTTTACTTCTTCTTCATCCCACTCAATGAATTTCTGTTTTATTTCACCTATTTCTTTGGGCTGAGCAACCAATTCACTCGCGCGGCACTTCGGGCTTGGATGAACTTGGCGCTCCCGCGACAACTAGGCAACTCGTCTATACTTGGAGATGTTTTTTTTTGTTGCTGAGGTAACTACTACCTCGAGACGAACGCCCCCACTTGTCGGGATTTGGGGAAACGTAATTGACCGGGCACTACCCGATATTATTCGAGGATTTACGCGTTCTGATGCTGACACGTCTTCCCGCCGCGGTAGATAAAAAACAAGAGGCCGATTTCCTCCGCCGGATATACCAAACCACCATTACCCCCGTCGTCAACCATAGCTGTTTCCGGTGGTTTCTTCGGTTATCGAAGTTATCAAAAGTAAATGGGGGACCTGTTCGTTGAGTGACCACCGCGACTAATTTCCGCTTCGAGGCACAGCGTTCAGCACCTCCTTCGCGGTGGGGGATAGGACAAGGGATTAGACAAACACCAACAGATCTCATATTAAGGTTTGCTACAAAAATCCTTTCTCAGTTGCCAACAGGAGCTAACTCAATGCTTCTTTGAATAGTGGTAACAAATACAAAATTGGAACCGTTCAGATAACCATTTACTACTGTGTGGTTAAATATCTGACATGTGGGTAAGCACATGCTCAGGTTGACCTATGCACTACCTCAGCATTGTGCAATATTAGACCTTATCGATCGGACGTGCCTTCAAACACGGCTACACGCAAAACCAATGTATTCATCTGCTGCTTGTTAACACAATCCACTGCGTCCTGAATTTAAGTTCATCTTGATTGCACAAAGTTACACAGTCACCAGCACCATAACCTGGCCATAGTAGCCCCAAAAAAGACACACTTCAATCGCATGTGGGAGTTCGCGCTTCCAAAGGTTACTCGTGCCTGTTGTGCGAAATTTGCACCGCCATGTAGCACGCGCACACGACAATTGCATCGTAAATCTCCTCCAGATGCATAACAACGAACGACCCGCCTGAAGGTCACATCTTTGCTGGAAATAGAAATAGATACGGAACGACACGTCCAGAATGTCGTAGGAGGGAAACGCTAACATGCGCCCAGTTATCATTTCTGTCAGATGGACAGGCGTGTAAATCAGCCGCTATCACTCGACGGGAGGGTCGCCGGTGTTTGCCTTTCAACTCGCCAGCGTATTAAGATTAATAGAATCCACAGGTGGTAACTGATGGAGAAGCAATCGTTGGAGCATTTTCTGTTGCTGCCTCAGTACCGGCATGCAGTTGCATAGAACATTTTTGCGCAGCATCTATCAATGGAATCCCGCGCTTAGAGTGCCGCATGCTTGGCTGATTGGAAACGTGTTTTTTCTTTCCATGCGGTTTAATTCGAAAGTCAAATCAATGCAGGTGCGGTTGGTTAATGTCTGGTGTGGTGGCTGTGGTAGACGCTAGAGGAAAAGCAAACAATTTCCTTGTGTTACTGATGCAAACGGGCGAAGACGACTTTTCTCCAGCGCCGAAGAGTGACGAAAGCCAAGTTAAGTTAAGTGAACTGATTCAGTTTGTTGGCTTGATTTGCATTTCAATAGGCACTTGCTGATTTGATTAGATCAGTGGCAGTGGGTTAGGTAAGTGGGTTTCCATGGCACGGGGCAGTGTCAGACTATTTTAAAATGTACAAAACTGGCTCCCCAAGTCATATCTACCGCGTTGTATGAAACTCTTTTGCGAGAGGAAGCAAAATGAACTGTGGGGGATGTTCCACACTATTTACAAACAATTGCTTATAATGGCTTCAAACACATTAGAGCAGCAACATTAATGCATCGACTTCGATGTCAGACTTAAATTTGCTGTTGAAATGCTACCACTATCACACCGAAGTTCTTCATCTTTTGTTACTTACAACTGTCAACCAATTTTTTTATCACCCCTTTTATTTAAAAAAAAATTGTACACTCTTTCATTTAAGCCCAGATTCACATTTCAAAATAACAAATTGCATCAAACTTCACTTTAAACACAAAATTTATTAAAACTTTCTGACGTTTATTATTGTTTTCCTTTTGATTTTCTGTCAAAGAGGTGATACGTTTGCTTTGGTTTTGGTTCCTTTCTGTTCCGAAAAGTTTAGCCAAATACGTGAAAGAATTATTACAAACGCGATGAAAAGATATTTTGTTTTGAAGTAATCAAGAATCTGAATAAAGATTGGTACGCAAAAATTATAATTTAATAAACATATCGTTGTGCACCGTTTCTGATATTTTTTTCGAAAAAAAACTCCGAACAATCAAGATTTGCAAAAAATAGTGAAGATGAAGTGAGAAAACCTTTTATAATGAAAACGCACGCTAATGGGTACAATTATTGGTTTCTTTTTATTTAACAAAAAATGGCTGCCCTTTTCAGGGTTTTTCCAAAAGCGAATGAATTACAAAAATGCCGGAAGTTGTATATATATTTCTAAAGAGAATGGGAGAGGAGAGTTTCACACATGCGTGAAGTTAGTTGTGATTGAGAATAATCCGCAATGACTTTAAGGCGAGGTCACAAAATGTTTAACTTTACAATAAAGACTTTATTTTCATAAAAAAAAAAATATTGTAAATCTTAAAACGTTCTTTTGGACATGTTTTATATTTATACAACTATTATAGAATTAAATATATCATTAAAACTATGGTTTTGAAATCTACTTCCCTTTTCTTGAATCTACTTCACTTTTTGGGTTAAATCTACTTCGCATATTTTTTGTGAAGTGGTAACGCTTGTACAAACCAATGTTTTTGTTGTCAAAATATTTATAAGAGAATGATTGTAAAAAGAAGTATGAAAAATTGATCGGCAACATGATCTTATACTTTTCGGTCATTCTTTACAAAAATCGGGGAGGATTATTGTTATTATTGTAACTTAAAAGATACAATCGGCTTTAAAAAAAATACACAAATACGATTGTTCTAGGTTAGGCTAAATTCGGTTGAGCAGGGTTCTCTTCGGAAACTTTCGTAAAGGGTTCAAAAAGGTTGAGTAGCTTTTAGAAAGGGTAACGGGACCCGTATGAAATGAAAAAAATCGTTTTTTCACGATAACCTCAATATTAATCGTACAGTAAAACCCGGATAAGTGCCTCTCACTTAAGTGCCTAACCTGCCATAAGTACCTCTTTTTGAAAACCAACATTCTGAGGATATTTTCATATTAAACTCATCCTACCTTTCGCTTAACTACCTTTCCCGCTTAATTAGCTTTTATTTTGTATATTTTTATTCAAATTTACCTGAAAAAAAAATCTTTTAAGTAATCATTTTTGAAATCAGCTGAAAAAACACGAAAGCTTTTTTTCCTTTGGCGCTTCCTTGTGTTTCATGCTTTAAAAATCAACATTTTTTTCTTATTTTTTAAAAAAAATTAAATCTTTATTTGTTATATATTTTTTTATTTTTTTTATAAATTTAGAGATAAGTGCCTGTGTGCACTTAAGCGGATTTTTTTTTCTATAACTGCCTAACCCGCATAAGTGCCTATCAAAACGGGGCATTTAAGGTGAGGCACTTATCCGGGTTATACTGTATTTTCGTTCGCTTAAATACAATAAATAAATGTACTTTTGAAATATGCACATATCTCGAGAACGGTTCTTACGATTCTATCAAATACTTATTTCCAAGGTAACATGGCCGTTTATAACTTAATGGCAAACTCAGTTTTTCTCTGTGTATTGTATGACAAATAGATTTAAACGGACGGTTGAAAATCTCGCACTTAAAAGGTTGACCACCTTCCTTAATTGTGGGTAAAATGCGAAAGCCCTTAGCGGTAAACAAATGATGAGAGTGAAATCATATTAAGTTGCGTAACCAAACCAATAGATTTAAAAAAAAACACACAATTTTTTAAAAAATTTTTTTCTTTACTTTACCTCAAAAAATAATTTTGACCAAAATGCATATTTAGAGTAAAGTTAATGTTTCCAAAATGATTGAGTCCTTAATTTCCAATTCGAATCATCGAAAACGCTAATTTTGAAAACTGCTCATATCTCGAAAATTCCTTTTCAGATTTGCTTAAAACTTTAAAAAACCAAGTAAGGCTTACATCTCAAACAATATCTGATACTCAGTTTTCACATAAATACTTAAGAAATAGCATTTCTCAAACCATAAATGTTGCAAAATGTTAACTGTTTTGTCTGCATAGTTTTACGAAACCGTTCTAACGATTTTGATCAAAATACATATTAAGGATAATATATATGTATTCTAGATAAGATCCCGTACTTATTTTTTCTCAAAAAATTCGAACAAATTAGTTTCTTAAATATTTTCCAAATAAATCAAAATCTAGATCTGTGTTCACATATATTCGGTATATCTTTGAAATAATAAAAATGCCCCACTTCCAATGAAAAGCCAATAACAGCTACGCAAGACTTATTTTTAGCAAATATTCTACTTCTTTTTTTTTCAACCATATTCAATATTGAATATGTATCCTAAAACTAATTCCAACAATTTCGAGCTTACACAATCAGCAACTTCGACATTTGCACCAAGACTTTTGATTAGCGAGACCGTTACGTTCGACCCAGTCGTGCACTTTATTTTTTAATTTACTAAGAAAAAACACATCGATTTTAAATTGTTCAGACTAAATCCGAGTTAGAATCTAATACTTTTAATTCATTGACTGCCTTCTAAAACATTTATTGCAGATAGCTGATGTTTCAATTTCGAAAAAAAAATCATTCTGCGAATGCGTTGTTATTTTGAAATTTTTCGAAAAGGCGTCCGATTTGGTTAATTTTTAAAAAGGCTGATCCTGGGGTTCAATCGTACCTTTAGGGTTACTTACCAACGGTATCTAATCCAGGTTTGTGAATCTTCTATCAGTCTTCGAGAAATTGGCATGCACAGAAAAGGTGGGAGATGTCTTCAGTGACTTGTAGTCGTCGTACATATGACAAGGACATTGTGCGCCTTGCTTAAGTTTTCGTGTACATGATGTTTAAACAGCACCAAAAGCTTAAGGCCGAAAGGCAATAGTTTTAAGCATATTGTTAAGTTTAGAGCGCTCGCTAAGGGCCAGTAAACTAGAATAAGATAAATGTTAGTTTTAAATTAGATTTAATCGTTTTTGTCTAGTATATAAGTATAAATAATGAACTAATAAAAATGAATTTAAAAGAAAAGAGCACCAAAAGCTGTCACAGCCTCATAAAAGGTATATACTCGCAGAAGGTACACATAAACAGAGCTTTTATAACCTAGGACTATATCAGCAGTACTCGTATATATCTACAAACTTCTTCAGAGAGGGTATGGTGTCCTCATCGGAAGCTATCGTAGCCTAAAAGATTTGCAGTAACCATTCAGAACAGACCTATTATAACCTCGTTAAAGATCTTCATTACCCATATGGTACAGCGCTGAAAGTTCTTTTTTGAAATCGAAAAGGTCCAAATTGTTTTCTACCGTAGCCTTTTCGAAGTTTTGTGATGTAACCCTTTTATAATCAACTTTTGGGATCACTTCAAAGATCATTAGAAGCTCCACATAGCCTTTTGAAACCAGTTTAATATATTCACATGCCTCCCTTGATGTTAGAGCATACTCAGCAATCTACGGAGCCCAAATCAATATGTCGGAATATGTAAAGTTAAAAGTCGAAAAGCTGTGTCGATTTTTTTTACTTTCGAAATGATTTTTTAAGGACTTTAAGAAATGTTTCCAAACTTAAATTTTAAACAGAACAAACTATTTATTACTATTCTATCCTTCACTACAAAATTTTAGTGTTTTAAGAAAAAATTGGCAAACATTAAAACCATGTCTGAGAGGCAAACTTTTTTGAAGGCCTATAGCAGGAGCAAGAGTAGAGGATTACTTCGAGCAGTCCTCGAACAATTTGAACAGGTACACAAATGGTTTTATTTTTGCTCCAAGGAGGTACAGGGTATGGGCCACCTTGGACTGACTGATTTGAAATGCTTATATTCTTATTTTGTTCTCTAAACAGGTTGCCAATGTTGGTAGGTAAGGTATGTACCTACATCCAACACATACCTATACACTCGTTTGTATAATGCGTAGTTATCTGAACTTGAAGTTAGTTACCGACAGAAATGTTTTTGTTTTCTTCGTCACAACAAACTCTTAGCAACTAAACTTTTGAACTAATAATTTCCTAATCAATATCTATGTACCTCCTTTTTGCGTCTTCCAATCTTGCGAAAAGTCGCCGTCAAGTAAGTTGGAAATGGAGCACATCGAATTCATGAGAAGGACCGACAATCGTCACCTGCAAACTCACATTAAGTTCAAGGTTGATTGAAAGTTAAGTACAGAAATGCCTCTAACACAAGTATCTTCTCTAGATCAAAGAAGCATTTAGGGAGCGAGACGAGGACCTAGACAGAAGGAAGGAACGGTCTGTGTACACCTTTCTCAAAAGTAGATATCCCATTGAATACTAATTGTCCTTCTCCAGTTTACATACGATGTTGGCTACAGAGGAGCTCCAGCAAGAGGAGGAGATGGCAAACCTCTTCCGGGCACGTGTCTTGGCAAATATGCAGAAGCGATTGGATTGGATTGCAACGGCAAAGTTCGAGAGATCCGAAGCTGAACGGGAATTCCTAAAGTTGAAGCAAATCCAAAGGGAACTGTAAGTCCCTTCAAGTGCATCTTATGTCCGTTGTGAGGTCATCTACTCTTTTCAGTGAAAACTGCGAAGAGATGCGTCCCAGTGAGAGCAAGAAGATCACCGATGAAACCAAACGGTTCCAACTGATGCAAATCACCGACAAGAGGGGACTTCAAATGAAGGAGAAGGAAATCGACAAAATATGGTTTGACGCGTCAATGTGCCTGGAAAAGGAAAAGGAGAAGCAGCAGCAATATGAAAACCATTTGAAGAAATTAATCGCAAACAAGGCGGTCGGTGTGCTTGATGGTCAGTTGGAGCATTTGAAATATGTCAAAGAGCTGCAAAACGAGGAGAAGAAGGAGGAAAACCTCAAGTGAGTCTGATTTGTTCTCTTTTGGAATTTGACGTTAGCCTTTTGTGTATAGAAACGAACGTGAAAAGCATGAGGATGCGCTTAAGATTGGATTCGAAGAGAGGCATAGGTTGGACAAGAAACTTAAAGAGGGCGCCAGGCAAAGGGTGAGTTCGAGATGGGGTTTTATTGAATTGGTTTGGTAGGGATGGCGTTTCCATCAAAATATTTTAGACAGTTTAGTAGTTTGAATGGCTGTCAAGAAGGAATCACGTAGATCAACAACCGACAGAGGAAGTGTCAATGCCACTAAGGACTTGTACATATTTCTCTCGGAGAAGTCGAACCTACAACATTTGAACGGATATGCGTTCAGGATGTAGATAGGTGTTAGTTCTGCACAAACATTGTTGTAAGTTGTAGTACCAATGAACCGCAGTAATGACATGAATAGAAGGCTGACAAGTCGCAATTGAAGACGTCGAAAAATTAGAAAGTGGTGGAAGATGCTTCCGCGAACCCAGTTAAATTTTACTATGACCCAACCTGTTCCATTGAGTGGTTATAAACATGGTTATAGAGATATCATTTATATTTCTTGGAGTAGGTACAGCAGTCTGCGAGTTTTTTTGACATTTTTTCTACATAGCCTTCATTAGGCTGATGACCTTAATTGGCCAAATTTAAGCCTTTTAAGTCCATTTAGATCTAAAAAGCTCTAAATCTATGTTGACAGGCGATTATATCAGCGTCGAAATACTTGTCCACACTGGGCACCCACACGTGAGCACGCCACATACAATTGACCTGTGAGAAACTTGGGAATTCAAGATTGATGCCACAAGTAACCAGTGATCGTCCTTGCGACTTATTAATTGCCATAGCGAAAGCGTGACGCACGGGAAATTGAAGACGCTTAAAAACGAATGGCAATTCGTTCTGAATAAGCGGAATGAGAATGTTTGCCTTTGAATTTCCCCTGAAAATCGTGGCTTGCATGACATTTGATTTGAGACTTTCACAATCAAATCAAACGCGTTCCGTTACAAACGTTTGGTGCATTGAGGTTGCACCAACTGAGCCAACTTTCAATTTCAAAATATGTAGCATTAAGCCCGGAACATCCAAAGAATTCAAAAATTAAAAATTTGAAATAATTTTTTGTATTGGAAGTGGCACTACCCGTTCACTACCAGTTCTCCAATCTCATTCATTTAAAGTTTTATTTTCCTTCCTTGGGCCAATACGAATCCATCGAGCAAAAAATCGTAAAAATTGAACGATCCGTTTCCGAGTTATGAGTGCACATACGAACGTCAGGCTCTTTTATACATAGCTGTACTGTACACACCCGGTTTTGCCCGTGCCTTTCGTATTAAGTCCCACCCACATTTCGCAAAGTGCTTTATTTGGATAGTGTCCATAAATATTTTTAATAACCAACCTATACCTACCAACCTATGGGAGGTGCCGCGATCCGTTTTCGTATATATTGAAATCGGTTGAGTTATTTCGGAGATCGACAACAGCGCCACCAATCGGGTCCAAAATTAGATATGATTGCTTTTAAGTCTGGCTAAATCCAGCAATACAAACGAATTGAATTGAACTGAACAATTAAATGGGAGCCTACAGCGCCACCTGTTGAGAATTTTCCGACTTTTCTTTTTTCCTAAACCTTAGCGTAGCAATTACGAACAAACCCGCAGAAGGAAGAATCCGATGTGGTCCAGTCGTTTTCAAGTTTTAAGCATACGAACACACCACGATCCATTTCTATATATATAGGTTGAAACTCAAACTCATATGGTATAGCGTGGAATCTTGGATAATGGTTCTTAGGTAACAAGGTCTTTGGGAAGTATGAGTAAGGCTTTTACACTGGAAAATAGATACCTCAAGTGAAGCCAACTGTCCAGCCTGAAAAGTGGACATCTATGAGCTGATTCAGAGAATCCACTTTATATATCGCCCAGAAGCAGTTTAATTTTTTTTAAATCCTTGTTAGGGTGGAAGTCTTGGATTGGGCTTTTTACAATGTGACTCTGATGTACTCGGTGGTTCTTTTAATGCTCGCGCAGAAGTTGGACTAACATCTGCATTGAACTATTTATCGACGTCCTTTTTGAAAAGCCTCAAGCTGATTTTGTGATCTTACTGGAGTCAACCTTCATGGACTTGCTGCTTGCGTGACGAAGTCAGATTATTTACCTACCTTACCATATACTGATCCACTGCGCCCTGTTTCGCTTTCTCTAGAGTACTTGGACCGGTAATTGCTTTGTTTAGAGCGGAAATAAGACTGTTTTTGAGTGGGTCTTTCCAAGGCTTACGTACTAAGTTCGCATTTTTTTAGAAACCGAAACTGCGCTTTATAAACACGGTCAGTTGTATACCACTGCGCCTGTAGCAATACATCGAATAGTATAGGTCCGTTGGTCCAAAAATTATGGTTTATGTACTATCCAGGCAACTATTGCCGAAAAATATTGCGTGCCCTTTGGCCTTATTAAATAAGCCGTTGGGAGTCAAGAATGCGCCTTGTTTGGAAGAACTTATATACCAAACATTGGTGATGTGTTCTGGCATTGAATTTATGGTTCATTTGATTTGAAAGTCTAATATCGGGGTAGTAGTAGAGAAGTTATATTGAAGACGCATACTGCTTACAAGTTCTGCATCCCGCTTTTAGGCACAATGAAGCATTTATTATACGATTTTAGATAAAACAACTTCCGTCCACCTAATCGAAATAAAGTTTCGCCTAAAAAATTACTTAGACCTCAATATAACTTGTTAAAATGCCAACCCCTCATCACGCTATTGTTATAAGGTTATTTGCTGAATTTGGATAGGTATCAGCTGTTAACCTCTATTCTTCTTTCAAATTGCTTGCGACCTGAGTAGCTACTAATATTCTGCAAAAGGGGCCTACTTTCTGGTCGTATAGTACCAACCGAATTCTTATACACACCATTTGACGGCTTTGCTTAATGTTGGTCCAAAAGCTCCTCCAACCATTATGTGACCAAATACATCTATACGTCTGTTTTTCCGAACTCTTTACAGAAGTCACGCTTAACCCTATTTCAGCCCGTTTATGGAAAGGGTGTCCACTGTCCACGCAAAAATTGATTTTTGAGCCATTTAATAGTATACAGTGGTGCCAACGGAGGAAAAGACAACTTTGTGACAGCTGACAGTTCGGGGTTAGTAAAAATGGAGCGCTCTACGAAAGTACAGCGCATTTCCATTGTTGAGCAATATTAAATTAAAATTTAAATAATGAAGGTTTGTCAGCTACGGTCCGCAATTTTCATCATCTTCAGTGATGAAGCTTATATTCATCTTGATGGCTTCGTTAATCGTTAAAATTGTCGCATTTGCGGTTCAGAAAACCTACAAGTAATTGTTGAGAAACAAATACATCCACAGCGCATGATTGGAGGCATTATCGGACCATTCTTCATCGAAAATGCAGCTGGTCAGGCAGTAACAATTAAAGGTGTTCGTTACTAGATATGGATGTGACCAACATGCGGTTTCAACAAGACGGTGCCACATGCCATACATCCAGAGATACAGATATTTTTTATTACGTTTAATATTACATTTGATTGTTGCCGCAACAATTTACAATCACAGAGATACGATATCAAAAATCTTACTACTGAACAATTAATTTAAGCTATATTGAGATAATAATTTTTGGAAATAAATATTTTATTTTGAGGAAACAACGAAAAAAAAACCTCAAATTCACACAAAAAACAGAAGAAGATATATACATTATATATAAAAGATAAAGAGCGTCTTACAGCTTAAAAAAATAAATAACATTGAATTAGTTTAACACTTGGTATACCGCATAACACCACATCCAGAGAAACAATTCAATTACTGCATGAATCATTTCCAAATTGTGTAATCGACCGATTTTGCGATCTGAATTGGCCTACCAGACGCCATTGGACTTTTTCCTTTGGAGTTTTTTGAAGTCAAAGGTCTATGCAAACAAGCCCACGACCACCACCAACGCCTTGAAAAAGAAAATTGGGAGCTGTATTAATGAAATTCAACCACATTTATGCGAAACGGTCATAGAAAATTTCAATAAAAGAGTACGTCCTTGCCAGCAAAGCCGTGGCGGCACTGTGCTATTCCACACATAACCCCAATCTGGAGTGTTACCAATTAAATATTTGAAATCATGATAAGTTCAGCAATTAGGTATTAGAGTGTTTTTTTTTGGTATAATTATGCTAAAAATTATTCTAAATATTTTTTTTAAATCAAAACCTTAATAGGTTTACCCAAAAACTTAACCAAAAACTTGTTTTTTTTTTAGGAAAAATAATACATATTTCACAAAAATATCATAATTAAAAATTATTAGTAATTCATACAAAAATATTTTAATTCAATTAAGTTGAGTCGCTGTTATTATGTATAAAGTTTGTTATTGTTTGTATAAAGTTTGTATTGTGTTATTAAATATTATTGTTATTAGTTTTAAAATAAATTAATATTGTGTGCCTTCGTTTAGCCTCCCCAATAATAATATTTTGTTACTCCGACTTCTTTGCAATTGCAAACTGAAGCTTGCTGAATTTTTTCAATGGCTGTCTTCACTGCCAAATGAAAATAGTAATGGATTGATAGCAGCCCGATTCTGCCGTTGTAAAGCCTCAAAAGTCACCAGCTTTTGTGAGGTTGATTCCTTTTGAGGTTTTTTGTGATTCGATAAAGGATTTTGTGACTAGTGAGGTATCAGTGAGGTTTGCCAGAATCGGGCTGTAAGGTTCGTCTTCTTTGATTTTATTTTATTATTTTAGTTCATATATTGGCTAAATCAAAATCCTGCTAATTTTTTTCTAAAACAGCATGTAAACATACAAAAAAAATGGCATGATTTAGAAAAATCAAGAGGCTAAACATAAAATAATCCTGCTAAATTTAACTGGAAATATGCTAAATTGGTCACACTGCCAATCTGTATACTCTGTGAATCAAATTTAAGCTTTCTAATTAAAAATTTGTATTTTCTATCCAAATTATATTTTGGGGACACCCTTTATATATAATCAAGAATCGAGTCTTTTCTCCAGTAGCGTCTTTTTTGTTCCCACCAAAAGAGCAGTGGAAATGCTTGCCAAAGTCGTTGAAATTTACAGCAATTTACTGTTGTCCTTTTAGTTTTGTACAAGCTCGACATGCCCATTAAATAAATGTTCCCTCACACTGCAGAACGAACTAAACTCTACACGCGCTGAGAAAATACTCAAGGAGCGACAAGTCCAACTCACTGAAGCCAAGGCCAATGAAATGCACACCATCCGACTGAATCATGAAGAGCAATTGCTGAAAACGAATAAGGTAAAGTTGCTGTTAGAATTCAGCAAAATTAAACACTTTCCCTTGCAGGACCTAGATACGCAATCATTCGGCAGATACCTTCAGTACGCCAAGGACAAAAAATCCGAAATAAACTGCAAGAACCGAACTCTGGACACGGTAAGTATTTACAAATACATAATATCTCATATATCATACTCACATAAATGATTAAAATGAAATTTCATTTCAGGCACTTGTTTCGTACGGCCGAAGGATGCACTGCGAACCGATAAGCAAGATACCCTACCAGAAATCGGTGCGCTAAACCCCACTTGACAAGTATTAATTGAGAACAAACATGAAAATAAATCAAACTACCATAGACAGTGACTGTTAATTGAAATGCATTCGATAGGCAATCGTTCGATGAGCATATACGTTCGATAAAAGTCGAATTTGATAAATGTCCGCAGCCGATCAATTAACCAGTGCTATCAGATTCAGGAATCGTTTGGTCGCCATTCAGTAATTTGATTTGAATTAAAATAATTCCAACATCGAACGAACTCATTGACAGTCTAGTCCAGACAACCGTGCACCGGGGAACGTGGTTGCAGTTGGTACACCTATCACTGCAAGTCACAACACACTCGTGATTACGGTTGCACACTGCGCAGGCGAAATAAGGTGTAAACACCATGTAGGCGCATTTGTAAAACGATTTGATAGGTGCGGTCTGGTTTGACAATCGCACGGAATGGCTCGCTGTCAAGACTCAAGACTCAGGAGTACGGCTTTGCTTTGGGTTGGATGTGTCTAGAAATGTCCAAAGCAATTATTGCAAATTGATAAGCAAATGGAGTTGTTTTTACCGAGTGTGTTGCGGCTGATACCGATAGGAATAGTGGTGGAACCAATTGAGAATTTGTTGTCATCATTATTTTTGATCTCTTCAAAGTTGCAGGTGCTTGTAGCACAGCTAGAGCGGGATCTATCGTCGATATCATCTTTGGAAAACAGTAATAGCTTTCTATGTGGTCCTAACCAGGTATATCCCATGATTGACCACTTTATATGGGCGAAGCGATCGCGACTTTGTTTTATGAGGTATCAACACCGTGCCCGGTTCACGCGGAAGAGTGCTGAACCAGCTAGGTGAAGATCTTCTTTACTCCATATTGAAGTCGCTGGAAATTTATAACTCTGTTATCTAGTTAAAAGCCAACGCAATGTAATACATCATTTTCAAGGTTGGGCACAGAAAAACACCGCCCTCCAGCACATTGTACATTGGTGGGATCCCAAAGTAAGTGATCGCAAGCGGTCTCACATGACCACTAATTGATATTCACAGTTTCACACGCAATGCATTTCGAGAGGCGTACTAGTTTCTCAGGTTTGATTGGCTTATATCGGTCACCTGAACAGATGTTTCATTTGATGTTCATGGAGGAGTAGCCGACGAATCAAGTCAAGAAATTCGTGAGTACTAATTTGACAGTTCACTGCCGTAGGAAAAGTGACGTTCCCGAACATATCTAGTTTTTGCGTTAAGATTAAGTAACTAGGAGTTTGAATGCGACGTATATGGAGGGGTAGCTAAAAATATAAGGTGTGTTTTATTGATCCGTACCGGCAAAAGCTGAGGGTGATTCAATTGAACCTTCATCACAGCAAAGCAGCATCAGCAATGATGACTAAATGTTTTGATGGGGATTCATTTGATAAAGCCTTGATACAGGAGCCTTCGATCTTTAGAGGAAAGATTAGAGGACTCCCAAATAACATGGCTGAGTTGCATTATGCGCAAACTAGCGGAAGAATTAGGTCCTGTATCCTGGTAAGGCACGGAGTTCAAGCATATAAACTGCCGGATCTGTGTGCCCCAGACCTTGCAACAGTACGAGTAGGATCAGGTGCGGGAAGGTGTGTCATAGCATCTGCATACCTGCCGTATGATTCTCCAGAACCTCCTCCGACAAGGGAGTTAGAGTCTTTGGTGAATGCATGCAGGAACAGGAACGAGGACCTAATAATTGGTTGTGATGCCAATGCACATAATACAGTGTGGGGCTGCACCAACGATAATTACAGATTAGAAGCCTTATTCGAATTTGTATCATGCAAGGATCTAGCTATCTTAAACAGGGGAACAGAGCCGACCTTCGTCGATGTGAGGCGAATGGAAGTGATCGATGTTACCCTGTGCAGTAGCCAGATAATTGAAAGAGTATCAAATTGGAGGGTAATGGATCAGGCTACATTGTCAGATCACAGAGCCATTTCATTTGATGTTCGCTATGGATCTAAAAGGAAAAAAGATCGGAAATACATCAGAATTAAAAAGAACACAGATAGGATAAAATACCTGGAAGTGTTGGAGGAAAAACTGAATGTAAGGACATGCGGGATACCGAAAAACACTTGGCATGTAGAATCACAACTGAAGCATCTGCAATCGGCTGTTGACGATTCGTTCCGAGTGGCTTGTACACCTACTTTAGTGGAAAAACAAGATCCTGCGGATTGGTGGTGCCGGGTACTTGAAAAGCTAAAAAAGGCTGTGAGGAAGGCCTTCAATCACGCCATGCGGAGGGGAGAACCCGAAGCACGGGATGAATATAAGGCGAAAAAGAAAGAGCTAAATGTCACTCTGCGACGACGTAAAAGGGAGTCGTGGAGGGACTTTTGCTCAAGTATGAGGAGTACATCTGAAGTCAGCAGACTACAAAAGATTGTCTCGAGAGATCCAGTTTCCAAGATCGGTCTCATTCGTAATAGAGCGGGGGAGATGGTAGAAACTCTGGATCACACAAATGAGGTCCTAATGGAGGTACACTTTCCAGGAAGCTATAAGTCAGATCAGCCCTGGGCTCCAAGGAAACAAGGAGCGAACAGAATGGATAGAGCGGAAGCAGAACGGATCGTGACACCAAAAGCGGTCAAGGGTGTGATAGCAACATTCTCACCCCTCAAAACTGCGAGGCCGAATGGTATATTTCCAGGTCTAATGCAATGGGGTATAGACGTAATTGCACCAAGGCTCAGGAATATATACGTTGCATGCCTAGCAATGGGCTATATCCCGTTTACATGGAGGGAAGCAAATGTGGTCTTCCTTCCCCAACCGGGAAAAAAGGACTACACCGAGGCAAAGTCATTCAGACCAGTCAGCCTAACATCCTTCCTGTTAAAAACAATGGAAAGGGTGATGGTGGACTATATGGAGAGTACTGCGCTTAGCACGTATCCTTTAAATAGTGGACAGCATGCATACAGGGTAGACATGTCTATACAGAAACAGCGCTACATCAAGTAGTACGCGTTGCGGAGGAAGAGCTAAATACCGGGGGCATTGCGGCGACCACTATAATGGACATTGAAGGTGCCTTCGATAAGATATGCTTTGAAAGTCTGAAACAAGCCTTGGAAAAACGTAGGGTTAACCCACTGGTGGTAAGATGGGTGGACAATATGTTGAATACAAGAGCGATTAATATTCAGACGGGAACCTCAAAACTCAGAGGAAGGGTTAGCAGAGGTTGCCCACAAGGAGGTGTTCTCTCACCTACACTGTGGAATATCACTGTGGACTCTCTTCTCGACGGCCTTGAGACGACGGGCATTCACACAGTGGGATATGCCGACGATATATCAATAATGGGCAGATGCAAGTTCATGGACGTCACCGCAAATATCATGAGGAACGCAGTCAGAGTGGTTGAGCGGTGGTGTCTGGAACAAGGGCTCTCCATTAATGCGGGGAAAGCAGATCTAATAGTCTTCACTAGGAAGAGGACAAATCTGGAATTGCGGCCCTTAACACTTTTCGGATCGGAACTAACAATGACTAAGAAGGTTAAGTATCAACTACCATGTTGAGGAGAAGGTCCGGAAGGCAAAAAGCGTACTACATCAATGCAAACGTGTATGTGGACAGAGGTGGGGACTCTCGCCTAGGTCAGCATACTGGATGTATACGATGATAACTAGACCCATTATCACGTACGCCTCGGTTATATGGTGGGCGAAAGCCTCTCAGAAAACCATCAGGAAGCACCTGGATAGGGTTCAACAATTAGCATGTATAGGAATTACAGGTGCAGTACGTACAACCCCAACATGCGCATTGCAGGTCATCATGGGGATATTACCGCTGGACTTATTTATTAAGAAAACGGCGGCCCAAACGGCACTTCGTTTGCATCGATGTGCTAAATGGCACAATCGTGGTACGATCTATGGACATGGGAAGATCCTGGAACTTGTCAAAAACGAGATTAGCGAGCTGAACATGCCCATGGATCGAAAAACAAGGGTGCGTATTATGGAAAGAAATCACAAAACTCGTATTGAGGACGGATTACTTCCAGAAAAAAGAAATGATGAAATAGTGATTTTCACGGATGGATCCATGATGGATGGCGGAGCGGGGGCCGGTATCTATTCAGAAGAGCTGGAACTTGCCCGTCACATTAGCCTCGGGAAATACACTTCAGTATACCAGGCTGAGATGATTGCTTTGCTTCATGCGTTGGACTACTTGCTTGAGTGTCAGGTGGAAGTAAGAAATATTCTTATAGCACTGAACAATCAGGCGGTGATCAGATGCCTGGAACAAACAAACATCATTGGCACTGGAATGTGTACTTAAGCTCAATAAGTGTTCATCTAAAAATGAAGTAACACTGACTTGGGTACGGGGACACATAGGGATCGAAGGCGGACTCCCTTCCAAACAGGGGTCAACTGAAAAGTTGCTGGGACCAGAACCATTCTCTTCAATTGGCAGAGGAATGGTAGAACAGCTGATTCACAAATGGATCACGGCAGAACACCTGAGAAACTGGTCAACCGTGGAACAATGTAGACAAGCTAAAATGGCAATAAAGTGGCCGACCTGCTCCACTCAAAGAAGGGTTCGAAGTATGAGTCGAGGAACATTGAAATGGGTGGTGGCTTTGTCTACAGGACATGGTAATTTCGGGTATCACTTAAGGAAAATGAGCCTTTTAGAGGATGATACCTGTAGACTATGCCTGGAGGAATCTGAGACAGCGGCACATATACTGTGTCAATGTCCAGCGTTGGCTGGCAGAAGAATGAGGATTTTGGGACATCATTGGGTCGAGACCCAGTCGATGAAACAGATCTCCCATAAACAGATGCTAGCGCTAACACTAGGAATTAAGCCCAGAGAAGAACTGTGGAGAAATCCAGAGAGTCTCTCTGAGTAAGATTTACAGTGGTAGAGAGACGAAACGAGACCCGACAATGGTGGTCTGATTCGAATATCTCTCGAAATCTATATATATATATAACTAAAGTATTGACATCAGGTTGCTTCAGGAATGTCTCCTTAAACGCGACCATAAAGCCATTCCAAGCGGTCCGCAATGCAAAACCGTTTCTGAGAGCGCAGAACACCTGGGGTCCGATCGCGTCATCGATCATTACGTGACGGAATTTGTTTTTGTTTCACATGTAAACTCAACTTATTTCCGTGTACGTTTAGCTCTTTCACAGACGACGCGATTCGACCCCTGGTTTTTCATTGTCTACGATACCCAACCGGCAGAATCGCCTTACGGGTGCCTTTTGGGTATCGTAGATAGAGTTCTTGACCACTTTTTTGTTTCTATATTTTTGGGTATCGCCCCACTTCCGATAATGATGTGAGCCATACTTGCTGAAAAATAACCTAAACTTGACCATTATAAAAAAAACGTCATGGAACCTGCTTTATGGACAAATATAAACAGGTCATGTCTCCAGTAGTCGAACACTTAGTGGTTCATTCTTTTTTTTTTTTTAGATTAGATTTTAGATTTATTCATTCCATTGGAATTTAATACAATATTTAATTGCAATTTACTTAACTATATAGAAATTAAATAAAAAGAAAAAAGAAAACTGCTTTAAATCATAAGTAAATTGTATGTGTTTTTCATCAGGGAATGAATAGTTAGATACATTCTGTAATTATTAAAAACTAGTTGTGAATGTATCGAGTTTCAGTGTAACAAGAAAAATTCAATTTATAATTAAAAAGAAAATGGTTTAGAGGGGTGATTTGCAATGATTGGCGAACGTTTGTCACTATATAATTACATTAGATAAATTATAAATCTGCTCCAAGTCGTAGTTAAAGAGCCACTGTTTAACTTTTCTGATAAACGACAAGTTATTCTGAGAACGCCTTATTTCTATGGGTAATTTATTAAAGATGCGCGGTGCTACAGAAGAGTAATAACTTAAGAAGAGATGAGTATTGTGCGGGGGAACACAAGCAAGACTACTTACAAAGCTACGAAGACCGTAGAGATTCGGATCATGATTTAAAGAATACCCACTTCTTAAGAAAAATATTTTTAAGACTTTATAGAAGTAAAGATGCTTTAAAGGCAATATAAAGGAATGCAAAAAAAGTGGAAAACTATGTTCATGGCGTCTTCTATTCCAGATAATTCTGAGTAAATGCTTTTGTATTACCACCAAAGGTTGTATTTTGTTTTTGTATGTACCTCCCCAACACGTCATTCCATACTGCAATTTGGATTGCACCAGTCCATAATAAACTGTTTCCAAAAGTTTTCTAGAGCAATAAAGCCTCAAATGGTACAGTATTTTAGTAGTTTTTAGAAGGTATTTCCTTAGAGAAGTAGTATGAGAGCTCCAGTTTAAACTGCTGTCGATTTCAAGACCCAGATACTTGAAGACCTGTACGTTTTCAACAAGAAAACAATTCGAAGAACAGCTATTGTTAAAATAATCACTAACTGTGCGAGAACCGTAGAATGTAATATGCCACGAAAAAATTAATGAGCTGCCATAACTCAAACAGTTTAAAATCAATATATAAGTTTTTCCCTGTCATTTTTATTGTATTTTTATAAAAAAAATAAAAACTAAAATTCCATTAAAAGCATTATTCCCTAGTAGTTAAAAAAAAACAGTAATAAAACAACTTAAATGGAAATAAATAAATAGAATTCACAAACAATTAAAATTGACATAAAATAGATATAAACTAATAAAACCAGCATTGAAAATCAATATTTACCCTGCATTTTTAAACAAAAAAAAAACATTCTTTCCTCCGACACTCGCAACAGTTTTTTTTTTTCTGCTGAACCGCACTCCCTGAAGACTCAATTTAAACTTCCCACGTAGGTGGGACATAAGTCCCAAAAGAAAAAGTTGGGACTTATGTCTCACCAAATATAATTTTTTTTTTTAAACTTAGAGAATTTTCAATGAAGAGCACGAAACAAGAATGTATAGCCAGTCAAACCGGTTTTTTGCTCTGTTGTCTTGGTTTTTTTGTAAGCATTACTTACAATTACAACAAAAATACGGTTACTAACAATTTGCGGAAAACAATGCAAGCATGTCAGTAATTGAGATCTTAGTTAGTCCAGTTTTTGATCGTGCTAGCTAGTGTCGTAAAATGGAAATTGAGATTGTAAATACTGATAATAATTTTGAGTTCATTCCAGGGCTCAGAAAAAATAGTTCCGTGTTATATGTTAAAAATGAAAAACAATTATATTTACAAAAAAGTGTGTATAAAAATACAATTAAGCATTATACATGCTACATAAAATCGTGTAAAGCTCGAATTAAGTTCGATAGTGCTTTAAATGAAATTGTAAAAACAAGCGATGCCATACATCCACACGCCGACCAGGAGGATATGATGAACAAAATGAAATTTGTGGATTCTGTTAAAAGCGATTGTTCCGTTTCGAACAAAAGAAAAACAACGGCCAAACAAATTTTCGACGCAAAACGTTTGAAAATGACAGATGCAGCCCACTTAGTGCCATATTCTTCTATTAAGCGGCACATGAATAGATTGAAAAGTGAAGTTATACCAAAACCTCCAAGAAGTCTTTTGGAAATAAAGGAAGCATTTGGAAATGAAAATGTTTTGTCAAACTATGGCATGTCTAGGTATGACAAACAGAAATCCTTTTATAAGCACACGATTTTAGAAAGCCAATTTGGGTACACCATATTTATGGCACCTAAAATCGTGGAGTTAATTGAAACATTGCCTCAATCAGAACGACATTTTTTAATTGATGGCACATTTAATGTTCTTCCATCCTGTGGATGAAGGCAACTATTAATTGTGTATATAGCCCATGCGGAACATGTAAGTATCTACTTTTTAGTTTTATTAAAAATAAAAAAATAAATAAAAAAATCGCGCGATTTTTAAATTTTATTTTCTCAAATTCTCAAAAACTAGAATGTTAAAAGTTTCTTTTCTGAAACAAATGAATTTCGTTAGTTTCTTTTATCAAAAATCGCGCGATTTTTAAATTTTATTTTCTCAAATTCTCAAAAACTAGAATTTGAGAAAGCAAAACTTAAAAACAAAAGAATTTTGTTAGTTTCTAAAAATTAAATAATATTTCTCAAATTCAGGTGTATCCCTTTCTCTACTCGCTAATGAGTAGTAAGTCGGAAGAAATATATGTACACATGTTTCAATTTATTGAAGCAAACATGTTCCATTTTCTTCCCGCTTCCTTTACAACCGATTTCGAACAGAGCCTTCGAAATGGAATTCAAAAAACCTATCCTGCTGCTGAGATTAGAGGCTGTTGGTTCCACTACATTAAAGCACTTAGGAGAAAGGCGTCAAGAACCAGCAATTTTATGGCAACTTTACGGAAGGACAAGGAACGTTTTAAACTCTTTCATAAGTTTTTTGTTCTTCCCTTACTTAAACCAACATTGATTAGAGAAGCGTTTGATTTGTTGGAAATAACAGCGCGTAAATACACTTTTTTTGACGAGTTTGTTAAGTATTTTAAAAGACAATGGATATCTAAGGTAATTAACTTGCACAAAATCCCTCTATTTAGTTTGAAATTCATTTATCTTTTTCAGGACCCATCAAAGCAGTTTTCGGTATACAAAAAAGCTATGCGAACTACAAGTATGCTAGAAGCATATAATCAAAAATTGGGACAAATATTGCCTAAACATGGTAATTTTTTTAAATTTTGCGACAGTTTATTGGACGAAGAATATAAATCCACTATCGATTTTACTACGTCACTGGATGGAGAAACTTGGAGGATGTTCGAGCGCCCAAAAGGAAAATTTGAAAAAAGGAACGCGTTCATAGACACCTTGACGAATAAAATAGACAAACAAAGAATCACGATTTCGGAATTTGTGAGTCAAATGACGTCGAAATTGTATGGTGTTTGTAACCAAACTGAAGAAAGATTTTCTGAAGTTTCTTGCTCAAGTGACAACGAAGAAAATGATTTGGACGACCCTGGGCAACAACAAAATAACGAAACCATAACCTGCGGTATTTGTTTCGAAAATCCAAGAAACATATTACTGCAACCCTGCAACCATTGCAAGATGTGTAGTAGCTGTTTTGCTAAGATTAATGAGGAAGCAATAGCTAATAAAAACGAGTTACTATGTCCATTTTGCCGGCAGATAATTAAAAACACATCTTTTGTTTACTTGTAAAATTTGTAAATTTTGGTGTGATTTGCTATTAAAATTGTTTTTTTTTTACTTTGCTAATTTTTTTGGATTTTTTTTTTGTTAAATATTTGGTTAGATTATATTGAAATGTTTTGTTTGTTCTGTTTTCGTTATATGAAATAATAAATAATGATTATTATTGTATTATCTCTTATTGTGTGGGTTTAATTTTCAAAATTATTTTGAACAATTGCAGGTATAGCGGAAAATGGGTTGGATGGAAATTCACAATGTCTTGCTGTATATTATTATCTCTCCGAAAATTTGGGACTTATGTCCCATCTTCGACAAAATCGATTTGGAACTTATGTCCCACTTACGTGAGACATTAGTCCCAAATCGAGTTATCTTTTGGACTGATATAGTCAAATGCAACTTGCTGAACATCGTAAAATATGAATATGAGGTAGGTACGAACTAAATAAAGTGACTTTCAGCAGGTTCATTCCCGCATGCCTTGTACAAGGTGGCGCAAAAGTAATCCTCCTATCAGAAAATGCTATAAATGTCAGTTCTGTTTTGACATTTGTGTAGTAAACACATGCGAAATACACGTTAATAAACAATGTTACGCTACACTGCTCCAGAACGCGGAATATTGGTGACTATTTATTTGAACAATAATCGGTCGGTGACTTTGGCACAACGTGAATTTCGTCGCAGATTTCCTAGCCGTCCAACGCCTACAGTAAAACACTGCGACGTTTAGCCGCTCGCCTCGACGATACTGGTACAACACGAGACGTTGCCAAGAGTGGCGGGCCCCGGAGCGCCCGTTGTGCCGAGAATATCGCCTCTGTTGACGCGGCCATTTTTTTTTCGAGAACGCCGCTGGTCAAACGACAACAGTGAACGGTGCGCGCTATAGGGCCATGTTTACCGATTTTTTTCTATCGCAATTGGACGATTTAGGATTTGAGGACATGTGGTTCCAACAGGACGGAGCTACGGCACACACTGCGCGAGCCACAACCGATATTCTGAAAGCGGTGTTCCCGGGTCGTTTTTGGCGATTTGCACTAACCCGCAAGATCGCCGGATTTGACCGCTCCAGACTTCTTTTTGTGGGGCTTTTTGAAGTCGCGGGTTTATGTCAACAAGCCTCAGACTCTTGCAGCTCTTAAAGACAATATCCGTCAAGAACGTGAGGACCTATCGCCGGAAGTTTTGGCCAAAGTGATGGAAAATGCCTTAAAAAGGGCTCAAATGACAATCAACTGTGGCGGCGGCCATTTACATGACATCATGTTCTCGACTTGATGTAAAAAAAATTAAAAGACCTAATAAAAATAATCCACAAGAAGAATCAAAGTTTTTAATTTTTTTCTTAAATTACAGCCAAAAAACATCGGAAGGTTATTTTTGCGCCACCTTGTATATTTCGTTCACTATCATTCAGTTCAGTGTGATTTTAACTCATATTTATCTAGTTGTTATGCCTGCGTTTATTATTGATTGATGCTACAAACATTTCAAAACAGAAGTTACAGTAGAATCTCAGAAAGATGAACAGATGTATAAAACAGGTCCCGTTCATCTTTGCGAATTGTTCATCTGTTCAAGCATCAAAATTACATATCAAAACAACATAACTTTTTTTTTTAAATCAAAAAATAATAAAAATCATTAAACAAATACAAGCATTTTACTGAATCGACATAAGTAAGAAGTCGTATGAATCGGGTTGAAAACGAGGACAAACTGGATTTTTCAACACCCATTATTAAATAATTAAAGTGCACGGCTGAGTCTCATGCAACTTGATTCTAGACCTTGGTGGATATTCCCAGTACTTTGATACAAGTGGGCGGCGGCGGCCCACTTGTTGAGTGGAAGATTACGACGCTGACAATAATCCATCAGTTGTAATGAAACATTTTCAAACCCATGCAAGTGCTTAACACGTAAGAAGAGCTTTATGCATTTTAGAGCAATTTTGCTGAACTTATCAACACCTAATTGTCGAATGTCTGATTGAAATTTGGGTAGTTTTGCATTGAACAACGTCATTTAAAGTGACAGCAACAAACGAAAACACTTACCCAACACTTACACTTCACTTTTCTTTCGCTTCACGTTCCCAGGAAGATACGTAATCGTTTCGCTGGCAAGTTCATATTATAATTCCAAAAGAAACACGTTTCGTTTGAAATGGTTGAATGTAAGAGGAAGAATCCGCTGCTATTCTTAAAAATGCACGAGAATGAATAAAATGCGAACATCTGCAGAATACTTTTGCGAAGACACACGCACACGAATATTACGTGAACTTCCTGTGGGAACAATGTCCAAATTTGCGGTTGTACATCATGCCTCGATTGAGAAGAATATAAGAATAATGTCAAAGCTCTATATTTCTTTTGTAAAAGTGCTTAATTCAAATAAAATGTAACGTAGTTTACGATATATTAATACGTTCTTTGATGAAAAACGTTCTTAGAAGTGAAAACTTGAACAATTACGTGTGTATTTTTTGAGTCGCCAGGAAATATTTTATTGTGTCGTCAGTCTTTAAAAATAATTCCAGCGTTCACTTCCAGTAAGTGGAATGAGATTGGAAACAAATTTTAAAGCTGTTTGTGGTATAAATAAAAATTGTTTTGGTTAACTTTTTTATTTTTGTGTTTAGTTTTTAATTTATTGTTCCACTTTACAAAAAAAAAATATTGTTTGCATTATATTATTGAAAAAGGAATTTTTTCAAGTTACGCATTTTTTCGTCAAAGTGGTTGGCAACGCGAACATTGGTGTCGCGAGTTCAATTGTTTTTTCCCATCTCAAACATGCCCAACCCGAAAGAAGTTTTCACTTTAAAAAGAACCTTTCCCCAGAATGCGTTCTGTCCACTGCGGTTCCATTTATTCCTTGGCTCTTCGTCAATTTATGCCCGTTATGTAGTAGCCATTCAATTCCTTTAACGATGACGTGTCTAAAATTTATTGTTGAAATTTGATTGAACCGTCTGACAGCGTCTCTATTATAGCGAACCACTTGCCAAAGGGCCAAGACTAATTCGAGCTGTCAAACCTTGTATAGCCCCAATCTATCAATTTCGCCTACAATCAAGACAAAGACTCGAATTTTCCAAAACAATGTCTAACAAATCACCTTTTTGCGCGGAGTACTCGCCTTGCACCCTAATGCGCGTAGATTTGTTCACAACTTGGTTGGGGCCATAAATCATAGCAAGCAGTGGGACAACGGCGGTGCTCCTTCATTCACTAAATGAATAACTGCCCATTGAGGCAATATTCCATTACGTCAGACACTTGTTGGCTGCCAACTGGTGGATTAGGCAGGCGTCTCTGTTGTCTGGTTGCACGGTCAGTTGTTTAATTTCCACACCTGGAGTGCGCTGCCTTTGCAAATCAGTCACTCAATTGTGCGGAGTAATTGTTGGAACAGATGTTGTTTCTCTCTAGCCGAGGATGGATGACTATTCGGGAAATTAATTTTCATCACAACGTCAAAAATGTTTTCTTCCTAGTAGCGCCAGGCACTGGAACTGTCGCAGCAACTCTAATTGATTGTGATGATGCAGAAGCGATTGAACTATGGATTGAGTGGTGGTTTGAGGGAACCGAGTAGGTGCCCCCACTGATTTGTAGCCAAGTCACATTCATTTAAGGGAGACATGCGTTTCGCTATCAATCAAGTGGGCACTTGGAAAGTCGATGATGATTGTCAGGGAGTACTGAACAGGACTCAGGCAACAGGTAGTTCGCGTGAATCACAAAGTGAACGTGCAGATTATTTTTTTTTTCGAAACCTGCCGACTGAGGAAAAGGCGTTTCAGTCACACATTCCGCAGCAATGGGGCGTCAGTTGGCGAGAGCTAATTGAAGCTGTACACTGTACACCCCTAATTATGTTGGCTAGGTAATTTCTTTATTTTTGTAGTTGAAGGTTTGAAAAGGACTTACAACTTCGGAAATACACTCGCCGGACTAATAATAAATTTAAATGTCGGATTTAAATTTACGGAAGCTCACAATAGCGAAATTTGTATGGAAAAAAAATATCCATGGGGAACTACTTAAATTTAAAGTCGAAACTAAAAATGTTTTTTGGTAAGGCCCACTGACTATAGCTATTATTTGTACCCTTAGATAACGGAGGTCGATTGCGGCAGCGACTACAACTTGTATTCCATTTTGGTGCTTTGAGCATCATGAAGACCTTTTCCACAGATGCAAAGCTAAAGGTTTCACCAGCCTATTAACGAGACTTCGTGAATCGTGACAATTTCATTAGCAGAACCGGTTAAGGCGCCCAACAGCTTTGCCAACCACTTTTGACGAAAAAGTGTTTAGCTTGAGAAAATAAAATAAATAAAAAAAAATTAAACACAAAAAATAAACAAAAATAATTTTTATTTATACAACAAACAGTTTTCTGTTTAAAATTTGTTTAAATTTTTAAATTTCATTCCACTTACTACGAGTGGAAACTGGAATTATTTTTAAAGAATGACAGATAAAATGTTTGTATCTAAGGGGTCGTTTACATGTTTTCCATTTTTCCTGTCCTCATTCATAAACGGATTTATTTACTATTATTAAATGTTGAACTCACTTTTTAAGGGAATTTTTATGCACTTTAATAAACTATACTTTTCTTCAGTGCAGTGCATTGAAATGATTACCCTGCTTAAATAGATTTTTTCAATTCAACCCTTGTGTTATTAATTCAACAAAATTTATGTCCAATCTGCAAACAAAAATTTTCATTTCAACAAAATGTTTGTAGTTTTTTTATTTGTTTGGCTAACAAACATTTTGCATAAGTTTTGTCAATTTACAATTTTTGGTTCTGTTTTTATGGATATAACAAAAACTTTGTTAATTCAACAAAAAAATTTTTCAATTGATACAATATCGATTTATTGAACTGAAAATTATGTTTTTTTAATATTACCTAATACCCTAATGCAGTACAGTAAGCGTCTTTCAAGCAGAAGTACCCGCAATCAAGGAGGTGTGTAGATTGCTCATAACATAACTACAACCAGAAGAAATATTCGTCGACAATCAGGATTAAGGCTATCGCGGTAACTAAATCGACGTACAAACTTGTTGTGGATTGCAGGGAGACACTGACCAGGACTTGTCATCGGTTTGAAATCACTTTCGTCTGGGTTCCCGGCCAAAGGAACATAGAGGGGAATGAGAAAGCCGACGAACTTGCCAGACATGGCTCTGTTTTGTGAGAGAAATCCTCCTGTACTGCACCTCAAGCGCGGAGACCAGGTGGTTGAACCTGTCATTTTGAGGAAGATCTGGCCAACCTACGATGATGCCCAGACCCATCTTTCCCAGTGGGCAGTTTGGGCAAGTGCCCAGGGCCCCGCGATCGATAGGGCCCCCCCTCAGAACAAATACAAAGTCCCTAGTTCTTGTCAGATCACCAAACGATAACCAATATTTATTACCAAAAAACTTACATAATTCGAAGAAATCGACCCTAATTTACTGACTACAATACCAACTTACTAGCTTTTACATGCACGAAGCTATTCTACTCTCGCCCAAAAGTTAGGCTTTCTGCCAAAGAAAGAAACCCAGAATCTGACTACAAGGACCTATCTCAAGGAACAAAACGCAGGAGTTCTCGCCAGAATTTTTTTGATGGAGAGAAATTTAAAATAGAAACCTTTCTTCCCATAATTGATACCCCCAGCGTTCATTTAAAACAGCGATTAAGTTCGTTTACGAATATCAGTAAACGTTTTGATTTATTTTTTCGCTTAAAAAATTCTGAATTCTGAAGAGTTGAGCAAAGAATTTGCTGAATTTTATTATGAAGATGTTAATGAGAAAGAGTTAGAAATAGAATGTTTCAGAATACTTGAAAATTGTTGACAATGAAAATAAGGATTGTATATTAAAAATATATCAACTTTTGAAAGAAAACAAAATTGAAGACAATCGCATTGAGAATATTTTTAAGCATGATGATAACTAACTGCAGTGGGGAACGCTCCTTCTCCAAACTAAAAAGAATTAAAACCGAATTGAGAAGTACAATGCTTCAAGAGAGACTAACCAGTTTGTCGCTGATGTGGATAGAATCTGATGTGCTAAAAAGCAAAGATTTTGAAGAAGTGATTAACGATTTTGCCCATCTGAAATCTAGAAGGGTTCCTCTGCAAATAACATAGATTTTTAAGCACTAACCTCTAAATGCTAAAAGAGTTACTTTTGTGGACTATATTACGTTTAGCTATTTGTTTCATGTGATTGTTAATAAAAATAAATATTTAACCTTGTTTTCTTTGTCTATTCTAACGAAATAGTGTTCTGTCAAAGTCATGGGGGCCCCGTTCTCCTAATATGCCCAGGGCCTCCAATAGGTTAAAGACGGTCCTGATGATGCCAGAACTAACTACCTCATAGCCGGAACGCGTGTAGATGTCGCCAGACTAAGGGCAATTAGTACGGGTCATTGGCCTTTAGAAACTCACGCAGCCAAGCTTGGCATCCCCCATAACACCCACTGCCAAATTTGCGCTGACACAAATAAAAGTGAAACAGTGTTTCATCTTTTTTGTGAGTGTCCGGCCCTAGCCAAAACCAGACATAGCGCTCTAGGCCATCCCTTTTATGATGACCTTTCGGCCATCCAAAGTCTCCATTTCAATATGTTATTCAAATTTCTTAACTCCTCAGGCTGGTTGCAAGCCCCCTTATCGTCCTTCTCCCCCTTTATTTCTCAGGTTTCCGTGAGTTGTGGTCTTAAAACGGCGCTCAATCCGTTATTTGTGTTTTCCCTCGTACGGCAAATACAACCACTTAAACTAACCAACCAATATTACCTAGTATTTTCCATAATAATCACAACACTAACTTTTACCTTCCTTTTCTTCTGTCAATATTTATCGTCGATTTAATGTAAAGGACATTTATTTCGCGAGCTAAATGAGTGAAGACTTGTCACCGGCCCATCTATACAAAGTTACAAATTTAGCGAGCGAACAGGATACTGCTTTGCTAAATTTTATCTTTGTAGACATTTTTGTATGGTGGGAGATAAAATTTAGCGCGAGCAGGATACTAAGCTTAACGGTGTCTTTTGTGAGATTTTTTGGCGCATTCTATGGGTGTTTTTCGTGGTGTTTTTTTTTAAGTATATTTCGGGTGATTTTCTGTCTCTATATTTCTTGAGAATGTTCGAAAAAGCGCCAATTGTTTTATTGTCATACTGTTAGGTTACTTAAAGGCAACAAAGGCAGTTGTCTGCAAGCTAAAGATTTCGATGTGTGTAAAATAAAACTGAATGCCTATCATAGCCAAAGGTTATGACAAAGCAAGCAACTTCAATAGACTTTACTTAGCTTTTACAAGAAATTACACCCGGCGACCATACGTATGTGCAGTGTGTTGGTCTCATGACCGCAACTTTCAAAAATTCAATCCTCTAATCGTATAGCATTGAAATTAAACCTCCAACTAGCAAGCGGACATCACGACTATAGAGGTATGGCTACCAGTGGATTATACTGCTCTTATGGCGAATTGGCAACTTATGGATCGTTGGAGCCACTCTTTTTGTTAATTTCCCAGCAGTCGCCCTAAAGACCTCTTCTGAGAATAAGAAAATGTGCAGTAAATCTGTATCCGTCATCTTTAGACCGATGCACAGTGTGACAATTTGCCTATTTAGCGGGATTTAATTAAAAAATTGACTGTCACAAATGTAAACAAAAACAGGCTTTTCTTGCAGCCTACACCTCCCACTAAATAACTGTGAACAAATTTTTATGTTAGCAGCATGTGCAACAGAAAAAAATTATCTCAAAGTTCAAGTTGTGTACAATTATTCATAAGAAGGTTAGAGAGCAAGATTTGTTATTTTTCTTTTCAAGTAGTTCGCCTGATTTTAATTGAAAGTTTTGTTTTATTTTAATAATTCTATTCTTATTGAAGTTTAAGTTGATTTGGGATATTGGGTGTTTTAAGTTAAATTAAAGAGGAGAGGAAACAAAAATTAAAGATAATTTATGCGTTATATGCATTTAATAGAGCAAAATTATAGTTATTCAGTGTTGTTCAAGTTGAAGACTGTATTTGTTGTAGAGCCATGTACACAGGTGCGACACCCATACTAAATTTTTCATTTTTTAGGATGGCTACCGAAATTACGAAAAAGTTAATTTTTGATGTCTGGATTGCTAAGATCAAAATTAAGCGCTTTCATGCTTTTTTTTTCTTTTGTTATGAGTTGCTTCAATAATATTACGGTTTCTGATCAATTATGTCAATAAAGACAACTTTAAGAAATTTATGCTTGAGGTTTGATGAAAGGTTTACCAAAAGTGGTCGCCAACGAGATCGCATCGAAAGCATTAATTGTTCGTGGTTGAATGAAACTCTAACACTACCACAAACAGTTTTAGATGAAATTCCTTCTTCATCTCGTGTAAACAAGGTAGGAAGTCCAAGAAAAAGCTTTGATGAATGCTGTGAACAAAGTAAGAAGAGAAAGGTGCAAACCCTTTTAGATTCGTTTAGCGCTAACGAAATTGCTACTGCAAATGAATTAATCCTTAGAAAGGCAGGAAAAAGAAATACTACTATCGCAATTAAACATTTGTCAAAATGCTCTCCGAAAAGAGGTATTTTTTTTTAGTCAATTAATTTTTTTTTTGTCATTTTTGATCGTTATTAACCCTAGAAGGCTAATGTTCGTCGCATTCTTAATGTTCCTGTCTATTTTCAACGCGGGCACATAGTAACTTATGCTCAACAACTAACTCAGTCACCGATGCGTTCTTGCGAAAGACTGTTCTGTACGGCATGTAAAAACAGTATTTCTATTTTTATTTATATTTTTAAATGCAATATTGGAATTTGTGGCCAACATCGAATTGACTTTTGCGGATTTTGCGCAAAGAAAAATTAGTTCCATTATTTTTTGTCTTATCACCTTTTATTATTAATTTTATATTGCCAAAGAAGGAATGTTTTTTTTTTCAGTTTTTTTAAATATTGTTAAGACATGTTCATTTTAGACTGAAAAATGCTGCGTTTTTTAAAAGACTGCTTAATAATAAAAAAACGAAGAATATACTTAGTAAATTCAAGTTTTTTATTTGGGAATACAATCTTAATGTTTCAGAAAAAAAAAATAGAACCATATGTATTAAACAAAGCTTAAAAAAACATATTTTAGTACAGATCGTCGAATCGACGAATGTTTAGCATATTACGCGTAGTCAGCAACATTAGCCTACTAGGGTTAAGGTTCAATTATAAGGAAAACACTGTAAACAACTACTTCTGGCCTTTTGCCAATGTCTGCAAATGAAGCGTTAGCTATGATAACAGACACACAGCTATCTACTCATCAATATGAAATAAAACGCCAGAAAATAAATAAAACTGTTCCCAATTTACTGCCCTCTTATCACAAATTTCATGGTGTTATACAGACCCAACAGCCTGAGTATTTGTACAGCAGATTGAATTTTCCCAGTTCACAAAGAACAGCCATCATGATTCGGCCCAGATTCTATTGCTTGCAATCTGAGCGCTCATTCTTCGTCCATGCCACTCTTCTATGGAACTCATTACCCATTACACTACGGAGAACCACAAGCACAACCACATTTAAAACTTACCTTTTCAAACACTTGGCCAGTGATACATAAATACAAATCTAACAGAGTTGCCATTTATTATATTTTGTTATTGTCTTTGGTATTAATTTTCTAATGTAAGCTTCCAATTAATTATATGTAGTCTGTCCTCATCTATCTAATGTTAAATTTGCTTTTGAACTCTAAATCTTTTAAAGCCTTCACAAACTATAAGATGTAATCTCACTGTGAACCTATTCTTTGAAATAAATAAATAAATAAATAAATAATAAATAAGAGGCTAAAACAAAGTGCTATCCCGATAACATAACTGTGAGCGAATCCTCTGCTGAATGTGGTTTACAGGGCTTAGTAAATCATAGCGTTAAGCGTTTGTGTTTAGCTCAGAAAGACGTCTTAAGTTCTGTTGATGATTTCAAAACGGGTTTGAAAGAAATATCCCTGATAATAAAATGGGGTTGTGATGGTGCTCAACAACAGCCATACAAACAAACATTTTCATCGGGTGTTCATTTCGATGAAAATCTTTTCAGTATCTCGATGTATTTCTCAAAAGGAGAAACTAAAAAAGTACTTTGGCAAAACCCAGCCCCATCATCAACAAGGTACTGCAGGCCTATTAAATTGAGTTTTGCAAAAGAATCAACCGAATTGATGTTTGATCAAGTAAAATGCCATTCAACAGCAAATTAACACCATATTACCTGTTGAGATGAATGGTGAAAGCTTTCTTACTTACCATGATCGACGGTAAAATATATACTGCTTTGTCATCTATAACGTCTTCATCACAAACCTGTTACATTTGCGGTGCAAAGCCTTCTGAAATGAACAATCCAGCCAATCTTTCGGGAAAGTCTGTGGACCAACTAGCAATGTCCTTCGGATTAAGTCCCCTTCACTCTTGGATCCGCTTTATGGAATGTATACTTCATATCGCGTACAAACTGGTTGTTAAAGTTTGGCAGGTAAGGAATCAAGATGGTAAAGAAAAGGTCAAAGCCAGGAAGAAATTAATCCAAGATAGTTTTAGAAGTGAAACTGGTTTATTGGTTGATATGCCAACTCAACAGTCAGGCAATACTAATGATGGGAACACTGCTAGACGATTCTTCAGAAATGAAGCAGAAACTGCCGAAATTACAGGAATCGACGAAGAAATTATCAAAAAGTTTCATATCATCTTAGAAGCTCTTGGGTGAGGGTTCCCAATTGACTTAAATGCCTTCGAGGGCTTTGCAACAGAAACAAGGGAACTGTTTCTAAAAAAATATAGCTGGTATTATATGCCAATTAGTCTACACAAGGTCTTATTTCATGGAAGACAAATAATTGCCACCTGTATTCTTACAATCGGCCAACTTTCGGAGGAAGCCCAGAAGCCAGGAATAAGGAAAATAGAAAATTTAGGGAACTTTTTACCAGAAAAAAATTCGCGAGTCGACACGAACACAGACCTACTGAATAGATTATTAATATCCTCAGATCCATTTTTGGCAAGTGTAAGATGCATTCCAAAAAAAAAGAAGAAAGTTCTATTGAACATGAAGTTCTGCAACTGTTAGACATACCAAACGAGTAAAAAAGTGCCAATTGTCGGTTCTTTTAGATATTTTTTTTGTCGAAACTTGTAAAGATATGTTTATATAATTTTTTAAATTCCTTTCTGTAAACAATTTTCATAAAAATAAGTAAAAAAAAAATTGCAAAAACATTTATTTCTGAGCGTTATTAATTAAATCCCGCTATATGTCACACTTCGCGATGGTTTGCGAACAAAATCGGCCATCACTGATGAATTCTTCCATCAACTTGATTGCAAGACCAATGTTCCTAAAACCGCACGTTTTAAAGGCCTCATTTGACTGGCGAAATATTTTCGACTTCCAAAACCTCTTCGAGTGCCGCAATTAGCCCATTTTTAAGACCAGTATCGTACCCTATTTAATCCTAACCTAACACCTCTGCAAAGGACCTCGGGAGAGAGCGGAATATTTTAAAGTTGTCCTACAAAGATTACGCTCCACGTCGTGAGCTGTAATGGTTGAAGCGGCATGCGAATCGCTCACTTCCTTGTGCTGAATTATGTTAATCTCACCAACCACTGGAAGAGTGTGAACAAAAATCCCCCCCAATCGGACTGGTGACGATGAACGAAACTCGATTAACCTGCAAAACAGTCGGACCCCATAACAGACTTCGTTCAAAGCATCTATACGATATATTTGACAAGCACTCATAGGTATGTCCCATATCTATGAGTAGGCATTCCCTCATGCCATTTAAAATTGATGTTTCGTGCCCAAGAATATGCTGGCCTCAGTGTCGTCCATGCAACATCGATTACCAGCACGGCAGCGCACATTCTCCCTCTCACATGCATATACCCCGTCTTACTGCACTGGACGGCTAGAGGCCTTATGATTTATGCCCGATGGCATCTGGTAATGGTGCGCTAACATGGAGAATAAATCGCGCTATAAAAGATGTCTCCGCTCTTCCTGCCATGGATAGAGGCAGCCTTCAAGACCAACCGTATGGTAGCACAGATTTATGACTTGCAAGGAATTCGTGATCACGGCTAGGTGGCTGACTATATCGGCCACGGCGCAGTGCCTGCTGCTAATTAGCAATTACAGGCGCTTCAATGGCTTTATTCACGAGTGCTGCGACTGCGCACAAGCCGCTGTTGGCCACCGCCGCATGTCTTTTATTCGCTGCACTACAGGAGCACTTGGCAAATTGCGTCGCCTACCTTTGGCCTTTTATAATTTGCATGCTGGTTTTCGCTGTGTTTTGTCAGACGAAAATGGGCTTTTAATTCGCACAAAGGTCCGAATATAGATTGGTGGGAGTATGCACCATGTGTGGGATGATTTTGGCAGATGCTTGATGACTCTTTGGCCTTTGGATAAATCGCTGCGCTGCCGCCGATACATTTGCACTGAATTCCAATGCTAATCAGAGGTCCACGGCACACCTATTAATTAAGAATTTTCCATTTAAATGCGTCCATGGCAGCTGGGGCTTGATTGCCACGGGGCACAACCTGTCCCCAGTCCAATTTATTCGCATGAAATATTACAACAACAGCTGTCACACAGCTACAGGGAAATTTAGTTACTTAGTCACTGCAGTGTGTCTGCTTAATCTGAATTGAATTTTTCTGCGCTACAATTTCTACCTCAAGGTCGAATTTCAAATTTATTGCCGCGTCTGTAGCACTCCTGCCGCCATATGCTGATGTGATACATCGCGCTGATTGCACCGCTAAAGATCATAAATTACATCCTCCCGAATGGCGGATCGACGAGATTTGCTGCTTTTAATCTTCATCGTTGCGTGGCGTTGGCTGGGGAACACCCACCTGCCTGGAGGACTGACTGGCACTGATAATTAGTGCTCGGCTTAATCGAGGCGGATATTTACGCGCAATGCACGTGCAAATTGTGGAACGCGATAAGAAAGAGTACTGCAAGTCCCAAGGGAAGTATTGTGACATGATGGCCTCGGACCACCTAGAGAATTATTATAAAGGACGCGCCGCCTGAGACCGCTTGCAATTTATGGAGTGGATCATCGCTGCAAAAGGACCTGGAAATAGTGTCTTGTTTACAACAATGATGCGTACGGAGGTATGTTTTTCAATGGTCCGCTAAATATGGACACGGGTACTAAAAATCCGAGAGGATGACGGGTTCGATCGAACGTAGAAAAGCATCTACAGTGTTGGTCTCCTTTGTTCAGAGATGGTTACGTGGGGTCATGCACTCCAGTACATGCCTGATGGTACACTTGAAGAAATGTTGTGTGGAAATTAGGAATGGTTTTGTTTTTGAAGGACATAGGTACACATTTGGAAGTAAATTTAGTAAACCGGTTTGAGGTAAAAGAAAACCCCATAACTCGAGGTTCAAGTTGATGAACAATTTTGCAAGACACAAGACTTGGATAGAGAAGTAGTCACTGGTAACGACGTTTGGAATGACAAGAGAAACAATCAGACCCCGAATCACGTGAAACCTAAACCTACCGTAAGTTCGGTGGAAATCGCAAGGTAATCTTTGATGCAGTTTCCAGTTGTCTCGCTTGACTTGCAGGCGACTTTCAAACGTCTACGCTCAAGCATACGTGGATGATGTTTTCAGACTTTCTTTCGGATCATCCCTACAGACTATCAGCCTTATTCATAAAACCAGCATAGAGTCTGCTTAACTTTACGCTTATCCTTCGCCCTAACGAAGAAAAATGTGATTTATAAAGATTATTCGAACTTAACACATTCGCGCGGTTTACCCCGAGTTAAAGTACTTAAATTTGTCTCCGATCGGATTAAACTCTATCAAGTTAAAAAAAAATTGGGATCGGGTTTATCGACTGAATATTATGGACTTGGGTTTAGTTTTTGGGTTAAACTCACCCAAATACAGGTGTAAACTTTAACCCGGATTAAAGCGAGGCAATAATATTCAGTCGATAAACCCGTTAGGCCCAGGTCCACCCCGGACTTAAGCGCCACCTAAGTAATAATATGGCCGTTAGAAAAGATGCCGCAGAAAATTTTGTATAAATAACAATTTCATGAAAGCCACTAGAAGCTGCGTAAATTTTTGAGCTATATTTAACTCAACAACATCGTAGAGGCGTCGTAAGGGAATCTCATAAATACGGCTGTATTTGTACTAATTCCCATTATAGCAATGAACATTGTGGTTGGGTGTTGTGTGAATAGGGATGGGCATCTGATTGGCATCAACTTGGCGATGTCCAGTGTCGCAACTATCTCACACTCACCAATTGTGCTTATTTTACCTCCCCGTGGTCACCACCGGGTACTGGTCTATGTCCACCCGGACTTGACTTGCTAAACTTATAAGCGCGAGTGTTGAACACGAAGAAAATAGCAACACTATAATGCTCTGTCGAATTGACTGTCTGCTCGAGTCTCAGAAGTCTAACATGAGCCCCTCAGAAAGAGGACGTACGGCGGATGAATTTACATAGCTGAATCAACGGTGGCGTCAACAGTCAACATGGCAGATACCTCAATGGGCTACTCTGACGTATTTGGAGCTGAGGTCATTGAGGATTTTCAACACTAGTTAGGGTGTTGAAATAGAGATGGTGGCGGAAGAGCCCTTAATGGGTCAACGGCAGTTCTCACATCCCCGCAGTGGGTTACTGACTCCGGAATATTCCGGCTCCTTTTGTCCAAGGGGTCGCAAAAAGGGCCTGGTCCTCCAGGTTGGGGGTTGTACGCCGGGGTAACTGCCCGACTACGTAAAAATGACATAGTTGCGAAGCATCAACAAGCCTCGGATACGGATGATCTTACTGTTGACGAACCTGGCAAACGATTAAAGGACAACGAATTTCGGATCTGTACGTGGAATGTTAGGTCCCTTAACAGACCGCGTGCAGCCGAACAATTAGCGGAAGCCCTGAACCACTATAAAGCAGATCTAACCGCCATCCAAGAAGTGCGATGGGATGGCCCGGGCAAAAAGAGGATGAAAAACTGCGATATTTATTACGGCGACTGCTATCGGCAACAAAAACAGCGCTTATTCGGATGTGGATTCGTCGTTGGCGCCAGACTTAGGCAAGAAGTCTTAAGTTTCAACTATGTAAACGAGCGCATCACGACAATCCGCATCAAGGCTAAATTCGGCAACATTAGCTTAATATGCGCGCACGCCCCCACGGAGGAGAAAGACGACGACACCAAAGAAAGGTTCTACGAGCTCTTGGACCACACTTACGAGCAATGCCCTAGCTATGACATTAAAATTGTCTTAGGCGATTTTAACGCCAAGCTAGGAAGAGAGGGCATCTTTGGTAGTACTGTCGGAAAGTACAGCCTACACGACACCACCTCCGACAACGGATTTAGGCTGATCGATTTCGCGGCGGGGCGAAATGTTGTCATAGCCAGCACACGGTTCCCGCATCTCGATATTCACAAAGGCACATGGAGATCTCCTGATCAATCAACCGTCAACCAGATTGACCACGTTGCGATCGACGCAAGGCACTCCTCCAGTATTATGGATGTCCGAACGTTCCGAGCGGCCAACATTGACTCGGACCACTACCTTGTTGTAGCCAAGGTACGACTCCGGATATCCCGAACGCCGCCAAGACAAGTAAATACTGTGAGGAAGTTTGACGTCGGACGGCTACAATCGCAAGAGATCACCAGATCCTTTTCCGATCGAGTCTCTCTCAATCTCTCAAGAGGTCCTATGCAGCCAGCATCAAGTATTGAAGACCAGTGGCAACATTGCCAAAAAGCCATCAGAGACGCCGCCTCTGATGTGCTGGGTTTCACCCGACCACCACAACGAAACCCCTGGTTCGACGACGAGTGCCGGCAAGCACATGCAGCGAAGCAAGAGGCATACAAAGCGGCGCTGCAAAGGAGGACAAGAGCTGCTCGTGAGCTCTACGTGCAGAAGAGAAGAGACGAACACCGGCTTCTAAGGAGAAAAAAGAAAGAGCATGAGAAGCGCGCGATCGAGGAAATAGAGAGATGTTACAACAGGAATGAGGTTCGGAAGTTCTACCAGAGGGTAAAAAGAACCTCACAAGGCTACAGAACCCGAACCGAAGCCTGCAAGGACGAACAAGGGAACATCGTAGTAGAATCGCAGTCGATGCTGAGGATATGGAAGAACTACTTCTGCAGACTGTTTAACGGCGATGACGACTTACATTCCGCTGTCAGGCAGAATGAACCGTTCAACCTGGACGATGAGGATCAACAATACCGTCCACCCGACTTGGACGAGGTTAAGATAGCTATATCTAAACTGAAGTCCAACAAAGCCGCTGGAGCAGATGGCCTAGCCGCCGAGCTGTTCAAAGCGGCAGGCGATGACTTGGTTAGGAGCATGCACCAACTCATCTGTAAAATATGGTCGGAGGAAAGTATGCCCGATGAATGGAACCTCAGCATTGTTTGCCCGATCCTCAAGAAAGGAGACCCTCTGAACTGCGCCAATTACAGAGGTATCAGTCTTCTAAACATTGCCTACAAGATCTTATCTGCCGTTTTGTGTGAACGCCTGAAGCTTTTCGTAAACAACCTGATTGGTCCATATCAGTGTGGCTTCAGGCCAGGAAAGTCCACTATAGACCAAATATTCACACTGCGGCAGATCTTGGAGAAAACCCAGGAACTTCAAATCGATACCCACCACCTTTTCATCGACTTTAAGGCCGCCTATGACAGCATTTATAGGGACGAACTATACAGAGCAATGTCTAGTTTTGGCATCCCTGCCAAACTCGTCCGTTTGTGCAGGATGACGATGGAGAATGCACGCTGCTCCATCAAGGTCGGTAAAGAACTTACCGAGACCTTCGATGTCAAAAAAGGATTTAGACAAGGCGATGCGCTGTCATGTGACTTCTTCAACATCGTTCTTGAAAGAATAGTGCAAAACTCAAACGCCAACACCAGAGGCACTATCTTTCAAAAGTCCGTCCAATTACTCGCATACGCCGATGACATTGACATAATTGGCAGAACGCAGCGTGATGTTAATGGCGCGTTTGTGAGTATTGAGACTGAGGCGGCGAAGATGGGTTTGGCGGTTAATGAAGGCAAGACGAAGTATATGCTGTCAACTAAAAAGGACACCCAACACCGACGGCTCGGACAGAACGTCGCAATAGACAGATATAACTTTGAGGTGGTTAAGGACTTTGTCTACCTAGGCTCCGCTATGAACTCAGACAACGACACCAGCGCTGAGGTTAAACGTAGAATTACTCTTGCCAATCGCTGTTTCTTTGGGCTAAGAAGGCAATTGAGTAGCAAAGCCCTCTCCCGAACAACTAGAGTGACCCTTTATAAGACCCTTATCATCCCAGTTCTGCTATATGGCGCAGAGGCATGGACGCTATCAAAAGCGGATGAGGTAACTCTCGGTTGTTTCGAGAGAAAAATTCTTCGTGTTATTTTTGGTCACGTCTGCATTGACGGTGAATGGAGAAGGAGATTTAACGACGAACTGTACGGGCTGTACAGCGACATCGACCTAGTCAGAAGAGTGAAGGTCCAACGACTGAGGTGGCTGGGTCATGTAGAGCGAATGGACACGAATGCTCCGGCCCGGAAGATCTTCGAATCCATACCCGAGGGAAGGCGCAGTAGAGGAAGACCGCGACTCAGGTGGCGCACGCAAGTGGAAGGGGACCTTAACCAACTTAGCGTGCGAAACTGGAGACAGCTAGCTAAAGATCGCGCTGGCTGGAGACGCTTGTTGGTTGAGGCCCAGGTCCACCCCGGACTGTAGCGCCACCTTAAGTAAGTAAGTAAGCAATGAACATACTTGATGAATAGTGTACTAGGAGTGAGCTTTTGGTCAATTTTCTGAAGACTAAGCTTGTTCTTTTCACGAAACAGAGGATTGTGACAGGTCTGACCTAGCCAGTTTTAAAAAGCGTCACTTTACAGGTCTCCGATGAAACAAAATATCTTCTGGGGTGATATTTTGGTGCCCCTGGGGATGTGGATTATGCCATTGGATCTCTAAGCCCCCCTGCTAGCTTATGTGTTAGTTGTTCTGAGAAAATGCGTTTCGATCATACAACTCCAAAGAACCTTATGGATTACGGGTGGCTCTCGTCTTATGTTCTGTGTCTGATTTAAACTTTTTTAATACTTTAACTGTGGGTTCTACTATCAAATTAATGTACCCTCTTAGACCCCGTCCTTTGGTATAATCCACACTGAGCTTTTATTGATATGGGCTATCATATCTCACGCAGTCTCAGTGTATATTCGGTTACTGTGCAAATATTGAGTCAACTTTCCTTGAGTTGACAACTGGTTTTAGTCAGTTTCTAACCAAACTAGACAGTCGACTGAGAGCAGAAACGGTACTTCTGCCTACAAGCTGCCTGTCCTGCAGAAAATTACATAAGTATTCGTGCATGAACAAATCAAAGGAGCGCCATTGCTACCGCACGCATACTTATACAATTTGCTGCAGGGACTTCATGTCATTCGGGCCGCCATTATTATGGTGGAAAATCAAGTGTTTGCGACTGTGTTCAGCATACTTTGTGCCCATTAGTTATGCGGTGTTCACATCACAGTTTATTTTAAGAATTTTTAAAGTTTTTGAAATTGTTGGTATCAAATGGAATTCCTGTTATAATTTCGTTACAACGCCAAATAAATTAATATAATAACTATTTGTCAATATCTAGCAGAAATCCATCTCATAATATTAATCAGGAAAATGAATTACCACGGTTTTTTCATTTTTTTTAAAAGAGATTTTGTAACTTCAGGTTTTTTTTGCATATTTAAAGAAAATAAACTTTTTCCCGTTGATTTTAATGCTTTAAATTTCGAAGCCATATTGAAAAAAAAAATATATTTTAACACACTTTAGCGAAAAGGGTTTTTTTTTTGTATGTCGTGGGGAAAAATATTTTTTTTTTAGTTTTAGCATAATTTATAATCTGTAATTAGTATTAAAATGTATACTTGCACAATAATGTATGCATTTGTTACATAAATTGGAAAAATTAGTTCGCCCTTTAATTTAGTCGTAACGATAAAAAAATGTTTTGATCACTTTTCGTATTCCAAAAACATAAATAGTGCACTTGTTTTTGTTAATAATTAGGAAGGTTTATAAAAAAATCTGTGCACATTTCAAAATACATTGTTTTAAAATTTGTAAAAGAATTATGTGTATGGAAAACGAAATAAAGCGTGCGAATACCAACAATTAACAAAACAATTTGAATTCTTACGTTCGATTGAATACGCAAAATCTGAAATCGGAAATCAAAATGATTATTTGCTTATTTTTGCATATTTTTTTTTGTTTTTAAAATAAGAATAGCATTTGCATTCTTAGGTACTGTTCCTAATTAACATGATTCAAAAATGTTCAGTGTTATTATACTACAGAATTATCAATCATATATTGATTTTGTACAAATATGGTGTTAAATAAACGAATTTAAGAACATTCAGCTTAATAGAAATTTATACAATATTCACGAACATTTACTAAAATTGGCTTTTGTCTCGTGGAAGCTTGGGCTTAACTTGCAAGTTGTTGACTCATTTTTGGAACAACCCCCAATGATTTCATTTTTGCATTTTGCTGTCAAACATAGAATTCATACAAACAAAATTAAAAATAAACTGAAATGTGAATGGATGAACACCTTTTACTGCCGAAGATGGAGGTAAAGAAGCCCATTAGTTAAGTGAGTATATAGTTCGCTTAAATATAAGGATTTTTTTTGTTTAAGTAAAGTAACTTAGTCATTTTGAGGAATAAACATTTAGTATAACGATACGACAATGAGAATACAATGAGTTTTCTTTAAAAGGGGCGAAATGGGATGAGGGAGTGCGGATGGGGAAGGATGATGCGGAGTAGGAGGTGAAAGGTGGCGAATCAAGGGGCTACTTAGGCGAGTATAGTAGCCAAGGTAGGGAGGGTAGAGGCAGACTTCTCGCAGCGTCAACATCACCTCGGCGCGAGAGACTGGCATGGGTTTTTTTTTTGTTGCACGGATCAAGGGTCAAGTTCCACACCCACCGACGAGCTAAGAAAGGGAACTTGCATGCCAGCACCGACCCGACGGCAAAAACGGTCCAGCAACAAAATGCCATGGAAGACAAATTAAGCTATCTAAAAAACCATACTCAACATTTGCTTTTTTTACTTTTATTGTTATAGAATCATTTACATTTTGTTTGTTGATGAAATTCTGCCACCCGACGGCCTTTAATACACGTAATAACAGACAGGAAAAAAAAAGAGAGCGCGAGAGAGAGAGCTGTCATTCAAAATCGGGTGGGTCCAGTGAAAGTCGACTGTCTAGTTTGGTTAGTCTATGTTTCTGAGCCTTGATTGGGTTGTAGTCGAATCTTCACGGATGCTGTCAAAATTATTTATAGAATCGGTGCTAGTTAAGAACAGTATACTTCCATATTCGTTCGGCAAGCATATCTCTATTTTCCAACCAGACATTTATGCTATCCTCATGGCTGTTCGACATATTGTTAGGAATAGGTGTAGGGGTAGGTTTATCTGCGTCTGTGGCAAAAGTCAGGCTTGTATCACCTTACCTTGTAGATAATCCGTTCCAAAATAGTTCGGAAAGGCAAAAACTCTTTGAGTCAAGAATGAACTTTTTGGAATTTTGCCTCGGTACCAGGTGGTTCTGAGTTTGCGAGAACTGAGATCCTCGATGAGATTGCTAAGCAAGGCTCTAGGAATAATTTCTCTGAACCGAAGAGACCTCTGAAGGCCTCCATGCACTATTGGATTTTTTACGAAAATAAATATTGTATGTGGCGCACGATTTGTCAGGGCTGTGAATACTACCGAATTACTGTCAAAAAAATTTGTCTATTGCGTCTACCTTCTTATTGTGTTTTAAGTGGCACTATTCCTGCGACGATTGTGGCGAGGACGCCAACACTTCGAATTTGTTCTTTTGTCACATTCCTGCCATTGTTCAGATCAGCTGGCAGATCTTTGGTGCTGGCGCGATGGTTGATCATACTGTAAGCTCTTCATCCCGGCTTAATAAAAAAATAGGACGCAATTCCGATAATAAAGGTTATAAAATGATTCGCTTCCTGGTAGTAGAATGTATCATGTGATCCAGAAAAAATGTATGGCTTCGACCTCATACCTTAGAAAGCTTTAAGCAAAATGATAAATGAAGAAAACGTCGAGTCTATAGACTTTTTCTGATTCGGTGGTTTGCATATGCTTTTAGAACCGCAATATCATCCGCGACTTTCGTTTGACTCCGAATGTGTAATCGCGGCTTGATTTCGATTTAAAGGCAAAAAATCAAGTCAAACTGGCAACACTGCTCCCACAAACTTCCTAAATTTGGAAGTAGAATTTTCGTTTGTGAAACTTGGACACACATCGTCTGAAAGTACACTTGCAATACATAAATCGCTTCCAGTTCCAAGTGCCATTGAAGCGATTTGCGATCCAATTTTAAGCAATTGCAGTTTATGGTACTGTACGTCAAGGCTAGCGTAGCGATGCGTTTTGGAGAAAAGGTGCCAGTAGGCACATTAACATTCCCAGGTAGAGCCGCGGAACAACATCTAGTAAGTAAATCGATCGTATATGAGGTATTTTAGCGACATGAGTGGGCCAGTACTTTTTTGATTTTCACACTCACATTGTTTACCTTTCCGTCCAGAAATTAGACTTGGAGTTAAAATCGCTGCCTATGGAAATATATCTGTATCTGTTGCGAATAATATTTTCAATCCTAACTACAGCTTTTCGACGATTGGTTTATTCGTTTTGCTTTGTTGAATCTGGTGAAAAAATGCCATTATTGCAAAATGGGTAAGCCAAAAGCATTATTTCTTCAGTGAGTTTTGGTACACAGCCGAAAGTCCCTGCAGCTGTAGTTTATTTTACTAATTTTGTGAATTAATTTTAACAGATAATAAATACTGGCACTCAATATGAATAAAAAAATATGTCGCATCTAGGTATTTAACCAAAAACAGGAGAAAAGTATTTTTGCCAAGTGACGGCAAGTTACTGACGATCCATAACGAATTACGAATGGACCAGCAGTAACTAGTAGTGTTGTTAGCACTCTCCCTTCAATAATCCCTCGAAGCGTTGTCATTTTTATCCTTTTTTCCCTTTGCACCGTAGTCAAATTCCCTTTCAAAATCCCATGATACTTTTGTGCGTCAAAACCAGTTTTTTAAAGTAAAATTGAAGGTGCGAGCGTAAGAACCGGACAATTCCACTTATCCTCAAAATATGTTTTTGAATGTAAAATTGTTAATAAAAAAATTCGGCGTCGTTTGGTGCAATAACAAGACATCTACGCTGATTCTACGTAAGGGTAATCAGCGTTGTTATATAATCGTATTTATCGAAAATGTTACGATTTTGGAAGGTTGATACGACGCTCCGATTTTTGGTTTTTTCGCCCCAATTTCTACGATTTCGTAAATATTTTTACGATTTTTTCCGATATTATACAAACATTAAATACGATGGGTAAACCGAAACACGACTCGATAAAATACAATTCCAGAAAAAGAACCCACAAAAATTTAGAACTGCATTTAATATGACTTTACCTTACCAACACATCCCTTTGCAATTAGCCGGCATCGATTTCCGAGCATACCCTTATTTGTTTTTTTTTTTGCGTGATAGCCATAATTCCTATGCTACTGCTGCGTTATGTTAAATTGGCAATGGTTACTTTTACGGCCATATTATTTAATCCGGGTTAAAGTTTACACCCGGATTTATGTGAGCTTAACCCAAAAATTAAATCAAAGTCCGGTTTAAACCGAACCGAACCCAGTTTTTTTTTAATCCGACTGAATTTAAAAAAACTGTACTCCGTAGACCAGTTTAAGTACTTTAACTCGGGTTAAAACGCATGTATTTACCAAAAGATTGGAGAAATTTAGTGGACAGTGATCCAGCAGATTTCACGTTGTGCCTGTGACTAATCAAGCGATATCTGACTTTAAGAGCAGCTTAGCTCCATTTTACAAAAAAAAACTGTTACCAACAAAGATAAAGTTAAACGGACGATTTCCAAATACCAACGATTTATGTATGAAAAAGAAGGAAATCTAGCAAAACTATCTGCTTCGATTTCTCACATTACAGAACTAACAAATTACGATATCGAAAAAAAATCAAATTTGCAAAGTGATCCTTTCAGGCCTGATCTGCTATACTCTAACAGTCTTCCATTTAACTCCAAAAAGTACGACGACGTGATGGTTTTGGCGCAAGAATATATTCCTCAAGCCGATATGGCATTTTGCAGTGATTTGAGGTCTCAAGATGTCGTTCGAGAAGCTGAAGACTCCGAGTTGGAAGATTTTGACTAATTTTTTTACCAAAAACGATGCAAAAATGAGATAACTCCGAAACTTAAATATGTTTTTTATAAATGTAGTTATATTGAAAAATACTTTTATTTTATTTTTATGTGAAATAAATTTTTGTTTTGTCCAAATACTTTTTTTCGAATTTTCAGTCAGTTTTGTCAGTTTTCCCAACATTTTGAAAAAGTGGAGTTGTCCGGTTCCTACGCTGGCACCTTCATTTGTATTACACGGCAAGACAATAACGTTAAATTAGCCCATATTCCCACAAAAAGGTATAAATCCCACGATATAATAACACTGGTCGCTACACATATATATTTAAGAAATTATCTTTACACAATACTAACAAAATACAAAACATTTATCAATTGAAGCTTAAAGCTCTTTAGAGCTCTTTTCTAATCTATTTTATACGCGAAATGCCAGAACCTTTACCTTCAAGTTGGATTGTTTTTAGATAGTATTTTAGAGCGAAAACTACGCTTCAGCGACTAACAAGCACTGGCAACAGAATGAGTCCTTTTGATCAGTATTTTACCATGCAGGAGTTGCTTGCGATTGCCGAGACAAAAACCGCATTTTTCATAGGCTTGACCGGCACGGTTATCGGAGCGGCATATATTGTAAAGTGAGTAACTTAACACACTTTGAATCAGTTCTTACAAATAGTTGATTTCAGACACGTTATGCAAGGCGGGCAGTATCGCAAGAAGACATCAGCTGAGGGCAAAGTTGTTATCGTAACTGGTTCGAACACGGGCATTGGAAGGGAAACAGTACTCGACCTGGCCCAAAGGGGGGCCCACGTGTACATGGCCTGTCGAGATATGAAGAAGTGCAAGGAGGTATTTTTAAAGCGATCACCAAACCAATTTAAATCCACATTCTTATTTTCTTTTAGGCGAGAGACGAGATCGTCCTACGGACCCAAAACCAACATGTCCACTGCCGGAAGTTGGATCTGTCTTCTCTTAGTTCTATACGACAATTCGTAAATGGGTATGGCTTTTAATTTGAAAATGAGTCCACCTTGCCAATAGCATTCGCCCTTAGATTTAAGCAAGAGGAAACCAGACTGGATATACTGATCAACAATGCTGGCGTTTTTAACTGTCCCTACTCACTGACTGAAGACGGTTTTGAAGTGCAATTCGGTGTCAATCATATTGGACATTTTCTGCTTACGAATCTGCTCATGGATCTCTTGAAGGTACCTACGTATCTCCCTTTAACAAATTCCATATTTGTATTATTGACCGCATGACATTTTTCTATAATAGAAAAGTACTCCCAGCCGCATTGTCAACGTGTCCAGTTTGGTGCATTATACTGGAAAAATCGACGTCTCTGACTTGAATAGTGAAAAGTCGTACAATGGCTTAGTTGCATATAAACAAAGCAAGCTCGCAAATGTTCTGTTCACTCGGGAGCTATCGAAAAAGCTTGAAGGTAAACACGTTAAACTAGGTCGCAAAATTATTATTTAACAATTTATGTTCGCAGGTACTGGAGTCACGGCTAACTCGTTGCATCCAGGAGTGGTGGAGACAGAGGTCTTCCGGCACGTAGGTCTTTTAAACGGTTTCGTCTACAGCATTTTCATTAGACCGCTGTTGTGGCCATTTGTTAAAACTGCGAAGTCGGGAGCGCAAACTACAATTTACGCCGCTCTCGATCCTGATTTGGAGAAAGTCAGTGGACATTACTTTACTGATTGCAATCCGAAGGAAGCTGCACCCGCAGCCCAAGACGATGCTATGGCCAAATGGTTGTGGTCAAAAAGTGAGGAGTGGACGAAAATTAATTAATCGCAAAGTGAAATATACCTAGGTATAGAAAACAAAACACGAGTTTTCTTATCCGGGAAAGTTCAACAATTTCAAAGCTTTTGTAGGCTTTCTTCCATTGAGGATATGAAAAGGTTAATTCTTTTCCGTGTCGCTTCTTTTTTATTCGAAAACAAACAATAAGTCAGTAGACTCTTTCAAAAGTCTAACTTAGTAAAGGTCCCGGTTTTGATTGGCCTCGATCGTTTATGGAGGGGTTGCCGACGAACGCAGTCAAACATTTCTGGACTGAGCACCAAGTTGACAGTTCATAGATGTATGTGGCTGACGTAGGAAGAATGACTTTACCAACAAATCTGGCTTTTGTGTAGAGGATTACAAGATTTTTGAATGTGCCCAATTACAAATTTGATTAATTTGTCTTATTTCTTTCCATTTTCGAACTACCTATAGAAATTTTATTCAATAAAACCACTTTTTTCAGACCTTTGAATATATTTATTGTTCAATTAACCATTAAAACAAATTTTTGTTTTATATTGAACAATATTTAAGTACCTAATGGCTATACGTTAAAGAGAAACACTTTATTTTTGCGGTAATCATTTTTAGTTTCCAGGCTAAATTTTTCAAACTCACAATGGCGAAATTGCATATTGTGACCCACAAAATATTAAGTGTGGAGGTTAAAAATGATTATTAGTACGGCCCACTGTGAACTACTAAAATTTAGAGTCAAATCTGAAAATGTTTATTGTTAAAGGCACCAAGTGACAAAGAACAGAAACTGAAACAGAACAGAAAGTTTTTTCGTTCTGTAGTAAATTCTGGTTCTGTTTTGCGTTGCTCGCTCAGGTACACAAAACTGAAACAGATCCATAAAAACATGGCTGCCGCCTATTCTGTAAAATTGTGTTTCGTTTTATAACTCTCCTCTTCGTCTACTAAAAACTTTTTTTTTTCATTTTCTTGAATGTAACTTTTTTTTGTTCAATGTCTTATATTCGAACTAACTTTTACACATCACATACTTCATTGTTTCATTCGAAGGCAATTTTGATTTTCAATTAATTCGTATAAACTTAAAATAGAAAAATATTTTAGCCTTTAAATATAAAATTGTTTGAGCTTTCAAAAAAATTCCACTTTAATCCACAAAAATCTGACTAATTGAACAACAACTTTGAACTTTCAAAATAGATTTCCCAACAATTTGACAAATGGACGTTGGACAAGATAGAACTCCTCAAACGACTGACAGCTATAAAAACTAATAAATAGTTGACGCAACAGTTCCGTAAGGTGTGTTGAAAGATTGGGCGCTTTGTCGTATTTTATGTTATCTTTTTCTCAAAAAAATTTTTCCATGAGCGCTTAATATAATTTTGGGCTATATATCGTTTAACAAATTTTGTGCAAATTCTGTTTGTTTTATTTCTTCACAAAACTACAAAAAAGTAATATTTACGAACAAACCCGCACTTAAAACTTGGCAGCACTCTCGCAGTCAAGCGAGAAGTAATTCAACTACACACCAATTTATTTTGTAGGCCTTTTGATTTGACACAACACACACCGCAAAGGCCAATTGCAGAAGACGGAAGTCAAATAAAATTTGCGGCGCGCATTAGTGAGATGGGGGAAGTGAAAAAAATACCAAAAAAAGGACTTTCAACGAATTTTGGTCTTCTTTCTGGGCAACGATTTTGGGCTACATTTTTTAAGGTGTTGGTGCTTAAAGCAAAGTGAATTCTGGCAGCTCTGCGTAGGGATCTAGGCCTAGCTTCTCAAAACCATCCGCTTGTATGAGTTTTTCATTTTTGAGTCCAATCGAAGGGATCTACAATTTTATACCGAGTCTAAACGGCTTATTGAGAAGCTCTTTCATGACAGTCATACACTCGGATGTTTGTAAACTGTCGACAGAGTAGGCGCACTGGAAAAAAACCTTAAGAAGGTGTCCTGGTTTTTTCGGGGATCGAAACTGGGACTATGTAGTCCCACACGCAACCCACTAAGCCACAGCATTTTTTCCCATAAGGGTTATAAACTTTAGCCAAGTTTTAGTGTAACATTTTTAAAATACAATATTTTTGTTGGCAATTTTTCGCGGTGTACTTTTATGCGCACTGTCGATGAACATGCGAATTTATTTACCGATTCCCTGGCAAAATATATGCACGTACTCAACGATTGGCCGATGATGAATCTCTGCTAAAAATCTTCGCTTTGTTTTCTCCGAATGGAGGAAGTTTTGCCGCTTCAAGTCGCGCTCGTTGGCTGGACAAAACAAAGAAACTGATGGTCCGAATGGCTTCACATACGAACGGAAACGCATGTGGTCGCAATTAAAATTCACTTGAAATTGTGCGTTCGCAATCCAGAGCATAAGAGTGGTCTCAAACTCCTACCGTAGTTACGTACGAACTATAGGCAAGCGCTGCATAGGCCAGCGCTGCCAATTATGGAAATTGATGCAGCATCCTGATAAGGAATTGTTGTTTTCTTTATGAATTCTGTTGTAGGATGCTGTGGGCAATTATTGTTCTTTTATTTTCTTTAAGTCCAGTGGGTAAGATGGCAATCGCACATCCACGATGCAGAGTCTAGATGGACCGCCGCTGGCACGCTCCAAAGTGCATCAACGCGAGTGCTGGCTGCAATTAGAATCACATATCATTGCGGAGACACTTTTAATGTCGTTTAAGTGTAATTCTTTTCCGCCTGCAGATTCAATTTGAATTCCAAATACGCCCACAGGCCGGCTACTCTATAGTCTATACTGACCGGCACAGCTTAGCCGGAGGAGTTGATTTTAATTCCAATTGCGTGCATCGAGTCTTATAACTCGAATGACTAAGTATAACTTTGTTAATTGAATGTAGCTGCAGCAGCCACCAGTGGCTATGTAGTTCATATATAATTTGTAGATGATATCAATCTAAGTGACTGGGAACTCTCTGATGCATTTAAAAGATGGTTGCTATTTCATTATGCTATTTTCCTATATAAGCTTTCTTTACCGGACTAATTGTGCCCGTGGGTAGGCGCACAAATAGAAAGAGTGAGTAAATAGACTGCAGCTGTCTATAGAGCTGCTATTAACATAATTCGGTGAGAAAGGGAAAGTGACAAGGTGAACCACTTCATTCACAAGGACAGGCGCTACATCGATTTTGTATATGTTTACATTTTTCAAACATGCAGTCCTGGAAATGCTGGTAACAGGTACAACTATGAAACATCATTTTTAGATTTTTAAAAAAAGTTGTAAGCTAAAAGTTCTCGCTTTAACTGTTATTATTGAAATAAAAAAACTCCTTTTTAATTTTTCAAGAATCAAGTATTCAAGATTAATATACTCTTCAACTCTTTTCTTACAACATTACTAACTATTTCATTCTTAAATTAAGAATTTTCATATTTTGGCTCATTTTAGCTAACGAAAAATGTTTTTCATGGATGATCACACTCAAATCCTTAAAAAGAATAGAATAGATTTAAAAATGAGTGCTAAATTCAATATACAAAACAGTGGAATCAAACGTTTTAGCAATGTCCTTTTTACGTGTGTCAAGGCCTTGTAAAAAATGGCGAGCTTAAGATTTGTATCCGAAACCCATAAAATTCTAGTCTGGAGTTCCGTCTTGTTACGCACGGCTTCAAAAAAAGGACTCGGTCCACGCGTCAACTTCGATTAAAGATGGCATATACTCCATACCTAGTTCCGTTCATCACAAATGCCACCCTATTCTTATTAAAGGTTTCTTTGATACTTCAAAAAACAAACAATGGGTGAAGGTGACAAGTGATCCTAGAATATGTCATAAAGCATAACAAAAAAGCTTACATGTATAATCAGGCCTACCCTATAGTTTTACGAAAAATCGAAAAGCAAGCGCAGACTACATTAGCAAAGTTATGCTAAGATCTATGAATAACTTACGAAAGAAAGTACTTACTATATCTATAAGACGCAACTGCTCTTCAATCAAAGACTGGCACGAGTTAGCCGACGCCAAACAGACTGCTATTGGGATGAAAGCAACGCCTGTGAGTGAGGAATATTCTCTACGTTTGCATCTCTGTTGTTGATAACAATCTGCTAAAGCTTTGCACAGAATAAAGGTGTCATCAAGTAGGTCCGTATATATGGAGCTGAATCTTTATTTGGGACCCAAGAACTATTTTAATAATAAACTAACAGTTCAGGAGATGAGTTTAATCTTTAAAGTTCGAACAGAAATGCTTGAATTGAATTGCAGACCCATAAAAGTGATTTAGACCCCAGGTGTCCGCTATGTAACCTTGGCCTCATTATTCAGGAAATTCGTAGACTGTACTTCGACAAAAGCTTCTTAACCCTAGTAGGCTAATGGTGCTGACTACTCCTAATAAGCTTAACATTCGTCGATTCGACGATCTGTACTAAAATATGTTTTTTTTAAGCTTTGTTTAATACTTATGGTTCTATTTTTTTTTTCGGAAACATTAAGATTGTATTCCCAAATAAAAAAATTGATTTTACTAAGTATATTCTTCGTTTTATTATTATTAAGCAGTCTTTTAAAAAACGAAGCATTTTTCAGTCTAAAATGAACATGTCTTCACAATATTTAAAAAAAACTGAAAAAAAAAAACATTCCTTCTTTGGCAATATAAAAGAAAAAATGAAGGAATTAATTTTTCTTTGCTCAAAATCCGCAAAAGTCAATTCGATGTTGGCCACAAATTCCAATATTGCATTTAAAAATATAAATAAAAATAGAAATACTGTTTTTACATGCCGGACAGAACAGTCTTTCGCAAGAACGCATCGGCTACTGAGTTAGTTGTTGAGCATAAGTTACTATGTGCCCGCGTTGAAAAGAGACAGGGAAATTAAGAATGCGACGTCGTCAAATCGACGAACATTTGCCTTCTAGGGTTAACGGTCCAAGAATGTGTTCAAATTCTTAATGGAGATAGCGGGTGGAGATCACTTATTCAATGTATCGTTCATGCCATAAATTACCGAAACTCTCTTGCATCTTTGTAAGCAAACTTTTATCTTTTGTTTTAGCTAAACTAAAAGCCCCGTTTTTTATCCAGCTCAGTTCTAGTTTTAAAAAAAAAAACTTAAAAATCTGTTTTCTTTTTGAAGTAATACTTCTTTAGGCACGCTTGACATGGAGGGCAAGCTGGTGAATGCGTCACAAAATTGTTACGGAAATTGCGAAGGTGAGAGGGAGATATAAGTTAGTGAGATAAAAACAGAGAGAGTTATGTTTCGTTTCGAATATTACTGTAAAGGCAAGAGAGATAGATGCACGCCCACATTTTCGTTCTCTCTTTCTACCAGCCAGTTACGTTTCATTATCTAAGGCTGAAAACACACCGGATAAAGCAAAACGTTTTTGATTCGATAGTCAAAAAAACGTTTTATATTTGAACACACACCAAGCGAAACAGAATGTAACAAAACAAAACGTTTTGTTTTCTTGTTTCGTTTGGTGTGCGTTGAAATAAAACAAAATGGAAACTTCGACTTCCTTTTAGTATTATTCAACATGTGGTCGGACTCAGACGAAGAAGTTGTGCCAATCGTATACACAATTTTTGAAGCAATTGAGGACGCAAATAGTAGAAAGTGGTGGGTGCATCCATATAACCTAAAACGAAATGCTGAGGATGTGATAATAAACTTAATAGCTGAGTTAAGAACTTATCCTGAAAAATTTAATAATTTCACCAGAATGCGGATTGAAACTTTTGATTATTTGCTGGGATTAATCGAAAATGCTATCAGAAAACAAGATACGAACTATCGTAAAAGCATAACTCCGGCTGAAAGATTATTTATAACTCTACGGTAAGTAAAAACAAATAACAATTTTGTGTTTACAAAATAGACATATTTATTTATTTATAAGAAAAGCTTTTAATCTTGCTAATCTTCAAATGTCATATTGGAAGTAGAGGCTTCATTTTCCCCCTCTTCTTGCAACTCATTCATTTTGGTTAGCATTGCTAATCTGAATGATCTTTGCCTTCTGTTGGATAATTTTTCGTAATCTACCAGGAGACTCTTAAAAAAACAAAGCATTGGCATTTTCCGGTGTTTTTTCTCTGGTTCTTGATTTCAAAAATTCGATCATTGGCCCAGCTATTATTTCGGAGGTCGAAGTCCTACTCCTTTTGGATGGCGTTGGGCTCCTTCTGGGAGTACTTTGCTCTGACCTTATACTTTCCGCAGCTGTAGAGTCTTCATCCAACAATTCGTCAAGCGCCTCTTGAAAAACCGGGCTATCTAAGTTGCTGGCTGAAGTGCGGTGCTGATGTACATAGTCTTTTAAAAAAGACATGTAATCAGCTAAATACCATTTTTTTTTCTGCTTGCCACTCGATCCTGACGGCTTTGATTTTTCTTCCCTCAAATATCTTGAGTAGGAATTGCGCAGAATTGTCCATTTGTTTTTACATTCTGATACTGCAAAGACATTTATTGATATCTTACATTAATACATAGAATTAAACCATTTATTTTAATTTTTATTTTGCAGTTATTTAGCAACAGGGGAAACGTTTAAGTCGCTTTCATATCATTTCCGGTGTGGTGCATCTACAATTAAAGAAATTGTAATGCAAACTTGCAAAGCTATTTGGGAAGCACTATTTCCCATTTATTTGCCACAACCAGATGTTCAGAAATGGATCTCAATAGCGGATGCATTTGATAAGATGTGGAACTTTCCCAATTGTTTAGGAGCTATAGATGGAAAGCACATAAGAATGCAATGTCCTCCAAACTCAGGATCAGATTATTTCAACTGTAAGAAGTTCCATTCTATACACCTGCAAGCTGTAGTTGATGCACACGGCCAGTTTATTTGTGTTGATGTTGGCGACTTTGGAAGAAATTGCGATAGTGGTGTTTTCAGGTATTCAAATTTCGGAAAACAACTTGTGAATAACAAATTGAACTTGCCTCATAAGCGGAAACTGTTCCCAGGAAGCGATGAATATTTCAATTTTGTTTTTGTGGCAGATGAAGGCTATCCACTTCTTACGAGCGTAATGAGACCTTTCACGCGAAAAAATTTAACAAACGAAACAAGAGTATACAATTATCGTTTATCCCGAGCTCGAAGAGTGGTTGAATGCGCATTTGGTATGATTACCAAAAAGTTTCGTATATTTGATAGTGTCATATTACTGCCTCCCAATAAAGTGCAAACAGTTATATTAGCCGCCTGCGCCTTGCATAATATGATTAGGGAACGCGAAGGCTTGCTTCAGGAAATATATGTCGAGCGTGAAGCTATGGAATTCGTACATCAAGAAGAAGCACATGATGACATTGGAAAAGCAAGACCATCAAATGCTGCACGTAATATACGCAATCAGTATGTTCAATACTTTAACTCATCTACTGGAGCAGTTCCTTGGCAATACAAGTATGTCATCTAATTTTGTTGACATGATTTTTAAATACAGTATGTCAAGTAATTACAGTAATACTGTATATAAATATTCGTACACATTATGTACATTGAAAAAACGTGAATAAACATAAAATTTAATAAAACTTACCTTGACAATTCATTTCAGTTGCTATTTCTATCCAGAGCTTATCAATTGTAAGTTTATTGGCATGTTCCTTATCTTTATAATTATAGATAGGACTTCTTGCCTCTATTAAAGAAATCAATTTTTCTGCATCTACGTCCATATTAGTTGCAATTTGCGTACAGAGTAAACATAGAAGCGAATAAAGCTGTAAAGTGCAACGAAAGAAGAAAATAAAAACAACGGAATCAAAATTTTGTTTTGCAAAAAACAACAGGTCAGCTATCGGCAACGAAGCATGTTTTTCTGTTTTGCTTTGGTTTTTATGTTTCGTTTCATTTGGTGTGTGTTGCGCCATAAGAAAGTAGGCAATTATCGTCAACGACGCTGGTTCGAAACAGTTTTGTTTCATTCGGTGTGTGTTGCTCGTATACAATGGCATGTATTTTCGACAACCACCACCAAAACACTTCAAAACAAAAACTTGTGTTTTGTTTCGTTTTCTTTGGTGTGTGTTGTCTCATAAGAAACAATGTTCTCTTGTTTCACGAAGCAAAAAAACACGTTTTGCTTTATCCGGTGTGTTTTCAGCCTAAGACACATCATACAGTGCAGCAGTGATACCAGATCGGGGGGACTTATCACTTTTTACGGGATTTTCTCACTAATAATAAGTTAAAAGGGATTTTTCAGACCTCGTAGTACAAAAAGAAAGGGATTTTACTTTTTGATGAAATTTTGTTCCTAATTGCTCATTTCATTAGGAATAAAAAAAATATTTAACCTACGATCAAATTAAATATTTTCATGTTTAGAAAAAAGTCATTCAAAATATGTAAATGCTTTCATTTTCTTTTTTTTATTTCCCTGAACTGTTTCATAAAATGACATATGTGTCTGTGAATGAATCACGGGTATTTTTTTAAAATAATAAATTTATTTATTTTGTAAACACAAAAGGGATATTTTGAGTATAACCGAGGGATAACCTGCCTCTAAAGTCTGGTATCACTGCAGTGCAGACCTATTGTCTGTATCATACATACGCCCCCATTTTCTGGCTCTCTTCCTCTCATAGCCAGTAAATTATTGAAGAAAATTGATATATTAGATTGTAAACTTAGATTTATAAACTAAACATGTATATATAGATGGAGCTAAAGAAGTTTGACTTCAGTCGTGTGGTCTAAGGCACACTGTTTTTTTTTTTCAAATGTTGTTTTGGCTAAACTAAAAGCCCATAATGTTTTTTGATATAAATCATTTGATCTCCTCTCAATTGATTAGTTTCAATTGCAATTCTTTTCACTTAACTATTTTCCTCATCTTAACTTATTTTTGCTCTTCTTTATAATTATCTAACTTAAAAGCCTGTTGTTAGCAAACTTAACTCACTTTTAACCTGTTTACCTATAACTCACTTGTATTCTGTTGTTTTTCTATAATTTTATAGTTTTTAAATGGCAGACGGCTGATAAGAAAAGCTGTATATAAAACACTTTATTTTGAAAATTGCTTTGTAACCGCACATAAATAGGAAATAAAGATAATAATCTGAACTAAATCTAATCTAAAAAAAAAACTTACCGGGCCTAAATTAAGTCGATCAAAAAACACAAGTTTATTGAAATTTAGTTCTATTACTATTTCAAGGGAAAGTATTATTATTACAAGCATTTACAATACGAAGCGGCTCTTGTCATCCCATTTAGGCAGGACGGACAATTAAAAATAATGCCTACGTAAATACTACCATAATAATCCCAGTCCAGTCCTGCTCTATGGCTGCTCTATGGCCCAGAGGCGACCCTTTCAAAAGCGGATGAGATGAAAATTATTGAGTGATTTTTGGTCCCGTCTGCATAGACGGTGAATGGAGGACGAGATAAAATAAAATAAAATAACCGATTTATCAATTTCCTAGGTGCTTAATAACAAACTAGCTCGGAATATTAACTGGTTGATATTTATCTTGAAACTTTGTTGATAACAACTGATAAAGTATTTTTTTACGCATTTAATTTTTTTTATCTCGGATGTTTTTAACAACGAATACTAATTGTTTTTTAACATAGAATAAGCACATTTAGGTATTTTATTATTTCTCAAGGTCATTTACAATCATATAAATAAAATTGGTGTAGGACATCTGCAGATACAACTTAGGATATCCAATAACTCGATAACTTAAAAGGTTTTTAAATCAAAAGGCAACATTTGAAACATTTCTACGATTTTCACCTGAGTGAGTAGATATGCACTTCATTCTCAAATCAAACATACTAACTGCGCAATATATTGACATCTCTTTTAACCTTATTTTACTCCTGTGACGGAGAGGGAGACAGAAAGAGGCAGTACGCTGTGTGGTTTGCTAAGAAACAAAAACAAAAGAATTGGCAACTATCTCTGTTTTGCTTACTACACAAAAAAGTGTCTAGAAAGAAATGTCAAATAGGGTGAAGGCCCCTAATTTGAGCCCCCACCCAGTAATGAGCCCCCTGGATGTTTTTCGTTCAAAAGCTAAGCTCCTGTTATTTAAAACAAAAAAAAAAAATATTTTCCATTTCCGTTACTCCTTTACTTGTATTGTTTTAATTGTTTTCCTTTATGGGGTTTTATGGGGTATGTACAACGTATGTATTGAAAAAATGGTCTTTCAATACACGCAGCTTCAAGACATTATAATATTCCAAGACCCACTCTACAAAATCGGCGTTCTTTTAAAAACCAAAAAGGACCCTTAACAGTTCTTACAAATTAAGAGGAATCACAGATTGTAATTTGGATTTTGGAAAATCATGCAAGAGGCTTTCCAAGGCGATGATGATTGACCCAGACAAAATGTTTTCAAAAACAATAATCCTGGACGTTAGTGGTACATCGGATTTTTGAAAAGGCATCCTAAAATAGCCAAAAGAACGTCTGAAGCTGTAACTGATGCTACTGCCTGTGTATCTGAAGTGGATATAACTGTGATGTTCACTTTTTCCGCCAATGGGCTAAAAATAAGGACAATCGGGCTTACTAATAATCAAACACTAATGTCGACGATTAGCTGGTTGCCAGCTTTAGTAAAAATATATAACATTAGTGAAACGGTACCAATAAACAATTAGATCTACAAATTTGCTAGTGCGACAACTTCCTTAAAATCTATTATATTTTTTGTCATCGTAAATGATTATTTATAAATACAAAAGAATTCCAAAGGAGGTATTGGACTCGATCCCAGACGGTAAATTGAATACCAAAACGGACTCCGGTTGGATGATTTCTGAAGCGTACCTATTTTACATAGAAGAACCCTGACGAAAAGTAACGTTATGAGGCGTTAATGTGCAATGTTTTTTTTGTATCATCTACCTATTTATCTAAAATGAAGCTCGTGACTATTTATTTTGTTTCGTTGAATAATAAAACCTAAAAATACAATTTCCATTTGAATATTTTTGAAAGCAACGGTTATTTTGATAAACAAAAAAAAAAGGATTTATATGCGGGCTAGTTATTGGAACGGGAAGAGCTCAAATTAGGAACATGGGGGCTCAGTACTAGAACACTCCGTATTTTTTAAATATTTTCATTTTACTTAAATCGTATGAAAACTAAGAAAAAGATAAGCCACAGCAACAAATGAATCAGGCCTTTATAAAATGAAACACTTAATTTTGAGGAAGCGATACCAGATCGTGGTATTATTACATTAGGGGATTTATGTTAGGGAATATTCCTGGTGATACAAGTCGCTGTCGTACCTGTTTATAAATGATATTTGCAATCAAGATGAGGTAGTAAATTACCCGCTGGAGTTTTTTTAAATAGGATTACAGCCCATGGCCTTCTTGCTCATAAAATTGAATTAGAAGTTGGACTTCCCATTATATTGCTTCGCAATTTGAATCGCCCAAGCTTTGTAATAAAACCAGATTGTGATTTCGTTGCAGAAAAACGTTATAGATGCGTTAATTTTAGCTGGGTGTGGTAAGAATACAAAAAATTCCCAGCAATTTCAGTTTAAACGGATTTAATTTTGTTTGTTTGTTCTGCCATGACAATCAATAAGTCACAGGGTCAAACTTTAAGAAAAGCGGGAGTTGAATTCACCGGCAGTTATAGATAATTATGTAGCGTGCTCCAGGGTAAGTAATGCAGGAAATATCACTATCTTTGCCGATAGCAAGCGTTACATTAATAAAAAAGTGAGTTAAATAACCATTATAAAATTATTTTCTATCATTTTCATTGTCCAAAGAATATTCAATTAATCAATACATGCCGATTAGTCCGACGACCAGTTGCAATGCCATGCAGATGAAGGCAGAGTGGACTCAGTCTTTGGGAGGTTTTTTAATACGGGTTCAAGTCCCTCACTATGGACTAATGTCTATCGATGATTTTTCTTTCGAGCGATTATCAAAAAAAAAAAATAAACGGTCTCCCCTACAAGACAGCAAATTAATTAAAATGTTTTTCTCCTTCAATTGTTCTGAAACCACATTTTGCACGGGCGTAGCCGGGCGGGTACAGCTAGTAGACTAATATTAACTTTGAGTTATAAATGAAGATGCAATTCGGAATACTATAGGGAAAATACGTAATACATTAGAAGTGAGTAGGTACACAAATTTAGGAACCACAATATAATTCCTACCCATTTTTGTAACCGAGCAAAACTAACACTAGAGGCAATCTTTGAGCGTGTAGATTCTAAAGTGTCCTTGCATTGGTCTTTGGCCAAATTTCGAGGTGTGCGAAAGCTTCCTGCTTTCATCGCGTCAATGGTGGCAACCTCCCATTCGAAATATCGAACGCAAATACACACTAATACCTATTGTGCTGTTATACAATGTTCGCAAATCGAAAAGATCGATGACTAATGCTCATGCGTCAGTTATACTTAGCTATAAGTAGTTGCCTGGTACAGGTTAAATAGGATCTGGGTCTCAAATCCATTTTTTCAGGGCTAGAAACTATAGACGCCTCTCTTAATAGCTCTTGAGCCACTGCAATATTTGCAGGTAGGACGTAGAACTGCGTCCTCACCTCCATAATATTATAGCTGCGTACAATCTCAGGAGGATTGTGAGCCTACTTGTTTAATTTAAAGGCCACTATACTCCACCAGATAATCGCGGACATGTTTCACTGAAATGCGGCATTCTTTCACAAGTTCTTTACATTCACCACTCGTCCTATGTTCGATAACATCTTCCTACAACCGAAACTAAAATAAAATAACCACAGGTACATTCGCTGGGATGCCTCATAAAATTGACGCCTTTGCATCACCACGGCCGGCGCCAATATTCACTCTGTCGTTTAATCGTATAAATTACCAATTAAAAATCATTTAACGGCTGGTAGGCAAATAAACCTTAAACTACATGACTACGTGGGCCGAATGCACTCATCATATTCAGATAATCCTTTCCCGCCCATATAAACGGTATTCACCCTCAACAGAGTGCGGCCTACGCGCATATGTTAATTCCCGACGTCACGTTCTTTCCCAAACGCAAACGACTCATAGTACCGCTTAAGTAATTAAAAAGAAAACATAACAAAACTGCGCGTACGACAATTAATTAATGCTGTGGGAAAATTAACAATCAAATCTGTATACTCGGTCGTGCGTTCCTGCCTAATCCCATCAGTCACAGAGTGCACGCATGTTTTCTATGAAAATTTATCGATACCCGAACTCATCGGCCCTCGCGGAGCAACCCACCGAACATTGTAACGAATTGCAGTACCCTTGGCATAAATCCAGCAAAGCCTCCTCCGGCCAGGCGGACCACATGAAGTGTTCGCAAAAACACGCATCGCACAGCGTAGCCCTTTTCGTTTTAATGTTCGCCAGAGATTTCCCACCTCCAAAGGTTGTTCTCTGTCGCCCATTCTGCCGAGGGATGAACGACCGCACATGCAGGAAAGGTGTGAATGATATAGATATGTACTTTATACAAAGGGATATCATTATAACACCAATGTAGGTCCCCCCGTCTCTCGGGGAATTTATGTGTCCGCTCTGTTTAATGACAAAGGGGGCGTGCAAAGATGTCCTTGTAAATTGTGCGCATTTTATTCACTCTTTTTTGTGTGATGCCTACTTGCGATCGTTTGGTTGAATTGGCACTGGTGATCGGCCGGCGCTCAGGAGATGTTCGTTAATCTTTGCATAATGTCCTCGCATGACGGATGCTGTGTTGAATGCATGCATTCATGCGAATAATATTTATAATTGCCTTTAATTGAAGGATACGATGTGCTTGTAGTAAATTTCATGGGTGATTAGGAACTCTGGATTAAATGGTGTTGAAGGGTATGGCAGTTGCAATAAACTTTCTGAAATATTTCCCGCAGGCATACTGCCATGGCACATCAGCGCCCAGCAGTCAGATGAATTCAATAAATTCGGCGACGCTTCCTGTTCTGAAACTGAATGGTACCTAAATCTAATAAATTTCCCAGAGTAGGAAGGCAATGTCGAGTCGATGCCTTCGATTTCGGTGGTGTCGTTGGCAGACTTAATAGTGAAGCCAAGGCAGGTAATGTATAAAAATTACAACAAAGTCCCCTAGAAAATATGTTAATTGTCCGACCGCACGTTTTTTTTCAGACGCACGAAAAAACTAAAGTTTATTATCTAATTATGTGATGCTCCCTCTTAGTATAAACGCGGCAGCACGCTGAGGCCAATTTATAGATACCATCTATGAATGCACCCAATAAAGTTGCATCTTTATATCGAACAACTGGTGTCATCACCACACAGAATAGGAATAAACACTCCACCACTACCACCACATATTTTTGAATGAAATCTCACGGAAACTCTTAATTTTTCAAATGCTGCGTCCGCGTGGCTTAATATTTACAACAAACTGTCAAGGTAACTACCTAGGTGCGAGTGTACAAACTCCTACTAGACACACTGACCACTGATGCCAGTGGTGCCATTTTAGCATTTCTTATGCTAAATCTAGCACATTTAAGCTTTAAATTGCGTATAAGTATACAAAAAAATATGCTATATGCAATCTAGCATATTTTCTATTTTTAAAATAAAAACTTTATTCCCACCATAAGAACATATTCGTGGTATCTTTTGCTTTACAAATACGAACGCATTCATACAAATTTTCTATAATTGGCAGTACTGAAAATATGTATGACAGTTTCTCAATTTGAAGTATCACCTGTCAAACCTGAAAAACAAATTCAATACAAAAGTCAACTGGGAGTGAATTGCTGCTCAATTTATTTTAAGTTGCTTTCTTAATGGACAGATAAATATAATGTATTAGATCGAAGTAATTTTGTGTTTTATTTAATACTTATTTTTTGTTGTTTCTTATCCTCGTTTTTTTTTTTTTGTAATAAAGTCGTTCTTTTAAACTTTACCATAGCTATTTTGTTTTATTCCATATATAATTTAGGATCTTTTTTTCTTAATTTAGAATATTCCGCTGGAAAATGTCTGGCAACACTGACTGACGCACATGTTTTCCCATTAGGCAACTGTGCAGTCCGCTTATAATATTATCCCTTTTTTGCTTTCAGCTGGCGGTCTATTTATTAGCAGTTTGTAAATTGTAATTAGAATTTAAAATCAGCGCGTGCCTGGCTGTCAAAAATGAGAAAGCTACATGTAAAAATGTAAATCTAATATTTATAGCAAAATAAATAAATAAATATCTGATGCAACATTGACACACAAGCCATACTGTGTCCAAAAAACAATAAAATAATTTAAATTTTACACATTTTGAATTTTGATCAGATGACACTCATATTCATATCTGTCGCCGAGTATATTTTTGTCGATTGTCTTTTCAAATAAACTTCCTGAAGTATTTGTGCAATCACTAGAAGCAAAAATACTGGTTTATGGCTGACGTCCTTCTGCTTTTAACTCTCGTGCAGAAGAACTCGAATTTTTCCATCCAAATACCAATTTTTTTTTCATGGAAATATTTTCATGATTTATTTTTTACATCGACTATTGTCAAAAACATTATCAATTTCGAATTTATTTGAATGATAAATAAGAGACACTCAAATAAAAACATAAAGTAAATATCTAAGCTCTGTCTATTCGATAGAGTAGTTCGCGACAACGTCAGTCTCAAATAAGAAAAAGTAAAAGTTAAATGACAGCTAAAAAACAAAACAGATTTTATATGGTTGTAGTAGTAGATATACCTGTAGTAGATATACCTAAAAAATGCTGATAATTATATAATATGTAATAAAATGAAAAAATCAAACGTATTTGGTAATAGCTGAGAAGTTAAAGTACCTAATTGGGAAATTTTTAACAACATTTATACACTACTTTGGCCCTGACCGGTTTTCTTACAAAAAGTTTAAGTAATGTCATTTTGAAATTTTCGTAAAATGCAGCATCTTCAAAATAAGTTGGAATTGATTTTATATAAGTTAAATACCTATTAAGCTTCACATTTTGAATGCGCTGATATGTTCTAGAAGAACATTACAATTACAACTTCTACCTCCGACATCAGGCCTGTTTTTTTGGGCTTCTATCTCAGCAAAGCAAAGTAAAGTAGGATTTTCAGCACGCATTTACAACAACTACGCTCTACTTGACACTTCGAGACTCGTAGTAGTTGTTGTAATCGCGTGCTGAAAATCTTACTTTACTTGGCTTTGCTGAGATCGAAGCTCAAAAAAACACGCCTATCGTTGAAGACGAAAATAAAAGAGTTTTATTTGTCAAACTTTTAAGCTGTCACATAGTTGTCAGTTTTCGTTTTTCATTTTTCAGTAAGTCGGAATTCGGCGAGTAGAAAATTACGAAAAAAAAATTGATAAGAGGGGAAATGGATTTCTCTCTCATTTTTTTTTTCAATTTTCTCAGTACATGGTTGCATTTGCACAATTTCTTAGAAAATTTGTATTAATTTTACGCTTGCAAAAAAGTACCCGAACACAATTTTGCTTTTGTTACTATTTTTGCCAATTTATTTATTTTGTATTGCTTTGTGCTTTTTGTGGCATCATTTCTCTGAAAAGTATGCCGTTCGGTATAATATTAGGCCTGTTTTTTTTAGCTTCGTTCTCAACAAAGCAAAGTAAAGTAGGATTTTCATCACGCAATTACAACAACTATGCCCTACTTGACACTTCGAGACTCGCAGTAGTTGCAATCGCGTGCTGAAAATCTTACTTTACTTGGCTTTGCTGAGATCGAAGCCCAAAAAAACACGCCTATCGTTGAAGACGAAAATAAAATAGTTTTATTTGTCAAACTTTTAAGCTGTCACAGTCACATAGTTGTCAGTTTTCGTTTTTCATTTTTCAGTAAGTCGGAATTCGGCGAGTAGAAAATTACGAAAAAAAAATTGATAAGAGGGGAAATGGATTTCTCTCTCATTTTTTTCAATTTTCTCAGTACATGGTTGCATTTGCACAGTTTCTTAGAACATTTGTAATAATTTTACGCTTGCAAAAAAGTACCCGAACACAATTTTGCTTTTGTTACTATTTTTGCCAATTAATGTAATTTGTATTGATTTGTGCTTTTTGTGGCATCATTTCTCTGAAAAATATTATGTCGTTCGGTAAAATATTCTTGTTTTATTTAAAATGTCCAACAATTTGATAAAATTTGAAGTCGCAAAATTTTAGATTTTTTTGAAGAATCATTCTTATTACTATTTTATTTATTTTTTTTGTACAGGTAGGGACATAATTATGTATATGTATTTTTATTATATAAATATGTAGATCTATATGTATAAATACATGAATAAAAATACATGTAACATTGCAATAAATATGTACTCATTTTTTTTAAATTTTTGTATACTACTTGTAATATACATTAATTTTAAGTTTATAAATATTTTTTAAGCTACTTATCTTTTCACTGTAGATATTGGGCAATAAATAAATTTTAAGATTTTTTGAACATAACTGAAAAATAATATTAATTTTCTTATTTACTTTATTGCCACTCGATACAATTGATGCCATATGGCAACGTTCCCCAAAACCACCGAAAACCTGAAGTCGAATCAATCTTAAAAATTCGTTCATACAATTTTGTTATCTTGGCTGGCAACGATGTGGCCAGTTCCTAGCGCTCCGGTTGCTATCATCTTTTCTACATACAAAGCACATCAAAAATCATAATCAACAAACACAAAGCAACCTTTAGCGCTCTAGCGTCTAGCTACACAAAACCAGTATTGCCATTCTGACCGGATTCCGGTTATATCTGACCAAAGAAAATTTTGAAATCCGGTTAGACCGGTTTTTAACCGAAACAAAAAAAATATTTAACCGGCAAACCCTTTTCTGACCTGAGAGATAATATTACTAGACAAAAAGGATAAAGTTTTATAATCTAAATGATATGTGGTCTTACTTAACGAACACACTCACAATTTCATACAGAAACCAATTTATTGTGAATAACCCTAGAATACAGGGGCTCATCGCGGCAGTTTCATTTGAATGATCCCACCAAGAGTGACTGGGGGTGTGCATTCAAACAAGGCTGAAGTGACGACCATTTAGAATATTTTGCAATTTTGGTTTTGGTTTTACCACATCACAAAACTTTGCATCACACATTAGGCCTGTTTTTTTGAGCTTCGTTCTCAGCAAAGCAAAGTAAAGTATGATTTTCAGAACACAAATTACAATAACTACTGCGAGTCTCGAAGTGTCAAGTAGAGCGTAGTTGTTGTAATTGCGTGCTGAAAATCCTACTTTACTTTGCTTTACTGAGAACGAAGCTCAAAAAAACACGACTATTGTGATGCAAAGTTTTTTAAGGAATTGTTTTTTTTTGTTTTGTTTTATTAGCTTTAATTAAGATTAGTTTAGAAAAATACAAAAAAAACTATATATGCACATATAATATTTCTTACAAAAATTCTTATTTTATCTTTTGACCGGTTTTTCTGACCGAATTTAAAAATATAAAAAAACGGTCATTCGGTCTGATTTGACTGGAGTCATTATTTTGCAGTGGCAACACTGCACAAAACCAAACATTAATATACAACAATACTTGAATGATACACACTTTTTCCAATTGGTTTGGTTGAGTTCGTGTTGTCGGTTCGTCTGCATTCGACGTCGTTGAGTTTGACATTTGCCTTAGCTTGTTTACGAAAATCTAAGAAGAACATGAGAAAACGACAATGAACATGCGCCGATATTTTTATACTATCGCTCTATCGCTCTAGTTGGTCCAGTAGAAGAAACAGTGTGATGTATTTTTTGTACACATTCTTCAATGTTGCGTCTGCAATAAGCGACAAAAATGGGTTGCTTCTTGCTTTGCATTTTACACATACGAGTATTGCTTTTGCTTGTATGACTGATGCAGCTCGAAATCGAACTCGAATCTCGAACAGCAACTATGTCTGGCTAACATTTTCAGCTTCTTTCTCGAACACGAACCGAATAACACCACAAAGCGGAGACCATAAAAATACCCCCAAACGGCGAAGCAAAAGCGATTAGGCGCAATAATATTATCAAAATCAGTTGTCATAGATAAGTCGCTCAGAGTGGACGTCTGTTACTCGGAAGTTCGAATTTCGCTATCTGTTCGTCGAAGTCGAATTTTTGATATCGTAATCGTAACGTTAGTTCGCGCAATCAATGAAGTCGAAATCGCCTTGTCATTCTACTTGTCGTTACCAATCAAACACACAGTAAAATTGTTCCGTGACTGCTACTGGCAGTTCTATTTTCTATACAAGAAAAATCAGTGTGCTATCAAATTGTGAAAAATAAAAACCAAACAAATCCTGTTGTTTATGCCCATCCAATAAAAGTAAACAAAAAGAGAAGAACAAAAATTGAAAAAAATTGTTTATTGATCTGTCTGGTGATAAAAAAAAATTGTGCCAAAACAGTTGAACAACACAATTTAACCCGTTTTCAGTGAAGCAAATTCAATCGATTCAGATTCGGTACCCAAAAGCGTCAGTTACAAGGAATGAGACTGAGGTAAGTAAGTCGAACGCACCTTAATTAGAAATATATTTCGGTAGCATACATATTTTTGGATCTAATAATAGATCGATTGAGGAATTTCATTCGTGCTTATAATCGCGAAAAATGGGATAAAGGAAAATGTGTGTGCCATCGCCAGCGGCATGGCAATGGCAGTGAAGTGATATTGAAACGAAGACGGGGTCAGTAAGACTTTGAGCCGAATGCGATTTATTTTGCCATAAATTTCACATGGCAACGAAGCAAACGCATAGAGAACTGCAACTGGAAACAAACGTTTTGTTTATAAATAGTCTTGACTTTTTGTATCGACACAATCGACGGTAAAGATTGGCTCTTCTCAACCCAAATATATTTGCAAATAAATGACGGCACACTGAAACTGAACTACTGCCAAATAAAGTGTCAAACGTGTTAGGGTTGCCAATCGTATTAATTTGGCCAACCAATTAGTATGCGGCGTTAGATGTGCCATGGATGGGGGTGGGTGCTGGCGATAATCTTCCTTAAGCCGATTAAGGAAATTTCGGACGCAAAGTTATGGGCGAGAGTTGCATTTTTCTAACCATTTTTAGAAAAGCCAGTGGTAACGAGTTAAAATAGTTATACGAGATTATGGGGAAAGTTTACCAAACCAGCAACGGTCTGAAAATATGTGTAGGGGATTGCGGAGTTCAGTCTCTGGGAGATCACCTAAGTTAGCCCTATAGGTATAACTTTCTTGCTGATACGACTCATTGCGAGTTGAGTGCCACATAAACTCTTATGTGACACTGCATGCCCTAAAAAAGTAGCCTGCAGGTATTTAAGTAGAACTTAAATCGTTAAGAGTCGTATGAGCAAAGGGCCCTTAAATGCTTAGGTTGGGTTTTATTGAAATCGGTAAGTGCGACGGGTGGTACTTAGTGGCATCTTGAAAATTTACCACTTATTGTGGAGCCAAGATTTTGACAAATTTGTATTGTATTGTGGGAAAGGAAATGCGTCCATTTATAGCGAAGTTTAGAGGTCCATAAATACACACATTTCGTAAAAGATTCAACAAGTTCATAAAGTACGTAAATTATAGGAAGAAATTGAAGTGCATAAAAAATTCTTTATGGCTGAAGGTTGCGAATTGACGGCCAAAAGCGGAACTATAATTAAAAATATAGATTTAGCGCGCATGTTATATGAATATAGAAAGTTCATTGGAAGATACTCCTAAATATTAAAAAATGTCAAAGTTTAACCTCTTGTCGAAGTCGTTCTTCTATCAACTTGTCTTATAAAATAAACGGTACGTTACTTTCAATTGTAACCTTTTACAAAGGTCTTAGTGTAATTTTTAATAAAAAAACTTGACTTCTTACAATATAGACTTCTTAGTCGCCAAGGGTAACTCAATGTTGGGATTTATCTTGTGCAATTTTAAGGAATTCTGTGATCCTCAAACTTTGAAATTCCTGTTCTTTTTTTGTAATAGTAATTAGTAAAAAACTTTCACTGGGACATAGATATGCCTTGCTATGAAACAAGATGCAAATTATTTGGTGTCTTGCCTCTTAACATTCGAAGAAAATTCTCTGAGGTTATGCTCATTAGTGCGAAGTATTGGCAAATCATATTGACTGTTCCGATATTTTGGCATTAATTAACTTCAATGTTGCTGCGAGGATGCTTAGAAACCGATTGGCTTTTAATATTCCATATCACAGATAAAATTATTAATGAACCATTGTCTAGGTGCTTAAGAGAAAACAATAAGGTTTGCGATATGATCGACTTCAGTCTAAGTAGATTTTCATTTAAAAATAATTTGCTATTAATTTTAAGTAACTTTAATGGTGGCAATGTTTAATGTCTTTTATTTTATTTATTGTTTATTGTCAAGTGATCTAAACTAAAAAATAAAAATTATAAAAAAGCTAAAAATAAGACAAATAAGGAGAGTACTTAGTACCAGATTTTCAACAGTTAAACTTATTCGGAAGTAATTAACATAGATGCCAACGAAGGAAAAATATTGAGTTGTGGAAAATAAATCCTAAGTTAAAATAATTTTTGTAGTTGGCACATTATTTTTTTTTTGTTTATTTCATCGACAAGACAAATAACATTCAAAGATTTCGCAATAATAATAATAAAGGTACATATCGCAGATAAGTATAGTAATAAATTATAATAGTTTTTGTTCAAAAAGAAGAGAAAAAAAAAACAGAATTATTTCTGAAATTAAATGAAATTAAAGGATAATACATCAAGAGCATTGCGTTTAAAGCAATTCCGATTTGCCGTTAAATCCAAGGCACTATCGACAGAGTTGAACAAATAGATGCACCGAGTTATCGGTTCAGACAATGCATAATTAGTTCTATGGGCAGGAGGTAAAAATAAATTTCTTTCTCTAAGCGTTCTGCTTGGAGCATAGAATGGTAAACTAAAAAAAAGTTCACTACAATGAATTCTATAAGATACAATATCCATTAGAAACACCAAGGACTGCATCTTTCTCCTTACAACAAGAGAATTTAGGCCTAGCAATAAACAGCGAGCTTTATACGAAGGCAGTTCCGAATCCCTATTGAATCTCCTCAGAGCAAGGCGAGTGAAGCGTTTTTGAACCCGTTCAACTCGAGAGGAATGAACACCGTAAAAAGGATCCCAAATAACACAGCAGTATTCTAATCTGGACCTAATTAAAGAACAGTAGAGACTTTTAAGAACAAAAGGATCACGGAAATCTTCTGAGTTCAAGTAGTGAGAAGGACTTAGAGACAATGTAGTCAATATGTAAATTAAAGCTAGTAAAAGGAACATTCCCAGCCACATATGAATGAATCAACGAACTGTTTGAACGAGAAATCGAGCAAACCTTACATTTAGACAGACTGAGCTCCAAGTCATTTTCACAACACCATCGCCAAAATAGGTCAATCTCACGTTGAAATAATAAGCAATCTGAGAAGTTTGCGACTTTAAAAAACATTTTGAAATCATCTGCAAATAAGAGACATTCGCAATTTTTGAAACGCTTAGGGATTTCATTCACATATAGTAAAAATAACAACGGACCTAAATGGCTTCCCTGAGGAACACCTGAAGTTGCGGTTACCACATTCGAAAGGTAACCATCGACTTTAACGATGAGTTTCCTATTTAGAAGGTAAGAAGAAAGCCAATTTAATATATTTGAATGAAACCCAAGTTTCGCTAATTTTCAAATCGATAAAAAGTGATTGATTCTGTCGAAAGCTTTTACGAAGTCAGTAAATAACACATCGACCTGCACACCACTTTCCATCGAATTCAAACAAAATTTGGAAAAAAGGGACTAAGTTAGTCACTGTAGAGCGACCGGTCACGAAACCATGCTGCATAGGCGATATATGCTCCTTCACAATACAGTATAATTTGTCTTTAACGATTTTTTTCAAAGAGTTTTGGGATAACTGATAGTTTGCTAATAGGCCCGTAGTTTTCCACTAGGTGTTTATGGTCGCTCTTATGAATGGGCGATAAAAAAGCAATCTTCCACTCATTCAGCAAGACACCTGAAGAAAGTGAAAGATTGAAAATCAATTTTAGAGGGAGAAAAAGAGTAGACGAGCAGTTCTTTAAGAGAGTGGGATGAAGCAGGTCAGGACCAGCACCTTTATTAATGTCTAAATTATTTAGAGCAAGAAGAAGATCCTCATCAGAGAGCTCCAGATCGCCAATATCAGTAATGGTAGTGGCTAGAGCTGAAGTCGTTTGCATTACTAGCAGGTTTAAAGTTAGAGGCGAAGAATTTAGCAAAGCAAAATAATTGGACATCAAAAGTGATGGCAAGAGCACGATGTCCGGATTCTCCTTCTCCGGAAGAATTGACAGGGTTGTGCGATGTAAAATGAAAAATAGCTGCTCAACTCATTTACATTTTGTTCCCAAGATCAGTAAAAAAAAATAAATAATTGGCGCAACAGGTCCGTATGGACCCAAGCCTAGCTTCTCACAACCATTCGTCTTGTGTGAGTTTTTATTTTTGGGACGAATGGAAGGGATCTACAATTTTATGCCGAGTCCAAACGGCCAATTGAGAAGCTCTTTCATGACAGTTATACTCTCGGATGTTTGTCAGACGTTCGCGAGAGGTGGCGCAGCGAAAAAAACCTTAAGTTGGAATTTGGGTTTTTCTCGGGATTCGAACCTGGACCCCTCGCTTAGTAGTCCAACACACTAACCACTAAGCCACTGCGCCAAGATCAATACCAGAGATTATTAACACCGTTCCTTATTGATAAGGTGTATTAGCACGCGTATTGAAAATCTTCTCATTTTCGCAATTTAAGAAACGATTTCATTAAGTTACTCGAAAGTCGCAACATCTCCCATTGCAGTATTTAAAATACCAAGAGTTTGCTTAATTATTTTCTGGCGCAGTTGTTTCTGATAGAAAAAAGAACTCTATCGCTCCTAGTTGGTCCAGTAGAAGAAACGGTATTAGTCGAACCCTTGTCTCTGGATGCTGTCAAAAAGACATTGTACAGTATGGTTCCGAGTTCCACAAAAACATGTACATACATGGGGACAATATTCGAGATCTCCTCTTACCTGTGATTTGTAGAGAGGATGTGTTTCTGAATTAAGTACCTTTGATGCTCTAAATACATAAGTTGTAATGTTGAAATATTGAAGAAGTGGTCCTGCCGTTCTTTAAGTCCATTTAATTTAATTTTTCGGTTTTATAAAAATTGGTAGTGGGCCGATTTTTATTTGGTTTTCAAAAATTTAAAACTTTTTAATTGGCCTTAAAGCTGCAGCCTAATGGTCTTGGGTATATATCAGTGATGAGGGAATCATTGTCTGGCATGTAATTTGGCCCCAACCAGAGAGAGCCTAGGACTTTACATTTGTTATTAGAGAAGGGTATATATATCTTTTGCTGTACTTTTTTGCTATGTTAAAAGTTCGTTCCAAAAATAAAAACCCACGCCCAAGGAATCGTTTTGAAAAGCTACGTTTAGTGAACCAATACCGAAAATCGAAGACGATTTTTTGACAACTTTAAATATGTCTAGCACACATGTTGTTTAAAATGTCTTGGACCTATATTTAGAGCTACCCTTTAAAATAAAGCTAGTTGTTGCCAAAAGCAAACCGCAACAGTTAAGTAAATGATATAGTTTATGCCATAAGACCTAGGTCAGCTTTCCTCTTACGTAGTTCATTTTTAGCTACTTTTCATACACAAAATTTGCTGTGGACAATTGGTCTACTTTAAGTCGATCGTCTAATTTTGTTTTGTGAAACAGTCTTTGCCATATTTTAAGAAAATATAGCTGCCTCTTTGTCATATTGTAATTGTAAACAGAAAATGCGAACAAGAAAAATCGCTTAGGGGAGAGTGGGGCACCTTTGAACACTTTTTGCCTCTAAGTCTCATAAAAACAAATGTTTTTAAATTTTTGATCTGTAACTTATTTTTTGTTTTAGAAATGGACTCAGCTTTAGTTTTTTAAACGCATAATTCGATCCGTTTTATGAAGATTTCGATTTATTATAATTTTTTGAATGAAGCAGGTTCTTATGTTCAAAGGTGCCCCACTCTCCCCTGTATGATAATTGGGGTCGTAGGGGAGGGTTTAAGGTTAGAGAATACCACGAAAAGTAGTAACTCGTGTTCAGGTGTTTGGGGTAATTTTACTACGTTAGCCAGAGTGGAGAAGAACCCACTCGCCCCGCATGAAGAGCCTGAGTATTTTTCTTTTTGTCATCTTTTTTTCCGATTAGATAATTAGATCAATTTTTCCATAGAAGTAAATTGGGATTATCGAATTTTTGGATAATCTATTAGACCGTCCCACACGAACTCAATTTATTGAATATTTCCTGGGTTTCCACAAATTATTCGAAAACTTTTATAAGAAGTGAGACTTGAGCACTCCCGTAGGTGGACACGAGCTCAGATCTGTTCCCCACTGATGCTCTTTCATGTATTCTATTTCTATACTTCAACAACAATTTTGTAAAAGATATTTCCGTTCACGTATTTATAAAACAACTCTTAAAGGCGACTATCTGGCGATGGTCTAAGGAGTTCTTCAAGTCTTGCGTGCGACCAGATTTCACTAGAGATCATTTGCGAGTTCCCCCTTTTAAAGTGTCCTAACCCAAAGTAACCCTTCAACGAGTTCTTCTGTCCAAAGTCGAGGACATGCAACCACATTTTCAATAATTTCCCTTTCTATATTATAACGCATCTGAATATCCTTATAGGGAACAAAGAGACACCGGACTCCTTACAAGCTTTGTCGTTTAAACAACCATCACGGTCACAGCTTTGTTTACACTGATGCAGCACATTTTTGGCAACCTAAACTACGATCAGTGATCACTCGATAATATTTTTTGATAATTTCTAAACGACCGATTGCATTGCGTCCGCCAGACATTCTGGATAGAAACAAAATTATTGGCAACCGGAAAATCTGTATTCAAAAGATTATCACCCCTATTACTGTTATGAGCAAATAAAATTGTTAAACTAAGTGATAATCTCTAATGTCATTAGGTCATTACTACAGCAATTGCTTTTCTTGCATTTTTTTTTCGCCGCCTCAACCGCATCTATCTTAATCTAAAAATAGCCCCAACGAGGCAACGACATGCAAACCAAACCGAGACCGAGAGAGAGAGAGAGAGAACAAAACGAAAAAACAAAAGTGGAACTCGCTTAATTTGGCTGCGAACTCGTTTCGAGTATTATCCGCCAGCAAGGTCGTCCATCCATTTGGCAGTTAATTAGTGCGCATTCATCATGGAAGAAAACTGGTTTTCGATTTCGATCTTCGCCAAGAGAATCCAAAGACAATCAAGAAAAAAAAAATCAACTAAAACGTAATTGGCAGTAATTATACGGTCCAAACTATGCACAAGACAGACGACAAGTTGACAAACGTCAAACAAGTATGTCCCTACGTAATTCCAGCTCCTAATTTAGACCGCCTTCGGCTGTCAGTGTCAGATACTAAACACGTATTTAAATGGCATTCTATATACTTAAAATGCAATTAACAACAAGAGTGACGTACGGCAACCCTTTACTGAAATAAAATAATTAATAATGAGAACATGATACCTTGTGTCTCTGTTTCCCATATCGCACGATACTCTAAAATGCACATGTACACGGTTTTGCGTCGGATTTCCGTGGGCGAAACACAATTCTTACATGAATCTGAGACATTATGCACCGGGGAAGCGAAAAACATGTTCTACATCCGTTATATGATTCCGTAGCTTCCTTTTGGCGTGAGTTTTAAGTGCACAAATTTATTGACCTCCTTAGTTTGACTTGACATTCACACGCGACAATGTTGCTTCGGTTTGTTCAGTGTAGGTACCTACTTATGTACAAACGTGACAACGTCTGGCAGCCGGCATGGTTCTGGCCTGCTCTCGGACAGAATTTGACGACACATCCTTGTATAGTGGTGGTGTATCTGTTATTTGGTTTCTGTACCGCACCTGTCATGGAATTTGAAACTACATGCGCACTAGCTGCTGCGACATCTCAACAGCTGACAAAAGACAGTTGTAGGCAGTATGGAATTGGAGATACCTAGTTCATTTTTCTTTCGCATTTACGAGGTGACACAGCGAATCGTTTGTTTTGTATTTTATTAAACGGTTGACAATTATTATCGACTGATTTGCATTTTTATCTGTAAAGTTGTTTTCAAATTAAAACCTCATCCGAACTAGTGCGGTAAGTTGTGCGAAAGTAAACCGAGTCTGACGTTTTATTGCTCGTGCAATCTGACGTTTTATCGCTTTCGAAGTGTTGTGCACTGTGGTAGGATAGCGATGCGATTATTTCGCCAGTCAAAATGAAGGGAACATAAAAGCAAAATGGTCAAATATGAGCTCGTCCCGTTGGTTTCTTTTACTAACAAGGACAAGGTGTGGCTTTCGAATTTTCGTTTCTAGTTTTGGCTACCCGCCACAACCGCCATCGTCACACGCGTCTACGTAGCTAAGCAAATAATTGGCAAATTAGTGTTACCACACCTGCAATTGAAACTGAATAAGAATCAGAACACAAACAGTGTTATCAGGGGCAGTAAATGAGTCAAGTTCGATACGTAATGTCTAATCGAGTGAATAAATGAGTTCCTTCCGGTCAATTGAGAACCTTAACGTGTTGGTTTTTGTAAAAATGACATCATCGCCGACATCAAATTCGTCGATATAAAATTAGACTTTCGGCGGTGGGTTAACCAACGGCAGATGTTATTTTTGTCGGTTCGTCCTTTTTCTGCAGGGTATTTTTAAAAGTGGAAATATTTATACGCAGTCATGACGAAACTTTTTAGGTGGAGATTTTATCTTTTAGGGGGATAAATTTAAGAAATAAAACAAAACTAAAAAAAAATACCGATTGACAAAAAAATAAACTTCTTAAGTGAATAAGGGAGATAGGCCTGTTTTTTTTTTAGCTTTGTTCTCAGCAAAGCAAAGTAAAGTAAGATTTTCAGCACACAAATTACAATAACTACTGCGAGTCTCGAAGTGTCAAGTAGAGCGTAGTTGTTGTAATTGCGTGCTGAAAATCCTATTTTACTTTGCTTTGCTGAGAACGAAGCTCAAAAAAACAGGCCTATCGTGCAATCTCGAAAAATGCGAAGGTATCGTGCAAGTTTCATTAATGCTAATATTTCGATCAGAAAACATATGTTACTAACAAACGTTTGACCCCCCCCTAGGGACTGCCCCTCAGAAATGGGCTGGTCATCAGAATCTCCTACGATTAGTGCTCATTTATTTTGTATTCTTCATTACCATGTAAAATTGCACATTCGTCTAGAAAAGGTACAGTCAGTGAAATACTCGGAAAGCACATACTTTCAACAGTTTCTCCTCGCATAATGGGGTCGAAGGGGTCATTTTGAAAAAGGCAGATTGTACTACTCTGCCAGAGCTGATATAACATCCGTGAGCTATTGTTTCTTTATGAATTATGAAAAGGTCTATGGAGTTTTGGTTAAATTTTTATATTTGACAGATTTTGACAGTTTAGCTCGAAAAGTACGCGAATGAACCTGGGTAACTGGAGGCTGTTTGACTGATTTGTGTCTGTAAGCAGGGCACTCATTCCGGAACTTTTATTATGGTCGAAACAATAGACCTATAAAACCAGCAACCAAGTGCTAAAATTACAAGTTTAAGAGCTTAATCCAGTTAATTTTCCAAAAGTTTAATGAAAGCTGACGTTTGTCAAAAACATTCGAGCAGAATATGACTTATTTTGGTGATCAAAGTTTAAGTCAATATACGGAATTTGCCCCCTGCCTATTCACTATTGTTCCATGTGTATCATAATAGAAGTGTTATCACCCGTGCAAATTTGATACTATACGTCCATTAGTGTTCCTTCACGAGACAAGGAAATCACTGCCAATGTGACAAGCTCCACAATTGAATCAATTTTATTGGTTTGGTTATACCGCCAACTTAATATGATTTCACTCTCATCATTTTGTTTACCGCTAAAGGCTCTCTCAAGCTCCATAATTTTACCAAAGAACTAATTTTAGTCCACAAACGGATTTGAAAATGCCAAGATGTTATTTCGGAAAACTCACAAAAAGCTACATAGACACATATTCGATACCAGTGGTGTAGCCAGGATTTTGTTTCCGGGGGGGGGGGTCTTGCCCCTCAAATCCAACGGTGACTATGTGTTCATGCACGACTCTGCACCTTCGTGCAGGCCAAAAAAGTGACTGCCTTTTTGGAGGAAAAGGGTGTGGAGGTTCTAGAATGGCCGGGGAACTCTCCAGATTTGAATCCCATTGAAAATCGTTGGGAGCTCATGAAGAGGGAGTTAGGCAGAGAAAAAAATCACTAATAAACGGGAATTAATCGAAAAACTTATTGAAGTGTGGCACAGAAGCGATAACATACAAAATAATTGCTTCCAATGCATTGAAAGCATGCCAAAACGGGTTCTGGCGGTTATAGCCGCCAAGGGTGGTTTTACAAAATATTGTTTTTTTTTTTTAAATTATTTTTAAACTTTATTTGTTAAAAAGAGTTCTGTTCAATAGTTTTGAAGTGTGTTCTTATAATAAAAAAAATAAAGACAAAAAAAAAATTAAAATAAAAAAGTTATGTGCCTTTAAGTTTACAAAAATCATTTTTTTTTCTAGTGGCCGTAATAATTTGATCACCCACTGTAGTACAAAAAGAAAGGGATTTTACTTTTTGGTCAAATTATGTTCCTAATTGCTCATTTCACTAAGAATAAAAAAATCATTCAACCTAAGATCAAATTAAATATTTTCTTGTTTAGAAAAAAGTCATTCAAAATATCTAAATGCTTTCATTTTCTTTTTTGAAGTAATTTGATTTCCCTAAACTGTTTCCTAAAATGACATATATGTGTCTGTGAATGAATCACGAGTGTTTTTTTTTAAATAATAAATTTACTTATTTTGTAAAAACAAAAGGGATATTTTGAGTATAACCGTGGGATAACCTGCCTCTAAAGTCTGGTATCACTGCAGTGCAGGGGTATTGTCTGTATCACACTGTAGGAGCAACAGCAATGGGCGCGCGCCCATTTTCTTGCTCTCTTCCCCTCATAGCCAGTAAATTATTGAAGGAAATTGATGTATTAATATGTATAAACTAAACATGTTAATATAGATGGAGCTAAAGAAGTTTTACTTCAGTCGTGTGGTCTAAAGAACACTCGTTTTCTTTTGTCCACCCGAAGCCGTGATGCATTCTGTATTATGTATGTATCTCTATCCACTCTCTATCTCTCTCTTCTTGGACCGTCCGTCATTGACCGTCCAATTGGGCTGTGGGGTACCTGATTGTGTTATCCTCACGTAGGACATGGCGAGCACGATCGTTGGGTATTTGAATATACCCAACAAGATCGGCTATGGCACTTCCTCAAGAAAATACCGGGAGGATGAAAGGGTAAAAAAAGGATTGCTCGGAAAATGGAAAGTTGCGGGAGACGACCACACTTTTGTTTTATTTTTTTCGCGTTTTTGAACGCAACAATTTGGTTTAGATCCAGCAAAATCAGTTGTTAAGAGTTTGTCTTTAAAAGCAGGTTTCTCCCTAATTTAACTTAAACAAATGTTTGTATGCGACAAAACAACACACGCGGGAAATAACCTATGGAAATTCGCCTTTAATTTAGTCTATATTTCATAAAAATCGGTTTTGAAATAACGCCGCAAGCGGTTCGACAAAAAACGTGTGCCCTATCAATATAATTTGTGTAACTGATCTCACCTAAAGGACACTACTTCACTCAACTGTCTTCCTAGTCCAAAGAAACAGCGCTTAGCTATAGTTATGCTCGGTTGAATTTATTCTCCGAGTTGTTATTGTCAGAACTTACAATTTAGAGCAATGCTGAGGTAGTCAAAGTCCCTTATACCACGTCAACGTTGTAGCGGCCGATTGTGGCATTCTGTCGAAATAGGGTGTCCCCCCTTGTTGGTTTTGCGCTCACTCCCCACTCTAAAGAGAGCCCATTGTCCGTCAGCAAATCTGTATTCCAACGGCAGCGCAAAATGCATTGACTGACTTTCTAATGTTTGTAGAACGTTTTGTCCCCACCTTGTTGGCAAAGGAAACGAATGCCAGCGCCGTTTTCCACCATCTAGCAATTGATTTACTGAATCGATTAAATTGCAATTCGCCGCCGCGAGCACTGATTTATTTCCCAATCGAATGCCCCACACCCCCATCGCCAGGAAAATACACACATGCACCTGTCAGTTCACCGATTCCGCTTCAAAAAAACTTTATCAAGAATTTGGGCGAAATGTCAGCTTCATTTGAATGGCGCCACGAAACGCAGTAAAACTTGAAAAGTGAACATCTCGACCCAAATCGGTTTGTAAACCGACTTTTCATGTTAGGGGCCCACACTCGCGCACTTGAAAACCACTTAGACTCCACCTGTCTGGAACGCGGATCGTCTTCTTTTCATTTCCCTTCGAACAAACAATGACAAAGGAAACAAAATACACAAACTGCATAAGGTGCACTTGTCCCTCCCGCCAGAGATAGTGGTTTTCCATTTCCACTTGGACCCCACCAAGCAAGCCAACTATACAAGTCTCACTTTGAAGGTGGGAAAATTGCAATACGACTCCACCACTCAGCTGGCAACCTATGAGATACTTGCAGAATTACCACGACACGGTACACATATACCGGCTGCACTGGCTCCATGTATCGTGTCGTGTCTAAGAGGCAACTCTTGAAGGCCCCTCCAATGAGCTGGGGCTCCATCTCCATGTGCAACAAGTACCATAATGCCATGCCGCGACGAGAGGATCTGAGACTGAGAGTGGAAGTCATTCTTGTTCGAGATAGTTGCCGTGCAATTACTTCTCGAAGACGTGCCGGGATCTTGTTTGCTGCCACAAGACGACTTTCTATATGATGACTTTAATGATGATGTTGTCGGGGTCTTCCACTCGAGGAGTCTGGCATTTGTGTTGCCCCATCATTGTCGTCGACAGAAGCAGGTGCTATTGTTAATGATCCTGTTGATTGACAGCTTTATCCATTATCGATTTGTCATTGTCGGCAAAATCTAAACCCACCTTTATATGAGTAACCTTCGGTGGAAAATCGTACAGCCATTTCACAATCATTTTTATTAATCAAATTCGATTGTTGGCGTTGGAGGGGGGTGGGTGACTCTTCCTAGCACCCACAATGAGTGCAACTATGAATTTCAAAATCCACTTGCTTGATATCTTATCGTTAGGAGCTGATAAATATTTCGATGACTTGAAAGAAATTTCTTTGTTGTATATTGATACGTGTTTCTTTCAAGAGGGGATAGCGATAAATTGTTCGATTTCGAAATTGTTTTGTATTGACAACATCCAGATTTGGTGTTTCGGTTTTTGGTGCGGAATAACACGAAAGGTGTCACGGCGGCGGGATTGTTTGGTGTAGTGATTTATGGACAAAACTGGATACGATTTTGGGTTCAAATTCAAAGGAGTTCAGGCAACAGCGTGAAGGTTTGTTTTGATTTTAATTTATTTTATCACGAGTTTGTTGGAGCTGTGTTTGGCTCCTTGTTTGTGTTAGCGCGACATTTTACGAGCGGACTTTTTTATAGTCGCATTCATTTGTCTGGCAATTTTTGAAACAAATACTCGTACGTTACATTTGCAGTGAGGAGGCTGTGTTTGAGGTAGGGTATTTCTGTGCTGCAAATGCAGTTGTTCCTGTTCACTCATAGTAGGAGATAAATGTTACCGTAAACATCAGCTCAGGCGCTTAGCAATTATTTCAAAAATTTCGAATAGAGCCATTGTCTGCAAGACTTCAGCTCCAGTTGAATTAACCCATTTTTAAGCGTCATTTACCTATTATCGGAACTAGTGCCTCTCGCAACAGAGATGTTATTTAAGCCACGTATACGCTCTATTAATAAATACCGATTGGATACCGATTTTTGTTGTTTTACAGAGCAGTGGCTTAAATCAGTACATGACTTCATGGAAAACGAAGACAAAGTAAGATTTTTTAAAGATGCTGAAAAAATATTTCTTCCGTCTCAGTTGAATGTGGCACAATATGAATTCCTTGTTTAAGAGGAATTTTACTGCACCCAGTGATGCCAACCGAGGCATAATTCCGGTTCTTGAGGCATTGAGGAATAATTTTTAGAAAAAATTCATAATTTTTTGACGGCTAATGTTCGTCGATTCGACGACGTCGCATTCTTAATTTTGCTGTCTCTTTGCAACGCGAGAGCATCAGCGTTGCCGAAAGTATTCCCATAGGAGTATTGTACTACTTTCAACACCCCCGTACTCCTCCTTTCACATTCGTACTCATATAGAGTCTTAAATCTCACACTTGCAGCTAAGTGTAATTTCAACATTAATAAATTTAATTCACTTCAAATTTAATGGAATTTCCCTCTTTTTAGTTATTTTTTTTTCATTGATTTTTTTTATGATTTTTGTTTAAATAAAGATAAATATGTCTGTACTCATATTCTGGCTGCAGTACTCCCTAATAATATTTGTTTCCGGCAACCCTGGGGAACATAGTAGCTTATGCTCACCAATTAACTCAGTCACCGATGCCCTCTTGCGAAAGACCGTTGTGCCCGGCAGGTAAAAACAGTATTTCTATTTTTATTTATTTTTTTAAATACAATATTGGAATTTGTGGTCAACATCGAATTGAGTTTTGCGGATCTTGCGCAAAAGTTTTCTTATCACCCGTCATTATTAATTTTATATTGCCAAAGACGACATGTTTTTTAGAGTCTTTTTTTCTTTAAATATTGTTAATTTTAGACTGAAAAATGCAGTGTTTTTTTTAAAAAACTGCTAAATAATAAAAAAATTAAGAATATACTTACTAAAATCAAGTTTTTTATTTGGGAATACAATATTAATGTTTCAGAAAAAAAAATAGAACCATATGTATTAAACAAAGCTTAAAAAAAACATATTTTAGTACAGATCGTCGAACATTAGCCTTCTAGGGCTAATGAATTATTTCTTACAATCAATTCATACAAATACTATTTGAATTTGATAAATCTGGTATATGTTCTTTGATCAAAGTCGCATTAATAATTTTCATTTACAACTGTGCTTCATCCTTATTTTCCAATTCTCTACTTGACTTGACTCAGCAAACCCAAACCTTGGATTACGGAGATCAAAAAAGGTTTAAATACCTATCGATCGACCAACATTCGGTTAACAAATTTTAATCACCTTGTAGGTTCGTTGCAGTGCCTTTGTAGAATATGCAATTTTTATCTTTTTTTTTTTATCAAAAATGCTTAATATTTTTGAAAAAGGCATCATTGTTGCGTGTTTAGACATAAAAACTTCGATCCGGGTTGACGTCACTGATTGCACCCTATCTAAAAATTTCAATAGCTCCTGAGAATAAAATCCCCCGATAGTGAATCTCACCCGTAATCCAAATAATTTGAATTTAGTTTTCTCTTTAACAAAAATGACCGACAGAGGGAAAAATTAAGTGCACTACTGGGTCGAACGAAACTTTCTCGTTCATTAACATTTTTTTTTTGTTGGTTGTTTTCTTATTTTGTAATATGTAACGTAGATAAATTTCTGAGAAGCAAAGCTAGAGCAAGTTCTTGGAAGTTTGGAAGGTTATAAGCGCCTTCTCTCATACGATTTTATACTAAACAGGATTTTTTTAATCCAAGGACAAGAATAGTATACAAGTTTCCGTTTTCTGGTCTGTTAGGTCATGTTTTTATTTATGACTGGAATAGATTAGTGACGCTGGATTTAGGTGTCTATGATTGGAAGTAGGGTTCGTGATAAAGCATTGTCTTTACATAAATATAATATTATATATAAATAATAATTCAGATTTGATTTTTGAATTTGCATTCATTATAAGTTCTAACCGAGTTCCCCGATGGAAGTGTGTGGATGTACAAGTGAAGGGGCATATTCAATTTGGTTGAAAAAAAAAAGATGAAGTGGATTATACATTTGCTAAAAGACAGATACTTGGCTTATATTTGGAAGACAGATTGGGAGATTTGGGAATAATTTTTAAGCACTAATTAAAAAAAGCGGATTTGTTTGAATTTTTGGAGAAAAACTTTATTAGAATTATTTTATTATCCTTAATATGTATTTTGGTCAAAATCATTAGAGCGGTTTTTGTTTATGCAGACAAATATTGCAATGTTAAGTTTGAAAAAATACTATTTTTTAGTTACTTAGCTGAACACTGAGATATAAGATATTGTTCCAGGTGTAAGCTTTATTTGTTTTTTTTTTTTAATTTTTATCCGAATCGAAAATGGGGGTTTTCGAAATATGAGCAGTTTTTAAAACTAGCGTTTTCGCAAAAATTGTGAAAATATCAATTTTACCGTTTTCGGATAAACCATAGAAAATTAAATTTATAAAAATTGTCTTTTTTTCAAAAATTCATTGTACGGTAAAATAGAGAATAAAGTGCTCGACTGGTGTTGCCGGGATGGCAATACCGCAAATAACGAGTCGGTGTCATCGGTCTGACAGCAAAAGGAAGTCGGCATCTTGATGTTACTTTTTTTTTCTCTTTCTTTTGCAATTATCTGTCAAGCACCACGTTGCTAAAAAGAAAAACGTAACCTGGATAGCAGCATAAAATAAATCTGTATAAAGTGAAATTATTGTTATAATTAGAAGTAGACAAGAAGCACTAAAAGTAAGTTAAGAAAAAATAAATAAAAAAAAAAATGAATTGTATAATAACTTGCAGGAAATTAAAGCCCGTCGGGCAGAAAGTGAAGGCAAATTTTGCGTTTTTCCTTTTGACTTCATCACGCCACCCGGGCTCAAGATTGAGCTGCAAGGCTACAACAACTGGGTCGAACAAAAGTTTAGTTTGACTCAATCGGTAGGTAGGTAAATAGTTCAGCAACTGTACATAAAATATAAGAATAGGTAGCTCCTACATTTTACGAGATTTTTACAAGGGGTGGCAGGTGTTTCTGTTTTCTGATCTGCTGGTTTAAGGTGATAGGCATTGGAATCAGTGATTTTCTTACTTAAAATAATCTAAAAGGGTCAAGGGGATTTTTCAAACCTCATAGTACAAAAGAAGGGATTTTACTTTTTGGTCAATTTTTGTTTCTAATTGCTAATTTCCATAAGAAAATAAATTAGTCAACCTACGATCAAATTATACATATTTTCATATTTAAAAATAAGTCATTCAAGATATCCGAATGCGTTCATGTTTTTTTTTTTTATATTTATATTTATTTTCATTTTAATGCCGAATGCAATTTTATGTTCCTTTTTGTAACGTTTTAAAAATGTATAAGATGTACATAATAATATTTCGTCGGATAGATGTAGAATTTTTTACATTTTGCCAAGGGATTAAAGGGATTTTTGTCGGTATAACTGTGGGATAACCTGCTCCTAAAGTCTAATATCACTGATGGGAATTGGAAGCAGGGTTCGCGATAAACTGATATCTTTGCACAGATATGTTATGTAAAAATTCAGGGATTTGCTTTTGAACTTGCATTGGCAGTTATAAACTGAATATCCAGATGGACGCGTGTGAGGGTGTAAATGAAGAGGGAGCTTCTGATTGTGTGAAGTGGTTGGAATTATTTTAAGATGCATGTTTAATATTGTTGGAAAAAAATAAGTAGGGGAAATATTTGTTAAAAAATGATTTTTGTTGTTGTATTTACTTTTGTATTGAGTTTTAAAAAAAATATTCAAAGACAGACAGGGATTTGAATAATAATTACAAAACGGACCTTTTCGATATTTCTGAAAAAAACTAAGTGTGGGATCTTAATTAGGATTATTTTATTATCCTAAATATGTATTTTGATCAAAATCGTTAGAGCGGTTTTGTAAAATTTGGTAGACAAAACAGTAACAAATTTTGCAATAGGTATGTATTGAGTTGGAGAAATACTATTGCTTAAGTGTTTAGCTAAAAAGTGAGATTATTAGATATTGTTTCCAATGTGACCATTATTTTTTTTTTATAGTTTTTTCGAAATCGAAAATGACATTTTCGAGACATGAGCAGTTTTTAAAGTTAGCGTTTTCGGTGATTCGAATTGAAAATTAAGGACGCAATAATTTTGAAAACATCAATTTTACTCTAAGTTTGCATTTTGGTAAAAATCGTTTTTGCCGTTTTCAAATAAACTTAAGAAAACTAAATTTTTAAAAAATGACTTTTTTTCAAAAATCCATTTTACGATAATACAGAGAAAAACTGAGTTTGCCATTAAGTTAGAAATGACTCTATTACCTTAGAATTTAATTTTTGTTACAATCGTATGGACCGTTTTTGAGATATGACCAAATTTCACAAGTAAAGTTATTCGATCTTTCAGCGGAAATCTGAGTATGCAGTCATGTTAACCTCACCTACTTCAGCTTAAATTTTCAACTTTCGTTGAATTGGTATGCAAATGTTGTATGGGAACTACCATTAGTATCGAGGTTACCGTGCAAGGAAAAAATGGCCCCGAACTGTAATTCCCCAAACTCCAAATCCGAAGTTCGGACAAAATACGGGCAGCCGTTTATAGGCTGTGCGCTGTAGGCCTCGGGAGCATACGGACAGACCCATTTTTGGAGTGAAATTTTGTACGAATACAATATCTTCTCTTACTACGTAATCGAGAAGTTGAAAACGTTTAGAATGAATATCAGACGTTCGCGAACTATATTTCAATGATTTCCCGGGGTTAAATGCACTCACAGTTGCATTTATGCCGCATTCGAATCAACAATGAGCAGATTCCTAACGATAATTGTTTGTCAGACTAAGCTTTGACTATATATCCCTACCTAAATACAAACTGCTTACAAAAGTCGTAGACGAACAAATTTCCGAACACACATCGCTGCAAGTTGACAAATGACTCGCGGTTACGCGCAAAGCGCTTAAGTTATCACCAAGCGGTTATTCAACTGTATAAACTCTAGTTGCACAACAGACGCCAGACGTAGACTTGACGCTTTGTTTTTAAAACTTTTTTTTTTGCATTCGCATTTGAATAAGTGTCAAACAGGCAAATTCCATTTCAAGGACTTAATAAGTGGGCATCTCTCAGCAAATAACAATGAACTATCCACCACCGAGCACACACAACAAATCTCCTTCAAGTAAGGATCCTAATTATCATACCAGATTGTCATAGAATAAATTTACATTATGCCCGCAGTAAGCGTGTTTGTTCGCAAACAGAAAACATCCCAGTCAACTTAATTGCGGTTTCGCAAGCTGATATCCCGAGCAAACAAAACAACTGGCCATAAAAATCCCACATGCTAATTTCAATTGCCCCACTCGGGCAAATTGAAGCGCTGTTTACACGCTTACAAGTGTTACACAGATAGTACTCGTACAATTATATACATGCAGTTCTGTGGGTATTCGTAAATGTCTGGAGCACGTGCGAACTGATCGCACGGCAAACAAACATTGGGGCCACTGACAGTTGGAATAGAATTTGTAAGTATATGCTTTATGGAAGTGAAGATCCCATCAGGGGTCATGTTCATGTTGACACCTACGTCATCCGAGTAATGTCACGACTTTCGGGAGACATAAAAAGGACGTGAAACAGAAAACCAAGGAGAGGTGAGCCATTCTTATCTGGTTACACTAGACGTCTGTATCCATGATAAGCATCGCTGTGTCTGAGGACGGTGACAAGGACTATTTACAGCATACAGGATACAGCAACAGCACTATAGCACTAGTGACAGTTTTGTGCGTGGGAATTGGCGGCGGACTGAGTTCATTGCCACCAACGCAGAGTCAAGGACAAGGGCTATGGTGCCTTATTAGCTGTCTCCCTGTCTGGCTAAAGTGTTTCATTGCTGTGGCTGGATTGTTTGAAGGGGCACATTTGTCATTGGTTTCATTGTTATTAATCCAAAGGGAGTCGCTCTTGGGGACACGAAAAAGTCGTTAAAAGAGGATATCAAGTGCGCGACTATGTAAAGTATGATTGAACGAAGCCGTAATCAATTTTGTGCTTTTTTGAAAAACAAACCAATCAATCTTCAACGAATGCAGTCATCTGCCAATCTAACGTTTTACCGGATTAAGACAAAATGATGTATTGCAGCGGATAAATTCGTTTAACAACCAGTCGAGGGTCTTAAACTTGTCGTAAATAATTCAACGCAATGCTGGCAAAGTGGGCCCTGCAGTAGCATAAGTCTGTGCAAGGGCTTAGGTAAACAAAAAATTAGACATTAGATAATTTTCTGAATCTTAATTTAGACGTTCGAAAACAGGATAAAATTGTAGGTGGCTTCACTTCGTCCAAAAAGTGCATGATGGAGGCGCACAAAGTGTTTCTGATTAATTCTCATTCAATGACTGTTGTGATAAATTGGCGAAATGTCTCTACGTTGACCTCGTCTAAATATGGTGTATACTCGGATCAATGGTGGTACCATGTCGTGTTGTTGAAGCTGACAGGTTGATATTGATTGTTAGGTCTTCATTGAACTATTTATTTTTAACTCTAGAATCTTCTAAATGTAATTCAACATGGATCTTCAAAGCAAGATACGCAATAACCTAGTGCATACAGTATATATCTATTCAAAAACACATAGCCCCAGCCAGACTGTTTACATAAACAGAGGAACCACGTCGAACAGAAGTGTTTGGTCAACACGTTGTTAGATAGCGCCACTAGTTTACCACTGATACTGTGCTCATTAACCATAAGAGTATGCATTCAATGCGCCAAAAGACGTATAACCTTAAAATTACAAGTTAAGTCGTATGAGTGTTGAATAAGTATCACAACTGTCCAAGCACATCTGGGGCCAGATTCCGTATATCAACGATATCGTTGTTGAAACTTTGATCACCAAAATAAGTCATATTCTGCTCGAGTTTTTTTGACAACCGTCAGCTTTCATTATATTTTTGGAAAATGAACTTGATTAGGCTCTCAAACTTGTAATTTTAGCATTTGGTTGCTAGTTTAGGAAGTCTATCGTTTCAACGATAATCGTTTGAAAGGTCACGGAATGAGTGCCCAGATCAATTCCACTAATACTTGATAAAATTTTAAAGGTGTATTCTTTTGTCGGAAAGTTTAACTCAAAGGAAGTTGCTCGTGCACCTATGTGAATTTATGGGACCCACATTTTATTTCTCTACAAGTTAATTTTCTCTTTATGCAGAATTCCCTGCGTGTGTGTTTTTTAATACAGCTCTCTTGCTGTGGGTAAGGTTATCAATTTAATAAAAAAATATTACTTTAAAAAACCATAAAACCCGACTGGCAAAAAAAAAGAAACTTAAAATGAACAAGCCACATTTAAGTTTACCTAACTAATTGATAATCGGAGACTATACCTACAAAGCCTAAACTTAAACTTTAACGTGTCTTGTTCATTTTAAGTTCCTTTTTTGGTCAGTCGGGTTTTTTGCTTTTTTAAAGTATTTTTTTTTTGTATTTTTATCTTTTTAGCCTATGATACTCCGGGGAAGAACACGAATCTAATAACACCTCACTTTTCAAAATCGGTCAAGGCTACAGTGCGTCATGTAGGAACGTACATAGGATACGCCCAAAACACATAACCCTTCCTGTGTCCAGTCCGGTAAAAAAGGCTCAGCCATATAATATCGTCGCCTAAATTTTTTTCAAAAACAAAAAACACTTTGCCCGAGTAAATGCTATCGGCATTTGTACACATTTTTTTTTTGTCATCATTCAGCTTTGCTTGAAACTTAAAACCCGATTCTAAGTAATACTTCTGCGAGTATATCGAATTATTTTCCATATTTGTAGCCGGCAAAGAGGCTGAGTCAAAGTTACAAGCGGTCTTTCTAAATTTTTCTTACGAAGTGTAGTATTTTTTCCCATTTACAACCAACTCAAATAGCTTCGACACTATTTGAATCGGCGATTGTTAAAACAACATAAGTAACAGATTTTTCGAAATCAGTTTTATTACGTTTTTACACAGATTATGTGTAGACACTGCGTTGTGAACAAAACCAACATAATTTGATACCTAAAACAGACAGAAATTCGATCGCAAAATCGGCATTTTGTACTTAGACAACCTGACTGTTCTACAATTTGTTTATTCTCCTGTAAAAACAAATAAAAATGTCAGTTAACTGACATTTTAAGAAACAATCGATTTTTTTAAAATAACATTTTTACTATGCGAAAAGAAAATCATATTAAACTAACCTTAAGTATATAAAACGCAGTTGAATATTATTTTATCAGATTCCTAAGCTCCCACAATTTGTTTGTTTTTTTTTTCATTCTTCCACGAAAGTCTCTTTGAACATAGAAATTCCCACACAAAGTGAGAAATCTCACGATCTAAAACACTGGCAAAAGATGCCAGTAAAACATTTGCCTAACCATTAGGTCAATTTTAAACCCAATTAAAAATAACTTTCTATACCTCATGATTTAAGAAGTGAGTAAATTTTTTTACAAAAGTCTGCAAGGCGCCCGCTTTTTAACATTTTCCAAACCTTTTTTATTATTTGCAGGAGTTTGAAAAGCTGAATTTTTAAAACAGAATTTTACACCGTCTCAATTTGGACCCCACTTATATTAAAAAAAAAATGTAAAAGCAATGACAATAATAGGTGCTCGGCCTTAGGGGGTCGGCGCACATCGAAAGCATTTCGGTTGATTTGAGTGGTTGTGTAAACAAAATAAACGTCGGGTTTCAATGTCACCTCCATTCAAATGAGTACAACTCAATGCATTGTTTTTTTCTTAACCTACTCTATATTATATCAATGTCACTGCCCTTGGAATGGAATCACCTCAATGCATTGGATAACTTTATAATCCTACGCTATTCCATGTATTTGCATTGCTCGTGCTAATGTTAAACATTTCGCGATTGCTTATCTCTTGGCAAGCAATACAAACATATAAGCGCCCTACTATTTAAAATGTCAAAATATTTCACAAAATTTGCCAACTGAATTCACTTGCTTATGGGTTGTGTTATTGTGTACATATCCGTGGACTCTTTCAGATAAGAATTTCGCCCTCATGAAAATGGAATTTGCGCATTTTTTAAGCAGGCGATTTTTTTATTTTACGTACATTCTTATATAAAATGAAGACGTACACTACGAAACCAGAAAACATGGAGGTCCTATTTTAGTATTAAATATACCACATCAATTTAAAACTATTTTTACAGCTTATTTCCAGTGATGCCTTTTTTAATGCTAGATCTAGCATTTTCGAGGACTTGAAAGCATTTTCGAGAATTTTAGTATTTTTCGATGTTTGCTCTGGAATTTTGGTCATTCGTGTACGTTAAGCTGATATACATCGAAGTTTTTACCATTTTTCGACATCAGATGGAAGGTGAATGTGAGCGGGTAAAGTGTAGCCAGTCTATTGTGTACGTGGGGCTTTGTAGAAGCATTGGCTATGGATATACACAGTGAAGGATATATATCTTTACTATTTTCAATTACATAAAAAAAAAATACAACCACGGTAGTTAGATTCCTCGAATTGAAGGTGCAATATTTATTTTTGAATTGGTTTCGTTAATATTTCAAAAACAGGTTCTGTTGATAGTTTAGAAATAAAATTCGTTGTTTCAAAAACATGTTTTTTATCACATGTTTTTTTTTCTGGGATGTTTTCAGGCACGTTACTATAAAGAGAGTTTACTAGCATTTTCCTTTTTTGAAATTCTGGCAACACTTTTTATTTCATCAATATTTTGGTAATTAAACACAGTCAAAAAAATAAATAATTGGCGCAACAGGTCCGTATGGACCCAAGCCTAGCTTCTCACAACCATTCGTCTTGTGCGAGTTTTTATTTTTGGGACGAATGGAAGGGATCTACAATTTTATGCCGAGTCCAAACGGCCAATTGAGAAGCTCTTTCATGACAGTTATACTCTCGGATGTTTGTCAGACGTTCGCGAGAGGTGGCGCAGTGAAAAAAACCTTAAGTTGGAATTTGGGTTTTTCTCGGGATTCGAACTTGGGACCCCTCGCTTAGTAGTCCAACACACTACCCACTAAGCCACTGCGCATTTTAGTTACATAAAAAAAGCTACTACGTCTATATACTAAAATGAATTTCGCTTGAATTTAAATTTGCTTAAGAAATAAATAAATAAATAAAACCAATGCCCTCGTAACTCCGAATGCATCAATGGTTAAGCTCCGCTTCCACGTGGTAACTTGAAATATAATTGCAAAAGCTTAGGAAAACCGTTTTTTACGTTACAGACTTGTTTTTCTTAAGAGGTACGAATATAAATAGTAGGTATATACAAATTTGTTACATTTTTTTACAATGTCAACTATGTAAATGTTATGCAAATAAGTTTAGTAAAACGTAAATTGAAAGGGTAAAACTTGCAAATTTAGTCACCAAAAAATGTCATCCATAAAGTTTTGGAACCCTTTTCGAAATTTTTCTACTAATGAAAAATTAAAACAGCTCCAAAGTAGATAAAACGCAAATAAAAGTTAAGAGAACAACAAATGTTTATTCCTATTCAGTCATATCTGTGCCTAAAATGTTAAAAATTTAATGTCAATTTTGTACACTTTTCAAACGGTGGTCTGAAAAAAAAAATATGGCTTGGTCAGAGAAAATTCTTTCGCAAAAATATAGCAACTTTATTTTAGAATGCATATAGTCAAAACTATTATTTTTAATAGATTGAGGTCAACAAATTTATGCGTTTTTAGACTTAAGTCTAAATATATGAAAAAAACTTAAGTCGACCTAAGAACAGCAAAGTCGTCACTTTTCTCACAATAAAAAATCGTGGGCGCACTGTTTTTTAAAAGATACACAAATAATACACATAATCTCTTTTATCTTAGGTATGCAAGACACTACAGTTGATGAATTAAGCTATTTTACAAACAGTTATAACTTCCTCATTATTTGAATTTTTTCACCTGGCTTAATACAAAGAGTCTGGGGAGAAAACAATTCAAATAACTTAAACAGCTAAAACAATTTAAGTCCACTTAGGCACAGATTTGGTGATTGCGCATTAAAATTAAAATAAATAAAAATATAAATATATAAAAGAGAGTGACGCTAGTTACTACGCTTATAATTCAAGAACGCCTGGACCGATTTCTGTGATTCGCACCAATTCGGACTGGTCTTTTCAATAAAACATATGTATCGACTTAAAGACCGAATGCATTGAGCAGACACATGGACTTGAACTACTCGTATAATTACATAGGTACAAATAAGTCCATCCAGAGGTATCGTTGCCAGAACACAATTCCTTCAAAATTAAAAATTTTAATATCATTGCGTTCAGCATACAAATTAGTCTTGACATTAAATTTCTATATATATAAAACTGGTGTGAAAAATGTATGTAGTAGTAGTAGTTTGAATGTAGTAATTCATTATTTAAGAACGGCTGGGCCGATTTGGCTTACATTTTTTTAAGTTGTAACTGCCAGGAGAAGGTTTTCACGAAAGAACCTTTTGGGAAAACAATCCGGAAGAGTAGAGAAATTGGAAAAATCGAAAATTGTTTTTTTTTGTATGGAATTTTGTGTGCAATTGTTCCGGAATGGCTTTTCGAATGGAAAATAGAAAGTTCTAAGTCAAAAACTCGAAGAATTCCGGAAAACGAGAAAAATTTGAATTTTTTAATATAATAAATAATAAAAAATTGCGCTGTGCTGCCATCAATGCCACAACCCGATAGATGGATTTATACGTTGACTTGGGCAGTTTGACAGGTGTCTTTTTCACATTGTCATTTTCTTTTGAGCAAATGTGCTATCGGCGCAGTGGCTTAGTGGTTAGTGTGTTGGACTACTAAGCGAGGGGTCCAGGTTCGAATCCCGAGAAAAACCCAAATTCCAACTTAAGGTTTTTTTTCGCTGCGCCACCTCTCGCGAACGTCTGACAAACATCCGAGAGTATAACTGTCATGAAAGAGCTTCTCAATTGGCCGTTTGGACTCGGCATAAAATTGTAGATCCCTTCCATTCGTCCCAAAAATAAAAACTCACACAAGACGAATGGTTGTGAGAAGATAGGCTTGGGTCCATACGGACCTGTTGCGCCAATTATTTATTTTATTTTTAAATGTGCTATTTTTCTTGCTGGAAGGTGATCCGAGACGATTTGGTGGGGCTATGATATTGCTGTCCGGAGATTTTCGTCAAACGCTTCCCGTCATCACGAAATATACTGCTGCCGATGAACTTAATGCATGCCTGAAATCGTCGTCTTTATGGCATGGCAAGAAGTTGAAATTGGCCACGAACATGAGAGTCGCATTGCAGAACGACCAATCGGCTGCTGAATTCTGGAGACAACTGCTTCCGCTTACCAATGGTCAAATTCCTGTTGATGTTTCGACTGGATTGATATCGTTCCCGGCAAATTTTTACGAGTTCACATCGACGAAGAAGGAACTCATCACCAAAGTGTTCCTCAAAATTATATAAATCTCGATTGTGTTAGTGAATGGACAATACTACGAGGAATAAAGACGTCGATAGCTTGAATTTCATTATTCAAAGTAAAATCGCTGGAGAACTGCATTCGATCAAATCCGTTGACAGTGGGACCGATGAGGATGAAGTGACGAACATTTAAACGCGCTTGATGTGCCCGGAACTCCGTCGCATAATTAACAGCTAAAGGTGGGATCGACCATAATCATATTGCGGAATCTGAAACATCCGAAATTGTGCAACGGTACGCGGTTGTTAGTCAAGAAACTGATGAACAATGCGATTCAAGCGACGATCATCAAGGCCAAATTCAAAGGAGAGGAAGTCCTTATCCCACGAATTCCGATTTTTACAACTGATCTTCCATTCCAATTCAAGCGGATTCAGTTCCCCGTTCGATGACAATCAATCGCAAGGTCAATCGTTGGAAGTCTGTGGGTTTAATCTCGAATTTCCCTGTTTTTCGCACGGTCAGCTGTGCGTTGCCTGTTCGTGTGTTGGCAAACCGTCTTCGTTGTTTGTTTTTGCGCCGGAAAACAAATCGAAAAACATTGTTTATCATATCGCTCTCTACAGATTTCAATTCCATTCAAATAAATCACCTTGAAATTTGAACTATCTGTGTTTTATTATCACTCTGGAGTTGCAGCGCGACGAAGTTCGCCGGGTCCACTAGCACTTAAATAAAACTTAAAAAATAATAGTTACCTACACTTAATTTGTTTTAAATTAGCGAAAAGGCGAACAGAAGAACGCATTACATTTCAAGAGAAATGAAATGGTATTAAAGAATGGCAGCGTTAAAAAAAAACACTAATATATTTTTCTAAGTACTTCAATTAAATTTTGGGCACTAAAATTAACGCAGAAAGCACTGACTTGGTAACGCTGCTTATAGGTAACTAAACTTTAAGTACGCTGACTTGGCGATGTTGGACATGTGGTCCTTTAAAATTAAGTTGTCGCTATAAACAAAACAATTTTGTACAGTCAGAAATCTGAGTTTAATCGCTCATCTGCAAAACGAAGAGCTAACGACGGAAGATCGGACTTTAACTTTTGTCGTTGAATAGGCTTTAGCTCTTAGACCAGTGGGTTTTTTTTTAAGTTGGCCAAGGAAGACCTTTAAAGTATCGACAAGTGCAACTTTTAAATCACACGTTTGCTTCCGCTAGCAACATTTTCCTAGCTTTACGTATATATATTCGTCTTGTTTATAGTGCCGCTGCATCAGAGTAGGACACGAAATAAAGCTCAAAGATGTCGAATATGTTCTAAACCGAGCATGTTCAGAGTGATCTGGCTTACTTATGAAACACTTACTTAGGTGGCGCTATAGTCCGGGGTGGACCTGGGCCTCAAGCAATACGCCTCTCCAGTAAGCGCCATCTTTGGCTAACTGCCTCCAGTTGCGCACTCCAAGTTGGTTGAGGTCCCGTTCCACTTGCGCGCTCCACCTAGGCGAGGTCTTGCTCTACTGCGTTGGTCCTCCGGGTTGGAATCGAAGACTCTTCGGGCCGGACCGTTGGTGTCCTCTACATGTCCCAGCCATCTTAGACGACTGAAACGTACTTTTCTGACTAGGTCGATGTCGCTGTAAAGCTCGTAAAGTTCGCTGTTAAATATCCTCCTCGAGAACGCGTCAACGCAAACTGGACCAAAAATCACACGACGAATTTTGCGTTCGAATCGACCAAGGAGCTCTTCATCCGACTTTGATAGGGTCCATGCTTCGGCACCATAAAGCAGGTCTGGGATGATGAGGGTTATATATAGAGTCTCCTTAGTATTTCTCGACAAGGCCGTACTAATCAATTGCCTTCTTAGACCAAAGTTGGTTGGCAAGTGTGATTCTTCGCTTGATTTCTGAGGTGATGTCATTCTCAGAGTTAATAGCGGAGCCGAGGTAGACAAAGTCCCGAACTACCTCAAAACTAAAGCTGTCTATCGTGACGTTCTGTCCGACTCGTCGATGTTATGTGTCCCTTCTTGTTGGCAGCATATACTTTGTTCTGCCCTCATTCACCACTTAACCCATTTTTGTCGCTTCTGATAGTTGCAAACGCACCAGTGACAGCTCGCTCTGTTCTGCCAATGACGTCGATGTCGTCAGCGTATGCAAGTAGTTGCACAGACTTCTGGAAAATTGTGCCTTACAAACAACAACAATCTAGCTCTCTTATATGGAGGGCTCACAGCTGAAGCGAACCAAGTCAGAAAAAGACGATTCCAAGATATTTTGAGGCTGAGTAAATGAACTGCCATTAAAATGAGTGCCATTGACTTGGGTTTCTTGCCGTTACCTTAGGAACGAAACACTTTTTGACTTGGCCTGTAACAGAACTGAATAGAGTTAAACTTTGCGGAGAATTTCGCACAACTTTTTACATTTTTTATATTTCATGACTTGGTTTGGTTCAGCTGTGAGCCCTCCATATATGACTCAATGGAAAGTATTTTTTTAAAATCCTCGGACCGCTACATTATTTGCAGATCTAGTACTATTTATTTTGGATCTATGATCTTGATCTTTTTACCAGCATTAAGTTTGTTACCTAATGATACTGAAAATGCATTTGAGCATACTTTAGTCTAACTTGGTTCCCTTACGCAAATGTTGAAGTTGAGCTTTGAAGTTTGACTTACTTTGAGTAATGTGGTCGAAAGTTTTGTTGTTTGAACAGACGCTCCTGAGTACCAATCACATGGTTAGCTCTCAAAATACGCTGTACATTCTCAGATTTTTATTTCTGACAATATAATCAGTAAAATTATTCCATAGAGGGCGATCTGTTTAATCCTAATACGGAAAAACACACGGAAAACATTTTAAGATCAAATCATGAAAAATGAGCGCAGAATCACGAAAAGTTTGTCTAGTTTCAGAGCTTAGCTAAGGATTTACTAATTCACGACTTTTTATTCGCAATTCTATAAATAGTACGAAGTGAAGATATTGACCCTCAAAAGTCGCGAATCGCTACTTCTTATTGTCAATGATGCGATCAAATAAGGAATACATATTGCAATAACCAATCGCAATTTGACACAAATAGTTATTAATTTGCTATTGCTATGGATTGTGAATTGCAAAAACAATTCGTAAATTACCACTTTTGTGTTGTAAATTCGGATTTCCTCCCTTAACAAATTACAACCATTTAGTTTTGAATTGCAACTCAAAAGTGTTGATTTGCGAACAAAAGGGGTCGATTTACCACTTCAGTAGTTGCAATTTACGAATTCCTAATGGTAAATTGAATCTTTTTTTAATAAATTTGCATTTCATATTTAGCAATTTACGATTCTTGAGGAGTGATTTGAGGCATCACCGTATTAAATTGAAATTGTTTTATCGTGAAATTAGAAAACTTTATTCTCAATTTACAACTTATATCTTATGATTTACAAATCCAAATTCGTAGTTTAATTATTTGTTTCCTCCTGAAATCCATGAAAAGCATACTGCGCCATATCGCCCGGAGATAACGGGATTTGTCTGGGGTGGTTTTTCGGTCTATGCTGAAATTTAAAATACAAACAAATTATTTAGAATAACTTTCCATTGATACGAACCTTTAAAATCGTTTTCGATTACATATTTTAGAATGCATTCCGATTTATACTTCTTTTTTATAGCGAGATGTACCTTCTGGAAAAAATACGAATTTATATACCTACTTCAGTTGTTTTTGTATTATTCAATATGTACTTACAAGATATATTCCAAAATTCTTTACAATTTGTTGGTTAGTACACTCACTATCACTACGAATGAGTTATACTTATAAATAACTTTGACCCGACAAGAACTGCTTTAAGCAAATATTGAATACCGACTGTCTGACTCTAATGAAGCCAAATGCGCATGAGCTGTCCATGCAGAAAATGAAAGGACTTAAAAGGATTTCTTTACATGGACCATGGACATGCTATGACGTTTCCTTTTTGTCGGCTGCCTGTGCGCACAAAAATTCCACACATCGGGTAGTTAATTCCATGGAAATTACAAAAAAATATTTTGTAATTCACGATTTCTCTACATTTCAATTTACATGTGTTAAATTATTATAAGATTTCATTGATTCATCACTCAGTGTTTGTAAATCAGCAAATACTTTTTGCAATTTGCGATTGTGAAGTAGTGGTTGAAAAATTGACCCATTGAAGTGGTAAATGGCGCCAAACGATATCGCAAATCACTACAAATAAAAGAAGCTGGAATTAATACTTCTAATCGCAAAATTCAACAAGCAGAATTTTGTATTCTACGCCGTTTTCAATGTCGAATTACGAATATTTATATCAATCCAAGAAAAAATCGTTGTAATTTGCGACAAAGATATAATTCGTGAATTGCAACTCAAAATTTTGCAATTGGTGATTTTCAATTCTTTCCGTGCAAACACAAATTCAGAGTTCCGATCTGTCTGAGATCGAACGGAAACACGAACTTTTTTGACCGGCCTGGCTCTATCCTGAACTTATACACTTAACACCTATTTCATACAAGGGGCAAAATCAATTAATGTTTCTACAGCCACCCTGGTCGAATTGCCTTTTACGCTAGGCATACAAATTCTCCCAACAAGCTACATCTCACACAAAACGATTGGTTGTGTGAGGAGCTAGGTCTAGGGTCCCTATGGGCCTGTTGCGCCAATTAGTTATTTTTATCTGTTTGCGTTGTAAAGTCTACACACCTTTGTGAGGCGCAAAGAACACATATTTCTTAGACCTCGGATCTCAGGTTCTACCACTCAACCTTTTCTAAATCCAATTCGTTATCAATTCTGTGAAGCGAAGCTAGACAAAGAACCTCATAATGCTAAAGGGATCTTAGGGCCTGTAGTGCACATAACCGATTCATCACTCATCAACATCCCGAGGTTATGCACATCAGGTGATCCATCATCATCCGTCATCTAAAACACCAGGTCATTCCTCCAGCACTCCTGTAAATATTCGAATATTTATCTCATTTATTGCAACTTCTCTGACAAGTTACCGACCTACAATTAAGTGCCCACAATGGTCCCTTAAACAATGTTTAAATGGTTGGATCGGAGCTGTAAGTTGATCGAGGGCGGAAAACCTGTCTAAACCATACCCAAAGCTGTCCTACTCTGTACACAAAATGGCCTTAAAATTGATATGTCATATTCAATGCCACATCAGATCGATAGGATCCACTGTCCCATTCAGACAGTGTTGCGCACTTCGGAAAATATCGTCACAGCATAAATTGCAAACATTGATTCACGTTTCCACAATTACCCCGGCGAAAAAATTCACCCATCGGCTCTGAAACACTGCCACACACCTTCGACGTACCAAAACAAAAACATTGAGAATTCCAAAATGCAAGAACCTTTTCTCTTTACAACCACACCGACGGTGATTCACTCTCTTACGCAAAGGGAAGTCGAATTCGCAATACCCCAGCCAACATGATGACGAAGATATTGGTTAAGAATTCCCATACATGATTAAAAGAAATGAATGCGTTCCCACATCCCAGCCCGCCCGCACCCACCACACAATCAAAAATGACTCCCAATTAACCCATTGTCACACAAATCAATGTATCTAATCGGTTTCCTATTTCCATTTTCTATTTCCCACTCTTTAGGTGAACTTGTGCAGCACACTCCCCCCGTGGATCCATGACAACGTGTCACCATCAACAGACCGGCATCGGCAGCACCACCATCATATTTATGGAGGAAACCAAAACCAACGAGCAGATACAAATCGAAACGTAAACAATCGGCACAATACATAAAGTATCTCTTTTGGATGCCCTCCACCGATAAGCGGCAATAATCGAAATTTTATTATTAAAACTTTCAAACTAAGGTCCCCCAAATAGCCAGCACGACAGGGCCCCACCAAATCTCTCGAAAGACATCGATGGTGCGCCGATGAGTCAGGGCACCTTCTTCACATAAGCAAAACCAAAGCACCTACAGCTACAATCTATAAACGCTGCCTCGCTCTGTCAAGTTCAGCGCTTCAGTATATTTTATTGTGGCGTTCTTATGTGTGTGACATGTATGTGATGTTGTAGCTTGTAGCTATACAAATTAAAAAAAGAACTATCAATTCTTTGGTTCGGTTTTGAACGAATTCACGTCACATCGCCCATTGAAAGTATTGCATGTAGTGTGCTCGTTTATCGTTGCTCTCCCTATCCCTCTCTGTTTGTATACCGCGCATACACTTGAGTAATCGCACCAACACCATAGTCCAAGTCCAAGTCCATACAACTTGTTTGGCTGTGTGTTGTGCCGTCTATCTGGCTTTTCAAGACGCGAGAGCTAAAGCTTTGAAGTTCTTCCAAATGAGTAGCGAACTGTCTGCCAGTGAAACAACACCGCTTCGTCGGCCGGACCTAAACGAGGAACTATCCACATCGACTCCGACTCGTAGTGTGAACGCGAATCAAAGCGGTACGAACGGTGGCATTATAAAAAATCTAACCCCCACTAATCACAACCACAACAATAATAACATAGAAACCGACTCAAGGATAAGCGTCAACTGTGATCGTCACAATCATCAGCAGATCAACATGGAGACGAACAAACGGATACTCTGTCGCATCGGAACGGATGTGCTCATCCTAATGTGTGGTAAGTTATAGAATAAGGCGATTTCAAATTTCATCCGTGTCCACCTTCAATTGGAATATCTCATTTGGCATTGAATTTCATTCGTATACGCCGCGCGCCGTGACCACCAGCCTAGTAGCTAGCAGTAGCACGCTGATTTGATATAGTTGTAGATCGAGTTTCACTTTTCAGTTTTGCATTGCAAAATTTGTCCCCTAACTAAAAGCGGTATCTAGCCGACCCAGTTTGGGCCGATTTCAAAGTTTAGTTGCACAATTAAATCAAGTGCGGTGTAACGGTGGACTCACCCAAAGCGAGTGTAAGAAGTGTTACTTTTGGTTGGGGTTGATGAACCTTTGCCGACGTATTCTTTGATGAGTTGGGAGAAATTTGTGCTGTTTTTTTCCCCGGAAATTATTACAGTGTATTCGAATGGAAGGCGGTTTCGAATTTCGAATGACTAACAAATTAAAAAAAAATAAACGCATTCAATGCGTATATTGTGTTTTGCGTGCCTTTTCGATAAAGCGAAACTCAGAAGTGCGTGACTGAAATTTCTAAAGTGCCTACGAAGGTGAATAGAATAATACGAATGACTGACACAACGGGGCAACGAATAACGAAGTGACCTTCAATTACCTACTGTATATGTGGATCTTTTGAGAAGGTGTGCAGTGATTTATCGACTGAGTAGGATTTTACATCCTTTATTTATGACGCGGGTCGAAATTCTGCATTCAAAATTCCGACTTGCAAAATTCTGTCTTCTCAGACAAAAAATTCTGCTTTTCGACATTCAGTTTTTGTTAGTTATGCCTACAAAATGTTGATTTTGAAATTTAAAGCAAGAAAATCAGCTTTTTCTGCTTTTTTAACTAACAAATACAAAAAAAAATTAAAACAAGGTAATTCTGATTTTTTCTAACAAAAAAAAAAGAAAGGCAGATATTAAAAAAACTATTTGAAATTATTTATAAAAAAATGTTAAGCATTAAAAGTTTATAAAAAAATTTAATTAAAAAAAAAAAACAATACAAAAAATATAAATGTAAAATAACCTATTAAAAAAAAATTAAAATAAAAATCAATATCTACTGAAAAATATTTAATAATAAAATTTGAGAAAGGAGTAATTAAGCATTTCAAAAGACGAAATTGAAAAAAATACAAATTAAAAAAGAAAATGTTGTCTAAAGCTCTGATTTTTAAAATAGGTACAGCAAGCAATAAAGAAAGCTTTGAAAGGTTTTCCAAACCTTATTTTTATTGTTTGTAGAATTTTGAATGCCGAATTTTTTAAAAAAGAATTTTTACCAAAACCCTACCACTAGGTATGTAGTTTTTTAGGAATTTTTGTACATGAATGTCACTGATTAGTTCGGACACAAACCATAAATAGCCATGAATATAATATGTAGTATATGCCATCAATAATTTGCTAATTCGTGCCGTCTTCAAAGAGCCACCATTCAAAGTTGTTGTATATTTAGTGCGAGTACCTAATCCCATTTATAGAAATAGTTCAAAAATGCACTCCAACGAGTTAACTAACTAACAACGTAGTTCATTCATTACTAATACTAATTTCAGTTCAAAAGTTCATTATATATACTTAGTAGTCGAACATGAATTATTTTATTGCTCATAACGAAGCAACCACGAATATCACAACTCTTTCTCTTTTTAATTAGTGGGGACATCAACCAATTCGCCTTTGTTACTAAAGACAACCATTACGAAGTTTTATTTGAATCGATTTTTATTTTTTCTGACAGTAGACTTGTTTGTTTCACGATGCGACATAAGAACAACTGACAACTGCTAAAATTAAAAGATCAAACACCCTGTACTATTTGTTGTACAATTTACTCAATGCAAAGTAGAGTCTTCAGGACACACAATTTACAAAGGCTTCAACCTTCTTCCGTGATTCAGACTATGTATTTAATTCAAATAGAATGCAGAAGTAATTTAAAAGCAACGAAACTCTGAGAATAATTCTGTGGTCACAAGGCAAAACCGCTTAAGTCGACTTTAGACGAAATTGAGATTTTGATGCCAATAGATTCAGCGTTCCCAAATCTATTTTGTAAATTTTTTCCAGCTTTAAAAAAGTGGACACAATTTAAAAAAAAAAAACAACAACAGCTTAAGTCACTACAGTCAATAGAGTAAAAAAGACTTTAAACTGCTCTACTGAATAGACTTAAGAGGTTTTGCCTTGTGACCACAGAATTTATGTTGACTCCTCTCTGGTTCGGATATATGTTGCCGACTTTGTTATTGAGCAGTACAAGTTTTTAAACATCAAAAATATCGAAACATACACCAGATATATGACAGTTTATACCACTTTATCGCAATTGATTGCACACCTTAAGGTTGATCTGGACCAAGTGTCCCTCGACATTGACGGTTTTACAGAGCATTGTTCTAGGTACTTAACTCTGTTTGGAAAAATTCTTATTGTGATCTTACATTTGTTTGTTATCAGTTTGTTTTTCAATTGACTTTCTAGTATTTTGATAAACAATCTTTAAGTGCTTTACAATTTATAGTACGATGAAAGAAAATCTTTAAAACGTTTACCCTTATCTTAGGAATTGCAGAACTGTATGGCTCTTAGAATCGTCCATGATTTTTCTAGTATTCCTTCTATAAGTTGTAGTGGTCTCACTTAGTTACTCATGCCAATGATCGGTAAAAGGTATAGGCAAATTATTTTTGCTCGTATTTAGGCTTAAGTTTCAAAGTCCTTCACATTTTGGGCCTCCTGCACTTCACTAACAGCAGTGACTGGTTCTTCGCCAGTAACTCGATTGGGTTCAGTTTGTTCCATAGTCATATTCAGGACATTTTTGGTCTCTTTCTTCCATCATATCATACACCACATTTGGCCTAACCTATAAATGGGCCGTCCGCCAAAAAAATATAAAATTAACCTTCTGGCTATTTTGGAGCAACCAAAAATGTGAGATATATTTTATGGGAGTGTCCCACCAGTCCGGGAAATGTAAATCACTCAAGAAAATTAGTGTGAAGGAGCTGGGTCAAGGATAAGTGAGTGTTACGCTAATAAGCAGTTTGTTTTATTGAACATATATTTCAATAAAACACCGAAAACCAATTTCAATAAAACTATTCAGAGGGACTTTTCTCTCAATCAGCCTAAATGTATGCAGACATTTTTGATAAACTGCTATAAACTGGTATATTTTGCATTTGTCTGAATGTTTTTGAAGTATGCCTGATATTGTAGTAACACCATTTCCATTTGGAAATTGTTATATGCAGTAGAGGTGGCATGAAAGCATCCATATCTACCAGAAGCATTTAAAACACGTGAAGTATATATGCTTCTAGTGCTCCCAACCCACTTCTACTTGACAAAAAAACTTAGTCTTCATCTAATTAGAGTTATTGCAGTTGCGCGCTGAAGTTTCTACTTGGCTCTACTGAGGAAAATCGCCAATAAAACAGTAGCAAAATTAATTGAAAACGATCATAAAGTTAGACCTTCGATAAAAGGCCTAAAAACCTGCATCCTTCTGAGAACCACATTGACAACACGTGCTACAAGCCTAGTATCAGTGCTTCCTCCTTCACAGGCGGTTTACAGTGCATTTCATATGTCGTCTGACGTGTGCGCGACAGAACATTGTATTCAATGAATTTTTCAATTTATTTTTATTTCCTATATCAAGATATTCGCTGTTTTATTTTTACAGAAATTCAATCTCAAGATCCAATCAAAATTAACGACCCCAGTGCGCAAATGTAATTTAATTTAAAGAAAAGATCTTCGAACAAAAATTCTATTGACAAACTCAGGTCCTCGCTTATAGTTCCCCGCAATGCAAATTGCCACCAAGAGTATTCTCTTCTCATTAGTCTACCGTCTCATTGATTACAAATCGCAGCTGGATATAAACCAGTGATCTCATCTGCATAGACCTGTTTCCAATTTTGCGGAAAAGCACAGTAGGTAAGCAGAACCCAACCGCCCATTAAAATTCTATCTGCGACTAGGAATGTCAAATCAACACAAAAACACCCAAACTCAGTTACTTCCCGCTGCATGGAGAGAAAGACAGACCGAAGTCAGACTGGGCAGCAAGCGATGCGACACGACGCTTTCCACTTGTTGTTACTCATTGTAGAAACGCGCCGCCAAGTATGGATGCCACTTTCCGGCGTCTGTCATCTGTCAATAAATTGTATGCGCGATGTAGCGCCTGTGAGTTTTCTTTCGTTTTGTTTGACACTCGACACAGTGTCGAGACCGACACCAATCTAGTATTTGATCTTGTGAGTCACACAATGTCAGTGCTGGTTAATTGTTTGATACATTTGCCATGACAGTTCAGCTCTAATTGGATTTATTGTAAAGCTTTTTGTTATTTATTTCTATTATGATGATCTTGATAGCTTTTTGCGCATTCCTGCAGGTAGATTAGGGGTAGGCTTACATATACTACATATTGTGGGATTTTTCTTTCGAAAAGACGTAGTGTGCGTTAGTCATTGTCATCAGGATCGTTTAACTTTATCGGTATACAGTCTTATCCAATTATCTGGTAGACCTTAATAAATTAGGTACGCTGTTGTGACGCATATCGTACTAAATAAAACATATTTACCTTCGGTGTGATTGCTGGACTGATTATACAGCCGTAGAATTGGCACTCGGAATGTCTAAAAATATGACTTGATTTACCTCATTTACTATTATGACAGAATGTTTACTCATTCATCGTTGAAGGTACATACTACTCAATAAACCACTGTTTGTTTGGATAAAAAGTAGCATGATGACTCAGTTAACGAGGGAACTAGTATAGACGCATCGTTTTGGCTAATGTTTCCTGACCACATTGCTGATAGGTACATATAGACCAAGGAAAAAAAAAAACGGTAGAAGATCCCTACTTATACTTGAAGTATTTACGACACACGTTAGGCTGTCTTAAAAATTGTTGATGCCTCTTTTTGACGTGGTAGCAGTCTTCAAAAGGCAGATGTCCTTGCCAAAAATCATTTCTTACCTTCACCTTATATTATTTTGTAGGTCACCAATATGCAAGTTTATATGGAAAATTTTCCCATTGTGAGTGCGACAAATTTAGCCACTAAATATGATTATTAGTACCACGGAGAGACTGTGTCGTTATCGGTTCCTTACAAAGTTAACTGATATCCTCTGAAATGTAATTCTTCTTCTCATAATTTAGGCTCAGTTCTGCTTTAATGGACCTTTATTCTTAGCACGCCGTTGCAATAATAACTACACTGAGGGAAAAAATGCAAACTAAAATGTAATATGTTTTATTTGATTTTACGTTGAATAAACTTTAATAAAGAATATTCCTTTTCACGTTAAAACATATTTGATTTAAATACGCAATGTAATTTAAATTAAGTCAACGTAGATTCAAAACGAAACATATTCACTTTTACATTTAAGCATGATTCCACGTCAAATCAAGGTCCATACGTGGTTAGATCAAATTAAAAATATATGCATTTAGAGAAGGGAAACCCTTTGAATTAATGTTATGCCACTTTGATTTAACAATCTTCGTAGTCGATGCTAAATCATTCCGAAAAATATTTAAATCAAAGTGGTTTTCTTTGATTTTACGTTGTTTTTTCTCTGGGTGTAGACTGTACTAGACAGTTAAAACTTATAAGACGCGATACAGGTGGTGAGTTGGCACCTTGGAAGCAGCTTAATTCTGAGTGAGCACATGACATGGTACATGATGCAATTTTCAATTGACACTGGTGTTATAATGCCAAACAAGCAACAAAATTTACAAGTTTAGACTACTTTGTCGAAACTACATACACACCTTTGGGCTGAGCCTATCACTCTGAATAGTTCTATTGAGTCTCCTCTGTTTAAATTTACTTGCTTTACTTTACTTTGTAGATGGCCGCTGAAAAAAACCTACATAGGTTCAATAAAACAAAACTATTAACAACACGCCTCCTACATAGCATCTTAAGAGCCTATCCTCTATGTTACCAATGGTCGCTGTTCATTCCTTCAAAGAGGGCAGATTTTGACATCATCCCTTTTCCTTTCTTCGGAGTCATCGTCGTCTTGGGCTCTCTTGTGATAGTGCCCTAAATTTCGCTCGTCATAATAGCATTTGCATTACCAGTCCCTTTGAGGTTATGTTTGGTATTTTTTTCTAAACTATCCACAGTAGCAGTGCATCTGCCCAAATACAACCATCGATTGTGAGGTTTTCAATATAATCTGCATGTTCCCAAAATATGTGTCACCTATAATATCACGAAACATAACTTGACCCAATTCCGTGTGGAATTTTTCAATCCCACAAACTGGTCATCTCAAAAGGAAACAAGAATGACTCATCCGCAGATCATTTTGTGTGTCAGATTCAGCTTTACAAATAGGGTGACCCCGACCCCAAGCACCTTTGTTCTGCTGTTCTTGGGAAATGTATGCTTCATCACATACCCTGGACAGATCGCCAACCGATGGCGCACATGAAATATTATATTAGCGATTCTCGACGAGAAAGAATTCCTGTCAGGATTTTATCACTATTTGCGCATCAGTGGATGCTGGAACTGGCAAAAACAGACAAATTTTTGGATGGTCGATGGCGTACAGTCAGCTTATAACTTCCTGGTAGTCCCCCCTGGTTGGTTGGTTGGTTTAGGTGTCTGTATTTCCCGTATGAGGGAAAGACACAAATAACGCAATTGAGCGCCGTTTTGAGACCACAACTAGTGTAGTAGTTCCCCCTAATCGAAAAAGCTGTGTTGGTGTTAATAAAACAATTCCCATGTAAGCCTGGCTAAGGTATAAGCAAAACCACGTTGCGGAGACAATGGGAAATGGTTTCGTCTTCATCTCTAGAAGTCCTTGCTGCTCAAAGCAACTCTACGCGCATAGCAGACGCATGTTGGTGATTTTGCTCTCCTTTCGCGGAAGCGTTGACAATATTTTAGACGAAGGCTTTCTTTTACCCATTCGGCTTGTAATATTATATGCGGTCGAAATAATTCTTGTTAGATATCGGAAGCGCTCTACTGTTTCTATCTGATGTCCACCAACAATAAGTTGGGCTTGATCCGAGGCTGGCTATCATTGCTTTGGTAGTGGTATTCTTTAGCCAAACAACGTAATGGAGGATGTCTAATTATCCATAACTTTAAGTGAGGGGAAACGTCGACAGTTAGACCAGGGGGGCAGATTCCGTATATCAACGATCGTATAAACGATATCGTTTTTGAAACTTTGATCACCAAAATAAGTCATATTCTGCTTGAGTTTTTTTTGACAAACGTCAGCTTTCATTATATTTTTGGAAAATGAACTTGATTAGGCTCTCAAACTTGTAATTTTAGCACTTAGTTGCTAGTTTTGGAGGTCTATCGTTTCGACGATAATCGTCTGAAAAGTTACGGAATGAGTACCGAAATGTTTGGGTAATGTCAAGTGCATTGAACCACATTTTTTAATCCGTAACATCGGAGGAAAAACGTCGCCTCTAATTACCAATAAAAACGGCGGTGGCGAAAGAATGCATCCTTTTTGAACACCATCTTGTGTTTAGGAATTTGTCTGATAGCCTTTCTCAGTGGAGAACGTGAACCATCATTTTTTAGCCATGAGTTTAACTCTTCTGCACAAGGCAAGCCGAATGTACTCTCTTTTGACAGTGTCGAGTCGAATGCCCTTTCAAAGTCATAAAGTGATGAGTATTCGACGGTAGCAATGATCCGAAATATGTCGATGAAAAGGACCAAGACCGGAAATTTATTTTATCGACATCTATGTTGCTTCTGCAGATAGCAAGCAAATCCTTCTCTAATTTGTTAACTACACCTTCAACTTCAATTGTTTTAAAGCAGCATGACAATCATTCTCTTCTCAAACAGCTTCGCTCCTGCTAATGACTCGAAACCGATCCCCGGGAATATCTACCACTAAGTTGTTCAGCTTTGCTGTTCGTAAGAGCAGCGGTATTGCAATGTCGGGTACGTTTACGTATTTGAATATTTTTAACCTGGGGTAGGTTATTTTAACTTGGGTGCATATAAGCGACGAATGGAAGGTTTAAGCTCGTATCAAATTTATCTGTCCATCTGTGCAACTGGCTGTCCTTAGGAGCAAATGAAAACCATAAAAGAACTAGGTACATGTGATCAAAGTTGCCACTTTAGAACTATTTTATTCGCAGTAGATTCTCTTAAAAGTTACAGCCTTATTTAGTTTGCTAAATTTGCTAAACGCGCCTAAACAACTATATAGTCATGTAGTGTATAAGTATTTATACAGACTTTATACACGCTCAAAAAATTCTTATTTAAAAAACATTTTCCCATGCATACTAGTTATACAGGGCTTGCGTCAAAAAAGGTACTGAAAATGAGAAATCTATTACATTTATCTGTCCGGAAAGATGAAAATAACTTGCAGCTTGTGAAAAATGCAAATTCAAATACAAATAGGAATTAAAAAATGGAAAGGTAAAAAGAAAAAGTTGGGAGGATACTTGTAGAATCTTTGAAATTGAAAACAAAAATCAATACAATCTATCCTGTTTCTTTTTGATTTCATTTAAAATAAAATGTGACAGATTTTTTCAGTCAAAATGACACTTCGATACTATTCCACCTCTAAACAGGTACTAAACAACGTCCAAGAGCGTTTAGCTTATACACGCTCTATACAACGTTGAATAATTTTTATAAATAAGGTTTTTGCGTTTACTTTATACACTCTTTATAATATATTTACAAATAAAGCTGCAGTAGATTTAAATTTCGAACAAATGCAAAAAAATATCGAAAAATACTGCAATCGCAGGAAAGTGGCAACCCTGCATGTGATACTTCCAATGGTGGGCCACCACCAACATCGAAATAGAGTTGATAAACTATTTGCTGTAGTTTGTCGTTAATTTTTTACCTAAGCTTAAGACCACATAATCTTATTTTGGTTGTTTTGTTGGCCCGTTTGCGGGAATGGTCACACTTTTTGTTTCCTCTTCGTTGATTCAGTAAAATCTTTGCACATTTGCTTCCTGTGTCCTCTTCTTCTGTTGTTATGATGTAGTACCACTTACCATGCTTGATTGTTTGACTCAGTGATGGAAACCAGGATAGAAGTTTTTATGAGTAAGCCCGAAAAAATGATACATTTTTTAAAAAGAAATATGCCTTTTTGGTGAAAAGATAAAAATAGCCTATTTTACAAAAGATGTGCACCGAGCCTAGAGGACGATTAAGATTTGTTAACCGAATGTTTTTGATCTCCGTAATCCATGGTTTGGATTTGGTGAGTAACTCAAATAGAGAATTGGAAAATAAGCATGACGCACAGTTGTAAATGAAAATTAGTGATGCGACTTTGATCAAAGATTGTATAAGGTTTGCCAAGTCAAAATATGTTTGTATGAATTGATTGTAAAAAAACAATTCATAAAAAATTATACCTTTTTTTCTAAAAATGATTCCTCAATGCCTAAACCATCGGAATAATGCCTCAAGTTTTTCAAAGTTAATTTAGAAAAAAAAATACGTAAACCAAAAAACTTTTCAATAATTGGTTCACAATGCTACTTCTGCGCCATCCCACGGCATCACTGGACTTACTGAACCCGATTTTACATTTTACATAAAACGTACGGCTTCCATCATTGAACACCCTCTACCTCAGTTGCTCAATAGTTCGCATTTTGGAGTTTTCGCATAGAAAGTGCTGCCGTAAAAATGTTTGAACAAATTTCTGGAGAAAAATCTGACTTTAAAAATATTTTTTATTTAGAAAAAAAAATCGCAGAAAATATAAATAAATTCAATGAAATAAATTACAGTTTCATATGTCTTTGTACACACAAAAAGGAGCGTAAACCAACCCTTTTCGAAAGCTACACTTTTTTCGTCGTACCAATTACGGCGTTATTTCAAAGCTGACTTTTTTTAAATACATACCAAATGAGGGGAGCTATTCCGTAGGTGCATTCCCGCGGTATTGTTCTGGCATAAAACACAAAATGCGCAGTACAATCTTCCACGAGCTCTGTGCTAGGCTTTCATCGGAAATACCCAGTCCGGCATATATTAACTCATTAATTGACAACACAAACCTGTTTAAATGTATCGCTGTGTTCTTTCACAACTTTCTACCTCTATACACCTTCAAAACAAAACGAGTTTACCTTTAGGTATGTAGATATAGTACAATAGGTGTGCTAGACCCGATAACCCGCCTGCCTCAATTGTTTTACGACTGAAAGTAAAAGCGGTGCGCAAAAAAAAGGTGTCGCCCAATAAATGTCAGCCTGTTTTCAAGGTAGTTTTTGTTGGTAAAGATCTCAGCATATTTAGCCGATAAGAGAAACGATTTTCGTATCTTTTATGGCTTTAAAGTTGGTATTGCAAGTAGCATAGCAAATTAATGACAAACTGGATATATTTCAAGGCCTTGCGGTCGAACTACATGCACTTTTATGTGTCAGAGCTATTCGAAATTAATCAGGTCTTCTACCACAAATGATACCCATTTGCTGGGCAAAGTCGTAAGTCTAAATTGAAATACCTACGCACAAGTTTGTTGACGAGTCCCCTCAATCAATGTTCAAACAATGGGCAGTAGAAAACCTCCTATCAGGCGAGAAGCAGTAGGTACTAAAGTGCTATACACGACATTGAATCTGTAATTAGAGGAAACTCTTATGGGAATCCCATATGTGCCCCTTCCCTACACTAATAGGCTTAAACAAACACACATTTCAATTGCAAACAATAAGCGACAGAACACAACAATGCGATAGAAAGAATTACAACCCGACAGTGTCGACACAAAGCTTCTGCATACACAGATAGGTGCACAGTACACTTTTTAGAGATAATTTCACAAGCACACTACCTCCTACACAGCGCCTTTGTTTAGAAACGCTTAAACATGCGGACATACTCATGCTCTCGTATAATCTTTTTATTGGCAATAAATAAACAATTCACTCTCCAGCACTGATAAACAGAGTTGCGATGTTCCCACCGCGTATGACAAGCGCCATAGTCCGGCCAGGTAAACCAGAACAGCCACATAACTTTTATTGTCACGTTAATTGCGTTTAGGCTTCATGGAGAGGTATGCGTCATAAACGTCTAATCCAACTCAAATGTGCAGGGAAATGATTTCCAACCAACTTGTGTCATAAATTATGTGCTATTGCATAGGAACTTTATCATAACTTTACAACGTTCCGGGTTTCTCTTTGAGGGAACGATATAAGCACGATGTCGCCAATGACATCTGTCATTCAACAAAACACTCAAATTTCATAAGCCGAAGGCCATGTGTGCCGTGTATTTAGTCCATAAGTCACCACTTCATAAAAATGCCAGGAGCTCACATTGATCTACAAACGTCCATGCGATTGCATTTTGAGTGCGCCCATCACTCCGTTAGCCTTGAGAGATTTAGTCAACGATACCGTCGACATCGGCACCTCCTCTGCTTCCTATACTCAATGAACTCGCTGCGCTAATAGTGTCCCATTCATGAAACGTAACGACTCTTTGCGGGAATGAGGAAACAGATACTCCGTGCAGACGGAGCCCGCGGGGCGGCATATAAATAGAAAGAAAGCTCAAGGTTATCGCCACCAAGTGGCTGCCATCCAGTGCAGTGTAGGCTGCTGCAATTGTAGACAAAGGCGGCGGCTGGCGCGGCGGTACTTATACTCGGATCGATGTTCGCCATATTATCGCGGTCGGGCTGTAATTGTTGTCGTTTTCATTTTGTTGCATAACAATTTGTTGTTTATTGTCGTGGCGTGCCGTTCGTGAGAAAGCCACTGCAACTGGATTTCATATCGATTTTTTGGATTCGTTCTTGAATAAGCCACCCCACAGCACAACCGACGTCATTGACGAGCCATGAGAGCGGGTAATTAGACCAAGGGAACAGGTAGTTGTCAATGACACGGATTACACGTTACACTGGCGGAATTTCATAGATGAGCAGCGTTGAAAAGAGTCGACGAAAAGTCGACGGATTTATGGCATAGAAAGGAAATTCTCAAAAGACTTGTATACAAATACATGCTCGAGAGAACTTTGCCTTGGGAAAGGGATTTATTTATTCCTCATTGTAAGTTGTTTTTGTTAGTGTTTTTCGTTGCTTGGCTACTGGAAGTTGGTATTTTTGGGGGCTTTTTACTAGCAATAGTTACGTTCATAGAAAGGGTAGGGGATGGTTGTCTGTATACTCTTTTGTCTGAATGGTTTTTGGTTGAAGAGTATTTTTAAAACATGAGCAATTCAAGCAATTCAGTGCTTAGTCATAAAATGCTTCACTTTTTATATGAATTTTTAAGTATAGTATAGACTATCAGAAAGCTTTTGAATTTGTCCCTTTTTGTCACCGACATTTCGGAACACTGTACAAAAATCAGGCTCCAAGCAAGAAGTTTATATATGCGGACCCATTTCAAACCTTCAAATAAAACTGAGCGCTTCAGAGATTTTGTCAAAATGGATGGGGACACAGATCTTAACAGATCAACAATGAATGTATGGTTTTGTTGGTAGTACATTGCAAACTTTGTACACAAGTCGCCTTGAAAGCTGCATTGAACTCATGTAGAAATTTAGTAGTTCTATGTGGAAAATTGGTATTTATTTATTTATTTATTTAAAACCTATTTTTAGTTACATTTGTTTAACATTTATTTATTTTTTCTTCGTCTTTATTTAATTGTTTATTTATTTAGTGTATATTTGTGCATTTAAAATCAATTTTCTTGTTTTTAAGAATTTTTTTTGAATGACGGATTTTTTCGTATTCTTTCCTTCAAAATTCTTTTTTTTTTCTTTTCATTTACCAATCAATTCTGCAAAAAAACAAATTATTTCAGTTGAAACTTTAAACTTAAAATTAAAATTATTAAATCTCTGTAAAATGCGCAATAACAATAACACTATAACTGTTATTGGATCGTGCGTTGAATTAATAACTTGGAGTTGGATGTATGTTATACCTTTGTTTCGTCAGTTGTCGAACGTCCTTTTTACGAAATTTCAAACCTTGGACGCACTCAGACCACAGACGGAGTTGTGTAGATGCGATGATGGTCAGTAGCAGGAACAAAAAACCACTTGCTATACTTAAAAACCCATCTCACTTGGTGTAGGTCATTTAAAAAAAAAGCCATAACCACAAAGTCTTGTTCCGAAAATTCGTTGAACTGATTCTGAGACTTCTCATAAGTAAATGCGGCAGAAGCAATTATAGGTAAAACAAAACCTCCCACCTAAGAAGTGAATTCCTATTAATAAAGCTAGAAGTGGGTCAATATCCATTTGTAAAATTATTTTATGCGATTGACACAGATTGTCACAGCAATTTTGACAGTTACAGAACAATTTTTAGAACCACTGGTCTTAAACGCTTTAAGACCCATCACCACAGCAACATCGACATTGACTTTAGAACTAAATTTTAGATTCAATGGGCACATTAAAAAACCTAGTTATCTTAAGCAGAGTAGATTACGTGATGTAATCTCCTCAATTACCTACTCGTATTAAATCGAGTAAACTACACGATGTTTCATTTACTACCTAAATTTGTTACAAGCTCTATGTACGTAGAAAAAGTTAAATTTTAATAGAAATTAAAGCGGAACAGATTTGGAATAATTCAGTTTGTCAGTTTGACGGTTCGATCTGACACCATTAACTACAATTTGACAGTTAGCGCTACTTTACTTCATTTGGCTACGTAAACTGCTACTTAACTACCTCAGTTACGCAACAGACGTAACAAATGTAGTAATTAAAAAAAGAGGCGTTTCTGTCATTACCATGAATGACAAAAATTAGATTGGTCGGTAACACAGCTTTTCCTACATCAGCCACATATACAAACTGTCAATTTAGTATACGCAGTCACGAAATTCTTGACTAGAATCGTCGGCTACCCCTTCATAGACGTCAACTGAAACAATTGTTCATATTACCGAACTATACCAAACAAAACTGAGATAAATCAAGTCAGCCAGCTGTCAGACTTATTAAGCTAGATGCATGAATGTTCCCAATGTCATGAATAGAGATTTGTTGACCGTCATGTTTAAATTATATCAGCTGCGTTAAAAGCGTCATGTTTATCCAAATGTAACTGAGTAATTTCGAAATTGTCTAATGTACGGCTCTAGCTAAAAATGTTTGTCAAATTTGAAAGCGGGGTAAGGGGGGTAACTCCTCTCTAGTTTGTGCAGAGGGGTAACTCACCTCTACTAATCTTCCCGCGCTTAGTAGCTACTGGGCCGAATCTCAAGCGCTGATGATGCCTGTCAGACGCGCGATTAAGTGAAACCAATGTGAAAAGCACACGTGTCGCTCAAAAAATATTTCAGCACGTTTTCAACAACGGAGTGTTTGTTCGGTTAAAATAATCTAAATCTCTGTTGAAAAAAAATTGTTATCGATGTTAAAAACTAGCAAGATAAAAGGTCAATACACACTTTTAGAAAGAGCACACTTTATCAGTTGTTATCAAGCAAATTTCTTTAGATAAATATCAACCAAACAGTTTTATTTTGGTATTTACGACAGAGAAAATTGATAAATTGGTTATTTTTAACCAAGTTTCCCTAAACAAGTTGACTACACTAACTCGGTAGAAGCATAAACACTATTAACACTTTCTAGTTTTTAACCAAAAGCTGGTTGGTTTTAAATACATAAGTGATTTTTAAGCGATGTGCAATTTTTTACCCGACTGTTCACTTGGAAGGGTTATGTGTTTCGCGTTTATCCTACGTCCGTTCCTACGTGACGCCCTGTAGCCTAAACGGCTTCACCGATTTTAATGACTGAGGTGTCATTAGATTCGTATTCTTCCCCAGAGTGTTATAGCACTTGAATGTGTCTTGTTCATATCTTTTTAATTCTATTTTTTACAGTCACTCGGTTTTTTTTTGTATTTTTAAATTAACTTTTTTTATTTACAGTTAATTTCTTGTGGAACATTTTTATTTTGCACGGAAAGGTTGAGAGAAAAAAAAATAGAAATTCCAAATTATGTGTTATATGTTTTTATTGTTTAGCCGTGTTTAATGTTTACTTACTGCTTCTACAAGATGAATTCCTTTTTGGCCATATATCCCCTTGGAGAAGACAAGCGGTGTAGACTTCTCTTCCAAGCACTGAAAGAAGATAATAAATATTCAGTATTTTTAAATTTCAAGTTTATTTCCGATCATATAGTTTTGTAATGCAATTTTGCAATTTTTTCTTCCATCTAAAATCAAGGAAGCACTTTACTTCCATCAGTCAGAATAAGAAATAAGTTAGGCGAACAATTTTGAGGTTTTTAAAAAATTGTAATCTAAAATTTTTTTCTCTAACCACAATTTTTGATAACAGGAACTGATTTGTAAGTTTTCAATATTACCTCATTTCCAACAATTTCATTATTAAATTAGCAGTTTTGATATTTGGACTCATTTCAAGCATTAGAATGTTTTTTTCTGAGTGATCGCAACACCTCGCTTTAAAGTGAAATGTATTTTTAATGGCTATTTAATGTTGTCGTGCGTACTATTTTGTTGAGTTATTAATTAGTTTGTAATAGGTTGGGTGATTTTCAGCATTTTAAGAAGCGACAAGAACATTAGTTTTTTTTTCGATTGGACTAAATAATTGTACTATCGTTAAGATTCTTACCAGTTGAAATATTTAAAAAAAGCTATTCCTGCAAAAATACATTTTTTTTTTTTTTTGATATAAACTTTATTTCATCTTAAAGCTATATATACAATATAAAGGCATACTTAATTCAAACAATTATGAAGAATACGGCTTAAGTTTTAAAGTGAAATAGTTACGTACATTCCGTTGTCAGACACTGACAAGAGGCGAATGTACGATTCGTATTAAACAAATAAAAATATTTTGAATAGCTATAGCCAGATCTCATTGTATTTGACTACACTTTCGGCAAACACTTTAACAGTTCTCCGCCCTTAGGAGCTGACATCTGTTACAGAACGTCGAAACTGATTTCTCGACAGTCCTTACTAGTTTTTCCCTATAAGCTCTCAAACCTGTTCATTTAAGGGCTGCTCGGGCATCATAGACACAGTTTTTTTTTTTCTATAATACTAACTTTACGATTTAAGGCTTAATTTGTTGTTGAAAAAAATTCTCTCAACTTTTTATCTATGATGGATACACCCACAACAAACAACTGCCAACTTTCCTAAAAACGTGACCTTATCGCTCAAGTTGCATCTGGAATAAAATAGCATGAGTGCTGAAGCAAAATAGTAACCTCATAGGAATTCCATACTATCGCAATACACTGTGCGGGTATTTATCAGACGCTTATCTAGCTTGTTCAAACCGTCTGCGGCACTTTGAAAAATATTAGATCGTTGCAAAACAAGGCGAATAGGGTTAGGTTTTCTAGTTACCCATTACATGACGATTTGCGGTGTGGAAACAACCATGACTCATATGGTAGTACATATATTGTAAAAGTTGATTAGATAGGATGTTAAAATTCGTTGGGGCGTTCAAATTAAATGTCTCCAACTTGACACTGACATGACATGTCCAACTTGTCATGCCAGCGGATCCGTCTAGCTTCATTATCAGAAACGACAGTCATCGTACTATTAGCTGAAAGGTGAAAATGTTGGGTTTGCTTAAATGGTGGACCTTTTCTTTTTAAAGACCTTAAGTGATTTTGCACCCTATAACATATTGCAAAAATTGTAGATGACGTTCTTTATCATTAGTGTTATAGGTTCTATTATTAAATTTCTAGTAAATCGAACAAAAAACTAATGTAACTCACTTAGGGGTATTGCCTGGTCTTTTGTGACGATCTCACAACCCTACTCAACCTAACCTAAGGGTATTGGGATAAAACCAAAATCGGAAATTTAAAATCTATTCTCTATTATAGGTGCAGTTTAAGATTGCACATTCGTATATCAACCGACTAATAGGTAAAAAAAACTCTTAAAAAAGAACACACTTTTACATATTGCCCCACAAAAGAGGGGTAAAGGAAAGGGGTCATTTTAACAAGTAGCAAAACTTCCAAGCAATACTTTTTACTTTTTTACTAAACTTACATGTTTTTTTTATTAGTGACAATACAAGAGGTAGTTCTTGAGTTATCGTGCTTAAATAAACAACTAAAAATGTCCCTTAGAGGGGCAAGGGGGGTCATATCAAAAAATCCTTCCTTACTGCGCCTCTACGCATCTTTGAGCGGGTTTTTATTTTTTATTAAAATTTGTATTGCTACTGTGCGTTGATGAGTCCATCAGTGTATTTCAAACTCTTTTATAATTTGGCGACAAGCGTTAATCGGTTCAAGTAGACTCAGAGCTGGGTCGCGGATAATGTAGTTTTTGTCAGCATTTAGAATTTTGATTTTTTAAAAGCGGCTGTCGCCACTTTCACCTGTTGTTGATCATCATTTGCAACCCCTTTTCCACTCGTTCTCTAATATTTATTTATTTAACTACTTTAATCATTTAAGCCACCAGTTAACCAATTATTGATATTATTAAAACAAAGTAGTTATTTTAACATAATGTTACATTTCTTTTAGTATTTGTTTTAAATTTAATTGTGTAAGTTTAAAATGTTGGCGCAGTGGCTTAGTGGTTAGTGTGTTGGACTACTAAGCGAGGGGTCCCAGGTTCGAATCCCGAGAAAAACCGAAATTCCAACTTAAGGTTTTTTTCGCTGCGCCACCTCTCGCGAACGTCTGACAAACATCCGAGAGTATAACTGTCATGAAAGAGCTTCTCAATTGGCCGTTTGGACTCGGCATAAAATTGTAGATCCCTTCCATTCGTCCCAAAAATAAAAACTCACACAAGACGAATGGTTGTGAGAAGCTAGGCTTGGGTCCATACGGACCTGTTGCGCCAATTATTTTTTTTAAATCGAACAAAAAAGTAATGTAACTCACTTAGGGGTATTGCCTGGTCTTTTGTGACGATCTCACAACCCTACTCAACTAACCTAAGGGTATTGCCCCCCTTAAAAGGGATAAAACCAAAATCGGAAATGTAAAACCTATTCTCTATTATATGTGAAGTGTAAGATTGCACATTCGTATATTAACCGACTAATAGGTAAAAAACTCTTAAAAAAGAACACACTTTTCATATATTGCCCCACAAAAAAGGGGTAAAGGAAAGGGGTCATTTTAACAAGTAGCGAAACTTCCAAGCAATACTTTTTACTTTTTTACTAAACTTCCATGTTTTTTTAATTAGTGACAATACAAGAGGTAGTTCTTGAGTTATCGTGCTTAAATAAACAACTAAAAATGTCCCTTAGAGGGGCAAGGGGGGTCATATCAAAAAATCCTTCCTTACTGCGCCTCTACGCATCTTTGAGCGAATTTGTATTTGTTAAAATTTGTATTGCTACTGTGCGTTGATGAGTCCATCAGTGTATTTCAAACTCTTTTATAATTTGGCGACAAGCGTTAATCGGTTCAAGTAGACTCAGAGCTGAGTCGCGGGTAATGTAGTTTTTGTCAGCATTTAGAATTTTGATTTTTTAAAAGCGGCTGTCGCCACTTTCACCTGTTGTTGATCATCATATGCAACCCCTTTTCCACTCGTTCTCTGATATTTATTTATTTAACTACTTTAATCATTTAAGCCACCAGTTAACCAATTATTGATATTATTAAAACAAAGTAGTTATTTTAACATAATGTTACATTTCTTTTAGTATTTGTTTTAAATTTAATTGTGTAAGTTTGAAATCAATCACTTATTAAAATCCTTCGTCAATTTATTGATGGGGCCATTGCTTCCATAGTTACATCGAGACGTCCTTTGATAAAAAAATATTGAATTCAGAGGCCTTTTTTTCCAAATAGTCTTCGTCAGTCATTTTCTGCCTTCCTTGTCCCTGTGTTCCGTCTTGGTGTAATTTCCAAAGTAAAAAGTTGATTGTAGTCTGGAAAATACTTTCTAATCCTCTACTGTTATAGATCCAAATAATCTCCAATAAGTCTTAGAATATGAGCCTCTAAGGGTCTCTGGCACTGCGGTTTCTTAAAGGAGCCTATTGAGCCTGATAAGTCATAGTATTGTATGTATTAAGGAAATTTGGTTTTGGATTTTGGTAAAGTGGTTTTTTTTTTTTAACCACTTACAAGATTTGTGAACCCCTTTGAGCCACAATCAATATTCATCTATCTACCTACCAAGCCTTTCAAAAAGTGTAGTATAATCCTTAAATCTTCGGCTACACTAACGACCACGGTATGATAAAACTATTACCAAGCACAAAACCTTCTAAAGCTAAGCTTTGCCGTAGTCTTTCAGCCGCTTATCTGGTTCCCAACATCATTAAAACCTTGCGCTGCGATAACATGTTTCCTAAACCAAAGCGAGCATTTCTTTGATGACTTTCAACTGCAATCGCTGGCTCTGCACATCTCAAAGAAATTCAATCGGTCCATAAATTATATCGTTTACCATTTATGACTTCTCTCGCGCTGTTTAGAAAGTGTTATACTCATCCGATTTCGGTTGACGTGAGATTACCGCTTGACCCAGAAATTGATAAGAAGAATACTTTTTTCTGCTGTCCACTGTTCACTGATAATCCGACTAATTATTGAAGTAATTTACTTTGATTATGCAGAAGCTGTTTTCGTTCCTTCTGGTGCCCGTTCACACAATACAATGGTGGAAAATAAAAGTGTCGCCAGCGATGTCTGCCGTCAGTGAATAAAAATGTTCAACATGAGAGAACAGCGGCAGAAAAAAAAATACAGATTTCATTATGATTTATCGTGCGATTACAAAGTAATTGTATGCAAATTACTTGTGAATAATGAACGGAAAGCTCTAGCGGTATTGTACGCTAATCTACGGCGGGTAAAGGTCTGTCGCACAGCTAAATTGCACGATTGTCAACAGATGTGTTTGTACAATTGGAAATGATTGACAATATGGTTAGATGTGGGGCATAGAACTTGGCTGTGGATTCAACACTTTTTTGTCGACTGTGTCTTCATAGGCCCGACACAGTTGACGGTCTTTGTTGGCATAAGCGTGGAATTTATTGCGCAAACTCCGAATAAACTATTGAGCTAAATGATTGTACAATGTATATTTGCATAGAGGTACTTACAAAGTTGTAGTCATTTCCGAAACGACAACAAGTTTAAATAGAAAAGTCACTTCAGAAGTTGAAAGAGGTATTCAATTCCAATTTGTAAATTTCCCTTCCAAAAAACGGGGTAGGTTTTAGGCTGTCATCTTCCATTATTTTGACGGACTATATTTTACAGACTAGCAAAACACAGATAGGTACTTTTTTAAGGTTTTATCTGTAGGAGATTTCGACTTCTTATTCAAAAGTTAGAAATGGGCCGTCAAATATGATCAAATTATGCAAAGTACAAATGACGCAACTTGTTTTTGAAATTTTTATCAACAATTCCGAATCAGCGGCTTCAAAACCCGCTGATCTAAGTTGTTAGATGATTTAAATCGTACTTTGAGTAACAGAATTCGTCTGAGTGCTCTTAATGTGAATTTCGAAAACGCACACACGTCACAGCTGTACTACACTCGCCTGCTGTCTTTACGTCCAATGTCACGCGTCCTTGACAGAATTCATCAGCCATCTGATGAAAAAAAATCCCACAAGTATGACTTGTGAGTCAAGTCAAAGTTTAAATGATAGAACTCGCCTGTCCACTGTGAAGCACCTACTGCGAATTAGAATACTAATTTTAGAACCTAATAAATTTGCATATGCATCAAATCCTGGAATTTTAAAGAATTGGAGCCCGAAATATGACATTCCTCAGCTAAACTGTACAGCCACCACTTTGAAATAAATTTTGTTCTTAAATATTTCAATCAGCGGTCTCGTTCACCAGCAATATAGACTTACTACACCTTTTGAATGAAATCGATGCATATATTTAAAAAAAAAGATGTATTTAACATGATTCTGCTGACAGTTTTGAAAAGCCGCTGTCGAATGCTAAATTCTGAATAAAGTTTGATAACTTCTGGGTTAAAAAAAAATGTTTGGTATCAGTTTCGAGAAGCATTATGAACACCAGTCAGTTACTAGTTTTTGAGACAATCCTGACTAAAAATTAAGAAGAAAAAGTGCTTGAAACTGTACAAAAATTTCATAATCCACGTTGAAGATCATTTATTGATTATCGGAGAAGTGTTAAAAACTTTTTACGTGCAAAAAAAAATCTATTTAATTCAACTTATTCTTTAAAAAAAGTGAAAAATTAGTTAACAAAATTATACAAACAATTTTACATTTAAAGGGTGTCCCATAAATGTAGTTTTGAAAGAAAGTTTTTAATTAGAAAGCTTAAATTTCTTATTGATTCATAGGGTATACATAACGTTCTCATATTTATTTTGCTGAGATACAGGATAAAAAAAAAATTTTTGCATGATATTGCTATGCATTTTTAATTTTTATTTTTTATTTTTAAGTATAATGTTTACAATTCATTTTCAATGTTATTAGAGTACTTTGTACTCGATTGAATTTTTTTGAGAACTTCTGGTTGTGTTTTCAACCAATAAAAAAATCGAGGCATGTCATTTTTAAATTGATTTTTGTAGTTAAAATAGCTTTTAACGTTTCAACTTTAAGTTGCGTTTTCTCCTCCGTCCACGTTTTGTTCATCGCTGAAAAAACTCTTTCAACAGGAACAGTCGAGCCCGGGAGACATAAAATATATTCGACAATAGTTGCTATCTTCTCGAATTCACAGCTTTCGGTGCCCAAATGACTAAAAATTTCATTCCATCGCTCTGGGATTGGCGTTTTATTTCCTTTCCACTCGGTAATTTTTGCTTGTGAGCTATAATTTCTCAAATAGCAAAATTCTTTGTGGACCTGATACGATATTTCGTTTGCATTGTAGAGCTTTTGTTCGTTCAACTGCCCCATTGTAGCTTCCACGTCTTTCCAATCCAGTGTTTTATTTAAAGCTGCCCATGAATACTTCTCTAATTCCATCACCTCCCTATAGTGGGGGTTATGTATGGAATAGCACATCGGTTAAATGGCCGCCACGGCTTTGCTGGCAACGTACGGACTCTTTGGAAATTGGAATTTTCTATGACCGATTCGCATAAATGTGGCTGAGCTTCATCAATACACCTCCCAATTTCCACTTTCAAGGCGTTGGTGGTCGTGGGCTTGTTTGCATAGACCTTTGACTTCAAAAAAGTCGAATGGCTTTAAATCTCAAGATTTAGATGACCAATTCTGTTCGCAAAAACTGCGAAAATGACTCATGCAGTAATTGAATTGTTTCTCTGGCTATATGGCATGTGGCACCGTCTTGTTGAAGCCACATGTTGGTCACATCAATATCTTGTAATTTAGGCACTAAAAACTGGTTTATCATGTCACAATAACTAACACCATTAATTTTTACTGCTGTATTTTCGAAGAGGAATGGTCCGATAATGCCTCCAATCATGCGTTGTGGATGTATTTTGTTTCTCAACAATTACTCGTGGGTTTTCTGAACCCCAAATGCTACAATTTTGACGATTAACGAAGCCATCAAGGTGAAAATGAGCTTCATCACTGAAGATGATTTTGTACGATAATTGCGGACCGTAGCTGACAAAGCTTCATTGTTTTTAAAATATTGCTCAACAATGAAAATGCGTTGTTCTTCCGTAAAAAGCGCTCCATTTTTATTAACCCCGAACTGTCAGCTGTCAGTTTGTTATTTTTTTCTGCGTTGGCATCACTGTACTATTAATTGGCGCAAAGTTTAAATTTTGCTTGAATTATGGGACACCCTTTAGATAATACATATAGAAAAGTTAGTGACATCTATATTTACAAAAAAAAAACAGATGGTGTCACATATAAAATACAGTCGAAATAAAATAAAATTCGTCATTTTGTAAATAAAAAAATACCTACTAATAAATTCTGACCGATAATTCGTACTGTGTGACTATAAAATGAATGCGGTTAGTTTTGCGGTTCTTAAACCATTTTAAGGTCGAATCTTTGTATAGTAAAAAAATGTCTGTTTTCTTGGAGGCATCACTGTTAAATTTTGAACGGCAAATGGTAGTTTTTGAAAAGAAAATCTTCGTCTTGAATTTAAAGAGTAAAATATTTAGCCGACGTATTTAAGGTGCCGCTTTGAATTCCATAAACTGACATATTCATAACAAAATTTTGAACCAAATAGGTATAGGTATATGAAAAAATTCTGTCGCCATTTTGGACTAAAAACAGAACTGATTATAAAAAAAACTGACTGACCAATTCAAAATATGCGTCTCTAAAAATTCACAAGCATCATAAATTTGGGTATTTTTTGGACAGATAGTGAAACAAAGTTATACGCTGTAATTAGCTCCTTCATTCTGTATTTCTAAATGCTTAACAAAAATTTGAATACACATATACGCGATCTGCTTTCATGACAAAGGACAGCATTTTTTTTAAATACTTCCCCTTGTAAAGGCGCCAACAGAACGCCAACCCTAGATGCCTGCACATAGATGTTACTTTTGCCCCAATATTATTATTGTAAGTCGTATAGAGAGTCCCCTGGAAATATATGTCTACAGAAAGCAAGCTTCAAAATTTGTTGCCAAAGGAGTTTTGGGGTGAATTGATGATTTGAAGTTATTCAGCTGTATCGAGAACAAACTCCGATGGAAATGTTTCCCTTGTCAGCAATGTAAATCAGATTGCTGAATTGAAAACATTCCGTGGGAAATATTATTCCCGATAGGGGTGATTATATCGGTTTAATGTGATCAAGTTTGATATCTGTTTCTAAATTTTGAATGACAAACTTTGCGTTCTAAATTTTGACTAAAAAGTCTTGAGCCTCCAGTCAAAAACAAATAATATCGAATTAAATTGAATTGAATATAAGTATTTAAAAAAATATATTTAAGTTTAGACGTTTAGCTGAATATATAATCCACCAGATGTCTCTCAATGCCCATATACATTTTTTTTTGGTGTTCTTCAATGACATGCAACCGAAAAGTTGCCCACATCGAACCAGAGCAAGTCTGTTTAATAAAGACTAAAATTGACGTAACAAAGTTCTGGCTCATGACCCAAAATGACTTAATATCATAGAAAACACAAACCATTACAGCTTCTACTATAATTGTTTTTATTTGGTTTGTTAAATCTACTTAATTTGTGAACTTGGTTGTGGTTCGTTTACTCAAATGGTTGAGGGTGTCAATTTGACAGTCATTGCAGAATCGATCTGTTCGGCTAGCTGGCCAACGTCATTACTTTTGACAATTCCAAGTGGGATATCCACCAAAACATTTGTTACATTTTAAGAAATCATGTTTTTGAAAGAAAATTACAAGCATTCTACTTAGGATGTAATAAAAATTTCTCTAGATAAACGCCCGCCTATGTCGCTTAATTTATTTATTTAGTCAAGGAATTTTCAGATCAAGCAGAACGTTGCGCTAAATTCCACAGCACGTAGCGATCATAAATGCGCACTCAAAAAACACGTCAAACTCGAAAAATTTACTTCGATAGCACTCTCATCCACCCTCGAACTCTAGACAACAATCAACAGACACTAGTCCACATTGTGACCAATTCATACAAATCTAGACTATACACAGCAGTGGCACTCTGGTCAATTGTCACGTACTACATGAATGACCTACATAGGGAATGTAAAAAGCAGAAACGCACTTCCATTCCAATTCCACCCTCTCAGGCATGATTAAAGACGTCATTCAAAATGATCCCTTCTCCCCTATATTTCTAATGATTTGTATGTGGAACGTTTGAATTCAATTAATTGGATCACAATCTATCGCGATTATTATGCGGGATAGACACAGCCAAATTCTCCTTCAGAAACGTCATTCTGCGCCATAAAACACAATGATGGATGGATGACATTCGGTGCAGCCTATGTAAACAAAATTTGTGTACTCTTCCTCAGAACACATGTCCCTCTTCGGTCGTGTCAATATATTTTGTCATCAAATCATTTTAGAGCGAAGGGCGCTGGTACCCCCTCTGACAATCATATCTTCAAATAAACGTCACTTTGACGTTCCTTTCTTTTTATTGCAGTTCACCTGCTGTAGCATAAGAGTATTCTTTGGCTGGCGTCTTATCTGAATGAGTGTCAATTAAATTATGTTGTCAAACACGAGATTCTATCCCTTTGATAGCCCGGGTCAGTTTTCTGCGTTGTGTTGACGTTTACAATTTTAATGGTTGCGTGTTAATTTTCTAGAAAATTGAGAAAACAATTCCGAAAGGAAATAATATTTGTTTTATCGTTTTCCAAGAAAGTGGGTGGTGGCTTTTTTTATGGTTATTGTATGAGGCATGCTAAGTAGATTAAGTAGACCTTATTTTTTTTTAAAGTTACCCTGTCCATAACTTGTCATAGAAACTAGTTACGATATTTTGTTTCAAACGATACGGACACTTTGATATTTATTGATCTAAACCATAAATATAGAGACGAATGGTCGGGGTATTTCTGTAACCGGTGTTATTGCAGTCCTAAAAATTAAAAATATTACAGGACCCTACACATTTTTTACAAAAACAGAAAAATTAATAAAATAATAATAATAAAAACGCTTTAAAAAAAAACTGTCTTTGCGATGAAATATTTAACAAAGACGTTGAACTTTAAGATAATGTTAGGTTTATGAGAAGAATTACTTTTTAGTTTCAGTTGCCTTCTTTTAGTTTTTAAAGTTTTAATCGAGGTTTCTGAAACCTTTAAAAAAAAAAACACACTCGAATACGTTTAAAAATGTCCAAGTTTTTGATACAAAACGCAGGAATAGAAGACTCTTTGTTTTGTAAACAGGGTTACAGGGATATATTCAAATAACTTTTTATTTAATTGGCAATGAATTAGAAAATACAAATTAAAACTAAATCATTTTTCAAGATGGACAACATTTTTTTTTAAACTGCTACTTTGTCCATCTGTCTGCAAGTCTGACATTACACTTATTGAAGTGACCTAACCAATGATAGCTGCGTGTGAATGGGTAAAAGTAAGCCGAGTTGGGTACAATTTTCAATTTAATTTAATGATGGAAAATAAATATTATTAGCGAATAGCGATGAGTAAAATGTGGTAGATTTCGAGTTCAGGTTGGCAGAATTTCCGAAAGTGTAAAAAGTGGTAGAAATACCACTTAAGTGGTAGAAGTCCCATCACTGCAGCTACCCCATTTTAGAAAACCATAAATTCGTACATATTCTCTAAATTATTTAACCGATTGTAATCAAATGAAAAATAAATATCGCTCCAGATGGTTAGCCTATTTAAGAAAGTCACACGGATTGGGTGTGTAGTTTTAACGTGAGGCGTGTACCAATCCACATACAAACTGACAAACTTCATGATAGTAAAATATTCTTAAAATATATTTGAATGCTTCCAAGTGACGTCCATTTAGTCGCACACCCTGTTGGAGTAGCACCACATATTTTTCGTGGCAGGTGTTGCATCAGGTGCGTTTAAATGTCGTTTTATTTTACGGGAATAACTTTCTTCCATTCCTTGACAGACCTCACCGTGGGCTCTAGTTTTCCTCAAGTTCTTCCACCAATTTAATCTTAACCCTAGAAAGATAATCATAAAATAAAGAGCGTAAAAGATAATCATACGTCTCATACGCCAATTAGTGTATTTAATAGATAGATAGATAATACATTTTATTTCATATAATATTATAAAGTATAATTCAAGTACAATATTATTCATTAAAATGGTAAAATGATAAAATTATATGAAAAGTTGAGACATTCGATATTTTACTAACAAAAGTAGTGAAAATAGTTTTGAATGCCACTTCAAACAATTGATGAAATTTAAATTTAAGTTTATGATGGGGTGGCCATAAACATCAAAGTTGTGAAAATCAATAAAACAAAAAAAAGAAAACAGAATGAAGAAAAAAAAAAAAAAAACTAAATTAAATTCATAAATAATGATCAAAGAAAACAAAGAAATTTAAGTAAGAGTTAAATCAGAATGTCGAAAGTAAGAGAGTCTAAACTAGCGTAGTTGAGATTTAAAAGCCAATTTTTCACACATTTTAAAAACATTCCAGGTGTTGTTATAGCTTTGATAGACTGTGGAAGTTTGTTAAATAGCCGAAAAGACAAAACGGAATAAAAATTACGGTATGCAGTAGTACGAGCAAATGGAACAGATACCAAATAAGAAAAGTTTCCACGTAAATTGTAATTAGAAATTAATCGAAAATTCGATTACCAGATTTCATAAAGAATGACTTCAAAACTTTAAAACAATATAGATGACGAACAGGAAGGATTTTTAGGTCACAGAACAAAGGAAAACTAGGATATCTAACAGGTTTTTGACATAATTTTCTTAAAATATGCTTCTGTACAACTAATAGAGGTTGTATTTTGTTAAGATAAGCACCTCCCCAACAAGAAATTCCATATTGCAGCTTGGAGTGAAAAATACCATAGTAGATTTTCTTTAGAAGAATTGTAGAACAGACATTTCGCAAATAATAAAAGTATCTCAGAGTGGAACGTAAATAGTTCCTCAAAGATTCCGTGTGGTTCGTAAAACTCATATGGGAATCGATAATAAGCCCTAGATACTTATATTCATCTACTGTTTCGATAAGAAAACAGTTATCGCTACAACTAAGAGTACTACAAAATGTGGGAGTAGTAGGTTTATGCGTACAGTTGCAATTGGTAAATCTGAATTTTAGACACTCCGGTGCATGGAAGTGGACATTGGCCCCTAAACTGTGTACCGATGACAAATTGAAATACATTATTTTAGTTTTGGAGCTAATTAACAACTTATGATTCTCAAACCAGATTCTCAACAAATTCAAGTCCCAATTGATGTCAGCAACGAGTTCCAAAGGACAATTCTGACCATATGAAAAACCTATGTCATCCGCGAAAGCAGTTGGTGAGCCTTTGAAGTCGAGTGCAAAGAGTGAATTGATGTAGATGAGAAATAAAATTGGACCCAAGACAGAGCCTTGAGGCACACCCAGGTTAAACATTTTTATTTCGCTCCTTATCTCATCAATTTTCACACTTTGTGACCTATTTTTTAAGTAAGACTTAAACCAGACAAGCATAAAACCACGAAATCCAGCTTTTTCCAGTTTTGCAACCAAAATATTGTGATCGACCATGTCAAAGGCTTTAGTAATATCAATGAACAAGCCAGCTGTACACTTTTTACCATCAAGATTAGACATTGTTTGGGCACAGAACTGCAGTAGAGCATCTTCTGTAGATTTGCCCTTCCGAAAGCCAAACTGTATTGGACTAAAGTACTTGTTGCTGTCTAAAAAATGAACTATTCTGTCTTTCAGTAGTTTTTCAAAAATCTTACTTAGGGAGGAGAGAGATAGGCCTGTAGTTACACAGCTCTACAGCAGAACCTTTTTTGAACAGAGGTATAACATCAGCACACTTAAGTTCTTCGGGAAAGAACCCTGCAAAAACACACCCATTGAAGATGTCCGTTAATACATCCACTATGAACCAAGCAATTTTTTTTAGAATCAGACTTGAGATACCATCTGAGGAACTTGAATTTGAATTTTTTAAGCTGCGAATAGCTTTAAACAATTCAAGAGATGTTATAGGTTTGTAAACAAAGCTATTTCTTTGAAATGGCTCAGGACACATACAGAGAGCACAAGAAGAGTTCACTGGACTGGGTTGAAGACTACTGGCAATATTTGTGTAATAGTCATTAAATGCTTCAGCGATTTCGAATTTGTCAGAAACTAAACAGTTACTGATACGCAAAGAATAAGGTTTTTTTGAGGAAGAAGATTTATTAAGTAAGCTATTCACTATTTTCCATTCGTGTCTAAGGTTTCCTCTGGCAAAATCAAAACAATTACGGTAATAGGTATCACGACAAATTGGAATCTTCTTTTTTAGTTCAGCGCATAATTTAGTGTATTTACTTTTTAATTTCATATTCCGAGGGTATCTATAGCATTTCAATCTAAGTTTATTTTTAGCATTGACTTTATTCACTAAGTCCCAAGTGATCCAGGGCTTGAGTCTTTTACTTAATTTCTTCGGAGGTAAGAAAGAGTAACAGTTATAAATATGTTTCTTAAGGCAATCAATAAATATTGCGTATGAATTCGAAACATCACAACACGAATAGACGTCATCCCAAAACTCAAAAAGCAGATTGTTTCTGAGTCTACTAAAGTTAATTTTCTTAATTTTGTTTAGTGGTTTTGCATAAGTGCTATTCTTTCTCTGAGACATTTCTAAAAGCAGTCCTGTCATACAATGGTCAGTGATCATCAAGTCGAGAACACATTTCTCACATTTATTCTTAGAAACACATTTGAAACGCCCATAAATGTGATCCAAACATCTACCTGACACAATTAAACACATGAACTTCTTATTATTTATAATTAATTTATTTAATTATATAGATACTATTCAAAAAAATAAATTAATTATTTTTTTATAAAAAAAAAACTTTAGTTTAAACAATTTAAACAAAAAATAAAAAAAAACTTATTTATTTTTTGGAACCTTAAAATTGACTTTCAGTCTTAATATTTGCTTAATTTGCACCTCTTGGCTAAAATTAACTTTAATTATAAAACTTAGTAATTTTAAATCACAAATGATTCTATTAGGTGCACTCATGACACACGTTTCAAAAAGTTTCATAAAAGATAAGCATACGTCTCCCGGACGGACAACATGGCTATAACCGGTTATTGTGGGCACTTACCGTGGCGTCACTACTGTCTCGTGCAAGCTTCGGGTGTCGACTAAGTTAGTTGAGACAGTCAACGCGCTGCGGTTTGGATTTTTTTTTACAATTTTCCCGCGCCATACGTCTCTTGAACGTGGATTATATTTCTAGGGTTAAAAGAATACAAAATTTAATGTTTTGCTTTAGAAGTTCAGGAAACAAAGTTTGCTTTTTTTCCGCACGGTAGTTCTTGAACTTCCATATCAGTGTGGCTTCAGGCCAGGAAAGTCCACCATAGACCAAATATTCACACTGCGGCAGATCTTGGAGAAAACCCAGGAACTTCAAATCGATACCCACCACCTTTTCATCGACTTTAAGGCCGCCTATGACAGCATTTATAGGGACGAACTATACAGAGCAATGTCTAGTTTTGGCATCCCTGCCAAACTCGCCCGTTTGTGCAGGATGACGATGGAGAATGCACGCTGCTCCATCAAGGTCGGTAAAGAACTTACCGAGACCTTCGATGTCAAAAAAGGATTTAGACAAGGCGATGCGCTGTCATGTGACTTCTTCAACATCGTTCTTGAAAGAATAGTGCAAAACTCAAACGCCAACACCAGAGGCACTATCTTTCAAAAGTCCGTCCAATTACTCGCATACGCCGATGACATTGACATAATTGGCAGAACGCAGCGTGATGTTAATGGCGCGTTTGTGAGTATTGAGACTGAGGCGGCGAAGATGGGTTTGGCGGTTAATGAAGGCAAGACGAAGTATATGCTGTCAACTAAAAAGGACACCCAACACCGACGGCTCGGACAGAACGTCGCAATAGACAGATATAACTTTGAGGTGGTTAAGGACTTTGTCTACCTAGGCTCCGCTATGAACTCAGACAACGACACCAGCGCTGAGGTTAAACGTAGAATTACTCTTGCCAATCGCTGTTTCTTTGGGCTAAGAAGGCAATTGAGTAGCAAAGCCCTCTCCCGAACAACTAGAGTGACCCTTTATAAGACCCTTATCATCCCAGTTCTGCTATATGGCGCAGAGGCATGGACGCTATCAAAAGCGGATGAGGTAACTCTCGGTTGTTTCGAGAGAAAAATTCTTCGTGTTATTTTTGGTCCCGTCTGCATTGACGGTGAATGGAGAAGGAGATTTAACGACGAACTGTACGGGCTGTACAGCGACATCGACCTAGTCAGAAGAGTGAAGGTCCAACGACTGAGGTGGCTGGGTCATGTAGAGCGAATGGACACGAATGCTCCGGCCCGGAAGATCTTCGAATCCATACCCGAGGGAAGGCGCAGTAGAGGAAGACCGCGACTCAGGTGGCGCACGCAAGTGGAAGGGGACCTTAACCAACTTAGCGTGCGAAACTGGAGACAGCTAGCTAAAGATCGCGCTGGCTGGAGACGCTTGTTGGTTGAGGCCCAGGTCCACCCCGGACTGTAGCGCCACCTTAAGTAAGTAAGTAAGTTCTTGAACTTGTACGCAAACTTCGTTTGACTTAATTGAGGCAGTCGCAGCCAGTACCTATTCTGAAGATGTTTTAAGCTTGTTGGATCCATAATCAGAGTAATTTGTGGAGCGAAAAAATATACGTAGTCACTTTTAGTAAAACCTCATCAGGCGAACTTTAGATCAGTGTGACATTGTGGCTGACAAACCCGCACCGTTTATACATTCTTGAAATATTTACACTTAAAACCTCAATAGGACAAAGGACACCCTGCATGTCTGTGGAGGCAGTAGTTCCATATCTTGTTGAAAGCACATAGGCCCACTGTAAAGGTGACTCAGTTGTAATCGTACATTTATGAAAAAAAAAAAAAACGTTCTGAATCGAGCCACAATGACTTGTTGCACTGACCTTTTAAATATACAAGGAAGGCATTCACAAATTTCTGTTAAAGCCCAGAAATATAAAAACAGGCCTGTAGTAACGAAAACATTGATTAAGAAAGTTTTTTTTTCCGAATGCGCTAAAAGTTTCAAAAGGTATGTTTGATAAATTTAAATTTAAATAATGAATAAATAAAATAAATGAATTTAAATTTATTTAAACTTTTACGGGGAGATTTCGAGGAGGTTTCATGAAAAGCTGTTATACCTTATACACATGCGTTTTCGAAATCTGACGTATTATGTTTGACGTTTTTGTTTAATAAAATACAGTGGGTGATCAAATTATTACGCCCACTAGAAAAAAAAAAAGATTTTTGTAAACTTAAAGGCACATAACTTTCTTATTTTAATTTTTTTTTTGTCTTTATTTTTTTTATTATAAGAACACACTTCAAAACTATTGAACAGAACTCTTTTTAACAAATAAAGTTTAAAAATAATTTAAAAAAATCAATATTTTGTAAAACCACCCTTGGCGGCTATAACCGCCAGAACCCGTTTTGGCATGCTTTCAATGCATTGGAAGCAATTATTTTGTATGTTATCGCTTCTGTGCCACACATCAATAAGTTTTACGATTAATTCCCGCTTATTAGTGATTTTTTCTCTGCCTAACTCCCTCTTCATGAGCTCCCAACGATTTTCAATGGGATTCAAATCTGGAGAGTTCCCCGGCCATTCTAGAACCTCCACACCCTTTTCCTCCAAAAAGGCAGTCACCTTTTTGGCCTTGTGACAAGGTGCAGAGTCGTGCATGAACACATAGTCGCCGTTTGCAAACCATTCACGTGTTTGTGGCAACATTTTCGTCCTTAGTACTGAAGTCGTCCTGTCGCATGGTTCCTTCAACCATATAAAGCCGCCCAGTACCTTTTCCGCAGATTACTGACCAGACGATAATTCTTAGTGGATGCTTATCGCGTTCCACAACGCATTCTTTTTTATATTTTTCGTCTGGTCTTCTTCTCACAAACTGGGCCTTATCCGACAAAATCTGCACTGTCGACTCGTCAGAAAAACAAACCTACAGGAAAACAAATTTGCCAGATAAATCGAAGAAAGCCAACTAATAAGTAACTGAACGCGTTATTACCTTTAGCCAATCTTCTGATGTCCAGTCCTTGTGTAGTTTTGCCCATTTAAGCCGTTTTTCCATCATCGGTTTTGTGAGAAGTGGCTTTTTTGCTGGGCGGCAACAAGTAAAACCCATGTCTTTAATGCGTCGTCGGACTGTCATGTCTGATATTTTGATTCCTGATTCGTGAATCAAATGTGTAAGAATTTTACGTGACTTTTTCCGATTTTGGACGCATATTTCTTTAATTTTGCGCTCGTCCCGTGGTGTTGTGGCTTTTTTTCTCCCAGATTTACCGGTTCTCTTTGGGGAAAGAGCGACTTTTTCACGAATTTTTCTTTTTATTATGTCCACCGACGACTTTGCTACCCGTGCAACAGCTGCAATTTTCCTCTGCGAAAGCTCTGTGTGCAATAGCAGAGTCTTAATTTCAGAAATTTTTGCCGGCGAGAGATCTTTTCGTCTACCCATTGCTTAAAACACGTCGTTCCACAAAAATTCACAACACAACAAAAATCTCAAACTGAATGCACACAAATTGAAATTTTAAAATAAACACAGAACACATATTTATCAAATTATACCGATTTCAAATAAGTAGGTTTTGATTTTTCCCAAAAAAGCCATTTAAAAATTTTAAAAAGCAAGAAATGAGATGTCCACAAATCGGAAACATTTGAATCATCGACTTTTATAATTTTTAAAGATTTTTTTGTTAAAATATAGTTTAGAAATAAATTTTTTTAATATAGTAAGCCATTAAGGCCATTTCTTCGAACCAAATCCTGAAAATAATTTTTTTTTTTATAGTGACCGTAATAATTTGATCACCCACTGTAATTAAAATATCTCCCACAAACTTGTCAGTTGGATATTTAGCTGCGCGAAGCATGTAGCATAGGCCTGTAAGCTGCCTATATTATCTCAGGATCGCCCAGGCGCATGGTAGCTCTAGACCAGGCACTGAAAACATTTAAATGACCGCCAAGCTCTCGCTGTGTCCTAACCTGAGACAAATCATACTTCGTCTCTGGTCGTAACAATTGGGATACTTATTTTCTTGATAATTTTTAGAGGAAGCTGTGAGACCAAAAATATAAATAAGACTATTCTTTTCTGTTCTGTTGTTGGACACGCCCACATTTGGTGGTCGTTTTCTTCGAGGCAATTTTTTGTTCTCAACATTGATATTTAAAAAAAAAAATTATCTTGACAGCCTATTGCGATTGAATCTTAAAATAAATCTGTGGTCACCTCTTAAGTCTGTTTTACTCATTGTTCAGGAGAGCAGTTTAAAGTTTTTTTACTCTATTGACTCTAGTGACTTAAGCTGTTGTTTTGTTTTTTTTAATTGTGGCCACTTTTTTAAAGATATAAAGCTGAAAAAAAATTATAAAATAGATTTGGGTACGCTTAATCTAATGGCATCAAAATCTTAATTTTGTCTAAAGTCGACTTAAGCGGTTTGGCTTGTGACCACAGAAATATATATTAAGAAAATATTTGAACTAGATTCCAAAAGCAAAACCCTCGTAGATGTCGATTCGGCTTATAATACTCAAATCCCAAAAAGAAATGCCATACCTCCCTAATGCACACTCAGCACAAATCATGTCAATTGTTAGCACATTCCTGCAACGCCGTCATCGTCAATTACCGCGGCACACTGCTCGTACGCATAAATATTTTCTAATTCATTTCAGCTATAAAAATAATTCGACATGCTGCAAGACAAGCCACCAACTAGCTACCGTTTCCCATGCCACTTTACACCCAAGTATGAGTCGAGCACCCACTTCCATACGTAAGTGGAAAACCACAAAATGTTTTATGGCCATGTGCTGGAAAACGCATAAAAATATCCATAAAACCAGCAAGAAGCGCTATAAAATTCCCAAATCGAAAGAACAACTAGTCCCTTTATTGGATAGGTCATTCACCAATGCAATGATACATAAATGTCATCTTCAATCGACATAACAGGCAATCTCCGTCCTAAATATAGAACGCAGATGCACGTTGTTTATGGGGAGTCCTCCTACAAGGGTCTGTTACACGGGTAATCCGCTTATTGAGTGGGGGAATATGAATTCCATTCATACACACCAACCAAGCCAAGCCTTGTGTCACCTTCAACAGCCAACTAAATGTGTTACTCAACCAAGTCTAATCCGGAGGATCCAACTGGGAGATTACAGTCGGTTTCTTGCTGAACAATGCGAGATCGTCTGGGAATTATGACTTCATATAGGCGAGGAACGCACACAAAGCCATACAGGGGTTTTATTGCCCATAAAGGTTAGAAGGTGCATTGCCTTTCTCTATTTTTGGAATGCAATTGACTAAATGCAGAAGAAACTCTCGAGAAGAAAGTGTTCTTTGTTTGTACACTTTGAGTTCAGCTACACCACGAAAGCGGTCCCTTAGTGGATGGATGTGCATAGGCAACCTTGCTCTCTAGGTATAATGGGTTCCTTTTATGTTTGTCTTTTTGTTTGGACGATGGTAGGGGAAAATGGGAAGAATTCTCACGCGCACTCTACTGTAGGCGGTTATGATAAAGGAAAAAGGTACTTTGCTCTGATTTTGGTAAATCCATCTCTCAGTTGTTTACTTTGTATCTTTCTACGTAAAAAAAAATGCATGATCCTCTCTTAATTGGCGGTGAATTATTCACAGGTGCATTATCGATTGACAGACAGCTCAGGTGCTCAGGGGAAATTCAATACATTGACACAGATATGGTAGGGTAGGTCAATTGTTTGGTAGCACAATGGGTATTTTTTTGTCAGTTAAAGGTGTTGTGCAATTGTTCAAACCGACCGAGTGGCATGGGCACTTTTACACCTTAAAAGTAGGTGATGGTTTTTTTTTTTTGGTTGAGAAATCTCCAACGTCAATCTTGGTAATCAAAGTTTGCATTGTAAAACAACCACAAAGAGTATACGGCAATAGACTGCTTCCTATTTATCTAAGAAAGCCTTTTCATTTTTCACCTAACGACTATTGACTTAATATGCGATACATTAATTAGTTGACGTGTGCCGTTAGACCAAGAGACCTTTCGACCACTTATTGGTATTTTCATATTTTTATTTCTGCATTCATAAACTTGGAAAAGCTTGATTTTCTTAGGAACAGGTTCCGAGAGATATTTCATCGAGCCAACTCATTCTTGAATCTTGACTCGTACTTGTACAAGGATTTGGCTCAGAGTGCATTCTTGGAAGTGACAATTTAGTTTACGAGCTCGATAAGGTCTGAGTTACGCATTGAACTCAGTGAACTACATTACTTGTTCAGCATTTGAATTAAATTGACCGATCTCACGACTTAACTCGAGCATTTATAGGGAAATGGAAAAAATAAGGGAAAACTATTCCCAATATTCGGCAACACAATAAATGTAATCTTACAAGCCTAACTAAAGTACAAAGGGCAGCATGCATCGGGATTACGGGCTCCTTACGGACCACTACCACCGCAGCTGTGGAAGTGATGCTAAACCTCACCCCTCTGGACATCTACTGCAGCAGCAAGGCGGTTAAAGCCGCAATCAGGTTGAGGGAATCAGGACTGTGGTCATCCAAACCCTATGGTAACGCCTCCATTGAAAGCCAATAGAATACAGCGAAGGAGACGGTGACAACAGACTACATACCCTCCACCCTTGTTTTTGAAAGCAGCTTCACTACTAGAATCCCAGACAGAAGCGAATGGGAGAACAAAGCAGTTGCAGACGAAGAGGAGCTAGCTCTCTATACCGGTGGCTCCAAGATGGATATCGGTACAGAGGCTGGCATCTTCAGCGAAACACTGGACCTGCAAGAATCATTCCGAATCAGCGATGATTGCAGTGTGTTTCAAGCAGAAATAGCTGCAATTACCCAAGCGGCGAAATACCTAAAGAGACGTCACATTGTCGATAAACAACCTTTTATTCCGTGAGCCTAGCGGCCATAAAAGCCATGGAGTCGGTCGTGGTGAAGTCAAAGGCAGTAAGTCACTGTAAGAAATATCTGGACGAAATACCACAAGACGATAGGAGCAAAGTTGAAGGTCACCTACATAAAGTTCATTCCGCTCCAACAGAGAAAAAGACGCCAAGTGCTTTCTATCAAAGCAGAACCCTGATCAAGAACAGCCGTCGCATGATTTAAACTAAATTGAATTTTGGTCCTGTCAGATTTTGAACTGTGGATCGAGTAAAAATCTGATCGATGGCTTCAAATATTAAGGCTTCCTTGTCCATTCCTTCTTTTTGTTTTGATTAAAATATCTCCAAAAATTCAATTAGGGGAAAAAATATAAATTTACTCGAAAACACCCTCAAAAAGTGGGCGTGGCAAGGAACAACATAGCGCATAGTTTTCTCGCAATCTTCAGAAAGGTTTAAAACCCAAATCCGCTCAGTAGTTTCCACCAGAACAAGCGACAAACAAAAACCGGCCTACGGGTACTGACTATTCAACCATCGGATGATTGGTTGCTGAGAAGCTCCATCTTTTTCCCATCTTGATGCAGTGGGCTCACCATATAGAACCATCCATCTTCCCTTCTACTTCCGAAGGCTCACAAACGCAGCTTTATCAACTTGAAAGCTAGAATGTGTGCACGCGGGACAATCGGTCTTCGACTGAATCAACATGCACGCACGCCATCTCTGGGCCAGAGTGGGAAGAGCTCTCCTAGTAGCTGCACTCCTACCTCCTAGCTGTTGTTCCTATAAAAATAAAGGCAATTAAAAAATAAAGGGGAATTTTTTTTCGAATTTAGGGGAAAATTATATCCTTTGCTGATAAAAACAAGTAAAAGTGTTATTATCGCCCTGGCCGATGCTTTGATAACCTCCACTGCATACAAGTCATGCAAAACTGGTTTTATATGGGAGGTACCAGAACTACTTGCCCGACATAGCCCAAATTTAATAAAACCCTGACGACTATAAAAGTGAGTCCTCTCACAAAATTTCACTTGCCTAGGTCGATTTGTTTTGACGCTATCCTGTTTTCAACAAACAGAGAGACACATGGGCCCAATATTGATTTTGTATGGAAGGTACCAGAACTACTTCACCGACGTTGCCCATTTTTAGTACCAACTTGACGACAATAATAATTAGTCTTGTCACAAAATTTCACTTGCCCAGGTGGATTTCTTTCGACGCTATCGTGTTCAACATGTTCCAATAAAGGTTTTGTATGGGACGTACCAGAACTACTTGACGTAGCCCATTTTCAATACCAACCTGACGACGATAAAAAGAAGTCCCTGCACTAAATTTCATTCGCCTAAGTTTTAGCTGAAATGAAATGAATAAAACAAAAAGTCAATTCCTTTGGGCGGTATCGTGCTTTCAAAAGACATAGAGACAGACAGACAAACATGACTAAATCGATTCAGAATATATATATACTTTATGAGGTCTCCGGTGACTCCTCCTTGGCGTTACAAATGAATGACAAAGTGAATATACCATCCTGTGGAGGGTATAAAAAGGAGAAAACAGTCTGGGGCCACAGGTTGGTACAAAATGTATGACAATTATATTACGACGCAATAATAATAAACGCAACAAAAAATAATTCATTTCCTCAATTGTACATGCACCCTGTGCCCGTACCTCGTACCTAAAGAAAGGCACATGACAGGCCACTTTCTTATTCTAATTGCGATCCATTATCAACAAAAAAAAGTTCATTTTTAAATTATTGAAATTCGAAAGTACTTTTGTTCTTTATTACAATCAATTGGAAAATTCACTGGGACATGATATGGCTCGACTCTTGCGTTCTCCTCATCGGCATTCAATTTGCCTGCTGGCGGATCTTGACAACTTTGCACTCATCAGCGCACTTTGACGTGATAGCCATGCGCACTTCCTTCTGAGTGACCTTGATGCGACTGGTCACAATGGAAACTACATCAGCAACCTTTTTCGATCAAAAACTGCCGTCAACAATTTCCTTGTGACGGCTGGTGCGGCAAGTTTCCAATCGATTTCGTCCCATTCTGCCTTCGATATCTGCGTTCCGTTGGGGCCAATGATAAAATTTCCGTCATCTGTAGGTGAGGTGTAGGGATATTTTGGCGGTGTTGGTTCCGCTCCTGTTGGAATAAACTTGTCGGCGGTTATATGAACGAACGGTTTCTTTGGAGAGGGCGGCATTTCAGCTGATGGCGTATAATTGTAGGTACGACTGTTGTTGTCACTGTCGTCAGATTTTGGGGGATGGTCCAAATTCCAGCAAGAAATCAGAATCAGTTTTCATTCCGAAGACTCGTATCTTATTTGTTCACCTCACATGGCCATATAAAGTCGTAGGTGTGTTCAATTTTTAACGTCAATTTAGCAACCGCCATCAATCTAGAAAATATACGCCTCACTTTAGGCACAACATACTCTGCCCGATAACACGAACAACGAACTGAAAATGGTGTCAAGTTTATATTAATAAAAACCGAACACCAAAAGCCATTTATCTCAGAGCCTATCGCTCCCCCTAATGAAGATCGTGCTCATCGCCCACCCTCCACAAAAAGTGTGTTGTTTTGATATTGGTGTGCGACAAAAAGGAAATCGCTATTAAGCGTAGAACCCAATTCAAACATAGATAGCACAGCACAAATTGTTTTGCGTTCCGCTTTTCTATGGAACACGAAAAATCACAGCAGCATGGGGTAGATTTGTTATTTCTGCTGGTTGGCTGTTACTCGTATCTCTCGGTTTAAACAAACCAAAACCACTATAGGGTGTCCACTCGAAAGTGGAGCATTTTTGTTTTTCATTCGCGCAGGCGCAGGAACGTTGCACTTCCATTTCACAAATTCAAAGAACAATGAACCACAGAACGCAGAAATCAAACTCAATTAACCGGGCAACAAAGAGGTCCAACACATCACAGCCACAGTCCGTCTGTATCCGATTCACTACATATGAGAGCACACGGTTTTATTGTGGAAAAATTAAAACTTATTAACGGTTCGCGGAAGTCAGGAACGACCCTTTCGCTATGAACTTTGATCCATCACTTACGATGGACAAGAGTAGAGACTATGTACACATACTTTCGGTATCTGCGTGTGGTTAATCATTTTTGCGCCACCATTGAGGTCCGCAGAATATGTGAGATCTATAGATGAAGAGGAGCCACGCAGCTGGTGTCCATAAGTCGACTGTGAAAGGCAGCATCTTCATCATCACCATACAGCAAGTGAATTTAAATTTTATCACTTTAATCGAATTAGACGAAGTTTGTGTCATGAGGGGTCGGAGCCAGCTTTAAGCGGCTAAATTGTTCACATTTCGATTTGTTTTTTTTTTTTTTGTCATGCCAATTTGTGAAAACTATTGTTTGTATTTAGAAAAATAGCTGCAGGCTTGGCCGGACTAAGGCAGGAGTTACCTCATCACTTTATAAAGGATTTTTAATTAAGTGACGTATTCCTACATATTTCCTACTGGGCGACTTTTGGGGGAGAACTTGGCAATGGAAACTGTTTTTTTTTTGTGAATTATTAAATAGATATGTAGACGGTTTGGCGTAGAAAGGTCCGTGGATTGATTGCGGCGAAGCTCACCATTTCCACAGGCACAAAAGTCAGAAAATGACCACTTTTCCGGTCGAAATTTAAAGGGACGACCCATTGCTATATTTATTCTGTCTGCGGGGTCCGTTCGTACTCGGCCGAAGCCTGCCATAAAATTAAATGGATTTTGTTAAGTACCGTCAAAACTGTCGATTCCGCCAAGTCCAGTGTTGTTTGCCCTTAAGGCATTTATAAGACACGTTTGGTGATCCCAGACCCACACGATTTATGCACAACAAGTTTCTATGGAGACTTCTATTCGAAGGCAGACTAAACCCACCTACCTTAAGCTTGGAGATGTGTGCAAGGAGATCTTTGTCGATATAAGACCCTCTTATTGTAAGAGGTCGTACCATCCCGTAGTTCAACCAAGCTTTCTCGTATCAAACGACGTTTTCCAAGGTTCTTTCTTCTGTCCGCTGCTAAGGAACGTAATTTAATGGGTTCCAATACCTTGAATCGCCGTTTTTTTTTAAGATGACTTCTCTAACCACAACTGCAGCTAAAACACTCCGGGAGTGCCGACAGAAGTGAAAACTTGAACAATTACGTGTGTATTTTTTTTGAATCGTCAGGAAATATTTTAATGTGCTGGAAATTCTTTTAAATGAAGTGTTTTCTCATTAATGTTCATTTTCGTTTAATACGCTATTGTACATGAAAAATAATACATACTAGTTGCTACCCGCGACTTCGTCTGCGTAGAATTAGTACTTCGAGTAACTCATTAAAATATTTATATCAATCGGGTCAAAAACTACCCTTTTTTTCCAACCAACCAATGTAGTTCTAACAATTAAGTTAGAAAGTAAAGTACGCAAATGCATTTATTTCTTACCAAATATAAATACCTATGATGAATTTTATTTTCCCTAACTTGAGAAATAATTGGTTCGTCATTTAAACATTAATCCCCTAGTTCATCCACTTCAAATTTTGTTTGTTTGTTTTGTGTTGGCCAAAAATAAAGCACGAAAAGATGTCGCTTTGGAAAAAAGTAACGAAAGTTCAAAAAACCTTCGATAACTTTCTAGCTTTATATTTTTCACAAAACAATATATATCAGTCCTCAATATCTTATAAAAAATTTTAGCACAACATCTTTTCGTGCTGTAGTTTTGGCCAACACTGTATGTCATATGAGGTCCCATCTATCACTATACCAAAATTCATAAAAATTGGTTGTGCTGTCGTTAAAAGGTAACAATATTACTTTCGCAATTATAATATTAGGATTATATCACTGTTACCTTGAATTTTGTGTGCAAAAACGGCAACTACTGACAACAAAACTATGTTTTGAAATAACATAACAGGGCTCCTACGGTCCTACCCGATTGCCCCGCAAATTTAGAAAATTCTCTCTCTAGATTTCCTATGACTGTAACTCTCTTCGGCCGTCGACTCTCTTTCGTGGCGTCGTTTGTACATTGTAGATTGTACGGGCATAAACTAAGTATTATATAGACCGTCAGCTCTTTCAACTTAAGAGAATTTGCCTACAAGCTGTTTTCCGTGTTACTATGTGGCAAAGTATGTGTGCCATGTTAAAGTAGATTAGACGCACACATACACTCGCACCTAGGAACCTGACATTGTCAAAAATTCAAATAATTCAAATAATTGGCCGTTATCGGGTCGTGTTAAGAAAACGATGGGTAGTGTGGTGAATTTAGTACCAAATTTATTAAAACGCATAAGTATAGAGGATTTCTCTCATTTTACCAGGATAATGTATATAGTACGGGATGTTTACATTTATGTTGTAAACAATGGAAATCGATGAACTATATGAATCATAGACAAAAATAAAAAATCATTATTCGTATGAATAAAAAGAAAATTGTATGCAGCAAAACTTAAATGCGTGAGACATATCAGGGTACAAATCAGAGACAATACTGAGACCACCAACTCCGACCGATTTCCCGTTACTTAGCCTACAAGCTACATTTTTATGGGGTGGCAAATGCTAAGTGCGCTTGTATTGTTACATAGAAATTCGTATTGACAAATGTCACGTAACTTCAAAAATTCCGACTCACGCTCGCACCTTGCATATGCCACTTCCGCTGTGGGCAAAGTTGCTGCCAGCGTTCATAGAATTTTATCCGTTAAATTTGAATTTATTCGTTACGTTTGGATAATATTTTCTTTCATGGGTAAGTGTACATTTGCTTAAAATATTAATGAAAAATGAACAATGTAGATTGGTTGAAGGAAAATGCAAACATATTGAGCAAATTTTCTTAAGTTATCTAAGAAAAATTTACACATGAAATCGAAGTTAATGATATTCAAAAGCAAAATATACGTAACCATATTTGTCATAATAAGTTTCTTGAATACAGAACATCTCATTTAGGTAGTTTTATTAACCAAAGAAATCAAATTATTCGCCTTTTAACAATATATAATTACTAACCAATGGCATTCAGTAATGTAAAAATGTGGTATTCCCGAACTCTAGCACATTTCCTCACGGTTGTCGATGTTGGCAGCACTTATTTTTGTATTTTTTGTATGTTTTTGCATGTCACACGGATTCTTAATTGACACAACACCGACAGGAAAACAAAATGGCGAATTTGAAAAAAAACTGAGGGGCCCAGCGGCAAGAGGATTGTGAGTTGGGGGTCTCAGTATCATTTGTCTCTGGTACAAATCAGCAAATATATTTATTTCAAATTTTGCTTATATACATTTTGAGTTTCGTTCTTTCCCGAACATTTTAAAGAAAATAATTTTTCGTTGATTGTGTCTTATAGACTCTTTCTTTTTATTATAAATGCACATTATTCATATTCTCGACATTTTATTTCAAATGTAATTTCATAATTAATAATTTCATTTGTTTCAAATTTTCTAATAAATTTAATTTGTTTTCCATTAATAAACGGAATCTTGATGGAAAGATTGGGCCTTACCAATAAACATTTTTTTTATTTTCGACTCTTATTACGAGTAGTTTACAGTGGTTTTATTTTCAATACAATTTTCGCAATTGTGAGCTTCCGTAAATTTAAAGTCGATACTAAACTCAATAACTCAAAAATTATACCCGAACAGAAAAGTTTATATCTTTCCCCTGAAACATATTTTAAATTTTAATATTCTTAATCAATTGGTTGACGTTTTTCCATCGACATTCGCCGGTGAAATAATTTTTCGCCAAAAACAACAAACGAAAACAGACATAATAATTATAGGAAACAAATATTTTATTTTATTTCAACGAATGAATTTTCACACTTTACTCTTTCATTTATTTATGTTGATTACGTTCGCTATTCTACATTTGGTAGAATACATGTTTCCGTGGTGAAATACAACAACGAATATAAACTCTCAGAACGCATCCATCAGCTGACAGAAAGTCACCAAATACACTAACTCTCAGTCAGTGTTCTTAGCAATCTGTCTTTATTTTTCTCACTTAAGGGTGTTCATTTTATTTTTTTCACTAAACTCAAATTACATCGATTTTTTTATGAAAACGACATACTTTCAAAAGTATTTGTATTGTTCGGAAAAAAATCACACAAAATTAATCTTCAATATAAAAATCGCAGTTTCCTAACATAATTATCATTTTTTGGTACTAGAAATTGTTGCTAAAGGCAAATCTCCATTTTATGTACATTTAGTGCGTTGATATTCATGGTGAAATGTAGTTTGAATGTTTTTTTCTCAGATTATTGATATTCCCACTATTTTGACGTTTTTTTCCTTTGACGCACAGAAAGTTTGTGAAAAAAATTGAATTTCCCTCAAAAAGGTAGAGGTCCCACGATAGGAACACTGCTAAGTGTCAGTATTTTATTACACCTCCCGCCATTTAGAATTTAATTTTTTGCTGCTTCACACGTACTCACAGATAGGAAATTTAAGAGAGGATTTTCTTTTCAAAATTTTCGGGGGGAATCGGGTAGGTGCGCGGGAGCTGACGGTCTATTTAATACTTAGTTTATGGCTGCGGCGCTACTGGCAAGATGAAATTTAATGTAGTAAAATTCAACTTTATCAATTGCCAATATTTAAAAAAATTAAACATGCAAAAATAAGCACCTCGAAAATAACTTTTTTTTGACACTGCATTTGTTAAGATTGGTTGAGTGGGTGTTATATTATACTACTACAGAAACTACAGAAATGGACTGATGGAAGGATGCATTATTTGACATACAAAAAGTACAATCCATTGCTTAAAATGTAAATTTACAAATGCATGAAATATGAAGTTAAATTAATTGGTATTCTTTGAACTGAATACCAATGAAACTTATGAAACCATCAGCTCCCTCGCACCAGCCCGATTGCCCCAGCAAATTTTGAAATATAAAATTCTCTCTTAAATTACTTTCCTTCTCAAATTCGCTTGAATTTTTTACTTATATTTTTTTCAAATTCTCTGAACCTAAAAGTCAATTTATTTTCTCAAAAAACTTATTGTTTTAACTATGGAGAATGAAAAAACAATTTCCGCAAAGATATTCATCCATTCATGCGTGTAATTATTCATAAGTGAATATAACCTGCGTTTGTAGCTCCTACTCTAATTTCACAAAATGGTTCCCAAAACAATAACACAAAATGTCTTGTAATATGGTAACACTTATTTTCCACATTAAATACCATAGACTACAACCCCAACGATATAGTGAGAAGTTAAGTTTCGGGTGACACCATTAATGGCGTCTGTTGTTCTCTTTGCGGTATGATAGGGCTGTTATCTTTTAGGTGTCGCTGTTTCATTAGTTGGTAGTTGGACCATCTATCTACTATATCATTGTATATATACATTCGTCTATATACAACTTCCTCTCTCAACTTCCGTTCCAATTTCACGAACACTGGTGTCGAAACATTGGTAACGCAACATTGCTGTCACGAGTTCAGTGATTTTATCCCATACCAAAAATGCCCAACGCGCCTAAAGAAATTATCACTTCAATAAGAAACTTTTTCATCATTTGATGGGTGAAGACTACTCAACGACATCTAAGCTATGGAAGCTAGAATTACCTGTCTGTCCAGCTAAGTTTTGGCTGACCCCATCTGACCCACTCTTAACAAACAACAAATTGGCTGTAATGAAACTGTAACTCGAAAGAGACCAAGAGATCTTGTGGAACACCTGAATATTCTTGACTCTATTTCAGTTAGGATATGACTTCTACTAAGCCTTATAGTGACATGCTTAGGAAAAACTATTTTAGAAGGATTTAAGTAGTAGAACTATTAGACTGCGTAAACTTGGTACACTGTATCCTACAACTCTGGCACATCAATAGATTACAAATGAAATTTTAAGTTGAAACTTGACCAACACCTACGTCTCAGTATATAAGGGAATACGTTATTTCAGGCTGATGTCTATGTGATTAAGGGCTGCTTCAAGTAAATCCTTGAAAGAGCTGTTAAGTTCGTCGGAATGTGCACAAACCTAGTCAGCTATAGTCTAACAGCGTTTCAAGCTCTCTAACCCCATTCAACGGACTCCATGAGTGTCGATTTCTGGTATAACTCATATCAATTCCAGTCAAACCAACGTAGGTCAGGATAGGTTTATGAAGGTATGAGGATCTAAAGCAAAAAAAGAAAACTCATTTTCATACTTTTCCAACTTTTTCGGTTGCATTTTTAAGTATGTCTATAACTGAGGCCTTAACGAGCTAAGATGAATGTTATAGCTTCCTTTATAATCTCTATAGCATCTTTCCTCTAAAGCAGTGCTCTCCAAGGAGTTTTTTTTACACGGTTCTTGTTACTTAGGGGGCTGCACCAATACGAGATTTATGAGAAACAGTTTTAAATACTTACCAGCAAAAATGCCACACGACTTTGTCAATTAAATACGATCGTCAGTGGTGCTTAAGCAACTCAAGGAAGTTGATATGTCTCTTTAAGAGCTTTTGATTCGATGATATGAAAGATCATCCAGTGGATTTAAAAGCTCCTTCAACCTTGATTAAGTTTTCAATCTCTAAAAGAGTCAAATGGTCCCGCTGACTTTTATTTCACACGGCTTTTCATTGAAATTTTCCTCTGCTCTGTGTGTGGTGGTGTGGAGGCTTGATAAAGAGTTCATGTTGGGACCATTTCCTTCCCAAACTTCAAGACATTTCATTTGCATATGAACCCTTGTAGAAAGCAGCTAAAGTTGACCAACATACAAATATACCTCTGTTAATGGATGTGGAGGCTTGAGAAAGTCGGGACCGTTTCCTCCCCAAACTTGAAGATATTTCATTGGTCTATTGACCCCTGTAGAAAGCAGCTATATTTAACCAACATAGAACAACATTGTTCTGTGTGTGGAGGTGTGGGGGCTTGACAAAGTTGTCAAGTTGTGAAATTTGACCAACATGGCGCTGGTAACCTAGTTTTATAATAGTTATCATACGTTTCAAAGTTGGCTTTGCCGAACAAGTTTTGGAAAGGTGATGTTCTGGTGACCATTCGTCCTCTCTTTCCCTACTATGTCCTCTCTCCTCTCTCTCGTTTTTATTAAAAGAAAGCAATACATTGTCCTCTTTTTTCCAAAATGTCGGCTTTTTTATAAGAGATATACGAGATTGTGAATTCTTCTTCTCAATTCTTACAAAGCTGGTAATCTTTTTTTTTTGAATTTCAAAGACCAAGTCAACTCTTTTTATTAAACCTACAAATTTTGTGCAAATGTGCTTTAACCATTTTTGACTATATAGGTATTTTTTTCTTAAAAAAATGTCCTCTTTTATGTGATTTAAAAAATGATCACCGTACTAACAGGTCATGTGCATTAGTTTTCTGTCTTGTTCCGCGTTTATAAGTCGCCTTTCGAGTAATTATTTCGTTAACGTCTTTAAAGATTCTGTCATCGTGGTACATATACCAAGGCGAAAGTCACCCACTAGTCTTACGGACACCAGCGGTTGAAGAATTGGTGTTTTGTTTTACAAGCTTCTGACTCGGCCAGAGCGATAAAAAGGCACGTCGACTTAAATAAATGATCTATTGCACCCTTTTCCCTCACCTTTATAATGTCGCACTCCTTGGGAGCAATATTCGGATACGGGTTTTACTACCCAGGTGCACATCGAATAGTATATGCACACAAATACTGTCCGTCGTTTTCTCTGTTGGACTGGATGGAGAAAAAAGCATTTCACCAGCCTTTAGGCGATATTGAGACCAGAGACAATACTGAGACTTCGGCCGATTTCTCGTTACTTGCCTACAAGCTATATTTTTATGGGGTGGCAAATGCTAAGTGCGCTAGTATTTTTGCATAGAAATTCGTAGTGACAAATGTCACGCAACACACTCGCACCTTGCATATGCCACTTCCGCTGACAGCGTTCATAGAATTTTACCCGTTAAATTTGAAATTATTCGTTATGTGTGGATACTATTATTTTTTTTTGGGAATAATTGTACATTTGCTTAAAATATATATGAAAAATAAACAATGTAGATTGGTTGAATGAAAATAAAAACATTTTGCGCAAATTTTCGAAGTAAATGATATTCAAAAGCAGAAAATACTCAACCATGTTTGTCCTAATAAGTTTTTAGATTCTAGTATATAGAACATCTCCATTAGATAGTTTTATTGACAAACAAAATCGAATTATTCGCTTTTTAACAATTTATAATAATTTACCAATGGCATTCAGTAATGCAAAAATGTTGTATTCCCGAACTCCAGCACATTTCCCCACGGTTGCCGCGGTTGGCAACATTTATTTTTATATATTTTGTATGATACGGATTGTTAATTGACATACCACCGATAGGGAAACAAAATGGCGAATTTGAAAAAGAAAGGGGGCCAGCGGCAAGAGCATTTCGAGTTGGGGGTCTCAGTATGATTTGTCTATGACTGTGCTTTGAAAGGAAAATGCGCAGATGGCAGCACACACCGTTGGTGACGTGGCACGATCGTGCTGTTATGGCACTTTTTTATTAAATTGCAATGTGTCACAAAAAGTTTACATATGCCGTGTTTCCACATTAAAAAATAATCTAGTCCTTGTTATACCCTCCACAGGAAGGTATATTCACTTTGTCATCACATTTGAAGAAGGAGTCACCGGAGACCTCATAAAATATATATATTCTGAATCAGGATCACATTCTGAATCGATCTAGCCATGTCCGTCTGTCTGTCTGTCTGTCTATCTGTCTGTCTATCTGTCTGTCTGTCTGTCTATCCGTCTGTCTGTCTGTAGAAAACACGATAGCGTCCAAAGGAATCAACCTAGGCGAATGAAGTTTGATGAAATGACTTCTTTTTATCGTCGTTAGGTTGGTATTAAAAATGCTCGGTCCAGTAGTTCTGGTACCACCCATACAAAATGAATATTAGGCCCATGGTCTCTCTGTCTGTTAAAAACAGAATAGCGTCGAAACAAATTTATCTAGGCAAGTGAAATTTTGTGAGAGGACCAACTTCGTCAGGTTGATATTAAAATTGGGCTATATCGGTCACGTAGTTCTGGTATCTACCGCCCATACAAAACCAATTTTTCATGACTTCTATGCAGTGTAGGGTATCAAAGCATTGGCCAGGCCAGGTGATAACACTTTTACCTGTTTATTTCTTTTATTTATTTATTAGTTTTATTCCTAATGAAATTATTTTGTGTTTATTACATTTTGTTGCTAGTATTTTATTTATTAAACTGAATTGAAGAAGTCTGAATGTGATTTTTCTATCTTTTTTTGTTGGCCCAAAATGACACCTTTTTTGCAACGGAAAAAGGCAACTGTGGCGGTACAAGAAAGTTTAGGTACTGCTGGGTCTGCCTAACGCATGCTTAAATCAGCCATGAGTTGTGCGATTTTCAAGTGGACTATACACGATCGATTTCTGTTGAAAGGTCGGCCGATATGCTCGTAAAACGCCTACAGTCTAGTGCAACGATGTCTCAGTTGAATGGAATAGGTTTTTCTAGTAAAGAAATAAACACAACTAAATCAGATATTTTGTTACAATTTTTCGTGTCCAGTGCTATTGACAGTAACCATCTGCCGGTCTTACCTAAGCGCAAAACACTCATAAATTGATTTAAATTAACGCTTACATCCCTAAAAGACGCATATAAATGGAGGTAACTGAAACGTTCATCAGTCGAGCTGTAGAACTATTTCCCAAATTGCGTTTTATCGGAAATCGCTCAATCACTCAAAGAAATTAATTCCACATAATTAATTCCATTTAATTACCTAGTCAAGCCCTCCGCCTAATGGGTATACTCAACCCGCGTATCTATAACATCGTTCCATTAATGCTGTTCCCTGCTCCCTGGTAATGGTCGATTTAATTTCGTTAATGCATTCTTTCTAAACGTCACCCTATACTCCATCAGAATATAGTGTATCAGCCTATACGATTGTTATAATTTGCTTCTTTGCCCTGTCTGACACAACAAATCGACTGCAATCATCATTATGCCCAAAGGTAACCTCACACTAATTGCAATGCCATCGGTGCCGTTTGCCGTCATCGTTCAACAATTTCCCCCGAGTGGAAGAAGACATGAAAATGTTTTCCAACTGTCAGCAATCCATCATCGAAAAATAATGTTTTGTGTGCCTCGTCTTCGTCGGGTACTAACAGTGGTTGCTCAACATGGTGATAAATGTGTCGATGACACTTACGATGTTTCACGTTCCGGCCGAACGATATGCCCCCGAAAGACAAATGCGGGACCCATCACCCGTGAAACGCCTTCAATTTGTTGTTTGAAATTTATGGACGGCTTTGTTGTTCGTTTTTTAACATAATGAGGAATTTGAATGTATCTAGATCGGAGAAGAGTGGTTCCTTACCTGTGTTTTTGACATAAGGGTGCTCCATCTGAGCAGGAGTTTTGAAGAGAAAAGTGTTAATTTGTGTTTATTAAGCCACCTTTTCTTGGTTTCAGTTTTATGGCGCTTGAATGTGTTTTGGAACTGGAAAAATATACACATCGCATGGGCGCCATGCTGTCCAATTGTCTGACCAATCATCGGATGAATAGGGCATTCGTTTTTGATAAGCGTAGCGTAACCCACATATGAACTGGTAGGAATTTAAGAATTTCCATTTATGATATGGATTGTGGTCGTAAAACTGTTTCTGTTTCGGATCAGGTTTGATTTTATTAAGATGGAGAAGACGAACAGCAGGAATCTACAGTGGGGATAAAAAATAATTGTTTGTAAGGCCCATTAACTGGTAAAATATATATGAGTCAAGTTGGCTTAGTAAAATAACGCTATTTGGAGTTGGTAACTCTTAAAAGACCAAGAGCCCACAGCAAATTTTTAAAAAAAATTGATGTTATGGTAGATGTTATAATTGGTTATATCAATTGTCTCAGTGTTAGAAAAACATGGGTTTTGGACATAGTATTTCTCACTAAAGCTGCGACAATTAATTGCACGACTTTGGTTTATAGAAACAGCTTTACATCATCCTTCAACCTATCTACATTTTTTCGGTTATATCTTGCACTTAAAATTAGCTGTAGGCTCTTAGAATATAAGGTGGATAAAAATGTTAGTATGGCTGACCATGTCCCACTTTTTTTCCATCTATTCCTAAGACACCCAAAAAGGGCAACTGTTGTTTTACTAAAAGTTTGAAGCATGTGACTATGGTGTATTACTGATTAACTTATGTGGATGCAGATAAGGTGATTGATCTCATACCCAAAAAATCAAGACGTCTTCTGCTTTGAAAAACTGTGTGTAAAAAATAGTTTTAAGTATGTTCGTTTAAGTTCAGCGATTTAAGAACTAATAAAAATCAATGAATTGGAATATATATAGTTTGTTGTTTAAAGAATTCCTCGTAAGATTTGGAAACAAGCCCCCCCGGAAACAAATTCCTGGTTCGGAGCCCTGATGTAAAAAAAAACAGTTTGCTTTAGACCACACGACTCAAGTGAAACTTCTTTAGCTCCATTTATATAGGTATACATGTTTAGTTTATACATATTAATATATCAATTTTCTCCAATAATTTACTGGCTATGAGAGGAAGAGAGCAAGAAAATGGGCGCGTATGTATGATACAGACAATAGACCACAGTTGCCACTTACAAAAAATACCCAAATTATTTTATTTGATTTTGCACAAAATTACCAGCTGCTAGAAGACATGGGAGATCATCTACCTATTTTCTTATAACAAACCCTTAACAAATTAGAGTTTCATGTCTGTATATAAATAATATGATTAATTATTATTATTCACCAACTGTCAAAAGAAAAAAAAGGAGTGCATTCTGTAATTTTTTGAACAGCGAATAAAACAGTTTTTTTATGGATGGTGATGAAGCATAAGCAAATAATGCAATGTGTTTTGTTCAAAAACTGTATTTAAGTTGTACAAAGGGGAAACTGTGTAACTACGAAGTAAACTTCCCGTTGGAGAAAAAAAGTTTCTGTTGAAACGGATGAAAATTAAAGAAAAACACACGGTTATTTCTTAGAACGTTATAAAAGATCGTGTTTTATTTCGAGAATGAATTATATGTATCAAAAATGTTTGACATTTATACTTTTGTTTATATACAAATCAGTGTAGACTTTTATTGACAAATGTCAATTATATGTTTATGACTTATTCATAATATTATTGTTTATACGATACAATTTTAATTTATATTTTAAAGGCAAATAAATTATAATAAGATATATAATATCCAAAACACAATGCGTTCACTCAGAAGCAGTAACTAAGCATTTAAATGAGGATATATCGAGTTCGCATTCTTGGTACATCTGCTCAAAAATATACCGTAACCAGATAAAAATTACCAAATTAGCTAAAAGCAAAAAAAAAACTACCAAAGTGGCAACTTTGCAATAGGCGTGCACTATTATTTAGATATATGAAACGTAACTGGCTATGAGAGAATGAAAAAAAACTGTGTGCTCGCACCTCTCTCTGTTGCTCCTACAGTGTGATACAGACAATAGGCCTGCACTGCAGTGAAACCAGACTCAAAATATCCCTTTTGTGTTTACAAAATAAATAAATTTATTATTTTAAAAAAATACTCGTTATTCATTCACAGATATGTCATTTTATGAAACAGTTTAGGGAAATAAAAAACAATAGAAATGAAAGCATTTAGATATTTTGAAGGACTTTTTTTAAAAATGAAAACAATAAATTTGATCGTAGGTTGAATCATTTTTTTATTCCTAATGAAATGAGCAATTAGGAACAAAATTTGACCAAAAAGTAAAATCCCTTTCTTTTGGTACTATGAGGTCTGAAAAATCCCTTTGTCCCTTTTAGCTTATTATAAGTGATAAAATCCCGCAAAATGTGATAAATCCCCCGATCTGGTATCACTGCTGCACTGTATGATGTGTCTTAGATAATCAAACGCAACTGGCTGAGAGAAAGAGAGAACGAAAATGTGTGCTCGCATCTATCACTCTTGCCTCTACAGTAATATACGAAACGAATCGTAACTCTCTCTCTCGTTTTATCTCACTAACTTATATCTCTCTCTCAACTTCCGCTCGCAATTTCCGTAACGCTTTCGTTACGCATTCACAACACTTACCTCCAAGTCAAGCGTGCCTAAAGAAGTATTACTTCAAACAGAAACAGAAGAACAACAGTTCAGGTTGTGCTCTGAACTAAAAAAGAAAAACGCCTTTTGAGAACTTAATCTGAGCTCAACTTAATTCTCCATTCATGAGAATGACTACTTTTTGTGACTTTTTTGTCTTTTGACTGTGATTTGTCAAAAATTCCACATAGGTCAACTTGTGGCCAATAGTACAATAGGTGTATGATTTTATTAGGTCAAAGCTAGACCGCGTATGAGGACAACTGCCAAAGAACTTGTTGAGTCGGCTTGGAAAACTTTGCAAACATCAGACCACTTCACCCCTGACAAAAATTCAGAATGGAAGTAACTTCAACATTGAAAGCGTCCAAATGATATTCGAATTTTGTTACTAACTAATAAATTGTAAATATTTAGATTAGAGAAACACAAATTGACAACATTTGTAAAAATCATAAACAATTCATATTCGGCTCTTTGCGTCACCTTAAAAGAAGGGTTGTCTGAGGATCCGTTCACCAGTCTGAAGAGCACATCGCCATAAACAATTTGGTTTTGAGAGGAACTCAGTTCAAAACACTAAACATTGCTGACTTACATCTTTTATATAAAAAGGCGAAGGAAAATAATTAAGAACCACTTTCACTGCCTTAAAAACAATCAGCCTTATTTATAAACGTATAAATGTATGCGCTCTTTAAAATGCCTCTAAACTCAAAAACCTTATTTATAAACATTTTATAACTTTTTTGACGCAAGCCCTGTATAACTGTCTGCATGGGAAATGTTTTATAAATATGAATTTTTGAGAAGGTGTACAAAGGCTGAATAAATACTTTTACACTGCATAACTATACAGGTGTTTTAGGGCAAATTCTAATAAATAAGGCTGAACATATTAGCTTGCGTTTTCCAATATGTTGTGTATAAGCCAGTTCACTATAATGGCTGAATTTCTTTCACCGGGTGAACTCTAGTTATATAAATTAGACAGCATTTTTAGTACATGAAACAAACCCCATAACCTTTCACTACACTACACTATACGATTAGTTCCATTAGCAACACGTCAATTGTATGGCAATTACTGAAACTGCCGAAATTCGAGTCCGCAACATACTTTAACTTCCCCTTGTGCCGGTCTTACCTCATTTTCACCTTGCCGTAGTTCGCGTTGGCTTCATAAATTTTGTAATTACATTTTATGCATCCGCTGCACTTGTTTCTTGTTCATCATGCATCCAGCTCTGCCCTTGTAGTGGAATGAGGAATACGGAATACCCACCAGGCACTTGCAGTGCGGTGAACATAAAGTTTTATTACAGAAATCTGGACCTACCGACATGATTTTCTGACGAATTTTCAAAAAACAGGTGCGGATCGGGTTGCGATGGGTTTCCCAATTTAACAAGTTAAAGGCACGATCTGGATAATTCAAAACGGAAATGCAGATACAATTTAGGGAAATTCACAGAATTCAAGTCTTTGAAATTGTAGTGCTAGGCTGTTGTTGTTTTTGTTTTACCATCATATTGATTGTGTGTTTTTGTTTAAAAGACGTGTTGTTTCGAAGACGGTTTTGTTTACTTTTGTATATTTATGTACAGCCGTGATTTTTTTTCCTCTCAAATAAGATTGAATGGAATTTTATTGCGCGTCCAAGATTCGGCAGAAAAATACACTTTGTGGAATTTTGAAAAGGGGTGAGTAGAGCGTACACAAAAAAAGAACCACAAAGCACTCGCAGTACAAAAGATGAATACAACTTGTTAGGTACTTTGGACTTGTATACTCGATGGTATAGAAGTATATTTATTTCCCCTAGCTCACAAGGACATGGTATATGGAATTTTAAATATGGTCGAAGACACAATGGAGTATGTTTTTCAAAGAGAACTTATTCTTTGTAGGGTATAGAAAGGTTCTTCCTAATTAAATTTATTTACAGAGTACCGCAGTACCTATTGCGTGTTAGATTTTTTATAGCTTTGTGAGGATTTCATTTATGCTGATTGTGATATCGATTCATTTTTAACTAGTTGACGGTACATTTATTTTAGTTCGTTGTTTTTTGCGACTGATCACTTTGCCTATGAACAGCAACTTGTAAAATCGATTTGATGTAGGGTAAAGGCACCCAGGACACTTAAAGTATTTGTGAACTTGCACCAGGAGCCAGGACACTTAAAGTATATACCTGAACTTTGACTTCCACCTACTTTCTCACTATTAAAGCAACCGCAAAAAAATGTTATGTTCATAAAAGTGGCGATATTTCTTAATAATACTACATTCACTTTTTTTTTTAATAAAACACAGATAGATGAAATCTCAATGTGATTTATTTGAATGGAAGCGAAATAAGTAAAGAACGATATTATAAACAATGTTTTTCGATTTGTTTTCCGCCGCAAAAGCAAACAACGAAGATGGTTTGGCAACACGCGAACAGGCAACGCACAGCTGACCGTGCGAAAAACAGGGAAATTCGAGATTAAACCCACAGACTTCCAACGATTGGCCTTGCTATTTGATTTTCATCGCAAAAGCCAATCGAACGGGGAACTGAATCCGCTTGAATTGGAATGGAAGATCAGTTGGAATAATCGGAATTCGTGGGATAAGGGCTTCCTCTCCTTTGAATTTGCCTCATTTGATGATCTTCGCGTGAGGCATTTTGTTCATCAGTTTCTTGACGTTGCACAATTTTGGATAATTCAGATGATTATGATCGAACCAACCTTCAGCTGTAAATTATGCGGCGGAGTTCCTGGCACATCAAGCGAGTTGAAAAATTCCGTCGGATAGTTGGTGGCTTCACCCTCGGCGGTCACGCTTTTAACGAATGTAGTTCTCCAGCGATTTGACTTTGAATAGTGAAATTTGCAGAAAGAAAAATAGCAAATTTGCTCAAAAGAAAAGGTCACCTGTCAAATTGCGCACAGCCTGAGTCAACGTATAACGCCATCTATCCGGTTGTGGTATTGATCGCAGCACAGCGCCATCTATTATTTATCTCGTTAACTTTTCACCCACATTGTCTTTTATCACAATGAATTACACAATTGAATTTTTCCAAGCTTCACAACAAATTCTCCACCTTTTCATCGTCCAAAATCATCAAATCATGCGATCAAATGCAAAATTTCGTCAAAAAAAATTCAAATTTTTCGAGTTTTTCCAAAAACCCTCTGGTTTGCCCTAAATTTTCATTTAATAAAACCTTCTGCGGGAAATTACGAACAACTGAAAAAAGATTTGATCCAACTCGGCCCAGGCGTTCTCAATTAATGAATTACTCCACAATTTTCACACCATTTTTTATTAAATGGATAGATTAAAAAAACCTTCAATTTGCACTTATCCAGACAGCTGAACTTACCCCGGACACTTTTATTTCAGTATTCGGACACCCAAATTTTGTATGAAGTTTAAGTTTTTTTAGCTTTCAATCAGATTTGAAGGGCTTAAATTTTTTTAATTATTGTTACAGAACTCACAAAGTATTCTGACTGCTGGAACGTATATTTTGTACATACGAATAGCGTCTCTTTCTACCCTTAAGCAACTCAGTATATTATTTTTTTATTTGGGGGCTCTAACTGGCCAATTTTTGGGCCGCGCAAAAGCTATTTTAATGTTTGGTTTATCGGCACATAACTGAGCCATCTGTTCTGCTTTCCACCGATTAATCTTTAGCCTAAACCCAGGGGCGAACGCAAATAGGGGTTTTGGGGGTTGAAATCCCTGCATTGTTTTCCTATATTGTGTGTATAAGCCAGGTTATTATAATTACTACCACTGGGCGAACCCTAGTACTTATTAAATACCTCATCGTCGTGGAGTTGCTAAACAGATCTCCCCAACCCACCACTATAAGCAAAAACCGAAGAGAACTGGATAGTTGATTAAATTTACTTGTATCTTCCACTTTCACTATCATTGTTATGCGACCAATGCAGAATGAAAGACAACTAAATATATATGGAGTGCTAGTAGCCAACTTCACGTATGTTGCTAAACTGCAGACGCGGTACTATGTTAAAGCAGAAAAAAAATACACTCCACAGCCATGGTTCGGACTTTATTGCAATTTTAGGAAAAAAAATAAAATCGACTGCACCACTGCGCTCCACTGAAAATCTACTGCAATTTATGTGAATTTCGGAAATATTAAATCATATTATATTTTTATAAGCCCATTGCAAATAATCAGTTCCTGGAAGCACTGTTTATTGATTCTGCAATCTATTTCAATATATTTTCACTGCGTTTGCCTTGCATGAACTGTTACTCAAGTCAAGTCTCAAGTGTGTCTTTCTCTGTTTCTAAATTTATTGTTGTTGTTCTTCTTCTTCTGCTCTGCTGTCGGCTGTCTAATACTAATACATTTTAAAAAAAGTATTTGAAAACATCAATTTTATCGCATTTTTTCTAAATTCAAAACCTACTTCTAGATTCAAAAAAAAGTGAATCTACTGCACTTTTTTTTTTAAATCTACTTCGAAATTTTACAACTGAAGACCGAACCCTGTCATTCGGAAACATATTTCTATAAGTAGCTTCGCTGAATATAAAATCTGACCTAATTTCAATTAAGTTTAGAGGATATCCAGAAAAAGGCCCAGTAAAAATATGCAAGTCCATGTAAAAGGCGATTGAAACACATGCGAAGTGCAAAATAGATTAAAGTGCAATAATATTTAGTGCAAAGTTATGTAAAAAGTTAGATTAAATCAATTTATATAACTAACTTAACGAACATGTACTTGAATGTGATATTCTAGAAAACTACAAATAGTTATTAATTAAACTTATTATTCAAAAGTTTTGCTTAGACCTTTGTTATTAAATATGTTTGTAAAACATAAACTGAACATGGGTCAATAAGTTCAGAAATCTATTGTTATTTTCGTTTTTTTTTATATCCAAATAATAAACATTGCAGAATTAAATTGAAATCAGTCTTTGTGGCTTTGCATATTTTTTTGAATATAGATACGACATTCTTTTGTTTACAATTTACCATGAGAATTAACTTATATCGACTTTTTTTATATATAAAAATTTATATGAAAATTTAAACTTGACGGCTGCATATTTTTTGCTAATCCGCTGTAGCGGGTTTTTTTTTTTTTTTTTGTTTCAAAAGCCCCCCGATTTTTTTTCCGCGTTCGCCCCTGCCTAAACCCGCACATATATTTCAACAAAAAAAAAAATAACTAAAAAATGAAAATTACATTCAAAAAAAAGGTGTCCGGAAACTGAAACTTATACATATTTCAGTACCCGGACAGGCATATTCTCAATTAGTAAACCCTGTCTAAAAAACTGAAAACTTGCGATTAAAACATAATTTAAATTTCCCTTTTTTTAACCAGAATTTCCTTTTTAAAAACATAAAGAAAATACATATTTGTCTGCCCAAAACACAAGTGCAGAATTCACTGCGCCGCAAGATTAGAATACACATGTTTATTTGGACATAGGCACACGTGAATTCTGCACTCACCGCAGAAATACGAACCAACCAAGAAAAAAATCATGAAACTTGGCCCTGCGGTTATCGAGCTATAACATCATCGAGTTACAGCCCGTGCAAAATGTGGTTTCAGAACAATTGATAGAAAAATTTTTTTTATAAATTTGCTGTCTTGTAGGGGACACAATTTTCTTTTGATAATCGCTCAAAGAAAAATCATCGATAGACAATGCAGAGGTATAACGCGAGGGAGCGGTCTGCAATAGTGAGGGACTTGAGCCCGTATTAAAAAACATCCCAAAGACTGAGTCCACTCTGCCTTCAATTTAATTTTAATTCTTTAGACTATGAAAATGAAAGAAAATAATTTTATAATAGGTATTTAACTCACTTTTTTATTAATGTGACGCTTCTTTGTATACTATATAAGCTGTTTTGTTTCTATCGGCTGAGATAGTGATATTTCCTGCATTATTAACCCTGGAGCACGCTACATAATTATCTATCTGCCCGTGATTTCAACTCCCACTTTTCTTAAGATTTGACCCTGTGATTTATTGATTGTCATGGCAGAACAAACATTAATAGGAAATGGATAATTGCTGGGAATTATTTGTATTCTTGGTATAAATACCGTATCTTCTTTACCACGCCCAGTTAAAATTAACGCATCTATAACATTTTTCTGTAACGAAATCACTCACATTCTGGTACCATTACGATAATGGGAACTCCAACTTTTAATACAATTTTATGAGCAAAAAGTCCATTGGCTGTAATGCTATTTAAAAACTTCACCGTGTAATTTACTGCCTCATCTTAATAGCAAATAACATTTATAAATAGTACGACGTGTATCACCAGCAATTTTTCCTAATATAAATCCCCTAAAGTAATAATACCACGGTCTGGTATCACTGGTAGCTATACCTATTGTAAGCAAAACAGGGGCAAACAAACCTTTTCTTTTCTTTGTTTTTTTCTTTTTTTTCTTAGCAAACCACACAGCGTACCGCCTCTGTCTGACTCCCTCTCCTTCACAGGAGTAAAATAGGGTTAAAAGAGATGTCAATATAATATTGCGCAGTTAGTATGTTCGATTTGAGAATGAAGTGCATATCTACTCACTCAGGTGAAAATCGTAGAAATGTTTCAAATGTTGCCTTTTGATTTAAAAACCTTTTAAGTTATCAAGCTATTGGATATCCTAAGTTGTACCTGCAGATGTCCTCTAAAAGCTGCTGTTAACTATATTTAAATGCTCCCAGTATTTTCGAACGGAAAGCGTGACAAAGAAAAAAGCAAAGCGAAACGAAAAAATTAATTACTCTTGTCCAATTTTTTCCGGAATTTATAGAGATATAGAGTTGAAACAAAGTAGAGATTGTAGGCCTAGGTATCCCTTATAGGCCTGTGAAAAATGCAACAGAATATACAGAGCAGTTTCTAAGATTTTTGCATTTAAATACATACAACCAAATTCAATCTCAATCGAACAGAACTACACCAATAATTTTATTTATATGATAAAGATGCACAAGTTGCACCCGCCCGGTTTTGATCGTGCCCAGGAACTTTGTTGCTTAAATAATTATATCCATTATCATCTAACAAAGGACGTACCTTATACCTTTCGTAGTAAGTGCCTCCCGCAGAGTTTTTTTTTCGGACAATAAAGATCAATGCTTAAAATTGTACAATTTTAGCGCCATTGAGTGTCGAGAGAAAGCGTTTGCAATTTTTGTGTGCGCCAAAAAATCCATAGTTATTTGTGGACCATACGATCTAATCTATATTATTTCTGGCCATATCCCTTTTGCGGTTCACTCAACAAAATCTAAGAAATAAAGTGATGAAAGGAAGAGTTTGTCCCGGATTATATTATACCATTTTTATTTTAAAATATGTACAATTGAAAAAACTTGAATTATACTTTGCGAGATACTTTGCACGCCTCATCCTAGTTAAACTAATTTCGAGGCAACGTTTACATTAGCCACTGCTGCATGAGCAGGGCAGCTGGCTTAGTTGTGCTTGCACTGTTATGGCTTTAATCAATTAGGGATGAAGTAAGCACAACCACTCTTTTGTTCTTAAATCCGATAAGCCATTGCTTCAGCTTAAGTTCTACTTTTTTGGCTTTCCGCCACTAATTCTCAGCTTCCTTAAGTGATAAAGAAATTTTTAAGACGCATAGGCATAAACCTTTCTAAATTTGCTGCAAAATTCAAGCGTACCACAACACAAAAGAAAATATATTGTAATTTTAACTATATTTGGGATCATCATCGGCTTTTGACATTTGCTGATCATTTTTGCTTTTGCGTCGGCGAGTGACAGTGGTCATTGTTTTATAATAGTTTAGCTTCACAAAGATGAAAGAAATAAAATTGAATGAGAACGATGGGTATTTATTGCTATACCATTGATGTTTACAGCTTGCTGGTTGGATATCGAAAGAGGAAGAAATTATGACAAACTTTAGCACAAGTGGCAACGAACAACAGCACAAAGAAGAATTACTAAAGAGAGAGCGATAACAGAACCTTGCATTACATGAAATTATTAGAATTTTAACGACGTTTTGTTTGTCGATATGAAAGCAAATGATAAATATCAATGTAAACATGCAAAATAAATAATAATAAGAAAAACTTTAATATATACATATGTAGCGAACAGTCTATTAGCCGATGCAATGTATGTCAAAGAATTTTCTGCACATCTGTTTTACTTGCAGCACTGCATTCTGCGCTGCGTCCAGAATGTATGCAGATGTGTTTTGGGAATAAGCAGCGTTTAAAATCAAATTTGTCTCTCCTCTCAAATCTTTAGAGTTCGGACAGTGTGTCTGGATATTGCAAATACTCCTTCAATTTTAGTTTACGTATATCCGGACACTAAAAATTAGGTAAAAAATAAATATTTTTGAAAAATTGTTTTCGGACAATATAAGCTGATTTTTTAACAGAAAGAAACACATTTTTTAATAGGCTAAAAAGTATTCTCTAAATCACGGGGAGCATTTGATCCCCAGAATTTTCTTTTATCTAAAACGACAAAATTGCCTTCGGACCTTCGCCATTATACTGCCGCACAACTTTTGCACCTGTGCAGTTGATTTGTTTGAAACTTTTTATTTATTTATTTCATATTTTTATTTTTTGAGACATTTTATCTTTGACGTGGCTATTTTTCTCAAGTAAAGAACAAAGTGTCCGGACAGACTAACACTGTCCGGATACTACTGCATCTACCCTAATGCTCTGGGTAATTCATCGATAACATTTGACTTTTATGACTTATTCTTCAATTTCTTTACGATGAACTTCTGATCGTGATCAAATTGTATTGAAATTCGTTTCTTTTTCTATTGTTCACTTTTTGGATTTCCGGAGCCTGATCACCGTACTCATTGGTAACCTCCTTCCAGGCGGACATCAGCTACCCATCAAAGGCTTCGCTTCATTTCCTTCACACCAGTCCAACACGATTTCCCAACGCACATTTTTCATAAACCCATCAGTGCGGCACTTTCAATTTAATTATTGCCAACGTGTTTCACTGAGAGCCACTCCAGCCTATATTAACAGTTCCGCCAGTGGGTCGACTTCATCAACTCCACTCGGTTAACAGTCCAAAATGCGGCTTATATCATTTTGAATTATTTAAATAACACCGCCTAACCAGAAATATGACTATTTGCCCGCAATAAACATTGACTACCACTTTGGTTTAATTAAATCATTTAGTTCGGATAAATTCGCCCATCCGGTTGCCGCCAATCGAACTGGCATCGTTTCGAATTAAAATTCCATCCAATCAGTCCTGAAAAACCAGCTCGCTCCGAGTCGAAATAGAACTATTACTTAGCATCGCATAATTTCGCAGACTTAATTGATGCGTCAGCGTATGGAGTTGCGCAAAATCGCGAGGGAACTCCGCATCGAAAGTGTGCCTGCGCCCGCCGTCGGGTTATCTCAAATGGGACTTTGTCTTTGTCGCTCTTATCAGTTACAAGTACCAATTAGTGTGGTGCTCAATAAGTGAATGTCATGACCGAGGCAGCGTTCCGATAATAAATCCTTTCTAGGGCAATCTGTTTACACATGTTGCAGTCTAAAAATAGTTTCACGTTTCTGTTTGTTTTCTCTTTTCAGTTGGATTTCCAATTCTGGTGTTCTATCTGGCCGGTTCGCCATACAAGAGGGGCTTCTTCTGCGACGATGAATCCCTGATGCATCCATTCCACGACTCGACTGTCAGGAACTGGATGCTGTACATCATTGGACTGGTGATACCTGCCGTAATTGTAAGTACATTATAAAATACAATGTTGTCCGCAGACGCACTCAGTTCGTGTGTCGCGTCAAGTCTGCAAGAGCCTACTCATTATCATTCAGGATCGACTTTCGTACATTGTTTTGCCGGACGGCCTTGTAAATGCCATCACGTTATCTAATTATTTTCCTCGGAAAAGAACACCCATTGCAGTCGGCAGTCACCTAACACGAAGGGCAACAACACAAACACAAGTGTCTCGTACTTTACTCGTATATTTCAGGTGTCAATTATGCAGGTATCTCAACCTTCAACACTGCACTGCATCTTTTATTAATGAATTTCATTATACCCACCCCTAGGATTGTGAATCGTGCTCGCGCTCAGTCAGGTATAATGAGAAATGGACATTTCTACGAAATATGCCAAACACCATGATCGTTGTCGCTAATAGAGTCCCAAGTGACTGGGGATAGCACCGAGCCGAGATCTGCGTCAATTTAATCGCGTGCATCAGCAAGGAAGCGCACAGCCGTTCGTGAGTTGCCTGTAATGGGGTGCACTCGCAGACATTCTGACAGTTCGGCGATGTTATCTGGGCGAGCTAACGAGCCTAATGCCAGACTGACAATGATGCATTGGACTGCGCCTGGCGCTATCACCTGCCTTCTCTGTGTGTGTGTGTGTGTGTGAATCCGCACAAGGTGTCGTTCCCTTGATACGCTCGCAGCTCATAGGCATAGGCACCCTTCCTAGGCTGATAAATAATTCAGCCACGCGTGTAATCGTTAAAAAAAGAAAATAAGTGACCAACAAATGAGACGCGCGAACCACGTTCTCGTAATCTTTTTGCTATGCATATGATGTGCTCCTTGTGTGTCAACATTTTGACGATAAAGATCGTCAGTTTTAATATTTATAACCGCTTTTATTGAGTCTGATGGAAAGTGGTACGTGGATATAACGCGGAGTTTTAATTATGAATATACACGTAGAAGAGGCGTCTCGGCAAGCGGAATCGGGTGCGAGTGTAGGGAACAAGCGACCGTCAGCTAATAAGAAGAGTGTCGCCTTATGTCAAGTTGCATAGATTTTGTGGAAAAGACTGGACTGTGTCTTTAAAGTCATTCATGCCTAACCATGGGTTGGAGTTGTAATTATTGTTTCGGCTTAGTGGAGGTGAACTTATTTCGTTTGGACAAGGTAAAGGTACACAATCACGACTTTATTGTACCCGCCAGTTGGTGCAAAAGCCATGACGGTTTTGTCTTGAGTTTCGTTAGAGAAGTGTCCCTCGAATCAGAGGGAACAATGGAGGCGACAAGTCGATGAACGATTCGCCAATGGCGCAATCGCTTTTTGTTTCACCGATGTCTTAATGTTGACATTTTCAGAGAACGTTCCCAAGGCAATGCTGTAGCATTTCCACAGCACATGTTGACATCATACCACAAATTGTTTGTGTATACAAAGAAAAAATTGTCTTGTGGCCAGAGCTCTGTATGGTACGAGTATCTTGGGTTTAGCTTCTTGCAAGCACTTTGGATTATACATTTCTGGGACAAACGAAATTGAGTATGGCAAGCATTTGACAAGATCATCTCGGCCCTTGTGCAATTGGAAATAAATCTCTAACTATATATACGAGATGGCGAATGAGTCCTATAAAATTCACAATTGGAAACTTGGCTTTATTGCGAAGCAGACTCATCTGACAAGCGATCATCTGTGGGTTCGTTCTGCCAAATTCGTCGATTGACTCACTTAAAATCGTCCAAGTGGGTCGGCTCCTGTTGACAGGCACTCAAAAAGGTGTCAGAATTTCTATTCAGTTCGGACTCATTTTTCATACTCAAGTCGACTCTGTGACCTTTCGTCCGGCTTTGAGACTAAGGTATTCGATATCATGGCGCAATATTTGTGATTGATGTGGCCTGATTGCAACTATTAGTCAAGTCTTTTTTAAAAGAACGTAGAAGGCTACATTTTGCGTTTGAAAAAAAACTAGTCGAATTCGAACAGAAATAATGCACGACTGCATCGCATAAGACTTTCGCATGGCTATAGTTTAGATTTAGACAGAAATGACAAAGCAATTGATTAGTGGCTTGCAAAATACCCAATTCTTCGTAAAGTACTTTAAGTCTACATTCGTATATGTTGAAGAATTGAATAAAACCAACTGACCGGACCGCTCAGCACATGGTGAACTCCAATAGGCTTCCAACCAAGATAGTAATAAAGTGCTTGATTTAAGCCGTCTTCACAGGAATCTATCTTCATGTCTGTAGGCAAGTGTAAAACTGTCTGGCGCTTCTAGACTAGGTAGCATTGTCGACTGTCTAAAGTCTCCCCGACTGTGTCTTCAAGAAGACGAGACACTATTTTTCATAAGTTTCTGACCTCTATGAACTTGTTAGAGCACATTTGCTAAAATTCAATTTTGAACTATTTGTTAATTTTCAGATTGGTGTTTGATTTTTGTCCCACAAAGACTTGGAAAAGGACCGACCTTGTAAAATGTTCGTCCAGCCGGCAGAGCACATCTTAAAATCGGTCGAAAACTTATGAACTTAATGTGACTGATTTATCTCATTTTATGTGCTTGCTTCTTTTACTCTGTGAAATTAACAGAAAATGTTAACAAAATTTAGTGAAATATTTAGAAAAAAAAAACACACATTGATGTCGGATTTATGAGCTTATAGAGAGAAATAATTTCAGACTCATATAGCTCAAATGGCTTCACTCTGTTAAGTTAGCAGAGAACTGTTAACTCAACGTCAAACCTGTCAAATTCCAAAAAAAAAAAAATATCACATTTGTATGTCTGATTTACATTTATGGTTTGGACTAACATTTTTGTGCTGGCTCAGTTTAGCGTATCAATCCATTTTTCGGGATTGGCTCTGTAACTAACAGGTCCCTTAAAACTCTGCTAAAAATTCCAGTTGCAATAAATTAACGATTCAATACAAAACGTTAGCATTGTCGCGCTATGATACTAGCTTTGTAACAGAATACTCATACAGAAGGAAGACCCATAGGAACTTATTACGGACTGAAGGCTAATGCTTGGTCTTCAAAAAGCCTTTCAGAAAAGACGACGACAGGCTTTTGAGACGATATGATTTTTTTAGTTGCCTATATTTTAGTAAAAATTAACATAATTAAATGCCCAAGTGAACTCATTTGTTTGTTGTTGAATTAAAAGAAACAATTGATTCTTGAAAATCTTTGTTGTCGAAAATTATATTTAACCAATGTTTGGTTTGGCTAAATAGATCTTTTTGGTCGACATTTGTGTATCCTTCATCATCTGATCGAGTAAATACCGTGACGATACTGCCCAGTTTGGGTTTGCCTACCTCAGTTTCTGGTTCTCAGCAAGCCATAATGTACTCGATGAGTGTGTCTTTAGTGTCGTCTTGAGACGAGTCATGGTACGGACATGCTGGGATCGTTACTTTTGTAATTTTGTAGAGGCCCCAATTTTCCATATCCGTCGAAATCTAGTGTTAATGTTTTAAAAATGAACGCATGATAAAGCATAGCAATTAATTTTACTCAAAAGAAATGTCAAAATCGAAGCATTTGCTACGTTTGATATGAATAAAAACTGATTAGGGTTAACACCAACTTTTGACATGTTCGAAAAGCTGTGCCATTAACTTTTACTCCGATCAGTATGAATAAATAGTCTCTACGAAAATCCAAGTCTGTTAGTTTGGGTGGTATGAATAAAACGTAGCAATTGCTACAAAAATCCAATTCTCATATATTTTGCTGAATCGGACCTTTTGCTAAATATTTTGTACGCACATGTTTTACATAAAACAGTACAAGCCTCTTTAACTCTTAAGTAAGGCCTTATTATTCACTCCCTTTAATCCGGGTTAAAGGTTACACCCGGGTTTTTGTGAATTTAACCCAAAAACTACACCCGATTCCATAGTGTTCAGTCGTTAAAACCGAACATAAACCCAGTTTTTTTTTAAACTGGAGAGCGTTTAATCCGATTGGATTTAAGCGCACTCCGAAGATAAGTTTAATTACTTTAACTCGGGTTAATGCCATGTTCCCACCAACAGAAACTAATCATCTCATAAATTACGTGATATATCATACATTTTTGTGATTTAAAATTACGTGATTTATCTGTCATCGCAAATCCACACAAAATAAAATCGAACATACCTGTTCTTAACCTCAGCACTTTATTCAGCAAACAAAAAACAAAGAAAAACTGTCAAAAAAATTATTTCAAATTCAATTTTCTTATTTTGTTCGTGTTTCGGTGAATTTTTGATATTTTTATTAAATTCATGCAATGAAAAATTGTTTTATTCTTGGCAGGTATGGCAAAAAAACAGAAAGAATGACAATGGTGTTGTACACCTAATGTCAAAGTCGACAAAAATGTTAAACTAAATCACCTAAAGTTCGGCGGGGACGCCTTTCGTGCACTTTAGCTAAATTACGTTGGTGGGAACATAGTATAAGGCTCAATTTCATAATATTGACATTTTTTCGCTCGCAAGAAATAAGAAAAGTAGAATAGGAAAAAAATGGCAAGAAACTAAAACAGGACTTCATTCGTGAAATGGACGAAATTAATGTTGATGTCTTTGTCTTCAGAAGACGAATTTGTCGAAGAGCTGATGAAACAGCAGCTGATGGTAAATCGCAACTTCGTCCTTGTCATCGAATATATCGAATGCACAAGCGGACTTGCGTCGACGATTACGATGTGGTATATTTTCAGAAATATTTCCGGCTGAAAAAAGAGGCATTTTGGAGGCTGCATTCGATGATTCGACAGAAATTTCGGCATCATTAATTCAGCTTAAAAAAGAACTGGGCTCAAAACAAATGAACAAAATTTCCTAGTGACAAGCAACAAAAAACAAATGTAACTTTTTGTAAAATTGGACAATACTTAGGTTTAAAACGGGTTACAATCGGTTTAAACTGTTTTAGCTCTGCATTTAAATCCATCTTTAACGGGTTTAATGCATGTTTTTGAGTGGATAGTTTGGATATGGATTTAAATTGTCGGGTTAAAAAAAAAACGGATTAATTAACAGGTGTAAAATGAACTTAAATCTGATTTACACCGGGAGTGAATAATGTTTTGTTTATAAGGTATTTAGGTTAATTTTTGTTTGTACAGGAAAACAAACAAAACACCTTGACGTTCGTGAACAAAAAAAAACAGCAATTGTTACAAAATGTCACAGCTTTTAAGTGAACATTTCGAAAACCTCTTAGTAATTCGTAGTTCTTTTGGAACTAATTGGATAGTCTGTCAACAATAATTTCCAATATGATAATAGATCTGATCCTTTACTTTTGTAGTAAGAATGGAAAAGACTGTCAACATGGCAGTGGTGGGGATAAATTCTCTCACAGAGAGAGTAATTTATGAAAATGACTGATAAATAATTCAAAAACTCTAAAAAGTGGTATGAAAAGTCGTTAAAATATTAACTCGAACAATTTGCTAATTTACGAACAAAATTAGTTCATTCATCTACCTACCGATGAAAGTGATTCGGAATTAATCGAAATTCTTCTTCATGAATCCGAGTTTTGGAAGAGAATAAGTAAAAGCGACACGGCTTTTGAAAAATACGTGAAAGAGATTGTCCTTTCTTACTCCTTAGATAGGTACAGCGAGGAAGAATTTCGTCGCCACATTCGAAAATAATTTAAGGAGAACATTCAATTTTATTATTGAATTTAATACGCAAGAAATCAAAACAAATGCACTCATTTATGTCAAATGGGACAACAAAATTCAAATCAGCTGTTAATTGTAAGGTGACTGACAGCCTTTTCAATTTGTTGTTGAGTAAAAATTCGTAAGATCTCAGTGGAGGGGTAATACCTTGCTCTCTCGATGACGCTCTTTTTTACGAATTTTTCGAGTTGAGGAACGGCACTGAGTAAAAATTCGTAAGAATTAGTAAAAATTCATAAGATCTTAAAATAAAGGAACAGACCTAATGATCAGAAGAAGAAGAAATGAAACTTCAGCAATATATATGGCAAACAAAAATCATGTCTCCAAGTGCTATTGGAACTATAGACCACAATCACATTGCTCGCTTTTCGTTCTTCAATTTCAATACTTTTGTTCCGTTTTCCACAAACGTCGTTATAATCTCAAGGAAAATTCAAAAATTCCAATTCAGTGGTCAGGTTTGACAGGAACTACAAGGCCAGTAGAGTACAATAAATGATTTGTTTGAACTTACTTTAGCCGAGTAGAATTTTATTCATACCGATTCAAAGCAATTGCTAAGGGCTTTCACTTTGCTGTAACCTTTTACTCAATCCAAATGCTAGTTTTTGTTAATCGACCCATTATCCAGTAAGGCCCTGCATTTTAAGCTAATAGTACCTTCTGGTTATCTCACAGATAGTAATGATCTGCCTCCTAATCAGTCAGTCATTATTTCTAAAGTCTTAGTTATTGGTATTCCATCCAGGATTGCAAGCGCCTCACTTTGTTCGGTCGTGTATCGTCTGTTTCCTTCGGTATTCATATATAGTGATCACTGCCGCGATGTTGTTTGGCTAACTGATCGGGATATGACCCCGCTTCACGTTAAAACTGCTCACTCAATCCGTATTGGTTTTTCATAAGAACAGGGCTTAACATTTAACTTCTACTGCAACCGGCTATTTGATTCAGTAGATATTCGAATATTTAAAGTTTTTTTTTTAAAGAAGACACTGTACGCACATCCTTTCGTTGCTGCATGCTACATATAATCATATAAAAGCTTACTTAATTTTCACACAAGCCTTAGAGGTTTGGATGTCAAATCAAAGGTGTCACACATTGGAAGGCAGTAGTTCACTTATCACTTCAAAAGGATTAAGCCCCGAACGGTAATTTCTTTCAGCTTTCTCTAATTTCTGAGTAAGCTTCTTATCACCTCCGGTAAGAGATATGTAAGATAAAAGTGATCCTTAACACTGACATTGTCAACTTGCTCAAGGGCCCAACAAACATCCTAATCGAGCCGTTTAATTCGGGCATGAAATTGTAGCTACCGAAATAAAACTCACATGCAAACGTTTATTTTATAAAAAAAAAAAAAAAATAGTTGGACTGACATACTCGTGTCCAACTCACATGCAAACGTTTATTTTATAAAAAAAAAAAAAAAATAGTTGGACTGACATACTCGTGTCAGTCCAACTATTTTTTTTTTTTTTTCTGTTCTAATTCTTCCCAGATGGTCAGAATCAGAATACTAAAGCCTGCATCACAGCTGCAAGCGAGTCTTCTAACTAATAACCCCCCAGACATCCCCAATGACCTACATACTACATTTCTCCAGATTGTATTCCCTCAGATCCAAGTATTCTCAATTTAATTGCACAATTTCCATTGCTCAGCCAATGTGTCTGAAGCTGCCAGCACTTCAGTCTATCACCAATAAGTCGGCCATCTTGCCAAGTTTATTGTCAACAGTCGATCCCCCTCATCTGCTTAAGTTCCCCAACAGCATAGCAATTATCATTTCGAAACTCTCAAGAGAATCTCTGCAATAAATTAAAACCTCCCGGAGTCAAGAGATACAAATTGGGTCATTTTTGAATTCCCAATTCACAAGGACCAATGGCAAAAGATAAGTAATGGTTCCATTTTTGGATGCATCCACACAATAAAGCACTTGACGATATACCAGTTGCATTGCCATCAACCCACAGAGCCTACACTCGTAGGGGGTGAGAGAACTAATTTGTTGAGCAACACAAATTTGAATGCCATGAACAATCTGAGAGAGTGGGATGCGGGAACAACGACCGCCTTGGCTATAGTTTCAAGAAATCACTTAATTGCAGGACAATGACACTTTTATTGAATGGTTTTTCGTTCGAAATATTTTTTTCCATGTGTCGGTTCGGAAATAGCGTCATGTTGCTTACCGTTTCGAAATGTATCTATATACAATTGAAGCAATTGATTGTTCTCACCGAGTCGTTGCTTATGTGATTCGACAGAACCAAAGTGCCATTGATTATTTATTCCCGTTCCGTATTTCCAGTGTTAGAATGCTTTCGAGGGGCGCCGACTAGGTAAACGAACTCTCAATAATTTATTTACAATTTTATTGAGAGGGTGGATTTGGAGTGTGAACACGGAACACACCCATCTATCAGCACTTCTGTGTTTGACTATTTTTAGGTTTGTTTGGGTGCTGCCGAGATTTGTTTTTATTAAGCGGGTGTTGAGCAGCCACTTGATTTTTTTGTTTTAGGAACGCTATCTCTTTTGGGGAAAGTGGTATACCCACTCACCTCTTGAAGCCATAAATGAGCCGATTGATTAATAGTTCAACGCATGTCCGATGCGGTCGATATGTATGATTGCTTGCCTTGTAATGGGGAATTAAAATGATTTATGGCACGTGATAACAAGTTGACAAGAGTTTTATTGTTTTTGGAGACAAGTGGAGTTGAAAAGAAAAGTGAGATAAATCACAAGTTCTTGAGTTATGTAAATTCAAGAGTCTCTATGAAGTTATAGAGAGTTTCTTAAGAGAAGTGTGCATAACGGGCCAGTGGCACTGAGGGCCACACGAACTCTGTTTCTGAGGAAAGTAATCCCTCAGTATCTTACGATATACTTAAAATTCATATTGAAAGTTTCACCGATATTGAAAAAGTAGAAAATTCAAATATTAAACGTCTTAGGCCATGGATTGACAGAGGGTTACTTGCAAAAATAAACAAAAAGAACACATTGAGAAAAAAAACGCAATCGTCATCCATCTAACCAAAATATGAAAAAATATTATCTTAAACTAGGTGAAGATTGACGTTTGACATTTGAGAAGAAAAAACACGGAAAAGAAAATCTCCTACAAAATTAATGAAGAAACAAACATAAAAAGTGGAAATATTTATAAAGAAAACGAAAAAAGTGCAATTTAAGAAGCCAGCTCTTCAATTAAAGTGGTTACTCAGAGTAAGTCGTATCATTTAAGACACATATCTGATGAAAACAAAATCTCTTGCAAAGCTAACCCTACTTAATGAATAAAAGGGCCGTATCAGAAATTTCTCCAGAACACCATAGGAACGAAAAACATCGCCCAAGTTTCAGTGATAAAAGAACCAAAGTCGAAATGGACAAACTTACCGGCATCAGCCTTGAAACTCTGAAAAAGCTGCTCGATGAGAAAAACAAGGAATTGATTCAGGAACTGCCGTCAAAGTCTGACATCCAGCTTCTATGTGCAGAAATATCCGGCTTAAAGATTCGTCACGACGAAATCGCGGAAAGAGTTGTACAACTAGAGAAGCGAAATAAATTATTAGAAACGCAGTTGGACAAACTCATGCAGAAAAACACAGAGTCCAACATTGTGGTACACTTACCTGTTGAGCCTAACACCGACATGAGGGAAAAAGCTAAATCCATTTGCGCTGGACTGCTGGACAATAATGAAGCAACCAAGGTTGTGGAATCTGCGTACAGCATCAACGGTAGAGCTGGACACTTTTCTACGATAATTGTAAAAATGAGATCGCGAGATTATGCTTGGAACGCACTACGCAAAGCCAACAAACTGAAAGGAACCAAAATAAGTATACACAGAGATCTACCATTAAACGTTCGGCAAAAAAGGGCGAAGCTGGTGCCCATCTTGCAGGTCATACGCAGAAAAAATCCCGAAGTGAAAATTGCCTTGAGAGAAGATAAATTGCTCGTCGCTGAAAAGGTATTTACGTGGGATTTCTCGGAAGGGTTGAAATGCGGCGAAAAATGTGGATTTGAGGTTATTCGAAATATGTTTGGGGACATTTTACAAGCGAAACAATTAACGAATGAGAGTGTAAATAATAACATTATTAGTACGAGTACGTCAAAAAATGTCAATGCTGCCAACACAACCAACAAAGATGTGTTTGCTGAAAATCGTTTGGGTGGACACGCAAGTACATCTTCATGTGAAGCATGAGACGGGGAAGTCTACCAGATCGCAAATGATATTAAATTAAGTATTTTAAGTTACAACATAGCCGGCTTGAAAAATAAATTATTATTTACAAAATTCTTTAATTATGTCAACAAATTCGATATCTTTGTATTATTCGAAACCCATGTATTAGAAAATGAAGAGAATATATTTAAGACATGTTTTTGAAATACGAGCTGAAATGGATACCCGCAGTTAAATCGGCCATATTTGGAAGAGGAAGTGGAGGAGAATTGTATGGCTTTCGGAAAGATCTTACTTATGTAGATGTTAATTTTAAAAGAGTAGAAGAATCATACGTCCTCGTTATAAAAACGTATAACAGCGTCCTGTTTATAGTCCCCATTTATCTAAACGTCAGTCACTGGCAACGCGATTATGAAAATCTTAAAGAAATGCTACAGAACTTAAGCGAAACTAATTTGATGCTCATTGGCGATTTCAATGGACGGATAGGACTTTCGCAAAATAATTTTGTGAGCGGTTACAGAACTCATACCCTGCGAATAAGTCGAACTTCAAAAGACAACATCTGTGATCATAAGGGCAGAAAGATACTTGATCTTGCGGATGCGTATGACTGTAACATTCTAAATGGGAGCTGTGAAAGTGATGATCGCTGAGAGTACACATTCATCCGTGGAAACGCATGTTCAGTAATTGACTACTGCTGCATCGCTGGATGTTGGAACTTGCTCCTTAGCGACTTTCGAATAGTAATAGAGACTTTTTCGGACCATATGCCTCTCGAGGTTAATTGTTTAGTATCTAGAGCTACTAACGAGACGAATATAAGGCAATTAGGACTTCTACCAAAACTAGTCTGGAACGATGGAACACGAAATGTGTATCGCAGTAATCTAAATGCTGAACTTGAGCGACTACTTATAGCGGATAGTTTACCGGATGTTGATACCCTTACGAGTATTATTAAAAACGCAGTCCCGAGCTTAACAACAAGAAAAAAACACTTATCAAAACAAAAGTGGTTTGATTATGAGTGTCTGAGAGCCAGGAATAATTCATTCTCACTACTTAAGCTTTTTAGGAAATATAATACAAGTATCTTTAAAACACTTTATGGAGAAGCAAATAAGGTTTTTAAGCGTCTTTGTTATGAAAAAAAAAATATATTCGACCTGCAGTGTATTGCTATTGTAAGCAACTCTACATCCTCGGCAGAATTTTGGAAAGCTGTAAAGCATATAAATGGACGAGTGAATTGCATCGCGACGTCACTTAAAGCAACACAGCTAAGGGACCACTTTATTAATCTACTTAATTCACCACAGATCTCACCACCGTTCCAATATGCAGATCCATTGATTATAGATCAATTCCTAGTTCACCCATTTTCAATAGAAGAAGTTAAAGAAGCCATTGATAAAGCTAAAAACAGAAAGGCCCCCGGAGATGACAGAATCCCATATGAGTTCTATAAAAACTGCACAGTTGAATTTATGTTGGCTCTCGTTGCAGAATATAATAGAATTTTCGAATCCGCAAAGATTCCGCAAAGCTTTAAAAAAGCAATTATCTATCCACTACACAAAAAAGGTGACTATATCGATCCTGCAAACTACAGAGGAATCTCTTTTCTAAATACATCTGCGAAGTTATTTGCTGCGCTTATATATAACAGACTTACCTGTTGGGTTGAAGATAAAAAAGTTTTGCACGAGTCTCAGGCCGGATTTAGAAAGACCTACTCAACAGTCGATCAATTGTTCACATTACTTAATATTGCGGAGATCTATAAGCAAAAACATAAAAAACTATATGCCTTTTTCGTCGAGTTTCGAGCGGCCTTCGACACTATTGCACGCGAAGCTCTATTTTACAAATTGTACAATATTGGTTTTTCAACGAAAATAATCAACATCCTAAGAGCAATGTATGTAAATAATGTGGCGTATGTTTGGGACGGAGAATCAATTTCTGAAGAATTTACAACAACGATGGGTGTGAAGCAGGGATGTATTTTGAGTGCGCTACTGTTTATTCTGTTCATCAATGACATATCAGATGCGGTAAAGGGTGGAGTCGAGTTTGGCAGTATAAAAATTCCGGTTCTCAAATATGCAGATGACCTAGTTTTTCTGTCCGATACTATAGATGGATTGCAACTTATGATGAATTGGCTCTCCACATACTGCAAATACTGGAACCTAAGCGTGAACTTGAATAAGTCGAAGGTAATGGTGTTCAGAGGCGGCGGCGGCAGATATACTCAAAGTGAAAGGTGGATGTATCGAGGAGAATTGGTGGAAGTAGTCCGGGAGTATAAATACCTTGGAATTTTAGTTTCCTCAAACTTGAATATGAAGAAGCATCTAGAGGCCAAACTGTCTGAAGCCAAACGAGCAATCTCATCGGTATGGGGACGCTGCATCAATAATAAGTGTATAAACCATAGCTCGAAGCAGAAACTCTTTCGCACAACCGCAGCTTCAGTTCTTTTGTATGGAGCGCAGGTATGGGGATACTGTTCCTATGTTAAAGTTGAGAAGTTTTTTTTGAATTTCTTCAAGTTCCACACCTAATTACATGCTGCATCTGGAGACTGGAGCACCGCCTATGTTTTTGGAAACACTGAGATTACATTTTGAGTATATAATAAAAGTTATGGGTATGAGTGATGACAGACTGCCAAAAGTTGTACTCAACAGTGTACTACGAAATAAAGGAAGTTTCTTTCAAGAATGGGAACGCCTTGCATCGGAATGTGGAATGAGCATACGTATAGCACCCGATGAGCAACCCGGACACCTAACGAACGCAACTTTTTCCAATAGGATGTTATTGGAAAAAGTAGGCCGAAATATGAATGATCGTTTTGTAACAGATGCACAGTCCTCTCAGTATAGGACATACTACAGTAAGCTGAAATATCAACTAGCAGAAAAAACGTATTTTCTGAACAACAATATGGTAGAGAAGATAAGTTTAATTTTTAAAATCAGAGGAGAGCTACTGAACCTGAACTTCATTCCACACCGCCCAGAACTACCTATCCTGTGTAATATTTGTAATATGAAGATACGAGAGGATGTATTTCACTTTCTTGCAGTATGCCCATTCTTAAAAGAAATACGAATAAGGTTTTTTAAGTCATATTCCATTTAAAATATGAAGCAATTCAAATTTTAAATGGAGACCGAGGATGGGATTTACTCTACAACTACTGTACAAATGCACTGCGTTATAGAAAATGTATAGTTGAAGAAGATTTTTAAAGTTTACGCTATTTTGTCAATCTGGTAGACGGCCATAGGCCAAACCATAATAGACTTAAGTATATATATATATTTCTTTCTTTTTACGAAGACTGTATTGAATTAAAGATGAAAATAAAAGTCAAATAAACTAAACTAAACTAAACTAGGTGAAGAGGTAAAGAAGCAAGTGGAATTAAGTCGGGATAAATATTATGCAAATAAACTTCGAAACTGTAAAGATAATGTGCAAAATGAGTGGAGAGTGGTTAATAATATCCATAACAAAAGAAATGAAAAAGACACAATTCCTAAAATGTGGATGGTATGGAAATATCAGACCCAGTACATATTGCCAATCAATTTAATACATTTTTTGCTACTATCGCAACAGAATCAAAACCACATACCCCGCAATACAATTGCAATCGCAATATGTACGCAGATCTAGTTGAAGATACTACTCAGAATAACAGTTTTGTTTTTCAACCTTTCACACCAATTGAAATCCACAAATGTATAATGTCTCTTGATAACAAAAATTCTTGCACATCAGATGGCATAACTAACTGTCTTTTGAAACGTATTTCCTTGTTTATTGTCGATGTCTTATGTCACTTGTTCAACTTAAGTGTTAATTGTGGTATTTTTCCTACGTCTTTAAAATGTGCTGAAGTCATTCCTCTATTTAAAAAAGGAAATTGAAGTTCAATGACCCAATATAGGCCCATCTCCATACTGCCAACGTTTTGTAAACTTTTTGAAAAACTGATCAAAATACGCATAGCATCATTTTTAAATAAAAATAAGTTTTTTTAGAAACGAACAATTTGGATTTCGTGAAGGGAGATCTACTGAAGATGCTATTCTTAAGATGTGTAGTGAAATTGATGACAGCTATAATTACAATAACACTAGTTTAGTACTCTTTATAGATATGACAAAAGCATTTGATATGGTCAATCACGACATACTTTTGGATAAATTGTATAGGTCTGGACTGAGGGGTACGATTCACAAGTTAAACTAGAAGGAATCTTCAGCAGTCAATTAAAAACTACAATTGGTGTACCGCAAGGTTCAGTCTTGGGACCAATATTGTTCTTAATATATGTCAATTCAATATTTTACCAAACTTCAGTAGTCGTATTACTGCATTTGCTGATGATATGGCGCTCACGTATGATAATAAAAGCCTTTTTGATTCAGTTGTTAAACTAAACATGGATTTAAGTATCCTGCGGCAATGGTTCGCGAAACATGAACTACTTATAAGCAATAAAACAAAACTTATGATATGCAATTCACGAGGTCCTTGTCCAATTAATTGTGATGTTATCTTCCACTCTAGCTCTTGTTCAAAATTGTCTTTATCTGTTCATACGTGTGACAACAACAACTTTAACAGAGATTTAGTCTGCAGTTCAAATTGTTTTCAGATAGAAGCTGTTAAGAGTTATAAGTATCTGGGTGTTCTAATAGATAACAACTTGTCCTGAAAGGCTCACGTAGAAGAACTAAAAAAGTATATGCTCTCTGCGACTCGTAAAATGTATCTCCTAAGAGCACATTGCTCAAAAAAAATTCTACTGATGTTTTATTATGGACTTGTACACTCTAAGCTTCAATACGGAACTTACAACAGTACCATCGACATACTAAATGTTGTCCAAAAACACGTAATTAGGATTATCTGTAAAGAAAATCGACTAGCCCATACTTGGCCACTGTTCTCTAGCCTACGTGTACTTCCGATAAAACATCTTTACATCTTTAAGGTTCTCAAAGTTTTCTTCATGCGAAGCGGCTATAGTGCTACATTAAGAAGCTCGAATATACACAGACTGAGAGTAAATCATATGGCAACCGTTAATATTCAAATTTCAAATAAAACTCACTGTTTAAAATTTTATACTGCGGCAGCACCAAGGCTTTTTAATAAGTTACCAATCGAAGCCAGACTGATAGTAGAGCCCACTTTATTTCTCAGGGAAGTAAAAAAATGTCTCTTTAGTATGGATAGTTCTACAGTCAAAACATTTGTAAATACAGCCATTTAATTTGCTAATTATGTAGTATATTTAAAATGTTTTTAACGTTATATTCCCTGTTTTTTTCGTTATTATTTTTGTCTTATTTAATTTATTCTTGAATTTACCCCACATGAAACATGAAATATAAAAAAATACATTGATTTGAAGGATCATTCGCCACTTTGATTACTATTCTATTTCTTAAAAAATGTTAATAAAGTAATTTGTACCCAATTGAATTCTATACTTAATTGCTCTGAGTTATTATATTTATAATTGATTGTATTAACTAGCATTTTAAGAAAAAAACAAATTAAGTTGGGCCTTAAATTCTATTAAAAAGAACTGTTTTACTTTTCCCCAATATACTGTCTGTCATTTAAGATCCACGGGACGTTTCTTCGAGTTATCCAGGCCAAGTTTTTTGTGATGACTTGATCTTTGAAACGGAGGTTCGGTACTTTTTTGCCACCTTTATCATAGGTCGGATATTTAAAGATCCTCTTGGCTGGAGCATAACTGTCTATCTGCTCTATGTTGTCGAACCAATGTAGTCGACGTGTCTTAAGCTTTTTGACAAAATTTAGATCTTAATACAATTCATAGAGGGCGCGGTCGTAATGCCTGCTTCTTCTTATCGTACCTAGGATCAAAAACCCGTGGACAAATGTTTCTTCCATCAGAGCTAATTAGCTCTATATTCCTCATATTGGTGTTAAGCACTTGACGCGGTAAACTCGGGCTGAAAGAATAAAGTTTTTGAAGAGCACCTCGTTCGTCGAGTCGCAAGTCTTAAACCCATTAGTTATACCAAAATGAAGCTGTGTTAGTTTCCACCTGATTCTGGACCCTAGAGCATTATAAACAGCTTTGGACGATGAATCCCTTCATGTGCGGCTTTAAAGTCGGTCAAAATTTGATGAATCCCAACTTGAAGTTGCCTCTAACAAAATTTACTTTGTTGTTAAAATTTGGTCCATACGGGCAATCTGCCCAGGCCGAAACTTTGAAAGGCACAACGCTGGAGAAGAGCTAACTTGCGGCGTTAATCAGTGATGTATGACCCTATTCAAGTCATAGGTTGGCTTTTTTTGTATATGTGCCATATCAAACTGGATACTGATAGTCTACTTAATGCTTTCTTCCACTCGATTGGTGGGTGCAACCTACCAAGTATCACCTCAGCGTGCGAAGAGCACCGCTGTTAAACCATCAGAGCCGACGGTCTTTTTATTCCGAATCTCGTTTAGAAAACCTCGTCTTTATTAGGTGGTTGATTTAAAAATAAAATTAACCCAACTCCACTTCTTCTGTTGACCTTTGACTTGCTTTAAATTGTGTTCATTTATGTCCTGCCTAAAACATATACTATCACATGCGCTTCGGCGATTAGGTCTCCTTCACTTACAAAAGACTTGATTTCCGGTCTTTAAGTCAGCAGCCATCAATGGCTCAGATATTCTAATATAGCCTCCGGATGTGTTTGCGATCGAGAGAATTTGTATGTGCTGGAGGTTTCAGCTATACCCTTATAGGATGTGGCTGTAGTGGTCCGGTTTAGATTTGCGCCCTCTGTATAAACTAAAAGAGCCTCACGTGTCCATGTTCAATGTAAATTGTTTTCTCCTGAAGGGTCCGCAACCTCTTATAACTGAGCTCTGAATCTTTTTGGCTCGCAGTTTGAACGCTGGGCCAGTGCCAAGTTGCTACGTGGGTCATTAGCTTTAGAGAGCTATTGCAACTTCTCACTAAATCCGAGTGCAAGGTCCCTACACAAATCGAATGACATCTTTTGAATATGTGATTGCAACAGATTCATTTATCCCAATAATATTTATCGCAAGCATCGCCTCATGGCAGATTATTAATATCAATACCCTGCCATTCTTCTTCATCGAGATCGCATGATATACAAATTTGGACATTGTTCCCCAGGAAGTTCGTATAATCTTCGTGCGCGTATGTCTTCGCAAAAGCATTCTGCAGATGTTCACATTTTATTCATTCTTTCTTCCTCTGGCATTCGTCGTAACCTCAACCATTTCAAACAAAATCTTTTGGGATTCTAATATGAACTTGCCAGCGAAAAAAAAAAATGCGAATGAAAAGAGAAGTGTCAGGTTTGGATAAGGTTTTCGTTTGTTAATGTCACTTTAAATATCGTTTTTGTTCCCAAATCTTTCAATGCAAAACAACCCAATTTTTATTTAGACATTCGACAATTGTGCGTTGATAAGTTCAGGGCTCAGCTCTAAAATGCATCATGCTCTTCTTACGTGTTAAGCACTTGCATGGGTTTGAAAATGTTTCTTTACAACTGATGGATTATTGTCAAATGCAGCATAAATGAGTCGTAATCTTCCACTGAACAAGTGGCCACCTTAAATCTGTGCCGCCGCGGTCCACAGTATTGAAAGGTCTATATCAAAGTACTGGGAATATCCACCAAAGTCCAGAATAAAGTTGCATGTGACTCAGTCGTGTATTTTATTTATTTAAAAATTGGTGCTGAAAAATCCAGTTTGTCCTCTTTTTCAACCCATTTCGTACGGCTTTTTAAGAATTGCAACGTTCTAAAGTACCCCACAAGTTCTTTTTATAGCAACTGCTGGTAGCTTTAAATTTAAAATCTTTAGAGTCTTTAAAAAAAAAACGTTCGACTCTTGAACGGATCCCAGTTCACTATAGCCACAAGTTGGCCTATTGTGATGTTTTTTTTTGTTTCAAAATATATTAAAAGAGAATGAAAGACGAGACGAGTACAAATGTTTTTAAGTGTACTCCGAATGGCTTTGGTTAGTCGGCTTGAAGTGGTCCTCTAGGTGAGGTGGCATATTTAAGCCAAGATATGCATTTATTTTTCTATCGCTTCCTTGCTTCATCACGCCTGCAGCTTCTACAGAAAACATTACGTTCCAATCGAAAAGTACGACTGGAATTGTGCTAAGAGAGGGAGCCTCTTTAATATTTATAAAGTCCCGTAAACAGTTTCTTGTTGTACATGTGGTACATATTCAGATCACTTGTCCTCATTGAACCACAGTTCGACAAGTGTGTCTGGACACTTGTCGTGTTCTGTTACAGAAAGGGGGTAATTATATAATTTCACACTTGTCACCTTTTATCGCGACAATTGTGTCGCGATAAAAGGTGACTTGTCATTTTGTGTTACACAATCTTTGACAATTTGTCGAAATTCACTTGTCCTACAACTACTTGTCGCGTTCTATTACAGGCCCCTGGTACCCAGCAAAAGGTGGCGTTAAAGTCTTTGGCTGTCCCGTTAAGAGATATTCCGCAGTCTTTCACAACCTTAAAGCTTACTATGCTTCATGGTTCATAATATGACGACATTTTTACTTGATATAGTATATATCACTGACAGCTTGTTAAATAGCCGTGATTTCGGGCTATAAGACGCAGCAATAACTCGGCAGATGGAAGAAGAGATTGATGGAGATCTTCCGAAACGCCATCGGCTCGAACTCTATATCTTGTGTTTCTAAAGATCTGGATAGTTTCTAAAGTCTGACAGTGGTCCAGAATGGTGTATAACTGTATATTATGGTGAATTGCCGATGTACGAAATTTACTTTCATTTTTTAAGACCACTCGTTCGAAAGACGGACTGCTACAACTCACGTTCTAGTCTTCATAATCAAACACTGCGCATGGTTCAGAACAACAATTTCCTTTGTAACCACAAAGTATTCACGCAATTGGCTTTAAAACTCTGGGAAAATCCCATAAAATCCGGCACCGTATTACGCTGGCGGAAAACCAACGGCTTAGTCGTAAATTACACCTCCGTCAACACTAAACGCTCAATCAAAGCTCATTTCTCCTATTTCCCTTTGATGTTCAGCATATTACCATGCAGCCGAACTCATCACTCACTCCCCAATCGCTGCGGGAGTTGTTTCGCTCCACACACATGGAGTTCAACCATAAGGTCAATTTATTGCCCAGTCGTAAATCGCATCGCAATACTGCGCACTATCCATAGATCCGTGGGTCTACGGTATATCCTGCTTGGATTGGATCCATATGGTACACTCCCTCCGCATCGCAGCGGTCCGCACAATTGGCCGCTAATGAAGAATCAGAAGCGTTACCGCTGTCTGGACGCGGCGAAATTGGTTGAAATGGATTTTGCGTGTTTTAGCCTCGTAACCGCCAGATACTACACCCCATGCTGTTTCATAAAGTACACGGATCGAGGGAATTAATTTCCCCGTTGTGTTTCTACAAATGCGCGCTCGCATAACCATTGGACATGCGCGCATTTCTACAATCTCCCTCTTTCTAATCCTTGTTTCTGGATTTATGTCTGCCAAAACAAGTATAGAACTGCAACGATAAAGAGGATATAATTCGATTCGTTGCGGTGCTGCGTAGGTGCCGCATCATAATGCGACCACAAGCAGCTTGAACGTGCGCCACAAATTAATATATGGAAATGGGCAATCTTCTCCGCCATCGTGGGGATATAAATCTATTTCCACATTACCATGTCAACGGTGTCTAGTCACCTCGTCAGAGAAGACATCCGCGCAGTTGATTTATGTTAAGCGACTGTCATCGTGTATGCATATAAACTTAAAAAAACTTGGAAAATCAATTTATAAATGACAATTTTCTCTTCTTGTTACAGGTGCTCACAGTGGAACTAGTTAGGGCCAATCTGAAGCCACAAAGTAGCAACAACCGACGGTACATCTTTAACGGATGGGAGGTTCCAGAATGGTTGATAGAATGCTACAAGAAACTTGGAGTCTTTGCGTTTGGCGCCGCCATGAGTCAACTGGCAACGGACATTGCCAAGTATTCCATTGGCCGGCTGAGACCGCATTTCTTCGACGTAAGTACATATAGACAGTAGAATAGGTCTTGCAGCATAACTGTTGACAGGAATTTAAATTAAGTTGTTCGTTGAGTTTGATTTATCGGCAAGGAGTTGGTATATGTTATTATTGTGACAGCTGAATTGTTTTTGAAATAAATTTAGTAATCAATCAAATTTTTTTAACGAGATTCAACATGCATTAAGAACAAGTTATGTTTATAGCGCGGGCTTGGGTGACGGTGAATAGGTCGCGTTTTAGGCGGTGGAAAAAGAGGGAAAATGGACAGGAAATGCTTTTCGGTACAGTGAAAATGGTGGCCTCCTGCCGTGGCGTCAATGGAAATACTTGGAAAGTTGTCGCTTGCCAAAAAAAAAAATCCTTCATGGGAGGATTTAATCCATTAGCTTTCTGGTATCATCCCTCTTAGGGTTTAGGGATTTTTTTAAATATTCTTAAAAGTTTTTCGATGTCCAAGATTGTCAAAGACTCTTTCATATAATTTCAATAGAATAAATATGGTTTTCATTCGATTAACAGTAGAAAGCTATGGATCAGCAATATCCCCAAAGGCCAGTTTCTTGTCAATTCGTCAGCCTTTTTGTTTCCTTTAACGGTCTTATGACCGGCCACTGTCAAAGTTTTACTTTATTTCTTTTGGTTACGAGGTTAGATAAAAGAGCTGAATTTGGATGAAAATCTTCTATGACTTCTCGCACTAAGGTCAAAGTATTCATTTATTCTTATACCAGGGGGTTACGGCTTTCATATCGTGAAACCTCAGATAAACTATGAACTTTTATGCCATCTCGTGAAGTTTATAAATTTTGGGAACAAGGTCTCTTAGAAAGTTCCTCGAAGTCCTTCATTGCTTTTTTAGCTCAAAAACGTTTAAAACCCCGTACTCTAGTGCAGAAAATCACTTTGCCCGCCTCATATATTAGTATCACAAAACGTCTAAAAATATAAGAAAACGCTATGCAAATGTGTTTTCGTAGATTAATCGTCGAATTTAATTTGAAAACAGAAAGGTGAGCCATGTTCAACCTACTAACCATCTCTTTTCGAAATGAGTGCTGCGCCCACAAACACAGTGGCTTGAAATGACATCTGACAGGCCAAAGGGCAGTCCTTGATCTTATACAGAATTATGTGTAGTTGAAGACCAATTATCAAGTCCGTTCAAAAATAAAAAAACATATCTTTCCTTTAGAACCACAACCTTAAATTTTCATGATTTTCCTATAAATATTCGCATTTTGTTCTTTCGCGTGGGTTTTGGCGAATCGCCGGCGATCCTTGCATTTCGACATTCGCTGAGACGTCAAATATTTCACAGTTATGTGTAGAAACAAAAACAAAAAACTCGAAAAAATGTGTCCAATACGGATATAAGAAACACACACAACAAATCGCTTATTAAAAACTAATCCCACTTTTTTTCATAAATAACAATGCATATATAAGAAACCATTTTTTGTTTTAGAGGTTTCTTATATCCTTCGTTGACTATTTACATTTTTACTAAAACTTTATTTCCACCACGAAATTTACTTCGCGGCTTCAAGTTTGAGTGTTAAATAAAAATAAATAATTGGCGCAACAGATCCGTTTGGACCCTAGTCCTAGCTGCTCACAACCACTCGTCTTGTGTGCGTTTTTCAATTCTGGGATGAATGGCAGGCATCTAGAATTTTATGCCGAGTCCAAACGGCCAGTTGAGGAGCTCTTTCATGACAGTTATACTCTCGGATGTTTGTCAGTTCACGACAGGTGGCGCAGTTGGAAAAAAAAACTTGAGTTGGGACTCGAATCTGGACCCCTCTCTAAGTAGTCCAACATATTAACCACTAAGCCACTGTTTGAGAGTTTTTTTTGCGTTACTTCCAATTTTCCACCTCTTATCCTTTTATTTGTTTTATTTTCAAATTTGTTAAACGTGGATTCGCAAAAGAACTTGCTCGCAAACGAAATATTCTTCAAAGTAACTGAAGGAAGGCAAACAAAATGCGAATCGCCTTTTTCGTTGTTGATCTAAATGATTATTTTGTTTCAACAATTGCATAGCCCCGCGGACCTAGTTAATCAACTTGTGTTCTTTCGATCAAAATTAGTCTCTCAAGTTGGTCAACTGCACATTGGGTTTGATAGCCAAACGGTTAATACCATTGTATACATTTTTAGTTTCGACTCGAAATGTTAACAGTTCATCGTGGCTAAATTGTCCATACAAATTTCACAATTTTGAGCTTCCGTTAATTTAAAGCCGAGACTTAAATTTGCCTCCTATTAGAACGGCGCATAGTGTACAAGATCTTAAAAACATGTCATTGAGGTGTCAGCGAAAGCCATCACAACAGCAGCAGCGACTGTAAATTCAGCGGTAACATCAGCTGCTGACAAAAAAAGTTCAAAAAGTAGCACAATGCGCTAAAAAAGGGCGGAAAAATATTCTGAAATCATTGCTCAACCACGAGCAGCACAACTGTGTCCATCGAGCAATGTGACCGATTATATGTACCATCATTTCCATCGCCCTGACTGCACAGAGTTCGACGCATCGTGCCTGGTATTTTAGAGTCAACTGTGTTTCATTCGAAAATTATGCGACCTGCATTATATCAACTTAAATTGCCATTACATTGATTCATCGTTGAAAACATTACGGGCTTCCGTAACTGAATAGGGGAAGGAAGACAAAATGTAGGGTCAAGAACCTCCTCTCTACCTAATGGGATTCGTACTCTTTTTCTACAGAACTAGATTGCTTCTAGCAATAAATTCTAATAAAGCATTTGACTTTATTTGTTGAAGTCGCTATTGCTATTGATAATGTTTTGGACATTCTCAAATCGCATACCATTCATTTGGAAGAGAGGCTGTGGCCAGTGTTGTTATATCGTGGGATTTAAATTTTAAACCTTTTTGTAGGAATTTCGATGTCGAAAAGCCTTACGTGGGATAAAGGGAAGAACACCAAAATCGTGGGAATTTCACGAATCGAATAAAAAACATTCAAACTGTAATTGTTTGCTGAAATTTCATCACCTACGATTCCATTATAATTATCAACACATTGAATTTACATAAAAAAAGACAGCTCATCTTTTATCAAAATTCTCAAGTACCATAGTACTTGAATGAGTAATGTTACAAACTGCGGTTTTCATACTGGGGTTAATTTAACTTAATTTTGTTTCGTATAATACAAATTTTACTTTTAAAAACTGCACTTTGACGCAAAAAAGTGTCGTAGGGAAAAATACCACGTTTCATGGGATAAATGAAAGGAGTGGAATAACAACACTGGCTGTGGCACAGTTCTATCATAGCAGCTCCACAAAAACCAGTAGCACCAACATTTTTATCACCAGGAAAGTTGGCGGGCACACACACTACTGGCATGGAATTTTTGTGATGTCCTGTTTTGCAGGTCCTTGGTTTTGAACCCTTAAATGAGTGAATTTATTTATTTAATGAATTTACAAATAAAATAACTACCTTAAATCAGATTTAGAATATTATGCCCAAGGCTCCCTTACGAAAATAGGAACAACGTCCTCTTTTGCACAGCACTGGCTAATATAGTCCACAGCATCTGGAGGTGGTGATACTTTTCCGTATTTCGTATGCGGTTTCGTTTGATAATTTTGATGTATACAAAAACCACAAGAGAAAATATCTGCCTAAATAGCACTACTAGTTTCCTCTTTTACCGAAACCGAGAAGTAACAACGATTCTCGCTTAAACTTTTGAGCGACCCTTGATAATGGGCATTGGAGTGCACCACGAATTCATCAACAGATTTAAGTGATTGTTTTAACTGTTGAACTTTGACGTTAAATTCTCGGTAAATAGCTGGAAAGGCATTACTGATTTTCCCTTGGTATATCAGGAAAAAAAACGAGATAAAATCAAGACAATCAGTGTCAGGATAAGCCTATCCGTTGACCAAAGTCTATTAACCTCGGAAATTTGTAATCCAAATCCAAAAATCTTACTTTAAGTACTTATGCCTTTTAATTAGTTTAAGATTGTTCTATAACAGTATGAAGAACGTGTAAGCTTAAGGTAAGCCCAAAATCATTTCATTCGAAGAATGCAACAACTTGATCTTAAATTGTTGTAAACTTAAATTAAACTTTTTATTCTTAAACATAACGCAATGAAGAATGTGTATTGAGCTTAAATTAAGCTCAAAATCACCTTATTTTCCACTTGTTTATCAGCAGTAAGAATAATGTTCCTTAAAACCCAGAATAATAACTCTTTAAATAAACTCACAAATATTTAAATAAGAAGAAGTTATGCGTTCATTCATTTTTGTTTCGGAATGGAGCATAATTCATAACATAATTCAAAACATAAATAATGTATTTGTATGCAAAAAAAAATTTTAGTTTTTTGTTATTGTTTTATGAATAATTCGATTTATTTTGAGATTGAGCACGTACGAATGAAGAAAATTAAGAATAAGCCTGACGATCGGACTAGAATTTAGGTTGCGATATTTTTCTAAGTATAGGGATAGGGAATGAACTTGCACTTCTTACCTCTGAACTGATCCTTAGAGCCTTAAATTGATATTTGTGTACATTTAAATTATATAATGTCCGTTGCAAAAAAAAAAATGTCTTCTATTACCAGAACTTTTTTGTAATTCAAACACATCAATTTATCATATGGGCCAACTATTTTTTTCTTTTATGATATTCATTGTTCGAAGTCAATTCTGAGTACAACATGCGACGTCTTTACTGCTTAGACAGGCGTATTTATCGTCCAGGAAGGATCTTGAGACTTTATTCCGTATATCCCGGCAACCTTAAGGAAAGTCGTCTGTATGTGTTCCCAACACAATATGCAAGATGTGTCCACTCACTATGGCGAGAAATCACTGTTCCATTTCTTGATAGTAATAATGAGAAGAAGTTGAATCTTTCGAGCTCAAGAAGACTTGACATTTTTCTAGATGATCTTTTAGAAGTAAAAACTCATGCGATTCGACACCAAATTGAAGAAAAGACTCAATCTTTGGACGGAGCCTGATTTTATTTTTTTTTAATGCAACGTATACAAAATTAGATTGCCCGGAGATAACCAAAAACTTACAGCGATAGGTAGTATTTATGCTCGAACTAATGAACTTTTAATCATCGATATTAATAAAGAAAAATTATTTTAAACGATCGAGGAGATTTTTTAAATGGAGCATCTCCATCTGGGAGATTATTTAACCCCTTGAGAAATTTGAACATTATAATGACCTGGCTTTGTCGGCGCAGTGGCTTAGTGCTTAGTGTGTTGGACTACTAAGCGAGGGGTCCCAGGTTCGAATCCCGAAAAAAAACAAATTCCAACATAAGATTTTTTTCACTGCGCCACCGCTCGCGAACGTCTGACAAACATCCGAGAGTATAACTGTCATGAAAGAGCATCTCAATTGGCCGTTTGGACTCGGCATAAAATTGTAGATCCCTTCCATTTGTCGCAAAAATAAAAACTCACACAAGACGAATGGTTGTGAGAAGCGAGGCATGACCTGGTTTATACACAACATATTGCAAACAAAAAAATACACACAGCATTGCATTTCGGCACAATCTTCCCAACAGCAACAAAAAAATGAGGAAATGTTGTCAGGCAGTGAAAATGGCTCTTAACTATTTCCCTTCCCCTCTTTATATACAAGGTGGCGCAAAAGTAATCCTCCTATCAGAAAATGCTATAAATTTTGCGATTGGCCCCTAATGTCAGTTCTGTTTTGACATTTGTGTAGTAAACACATGCGAAATACACGTTAATAAACAATGTAACGCTACACTGCTCCAGAACGCGGACTATTGATGACTATTTATTTGAGCAATAATCGGTCGGTGACTTTGGCACAACGTGAATTTCGTCGCAGATTTCCTAGCCGTCCAACGCCTACTGGTGAAACACTGCGACGTTTAGCCGCTCGCCTCGAAGAGACTGGCACAACACGAGACGTTGCCAAGAGTGGCGGGCCCCGGAGCGCCCGTTGTGCCGAGAATATCGCCTCTGTTGACGCGGCCATTTTTTTTTTTCGAGAACGCCGCTGGTCAAACGACAACAGTGAACGGTGCGCGCTATAGGGCCATGCTTACCGATTTTTTTCTACCGCAATTGGACGATTTAGGACTGGAGGACATGTGGTTCCAACAGGACGGAGCTACGGCACACACTGCGCGAGCCACAACCGATATTCTGAAAGCGGTGTTCTCGGGTCGTTTTTGGCGATTTGCACTAGCCCGCAAGATCGCCTGATTTAACCGCTCCAGACTTCTTTTTGTGGGGCTTTTTGAAGTCGCGGGTTTATGTCAACAAGCCTCAGACTCTTGCAGCTCTTAAAGACAATATCCGTCAAGAATGTGAGGACCTATCGCCGGAAGTTTTGGCCAAAGTGATGGAAAATGCCATAAAAAGGGCTCAAATGACAATCAACTGTGGCGGCGGCCATTTACATGACATCATATTCTCGACTTGATGTAAAAAAAATTAAGAGACCAAATAAAAATAATCCACAAGAAGAATCAAAGTTTTTCATTTTTTTTTTTAAATACAGCCAATAAATATCGGAAGGTTATTTTTGCGCCACCTTGTATAAAAGTCTCTCAAACTAGGTTTACGCTAAACTCCACATTGCTTAAATCGTTTTCCTTTATAAATAAATAAATAGTTGGGGCAACAGTTCCGTAGGGACCCCAGGCCTTTCATTTTGTATGATGGTTTCATTTATGGGACGAATGGAAGGGATCTGAAATTATATGCCGAATCCAACGGGCTAATTGAGAAACATGTTCATAACAGTTATACTCTTAAAAGTTGCTCGCGATAGTTGGCGCAGTGGAAAAAAACAAACCTAAAGTTGGAACTTGTGTTTTTCGCTTTCTTTTGCTTTATCAAAACTGGCATAACCACTTCCCTCAAGCAAACGACAGTAAAATCTCCCTGCATAAGAAACCAGAATTTCATTGTTCAAAACGAAGACGACGGCGATCACTGAAATTCTTCGTCCCTCATTCCACTCTCCGCCCTCGTTCTCATATCCGTCTTTTAATGTTAAAACATAATTTATTAATCACAAGATGAAGCATCCCGCCAAAGTGTCCCTTATTAAGGACGTATAAGAATTTTTCTTCAATTAACAGTCGCACGTGCTTCAAAAGAAAACTGCTCCAATGGCATGGCACCGCATTTCATTCGGAACCAACTTCAAGACCAAATGTCAATGTGCAGCGATTTCATGGCAATATCTCATTTTTAGTTATTTGGAATTTTTTCGAGTCCTCCCTTGTGATCGTCTGTTTGGAATATTTGCGCTGCTTGTGCTGGTGTCACATGTGGTTTATAAACACACAAAACCACGCATTATTTCCTGCATCCGTTGTGAATGAAAACATATTTTTTAAATTGCTGGCATTTTTTTGTTTGTATTAAAATTGATGCCCTAGAACAGATGCAGGAATGGAGCAACAGACGAGTGCGTTGTGTTGTAACTAAAAGACGCACTTTAAGCTTGCTTGTCAATATAGGAATGTTAAATAGATCCAGACATTTGTGTACTTTCAGAAACCCAACAGACAATTTGTTACGAAACAATATGCACTCAACCGGTCAGGGAAATCCAACACTCTTTTCCGATTCAGCGGTTGGCGCTCATTCATCGTATCTCTGGTCGCAGAAAATAATAGAAAAAAATCTGCCCATTGAAGCGAATCAATTTATTCATCTGTCAGAGGTATATGTGCATATGCGAATTGAATTCAACAGACACCCCGTCAACAGAATGCAAAGTGTCAATTTGTCATATGATGCCGTTGTGGAATATAATTTCAACCCGACCCGTCCGAATATCTCAATTGACTTGTTGGGGGAGGAATATAAGTGGATCGTTGGATTAGCCACCAACCAGATATAAGTGTTGCTGCTTGTGGGATAATTTATATATAAACCACCACTTGTTTGTGATGCGATTTCCGATAGCACCAATTGATTGCGGTGGAGAAGATTTATAATACAAAACGACTTGCGCGAACAGACAGCCACAGGTGGCCTTAAGCGCTTCTCAACAATCTGAACTGTGCGGTGAAATTCGATCCATTTTGCGGTAGAATCAAAGCCTATGCTTATTTGCACATCTTCTTTGCTGACCCTCAAGTAATATTCGTTGATCAACTCGGACGATAAACACAATTTGTGTGTGTGTGCCAATCGGGCACAGTCTGTGGGGAAAGAAAAATTTGTCGCATATTGTCAATTTGTTTAGAGATGGTGGACGCAGTGGTTAATGTCCTGGACTACTAACAGGTTCGTAAAAAACACAAATTATAAGGCTTTTCGCGAACGTCTGACAGACATCTGAGGGTATAATTTATTATTTTCCTTTCTTGTCATGTCCTGTACTAATTATAAGTCTATCTTGATGTACAGCGTTTCATATCAATAAATAACAGCATAAAGTTGTAGGTCCTCACACAAAAACGAATGGTTGTGAGAAGCTATCCCGAGAGTAAATGAACCTTTTGCGCCAAACATTTTTTTAAATTTCTTTAAGAATTTGTTTTCAAAAAAAAAAAAAACAATTATGGACCGAATGTGGAGAGTATCAAAACGGCCTTTCATGATGTTTGAATCTTTCTTGCTTTAGTTATTTTTTTATGATGCAGTCGGGTAAAAGAGGAGACCGTAACAAAATTCTTGCTATTTCTGTGAGCTCTGTCAAAGGCATAACAATGAACTTACGGTCTTACGTGGCCAAATCGTTTGAGTACAACCGAAAAGGCTTAAACTAACTAAACTAAAAATTACTAAAAGCCTTATGATTGGAACCATAATTTGCTTCCTTAGCTACGGTCTAGGACAGCGTTGTCGAAACTACTCCCATAGGAGCATTGTACTACTTTCAACACCTCCGTACTCCCGTACTCCTCCTTTCACATTCGTACTCCTATGTTTTTTAAAGTCCTAAAATATCTTACCCTTGCAGCTAAGTGTAATTTCAACATTAATAAATTTAATTCACTTCAAATTTAATGGAATTTCCCTGTTTCTATTTTTTTTTTAAACCGATTTTCTTAATGATTTTTTTTTTAAATAAAAATAAAAATGTTTGTACTCCTATTTTTTTAAAAATACTCTCCTCTTCTGGCTGCAGTACTCCCTAATAATATTTCTCTCCGGCAACGCTGGTCTGGGATAAACGCGCACCTCAACCAATATTCCTCTCCATTAAGCAAGGTATTTGGCTAACGCTACATGCGTTTGAGTCGAAGGCTCTTCGGGTGCATCCACTTTACATACTGGATGACTGATTCGAACTTTCCTGACTAGATAGATGTCGCTATGCAGTTTATAGATTTTGCTGTTTAATCTTCAACGCAAACTGAACTAAAAGTCATGTGAAGTATTTTATGTATCAGCCGGACTTGCCAAATGTCAAAACTAGGCACTGCTCTGTATAGCCCGTGTCTTTCTTTGAAAATATTGTGACAACACTACTTGAATGTGGAAATTCATCTACCTAAATCGTTAATTTGTTCAGGCACGTAGCCAGGAGGGGGGCCTGAGAAGTTGAATTCAGACTTCGTCTGCTTTGAAAAACTGTGTGTGAAAAATACTTTAAGTATTTTCGTTTAAGTACATACGATTTAAAAAACTAATAATAACAATGAATTGGAATATATATAGTTTTTTGTTTAAATAATTCCTCGTAAGATTTGGAAAGCCCCCCGGAAACAAAATCCTGGCTACGGCTCTGGATTTTTTCCATATGACATTAAAAAAAAAGGTTTTTGAAATAACGACAAAAAATCATCTAGTCTATAAAAAGCGAATTCAATAAGTAGGTGGTGCGTTTTGGTTTCAAACTCTTGCGATTTTCTAATAAAATCCAAATTTTCGAAATCGATGTTTGTCGTTCGAAAATTCAAAAATTCACTCCCTAACCTATATTGAAGGAAAATGTACAACTATTCCCGCAGAACTTTTCACGTAACTGAAGCGAACACTCTTCTGTTGTTTTTCTCACTCGTAACTCGTGTCTTAAAAGTTTTATGTAATCGTGCGTCTCTGCGCTGCGGGCGATATATGTAAGGTTTGAACTTAGAATTGTCAAAAAATGTCCAATCATACAAAACGTACCTAGGTCATCCTAATACGAGTATATCTTTGAAGTATCTAGCTATGGATAAGCGTTGTTTCAGATTTAGACATGTACAACTCTCACGTCAGTTGTCCACCAGACTGTAAGACAAATAAAGCAAAAAGAAAACGTCAACCCTGTTTGTTTTGAAGATCAAGTGCTTGCGATAGACAAACGAAATTTTGAAATTAAGACCCCCGGCTTCGGCTTAGGTAGGCATACGAGTATATCTATCACAAGCCGACAGTATTTCCTTCCGCGATAAGAGGTTAGTTCTATATACTCGCAAAATCTATAGCTATATCCTATAATCCAGCACCATAATATGCGTGGGAACGGCGTCATTGCAAATTGCGATCTCAGCTTCGTATCTATCTCACTGCCGATTTCTATGCGCGAAAACAAAAAACAAATATTTTCTATTGAATCCACCTCTGTATACAGTCGAAACTAATTTATTCCATTTTACACAGGTATGCCAGCCGATTATGGCCGACGGTACTGATTGCTCGAATCCAATCAACCACGGACGTTACATAGAAGATTTCACATGCCGCAGCATGACTTCCTCCGCACGTATGCTGACTGAAGTTCGCCTCTCGTTCCCCAGTGGTCATTCGAATTTTGCCTTCTTCACGATGCTGTACATGGCTGTAAGTATGTTGAATGTAATCCACTTGACACTGCAGTGCTGTCGCCAGGGTGTCTGCAAATGCACTCCTCCAACACCCAATGTCAGTGGGATTATAGTTTTGTTTTGATATCATTTTCATCGTCATCGTGTTTTTTACAGTTGTACTTGCAAGTTCGCATGAACTGGAAAGGATCCAAATTGCTGAAGCATTTCCTGCAATTCGTGTTGATTATGATTGCCTGGTTCACCGCTTTGAGTCGTGTTTCCGATTACAAGCACCATTGGTCTGATGTTTTGGGTGGCGGTGCAATTGGTGCTATTACAGCGGTAGTCGTGGTAAGTTGCGAAATTTTATTCACTTGTTTGCCTGCAATGGGTGCACATTGTTTTTGTTCGTTGTGCATTAATCTAATTTTAACTTTTTTATTCGGTTATGAGTTTTGTTTAGCTATGGAAGTTGTGAAATGCGTTGCTGATACTTTTACGTTTTCAGTGCACTTTTGCAGTTTATTGTAGTAAACCGTCTTAATATTGAAACTGTCAACTGAAAACAGCTATTTTGTGCATTCGGAGTCCGAATAAAATTCTTTATTGTTTATCGTAGATCTGAAGCTCTGAATTCAGAGAATTTGTGGAAACGCACACTTTTGTGCGCAAATGTATTTTTATTTTCGTGAGTTAGGGTTTTTAAACGCAAGATCAGCTGCTCAAATTATGTATTTGAGATCTATATCTCCAAGTGTGAATTTTGGGAAACATTCTTACATACGGGGATATGTAAACGCACACTTTTATCCGCAGACATATTTGCACAGCAGTAGTGTTTAAAATCGAAAACATTGTCTATTTGTAGAATATTTAAATCTTGAAGTTAGAACTTTGAAACATTCCCATAGGAAAACGAACGCACACTTATGTGCGCAAACTTGAAAACGAGTGCGCTTTCATTGTTTTTATCTATATAAAAAAAATGAGACTACACTGTATTTGCTTAAATATTTTGCTAATTAAAACTATAGAGAATTAAAGCACGGGCGCTTGGTGTACAGTCTACAAGTTGCAAACAGTAGGGAATCCTCGATTGTCAAATCAGCACTTTTAATCATTATTATTATTATTTATTAACTAGGAAACATAAATGTACAAGTTAATCTTAATCAAACTGCACTAGCTTCAAGGCTTACGGCTACGCTTTTAATCAATTATGCAGCTCACACTTATGTGCGTTTGCAAGCTGCAAAATGTTCCTTTCATCAATGAGTTAAATACCTGATCAATGGATTGTCTGGGACCCCACTCCGAATCTCGTTCCGAAAGTAACATTTTTCTAAAATGAACGTTTTGTACTCTCTATTTCGAAAGCCGAAACTACTCCGATTTAAAATTCCGAAAGTATTACAGAGTACCAACTTAAAAACGAACCGGAAAGTAATTTCGAATAGGATTGACTTTCGGAACGAAATAGAGAAATAGTGTTGCCACTTGGCATTCTCTTACACAATTTTTGTTTTCAAGAATGAATAAAATGTAAGGCTGTAGTTACAGATGATAACAAGTGCGCCAAACAGAATTAAATTGAATGAACTTATTATTTGTTGGGGCTTTATCTTAAGAGACACTTAAACTTGTAGCAGTATTAAACTAATTTTATCGACGTCATCAAAATGCAGTTAAATAGACAGGCGTCGTAGAAGCTTTGCAAAAATTCATGAATAATACTTATAGATAGCAGCATGTGATAACGCACACAAATGTGCGTTTGGGGAAAAATGTATTAATAACTTGGAATAAATTACTTTTCGACTATTATTGAAAGTTTAAAAGAACGTAGTTTGTGTGAGCTGGCTTATTTAGTTTTTTTCGAATCGAACGGCGTCAAGACAACACTTCACTTAATGCAATTCTTCGATTAAACTTCGAAAACAGATGTTTTTGTGTCGATTTTCGAAAGATATATTTAAAACTTAGATTGGAAAATTTAATTTATCGCTTGACAATATTTTGGAATCACCGATGTGTTTGAGTGGAAAGTCCATGGCACCCGGCTAAAGTCGGTCAATTCTTCGCGGTACTAATAATCTTGTTGAATATTGAATATATTTAACAAACTCAAAATGGTGGAGTTATCCACCTAAATAACAATACAGTTATGGATGCAAATAATATAAGTAACGATCTGAATTGAAAAAAAAAATATTTCTGTGGCAACAAGGAAAAACGGCATGAGTCGACTTATGTCAAAATTGAGTTAATGGTACGATCGGATGCACAGTACCCTGTTCTAAATGTAAATTTTTTTGCATTTAAATATCTCTTATGGTTGCTGTGTTATGGATCAGGAAAAAACGCAAAAGTCATTTACCCACATTGAAAGTGAAACCTTTAAACTGTGCTCCTGAAAAATGACTAAAAATGACTTATGCTGTTTTTCCTTTTTGCCACAGATTTCTTATCCTGTTTTTCGGCCTTAAGAGGTCGCATTATTGCAGAAAAGTACGAATTGTGTCGTTGTTTACAGTTAAAATATTAATATTGATTATTTGATTAGAATTAATATGCTGTTTAATATGCAACAGTAGTTATTGAAGAAACTTTAGATTTTTATTTTTACTACTGCTTGCCAGGACCTATACCACATTTATATTATCCCGATAGCCTCTTTAAATAATATGCTCTCTAAATTCCACATAAAAAAGGTTTTTTTTCAATAAGGAGAAGTTGATATTAAATGCAATAAAACAAGCTGTGTGTGAGGTATTAACGATTTTTTTTATTTAAAATGCCCATGCATGCCATGAAATATAACATCGTTCAAATGTTCGCCACGGCTTCTCACTGTAGCACGAATCCAAGTGGTCCAATTTGCAATGACTCTGCTCGATGGATTCGGCTGAATTTGTGCAAAGGTATTGGTGGAATTGTTGGCTATAAGGGCATCGGTCGTTCTCTGTTTACTGGCATAGACATGCGACTTCGGAAAACCCCACAAGAAAAGTCCAGTGTGAAATCGCACGAAAATGAAAAGAATAGACGGGTCTTGCGATGTGGAATGCTGCCAGACTTTTGATATAAAAATGTTCCCCTTTTCTCCCACGCACTATTTCAAAAAATACCTTCCATTTTCTCATTTATACTTTAAACAGCTATACACTATTGAAATAGAATTGCCAAGAATTTTTTGTAAAAAGGACTACCTACTATAGAGTGTGTCATATTCAAGCGCGGGAAAACTCTTAATTCATTCATTCATTGATTAAAAGCGCGGGAAAACGTGTTTCAAAATATTTGCTATTTTGCTTTTCCAAATGCAAAAGCCCGAGGCTGTTTTGAAACTGTCTAAAATGTTTAATGACCACCTTTAAGTACACGTTTTTAAATTTATTTTCCGAATCTTCTTTCATTTTGATTAAAAAAATACTTTGGGGAGTTAAAAGTATTCCCATTTCCCATTGAGCTTCGAGACAGATAGTTCCTTTAAAATCTTTAAAATATTTGTGTAAAGGGTGATTTTTTAAGCGTAGTTTTTTTTTTAAATCGAATAAAACACTCAAATTTGCATCAAATATTCAACAGTCTTATTGTAACCGATAAATAGGCCTTGGCCATTTACGTTTGTAAATGTTGTCCGCGGCTCCGTTTCAAACGGTCCATTCGGAAGGTCCAATTTTGCGTCACTTTTTCGAGCATTTCGGCCAGTATTCCACGAATTACGCGTGTTATGTTATCCTGTAAGGCTTCAATCGAACGGCTTGTCCACATAGACTAACGACGGCGGCCAACTCACAGGGCCATTTCGAGATATAAGCTGCTCACCAAATTCATGCTTCAACATTTCTATTATTTCACGAGCTGTGTGGCATGTGGCACCGTCTTGATGAAACCACATGTCAACCAAGTTCAATTCAGCCAACTGAATCGTACGCCGTTGACTGATTCACCAGGTCGATTATGACGACCATAATAAGGTCGTAACAAACGGTGCACATTTTTCACAGAGCACGAACTTTTATAATAAATTTCAATAATTTGCAATCGTTGATCGTTTGTAGGTCTTTCCATGATTAAATAGCAGGGTATACTGAAACTTTTCACTTTGACAGATGACGTTTGGACGCCATTACTAACAAGTGCTGCCAACCTGAAAAACTTAAATCACCCTTTATAAGTGTTATGCAATAAAGATGATTTTCGTGTCTAGGTTTAGTACCCGTTTTCAAAGGGGAATCGCTATATATTGTTAGATCCCGGAACGTCTTACTGCTACTTTTTCTTTCACACATACATACTAGCTAATATTCCTTCCAGGTTCCAGCTATTTTTCTTAAATACTGCCCTTAGAAAACTATGTGGGGCCTTACTTTAATTACTTCCTAATGTGAACATAATAAAATAAATAAATAATTGGCGCAACAGGTCCGTATGGACCCAAGCCTAGCTTCTCACAACCATTCGTCTTGTGTGAGTTTTTTTTTTTGGGGACGAATGGAAGGGATCTACAATTTTATGCCGAGTCCAAACGGCCAATTGAGAAGCTCTTTCATGACAGTTATACTCTAAGATGTTTGTCAGACGTTCGCGAGAGGTGGCGCAGTGCAAAAAACCTTAAGTTGGAATTTGGGTTTTTCTCGGGACTCGAACCTGGGACCCCTCGCTTAGTAGTCCAACACACTAAGCCACTGCGCCGACAAATGTGAACATACTAATTATAACTTTTCAGAAACAGCTTAAGCAAATGAGAAACTCAATGTTTCAATTCTCCACAGTTTAAAGTTGCGTACATATTAAAATTGTTTTGAAATAAGAACCGCTTTTTTCACTAAAATGCATGCATAAGTTCCCTTCAATTTAAATTTGTTTTTCCTATAGTTTCCTTTTATTTTTTTGCAATGGAGACCGTCAGCTACTTGACACAATACAATTGCAAGTTTTGCTTGGTCTTCGCGCTCATCTATCTAATCCACACTCTGCATTATTCTAATTCATCATTATTGTATATTCTAGACGTGTACTCTGCCATCGAGTTGGTTTAATTGGTGCACTGTATGGCCGCAATCAAAACAAACTAAATCCAACTGATCGTGTTTTGAATACAAAATTTGTAGTTCTTTTTCGTTTAAAGTGATTCTATTTTTTTCTTTGACAAGTGTAAAGTAAAATGTTTTCCATATAACTCATGTTAAATAAACGAACTGAATAGCATAACCAATGACTTTTTTTTGCCGTCTAAATTATGAGCTAAAATGGAGACAAAGTAAAATGGAAGTTGTCACTTTGCTGATAATATTTGCATCGTAGCGTGATGCGCCCTGTACAGGGTGGCTATAACAATTTTGAAGCAAAATTCGCTTAACCCCTTTTAAAAGATTTTTGTAAATGTCATCCAACATGTTGCTGTTTTCGATTCCCTTAGGTTCATGCTCAATTTTTTTTTTAATAGCCATTGACCGAGAAGTTATGCGCTTTCCCAAATGATTACTAACCCATAAATCGTTATTCCACATATTTCTTTCTTTCTACCATAGCCAGATGAAACTCGAAAGGATCGATCTGCGTTTCTTTAAAAAGCACAGCCCTTTTGCTTCTTTGAAATCAAATACCTATCCCCCATCTCTAGATCTAGATCAAGCAAATCATAAAAAAGGTAAATGCGATTCTTATAAAGAGAAGTAACTGCGCAATCGAAATAATTTGGATTGCATTTTAAAATATACAATTCAAGCTCCAAGTTGTAATCACAAACCAGAATGATCACTAATCAATTTCAATTTATTTTTCACTTGAAGAAGTGCTGCCAATTGAAAAACCAAACCCCCACGTCCTTAAACATACTTGCTCGTTACGACAACAACAATCTACTCCGCATAATTAAACTTTACAAACCACAAAACTACAAAAAGTTGCGGCTGTCTGGCTTTGTTCCCATCCAACCTTGTACTTGTATTCATAACCACGAAACCCATGTCAACCTGGATGTACAACATTAACCCAGTAAGCTGCTCTTTTCCGCTGTACCTACCCATGCCCTGAGCTTGACATGACAGAAATTCAATTAAAATCGAAAACATCTCGTGCGTGTAAACTCTGCAATGTCCTCGATCCAGATCCTCCGAGTTCTGTTTGTTTTGCCTTTCTGTAATCCAATTACCAGTAGGCTCACATTCGACAACCACAAATGGATGTTCGTATCGTATCTTCCCTTGATTTGCAATGCATGTCAACACGCAAGCGATCTTGCAATTCCATTGAGCAAACAGGCCAAGAGTTGGAATTCAATTATTTTCATTTATTTTTGCATCTACATCGGTGTTCTTTGCATGCTCCGGAGGTGTTGCATTTATTTTTCGTATGCTCTCGATACTCAGCACGTTATCTAATGACAAATGAGGAATTTTCGATCGAATTTTGTTCGATATCACTTCGTGTAGGTACGCATGCGATATCGAAATGTTATAGTGAATGGTGTCACGGAAATGTATGAAGCTGGTGTTAATGACAGCAATTATTTCATTTTGTTTATCGATTTTTCACAATGCTATCGAGTCGGAACAAATTCTTTGTTAATGATGACAAGATGGGTACCTATTCTAAAAATAAATGTCATAGATCATGTGCCGAAAATAATAATGACTTTTTAGGATGATGCTTTTTAATTATCCTAAAATTATGCAATTTCAAATGGACAGTTCGACTACAGCAATTTTCTGAGGGAAGTGTCAGCGTCCTCTAACTCCTAGACAGGGCAACTCGATTGAATGTGTTCAATGCTTTTATTATCTGTAAACTATTAATGACATTGACATAAATTATGTATTTTGCGACTTGAAATTGTGTCTAGAGAAGTGCCGAATTGTATATTCTAATTTTTTTTTTTACTTCTGCGTTGGAAAATCAATAAATGAAATAAAATAAAAAGCGAATCCGCACACAGACTTCTTAGTACATTTTTAGGTTGTAGATGAGTGATGTGGGCCTTTGGGATTATTCTAGTCCATATAATGTTTGCTACATTAAACTCTAGTACATTTTCCATTTCACATTGTGCCAACTTTTTAACAGTTATTTTATGATCTTCCGAGATATTGACCAACCACTTTTGCTTCGGCGGGGTGATTCCTGTATATATGCTAATAATATATATAAGCTCAGTGGCTTAACTGTGTAGGGTGCTAATTTGCAAAAGATTATTTGCAATTTTGATATTTATAAGTAAGTAGTAAATTGCACTTTTTACTTACGGAACCATTTCGAAAATTTTATTTAAAATCCAGCCGACAAGATGTAATATTCAATTTAAGATCCTACTGAAAGGTGTTTTTGACAAAATCCAGTCACTTATAATAAGCACAACAAAAAATAACATGTGAAGATTTAGACAACATTTACAGTCTTCGATTCGAAACGAAAAATCCCATACAAAAATGACACGACAAAATCACGAACGAAAATTTTCGCTCTCCTTTTCGTTCTGCAGTAGGTACGCAGTTGCTGCGAAATGATGTCGGAAAAGTGGGTAGTTGTAGTAGATTGCTTGGTACAATTCTCCACTCTCTTTTCGCTCACGTTTATTGTCCGGGACAATATTTGCTTGCGAAAATTTGACATTTGTACTGCAGTGTTACCCGGTTTTATAAGAGATATGGAGGAAAATTTCAAAAATCTTGGAAACACAAAATCAAAGATCAAAAGTGAACATTTTATTTCAATTCTTTAGGCACAATTATTCTGATTACATTGTTTTTAAAGACGACAGTATTATATAAAAAAAAACAACACAACACATACTCATAATTGAGAGACTTTTCGAGTTTCCATTTTTCAATGTTAAAAATGTTAAACAAAGAAACGCCTATGGATACGAGTTTTAATATTAAATTATTTCGAAATGGATTTGTACAAATCTGTGAAAATCAAATGCAATGAATGTCCAGTGCAAGAAAAAAGTGTTTTTTGCGAGCAACTCAATACGCAAAAGAATAAACAGAATTCGGATTCAATTCGATTTGGCAGCAGAAATCTGAAATACCCAATCGAAAACTGCATAATATTGTTAAGAAAGTTTTAGGTATACCAAAAGAGTACGTTCGCAATAGAAGTATGCTTTTAATAAATTCTTAGGGAGCCTATAAATCGTCAAACTTGAAAGTGAATAGCGTAAATTAGGATAAATCCCAAATGAACATTTTAAGAAGCCAGTGAAAAATTCGAGTAGCCAAATCAGATATAATTAGAGAGTGCTGGTAACACTGCTACTTGTGTATCAGCTGATGGAACTTTCCTCAAATTATATTCCGCTGCCTTTTCGCAGACGCTTCGCTGTCCATTTGGAGACCACCGGAAAATTTCGTTCCGGAACATGTCCGTTCCAGCCTTTCATCTTGAGATTTATACGCTGTAATCTATTACAATTTCCCATTTCAGCGTCCACCGTGAAAGGTGGAACAGCGTAGGTAGGTACTGGATGAAAATGCATCGTGGGACTTTTCTATGCGATGTTATTGTATATTTTGTTTCCCAGCAGTAAAAATAAGCTTTTATAACTGAACAAAGTGGTTTGAATTAGCAGTGATTGACTTTTAGTGTAGGTATTTACCAAACAAGGCGACAATCTGACTTTGACAAGATTTAACAAAAAAAGTTTATACAAAATCTCATTAGATGTTTCTGTTTCAGTTCAAGGAAAGAATGACATATAATAACTTTAAGTATCTAGTTTATTAAGTCTGACAGATGTCTTACAGTAAGTAAGACTCTTACTTGATGTATCTCAGTTTTGACTGACTTAGATCGGTCATATGAACAGCTGTTTCAGTTGAGGATGGTTAACCTACCAATCTAGTCAAGAAATTCGTGACAGTACTAAGTTGAAAGTTCGTATATGTGGGTGACGTAGGAAAAGTAACGTTCCCCACCAATTTAGTTTTTGCGTTCAGGTTACGCCTAGTCCAGACCAATCTAGTCGACTTAAGGTAACTAGATTTTTAATTGCGCCCAATGAAATTCATTGGAATACTTCTGCAATAGTGTTGTTCTCGAAACAACAGTAGATAAATGAGAAGAATACTTTTGTAGTATTTATTAATTAATTCAGGTGGTTCTAAATACTACAAAATTCCTACAAGAAAATAAATTTTATTTGCAAAATACATTTAAATGAAGTTTTATTTGTTACTTTTTTAGTTCTTTTCTCTTTTCTTTAGGAATATTACTTTAATAACACAATAAAATAATGTTTGTGAAGTTTGTACTTTTGCTGTCCGATTCCGCCATGTGTGCAATAATGGCGTCCTCCTTGACTTTCAGCAAAACCTTCAGCCATTACGATTACACTGTATAATCGAAATCAGCCGGTCGAGTTGACAGCAGTATTGCCAACAGTTAGACTGCAAACGGCATATCATTATGTCAAATTTATTTTTCTTCATGTTTGTTACATTCAATTTGATTGCTTTATAAAATAAATTAAAAAAGCTTTTACGGACCAAATCAAAATAATTTGTCTTAATTTTTGAAGAACAATTAATTTCTTTAATCGAAAACGCCAAAAGTACAGTGACAAACGCTGTCAAACTCTTTTACGAAAAACTTTGTCTACATTCTCAACGAGATTATTTTTAATTAACAATAAAACTCTAGGTATGTGCCTACCTAGTTGAAAGGTCTGTTTAGTGACTCTGAGAAAGTACTAGTTTCTTGTATTTTATAAGAAGAAATGCTGACACTGTTTTACGTTGAGTTTTCTGTACTACTGGACTTTCTGTACCTACTCCTAAGGTGAAGCAGACTCATGAAAAGCGTCAAACTCAGCAGCTTTTTGCTGCAAATTCAGTTTGATTTTTTTGAAATTAATTAAAGCTGAAATTATTTTGCCGTAATATTGTTTCCATTGGAATAGAATACCTCTGAAATGAATGCAATCAATTCTAAGCAATATTTCTGGTATAGCTAATGCAAACCTTTGTTTTATATAAATTATTATTTTTTTTTATTTAATTTGGACAATTTTAGTGTATATTCCAAAACAGATGCATGTGTGGAAAACTGTTGCCTTATGCAATTAAATTCTGGGTTTCTCTTCACACAGTTTTTACAAGCGTGTGCTATTCTGTTCCTGTTTTTCATCATTTAATAGATCTACGAACGTAATTGTACAAAAAAAAGGCTTGACACATTCAAAAAACTGTCAAATAGGTATACTTTTTATTTTTTGCGAAAGAGCCATCGTCCCAATTGGAACGCTTCGTTGCTTCCGATGTTGGTTGACTCGAAGAGAAATACTAGGATTGGTTTCACTTTTCAGTGAGATGAATAATTAAATCAGCGGAGGGCATCTCTAGCAAACAATTTGACTTTCGATCTTCAATAACAAGTTTTAACAGCATTTTGTGCGTTTGAAACTATTCTTGGCCCCGCCATTGTACAGGTTAACATATTCACTTTAATCATTTGGTTTATAATGTTATGAACAAGGTTTTTTTTTTATTTAAAAAACATTTGTACTTCTAATGATTTAATTTCTCGTTTCTTTCTTTTGCAGGCAAACTTCGTTTCGGATCTATTCAACAGATCTCCTGAAAAGGCATACTTGCCAACAACAAGGCCAGACAGTCATATGCCGCCTCAGACCATCACAAATGGCCATTCCTAGACCAAGACCAGTGCCCTATTAACAACTACCCAAACAAAAAATATAAATTGCAAGCAGTGTCTTCCAAGCTAAACAAACAATTATATACATAACGCCCACAATAATTTTATTTTCCCTTTCCATAGTCTGATGTTCAAAATATTATTTTAAAGAAATCTATATACTTATTTTGTGTAAATTAAAAATAATTGTTTCTATGTAATGGAAGAAAAACAAAAAGCCAAACCACATGGTGTCGCATTTGTTTTAAAAACCTTTAAATTTTAATCTAATCCATACAAGCTATTTCTACAACGGGCTGCTCTTTTAGCTTATATTTAATTTAAATTATTGTGTTTAATTCACCTCTATAACGATATCTGTTTAATATTATTTATATAGGACTACTTAAAGCATACCTCTTAGATAAGATAATATATATACTGAGCAAAATAAAATATTTAACACAAACTCACACACGTGCTGAAAGCACACCAACCCACAAGTATTTATTGAAAGTTCAAAGGAGTTACTAATTAACAAGAGAGTCTGCGTGCGCATGCGGCCCAGGCAAATATTGGACTACAGTGATGATATAATGCGCCTTGTTCGTTAGCCTTATATTAGCATTATTTTACTAAGCAATAGATTATTAGAAATAAACTAAAGTATCGAGTTGTACATAATTGATTGTGACCAGAGATGATTTATTTTAATACAATGTACGTCTTACGTTTGGTGGCGGTGGTGGAGGCAGGCAAATTTTTAAAGAAATCGATTTGACGAGTAAAATTTGTTGAAGATAAACTTTTTATTTATAGCTTCGCCTGCATTTAGTTAATAAGATGTTTTTATGGATATTCGATTGGCAAACACTAGAGTAAGAAAGTCTTTTTTTAGTTTTTAAGTTTGATTGTTTGACGTTGAACAATTATTATGGTATTACCTAACCTAAATAAATAATAAATTTATTTTTTAATTTAACAATGTTTTTCTTTTATTTAATTTGAAGGTATTTGATAGAAACTATTACATTATTTATGTACGCCACGGTTTTAGTTGGACCTTCTTGGCTTACTGCATCTGGTTAGGTATGCACTCCTAGTTGGTTATGGTGTGGCTTGTGAGCGCCTTCCTTTAATGAGTTGCCTCCTTGGTTTGGAATCAACAACTTTTCGGCTGCAACGTCAGGCATATAATTTGCACTCTTCTGACACATTCCATTGTCAAAGTTGCTACCTATATATTTTGTAGAGTCAAATATCCGTAAACGCAAACGGGCAGGATAAATTAGTGCTGTACTGTATATTGAGCCTTCTTAAGGCGTTTTTCTTTTTTAGTTCAGAGCGCAACCTGAACTGTTATACAAAAAGTTCGTGTTTCTTTTTTAGCTCAGAATTTGTGTTTCTTTTTTCGTTCAGAGCATGACCAGAGCGCGCTCTATGAGCTCAGAATAAATTGACTGAGCAGGCTGAGTATAAAGCTGAATACATACTTACAAATACATTTGACAGAAAAAAAAACAGGATAAACAAAATAATTGAAATGGCGGACGAATCTTGTTGTTCTGGAACTGAAGGTTAACCAATTTAAAAAACAACAATTAATAAATATTCAATTTATACATATAGTTATTAAAAATGACAGCTATTTGCTCAAGTGTGTTTCTAAAATACATCAGAACGATCTGAGTTCGCTCGGTTCAGAGCGCGCTCATAATGCTCGAGCTCGGTTCAGAGCTCAGCTCCAGAGACAATACTGAGACCACCAACTCCGACCGATTTTCCGTTACTTAGCCTACAAGCTATATTTTTATGGGGTGGCAAATGCTAAGTGCGATTGTATTGTTACATAGAAATTCGTATTGACAAATGTCACGTAACTTCAAAAATTCCGACTCACCAACACGCTCGCACCTTGCATATGCCACTTCCGCTGTGGGCAAAGTTGCTGCCAGCGTTCATAGAATTTTATCCGTTAAATTTGAAATTATTCGTTACGTTTGGATAATATTTTCTTTCATGGGTAAGTGTACATTTGCTTAAAATATTAATGAAAAATTAACAATGTAGATTGGTTGAAGGAAAATGCAAACATATTGAGCAAATTTTCTTAAGTTATCTAAGAAAAATTTACACATGAAATCGAAGTTAATAATATTCAAAAGCAGAAAATACGTAACCATATTGTTATAGTATGTGTATACCATCATTATATAATCACTCATGTACACTTCATATTCATCCAATAAACACCAGTTCTTGTCCAACCTTCAATAAAGTAACATGGTGTCAGAAGTGTTTTCTTAAATTAAAAAAAAAAAAAAAAAAAAAAAAAAAAAAAAAATTTAATATAATAAGTCCACGCAAAAAATGGCAACCAGTGATGGTGAAGGTGAAACATCACAAAACGCATCATTTTTTAATATTCCCCCTCCTCGTCCAATTATTGTCCGAGACAACGCGTTGGAACATTTCAAACTGTTTAAAAAACAATGGGAAAACTACGAAATAGCGGCAGAACTCAATAAACGAACAGATGGGGTAAGAGTAGCTATACTAAAAGCATGCATAGGGGACGAATGTTTTAGAATTCTAGATAAACTAAAATTATCAGCGGCAGATGAAAAAACTACGAAAGGAATCCTAAACGCCCTGGAAAATTTTTTTGCACCCACAAAAAACATACGATATGAACGTTATATATTTAATACAGCCATCCAACAAGAATCGGAGAGCGTAGAAGCATACATATGCAGATTGAGAGATCTTATTAAAACTTGCGGTTATCCACCAGAATACGAAGACGACTATATATGCGATCGGCTCATACCAGGAATTAAGTGCAATGAAATGCGAAGGAGATTATTGATGGAAGAAGAGCTCACGTTAGACAAAGCACAGAAATCATGCTCATTAGCACAACAAACAGCTGAAAGAATGCGAACGATAACACACACAACAAATAGTAACGTACGAGAATTTAACGAAAATGAGACCTATATGCTAAAAAGGGAGTACCGAGAAGATAATACAAGAGAACGAACAAGGCAAAATAGAAAACTGCAATACAGAGCGAATAAGTCATACGACAGCTGCTGTGGTTACTGTGGTAATACACACCAGAAAGGTAACTGTCCAGCATATGGAAAAATATGCCACCTATGTAAAAGAAAGAATCACTTCAGCAAAGTATGCAAAAAAGGGAAGGTAGTAAATCATCTAGAGGAAACGGAAAGTGAAGAAGAAGAAATTTTGTATGTCGCACAGATAGGAGAAGAGAAGAAAAACGACGGAATGATTTTAAGAAAAATTAAATTTTCTTTGGATGTCAACAGTAAACCACAATTAATGCAGTGCATTATTGACACCGGCTCGTCGTGCAACATAATGAATTTAAATGATTTCAAAGAAATAGTGAAAAGAAAATATGAATTAAGTGAAACCAAAATAAGATTAAAAGCATTTGGTGGAAATATAATAAAACCTGTTGGCGCTGCAAGCCTATGTGGCCAATATGGCGATATAAAAAAAAAACTAACATTTCAACTAGTAAAGGAGAAGTGTTACCCGATTCTATCAGCACACGCATCGAAATTATTTAAGATAATTGAGGTAAAACCTTTAAATTTAATAAACAACAATATTGAAGTTAATGCCAAACAAATTATGGAGAAATATAGCGATATTTTTATAGGAGATGGGCTGCTCGAAGGAAGCGTTAAATTAGAAATTGATACAACAACAATTCCAACACAACAAGCACCACGACGCATTCCGATATCTCTAAGAGAAGAACTGAAATTAAAGCTTGCAGAATTAGAAAAACGAAATATTATTAAGAAGGTAAATCATCATACGGAGTGGATAAGTAATTTAATTATTGTAAAACGAAATAGTAAATTGAGAATATGTCTAGATCCCCAAGATTTGAACAAGGCGCTGAAAAGAAGAAATTTACAAACGAATACCCTGGAAGAAATGTTACCGAGTCTATCTAACGCAAAAGTTTTCACAACGCTGGACGCTAAGAATGGATTTTGGCAAGTGGTATTAGATCAAGATAGTAGTCTTTTAACAACATTTTGGACACCTTTCGGCAGGTATTGTTGGCTAAGAATGCCATTTGGAATAAAGCCGGCACCGGAAATCTGGCAACAGAAACAGCAAGAGGTTGTAAGCGGACTGGAGGGAGTGGAAGTTCTTGTAGACGATTACTTAATTTACGGACGCGGTGACACAATGGAAGAGGCTGTAAAAGATCACAATCGAAATTTGGAAAATCTGCTGATAAGACTACGAGAGGCGAATTTGAAATTAAATCCAGAAAAAGCTAGAATTGGACTGAGGGAGGTATCTTTTTACGGATTTACATTATCAGCGGACGGACTGAAAGTGGACAAAAATAAAGTGAACGCTATTGTGAACATGGAACAGCCGAGAGATGTCAAAGAAACACAAAGGTTCTTAGGCTTATGCACATATTTGTCGAGATTTGTGCCCAAAATTTCGGAAGTTGCCGAACCATTAAGAAAAGATAGCGAGTGGCGTTGGGAGCAGGCACAAGAAATGGCTTTTTTGAAACTGAAAGAAATGATAGTAGATGCTCCTGTTCTGAAGTACTTCGATTCGACAAAAGACACTGTTATTGAATGCGATGCTAGCAGTATTGGACTGGGAGCTGTCCTGAAACAAGAAGGGCATCCTGTGGCCTATGCTTCGAGGGTTTTGACTCAAACGGAAAAAAAGTATGCTCAAATAGAGAAAGAGTGCCTTGCCATTGTCTTTGCTTGTAAACGTTTTGATCAATATATATGCGGAAAAAATCAAATTTTAGTAGAGACGGATCATCTTCCTCTACAATCTATATTTAAAAAATCGTTGCTTCATGCACCTAAAAGAATACAACGAATGCAGCTCAGCTTACAACGCTACAACTTAAATGTCATGTATAAAAAGGGAGCAGAAATGCACATATCGGATGTACTATCAAGAGCACCAATAGGAGTTCCGGAAAAGCATGAGGAGTCTGAGGAGGAAGTGTATCGAATGCAAGAAATTGAAAAAATCCTATTACAAATTTCTGAAGTAAATCCTCTTCATGACTTGCGTATAAAGGATTCGCGATTACAATGTATTAGGGAGGAAACAATTAAAGACAAGGAATTAACAGTACTCAAAGACCGTATATTTAAAGGATGGCCGAATACCAAGTCTTCTCTAGATGAAACAGAAAAACTATACTGGAACTATAGAGATGAGCTGACCATTTCGGACGGACATATTCTAAAAGGATCGCAAATACTCGTTCCACAAAGCCTACGTCAGGATATTTTGCAGAGATTGCACAGCAGTCACCAGGGCATAGAAGCGTGCTTAAGGAGAGCTCGCGACACAGTGTTTTGGCCAAATATATCAAATCATATTAAACAATTATGTTCTAACTGTTCTCTTTGCTTGCAGAATTCCAATGCCCAAACTAAGATGCCGTTACAGTGTCCAATATTGCCGAACTATCCCTTTCAACGTATCGGCATGGATTTGTGCGAGGTAGAAGAAGCAAACAAAAAGAAAATTCTTCTGGTTACAGTAGACTACTACTCGGATTTTATCGAAGTGGATGAACTCAAGGAAGCAAATGCCAAAACCATAGTGACCTGTTGCAAGAAGAACTTTAGTCGGTATGGTATACCAGAAATTGTAGTTACTGATGGTGGGACTCCGTTTGTGAATGAGGATTTCGTAAACTTCGCAAAACAATGGGAATTTTGCCACACACGCAGTACACCATATCATCAGCAAGGCAACGGTAAAGCAGAAGCTGCTGTAAAGATCGTCAAAAAGTTATTCAACAAAGCCAAATATGCAAAACAGAATTTTTGGAAATATCTGCTGGAATGGAGGACAACAGCAAATAAGATGGATTCAAGTCCGGCGCAAAGGTTAATGAGTAGGCGCCTGCGGTCAGCTGTTCCAGTTACAATCGACCAATTGAAACCACAAGTTCTCAGGGATGTTCGAGATAAAATTGAGAAACAACGCCAGCTCAGTAAAAAATACCATGACAGAGGTGCACGAGATCTACCTGCACTAGAGTTTGGACAGGATGTTTATGTACAACTGAGGCCTAAAGAGCGTAACGCACGTTGGAGTCAGGGTGAAGTGGTAGACGTACCATCTGATCGAAACGCTCTCGTTCGAGTTAATGGACAGGACTACCTGCGGAACAGACAGCATATCAAACCCTATAGTGAGTTAATATATCCGGAAAGCAATCAACAGCGCATCACAGCAAATCCTCAACACTCCGCCGAAACAACCGAATCACAGCCCAGTATCGAGGCGTCTAACAGCTCACATTCTGAAAGGGATGAAACAACGGAGACACATGTTCAAGATAAGACCGATGACCTTAGACGTTCAACGCGTGAAAAGAAACAGCCTGATCGTTTAGTATATCATTAATCAGATAAGACCTTATTATTAAAATACATTTAGTATTGAACTTGAATTATGAATTGAATTTAATCATTTTAGTATACATACATACTTTATACATAATGGTAGTAATCAATTAAAATCTTAAATATTTGGAGTAATTTATAGTTTTTAAGAAGGGGAGATGTTATAGTATGTGTATACCATCATTATATAATCACTCATGTACACTTCATATTCATCCAATAAACACCAGTTCTTGTCCAACCTTCAATAAAGTAACACATATTTGTCATAATAAGTTTCTTGAATATAGAACATCTCATTTAGCTAGTTTTATTAACCAAAGAAATCAAATTATTCGCCTTTTAACAATATATAATTACTAACCAATGGCATTCAGTAATGTAAAAATGCGGTATTCCCGAACTCTAGCACATTTCCCCACGGTTGCCGAGGTTGGCAGCATTTATTTTTGTATTTTTTGTATGTTTTTGCATGTCACACGGATTCTTAATTGACACAACACCGATAGGAAAACAAAATGGCGAATTTGAAAAAAAAAACTGAGGGGCCCAGCGGCAAGAGGATTGTGAGTTGGGGGTCTCAGTATCATTTGTCTCTGCTCAGCTCTGAACTAAAAAAGAAAAACGCCTTTAGTAGTTATTTCCATTGACTTATTATATATGGACTGCTATTAAAATGTCACTTCCATACAACCTCTGCCCTGAAAAGACGCCAACATAACTAGCGCTCGTGGTTCTATGCGAAAAATAAGTGAAACAAAATGACAACCATCTTGGATTTATCCATAGAATGCTAGAGCCACCTATTGGGCGTGAGTGGATTTGCCAAGTGAAACGGTTGAAATTCATATTGTTGCGGCATTACTTACAATAGATGTCGTCTCAAAATTGTGATAGTTTAAATAATTAGTAATAGATGGAACCAACAAAATTTGAATAAAAAATCGTTTTTCATTGTCCCATAAATTGTACAATTTTCGTATATTTATTGCGATTTAGTGTTGTTTTTTATTATTAATTTTAGAAATATGATGTAATAACACTTAAGCGTATATTTCAATCACATTTCTGATCAATAAATACTTATGATTTTCAAGAATATCACATTCAAGTTAATTCATCATATCAGAGAAAGTTGAATCATATTGCAAATTGCAACCAATTAAACGACACTTCATTTTTTTTAATTTTAAATCTTTATTCAATGAATCGAAATAACACAGTCATATGCAGAACTATCTGCAACGAAATGGAAACGTCAGATGTGAGTTTCCAATTTATTCCGCTCCGAATTCTTACCGTCATTGCTGCAACTCTAAAAACATGAAAATCAATTTAAACGACCGCTTTTCACAAGTTTACTTTTATAAATATGCGTAACTTTCCGCAGTCGATTTCCGATTGATCGCGGAAAATTATGAGGCCTGCGAAAACTATTCTCCGCACAAAATCTGACAGTTCATTTACGAGGTGGTAAATTTCTGCAGTTTATGAGGGTTTTACTTACGCGTTTAAGTTAATATCCTTAGAATATTTCTATTCTACATATTTTGTCCAAAAGATCAGAGTAATATAACCAAAAATTATTGAACATTTTTTGAGGCAAGCTATTCGTAGTATTGAGATCACAAACAACTTTAGACCACCATTTTCCGGATACCGCCTAACTTTAGGCAAATTTTTAAATTTGGATATAAAATCCTATTTGGCAAAACTTATTTTTTTTTAAATAGAAGCATATCTACGAATTAAAAATGGTCGCTTGGGATTCATAACAAACTGTCAAAGTTACAGTGCAATGGGTCGTCACATACGAGTGGCTATTTTTGTTGTTAGGCTGTATACCTATATATTTTGCATGAGACGGGACAGAAAGATCCGTTTGTACGCAGTTAATGCTAATAAAGGCGTAATTTGTGGGTATATGTCGTCATTTAGGCTGGGAAAATTGAGTTACAAATTCCCAATACAAAATGCTTATTAGTTAAATGAAAGCGTTTTGGTGACTTTCAGTTTGTCGCCGCCATATTACAATAGTAACATCATAAATGTGAATAAAAATCATCATTAGAAACTTTTTTCGAAGGAACGCAATTTACCTACCCCTAAAAGTAAGCAACTGCATAATTTGTTTTCAATGATGATACTATGGAAAATAGTTTTCGACATAAATTTTGTTCATAGTGACCTATAAAAATGTAAATCACGAGTCCATACAGCTTATTTTCAAAGGGGCGTATTTTTGCTCTATCTAGAAGTCGCTTTTTCGTTTATAAAAAAAAAAAAAATATAGGTAAATATCGAATATTTTGGTACGTTTTTTAGTTTTAGATACTTAGAAAAGGTATGGTCGATTTTCGACCGACTAGTACCAATAACTATATAACCATCAAATTCAAAAAAGAAAATTCGAACCCTAAAACTATAAATTAATTCGTACATTTTGCAACCACTTCATGTTCATCCAAAATGTATGCAAGTATATTAATTTGATTATTGTCCTACAGTCAGCTCCCAACTAGTTGCCCCAACAATATGAACAATAATAAAATAGAAAATTACCCCACGTGCGACTGAAGAGGAAAATTTACAACTACTTCCGGTTATATGTAGTAGTATACAAACAAAAAAAAATTCCTCCTTGCTAACTATACGTTTAGACGGAACACGACCTACTGCATTTATGCGGCGTTTTTCACAATTTTGCCAATTTCATGCACAAAGTTCGCTTTGAATATAATTAGTCGTGTATCTCAGCAAATGTGACTAACACTCTTTTGGGTGCATTCGTCTACGTTAACGACTATTCGCATTGGCGCGAATTGCGAACTGAATTTATGAATTGAAAATTGCTCTACCACAAAAACATTACATTTAATTTATGTGTCAACAAGTTGACTTAAAAAATAATTGTAAATTTCAAAAACGTCACCATTCGAAACCTCATGTCTGACAGAACAATATTGATAAATAAAATTTTGACATTTCTCATCAGTGTGACACACTCTATTCGTAATCCACAAAATACAGTCGCGATCCACAAACCCAAGACTCTCGGGCATCTGCGACTAAACCAAGTTTTCATGTGAAACTACGAACTTTCGCTTTTCAGCAGTTCGCAATTCGCTCTCATATGAATAGTTTTTTACTTTACTTTGTTAAGATAGTTGTTCAAAGAAATAAAAAAACGCCTTTTGTTTGTCTCAAAAGAAAAGGCATAGTTATTGTGTGGAAACCCTTTGTTTTTAAAGCTCCTTATTTCAGTGAGATTGGTTGGAGTATTTATACAATTGAATTAAGAAAAATTTAATAGAAGGGAGATCATGGCGCGTCTTACGGGTAAAGTATGGTTTGATAGTAATTTTAGAACTAATTTAAGATTAACAAAAATGACTCAAACCGAACATTTTTTTTGGACTGAATCACGTATTCGGATAGTGTCGGATATTCGATTATTACCAGATAATGTCGGAAGTCCGGATAGCTTAATATGTAAATAGTTCGAGGCAGTTAAAGTCAGTTAAAATCTGCGATACTTGTGAAGAACCTACACCTTAGATAGGGTACGTAGCCGGTATTCTAAAAAAGCGGATCTTTAGAAAGCTGGTCCACCTCTTCCTCATCTCTGCAGTTTCTGCATAAATCGTTTTACTCTAATTATCATTTAATGGCGCATAACTCAAAGTATACAGTGTCCTGTTATGATGCGGATCGAAGTTGTAGATATTCATTTCTGTCTTATTTCTTATCAGTCCTCCTTAGATTTATGTAAGTTAATCGAGTTTTATAGTTTTTCATCGAGTATGCTCAACAATTTCCCGTGTTAGGATGTCTTCGCTGAACTGACGTTTATTTTTGACAAATATCTCTCCAAAGTACATTTTAACTAAATAATATAGAAAATAATAGGTGTGCAGTGCTTTCTTACTAGTTGATTTGTTCTTGTTGCTAAATAACAGTTGTTTCGCTAGCAAGACTTGCAACAGTATACATTTTTATTAAAAAATGCTTAGTTCCGTTAGTACGACGCCAAACTCATTGCATTTACTAAGTGTACCGTTAAGTGTTTTATTAATTTTCGTTGCAATACAATTTTGTACGTTTTAAGAGTTGGACATAATAATAGGTGAGCTTAAATAAATTGTTTAAATTAAGCGATTTGCTGCAAAGTGTTATTAAAAAGTGATTATCTTTAAATGTTTGTTTGTTATTAATCAATTTATCACAATTTTTGTTTAAGTTTTTTGTTAAATCATATTTTAAAATGGTTTAAACGGTTAAGGGGTGACGGTAAAACCTATAAAATTATAGCAGATGCCCTTGGCAGATCACAGAACTTCGTTACCAATGCTCTTAAACCAACATTAGAAACGGAAAATAGAGGAAGGCCGAAAAACCACAGCTACTACTGACAGCCGCATTTTACTTTTAGCGAAGTCAAAAACGTTTGTTTCATCACGGACTATAGACGCACAGATTGGGGATGGAATCGGTGCACGCACAATCCGCAGGAGACTACATAACTTCAATCTCCCAGGAAGAGTCGCCATTAAAGTTCCACTCCTAAGAGCTAAGAACGTAAGGTCCCGAAAAGAATTTGCTTTTAGCCATAGCAGTTGGAATGGACCTGTAGGTGTGAAAAAATGGCGGAATATTCTCTGGAGTGACGAAACAAAAATAAATTTGTTCTCCTCCGATTGTGGGCGTAATATTAGGCGACCAAAAGGAAAAGAATATCATCCTCGCTATACACTGAAGACCGATAAACATGGTGGAGGAAATATAATGGTATGGAGCTGTTTTTCCTAAATTCCGTGTCAAAAACATCATGACAAAATATGGATATAGGGACATCTTGGAAAATGTCATGCTTCCATTTTACGAGGAAAACATGCCCCTCCGATGGCATTTCCAACAGGACAATGATCCAAAACATACAGCCGGTATTGTGAAAGATTGGTTTCGGGATCAAAACATCTCTGTAGTTTCATGGCCAAGTCAATCTCCAGATCTGAATCCCATTGAGAACTTGTGAGATGAACTGAAAAGAAAATTGAGGGGTCAGTTCTTCACTAATGGGAAGCAGTGCAAAAGGAATGGTATTCCATTCCTCCCGAAACGTGCCGCAAATTGGTAGGGTCAATGCCACGTCGACTCCAAAAAGTTTTGCTAAATAATGGAGGATACTTAGGTTATTAGAGTAAGTTAAAAAAAAAAGAAAACAAAACAAATATTCATAAAATCTATAACTAATGATTATTTTTATTTTTATTTTTTTGTCCAAGCGGAAAACAGAACTCCAAACGTTTTTGATATTTTTTTTTTGTTAAATTATTTCAGAAATAAACACATAACTATTTTCCATCTTCAAAAATAATGTAAATTTTATTAATATAATTGTAAAAACAAAAAACAAATTGAAAAAATATGAAAAAAAAATGTTTTTTAAAAAAGAAAGTTCTCACACCTATTTTTTTGACCAGGTGTGCATATATTTAATAGAGCTACTTAAAGCGGTCTATACTTCAGTGCTGAACAGTTAAAAGGGTTCCTTCAAAACGGCGAAAAGCAATCCTAAACATTCAAAACGCATGTAAATAAATCGGTCGATCTTAGAGTATGAAAGAGAAGAGTAGATTGCAAAGCAAAAACCTACCTGCGGTCGAATAGTCTCATTCGTTTGCTATTGTGTTTGCTGTGTAACGTTGTGCTAAAGTACCCAATTGGCTAATTTGGCTCATGTAGTTTAGCAATGGCTCAAGAAATGGCTCACATTTGTCTCAAGACTTTAACGTAATTTTCTTGAAAAAATTATAGAAAATAAAAAAATGTGATCACTCATTCCGTAACTTTTTACACGATTGTCGTCGAAACGATAGAACTCAAAAATTAGCAACCAATTGCTAAAATTACAAGTTTGAGAGCAAAATCCAGGGCAATCATTCCGTAACTTTTCAGGCGATTATTCCGAAACGATAGAATTCCAAAACAAGCAACCAAATGCTAAAATTACAAGTTTGAGAGCTTTATCCAGTTAATTTTCCAAAAATATAATGACAGCTGACATTTGTCAACAAAATTCGAGCAGAATATAACTTGTTTTGGTACCAAAGTTTCAAAAACGGAATCTACGGAATACGGAATCTGCCCCCAGGAAAATTACCAAGTGAACGCACCCATAAATTGTATATAATTTTTTTTTTTTTTTCTAAAAATCACAACAAGCTCCCCCTGCCCATTTTTATTTAACTAATGTTGCTCAAACTTGTGTGAACTGGCTTGGAAAATGGATCAGCTTCAAAATATATATATAAGAAATTTATTTGATTTCGTTTAGCCAAGATTATTGGCTGTCAAAAATGTAACTCAAAAAATCCACTAGATGCAACCACAATAGAGGGCTCTGCCATCTTCCCGTCAAAAAATAGCTGTTGGAAAGTGATCCTATTTTCGAACACTAGTCCTTCAGTTTAAAAGAAAAACTTGAGTTGTTTTCTTAAAATATTTCTAGTCATGTAGATTGGTTGGTTAATGTGACGGTTTTTCCGGTTTCCTGCCAAGTCAAAACACAATTATCGCATGAGTGCCGTTTTGGAGCCAAAACTTACCCTGACTCGTCGATATTCAGGAAAAGATCTCTAAGCCATCCTGTGGATTTGAACAAATTGATGATGTTATTGATATGGATTAGTTCGTCGAGTGGTGATGTATGTGCTTTGCTCAGGATTTTTCCTGGAAAACAGCAGCACGCAACTTCACACATTCTTTTGGCAACCCTAATACACCTGTTTTCGTTGCGATCGTCATCGTAGTCGTAATCACCGTACAGTGGGAACAACAACAACAACAACCATACATAAAACAACTCCATCTCCGTCCAACTCACTACCAGTGCATGTCTAAAACTGTCCAGATCCACCGCACACAGCAGCATTGTTCACCTGAGAAGCACTTCACGAATTTCAGTTTTGAGCCAACCGTCGAATACGTCAAACGTGCGCGCTCGCGATCGGAACTTCTTTCTGGTGTTTTGTGGTCTTGTATCTAGTGTTCAACGTTACTCCTCACACTCTCAAAACAATTCGCGTGTGTATTCGCTCTTCATGTGTTAGTTGTGCATTCACTCGTTCCAGGTTCCACGGCCCCCCGCTTACCAGCGCTAGCAAAATATTTGTACTATTTATTTACTATACAGCCCACACACACATACACCTCAAAACAAGTGTATAATCATCTCAGATACACACCTTGAAAGGTAAAATAATAAAAAGATAAATAAAAAATAAAAAAATAAAAATTGTTAAAAAAAAAATAAATATTCTATACGACGACGACGACGACGTTTGTGTGAAATTTCTCAAGAAGAAAGTTTGATGTGATCATTTTCCACTTGCCCTGTGTTGTACATATCAGTTTTGCGTTTTATATAAGAGTAATAAAACCGAATTAACATAAATTTCAAAGAAATTCGATTTGGAAAATTTGATTGTTGTGGTGTTAGTGAGTGCAACACGGATCAAGTGGCACAACAAGTGAACGGAATTCATTAAGGGATTACCCACCATCGAAACCAACTCAAACTCAAAGTGAGTAAACAAATCCAATTTAATGGCCAAAAATTGAATTAGTTTCGAAAATTATATCAAAACAAGTTCGCTGTACAGCTCTTTCGTTTTGAAGCACACCTCAGCATCCGTATGAGAAGCGACGAAGAAAAAAAAAAAACATCAGTGTGCAGCCATATTTGTTTTTTTTTTTCCACCCATTTCTTTTCATGGATTTTCTATAAAATTCCATCGAAATGGAGATTGAGTGTCTGGTTGGTAGTACTGACGGCGCTGCGCAAAAAGGCTCCAACTCTAAGTCGGTTCTAAGCCTCCGCTACGATGTAGGTGTAAATAATGGGGCAGATGAGTTGGATACGTTTTCTGCTGGTTTATTTCTTTTTTTGTGAATAATTTATGTTGTGTGATAGTTATTAGTTTTTTTTTATTTTATTTGGGTAGGTCATAATTTACGTATGCGTAAGTGCGTCCTAGTTTTCCGGAAACTGGCTTGTTGATGGTGGGTCTTTTTGTTTTGTTTTTATGCTCTGTCGTTTTTGGGTAGAAAGTTTAAATTCTCGTTTTTCGAGCTATGGAATGTCTTGGTGAGTTATTTTGTTTCTTGCTGGGAGTTGGGAGATGTTTCGGATTGGAGGGGGGAGAGAGGGCAAACGTGATAAAAACGATGTATACGACCCGAGGATGATCTCGCCATTAAGTTGTTATAGTCGTATGTTGGACCACCTTAAGGAAGGTGTATTTTCTTCTTCTCTTATTTTTTTTTTGAGAATCGTGCGTTTCCATGTGGCAGGATAGCGTGTGAATGGGGCCTTGGATTTGACCTTAACAGGAAATAAGGTCGGCAATGTCTTTTAATGCGAAGCACTTCTTGGACCACACCACATTTTTTTATAATTATTTCCGTGTTGGCAGAACTTTTTTGTGGATGGCGGTTTTGTGAATTTCTTCTTCTGCCAGGCGTAGTTACTTTTGTCATTGAATTATAAATATAAAATGGAATTGGCGCAACAGTTCCGTGAAGGTATCCTAGGCCTAGCTTCTCACAACCATTCGTTTGTGCGAGTATTTATTTTTTGGGGCAAATGGAACCATCGACATCATTCGCAGAACACAGCGAGCTGTCGCGATCTGTCACTGGTGCGTTTGCAAGTGGCAAAAAAAATGGGTTTAGTGGCGAATGAGGGCAAAACAAAGCATATGCAGTCAACAAGAAGGGACACACAACAGCGACGAATCGGACAGAACGTCACGGTGGACAGCTTTAACTTTGCAGTAGTTCGGGACTTTGTCTACCTCGGCTGCGCTATTAACTCTGAAAATGACATCACCTCAGAAATCAAGCGAAGAATCACACTTGCCAACCAAATTTGGTCTAAGAAGGCAATTGATTAGTAAGGCCTTGCCGAGAAATACTAAAGACACTCTATATAACACCCTCATCGTCGCAGTCCTGCTTTATGGTGCCTATGAACCCTATCAAAGTCGGATGAAGAGCGCCTTGGTCGTTTCGAACGCAAAATTCTTCAGTTTGCGTTGACATGTTCTGGAGGGGGAAATTTAACAGCGAAATCTACGAGCTGTACAGCTACATCGACCTAGTCAAAAAAGTACGTATCAGTCTTTTAAGACGGCTGGGACATGTAGAGCTAATGGACACCAACGCTCCGGCCCGAAGAGCCTTCGATTCCATCCCGGAGGGACAACGCAGTACAGGAAGACCTCGCTTTAGGTGGAAGGGGACCTCAACCAATACACCTCTCCAGTTAGCGCTATCTTTGGCTAATCGTGCGTTTCTGGAGGCTAACTGCCTCCAATAGTGCGCAATCTCTCCAGTAGTGCGCAACTGGAGGCAGTTAGCCAAAGATCGCTCTAACTGGAGAGTCGTATTGGTTGAGGTCCAGGTCCACCCCGGACTGTAGCGCCACCTAAGTAAGTAAGTAAATGGAAGGGACCTACAATTTTAAGCTGAATCCGAACGGCTGAATTGGGAAGCTCTTTCATGACTGTTATACTCTCGGATCTTTGTCAGACGATGGCGAATCGGAAAAAGCTTAAGATGTTATTTTTTTTGTCTCCGGGGATCGTACCTTAAACCTTTCGTTCAGTGTTCTAGTACACTTACCACCGTCAAATCAGTCTTCAATAACCTCCAAAAACTCTGCACGAGAAACAAAACCAAAATATGGTGGGTTCCTGGCCACGAGGGAATTGAAAGAAACGAAAAAACCCATGAACTGGACAGAAGAGGTTGAGAAACACCTCTCACAGGACCTGAACCCTACTGCTCAATCTCCAAATCAGCGGCAAACCTTGTGATAAAAACTTGGAAGACATTAACTGTATCTCACCTTAGGAGAGCATCCCAGGCCTAAGGCAGGTCAGAAGAGTTATAAGCCTTTTAAAAAAAATGTCAAAAAGATTCTAAATCGAAAGGCAGCCACCGTGGTTTGCGATAAATAAAATAAATAAATAATTGGCGCAACAGGTCCGTAGGGACCCTAGGCCTAGCTTCTCACAACCCTTCGTCTTGTGTGAGTTTTTATTTTTGGGACGAATGGAAGGGATCTACAATTTTATGAGAGTCCAAACGGCCAATTGAGAAGCTCTTTCATGACAGTTGTACTCTCGGATGTTTGTCAGAACTTGGGTTTTCTCGGGATTGCGATGCCAACTAATCAAAAAACACGTAGCCGACTCCTCGGAGTGCCGCCTATGTCTTGAAGAAGACGAAACAATTGAGCATATCATTTAGGTGAATGCCCACCCCTTTGTAGTATCAGAAGGAAAATAATAAGTCCAGAAGAAGTAAGGATCTCCTCTGCTCAAAGTATCATTGGGTTTCTTATCATTTCTGATGCAATGGTACAATAGATCTTCTCAGGTCGAAGTGCCTCTTATCGCGATGACAAGTCAGAATTTGAAATAAATAAAAAAAACTGACGTTCTACTGCGCCTACTCTTTTATCACTAGGCCACGCTTTTATGCCAGCGAGGGTGTAAAGAGATCCTCTTTAATTCAGTACGAGTCTTCCAGTACCGGTGTCGTTGAAGCACTGATTAATAGCCTTTTGTAACAATACGAGCATCGGTAGCAGTCAATCTGACGTCCGCCTCTCTTGTAGTTTTTTTCCCAGCTTTGGGTATGTGTTTGCAAGGCTGGCTATTCCCAGAGTATTGACTTGGTTTGAAACAGCTGCCAAAGCGAGTTTTGCTGATAAGCCCGCTTTCTCATTGCCTGCGAATGTCATCGTGTTTAGGGACTAGGCAGAGGGCTAAATCTTCTGCTAAGTTCCAAAAACCTAACCTAACACAAGCTTCGATTTTATTTCTATTGTAAATATTGTTTTTTTAGGTGTGATGCCTTCCCATCGTATATTGCCTCTACCACAGACTCACAGGCTGCTGTTGTAACGTTCGGGGAAGCTCACAGTTTTTTTTCTTTCTTAAGCCTCAGGGATTAGGTGAAAATGTCTTAAATTACCTCAATATCCGTCTTTATATACGGCAATGGATTAAGAGTTAGGTATAAAACCACCTCTCCATTCTTCCATTGTATAGAATCGTTCCAAAAAGGTCTTTTAAATTTTAGAAAATGCATGATGCAGTCCATGGCGTTCCCAAAAACTTTCTAGCCTCTAATTGCTACAAGTCTATAAGTGGGGTCGATGCACGGTAGCCTTTTTAAGGTTTTGTAATGTCCTGCTAGCTAAGCGGCCATTTTGGTTGCCTACCGCCATGCGAGACGACCATAGGATAACGTGTGAATGGGGCCTTGGATTTGACCTTAACAGGAAATAAGCTCGGCAATGTCTTTTAATGCGAAGCACTTCTTGTACCACACCACATTTTTTTTTAATTATATCCGTGTTGGCAGAACTTTTTTGTGGATGGCGAGACGACCATAGGTCAGTATAGATCCTTCTATATAGCTACGTAACTCCAGAGTTTAATTTTTAAAAATGGTTTCCAGGGTTTTTCGCAGTTTCTATTGCTTATAGCCGTCGGCTTAGCATCTGTCTGAGCATCGATAACACGCCCAACGAAAATTCCATTTAAAAATACTTCCATTTCGGGTATCCTTATGAAACCAAATGCATTACTGATGCGTACTACTCAGTTTTTAGCGTGCTTTCTAAAAGCTGCTACCCTTCACAGATATGTCCTCAAATTGAACTGTTGGCATATTCAAAAACTATCGGAGGCATGTACTTGTAGATGGCTTTAAAGTCCACCGAATTTGTATCGCCTTTGCGAATATTTGTTTTTGTGCATTTTTTAAAGGCCCCTCCAAGTCCGAGGATACCGTGTCCTAAAATCAAACATCAGACAGTGAGTTAAGCAGAGTACAGTGGCCTATAAGGATCAGAAACTGGCTTGTAACGCTGTGTTGCAGAAATATGCAACACTTTTAAAGATTTACTTGTACCATAGGTGCTATTAATTTTGTTTTAGTTTAATTAATTAAACAGTTAAATTCTCCGTATTAATTTGAGATCATATTCTGTAATTCTGCATGGAAAAAGTGTAGAGCTGCGTCCTTATAACATTAAGATCTCGGAAAATTCCCATAGTCTTGTGCTTTTTGTTGAAGACTGCGTCTTCCCAAAGCAACACGGACTTTGAATAATATTTGTTCCGTCAATCAGGAGGTCAGAAAGCGACCCAAACACAAGTGCGGTTCCAAACGGGCCCAACAGCAAAGCGTGGTTCAGGGTGTCGAAAAGTGGACCATCGACGAGGTTTCTAACAGGGCCAACCGTTAAAGTGAAGGTTTTGATAGTAACGTTGTTCTAAATGAACCGAACGGGTAAGCCTGGTTCTGGATCAGGGTACAAACTAGGAAACAGCCCAACGACGTGACACACGGACGTGCCTGACTAGCAAAAGACCAGACAGACTTTGTTTTGAAAACTTTTAATTTATGTTTTCACTGCTGAGTTTTGTGAGATACAGCTGAAAACTTATGTTGCTAACATATGCAAAGGTCTGTATAGCCCCCATTGACGGCCTTATTTAAAATGATCAATTGCAAGACTAAAGCCCTATCCTTTGCACATCGCCTAATAACATAGAGTTCTATTGCAAAAGTACAAGGGCCACATGTCATCAAATCCATGTTTTGCTGCGGGACTGAATTGTTTCTTCATTATGAATGTCTCATGGAAGACCCTAGCTTATCGTAAAAGCTGTTCCCAGTACCGGTTGGTAAGATTTTCTTTTCATTTTTGTAGGTCACCGAAAAGTTAAATGCTTTCGCAACATAATTGCAGGAGCTGTCTGCCTCCATGACAATAACTCCTCTGATGCTCCACCAAAAGTCGCTCATTCCTTTCGCACAGCATAATTAAAATTACTACTGCTACGCTTGTGAATGAAAACAATATGTAACTGCGTAAATAACCAAGAAACACATTTGAAACAAGTTTTCGAAGCCATATACGGAAGGCGCTGAACTTGCTCACCAAATTGATGAAAGTGTCAGAAGAAATGAAACAGAAGGCTGAAAGCCTATCGAATTACTTTGCTGTAGGTGTCGATACATTTAACGTAACAACATACAGCCCAATGAATAATTTTATAGCGCCCAATATGGCACTCTTGCCATTCAAAAATAAAAAAAATATTAAATTCCAATCTCTACGTGGGTGGTGAATTGTATCATAAATGCGGATGTTAATAGAACCGCTACATAACAGCTCCCACCGACTAGCAACTCCGATTCGATTGTTTTTGCTATTCGGAAATGAATCGCATGCTTCTTCATACGTATTCCTAGTCGCGGTCGCATATTATCCTCGTGAATATTCAAGGAACATAAAAACGAAAGTTATTTTCTACTTGTTCTCCTATTTGAATATGAATACATTTGCGGCACTTCTTTGAAAGAGACGAATTAGAGCTTCACATTTCACATGAGAAATGAAAGATGTTCGGAAAGAGATTTATTCTGATGCCATCTCGTATGTTAATCGGAGGTGGCCTACATTTGCATCATTTCATTATAGAAATCGAAATCGGAATGGGTATGCGGAGAACAACAAGAACAAGTATGTGTATGCAGATGAGTTGGCTTGAAAGAAGAAATAAATATAAATAGTGGGAGCAACAAGTTCATATGGAACCGGGTGTTGAACGTGATACTCCAGCCTACATACCATTGTGCGTTGTATTGATACCATTGTGACTATGGGACGTACCAGAACTTGTAACTATCCAATATCCAATTGTAGGCGCAGTGGCTAGTTTGTTGGCCTACTAAGCGAGGGGTCCCTGGTTCGTTTCCCAAATTCCATCTTAGGATTTTTTCCACTGCGCCACCTCTTGCGAACGTCTGACAAATATCCGGGAGTATAACTGTCATGAAAGAGCTTCTCAATTAGCCGTTTGGGCTCGGCATAATATTGTAGTTCCCGTTCGATTCCCGAAAGATTCCGAACTACATCTTACGGTTTCTCCACTGCGCCACCTCTCGCGAACGTGTGACAAACATCCGAGAGTATAACTGTCATGAAAGAGCTTCTCAATTAGCCGTTTGGGCTCGGCATAATATTGTAGTTCCCGTTCGATTCCCGAAAGATTCCGAACTACATCTTAGGGTTTTTTCCACTGCGCCACCTCTCGCGAACGTGTGACAAACGTCCGAGAGTATAACTGTCATGAAAGAGCTTCTCAATTAGCCGTTTGGACTCGGCATAATATTGTAGATCCCGTTCGATTCCCGAGAGTATAACTGCCATGAAAGAGCTTCTCAATTAGCCGTTTGGACTCGGCATAATATTGTGGATCCCGTTCGATTCCCGAAAGATTCCAAACTCCATCTTAGGATTTTTTCCACTGCGCCACCTCTCGCGAACGTGTGACAAACATCCGAGAGTATAACTGCATGAAATAGCTTCCCAATTAGCCGTTTGGACTCGGCATAATATTGTAGATCCCGTTCGATTCCCGAAAGTTTCCAAACTCCATCTTAGGATTTTTTCCACTGCGCCACCTCTTGCGAACGTCTGACAAACATCCGGGAGTATAACTGCCATGAAATAGCTTCCCAATTAGCCGTTTGGACTCGGCATAATATTGTGGATCCCGTTCGATTCCCGAAAGATTCCAAACTCCATCTTAGGATTTTTTCCACTGCGCCACATCTCGTGAACGTGTGACAAACATCCGAAAGTATAACTGTCATGAAAGAGCTTCCCAATTAGCCGTTTGGACTCGGCATAATATTGTAGATCCCTTTCATTCGTCCCAAAAATAAAAAAAATCACACAAAGAACGGTTGTGAAAAGCTAGGAACAGGGCCCCTTTACGGTTAAAAATCGTGGCGTTAAATTTAATAATTTTGGGGTTGTATATAGGATAACGCCGAGAAAATATTAAAATTTAATATTCTGCATTGTATTTAAATTAAACAACTAATAAAAGATTTATTAATTTTAAATAATGTCTGCTATTACAAAATATGTCTTAAATATTAAATTTTAATATAGATGGAGATGGGTTTCAATGCAAAAGTATTTAAATTAAACTGAAACTTTAAGGAATTTTAAAACATTTGTATTTAAATTAAATAAACTGCAGATTAAAATTATACTTTCACCTCAAATTCAATACTTCTTTTGCTTTTTATAAACTTTTTATAAAATATTATACAATCTTATTATATTTTAATACTTCTTTGGATTTGATTTAAATATCTATTTTCAAATTTCAACACCGAAAATATTTTATTTTAATATTATTTTTTATTGGTTTTAAACAGTACACTACATATAGAAAATTGACAAGCATAGTCAAATTCCCGTGGTCTTTTATCCCCTTCGAAAACAATCCTACAGACTGTCGCTGTCCTTTAGTAGGTATATTTTTTTTAGAAATTGAATTGAAGGATAATTCATGTATGCCCGAAATATCTTATAATTTATTCAGTGAATAAAAGTTCAGAAAATTCGTATTAAAATAAGCATTTTAATGATTTAAATTAAATATAAAAATATATTACAGAAAAAGTTTAATAAATTTTGGAAAAATAGAAAAATGTTCTTATATTGCATCGACCTGTAATACTACGGATGTATTAAAATACTCCCCCATATTTTTGACCGTGATACGGACCTGTTGTGCCAACTATTTATTTATTTTATTATTCAATATCCACGGGCACGAGCGATTTTAGCACAACCTGGGATCTATGTCTATGCGTGATTTCGGAGTGAGCAGAGATCTATTTCGGTGCACCATGCTCTCGTGAGAACCCCCGAAGGCGTTCTTGGAATAAAGGCCAATTCTTAAAAAAATAACGTCGGCCAAAAAAGATTTTTTTCATAGATGGTTCCGTGAAATGAGTTCATGTGAATTGTATAACCGAATAAAAAAAAAACCATAGAGTGGGAGCACTTGTGGAATAGATTGGGTATAGCTTGTCTGGCTTTAGCGGGACTACGTTGCATCCATTTCAAGGCACTTTGGGCTGCCTGGAGCACTTACACAAAATAATATTTGTTGTTGTTATTATTGATGTTTATGTTGTTGTTTTTGTTTTAATTTTGGTTGATTTTTGAGCAGTTTTTGTTGTGGTTGTAGTTGTTGTATGTTCATTGTTGTTGTGGTTTTGTAGTTGTCATTGTTGTTATTATTGGTGTATTGTTGTAGATTTGTTTTATTATAATTGTTACTTTTGTGGAATAGTGGGGGGCAACCACAACAGCAGTTGCTATTCGTAACCACTGAGTATGGCGGTGGTGGTTAGTACTGTGGTAGAGTCTCAGTTGCTGGCATGGGAAGCGAATGTTGACACGGTAGCCCATTCGTGGCCAAAAAATGGTGACCAATTAGCTATCGTCTTTCCAGTCTTAAGCTTAGTACCCTGCTCGCGCTAAATTTTATCTCCCACACAAAAATGTCTACAAAGATAAAATTTAGCGAGGCAGTTTAGCAAAGCAGTATCCTGTTCGCACGCTAAAATTCCTATCCTATCCTAAAACTATCGTCATCTTTCATTACATTTGTGGAAAGTGAACTGAATTAAGGTCTTAGGCTCGTAATTTTGCCACTTAGGTGCTAATTTAGGAAGTCCATCGTTTCGACGATAATCGTCTGAAAAATTACGCAATGAGTGCCCTGGATACTTGAGCTTCTCCACCGATCTTCAATGGGTTTTCACTTAAATGTAGAGCGCATTGAACAGTCGTTCTGTAGATTTCAGATTGTCATCTTTATATAACAAATCTATATAAGGTTCATGATTTAGATATAAATGACTTATCCCTAGTTCCCTCAATTCTTATTAAGTTAGTCCAGCTGGTTAAAGGCATTGATTTGATGTTCCTAGACTGTCGTAGGGCAAACTGTTTCGGTTATTCCATTCTTTTGGTGGCTCTGTATATCATTTTTGCCAAAGTTTGGCGCTCACTGTTTTAAACTACATCCGACGTGTACATTGCTCAAAATTGCTGTTTTTATTGAAATGGTGGTAGCGATAGTTTAAAAAACTCATCAGTCTTTGTAGACACTGGTTGTAGATTTGTTTTGTTCGATATTTCTTCTTTATTGAAACAACTTCTTTTACTTCAGCCAAATGCGTGTCTAAGTAAATTTCTAGTTGTTGAAAGGCCTACAAAAGTCTTCCAAATCCTCTGGTGATAGGTAGGCAAGACGGCTGGTTGCCTACTAACGAAGTTAAAACTTAGGCACTGTTGGTAATCCACTTCTTACAAGACCTTAAATAATAAAAGGCCGAGGTCTTAACCAACTTGTGAAGTTGTGAAAGCCAATGATGTTGTTAAATTGTATTTAAGAGATATCGGAGAGATAACCCAAGAACGGCTTGCGGTGTCTGGTATTATCTACATATAAGCAAATGATGTCAAAAAATTTCCAAAATTGATTTGCATTTTCGTAACTTTAACAGCAGGTTAAAAGGGGAAAACAATTAACGGCCTGTGGTACTCATGTCCACCCGTCTAGCGATGTTTGCAAGTATTCGTATGTAAGGTCTCATCTTCTAGTTTGGTTGCCTGTGAAATTTGAATGCTATTCAACACATTTCAACCGACTCATCCTTAAATCTGAAGATAGCTACCTGCCAGCGGTTTAAAGCATAAATCAGCTTTTTAAAAGATAGAAGGCTTACTTTTCAGACATATCCATCCAAGAATTATTTTCCCCAAACAATGCCATTGAAGTCTAATGATATATTCATAAGTCCCAAAGTTTCTTCTTGACATTACCCAAAGACACGTACTCGTATTTCAGCTCTGCGCACATTGTCGACTTTTGTTGTAGAAAGTTATGCGTGTATAGTCAGTTTCTATGATGTGCCGCCGCACTCAAAATACTAATTAAACCAGAAATGTCTGCTCTTATAAATATACGCTAAACTCCTTTTACTTTTTTGAGCCTCAGATACCGCCAAGCTTAGTCATAAATTATGTACGAACACAAACGCATCCAAAATGACTTGCACTACACTTACTTCATCAACAACAAGTTCTCTGTTGCGGAAAAACAATACGCAAACATTGTATGTACCTACATACAGTGTAACCGTACAAATATGTATAATACACATAGGTACCTACTCTAATATGCTCAGCTTTTAGCTCATGTGCTTATTTTTGTAATTTATCTCTTGGCTGTATCTTCGCTGTCATATTTATTGACATATTTTACTTGTTTGCCTCCCTTTCTGACATCATCACTTTGACAAACTTGGTAAATAAAAAAATATATAAAAAAAAAGAGAGAACATGAACAAAAGCAGACAGATGGCGTATTAAACGCTACGAATTGAAGGTAAATGGTTAACGAAGAAAATGCGCATATGCATACGGGTGAAAGATGTCAAAAATTGATTAGGTGAGATTTAATGAATTACACTATAATTAGTTGTCTAAAAATAATTCAATTTGCAATGCGATTAAGTGTACCAACACGAAGCCATGTGGTCAACTTATTGTCAGCTTGACTAATGATCGATTGCGTGCAATAAATGACGTGATTTATGGATAGCCGCTAGATTATTCGATTATGTTCGCTTTTATACCTTCTCAGTGTCAATGTCAAAATTGAAATGTCAACAAATTAAGTGGTTAGCTAACAACAAACTGGTGGTGGCGCTTTTGTTTTCTGTCGTTCTTACTTTCACTGATTCCATTTTGTGTTCTAATTTAATTCGTAATTGGCTTGATATTCGCCACTGTACACTGCGTACTGGTGTTACCAGGTGTATGATTATATTTTGTTTGCGCTTTTCGGTGTTTTACTGTACAAACCTTACAGCTTCAATAAATTGATGTTCCGGTTGTTTAGATAAGAGGGTTATTTAAAATTATATTTTATTTCTCAATGGTATAACTTTTTCGATAAAATGCTACCAGTTCTAATACGTCACTAATTTTAGGTACTGCTATTAAAGTCATTCCACGATAGCTACATTCTAATAATCATTTTTAGTGTCCCGGCTAAATTTTTCGAATTCACAGTGGCCTACAAAATATTTAATGTGAAGGTTAAAAATGTTGTTACATGCAAAGTCATAATGTTTAGAAACTCTTGGTATTAAAACGAACTTGGTGCAACATATTTTTAATTAATAAATTTTGCCGTTCTATTTAAGTCCTTACAATTCTCATATATTTTATCTGACTATACCTTTACAGTTGTCAGAAAAAAAGGGGCAACTTAAGCAGAAGTAGCAAACCACAATTAATATCAAATATGATGATCACCATCAAGAGCAATCAAATCACATGCGATTTCTGCAAAGCGACATGTACGTCAAATAGCCTAGCCTCGCGCACAGGACTTTTTAGACCTTTTTTTATTATGCTCACATGATCTGAATAGATCATTGATTTTCACGGTTTACAACAACAGTACAAGATCCAACTTTTGTTGTAAACCATGGAAATGGAGCATAATAAAAAAGGCCTATTGTAAGTCAGTGTAAGACACGCAAGCTTTAGGACGCTGTACGCCACGTTCCAGCTAGTCCAACTAGTACAAAATTGCCTGTATGGAAGTAGATTCTGGCAAGGAAGGTATCATAAAATTCGTTTGGACTAAACTTAACTACTACGTCTGTGAAAGAGGATAGAAAAAATGGCAACGCAACAAAGAGAAACAAATTATGGTCAGCTTCTTCGAAACAAGTCGTCGGCTGGATGCTATCTTGTTCTAAAGGCAATTTTTTACGAAATTGACTTAGGTATGCAGTCTTTACAATTTTAGGACGCTCTTTCGTTTGGCGCCAACCATTTCGTTCCATCTCTTTTAGTTTTCAAGTTACAGAGAACTGTTCATGTTCAATAGGACACTTTTTTAACGATTTGTCATGTCATTTTTGTTCAATAAACTGCTTTTCATCTATTTTGTATTACATTGAACAATTGTTAGTGTATTTTAAAAATATCTATATCATAATTTTTATCTTGTCCAATATCCACAATTGTGGATGTTTTGTTCAATATCCAACCGTATACTTTCATTCTCTCTTGTTCAATATCAATCGAGATCAACGTTGTTGCATTTGATATCCGTATATTCTCATTCAGTCCTGACCTTATCTTTCGGTGGGTAAGAACGTCAGTACCTGCTGTGCATTGTGATAAAAATCGACTCTAAAGACACGTAAGTTTTTAACTACCATGTTAATATTTGATTTTTTTTTACTGCGATGTGATTTAATTTTATTTATAGTTTTTTGCAATGAGTAATGGAAGGAATTGAATATTTGTCTTCACCCAAACATGAATTGCCGGATAAGGTTGCAATGTAATAAAGGAACTAATGTCAATTTTCTTTATTTTTTAAGTTTCTTTTTTTTTCCAGGGTTTGAATGATATTGATTTATCTACCGCTGATAACAGGGCTACAATCGATCCCTTAACGTAAGAGTGGAAAAATTTGGCGCCATAATTTTAAGACTGATTTAAAAAAAAGTTATATTTCAGTGTTAACAATAATGAAGTACTAACAAAATGATAAATGCAGTTGCAACATTACTTGCAGTCATGATTGTTACACAAAATTTTTGGATGAAGATCGATAACGCGTTTTAGACATTGAATGACTCTGAAAAATGTATGAACTTTTGTTATTTAACTATAGAATGTATACATAATTATTAAGTATAAAATAATTAGGCTGAATTTCTGTTTTGTTTTTCGTTCCTAAAAGAAGAAATCTTTTTTTTAACTTTTTGATAAAATAAAGAATTGAGAAACATATAAGTTTTTTATTTAAACGTACATTATTTTGATTTGCTTCAAAAAAAAACATTGCAACATTATAGGTATGTGTTTCTTTTTTCTTTCAAAATTCTTTATTAAATGAGCTTTAAACAATAAAACTAATTTTTGTTCTATATAACATAATCAACTTTATCTTTTCTCTCTTTTTGTGTTTTTTTTTATGTTGTTCAATATTGGGTTTTTCTGTTCAATATCCAAAAATTTTACCAATTTGTTGTGACTCCATATTACTTTGTTCAATATCCAAAATGACTTCCTCGTTGATTTTAATTTATAACTAATTCAAAATAAAAGAAAAAAAAATTACTATGACTTGTTTTATAAACAAAATTGTCAAGGATTTCAGAAAAAAATCAATAGAAATCAAACATTTTCTGATATGAACAAACATTTTCAATCTGAACTTTAAAAATAGATTTCCCAACATTTTGAAAAATGGATATTGAACAAGATAGCATTAAGCCGACGAAGTCTTTTTCCGACTATTCCAACTATCTCGTCTTCAACCTTCAATCCACTCAGACCTATAACCTCTTCCATCAAACGATATATCAACGATGCGCAAGCGAATCTTATAAGCGAGCCTAAATCTTTTTTCCGATTTGTTAAGAGCAAGAAAAAATCCGACGGTTAGCCTCCATCCCTCTCGTACGAAAATATAGCTTCAAAAGTGATCCACATGCCATTGCTAATTTTGTTGCCAACTTTTTTCAACAATCTTTAGTCGATCCTTTTTATTTCAATTACCTACTCAACTACTCCATTGGCCCATTCCTCTCTTAAACTTTTGAATCCACTGTAATTGAAAATAAGCTACAAAAACTTAATGATGAATATTCACATGGCCCTGTTGGTGTTCCCCCTATATTTCTCAAGAAGTGTTCCCTCGTTCTCTCCTATCCCATTTCGCTCCTCTTTCAGCTCTCGCTTTCTCAAGGCGACTTTCCTCATAACAGCGATTCATAAAAAAGAATCAAAGAGCGAAGTTAAACACTGCTCTACCGACGATATCAAATTTTTCAAACAAATATCTTCCTCACAAGACCCCTTTTAACTACAACAAGATCTAGATAGTTTTTCAATATGGTGTCTCAAAAACTGTCTAGAGCTCAACTTTCCCAAATGCCAATCTATCACTTTACCACGTAAGGACAACAAGACCCCTCCCACGTCTATACCTACTTAATGATAAACCCATTTCCATTGTACAGTCTCTTTGTGACCTTGGCATATTGTACAATCACGAGCTTAATTTTCGTTCGCATATTGATAATTCGTAAAGCCAATTGATCCCTTGGATTAATTAAACGGTGGTCAAAGGAATTCTCCAACTCCTACGTGACCAAATCTCTATACACTACTTTTGTCCGCTCCCTTCTCGAATGGCGTATTCGCCAAACGTGGTCACCCTTTCAGTAAGTTCATGTAAGTAGAATCAAAAACATAGAAAGAGGTTTTCTTCGACCCTCCACGGTCTTTCTTGGAGCGATCCCCAAATTCTTCCTCCCTATCAAGACCGTCTCAAACTTATCACTCCCTCCATTAAATTCCAGCCTCTTTCACTCTACACCCTAGCTTTAATTCCTAATTATAAGTCTTAGGGCTGTTCGCTGACACGACTCATAGCGAATGAAGTGCCACATAAGCCGTAATGTGACAGTTTATGCCTTAAAAAAAAGTAGCCTATAAGTATTTAAGTGGAATTTAAATCGTTAAGAGTCCTACGAGCAATCGGCCCTTAGTTTTTAGTTCTAGTATTGTAATTTTTTTTTTCTAGCCTGTACTAAGCCTATTAAATGGGGACACCAACCTGGAAAATCTAGATCAAGACTATGGTCATCTTACGTGATCTGCCCCAAGTTTTATAAGGTTTCTTAGCAAAATATTTCTGACAACGTCAATGAAGAACATAAATTACTTTTTTACTCGTACACTGTCAATAAAAAGTTCTACCCCCATATCGTACTTTAAATCAATTTCCGTTGATAATCCACTTAGTGAACTCCACAAAAATTAAAATAATATTATACGCCCTTAAAGGTAACTAATCAGTTTAAATATTAAACAAATGTGTTGCCATAAACACAAGTCATTTACAGACGTTTCGTTATCTTTGTTTAAGTCATTTATTGGAGATGCATTTATGTTTTGAAAACTTAAAACTAGCTTTTAGAGATGCAAATCTTGCAATATTGTTATTCCCACTTTCCCTATTTTTATCAAAGAATTTAGTTTTCTCCCAATTTGTCCACACTCTTGAATGCACGAAATATTTTAAATTTTACTCAGCCAACGATTCAATTCACATGCTTGGGACTGTCACTGTAAAACATTCACTTTTGGTTCGAAATATTTCATTGTCACTTTCGTTTCAGTGCTGCCATGCATATTTAATCGACTTTCGATTTTTTTTTTGTTCTCTTCGGGGTTTTTTTTTCTGTAAAAAAAGATTTATTTTGCTATTAAGCTCATTTATGAGTGGAATTGATTTAGTCACGTTCTTATCGTCGACAATGGGCTGAGCTGGGAGTTGATTGGGAATATTTTAATCGCAGAAGATAGGCATTCATTTGTATAAAAAAAAATGGTCGCTTTTAGGACGTCTGCATATTGAAAGAAGCATAACGCAGAGTTTTAATGCAAGAATTCCTCATCGATACCTATTTCCATATTGTTGACCCAGTTTTGAATCAAAAGAGCTGTCAAATTAATTTCGAATAAGTCTTCGTAGGGTCTTGGATGTGACGTGGATGGATGAAACAAATTTTTGGAATATATACTCCTATATATCTCCATGGTGACGACTCTAATATCTGAGCCAATTCTTGGTTATATACTCGTACATCTTTTGGTATGCTACATCAAATGGCTTATTTGGTCGCAGTTGAGTTGTTTCTTAAATGAAAAGAGCCGAGATAGACTGGAACGGTAAGTCCTCTACATAACAACCAGCTGTTCACCCAGCACAGCTCGGAGGGAATTTTTAGGGTGAATCTGGGTTTCATGATACTTTTGGTTATAAGGTTAAGTGCTCAACTGTCACTGACTTGCGCAAGATCTACCTATGATTTAAATTTCGGATTCCAAGCTATTTTTCATCTGACAGAGGAGATGAGAGGACAAACTGGTTATTGTTGTAGGTGGTTCGAGTACTTTTAAAGTAGCTGATATTAGTGATAGAGATTGAGGCAAATCTTAACGAAAACAGCTCTTGTTTTTATTAAGGCCTTGAATGTCCCAGGCTTTGTTGGCAGTTTGTGTCATAGTGCGTCATACTGATGGAAACAAAGGCCTTCCAAAACTAAATGTGTAAATGGCGGCTTCATTTTACGTGTCTTCATATTTAACTTATTTTTACATAACTTATTGTATTGTTTTTCGAAATCTGTGGATTATAAATCGTAGATTGAATAAATGAAATGAAATGAATGTGTTAAGTAAGCAACGTTAACCAGCAATAGCAATTTGGTACAATTTATTCGCAACTATTCCGTATGAAAACAAAAGAGTTGCACAACGAACTGGGGTTTGCTGCTAATAATTGTGCTCTCTGTGTATATTTGTTCTCTCTTCCAGAGTCCCTCGCATTTGAATTAATTAAGAAATGGTATAAAAGGATCCTTGCACTTTCATAGCCCTTTCGAGACTATCTAATTTCGAGCACTTCTTTCAGTCCAGTTAATTTTTTAGACGAAGTTGTGGGTTTATTTTTCGTTGACCTCACACAAACGATTGGTTGAAAAAAGCCGCGTATTGGGCCCTATATGGACGTAGGGTTGCCAGTTCTCCGCATATTCCGGGAGTCTCCTTTCCGAAAATTCCATTTTATTTTTTTTTTAAAAACCGAACTACGAAAATTAAAGACAAATTTTTATTACGAAGAAATGTAATCAGCGCCTAATGTAACTAAACAGTGGATTTTGCATTACTCTTTTTGTTTTTCAACTGCCACATTGACATTTCCCCAAATATATTTGTTTACTCGAAGGCGTATGGTGGCTTTCAATTTTGTTTTTTCAATATTTTTCCTATACTGTATTTTTGGTTAATTCAATGTTTTTGTTATTGTTGTTTTGAAGCCTGAATTAAAACCATGAATTTGTTTTGTACTATGAAGTAATGAGGTTTTCTGATTCTGCCGAATTGTTTTCAATCTCACTCTACTACGAAGAGGATTAGCTCCACAAAGTGGTCCAGAGCAAACTTTCTTCGTTTTGGGGACTTGGTGCACACCTCAAGTCTGGAACCTTCTTTGTTAAGAAAAAATTGCTGGCAACCCTATATTGTGAATGCTTTGAATCTTTTTAGATTGCAATTACATAACAGTTTCTTAGCCTGTCCTAGATCCTGATAGTTCCTAAACGTTGTAGGTTTTCCAGTTTTCTGATTTATTTCTGATGTACGTGTGCATGCAACGACTCAGCCCCTCGTCGATCGAACTGGAAAGCCACCTCGGTTCCGGACTCTACTACGAAGTGGATTTGCTCCTCAAAGTGATGAACAGCAAACTTTCTTCCTTTTGTGCATTACGCACACAGCTCAAGTCCAAGTCTGCTGAGTGTGTAGTCCTAAGAGTGACTTGAAGCAATCCCATTGCCTCTCGTCCTTATGCTGGTATTTGTTGTATCATATGTTTCTAGCAGCTTAATCTTGACGGAAATTCGAACCGCTTTTGGTCATTGCTGACACCGGAAACTTTAAGCATGTGTCCAGTCGGTAGGACATTTGGCAACATTTCTCAAGAGGAGCTGCTTCCAAAGATGCAACGTCATATTCATCCCGCGATGAGAGCTTATAATGTAACCGATTCATATCGCACGCGCACCACGCAACCACACGCTCTTATTTAGACTGAATGCATCTGACATTCCGGTATCCCCCAGCTTCACAGTCAAGGACAGTCCTTAAATCGGTTACGATCTCAACATGAGATCATTACTTGAGCAGTGTACCAGAATATGAAATGCTTACTCCATCCATACCAATACCTGCGCTTGCGATGTTAAAAAGTCAACACCCGGTGACCTTGGTTAAGAACTTGTCTGCCTCACAACTGATCAATCAGTGTTTCTTTTGAGTGGCCAGTGGCCAGTGAGTGATTTTTACGCTTCGCAGTTCTAATGCACAATCTGCACCACATGACTCAGACTTGCTGTTCCTAGTTCATATGAATTCAAGGTGTGGATTTTCTAGAACTCGGGCATATGACGTAACAATATGCCGCACCGCCCCATTCGAACTGTATATTAGCTAATTTCCAACATTCACTCTCGTCAACATGATTATACTACACCGCCCAACCTGCGGCTAAATGACTCATTTCCCCTATCTGGACAGTTTTGTTAAACAAACCTTTCGAGCAACTTCTCGCCTTAATCTACACCTACTTCCGTTGCTCACCGTTTTAAACTGATGGTGTCATCATACGTCATGTCCATCTTTATCTGCGAAGCCATCTACAGATCCATAGATACGAGTGTACGCACTATCCGGCGCGCCGCGCCGTTGGTGTTTTGTGTTTTCCATTTTTCACCATTTTCAGCTGTGTAAGTCAACACTTAAGGTTGTACCCCATGCCAAAGTGACAGACATTGATCAAGTGCTAAAAATCACTTTCTTCGCTCCCTGTCTCGGCGCGGCGGAGCGGTAGCGCGAAGCTAACAAATAAAATTGTTTAGGAAAACAATATTGAAAAACAAAAATTTGCTGCACATGGATTTTCTTTTTTGTTTCCCGCTTCTCTTAGTTGCAAGTGCATCGACCGTAACCACTTTCTTGCATGTGTCACTGGCTGCAGCTTTGTTATTAAGTACAGTGTACAAGTAGCCAACCAAGCGGCGACGACACGGACGCAGTGCAACCAACTTCAGTCATATTATGGCCAAAACGTATAATTTCACGTGCAACTCGAAAACAAATTGCAAATTATATTCCATTTGACGTATATGCGTTGGTTGGTCAAGAAGCCGAAAGACTTTCTACGTTTTGTTTTTTTTTTTTTTGTTTGGCTGCGATATCATTAAGGATTCCCAAGGAGATGGTGCACACGGTGTGAAGAAATTCATTTGCCCGTGTGGTTGTGTAGAGATTTCTTTTATTGAGGAAACTTAAAGATGCGGTCAGCGTTCGCTCGCTGTACCTGAGTTTATTGTTTAGCTATATACATAGTTGCCGCTTGTAGTTAGGGTCTGCCAGCATTGTTACTATGATTTATTAGCTTGAAAGTAACACGCGGCAGATGGACTTGTCTATAGCGGTAATAGAACGACGAGGTTATAATTACAATGAGCAGATGGGATGACGTTTGGAATTTTCCCAGATGTGGATTGCTTTTGGTAGATTTATGAGCAGAGACATTCACCCGTTTCGAGAAAGTCAACGAGTTGAGGTTAGGATTTTCGGAATCAGAGCTTCTAACGGCTGTGTTTATTGAGGGCTCTAAGAAAATCCAAAGGTTGCAACTGTTTGTGGTATGGCTTTCGAGAAATGAGTTAAATCGATGTCTGCGATTTCAGGAGTTCAGACTTTGACAGTACCAAAGGCTGGATAACTCAAATGGACCGACTTTGAAAGATAATAACCAGGAACTAGAGAGTCTACTCGGAAATAAAAAGAGCTTCTGATATTTGCATCCATAAGGAGCAATTGAAGAGTAGTAATAGGATTGCATTGGAGTAATCTAGCTTGGGTCATGTGCTGTAAACGTTCAAATCGCATTGCCTGGCGGATATACGACTGACGTTCCATATCAAGTGTTTGACTTAACTTGAGTGGATTTTTATACATATTTTGACGCTTGTTTAGCTTTACCTAAAATATCGTCGTATGATTGACTCTAATCTTAAGGCAGTCCCTGAGATGTATAATTTTTTAAGTATAGGTATACAGGGCGGTCCAAATAGAACTTTCTTTTTAAAAATGAAATAAAATTAACAAAATTTAATTATTTCGATGTATTATTGCTTTATTTGTAAGAGCAAACATTCCCATTAATTATGGAACACAACGTCGTTCAAGTGGCTTCCTCGGCTATGGCTGCGCAGTAGCGCATTCTGTTACTCCAATTTTTCAAGACCTTGTTGATGGTTCGGGCTGTAGCTCACGGATTGTTTGGAAGATGTTGGCATTAAGTGCTTGAATCGTTTTCGGACTGAACGGTCCTTAACCGTTCCACACAAAAAAAATCCGAAGGGTCATCAGTGTCAAGTGTCAGCTCCGAGGCGGCCAATTGACATCGCCAAGACGGCTGATAGCATGATTTTGGAATTTGGTGCGCAAAAGATCGATTGTAGCATGTGCTGTGTGGCATGGCGCGCCATCCTGCATGAACCAGGGGTCGTCCAAGTCCATGTCTTCAATTTCAGTTTAAAAAAAAGTCAGTTAACATGGCTCTGTAACGCCCACCGTTGACCGAAACGTTGTTCCGAGCCTCATTTTCGAAGAAAAATGGTCAACACTCCACAATCCGCACCCAACTGTCACTCTCTGTGGATGCATTGGTTTCTCTTACTATGTGAATGTAGTCCACTAGCATACCAAACTCACTAACTTTTTGCTCAAACTTACTTACAGTAGGCGCGATGGGTGCTTCATTAATTTCGGCCGAAACTTCTTTCCAAAAACCGCACTGTTTGGGCTACACACCACTCACTTTGGAAATAAGTTCATTGTTTCCCAACGTTGTTCAAGCGTAAAATGACTCATTTCCTTCCGCGGAGGTATGATACTGACTTTCTGTCAAGATTTCGAGCGTGAAACAGCTGTCTGTGTCAAAATAACTTATGATTTAAAAATAAACCACTAGATGGCCCACCATTTATGGGCAGATGTGAAGGATAATTTTTGTTGGAGTTTGAGAACTTAAAAACGAAATTTATTTCATACAATCTTTGATAACGACCCGTATTTTAAAAGTATCATTTGATGCCATTATTCACCATTTAATAATGGCTAAGGGCATAGATGGAGGTAGCTGGCTTAAATGGAGAGCTTTATGGAAGTCTAACTTTCGACTATTTTTTTTTAGAGTAGCTCGTAAGTCGTATTCTCTTGCATACCCCATAACGCTTCGCGACACTGTTTTAATCCTTTTTCATGGTTGAAAAGTTGTGGTCACTGGAAGCATTGCCAAATCCGTAAGCAAGAAGCTTAGACTTCTAAGGTAAGTCTTGTCACTTATATATAAAGCAATTTCAAAACTTCGGTAGAAGGATCACTCTACGATATGTTTTCGCACCAAAGAATGTACTCAGCTTTCAGGAAGCTGATAACGAAATTGCAGTATCTGTCTCGCTCAACTGCAGCAAAACCTGGGAGAAGAGCTTAAAAAGATTGGTAGAACGTCTTCGTTGACGGAGGAATCAGTATTGACACTCTAAAATAGGCTTCAGTAGAAGAGGTTTCTGGCAGAGACAATACTGAGACCACCAACTTCGGCCGTTTTCCCGTTACTTGCTTACAAGCTATATTTTTATGGGGTGGCAAATGCTAAGTGCGCTAGTATTGTTACATATAAATTCGTATTGACAAATGTCACGTAACTTCATAAATTCCGGCTCACGAATACACTCGCACCTTGCATATGCCACTTCCGCTGTCGGCAAAGTTGCTGCTAGCGTTCATAGAATTTTATCCGTTAAATTTGAAATTATTCGTTACGTGTGGATAATTTTTGGAATAAGTGTACACTTGCTTTAAATATTAATGAAAAATGAACAACTTAGATTTGTTGAAGGAAAATAAAAACATTTTGAGCAAATTATTCGCCTTTTAACAATTTATTATAACTAACCTATGGCATTCAGTTATGTAAAAATGTGGTATTCCCGAACTCTAGCACATTTCCCCACGGTTGCCGATGTTGGCAGCATTTAGTTTTGTATTTTTTGTATGTTTTTGCATGTCACACGGATTCTTAATTCGCATAACACCGATAGGAAAACAAAATGGCGAATTTGGAAAAAAAATGAAGGGGCCAACGGCAAGAGGATTGTGAGTTGGGGGTCTCAGTATGATTTGTCTATGGTTTCTGAATTGGAACGCGTTGTTTGTTTCAATGAAGTTCTTGGAGCTCTCAATTCAACTTCAAATAAGTCCTCGGAAAGTTGGGATGCGGATTGAAAAGCCTCTCTGAAAAAATCGTCGGCATTTTCTGATGTTTTTAATACTTCTTGTTAAACGCATTCAATATTGGTTCATAAAACCATAACTCAACTACACTGTTATAGCGATTGGAGATGGAGTAAAAGAGAAGAGAAATGAGAGAAACCCCGTCTCATTAAAGGATCTGCCTCATTCTGATTATAAAAAGGTTTGCTTTCAGGGTTGACAACCAGTTACAATGGACTTTGAAAAAATACATTTTATTTTTAAAAAATTACAATAACGCATATTATTTAATACAATGACTTATTAATATTTTTTTTTTGGTTAACCACAATTGCTATACTTACGAACGCAACCAATTCCGCTGTACAACATAATGTGGACTTCCCCTTCCATGTGGATTATCAAGTATGGTTAATTAATTCTCATTTCATAAATAACATGTTTGTTTGCCTTCCAATAGTGCGAACCTACAACTGTAAAATTTATTGTGAGTTCACAAAATAGAATATAGTGCCTACTTAGTCCATGTGATATTGCGCGATACCAATAACAAATTTTAGTCGCGACTTTAAATTAAAGAAATCTCACAATTGCGAAATTTCGCGAAACTAAAAATGTTTATTGGTAGTTATATAAATATTTCGTGATAATAAAAAAAAACTATGAATCTACTTTTTTTTAATATTACCTGTAATATTTAAAATTGCAATTATTGAAATTAGGCATATTTTTTGTTTAACATAATTAATATTTTTGTTTGAATTTATCAAAATCGTTGTATCTTGGTCACCCTACGTGTTTTTATGATTGAATTTTTACCTTATATCATATATGTTTTCTTTTGTTATTGTATAAGTATTACATAAATTTTACGAAGTGATTCCTTATTAAAATATGCGAAATGTGTTAAGCTACGAATGTTTTGAATATCCTGCATATATCTAATGATAACGATAAAACTATTTTTAACTTTTGCATCTTAGCTACAAGATTTTTGAGTAAATTTGTAAATCCTTTCGGAAATGTTTTTATGGTTATTGCAATAGATTGGGGATTTTTAAAGTTAATTATTAAGATAAACAGGTATCTACGACAAAAGCTGAAAGTCGACTTTTAGTGGACTTTCAATTTGTTTTCTATATAGCTGTTTCAAATACATATATAAACGAAAATAACCGTTTGAAGAAATTAAGGAATACCGAATTTATTTAAATACACTATTCCGAATCCAGGGGTTTCTTTCAATTCTGATATCAAATTTAGTGTCTCCGTAGATAAAATAGATATTCATGCTCTAAACTGTAATAAGAAATATAAGAATGAAAGTGTGTGATCGCAAATAATGTGGAAGGTATAACTTGCATTTACGCTTCTTGAAATTATATGTAAAGAGTACCTATTGTTGAAAATGCAAACATCACCTTCCAATTAAATTTTATCAAAATCGAAAATATGTTTTTCGAAATACGAGCCGTTGCTTAAAATTTCATTTCATTAAAATTTCATTTCATACCGTTATTGTTAAATTCGTGGGGGAAACGAAAAATGCAATCATTTCAAAAAAAATTAAAAATTGTAGGTACATGCATTTTGGATAAAATTTGTGTTTTCATGTGGCTTATAAAAAACAAACAAAATAATTTAGATTATACGGTATACGATGCTTTAGAAAAAAACCTTGATTGCCATAGTTAAAAATTACCATATTACCTTTAAAATATAGTTTTGTTAATCAGGCTCATTGTGAGTTTCGCCCGAAAAATATTCCACCCGAAAAATATGATATGTATGCATTTGATATATGTATACCGTTCTCGAGAAAAATCCAAAGTTTAAAATGATCGTGCAAAAATTAGGGCTCCGAACTTTAAGCCCACAAACTTTAAAAACGAGGTTTGAAACAAATCCGCCTGGCTTTAAGCCTCAGAAGCCGACTGACACACAGACAATGGGACGAAATAGCGTGACATTACATATAATTGAAAAACATGGCGAAATCATTCGAAAATTTGTACGACAACGATATCTACTACGACTAGCAGTCGTATACGAGAAAGTAAAAAATACAACTGAGCCCAAAAAAATACAATGGGCACTAAGATTTAGTTACAGTCCACACAGTTCATTTTTCATCCCCGTTTGCTTTACGCAGCGAGTGGTTTTTGGTTGAATGTCAGTTCGATCGAGAATGCCACTATGAACAGGCACAGTGTTGTGTTCTGAATTCATAAATGTAGCTTGATTCAACATACTGTAATACTGTCATGTCTTTCAACGAAATTTGTTTCACAAAGAAAGTTTTAGTTTTTTGTTTAGAATTTCGTGGGGGGGCTTTGGCCCCTCAAGTTTTCAAAAAAACGGTGTCCATGAACTTATACTATAATACATATTTCAGTACCCGGACAGGCATATTCTCACTTAGTGAACCCCGTCCGAATACTGAAAACCTGCAATTATAATATAATTTCCTTTTTTAAGAATATAAAGAAAATACATATATGTCGTTTAGCATCCTTTAAAAGCGAATTTGTCTTAGTGATGGGCACTATCGAATGAATGTGACTATCGACAGTTAGTAACTGAATAATTTCATTCATTCAAAATTTCAAAATAGTCAAAATTTATTCAAATATTTATTTTTTTTTAAAAGGATGTTTGTATTTACATTTTTTTTTTTCTTTTTTTATCTTATAGATTCCACATATTGGACAACGTGTTATTCTAAGTCCAATATGGGGAAGCAACAACATGGAAATATGAAATAAATAGTTATGTAAATACAAATATAACTTTTTAAGAAAAAATAAACTAGGCATAGTAAAAACGTGTCCAATTATTTTCAATTCCCTATTATCGTGGAATGTTGTAGCCCACTTTAGTAATTGCTAAGGAAGATATAGTTGCTTATAAAATGACTGCATACTTTTTACCTCTATATCAGCTCATAATCGTGAGTCATAACAAAATTCCTCTTAAAAAAAGGCCTCCTGACTATTTATAAATAGTGCATCTATACATATTCAATGGAATATACCTACGCTAAACGTTTCATGATTGTACGAGTAGTGGTTTGGTCAGTGTGTTGTCTGGCTTTGTTATGTAAAAAAAAAGGTGAAGCTTTTAAGTGAACGAAATAAAAATGGACTCAACCGTTTAAAATGCGAATCGCAAAACCAAACCCAAGAACCAGGCAAAAATTCTTGAATATGCAATAAACCAAATACTGAAATTAGACAAAAAATACTCATCATATAAATAAAATTGGTGTAGTTCTGTTCGACTAAGATTGAATTTGACTACATGTATTTAAATGCAAAAATCTTAGAAACTGCTCAGTATATTCTGGTGCATTTTTTACAGACCTATAGAGGATACCAAGGCCTACAATCTCTACTTTGTCTCAACTCTATATCTCTATAAATTTCGGAAAAAATTGTACAAGAGTAATTTATTTTTTCGTTTCGTTTTACTTTTTCCTTTGTCACGCTTTCCGTTCGAAAATACTGGGATAATTTCAATATAGTTAACAGCAGCTTATAGAGGACATCTGCAGGTACAACTTAGGATATCCAATAACTCGATAACTTAAAAGGTTTTTAAATAAATAGGCAAAATTTGAATCATTTCTACGATTTTCAACTGCAAGAGTAGATATGCACTTCATTCTCAAATCAAACATACCTACTAACTGCGCAATATTTTGACATCTCTTTTAACCTTATTTTACTCCAGTGACGGAGAGGGAGACAGACAGAGGCAGTATGCTGTTTGGTGTGTTAAGAACAAAACAAGACATAAAAGAAATGTCAAATATGTAGGAAAGGAATGTCAAATAGGTAAAGGTATCAGTGATACCAAATCGTGGTGTTATTACAATAGAGAAAATTCCTGATGATATACGTCGTACCTGTTTATGAAGGCTATTTGCAATCAAGATGAGGCAGTAAATTACCCGGTCGAGTTTTTAAATAGAATTACGGTCCATGACCTGGAATTAAAAGTTGGAGTTTCCATTATGTTGCTTCGCAATTTGAATCCCCTAATCTTTGTAATGGAACCAGATTGATAGTGATTTCGTTGCAGAAAAACGTTATTGGGGCGTTAATTTTAACTGGGTCTGGTAAAGGAGATAGAAAGGAGTGTTTATACAAAGAATTCAAATAACTCCCAGCAATTATCCATTTCAGTTTAAACGGATTCATTTTCCTATTAATGTTTGTTCTGCCATGACAATCAATAAGTTAGAGGGTCAAACTTTAAGAAAAGCGGGAGTTGAATTAATCAAGAATTGCTTCCGCCACGAGCAGTTATATCTTAAATGTAGCGTGCTCCACGGTAAGTAATGCAGCAAATATCACTATCTTAGTCGATAGAAACCGCTAATATAGTATACAAAGAAGCGTTACATTAATAAAAAAAAGTGAGCTAAATATTATAAAATTATTTTCATTGTCCAAAGAATATTAAATTATTGCCGATTAGTCCAACCAGTATGTGCAATGCCATGAAGATAAAGGCAGAGTGGGCCCAGTCTACGGGAGGTTTTTTAGTACGGGTTCAAGTCCCTCACTTTTGCAGAAGACTCTTTCTGAAATTTTTTTCCATCAATTGTTCTGAAACCACATTTTGCACGTGCGAAGCCGGCCGGGTACAGCTATTTTTCTATAAAAAAAAAATTACTAAAGCGTAAAATTAAAAATTAAAAAAAAAAGTCGCAACATAAATATTTTAGAAATAAACAGAATACATAATTCCACACTCCCCGTAGGTACCCACTACTTTCATTACATACAAAGCACAAAACTACACCTAAAGTCATTCATTCGAACTATCAAATGAAAAATAATCTTTCAGACTTCCAACTCAGACTTACTAACAAAAATTGTAGTTGAACGAGTGAAATCATTCCAGCCTTCAATCGAAAAAAAAAATTATAATTGAAGGAAAAACTGTATGAATAAATATAATCGTTCAAAATTGTACTATCAGGTGAAATTTGAACAATATTGCGATATTTGTTTTTAAAAGAAAACAGTTTTTTATTGCAAGGATAAGTTGAAAACTAGGTACTCTTAAATCACTTACTTTTTTCAAACGCTTCCCACTAATTTTTTTTATCCAAAACGACAAAATTAGAACACTCTCCGAACTTAGCTACTATACTGCCTCACAACTTTCACAATATGCAGTTGATTCGTTTAAAACGTTGCATTCATTCGTGTGACATATAACAGATTATGTTTTTGTTAATGGTTAAAGTTTTTAATGTTTGACGTAGTAATTTTTCTCAAGTTAACAACAAAGTGACGCAACACTGTCCAGATACTAGTGCCTCTACCCTACATTCGTTTTTCCTTATAATAGAAGTAGGTTTCGACGTCAAATATTGAATGTAAATTATTGAACTAGACACTCGTCCTGAACTGCTGTTGAGGGCGATTTGTGCGCACCACTAAAGAGTACATGAAATAAAAATGTTCCTAAGTTTACTCTGCGAACAGTTATCGCACGAGCTACAGAACATGGCCTGTCTTGAATGCCTGACCATTGGCAGTCATAGTCCTATATATCTTCCTCCTTCAAGACTTTCAATCTCTTATGTCGTTTTCCATTGGTTTCACTCGGGGATCCACTAATTCTGAAATCCAATGGAACAACAAAACAGCTTCTGAAAGAATCCACAATAGTATTGGTGAAATGCCAGAACTGATACCTAGGGCGGCTGTCAGCTGACTTGTATAAAATACATAAATTACATTTGTATGAGTGCTTCTTGACTGGATTCTGACTTCAAATCCAGATCGAGAAGCGAAATTCTCAGAATCACCAAAAGGGTTTTTTTATGTGCCAATGGAACGGTTTCAGAAGTGTTTTTTTTTCGATTCCGGATTCCGGAAATATTATTAGGTAGTACTGCAGCCACAAAAGGGGGGTATTTATAAAAAATCGGAGTATATACATTTTTATTTTTATTTAAACAAACTAGAAAGAGAGACATTCCCTTTTTGACACAGTTTGGAAGATAAAAGTGCTACAAAATTTGCATTAAATTTGAAGTGAATTAAATCGATTAATGTTGAAATTACACTTTAGGACTGTAAAAAAAAATAGGAATACGAATGTGAAATGAGGAGTACGGAGGTGTTGGAAGTAGTACAAAACTCCTATGGGAGTACTCTCGGCAACGCTGTCCCGGAAGCTTCTTTTTGCCCAATGGAAAACGACATTACAGTACACTCGGATAATTTCCAGACCAACGAGTAGACCAACCAGCGTTACCACTTTGCTGCAATAGCAGTAGATCTACTGCACTTTTCGCAAAAAATAAATCTACTGCCACTAAATCCAATCTACTGCACTTTTTTTCTTTGACACCCTCAGACTCTTCTGGGCTTTAAGTATTTTCAAAATTTTAACTTAATTGATGGAACGTTTATAAAAAAACACTAATGTAATTATTAGTACAGTTTTAAGCAATTTATCTTTGTTTTTTGTATAATAAAAAATCTACTGCGGAAAGATCCAATCTACTGCATTTTTTTTAGTGATCTACTGCGCTCCTCTTTTTTTGAAGTGGCTACGCTGAGACCAACATACAAAATTTAATCTCATATTCAAAAAGGTGAAAGTAGAGCACATCTGGAACGACAACAATTACCGCTCAAATAAGATAATTACGCTGAAGCAGATAGAAAGATCTACCTTCCCCGACCATTACCTAACTTACTCGAAGCTAAAGTCCCAAATCTGTATATACAGCAAGAGAACATTACTTTGCGGCAATTTGTTTTATGTAGGTACCTACCGCATTGTAGGGAAAGACACAATTCAAGCGCAACAGATACCATCCCATCTCTAGTGCAAACACGTGTACTTTTACTAGCTCCGCAACGCTGCTGCGGCTTGTTATTATCTTTTGTCATCATCATCCACTCTTTGTACATGCAATTTTCTTTTAAACAAACATCGCGTTTCCTCCGAATGAAATTATTCTGTCTCGCTGCTGTGTATATAGTACATAGAAACGATCACCATCTGACGAGATGAAGTCATCTGGTCGCGTGAGATAATGCCAATCGGGAGGCTGAGAGCATGTCAAACCTGGGAAAATACAGGTACTCGACCATATAAAAATCAAACTCGGTCTAATTAGAGTCGACTGGGAACGGTTGTTGCCTTTTTTATTCGCAACAGGCACACACAATGTACAGCATCAAATGATGACATTGTCTTGGCTTCATATATAATGACTGAGAAGGGAGTCGTGTCTACCGCTTGGCCAAGCATCATTTATTCGCACAGTCTCGTATGGCTTGACAATACGTCGCTTGTTCACTAAATTGGCCCATTCATCTCGGCTAATTTCACTCCAGTACCACATGGATTGCGAGAAGCATTTTGGTGGATAACAGTCGTACCACGCAGTGGATGGAAAATATTTCCCTGTATGGTGATTCCCGTTGGACCGAAATGACGACAGAGTCACCCACAACTTGATGGCGAATTTTGGCATTACTCACTGCCCTACATGTAGAGACGTCTCGCGATCGAATTATGACCAAAACGATCGGAAGATGAAAATGTCACCCACATGTGTCAACAGTGAAACGATCGGCCATTGTTAAAAGCATTTATGGTGGGGAATGGGGTTTAAGCAGTAGAAAAATTTTGACAGAAAAAAATGATTACCATGCGGAAACAAAAGCTGACTGCCTGATATGCCCTTAAGCAGTACTAAGCAGTAGCTTGTGTTAGCAAATTGCCTTTATTTGGGCTCTTGCAAGTCTAAGTCTATGTTTGGGCCAAATGCCAGAAAAGGGAGGCTTTGTGGGACAATTTTTACTCTACTAAAATTGCCATCAGAATGATGCCATCACTAATCGCAGTTGTATCGGGTGTGCAATCGAAGCCGCTAACAACTGCATAATACGTTCGTAGATTTCGAGGAAATTAGCGAGATTATTTCTCGATATGCGACTTACTCGGGCAGGGTCCACAATTGGCTCTAACCGAGTGGGATTTTTGTTCAGGTAATAAAATGGGTTCAAATTAAGCTCGGTTGAAAACAAAAACGAGAATTCGTTCTTAAAACAACCGAGATGAAAAGGTTAAATGCACACTGCTTAAAAAAAAAAAACGCATTTTATTATTCAATTATTTTGTTACTAGCGGATACCCTGCGTGTGCTACTAAAATGAAATAAGTGTGTTTGAAAAAAAAGAAAATTGGGTTTATTTATTAACTTCTTTATCTTAATGCTAGCGGATAAACAATATTTTGAGTTTTTTCGGTAGGTGTGTAAACATAAAGAATTTTTGGCGTTCCAACTATAAAGCAAGCAACACATAATTGGCCGTGCGATAAACAGGAATTTTCTACGTTCAAACCAGCAACACTTAGCGATTGGCCTTGAGCCTTCAGCCTTCCGCACTGGAAACTGTAATCGCTTGAAATCGAAGGATAAATCGGTTGAAATCATTGGAATTCGTGGTATCAGCACTTCTCCTTTACATTTACCGCTGATGATTGTGGCTTCGATTAAATTTGGAAATAGTTTTTTAACAACAAGTGAATAACACTACAGAAGCGTAAAATACTTGTTAAGGTAACTTAGTCGTAGTCATCACAAAAAATTAAAAAATGAGAGGAACAAATTTCATACTACTATGAGCTCGCCGGATCCCATAGTGCCTCTCTGAGGGGTGAGGTTTAGCCCGTAGGCAGACGAGATATATCCTGAATCGGGCATAACCAATGGTACGGGCCATTGGTATCTTTTGAAGATTACTCAGCTCCAGGCGCAACCAAATAAAAAAAAAAAAACAACAAGTCTTGTTCCGTTGCACAATTTCGGTGGATCTAAGTTGCGAATGAGCATCACTGGTGAAACAACTTTTAAAGTTAAGATGTGTGGTGGCATTCCAGAAGGTTCCAGAGAGCTAAGAAACTCTATTGGATAGTTAACAGCTTGTAAAATATATTTTTTTATATTAAGTGTACCTGTTAAACATGAATTGTTACTTAAAACCATATCATAAAATTTATTGTTTACTTCTTTACCTTTTTTTATTTATTCTAGGACTATGAGGAACGCTAAAACAATTTTTGAACAACATTATTAAATAACCTTGCAAAAAGTCTTGAATGTGATAATTTATTTTAATGCTTATTTGTTTTTTGCTTTTGGTACCACGCCCATTTATCCCATTCCGCCCATTTTCAGTTCGACTACTAATATTTGTAATTTATGGACTCGTGCAAAATTTGAAGGCTATATAGCTAATATAGAACCCTAGATATTTAATATTAATATTAATTTTGTATATGAGCTAAATATTCAGTTTGTATGGGAGCTGCCACTCCCACTGGTCCGATCCCGCCCAGTTTTTTCCTGATTATTCAAATCAGTAACATATGGGATAATGCAATGTTTCAAAACTCTTGCTATCACAATAGTCAAGATATATGATGTTATTCAATTTATGTGGGAGGGGCCATGCCCACTTGAAATATATATAGCCGAAAACCTTATTTGGACTATAAACTTTCAAATGAAACCGGTTTGGGCCAAATCGGTTGGATAGTTTTAGAGTCTATAGAGGACAAACATACAAACATTGTATTTTATATATATAGATAGATAGATAGATTATTCAACTTGGTTGATAACAACTGAGGGCAGATTCCGTATATCAACGATCGTGTGAATGATATTGTTTTGAAACTTTCATCACTAAAAAAAGTTTTATTATGCTCGAATTTTTTGGACAAACGTAAGCTTTCATTAAATTTGTGGACAATGAACTGGATAAAGATTTGAAACCTTAGTTGTTAGTTTTGGAGGCCTATCGTTTCGACGATCATCGTCTGAAAAGTTACGGAATGAGTGCCCCGATGTTTCTAAATTCAATTTTCCACCGAGTTTCCTTAAACAAGTTGACTCGGTTATTTTGAATACAACATCTCTCTAGGAACTGTAATAACAGATGGCTGATTTGAAATAAGTGATTTTTCTGCGTGAACGCTATAAAAAATAGATAACAATTGATCGCTACCTAACAGTATACTTGATAACCGCGATGACATTCATTTTTCGTACCCCTGTTGCTACAGCACATGCTTGCTTCGCAACTTGCTTTTCCAACACTAGAAGACACTAGAAGAAGGGAATGTGTGTCGAAAGCTTTAGGGCCGTTTTATTCACTATTGTTCAACTTCCCGATAACTCCGAGGTTGATCAACTTCGGAGTTGATTTGAAGGAGAGAGTTGAGCGGCAAGTTGAAAATTGCTTTTTTTCACTACCCTTATTCTCAACTCCCCCGTTGAAATTCAAAAGTTGGCTTATTTGCGGTTTCAAAGATATCCCTGGGATATTTTTAGCAGATGACACAAAATATGTCAGTTTCAACTTTTGATTTGAATTTCGCACGTCATTTCCGATATGGACAAAGCATACTTTGTATACTTTTTATTCTTTGTCTATGATTTTCGTTTGAAGAAGTGGATATCCACATGAAAATTAATTTATTCCAGAGAATTTTGCTTTCGCGAAAAAGTCATCTGCTGTTTGCAGCGGTTTGCCAGCGCAAGTTTGTTACTGCTTTAATTCCCACGATCTGTCGAACAAGAAAACCACAGACCTTAATAAAATATACAATAAATTTCCACTCATTCGCGATGCACAATACCTTCTCCAGACGCACGGCAAATAATTCATTAAAAGATGGAGCACCATCATTGTCGTCCGCGTTGAGAGACGAAAATAATAGATAAAGTCATGGTCGTCCCATTTTTCAAGTATTGCCGTCTCTCACAGACCAAATTCTTATCCTCTCCGATGCTCCAACCTCTTCACTGCTCGAACCAGACTATGGCCAATTCTCACAAAAATAATTTAAACGACATATTATTTCAAATTTTATTTAAATAATAATTACTTTCGTCACTCGATTTGAAGACTGTTAGTCAAAATCCCCCAAAAAAATCAATTTATACGTAAAATCACAAGTTTGCTCTCCTAACTTCTACTACTTCGGGGAGTTGAGCGAACCCAAAGTTGACAAACTTTCGGTTTTCTCAACTCCGGGATATTCAAAGCGAGTCAACTTTGAGTTAATAAAAGCAAATTCGCAAGTTGAAAAATCCGCAAGTTGTGTTCAACTTGGAGTGAATAAAACCGGCCTAAGTGTTTTCATGTTTAAAAAAAAGTCATTCAAAATATCTAAGAGTAGTGAATAAAAGAAATTTTCAACTTGCCGCTCAACTCTCTCTTTCAAATCAACTCCGAAGTTGGTCAACCTCGGAGTTATCAAGAAGTTGAAAAAAGGTGAATAAAACGGCCCTAAATGCTTTCATTTTCTTTTTTTTTATTTCCCTAAATTGTTTCATAAAATGACATAATGTGTCTGTGAATGAATCACGAGTATTTTTTAAAATAATAATAATTTGTAAACATAAAAGGGATATTTTGAGTATAACCGTGGGAAAACCTGCTTCTAAAGTCTGGTATCACTGCAGTGCAGGCCTATTATCTGTATCACACTGTAGGAGCAACAGAGACAGGTGCGAGCACACATCAGTTTCTTTTTATTCTCTCATAGCCAGTTACGTTTCATATATCTAAGACCGAGTTCAGGCCTATTGCAAGGTATTGGTATTTTTTTTTTTTTGTAATTTTTACCTGGTTATGGTAAATTTTTGAGCAGATGTACCAAGAATGCGAACTCTATATCTCCTCATTTAAATGCTTACTTACTTAAAAATTGCAGAATGCACTCATTTTCTTCTTTTGACAGTTGGTGAATAATAATAATTAATCATATTATTTATATAAATAAATAAATAATTGGGGCAACAGGTCCGTTTGGACCCAAGCCCAGCTTCTCACAACCATTCGTCTTTTGTGAGTTTTTTTTTTATTTTTGGGACGAATGGAAGGGATCTACAATTTTATGCCGAGTCCAAACGGCCAATTGAGAAGCTCTTTCATGACAGTTATACTCTCGGATGTTTGTCAGACGTTCGCGAGAGGTGGCGCAGTGAAAAAAACCTTAAGTTGGAATTTGGGTTTTTCTCGGGATTTGAACCTGGGACCCCTCGCTTAGTAGTACAACACACTTAGCCACTGCGCCGACAACAAAAATATTATTTATACAGACTTGAAACTCTAATTTGTTAAGGGTTTGTTGTAAGAAAATAGGTAGGTAGCAGTTTGTAATTTTGTGCAAAATCAAATAAAATAATTTGAGTATTATTTGTAATTGGCAACCATGGCCTATTGTCTGTATCATACTGTCGGAACAAGAGGGGCGGCGCGCGCGCCCATTTTCTTGCTCTGTTCCTCTCACAGCCAATAAATTATTGAAGAAAATTGATATATTAATAATATGTATAAACTAAACATGTATATATAGATGGAGAAGAAGTTTTACTTCAGTCGTGTGGTCTAAAGCACACTCGTTTTTTTTTACCAAGGACCAGCCGATTTGTGAACATTAAGACCTTTTAGTACCTGCTCTTCCTAGTGCGCGAGTGTGGTAGTCTTTCTTTTTGTCCCCTGAACCCTGAATCATTCGACACTCTCAATCAAAAGTGGTACAATCTAAAAAACCTCGAGGTGGTAGGAAAACTGCGCAATAAGCAAAACGTCTTTTCTTTACGGAACTGACAGCCGCAATATTATCAAAAACAAGTGTTTCGTCATCTATCCAGAAGTTGTTGACAAACTCATCTCCCGATCGCTGACCTTATCATGTTCCTTTAAGGTCACAATGGCAAGGTCTTTCAAAAAGCTTCACATATTCAAAATCGTGTCTTCAGCAAGACGAATAGATTTCTCATTTGTCTAACTCCCCCTTGAGCTAAAGCATAAGATCAGCATTTTTTAGCCTTTCTCACTTAAAACTAGTCCCAGCTTGTAATACATAAAATCAAGTAAAAAATTTAATTTCTTCTCCTTTCAGGAAAAAAGATAAGAAACAAAATCCCCATCCACTTGTTCCAGCGCAACCAGCGACTTGAGTCGGCTTCGTCTTTGGCCCGGAGCACAAAATTTATTTCATCACTCTCGGCTACCATAAAGCGATGTTGTACGGTGCGCAGTAAAAATGTCGATAAATTGTAAATTTTATGAATCTGGCTGAGCTGAACGAAAGTGCATTCACCGCATTCAAACGAATTAAGTGCAACTATTGCACCGCATCGAGAGCAGCTTCAAAATCGGATCCCAAGGCATCGCGGCCGCTAATGCAATAAACGCCATCCCCACACATAGAGACGCAGTGTTCGCTCGGCTTAGCGAATAATTAAAAATACCAAACATGTATCGGCCGAATTTCTACGAATCCACATGCCTGCGATGCAACGAAATCGTCTACCAGGTGGACCGCGTTGGACCGCTGAAAGACTTTACGTTCTTCCATTCGGGTTGCTTCAAATGCGTCCACTGTGGGACGAAATTAACACTTAAGACGTACTTCAACAGTCAGCATAAGCACGATGACAAGGAGGTGAGTTGAATGTTAAAACTGAACTAACTTATTCGAGTGAGTGAGTGAATGGAACGACATTAACTATGTCAAATTGGCCGGCGTGTGGGTGAGCTGGTTGATCTTTGTGTTCTCTGTATGTGACTTGGGTAGAATTCACAGTCGCCGTAGGATGGACATGGCGGGGGGTATGCTATACATTTCATTGATGAATTAAAATCGATTTAGGCCAACCTCGGTTGGGAAAAGTAGGCGGTGGATGTGGCGAATTCGATCCATGGGCGTTCCTCTGCAAACATGATTCCTATCATTGAGCGAAAGTGGCGCCTGGCCGTTGATTGCTTTGGGGGAATTAACTTATGGGCGAGAAATGGGTTCACCGACTCGTGAATACTTTCGCTTTTTGCTGAAATTTTTAAAGAACGAACTGGGGTCTGTTTTTACATATTTTTTTTACTGGTGGGGATTGAAGTTATTGACTCATTTGTCGCCATCGTTTAGCAGTGACAATATATGAGAACCAAAATACGCGAGGTACTCACTGCAGGTACTTGCGGTCCATGCTTCGTTGGTTTGGTCAAAAGTAGACGCGAGTCTCTAACCAGCTTCCAAGACCGTCAGCTCCTCTGAGGTAAGTTTGACATCTCCTTTAACTGCGTAGTTAATGCCGCTGAGGATCTACCGTTGGTAGAACCCAGAATTATGAATAGATAACATCCGCGATCCTTGCCATAGATATGAGGGATAGAAAAAATTAAGATTAGCATAAAGGAAAGAGCTGCCTTTGAAATGATCTTACAAGAAGCTTAGCATAATCTGGTGTGAGGCACAACCCACAAAAGACCTTCTTTGATAAAGTGGCAAAAGCACGAGCGGCAAAAAAATTGTATACCATGCAACTCTTCAGAGAAGAAAGAGAGTGGCTCGAAAACGAACAAATGAGGAGGGAAGAAAATCGGCTTTTCTGGAGGACAAATACGAGTACAAATAGAGAAGCGAAACTCGACATACAATTTTCGGGAGTTTTATCAAAAGGTATAAAGAACGCATCAAGGCAGCAAGACCCAAACAGGGACATACAGATATGAGTAAGGAAACCGGTCTTTGTCGGTATTAAAGGTATGAAGAAATAATATCCACAGACTCTTAAACTGCGAAGATGATATGCTAGAACGAACCATTCAACTAGAACGCCGAGACCCAAAACTGCCGTTCACAGGAACAAAGTGAAACGAGGATACCAATACCTAAACTCAAGTCCAATAAAACCGCCGAACCAGACGGCCTGTCGGCCGAATTATTTAAGGCAGAGTTCGAGGACTTGGTGGAGAGCTTTACCAAAGTCATCTGCAAGATTTGGTAGAAAAAACGTAGGCGTGATGATTTGAAATCTCAGCATAGTTTGTTCGGTCTCCTTAACATCACAGCCAAGATTCTTACTGTCGAATACTGTCTGAATGCCTGGCCCGTTTGTCAGCGACGTGTTTATAATAAACTTTATTTTTCTTCTATAGCTGACCCCTTACCGGTGTATGAGGGAAGTCAACCATTCAAACGTTCTGAATTATGCTCACAAAGCTTATGTTGAGTATAGGGTTTGATGTCATGATACCACTCACTTACTTTATTCATAAATCGGTTTTGAATTTTTCCAATCATTGTTTATAACATTTAGCAGTTGGAAACAAACAACAACTTTGCATGCGTGCGATACCAAAATTTTAAAAGAAAGACCACATTTCAATGACAACTGCTGCGTCTGTGTTGCAATGGCCATTCCAGCAGCATTGCCACAACTTGCAACTGCCTGTTTTTATAATAACTTCTCAGACCCAATCCATTCATAAACATAAAACGAAAAAAAAACTTCATTCAACCCGATTACAGATATTTTTCACAAACGGCCTTCTCAATAAGGCCACGCCACTCAATTCTGAATTTCCACCGCTTGTGGCAAGTAGTCTCAGTCTCAGTGCTCGCAGTCTCACCTCCCACCACCAACGCACACCTTGTCAGTGATGGCTATTTTAAGACAATTCGTCGGCGCTGGCAAACATTACGTCACAATCAGGCCCAAATTGGCGTTACAGGAAAGGATAAGTTATCAAACAAGCAGCAGTACTAAATTCGAAGACGCTTGCGATTGCGAGCACTGGCGGCGTCGGACGGACAGCTGATCCGAAACAGATGTATTACATGTATCCGTTGGTTAGCTAAACACCTTCTAGTTGAACACTATTTCTGCGTTCGGAAAAGAGAGCTCAGCAGTTGTAATTACGAGTAATTTAGTTTTTCTTTTCAGTTTTCTGTTGTTTCTGCCTTATTGTGCTAACAAGGGGCGGCTGTGTTTTTGTTTTTTTTTTTTTCCTCTGTCGTTATGACGTTATGTTTTTGCATTGGGAACGTGCCGTGTTGGCTCGATAGAGGGAACACACACAATGCATTCAGAAACAACGCGACGTGTGGATTGAATGAAAGTGTGGGTTACATGTGCAGCAAGTGTGGTTTCCAATGCGGGAATGTGGAACAGGAGTGTTTACTGTTTGTGTTTATCTAATAGATGTAGTTGACTGAAAACATTATTTATTTTTTTGTTTACAATTTCAGGTGTATTGCAGTTCACATGTACCAAAGAGTGGACCTGGTCATCTCGATCAAACGTCAGTTGGCATAAGACAGGCACTGAATGTGCCGCGATCTAATAAATTTGTAAACGAACAGATCCGAGGTTCGCGATTGGATGGTGTCGATGGTAAGTTTTGTATTAAAAGTGTATACAGGTTACAAATTTTACAAGGCACGCTTGAGTGTTTCTTCCGGTTATGGTCGGTGTTCGGAATCACTGAACCGATTGGCAAATGACTTACGGTATATAGATAGAGGATTTTGGGAGCTTAACTTTTACTTTTGATGGGCTGACTGTAGGACTTAACCAGCAAGCAACTGCAGTTAGGCAAATTCCTAGCTATCTGCCTTCATTTGCCACCACCAAGTTGGTTGGGCGCAGCACCTGAGTTCCGGCTCGTTGTCCCTCAAGAGACCAATGGAAAAGAAACCGGCATCAGTTCCCTAAATATTTCAAAGAACGATTTTTAGATATGGTGGTTAATATGAATGTATTTATTTATTTACTTATTTATATATAAAGATTTCGAGAGATATATTCGAATCAGACCACCATTGTCGGGTCTCTTTTCGTCTCTCTACCACAATAAATCCCTGAATTTCTCCAGAGCTCTTCCCTGGCCTCGATTCCTAATGGTAACGCTAGCATCTGTTTATGGGATATCCCTTTCATCGACTGGGTCTCGACTCAATGATGTCCCAAGATCCTCATTCTTCTGCCAGCCAAACTCCGGACATTGACACCGTGTATGGACCGCTGTCTCAGGTTCCTCCAGGCATAGTTTACAGGCATCACCCTCTCTAAGGCCCATCTTCCTTAAGTGATACCCGAAATTGTCATGTCCTGTAGACAACGCCACCACCCATTTCTATGTTCGTCGACTCATGCTTAGAACCCTTCTTTGAGTGGTGCAGATCGGCCACTTAATTGCCATTTTAGCCTGTCTACATTGTTCCACGGTTGACCACCTTCCCAGGTTTTCTGTCGTTCCTTCTCCCCGATTTACCCCTCAGATTTTTTCAATATAAGCCCCTCCCGCCGGTCGCTATTTTACTGTCGGTGAATACGTGTGAAGCAGCAAAAAAATATAATTCTAAATGGCGGGAGTTGTAATAAATTACTGACACTCAGCAGTGTTCCTACACTGTGGTATCTCTACCTTTTTGTGGGAATTTCTATTTTCGGTAAAATTTCCGTGCGTAAAGGGAAAAACATCAAAATTGTGGGAATATCAACAATCTGACAAGAACACATTCAAACTACATTTCACCATAAATAATATCAACGCACAAATGTACATAAAAAGGAGATTTGCCTTTAGCAACAATTTCCAGTACCAAAAATAATGATTATAATGTTAGCAAACTGCGATTTTTATACTGAAGATTAATTTAATGTTATTTTCTTAACGAACAATACAAATTTTACTTTTAAAACCATGTTTTTTTTTATAAAGAAAATAGAGGTAATTTGAGTTTAGTGAAAAGGGAAAATTGAACACGCTTCGTGGGAAAAATAAAGAGAGAGTGCTAGGAACACTGACTGAGATTTAGTGTATTTCGTGATGGATGCGTTCTGAGAGTTTAAATTCGTTTTGGTGCAATAAAACATAACATTTGTATTCTATTGTACAAAATTTAAAATAGCGAATGTAATCAACATAAATAAATAAAGGAAGTGTGAAAAATACATTCGTTGAAATAAATGAGGTATTTTTGTTCCTACAATTAATGTGTCTGTTTTCGTTTGTTGTTTTACAGGAAAAAATATATTAGTGAAATACTCAAAATTTAGAAACACACCAAAATAATCAAAATGAAGTTTCAATGACAAACTCAACTAATTCTTTTTATTTATAAATCAACCACATCTTGTCACGTTCACTCATGAAGCTTATTCAAACATGTCTTCGTGTTGTCTCTTTTTTATGCTAGCAAATATTTCGCCGGTTTTACGATTATTATGATTTGAAATATGATTTTTGAGTTATAATCTTTTCATGAAGATTCCATTTAATAGCGAAAAACAACAAAAAACAATTAAAATTTATTAGAACATTTTAAATAATTCCATTTGAAGACAACTGCTTCAGCCAAGAACATGAATAGTGATAGTTTTTAATAAAAAAAAAGCACAACCGAAAAGTTTTTGGTAGGCATTTTATGAATGAAAATAATATCCATATTTATGTGGTAAAATAAATTTGCAAAATGATGACTGCACATTCATTATTGTCTCTTCACAATTTTTTTTTCTAGGAAACTGACGATTTTTTTTTACTTGATATTTTGTTTGTAATTTTTCTTACACTTTTTTAAGTGACAGTACAGTTGTCAGTTTCGTTTAATACTGTTGTTAATAGTAGAGACAAATGATACTGAGACCCCCAACTCACAATCCTCTTGCCGCTGGGTCCTTCAGTTTTTTTTCAAATTCGCCATTTTGTTTTCCTGTCGGTGTTGTGTCAATTAAGAATCCGTGTGACATGCAAAAACATACAAAAAATAAAAAAATAAATACTGCCAACCTCGACAACCGTGGGGAAATGTGCTAGAATTCGGGAATACCACATTTTTACATTACTGAATGCCATTGGTTAGTTATTATAAATTGTTAAAAGGCAAATAATTTGATTTCTTTGGTTAATAAAACTAGCTAAATGAGATGTTCTATATACTAAAAACTTATTATGACAAACATGGTTGCGGATTTTGCGCTTTTGAATATCATTAACTTCGATTTCATGCGTAAATTTTTCTGAGAAAACTGACGAAAATTTGCTCAATATATTTCTATTTTACTTCAAACAATCTGCATTGTTCATTTTTCATATATGTTTTAGGCAAATCTACACTCATTCACTAAAAAAAATATTATCCACACGTAACGAATATTTTCAAATTTAACGGATAAAATTCTATGAACGCTGTCAGCAACTTTGCCCACAGCGGAAGTGGCATATGCAAGGTGCGAGTGTGTTTGTGAGTCGGAATTTTTGAAGTTACGTGACATTTGTCAATACGAAATTCTATGTAACAATAAAAGCGCACTTAGCATTTGCCACCCCATAAAACTATAGCTTGTAGGCTAAGTAACGGGAAATCGGTCGGAGTTGGTGGTCTCAGTATTGTCTCTGGTTAATAGTTTCACCAAATCGATCATTAAAAAAAATGTGAATGTGGAAGGAGAAATTGGTTGCGGAACTTAAAGGAAATTCTATGGCGAACATTTTTTTTATATCGATATCATAAAAATGATGTCTATCCAAAATTCATTATAAAATAACTTAAAAAATATTCATTTTCTTTATATCCTGTAATTTGAACATTAATTTGTGATATTTCCTGCATTATTAACCCTGGAGCACGCTACATAATTATCTATCTGCCCGTGAATTCAACTCTCACTTTTCTTAACCCCTTATGGCATACGAAGCCATATATGGTTTCCTTCAATTTTGAGCTTTTTTTTTCGTTGTTGTTATCAATAATTTTTTTTGGTTAACGTTCTCTCTACAAAACATATATTTGTGTAACGGAATTCCGTTATTTTTGTCGATGCAACGCACAACTTGTCAAACTATTCGAGAATTTGTGAAGCGTGTTCGGTGGCTAAAGCAAAGATCAATCGAAGGTGCATTTTAAAATTAAAAAAACTATAGAAAACAGTGAGTAAACGTTAAAAAAAAAATATTATATATTGTATAAATATTCAAGAACTGGCAAATATAATGGGTTTTGTGTTGGTGCTTTTTTTACTTGATTGTTGATGGTTTTTTTAAACTTGCCATATATGGCTTCGTATGCATTCCCCACAAAACCCGGCCGTTCACATATGGCTTTATATGCATTCAAGGTTCTTTCGTTGTTTACAGAAATGAAACCTTCTACCTTTTATGGAAGTTCCAAGTTTGTTAATCCAATTCCTGGTGATGGATTTTTGAGTGATGATGAACTGGTTTCGGACTCTGATAATGAATATGATCCTCATTTTGCTCACCAAGAAGATAATATAACCATTCCAGAAACTGATTCTCAAAGTTCCGATGACAACGAAAACAATGTTATGCAGCCACAAACATCATCAAGAGCAAAAAAGGTAGGATTAAAGAAAAAAAAATTAAAAAAAGTTAGTTGGGGAAACACAAAAATGTCAGCATTTGAGACTCAACATTTTGAATTCAAAGGAAACGCTAACCTTCCCGATGAAATAAAACTTTTGGATACCCCACAGGAAGTTTTTAAATTGCTTTTTACTGACGATCTGATAAATATGATCGTACAGCAATCAAACTTGAAGTCTCTTCAAGATAATATTAATAAGCCTGTTAGTATCACAAAAAATGAAATCGAGCAATTCATTGGTACTGTTATTTTTATGTCTTGTGTGAAATTACCATCAACCAGAATGTATTGGGCAAAGCATGTTGGTAAACCTCAAGTCTATCAAACCATGACTTGTAACAGATTTGAGGCTATAAAAAAAAACTTACACTTCAATAACAATGAACACTTCAAGCCTCGTGGAACAGATGGTCATGACAAACTTTTTAAAATCAGACCTCTTCTGGACAAAGTTCGTGAACGTTTGCTTTTGGTGCCCAAAGAAGAATATTTATCGGTGGATGAGCAAATAATACCAACCAAATGCCGTCATGAACTGAAGCAATACAACCCTGCAAAACCTCATAAATGGGGCTATAAAAATCAAGTCTTAAGTGGCATCTCAGGCTTCAGCTACGATTTTGACATTTTTGCGGGAGATCAAAGCAATTGCTTTCCATTAGATGCTCCTGATCTTGGTGTCAGTTCAAATGTCGTAACAAGACTTACTTCCACTGTACCCAAGCTTCAAAACTAGAAAATTTGTTTTGATAATTGGTTCAATAGCCCGATGCTTCAAGTTTATTTATTTAAAAATGGTTTGTTACCATTGGGAACAGTAAGACTTAACCGTGTGCCGAACTCGAAAATGCCTACTGAGAAAGAGTTGAAAAAACGAGGACGCGGAACCATGGCAGAAAAAACAGCAATCATAGATGGTGTTAAACTAAGCTTAGTGTCATGGTATGATAATAAGGTGGTCAATATGCTCTCAGCTTACGTTGGAAGTGAACCTAAAATAACAAAAAAACGATATTCTCGCCGAGAAAAAGTATACATGGATGTGGATTGTCCGAAAGCTGTTGATATTTACAACAAGCATATGGGGGGTGTAGACTTGCTTGATTCCATGCTTGGATATTATAGAATCCATCTGCGTTCCCGCCAATGGTACAAACGCATTTTTTTTCATTTCGTAGATATGAGTCTTGTAAATGCATGGGTACTTTGGCGCCGAATCCACGAAAACGAATACATGCCGCTGTTCGCGTTCAAGCTTGCAGTTTCCGAACATTTGCGTAAATCAGGAAAGGTTATTATGGCCCGAAAACGTGGTCGTCCTGCCGGTACACCGACCTCCAGTACTCCAACAACAAGTCGAGCAGCTACTCCACCCAGCTTGTCTAATTCACCAATACCCAACAAAATGCCACGGAAAACTCCCAACAGACATCAAGACCTACCTCTTGATACGGTGCGATCCGACTGCTTGGATCATTTCCCAGAATGGAAGAAAAAACAACGCCAATTACGCCAAAATTATAACAAATATCGATCCTTTATACAATGCCAAAAATGTGAAGTATTCCTGTGCCTCAATGAGAAAAGAAATTGTTTTAAAGATTTTCACAAGACATAATTTCCGGTTTTGTCTTTAATTCATACGAAGCCAAATATGAACCTTTTATTTTTTGCCACAATGCATACGAAGCCATATATGGATTGTTTATAAAATTAAAAGAATAAAAAACATTTAATATTTTTTGTACTATAATTTACTTAATAAATCCTAATAAAAGAAGTTTTCATAAAAAAAAATTTTTTTTTCCACACCTTCATAATTCATGCAATAAGGGGTTAAGATTTGACCCTGTGATTTATTGATTGTCATGGCAGAACAAACATTAATAGGAAATTGAATCTGTTTAAACTGAAATGGATAATTGTTGGGAATTATTTGTATTCTTTTAACACCCAGTTAAAACTAACGCATCTATAACGTTTTTCTGTAACGAAATCACACACATTTTGGTGTTATTATGAAGCTTGGGGGATTCAAATTGCGAAGCAACATAATGGAAGCTCCAACTCTTAATTGAATTTTATGAGCAAGAAGGACATGGGCTGTAATGCTATTTAAAAACTCCACCGGGTAATTTACTGCCTCATCTTAATAGCAAATAGCATTAATAAATAGTACGACATGTATCACCAGCAATTTTCCGTAACATAAATCCCCTAATGTAATAATACCACGATCTGGTATCACTGGTACATATACCTATTTGACATTTCTTTCTAGACACTTTAAGTAAGCAAAACAGGACAAACAAACCTTTCCTACAAATTTGCCATTTCTTTTGTTCTTTTTTTCTTAGCAAACCACACAATGTACTGCCTCTGTCTGTCTCCCTATCGTCACAGGAGTAAAATAGGGTTAAAAGAGATGTCAATATAATATTGCGCAGTTAGTAGGTATGTTTGATTTGAGAATGAATTGTATATCTACTCAATCATGTGAAATTCGTAGAAATGTTTCAAATTTTGCCTTTTGATTTAAAAACCTTTTAAGTTATCGAGTTATTGGATATCCTAAGTTGTACCTGCAGATGTCCTCTATAAGCTGCTGTTAACTATATTTAAATGCTCCCAGTATTTTCGAACGGAAAGCGTGACAAAGAAAAAAGCAAAGCGAAACGAAAAAATAAACTACTCTTGTCCAATTTTTTCCGAAATTTATAGGGATATAGAGTTGAAACAAAGTAGAGATTGTAGGCCTAGGTATCCTCTATAGACCTGTGAAAAATGCACCAGAATATATGAAATAGTTTCTAAGATTTTTGCATTTAAAGACATGCCGTCAAATTCAATCTTAGTCGAACAGAACTACACCAATTTTATTTATATGATAAGAAAATCGAGCAACTATTTATATAAAAAAGTAGCGAAATATGTCAACACAGCCCTTGATATTGAAATGAGAGTCCACCTAAGGCTACCGACGTGGAGGTTTAAACCGGAACCGGAAGAGTGTACGCTTTTTTTTTTCAAGTATGAGTGGGTACACTTTGATTAGCATAGGCACAAATACATGAATTCAAACTGGGCTACATCCAAGGTCAAATTCAGTTTGTAGGCAATTTCTCTTTTTTGGCTGAAGCTGTCAGTCTATATAATAGTCAGTTTATGCTCTCAAGTAAGTAGTCAAGCGCATGAAGCACAGCAATCATCTCAGCCTGGTATACTAAAGTATATTTCCCGAGGCTAATGTGACGGGCAAGTTCCAGCTCTTCTGAATAGATACCGGCCTCCGCTACGCGTGGTAATTCCAAGTAAGTCCAGAATCTAGATAGACTCCCAGATACTGAACCTTCTTGGTCATTGTTAGTTCCGATCCGAAAAGTGTTAAGGGCCGATATTTCAGATTTTTCCTTTTCCTAGTGAGGACTATTGGATCTGTTTTCACCGAATTAATGGAGAGCGCTTGTTCCAAACACCACCGCTCAACCAATCTGAGTGCGTTCCTCATGATATCTGCGGCGACGTCCATGAATTTGCCGCTGGTCATTATTGCAAACGTCGTCGGCGTATTCCACTGTGTGAATACCAGTCGAATCAAGTCTGTCGAGAAGACAATCCACAGTGATATTCCACAGTCACCGGAGACCTCATAAAGTATATATATATATACTGATATATATATGTGATCCTGATTCAAATTTCCGAATCGATTTAGCCATGTCCGTCTGTCTGTCTGTTGAAAGCACAATAGTGTCCAAAGGAATTGACATAGGCGAATGAAATTTGGTGATGGACTTCTTTTCATCGTGCGTCGTCAGGTTGGAAATGTCGGTTAAGTAGTTCTGGTACCTCCCATACAAAACCAATTTTGAATGATTTCTATGCAGTGGAAGGCATCAAAGCAGCCGAAGGTATCTAACACTTTTTTACTTTTTTTTATGATAATAGCTAGCAGTGTCAGATTTTTACTGACTAAAAACACCACCCTCCTATAGAATGTTAGATACTGCAACTAACTTAACAAGCTATTTTTCTATATAATTGTGAGAGTTTTATTTTATTATTATTTAATAATAAAATTATTTATTTATTTATTTTATTTCGCACACGTTTACGTTGAATTTAAACGACTTTTTTTGCTACCACAGCTCATATACCTGCATGAGTTTTTTATTTTTTGCTACTTTTGAAATTGTTAAAAGTTAATTCGAAGTCGGTGAATTTTTGTGATATTAATAGGCCTATTATCAGTGCCGCAGCCAGGATTTTGTTTCCGGGGGACGTTTGATTTTTTTTCACATGAGATCAATCACCTTATATGAATCCACATTAATATCCGAATGAACAGATATCCTAGCAAGTGAGCTTAATCTTGCATTCCCCATAACGCTTCGGGACACGTTTTAATCATTTTCATAGTTGAAAAGGTTCCTTCCACACGTCACTGGAAGCGTGGCCAAAACCGAATACCAGAAGTTTATACCGCTACACCCAGAGAAAAAACAACATAAAATCAAAGAAAACCACTTTGATTTAAATATTTTTCGGAATGATTTAGCATCGAATACAAAAATTTTTAAATCAAAGTGGCATAACATTAATTCAAAGGGTTTCCCTACTCTAAACGCAAATATTTTTAATTTGATCTAACCACTTATGCACCGTGATTTGACGTGAAATCATGCTTAAATGTAAAAGTGAATACGTTTCACTTTGAATCTACGTTGACTTAATTTAAAATAACATTGCGTATTTAAATCAAATATGTTTTTAAGAATATTCCTTATTAAAGTTAATTCAACGTGAAATCAAATAGAACGTATTACATTTTATTTTGCATTTTTTCCCTGAGTGAGTCTAAAGTAAGTCTTTTCACATACCTATTTAAAGTAATTTCAAAACTTCAGTAGAAGGATCACTCGACGATATTTCGTTGTCAGCTTTCACAGCTTTCACAGCTGACAACGAAATTGTTTTATCTCGCTCGCTCAACAGCAGCAAAACCAGGGAGGAAAGCTTGAAAAGATGGTAGAAAGTCTTCGTTGATCATGAATCTATGCAAGGAATCAGTATAGACACTGTAAAAAAGGTCTTCAGTAGAAGAGCTTTCCGAATTCGAACGCGTTGTTTGTTTCACTGAAGTTCTTGGAGCTCTTAATTCAACTTCAAAGAAGTCCTCGGAAAGTTGGGATGCGGATTGAAAAGCCTCTCTGAAAAAACCGTCGGCATTTTCTCCGATGTTCTTAAGAGAATTCAGAACTTCTTTTGCGAGTCGAATCGAGTTAGTTGTCGATAATGGTAGTCATTCGCATAGATATCAAAGGCTACCAAAATAATAAAAACGAAAATGACAGCACCAAAACGTCAATTCGAGCATTTATGGCAAAGCACAAAAACAATTCAAAATAAAAAATGTGTGTGCCTTAAAAATGATGAGCAATATTAATCTATTTTTTGAAGACAACAATACAGAGGTAGCATCAGATATGTGTAGATTGAGACGAAGTAAAAGGGACAATTCCAATCCTCTAGATTCTAGAACTTCCAAACCATCTGTAAGTAGATACGTAAATACATTAAGCACTTTAATTTACGAAGTAATTCAGTGAATTTATTTTTGGATTTGTGCCCAAATTTCGTTTTAACAAAGAAGTATATTCGTGCATTTATTGGACCAAATAAAAGACAAATTCATATTTATGCACACTTCTTCAATCATTCCTATTATAAAGTTGGCCTGCTAGATTTTTTTGAAGCTCACAATTGTACTTACCCTTTGGCTATGTCCTTGAATGGGTTTTATACATATTTCTTGAATTTTCATTTCTCTAGCTCATAAATTCGATTCGCCAAATAGTTTTAGGGCAAATAGTGCAAGTTACACCTTTTCATAGGTAAATCCTAGACTCAAATAAAGCCGCATTAAAAATATTTCTTAAAAATGACTACCCAAATCACGACCTGTGTTCACATACGGCATATTTTTGTTTATTTCAATGCCTCTCTATCAATAAAAAATACAATACCAACAACGCAAAACTTCATTTTGGCAACTATCATCCAATTTTCCTCTTATTCTAACCATCTATATATGTGTACACAAAAATAAGTTGCATTATGTTTGAAATTCATGTTCTCTGCAATGTGTGAACCGATTTTGGTGCCGGAAGTTTCATATAAAAGGTGACTTGAAAACCAAGGTTTTTATGTCCCTACGATCTTTGTATGTGTATTAGTTCATGAGTAATAGGCATTTTAGTGAGCATACCTCTATTTGTGCGTATGCAATAATATGGTGTGTATGGTGTTGTCGATCTCCGAAACTCCTTAACCGATTTTTATGCAATTTTGTGTACGGTTAGTTGAAGATTAAAGGATAGCATAGTTTTGGACCCGATAGGTGGCGCTGTTGTCCAGATATAAACATTTTTTTTTTAAATCTTTCAACTCAATTTATGAAATGAATACTTCTATGGGCACCCAGGAGCTGGGGAATTGGTGAGGGTACCAATAAAATGTTGATCTGGCGAGGCAACGAAAATTAATTATCTGAACTTAATTATTTCATAATCATATGTTCGAATGCAGGTGATACCTAGAAAGTGGCAAAACTGTGAACTGAATCCCAAAAGTCCCAATAGGACTCCTCGTCTTTAAAGGCTTCGTGTACTTCGTCTATTCAGTGCCTCACCGACAACATTACACCCTGTAGGCCTTCGACTTCGACTTTCCCCCAATAATTGCCCGTCGTCAACTGCACCAGATATACATACCGCATATGGCATATCTAATGGATCTTGTTTAAATAATTAAAAACATTCCTCGTTCATACTTAGAGACTAATTTTAATTTTTCATTACCACCATAGGTGTCAACTCCCGTCAATCAACGCCTAATGGCTATGGCAGTCGCGAAGTTAGTTCGCCCTCACAAAATGACTCCGACTACAAGTATGGACGCTTCGATGCCAGCGCGCTACACATTGCACACGCGCTCAAGCAGACCGAAATCCAAAAGGCGTACAACAAGCGTCGCGAAAAACCAATCGATTTCTACCTGGTAAGTTAAGCAATGGAAAACTAGTAACTACGAGTATATTTATTACCAAATCTTTATTAAATGCACCATGCAGCCGAGTGTGCAGTTGCGTTTTTGTTTTGTTTTTTGCCAATGCTAGAGTTGCGTGATAACTTTCTTTTAGGAAAAAGATTGCATGCCGATCGCAAGCAGAAGAAGAGTAATTGAGTAATTAAAGTATCGCGATAGTATTCAGGGCATAACAATCCTCTCCGGGGGAGCCGAACTAACTAGAGCCATCAACGAGTGGTAACTGGCAACCATAGCCGTCACATTCACTAGGGCGAAATCTGCCAAAAGGTCAATAACCAAGAGATAGATGTTGTAAATTAAGCTCAGATATACACAGAGCATTCGCTGAATACGGCCTGGAAAAACTGAATGGCGTGGGTCTGCGTTGTTTTTTTTTTTGATGAAATTCAAATTTTATTGACTGCTTGTGCATTTAAATGCGACACTATACAGGCGGTATTTGTGCCTGCGTACAGTAGCATAGCACCACGCACAATAATTCAATGCAAAGCAGAAAAGATTTGTCGAATTAAATTTCACACACAGGCGGGTTGTTTGACAGCTGCTGCTGCACGTTGGGGAATGTTTAAGGTTTGGTTGCACTTTCTCGCCACCAGTTCATGGTCATGAGGTCGTGATAAATAATTTGGCAACCGTGTGCTGCCGTCGAAAGCAATTTTCTACGGATTAGTAGTGATTGCACGTAAATGTGTGATTGACGTCTGTACTGTGTCACCAAAAATGGGTACGGTCGGGGCAGATTGTTTGTTATGGAAAGTTGGGACTGTCACGTGCGTTACTGGGAGAACCTTTACAAACGTGAATGCTTAGCCTGTGAATGCACATAGCGTGCTGTCGCTGTTAAATTGACGCACTTGCAACAAACAACTCTGTAGGTTCGTGTTTGTAACTAGGATACCAAGAACCAAGATAAAGTCTTCGAACATTTTTTGTAAACAGAAGCGTCCTCGATAAAAGGGTGTCCCATAGTTCACGCAAAATGTAATTTTAATAGAAAATATAGATTTTTAATTAGAAACTTAAATTTTTTATTGATTCATAGAGTATACAGGTTGGGGTTATGTATGGAATAGCACAGCGGATAAATGACCGCCACGTGCTGGGAAAATACGTACTCTTTTATTGAAATGTTCTATGACCGTTTCGCATAAATGTGGCTGAATTTTATTAATTCTCCTCCCAATTTCCACTTTCAAGGCGTTGGTGGTCGTGGGTTTGTTTGCATAGACCTTTGACTTCGAAAAACCCAAAAGAAAAAAAACGAGCGTGCTTTAGACCACACGACTGAAGACAAACTTCTTTATCTCCATCTATATATAAATTTTTAGTTTATGCATATTAATATATCAATTTTCTTCAATAATTTACTGGGTATGAGACGAAGAGAGCAAGAAAATGGGCGCGCGCGCTGCCCCTCTTGTTCCGACAGTATGATACAGACAATAGGCCATGGTTGCCAATTACAAATAATACTCAAATTATTTTATTTGATTTTGCACAAAATTACCAACTGCTAGAAGACATGGGAGATCATCTACCTATTTTCTTACAACAAACCCTTAACAAATTAGAGTTTCATGACTGTATATAAATAATATGATTAATTATTATTATTCACTAACTGTCAAAAGAAGAAAATGAGTGCATTCTGTAATTTTTTGAACAGCAAATAAAACAGTTTTATATGGAAGGTGATGAAGCATATGCAAATAATGCAATGCGTTTACTCAGAAGCAGTAAGGTAGCATTTAAATGAGGTGATATCGAGTTCGCATTCTTGGTACATCTGCTCAAAAATTTACCATAACCAGATAAAATTAAAAAATTTGTTAAAAATTACCAAAGTGGCAACCTTGCAATAGGCGCGTCTTAGATATACGAAACGTAACTGGCTGAGAGAAAGAGAGAACGAAAATGTGTGCTCGCATCTATCTCTCTTGCCTCTATAGTAATATTCAAAACGTAACTCTCTCTCTTTTTATCTCACTAACTCAACATAAAAGCGACAACTCGTTGCATGCGGGTTGACAGCTATGCAACTTAGAGTAAAATTATACCAATGTTGACATGTTTCGATTAAATAATTGTAATTGCTTAGTACAGGGTGGGCCAAATACAAGTTTCTTTTTAAAAATGCAATCAAATGAACTGTCATGAAAGAGCTTCTCAATTGGCCGTTTGGACTCGGCATAAAATTGTAGATCCCTTCCATTCGTCCCAAAAATAAAAACTCACACAAGACGAATGGTTGTGAGAAGCTAGGCTTGGGTCCATAAGGACCTGTTGCGCCAATTATTTATTTATTTATTAATCAAATGAACAAAATTAAATTGTTTCCATTTATTATGGCTTTATTTGTAAGAACTAACTTTCCCATTAATTATGGAACACAACGTCGTTCAAGTGGCTGCCGCGGCTGGCTTCGCAGTAGCGCATTCTATCAGTCCAATTTTCCAAGAACTTGTTGATGGTATCGGGCTGTAGCTTACGGATTATATGGATGATATTGACCTTAAGTGCTCGAATCGTTTTCGAATTGTTGGCATAATATCGGCCCTTCACGGTTCCCCACACAAAAAAGTCAAAAGGGGTCAAATCGCAGCTCCGAGGCGGCCAATACAAGTGAACAAGCGATGGAGCGATACACTTTCCAAGAACGCGGAATAATCGTGTCAATTGACATCGCCAAGACGGCTGATAACATGATTTTGGAATTGGCGCGCAAAAGATCGATTGTAGCATGTTCTGTGTGGCATTGCGTGCCATCCTGCATGAATCAGAGGTCGTTCTAATCCATGTCTTCGATTTCAGTAAAGAACAAGTCGGTTAACATGGCTCTGTAACGCCCACCGTTGACCAAAACGGTGTTCCCTGCCTCATTTTCGAAGAAAAATGGTCCAATTATGCAACCACCCCACAATCCGCACCAAACTGTCACTCTCTATGGATGCATTGGCTTCTCGACGACGAGTAGACCAGTCTCGGCCAAAACTTCTTTTCAAAAAACCCACTGTTTGTGCTACTCAGAACTCACTTTGGAGATAAGTTTTCAATATATCCGAACGTTGTTCAAGCGTAAAGCGACTCATTTCATTCCGCCGAGGTATGATACTGACTTTCTGTCAAGATTTCGAGCGGGAACCAGCTGTCAAGTGTCCAAATAACCTATTATTTAAAAAGAAACCGCTAGATGGCCGAACCTTTATATGCTCCACTGTGTTTTCGACTTCGTGACGCATTCTACAGATATTGACATCCGAGTTTGTCGAAGATGTACTCTGCTTGGTGTAGTTTTCGACGAGAGGACTGCCCACGTGCATAGGAGGTGAAGAATAGTCTCCTCCTCTTCCTCGTCCATGCAGCTTCTATACAGAAATATTTTCAAAGGAAGGCCCAACTTAAGAGCATGCCTCTAAATGATGCAGTGTCTTGTAATGGCACCCATACTGTTGTGCTTATTATGGATCTTTTTAGTGTTAAAAGATTGTTGAAGCCCTTGACATCCAGCATGGGCCAAATCTGTTTTGGTGCTCGAACAAATTAAGACAGAAAACTATAGGCAAATGAGGATAGAATCTAGGGATTCAATTGGGGCCATGACAAGGCCTACTTCATCCCCATAATTTCCGCCTGAGACTCGCTACGTGCATTAGGAAGGCGGAATGAGATTTTTCAATATAGATCTTGAGAGAAAACACTGTTGTTTCTGTTTTGAGACCCACAAGATATAACATCACTCTCCCAGCTAGTCCTGAGGGTATGGAAGTTTCGAAAATTCTGTTAAATTAAAACTCGGGCAGGGTGTAATCAGTGTCGGTTTGGGATGGATTCTTATATACCTAGAATAGAAGGCAGCCAAGTTTGCCGACTGGTCCCAAAACGGCTTACTTTTGTGAGTGGCTGCGTGTGCTGTCACTTGTTTGCAATAGATATCTAGCGGTAGCAAGTGGAGCAATATGTCCATAGCCGCTGTTGGAGATGTCTACCTAAGGGCTCCACTAATGCAGACGACTGCCGTTCTTTGAACCCGTCTGAGGTGATAGATTTCCATTTTTTTAGGACCTTTATTTAGGCCCGTGCAGTGACATGGTTCATGGTCGATAAGATTATAGTATGTAGAGAAACTATGGAACAAAACAAACTTCTGCCTTCAGAACTCACCGCTCATTCATATTACATTCAATATCACAATACCGCCCAGAGCACCTATAGAACAAAATAGATTTCTCAATCGAAAATCGGGCTCACTATATATACAACTAAGCCAAAGAAAAAGAAGAATCCAATAAGTGGTCAACTAATGAAATCATCACCATAAACCGAAAACAACAAATCGAAAAGGTGCCATACTCGTAAATGCCATCCTGTGCGCTGCTCATATTGCCGGCAATAACCATAAAAATAAAACCAAAGCTCATCTTCAATCCAGTCCAAATGATGACCGCAGCGCAGATGCGAGTATACCCTCCTTTCGTGCACCACCCGTGCATGCGCTCTTGAGTTCTATCTATCGAAACTAGTTCTACCACATTTAGTGCATAAATATAAAAACACACAAAGAACACGGCATAAACGTATCGCGAGATAATCAGCGAGTAGGTCCGTCAGAACACAGATAGATGTGTGCGCAAGACCCACTGGCCTGGTCATACCTCATTTCCTGTGTAAGCCTTCTCCGAGATGCCACTATATACAACAAGCTCTTTACTTGGGGTACCTGCAGTATATTGTGTGCAGACCCGGCTTGAAATACTTTCACTCTGTGCGCTCAAATTTAGCGATCTGCGATCGCACTGGAATCCCGAAGACGTTCTCAATGGATTCGTAAACACACGTATTTGCTCTCGGCATGAATGGCAATGACGAACGACACGACAGGCCGTCGATAGATGCACTAAGTGCTGGACTAGACGAGAATCAATCAGTTCATCATTAGACTGCAGGTATATGTGAGATGGCACTCAATTGGGTGCACCCGTAAGGAGACGGTCTAGATGATGATCATCGATCATAGGCTTATGAGAGAGGTTGATGCTCATTAGGCTGTTTACCTTGTAATTTTCAAAACAAACAGATACTGACGGCTTTGCTAATGGCTCGGCTTGTATCTGCAAAGTCCGCCGAAATTCGGTGAGCTTCCTAAGTCATTTTTCATATCCCGGAATATTTCGTGGCATCACTTCGGTTCTACGAACATTCATTTTGGCATTAAAGCCAAATCCCCCATCATCGTTCGCAGGTATAGGCATTTTTGGCCAAAATGTAACATCTATTTCATTTCTAGCGCCTTCAGATGGATTTTTAATCGAATCAGCCGCATCAACAATAGGAACGAAATCTCATTGTACGAATACAAATGCGATTGTTACCGGTTTAGTGCTTCGTCTCTTCCCAGGCCGTGTTTATACGGAATACTGTGTGTAGGTGTGAGAAGTCAAAGTCGGCTGCGTGACAAGAAGGAGTTCCTTCACACCAAAACAACACCACCCGCACTCTGGATAATGCCGATGACAACTTGAACTTGACAGTGTTTGGGTATTTGTCTGACCGCTTTAGAGCTTTATCTGATCATAATTTCTGATTTAACTTTTGAAGTGTGTTACCAATTGGATTATTCGGAAGTAACACTGTCAAGGTTAGGTTTTGACGGCGCAAGGAATTGTTTTTCGCTGAGCTAAGCATTTGTAGAAAAATTAAAAATAAATTCGCAAGCCAGGTCTTTAAGCAAACTATGCGATTGCTTGCGCGGGGGAAATGCTTTTATAATCGTTAATTACTTTAATTGTATAGGTACTTATGTCTAATTTTAGTTACGATTTGTTTACAAAATAAAGTGCACGACTGGGTCGAACGAAACTTTCTCGTTCATCAAAAGTTTGCTTGGTTGTTCTCTTATTTTATTAGGTAGGTATATGTAGGTAAAAAAATTAAAAACAATGCTAGATAAAAGAAACAGTGCATAGATAAAATATAGGAAGAGGAATAATGTTAATTAAAATTCAGTAGTTCATCTGATATGGCTGTACAATTTACATATCAAATAACAATGTGAGTTTTTAAAAGTTGAAGGTCTCAGTAAAAGGGAATTTTCACAAGTTTTGGTTAGAGAGTTATAAGTGCCTACTGTACTATTTTATAAGCTCTTACACTTTACAAGATTTTTGATTACGAGGACAAGTGTAGTAGGAGTTTCTGTTTTCTGATCTGCTTTCTGGTCATGTTTTTATTTTGATTAGTAACGCTGATATAAGGTGTCTATGATTGGAAGCAGGGTTCGTGATAGATATATGTCTGTACATAGATGTATATTGTAAGAATTCGGAGTTTTGTTTTTTGAATATATGCGTTAGCAGTTATAAATTGAATATCCCAATTGACGTGTGTGATGTGAAAATGGGAGTTTCTGATTGCGGTTGGTATTATTTTAAGGTGCATACTCAATATGGTTAAAAAAAAGAATTGGGTTATATTTGTTAAAAATAAGTTTCGCTTAGCTGTTAGATTTGCATTTTATTAGAAGTAGAAAATTAAGATTATTAAGAAAAATATACCGTAGATATGTGAATACAAATGGGGATTTTTGAAGTAATTTTTGAGAAATAATTATTAATCTTATTTATTCGAACTTTTTGAGAAAAACTAAGTACGGGTTCTTATTTCGAATACTTTTATTATCCTAAATAGGAATTCTGATCGAAATCGTTAGAGCGGTTTTTGTAAAATTTGGCAGACAAAACAATACCAAATATTGCCATGTTTAGTTTGAAAAATACTATTGCTTAACTATTTAGCTGGAAACCGAGTACAAGTTATTGTTCGCGATGTAAGCATTACTAGGTTTTTAAGGTTGTTTTTGAAATCGAAAATTGGGTTTTCGAGATTGGAGCAGTTTTTGAAATTAGCGTTTTCGGTGAATCGAATTGAAAATTAAGGACACAACAATTTTTAGCTGGAAACCGAGTACAAGTTATTGTTCGGGATGTAAGCATTACTAGGTTTTTAAGGTTGTTTTTGAAATCGAAAATTGGGTTTTCGAGATTGGAGCAGTTTTTGAAATTAGCGTTTTCGGTGAATCGAATTGAAAATTAAGGAAACAATAATTTTTAGCTGGAAACCGAGTACAAATTATTGTTCGGGGTGTAAGCTTACTAGGTTTTTAAGGTTGTTTTTGAATTCGAAAATTGGGTTTTCGAGATTGGAGCAGTTTTTGAAATTAGCGTTTTCGGTGAATCGAATTGAAAATTAAGGACACAACAATTTTTAGCTGGAAACCGAGTACAAGTTATTGTTCGGGATGTAAGCATTACTAGGTTTTTAAGGTTGTTTTTGAAATCGAAAATTGGGTTTTCGAGATTGGAGCAGTTTTTGAAATTAGCGTTTTCGGTGAATCGAATTGAAAATTAAGGACACAACAATTTTTAGCTGGAAACCGAGTACAAGTTATTGTACGCAAGTGACTGGAGTCAAAATGGTGTCCAATTCGAACTCGATTGTTGAAAAAGTATTTACAGATTTGTGAGGCTTGAACTAAGGACGTGGTTCTGCTCCGTACCTGACATTATGGTTAAGGAGTATAGTTTTGGGAAATTATTTGATGTAGGATTACTAGATCGTTCTATTTGGTTCAATGGGGTTCCGACACTGGACCCTAAAAGTTTAGTATGGTACACCGACGGATCAAAAATGGTTTCCGGAGTTGGAGCTGATGTCTTTGGTCCCAACACCAAAATCTCGATATCCATGGGGATGTGTCCCACGGTTTTTCAAGCGGAAATCCATGCAATAGAAATATGCGCTAATACAATTTACAATAAAGATATTAAAGGCGCCATCCTACGAATTTTCTCCAACAGTCAGGCAGCTTTACAAGCTTTAGCGTCCAATACAATGGACTCCAATACAGTTAAGAGCCGTCACGATGCCCTGCAAACCCTAGCCAAACACAACAAGGTCAAACTTGGTTGGATACCTGGTCATCAAGGAAGGGCCGGCAACGAACTTGCTGACAAACTTGCCAGGGCTGGATCCGAAACTGTTCTCTATGGACCAGAACCTTACTGTAGAGTCAATTGGGCTACTGAGCTAAGACTAATTAATGAATGGGAACAGCAACTTCGTCTTAACCACAGGGAAAATGTCCCTGGTCTAAGACAATCCAAGCGATTAATCAAGCCCTACTCCTACAAGAAAATCCTTAAACTCAGTAAGGATAACATGGAAAGCTAGTGGACTTCCTCACAGGCCACTATGGCTTAAGATGCCACCTCAACAAAATGAACCTTTGTCCGGATACAGAATGTAGATTCTGTCTGGAGAATGTCGAATCCTCTGAACACATCTTCTGTGACTGCCCGGCTTTTATTTGTTTAAGAAAACGTGTCTTTAATAGAGCGACTCGTACACCAGCAGATCTAATGAACTCTGCTACTGAGGACTTATTGACCTTCATCAGGGAGGTCACACGTCTCTTAGAATAACTTTTCCCCATGATACTATAGATCTTTCAGGTCGCAGTGTCAGCCATAAGGGCATGGGATGTAAATAAAAAGGACGTGGTTGTTTGAAAACGGTCTACGTATAGTTCCAAATTGAGCTTGATGAATCAGCTACTACAACTAAATAGCTTTAAACTTCTCATTAGTTCCGTATACCTATATGTTAATAGAATGTTCTTCGGGATCGAATGTGTTCAGTTTTTTTTCTCCGAATTCCTGTCGCATTTGTCAAAGCTCTAGGTCGACATTCCAAAAAAAAACACCTAACCTTGCCACTACTGTTGGGCACGCATTCCCGTAACATACATTCAAAAATATGTTGGAACCTACGATCCAAAAAATATAAGAAAACAACCGCCGGTAGTCAAGAATCAAATCGTTTGTTGCCGCTTTAACAAATGATCTTGGTCCACATTTGAGCCTTACCGTAATTTGTAAGTTGCTATGTTTCTCCGTTACCACATGAAGGGAAATAGGAACCAACCAAATAAAAGGCCATAAAAGGCTTCCCCCAATAGATTCGTTATGAAAGAAGAACACAGAAAACAAAAACAAAAAAAACCGTTCAAGCTATCAATTACCAATATCGTTTATTATCATTAACAACTGTAAATGACCATATCCACCTAATTAGATTGCATACCCGTCGAATTATGGCTCAAACCCACATAGGCTTAGGGCAAATGGCCAACAAGCTGTATCTACACGCGGAATGCGAACAACCGAAACCACTGACTGCATGATTACCGGTCAGTTACCGCTCAACTGATGCGTGCCAAACTATGGGGTAATTAATTTAAATTATATTGGCAAACATTTATGTGAAGACGGGAATGTACATCATACATACAAACAGTATTCTGTATTCCCTAAGCTATTGTACACAGTTCAACTCGAACGGTATCTGTTTCTTAATGGTTGTTGTTTTTTTCTGTTATTGCAATACTTGCAGAAAGTGTGTGTAGAAATCGTCCTAAATCAGTGCGCGCAAGTAATTGCATTCATATAAGTTGTGGTGTGGTTGTTGCGGGTCTGGGGGGTGCACTTTACGATCCATTTGCGTGCGTTGAATATTTCAGAGGCATTTCCCGATAAATTATATGTATCTACATCCAGTTCACGAATTGTTTTTTGTGTTTGTTTCGTTTTGAAACATTAATCGGTCAATTAAATTGCATTGAAAGGAAATTATCAGTGCAGTGCTCCTGGTTTAGATTCGAATCACAGGCACGGCCGGCCTTTGATGGACGCAACCAACCTCCGGCTCGTTGACAGTGTCAGCAGACATGGATATTTATAGTTGTCCGGTTGAGAGGAAGGCTTTACAATCACATTTCCGACTCATGAACACTATGCCGATTTACAATCGGTTGGTGTCAAATAAAATGAGTGATAAATGAGTGTCATTACCGCATTTGTAGCATGATTCGAAGATTAACGATGGTAAGTGGCATTAAATTGTGCTCGCGTCAAATGATTGTGCGTGTTTGTGTATACGCTCTAATGTTTAATGGGGGATATTTCGTATAGGAATACCTATGGCTTCGGTGTAGTGACAGGTAAAGTGTTGTAACAAGAGCCTTCGAATTTGCTGAGTCAGCGCAAAGCGAATACGAAACGCATATGAGTCTTACTGATCCATTACAAGTTTAAAGTGGGCACTCAGTACGCTTAGAGATCATGGGATCCCAAATTGGGTAAGATATAACATTTCATGCTCGCGTTTAGAAACAAAATAAATAAGCAGCAACAGGTCCGTACGAGACTATCTGCCTTGCTTCTCAAAACCATTCGTTGTTTTTATTTTTAAGGCAAACTAAAGGGACCTACAATTTTATGCCGAGTCCAAAACTTTTTCATTATTAACTCCCTTCAATCCGGGTTAAAGGTTACACCCGTGTTTAAGTGAGTTTAACCCAAAAACTAAACCCAAGTCCATAATATTCACTCGTTAAACCCGAACATAAACCCATTTTTTTAAACTTGACAGCGTTTAACCCGATTGGATTTAAACGCAATCCGGAGACCGGTTTAAGTACTTTAACTCGGGTTAAAACTCAATTTCATAGTATTGACATTTCTTCACTCGCAAAAAATAAGAAAAGTAGGAAAGGGGAATAGAAAAAAAAATGTCAAGAAACTAAAAAAGGACTTCATTCGTGAAATGGACGAAATTAATGTTGATATCTTCGTCTTCAGAAGACGAATTTGTCGAAGAGCTGATGAAACAGCTCCTGATGGTAAATCAACGTCGTCCTTGTCATCGAATATATCGAATGCAGAAGCGGGCTTGCGTCGACGATTACGATGTGGTATATTCTCGAAAATATTTCGTGCTGAAAAAGAGTCATTTTGGAAGCTACATTCGATGAAATTTCGGCATAATTAATACACCTTAAAATATAACTGAAATTAATTTCCAAGTGACAAACAAAAATGTCATTATTTGTGAAATTTGACATCACGTGGGTTTAAAACGGATGAAAAACGGTTTAAAGTGTTTTAAATCCGCATTTAAATCCATTTTTAGTCCAGCGAGTTTAATGCATATTTTTCAGTGAATAATATGGACATAGGTTTAAATTTTCGGGCTTAAAAATTGCAGATGATCGGGTGTAAAATTAACTTAAACCTGAGTTACACCCGGTGTGAATAATATGGCCATAAGTATGTTTGTGCTATGTTCGCGAGAGGTGGCGCTGGGGAAAAAACCTTAAGATCGAACATGAAGACCTAGCTCAAGAAGCCACTAACCATTGAGTAACTGCGCTTTAAAGCAGGATTGAAATATTTGCATCAGCTCTCGGACCAATGCCTCCTGCAGCGGCAGTAGGTAGCAGCGATACCGACTGGCGGCATTTGTCTTCATTTGTCCACTCTTTTTTTTACCTCAGGGCCCTGTCGACGACTTTTCGAAAATTCTCTGTTTTCACTACTTTTTACGACTTTCGGGCCACTATTTCCATGACATATACTCAAAATCGTAAAACAACCCCCATTGGCCAGTGTCACCGTTGCAGAATTCTGAAATGTCACAAGAAAAAGGGCCAATGAGAAAAAGAAGTGCCATTTCTGAAGGTACTCTGCAAAGTTTAAAACGATATTTAACAGCATTGGCTTGCTAAACACTACAATAGGCATCTGCGTTCCATTTAAAAGATTTTTATTTGTAAGTAACAGCATTTGAAACAGCGACTTCTCCAACTAAAAAAAAGGGCCAAAACAACAAAAAATTGTGGCATGCTCAAGAAAAAAGTGCCAAATTTCAGCTTTAGTAGCAGAACGGTCACGCTGCGCCATACAAATTGAGAACTTTTACCGAAATATTCTCTATCGATAACTAAGGTTCTGCCTCTTTCCAATTCGGAGTATTCTGTTCCCTCGTTATTCCATTGGCCTTCGATCTTTGATTAACGCATTTGGATATTTTTTATATAAATATACTATAATCTGTAGTTTACTTCATTATTTTAGTGTATATTTTTACCAGGCGCCTTTTTAAACTCTTTGGCGACTTTATTATTTTTGTAACGCTGGTATGCTCAGCGCGGGGTATCTCAAAATATTTTGTGGATCACTCGGTTTAAATAATTACTTGCACATTTTAAGGGGTGAGCCAAGCAGGAGCCCACTACTTACTACTGCGGACAGGACCTTCAGAAGCTGCAATCTTGAACGAAATTTGAAGGTGCTGAGTGCAGTATTTTAACGAAAATTTTAGGTGCTAAGTGCAATGTTTTTCCCCTTTAAGTGTGGCTGCTTGTCCAGATGATTAGACTGAGCAATCTTCTGCTCTTTCTGTTTAACCAACTTTGCTCTATGGAAGGTCCCATATGGTACGTTTTTAGCACCGCCCACAATCTGTAGAGTGTTTCCAACAACCGATATTTGTCTTTTTGCCAAAACTCATGGCTAAGCCTCCCACAAGTCTCAGAATATATTATTTTAAACTAGCTAAAACCCGATATAACTCCATTTTGTCCGAAAAATGCGAATAAATCGATTTTCCTATACATTACGAACAAAATAAAAAAAGATTCATGAACATCGGCAAAGCGGTTATCGAGTTATTACGTCATTGAGTTTCACCTCGAAGGAATTACATAGTTTAGATGATTTTGATGTATGGGAGGAGCCACGCTCCAAAGTGCCACAGTTTATTTTTGTTCATGAACTCAATTTTGCGACTATGACTGCAGTGTTCCCAGACTTTGAAGACCGTTTTCCCATTTTTTTTTAAGCAAAAGCATTCATTTTCGCCTACATTCGAAAAGCATGCCTCTAAACGCAAAAGCCTTATTTATAAAAATTATTCAACGTTGTATAGAGCTTGTATAAGCTAAACGCGGTTGGACCTTGTTTAATGCCGAAATGTCATTTTGACTGAACAAATCTGTCACATTTTATTTTAAATGAAATCAAAACTAAATTGGAAAGATTGTATGGAGGTTTTTTTTTCAATTTTAAAGATTTTACAAGTAGATATCTTCGATAAGAAATATGTGCAGATATGAGATAGGGGAGAGTGGCGCACCTTTGAACACTTTTTGCTTCCAAGTCTCATAAAAACCTATATTTTCGAATTTTTGTTCTGTAACTTTTTTTTTTTCTTTTCGAAATGGAACTCAGCTTTAGTTTAAACTCTAAATTCTATCCTTTTTATGAAGATTTCGATTTATTATTATTTTTTTAATGAAGCAGGTTCTTATGTTCAAAGGTGTCCCCCAAGTGGGTCAGTTTTGAACTAGTCTGGGGCACCTTTGAATGACAGTTTTTATAATAAAATATTAACCAGAAATATGACTTTACACTTTATTTAAATTATAAATAAGTTCTGATTTTTAAATAAGAGATAAAAAAACTCAACATAAATAAACTAGAATTCATATATCATGACGAACGTATAACATAAACAAAAAAAGCTTAAAATAGGTCCACAAACTAGAATTCACAGATAACGAAACAAACAAATTTTTACATAAACGAGGAGTAGCCTCATTTACCTAACTGAAATTTACAGAAGTCAAAAGCAAATGTCATCATTTTGAACATGTTCAAACCTGCCCTAATGTGTGTTGTCACGAACAATTTAGCTTTAATTATTTGTTTGTACTCATATATAAGAAAAACTTAGCTTAATATGGTTCTAAATGAACCTTCGCCTTCGAACAGTATTTTTTACAAATAAAAAAGCTCACCAACAAATTTGTATACTCTTACAAAGAAAAAGAAAAAAGTTGGAAATGCAGCATAAAAACATTCAACACGAGCACGTTTCAAGCGACTACTGAAAAGATGACCGAAAGCCGTTGACGAAAGAAAACAATATTGACAGGGGACAGATTCCGTATAACAATAATCGTCGGAACGATATCGTTTTAGAAACTTTGATGACCATAAGAACTTATATTCTGCCCGAATTTGTTTCACTTTCTTCAGCTTTCATTACATTTGTGGAAAATGAACTAGATTAAAGTCTCTAACTCATAATTTTGGCACTTAGTTGCTACTTTTGGAGTTCTACTGCCCAGGATACAAATTTAGTTTACGCTCTCAAATATTTGTTTAATACGATTTTATTAGGGCTGTTCAAAGGTACCCACATTCAAATGTGCCCCACTCTCCCCTATTTTGAATTGTTTTAATAATTTGGTTTAATTTGCACAAGACTACCATTTCATAGGAGTCCAAAATTTGCCAACTTTTTCCTTTTACTTTTCTGTTTTTTTAATTCCTATTTGTAATTGAATTTGCATTTCTCATAAGGTTGGTTTGACGTGGCAGCACTAGTGCCCACTAGTGCGCACTGAGAAGTGTCAGCTAATTTTCAAGCCTGTCAAAAACAACCTTGAAAATTCGGCTTCCATATCGAACGCAAAATGTTGCCTGTTTTTGACATTGACAAATATTTATCTTTTGGTAACAATTTTTTCCGATTATTGTTAAAAATGAGTGAGCTCAATTCAGAGTTTGCCATAATGCAGTTTGTTGATAAAAGCGTTCGGAATGTAGATGATAAGTTTTAAAACTCTGCACTGAATTCTTCCCCCGACAAATTAACTGGGGTCAGTTCAGGACACAACTGGGCTGCCCTAGAAGTCATGTCAAACGAAGGTTTTCATTACCAGGGCAAGTTCAGTGCTATCTCGAACGCATTAGGGTCAACCCAGTGCGCACTAGGGCCCACGTCAAACAAACCTATAAGCTGCTTAGTTTTTTTTTCACCTTTTCGGACAGATAAATGTAATAGATTTCTCATTTTCAGTACCTTTTTTACGCAAGCCATGTGTAACTAAACTAGTAGGTTAGGTATGCATGGGAAAATGTTTTATAATTATGAATTTTTGGGAGGGTGTATAATTGCTGTAAAAATACTTAAACACTGCATAATTAATTGGCGCGTTTAGCAAATTCTAAGAAATAAGGCTGTAAAAATTCAGACTTTTCAAAGTGTTTAAAATTAAGTATAATGCATTTAATTGTTGTTCATGTATGTAGACGTTCGATGGACTGTTTTCTTTCTTGTTCAGTATAAATATTTCATTCTGACTAAACTTTAAAACTAGTTTGTGATGAAAATACGTTTAAATTTTATTTTAAACGATTTTAGTTTCACAGAGGTTTTTTATTATTGTTTTTATTTTTTTTTTTTTCCGCTTTTATTAGCTTGTCCCTAGTTTTCCACTTTTTAATGATAAAAGCAATAAAATTGGAGCTCTTCTCCTCAATCTGGGATCACTGCCTGCAAGACGTGGAAAAATATACCCAGATTTATATTTTTGTTTGTACATCGCCTGTCATTTAGAAGGTACTAAGAAGACTATGAGAATGTCCACGGATTTTCGACGATCAATAGATAAAAGTTCAGATAAAGATTCCGGAAACGTGTAAAAGAAATCCAGGCAGAATGTATGACATTCAATTTTATAAAGTACAGAAAGATCGAGAAAGTATAAGGAAAGTAAGGAGAAGAAAAAGACAGAAGATGTTCTTTCTCACCTCTGCATTACCTAACGAGGTAAGCAAAAAGTCCCACTTTTCGCTACCGCCATCGATTGTCTAAATCCAGATCGCTGAGCTTTATGCTGTGTGATTGTTACAGCTTGCCTGCTTCCATTTCCTATGTACAAGGGAAGAAGATAACTGTCCCTCTATTAATCAGGAATTCGCCTCTTATAAGGATGAAATGATTCAGCCACCTGGGCCCGATTTTTTCAAAATATTTTTCCAGATCGCAGAGGGTAGCTAGCTTGGTCCAACTTTGACCACTTTTTAAAATTCTTAAACAATACCTTCGCCAGCTGTGTAATATCGATCAACAAAAGTCTGCAGCCTCGATCATTGTTAAATAAACTTTTACATACTGATTTGTTGGAAGTTTTTCCTTGTCAGTGCGGCCATTATGACGTTGGTTTTGCCCTTGGTTAAGTCGTTTTGCTGAGATTCCTAATTTGCCAGATTAGTATTAGATATCTACTCTAATTCCCGCTAAGACCCTTTTAATTTTTAACTTAGCTAAGTTCCTTAGTTAATCTAGATGATTCCAATCTCAAGCCCTTTGCCTCCTTCTTGATACAACTCTAACAAGCAATTTTTTTTGTTTTACTTTTCAGGCCCGTGAAGAGCAAGCACGCCTCGAAATGAAGCATCGCAAGGAAGAGGACGACCTCTATAGGAAATTCGCCCGAAAACGGGAAGAGGAAGATCGTAAGATCCAAAGTGAGTTCCAAGACGAATGGGAACGCGAACTGCAGCGCCTGACACATAAATTCGAAAAGGAACTGGCCACTTCACGGCGGAATCGTGACGAGCAAGGTGTGCTCACGCTCCGCCATGAGCAACAGAAGGAGGACCTCGAAAAGAACATGACATTGCGTCGCAGTAAAAAGAAGGAAAGCATCACACGCAAAATGCTCGAACACGAACGCTATGAGACTGCGGCGCTTGTCGATCGGCAATCTAGTGAAATGTTGGAGTTGATCAGCGCCCGTCGTAGTGAATACATGCAAAACGAAAGTATTTTCCTGGACGAGGACTTCAATGAAGGTGCCATTGCTGTAGAGTACCCAGGAATAGCACCCGTTCCATCACCGCCGGCAGTCAGTAAATTCCAAATCTACACAGATCCAATTGAGTTCGAGGACGTGGACAGGATTGCCATTTCGGTAGGTTTTCACTTTTTTATTCAAACTGCACGGAGAATAATTATTTCTAACTTGTAGGTGGCGCAAGAGGATCAGAAGACATTCACGGACCTCGTACGTCAGTTGGTGGGCCGATGCACGACCGACATCGAGAAGGCTCGTACCATCTTCCGCTGGATAACGGTCAAGAATCTGAACGCAATGCACTTTGATGACGACTTGCGCGGTGACACCCCGATGGGACTTTTGCGTGGCATCAAGTACGGAACTGAAAGCTACCATGTCCTGTTCAAGCGGCTTTGCAGTTATGCCGGCCTTCATTGTGTGGTGATCAAGGGCTACTCGAAGAGTGCCGGCTACCAGCCGGGTGTGAAATTCCAGGACTCTCGCTTTAGAAACTCGTGGAATGCGGTTTACGTGGCCGGAGCCTGGCGGTTTGTCCAATGCAATTGGGGAGCCAGACACCTGGTGAATGCCAAGGAGGCACCAAAAACGGGACGCGGCAAGAATGACAGCCTTCGGTAAGGCTTCCCCGTTAGAGTCCTCTTATTATTTCTTTAATCGATAGTGTTCTCTTTTGTAGCTATGAATACGACGATCACTACTTCCTTACGGATCCACGTGAGTTCATCTACGAGTTCTATCCACTGCAGGAGGACTGGCAACTATTAAAGCGTCCCATCACACTGAGAGAGTTCGAGAATCTACCATTCGTACGATCGCTGTTCTTCCGCTATGGCCTGCACTTTGCCGATGAAGGCTATGGAGCGGTGGTGTTCACAGACGATACAGGTTTGGAGCCGCCACACTTTGAGGGTTTGCCATCCCTAATGGTTCTATTCAATAGGTGCAGCAACAGTGCGAATAGCTATGCCAACGGATATGCAAAGTTGCCTGATCTTCCATTACAATCTGAAGTTCTACGACAGTGAAGAGGATTCCTATGACGCGGTGTCCCTCAAACGTTTCGTAATGCAATCGGTGATTGGGAATATTGTGGCCTTCCGAGTGCATGCACCGTGCTCGGGCGCGTTCCTCTTGGACATATTTGCGAATGCAGTCACACCGCAGGAATACCTGACGGGCGAACCAATGAAATTCAAGTCCGTTTGCAAATTCAAGGTTAGTACAGTAAAGCGATTTGAGGTTATGGCTGTTCTAATGCAGAACTTGTGATGCTTTACAGATTTGTTGCGAGGAACTGCAAACCGTTATGGTGCCTTTGCCGGACTGTGCCAGTGGTGAATGGGGACCAACGAAAGCTACGCGACTTTTTGGATTGATTCCAATTACTCATCAGGTAAGTTTAAGCGTCATCTCTGCCTGACGGCTCTTTTTAGTTCGTTCGTAGTTTTGGAATAGGCACGATAAACACTGGATTGGTAGCACTGATAGTTGGATGGTTTAATTGCTTTCGTTCTGTGAAGGTTTCCCTTTCTTGTGCCGGGTTGTGTTCAGTCGCATGGGTTTATTTTTAACCCCTCTGTATTACGTTACAGATGTTTTTTGTTTCCCCCTAAAATCGGTACTATGTCCAGTGTGACCAATTTAGCAGGATTATTTTATGTTTAGCCTCTTTTATTTAGCATGATTTCATTTCATTTCAGGCAAAATTATAAGGATTTTGGTTTAGCCATTGTATGAATTAAAAAAATAAAATAAAATCAAAGCAGGTGAACCTTAGTGTAAACAAGTCAATACAATTCCCATTTGACAGTGAACACTGAACACAGCCATTCAACAATTGCAAGCTTATTTTTCTTGAAAAACAGCTTTTTTGTTAAGCAAGTTTTAATTTCAAAACAATATTTAGCATGATTTTTATCACTTTTTTATACTAAACAAAACATGCAATACTGCTGAACTTAGCATGATATCAAGCGGAAATTAAACCCGGTCAATCTCTTCAACTGTTTTTTCTCTTCTGTGACCAGACACAGGATATAGTTTTACCTATATGGGTTGTTAACTTAAATCAAAAAAAAATCATCTAATACCATGTTCGCACCAGTGATTTAGCTAAATAAATTTGATTTAGCTAAATCATCTCATAAATTACGTGATTTATCATACATTTTCGTGATTTATATTTACGTGATTTATATGTGTTTAAATTTTAATTACGTATCTGTCATCGCAAATCCACACAAAATGAAATCGAACATTTGCAAACAAAAAACAAAGAAAAACTGTCAAAAAAATTATTTCAAATTCAATTTTCTAATTTTTTTCGTGTTTCGGTGAGTTTTTGATATTTTTATTAAGTTTATGCAATGAAAAATAGTTTTATTCTTGGCAGGTATGTCAAAAAAAACAGAAAGAACAACAAAAAACTAACTATCTGGTGTTGGACACCTAATGTCAAAGTCGACAAAAATGTCACACTAAATCTCTTAAAGTTCGGTGGAGACGCCTTTCGTGATTAAATGAAATTACGTTGGTGGGAACATAGATTAGAATCTGTTTTCTGTGGAGCGAATCATTTACCCCTAAAGGAATGCAATTTACGTACCCCTAAAAGTAAGCAATTGTTTAATTCAGGGGCACATAGACTCATTCACCCCAAACGAAGTATCCGTTTCGGAACAAAGAAATATTAAGGATATTAGTACATATTAGCATTACTTGTCGGAGAGCTTCGGAAAAAATGTGCCGTGTAGCTGTCAAAAGGGTTCCTTCCATGCAATGCGACAAGGTTCGCTATATGCGTCATTGAACAATTTTTACAAAAGTTGTGTTGAAAGGTGAATCGGATATCTCGAATGGAATTTCTCCGATTTCGACAAAAATCAGAGAAAACTCCGTTCCGAACGAATACCACGATAGTGGTGATTATCTGCGAGGTCTTTTTCGGTATAAATTATATAAACATTCAAAGATTCCGTACACTTTTTTAGTACTTCTTATAAATGAAAGGGAATTAAATCAAAATTTATTTATTAATAAAGTGGTGTAGTCCGTCCAAAAGGAGTTGAATATTTTCTCTTAAGCGCATTTATAATCAAATGAAATTGTAAGAGCTTTTCTCCACTTAATCTTTTTTGTCATTTAAATTTCTTGTCATAAATAGATGTTTTTTTGTGTTGCTATATAAGTACAAGGTGGTCCAAAAGAAGTCATCCGATGTTGTTTGACTCTCATTTTTGTTCTAACTTCGATTCTGTTTATTTGAACCTTTAGAATTTTATTGGTCAAGTCGAGAAGATGATATCGGCCAAATGGGCGCCGTCACAATTGATTGCCATACGGGCTCATTTTATGGCATTTTTCATCACTTCGGCGGTAACGTTGGGCGACAGATTCTCGCACTCGTGTCGAATGTTGTCCTTGAGGGCTTCTGGGGTCTCGGGCTTGTTCACGTAAACACGGGACTTTAAAAAAAACTCACAAAAAAGTCTGGAACGGTTAAATCGGGCGATCTTGCGAGTCAGTGCAAATCGCCAAAACGAGAGATGAGGCGACCCGGGAACGCCGCCTTCAGAATGTCGATTGTGGCTCGCGCAGTGTATGCCGTATCTCCGTCCTGTTGGAATCACATGTCCTCCAGTCCTAATTCGTCCAATTGCGGCAGAAAAAACTCGGTTAACATGGCCCTATAGTGCGCACCGTCCACTGTTGTCGTTTGACCAGCGGCGTTCTCGAAAAAAAAAATGGCCCGATGACTCCTCCAGCGTGAACAGCTATGATTTCAGTCGAAAAATCGTCCACTTCGTCCTCGAGATTGAGGATGGGTTACACGCCTTTGGCGGTCGACAGGCAGCAGCTGATGCACGAACTGGACTTTGTACGGGAACATACGTAAGTCTTTGACCAAAATTCGCCTTAGGGACGACCGGCTAATTGCGAGGCAAGGCGTCTGGTTGATGTTTCCGGCGACAGCTCGACATCCTCGTCAACAGCGGCCATATTTTCGGCACAATGGGCGCTCCGGGGCCGGCCACTCTTCACAACGTCTCGTGTGGTCCCATACTCTTCAAGGTTGGTGGCGCAGTGTTTGCGCAGTCAGTGTCTGACGGCCGTGGAATCGGCGAGACGGAATTCGCGCTGCGCCAACACTACAGACGAATTGTTACGCAAAAAAAATAGACACGATTATTCCGCGTTGTTGGGGAGTGTATCGCTCCATGGCTTGTTCACTTGTATTCTACATCTGTCTAGTCTACAAATGTCAAAAACGATTTGACATTGGCGGCCATTTGCAAAAATAAGAGCATCTTCCAATAGGGTGATCTCTTGTGGCCCACCTTGTACATGTCCGTGAAAGAAAGAGAGAAATATAGAGGGATTTAGATAGGATAGGAAATAGTTTTAACATCAACTTACAGCCCTATTACGATATTTGATAATAATTGATACGTATCAACAAAATGAATGAATCGGTATTATGGTTACCAACCTATCAACATTTTTGATGAATTGTGCATTTAGGATCTATTGTGAATATTCATCAAATTTTCTATCAACCACAATTTTCTTGTTGATACGTATCAAATATTCTGGTGCCTTGTTTTATTGTTAAAAAAAGACTATAGACCGAAATGTCATCGTTAAAGTTATTTTTTGAAAGGGATTATAATGAAGTAAGTTTAAGCGAACAAGCTATCATACGGAGGACTTTACGAGATGCTTCAAACCCAATGAATTTGGGCGAAGTTATGTACGCAGTTAATACTTAATTTCGTTTTACTTGATGTAATTCGGTTCCAAATTCGTACAGAACTTAAGACTTTCGAAACCAGCCTTCGTAGAAGTGTTGACTGATATTGAGAACAAACTCAAACCAATAAAAAGTTAGCCAGCCATCCCAAGCAAAAATCAAATACAAATTAGAAACGTCAAACTTCAAAACAGAACCCATTCTTAATGATATTTTGATTAGCATTCACAATGGGGTAAACATTATCAATTGATACTCATAATACCAAATTATCGATGAATTGATAGATGTTGTCAAGTATCAAATAATTGATATGTGGTAGCCATAATAGGGCTGTAAGTCATTTTTATCAATTTTATATGAGGTCACTTTACAAATGTGATGCTGATGACTTGTGACGATAATGACAATTCACAGTAATAACTTATTGGTAGCACAATATTAATACACACAATTATTTATTTAATAGCCGTTCACATTTTCCTTCTTTCTGAAATACTTCTAAACTGATTTTTTTAATGATTTGATTTAAAAAACACCGTGACAGTAATGACTTGCAATAAGCATACGGACCATATTCAATACCTGTTTTTTTTAACTGACTGTTTTCTCCCGAAAAGTTGAGTTTTTTGACTACGCGTGAAATTTTTTCTGAAAAATAATGGCAATTTCAAAATTTTAACGGAAAGAAGTTGCATGACAGGTTTTTCTTGAATACAAAAAATACAAGATAATGTTATTCTTAAATATTGATTAGTATTACTAGAACACATGAATCTTGTTTATCATTATTGCCATGTTGTTAAGCTGATTTAGAAGCTATTGATATTTAATCGGGAAATTCAAGTCAAACGACAAACGTCGTGTAATACAAATCTATTTGTAGAGATGGACGATATTTCAAAATTTTTAAAATTAAAGTTAAATAAATTTATTGCAAGCTATGCTAATTTATTGCCAATAAATAGAGGTTCTAAGTAGTGTTCCAGACATAAAAAATGTGGTTTTTCTAAAGTAAATAAACTTAGGGGACATCTTACTGCAACATTTTAAAAATCAGCCCATATTCTCTTGTGATTAAATGCAACCTCTGCACTAGATGGCGAAGCGGTTCGGACATGGTGAATATGGATACTCTACATCGCTTTTCAGGCATCATCTGATGGATTTACGCGACGTGTGTCGATCGGTGATTTGCTGAAAATGCACGTAATGAACAAGAACATCTCAGAAACAATGCTTCTTCCCTCAAACAGTTACCATCAGCCCGTTGTATTCGAAAGAAAACACGTCTGGCTGATGGTCCAATCAATAAGTCTTCAATTGTTATATGTCGAGCATACTTTAATCAGACCAAGTTTGTTACCTCTGATTTGAAAAGATCGACCCGTAAGCCATCCGCTCCATTAGCTGTGTTAACTTCCAAATAATTGACCGTCATCACCCATACCATTCTGATTGACAACAGTTTTTATTTACAAATATTGAAAACCAAGGTAATTTAAAAAAAAAATTCTATTCCATTTTCATTTTAAAGGAACCTCTGATATTCGCCGGACGAAGTTTGGACCTACAATTTCGTATGTCACGGCCTTTGACTGATTTTATGGCAACACTGCATAAAAATGGTATCGAAGAGAAGAAGCTTTCTAAATATGTTGCACACACCAACACATCTGATGATATTGTGACATTTACAATAACGTGAGTATAACAAGATTGAATGCGCCATTTCTGGTTCCAAATGACAGGCTTCTTCCATTTATTTTGCAGCTTCCCCGAGGAGGGTCAGTACGGTCTTGACATCTACACCAGAGAAGTTGGAGTCACAGTACAAAATAACAATTCGCCAAGCGAGAAACATTTGCTAACGCATTGCTGTAAATATTTGATTAACTCGTCAAAGCGAAACTAAAGTACAGGCGCTGATATAGGGGAACGCTGCAAGCGTCTAACTCTAGGACCAGTTTTGTTTTCTTATTCACATAAGAATTCTATATTAAACATTTAAAATAATATTATTACTGTAGTGATTAATCCAATTCTTAGAACGGAATTTAAACAAAATAAAATTCTAGTTACATTAACAAATTATACTGATGTTCAAATATTTATAATTACTTAAACAAAAAAAACTGTATAACCCAAAACTATAACTTTCGTTGAGATTGTAGAGTCAGAAAAACAGAGTTTTTAGGGTCCGAGTCGAAGCAGAGGGAGAAAATGGTGCTTTACGTCACTTAGCCTTAATATATATAAATTTATATATATATATATATAACTCTGAGAAATCCCCTAATATGCAATAATATGAATTAATTTTAATAAAATGCCGCCTGCTGGCCGATCACTTGAACAAGTTGAAACGGATTTAAATCTACCCTGTTGATGAATATGTACATAATATTGAAATAATAACTTACATTATGAAATAACATGATTTTTATATAATTTTTGTATTGCCTAGGCTTAATGTTAATGAATTTTATGATATTTATTGAATAAACTTAAAAAGACAAAAAGAAATTGTTTGTTGCTAAATCTTATTGGAATGAAAGGAGCTTGCTGTAAAATTGTCTTAATTTTAATAGAAGACAATTCGGTGAGTATATTGATTGGAAGATTGTTTAAAAAATGGCGGAAAGAGTTGTGTTTTCGTGACGGAAATATATAATACTTGTTTTGTACTTTTGTACTTTTGTACTTCTTGTACACCTCCATAACTGCGGAAGAAGAAATCACGCCGATTGCTCCAATGGAGTTACAAACAAAATGCTGCCAGCAATATTCTCCGGATATGCATATGACTGCGTTAGTCGAAGTGCAACATCCGCCTTTCGCCGAGCATTCAAATTGGAACGTGTTCGGCGGATTTGCTTAGTCGGTTCACTTGAACTGAGCTTAACTCACTTAACGCGGCGATTTGTTTTAATTTAATAACGAAATACCTGCCTATTTAGGAGCAAGTAAAAATGGAAACCGCATTATAAATCTGTTTCTACCTTTAATCATAAATTTTTCGAATACGACCTATTGCTATGTACTTTTCTTTATTTTTTTTTAAATTGGGCTTAAAACGTGCTATAAAGCTACGATTACACGTGCCATTATATTTTGACATTTGACATGCTGATGCTGTCGTCACAAAAATTCGGTCATTCGGTGGCCAATCGTGTGTCTTTCGTGAGAGTGCGCTGCGACAGCCCGTGCGATCAGACATTAAAGCTTAGTATCCTGCTCGCGCTAAATTTTATCTCCCATACAAAAATGTCTACAAAGATAAAATTTAGCGAGGCAGTTTAGCGAAGCAGTATCCTGTTCGCACGCTAAAATTCCGAACTTCATATAGATGGGCCGATGACAAGTCTCCACTCATTTAGCTCGCGAAATAAATGTCCGGTACACTAAATCGAAGAAAAATTTTGACATAAAAAGCCGAGGAAACAATTTGTGTTGTGTTTACTTTGAAATTGTTTTAGAGAAAACCGCAGAAAACATTTATGCGAATAAATAAAAGTGAACGCAAAACCAAAAATTCCGTTTCATGCGATAAAAAAAAAACATAAAACAATTGCAGGGCCTGTGGAGGAACGATCAGCAATATGGAAATTGCAGAAAAATTCCAATGCAAATAGGGATTTACCCGACGCGGAGGAACGTGTCGTCGTCTGCTTGCTACGATAGAAATTATTTGAGCTGCTGCAGCAATGATAATATCTTCTTCAATTTTGCTTATATCTTTTGTTTTGGAACGATTCAAACAATGCATTGTCTTTAAAGTTTCAAATTGGAAAATTGTATGTACGCGAATAATTAAAATAACGTTTACTGTCATGAACAAATGGTTTTTGTCCCATCTGTATGATGTTTAATAATTTAGCGAGCATTTATCTTTTGTGTGGAGAAATGAAGTGGAGACTAGGGACGCTAAAATTTAACCCGAGCAGGATACTAGGCTTTAGGACAAATGTTTACGTCATAATGACGTTGGCAAGTCAAAATATGACATGAAAAGTGGCATGTGCAACCGTAGCTTAGGACTTTGAAATAGCTTAATAGGCAGCTATTTTCGAAAACCGCTTTCTAAAGGTTGATATTCTGTTTCTGGCCCGATTGTCAATTGGGAACCAACTGGATACTTATCGATTGATTTTTAGTTTGTTATTGTATGTAACTTAGAAGAGAAGCATCTTTAGCATTACTTTAATTTCCATCTGCATCCACATCTGCACACAATTTCGTCTTTGAGTACCCTTGGCCATTGATTTATAACTTAAAATGTTTTTCAGCAACCATGCTTAATAGCGAGTCGATTAAAAAAACTCAATATTTACAACGAGCGATTGCTAATCGACAAAAATATCGATCTTGATCCAGACAAGCAATACCAAAGTCAAAAATCGACTCTCGATAAAAGCAGGTTCTCCGCTCTGTTCCACTAATCATCGCTTCTACTTAAAGCGAAGTACGCTGCTCGAGCTAAACTAAATTTTATCTGGTCTCCAACTTTTCTATCCAAACATCAGCTAAAGTCCTAGCTAAATTTTGACATAGAGAACGCTGTGGATAAACGTCACAGAAAACAGCTGTTTTTTGAAAAAAAAGTTCTTTCAAAAATTTAATTCTCTCTTATTTCTGATTCTAGGTACTTCTCGTCCACGTAATAATTAAAATAGCTCATCCTTGCATACTTTTCCGCAACAGTACAACAAATATACAACGATCTGACACAATTTAGCTTAAGAAAATGTGCCAACCCATTAAATGGCCACGCTAAATTTTGACAGACACATGAAGTACATGTTGAAACAAAAACTTTGATTATTTAGCTCGAGCTGCGTACCACTCAGCTAAATGGGTTCGCTAAGATTTAGCTCACCTAAATTTTGGAGAGATTTTTGTATGGGAGCGAAAATTTAGCTCGAGCAGCGTACTAAGCTTAACAGTCAAATTTGTCCGTATTCTTTTGTTGACACAGATTCGATTTTGGTTGACAACGCACCCCTTCGATGAAAAAGTTAGTTTATTGTGCATTTCAATCCAATATCACAACATCCACATCGACGACGCTCAGTCACTTATTTCGACCATGAACATACCTATGTCCTAAATGACAATTGCACAAAGTAGTCGTAGAAGTGGGGTTATTAATGTTAAAAACCTGCAGTCCTGCATATTTTGCGTTCTTTAAAAATAGAAACACCAGAGGCATGGTGCACGATCTTTAAAAAGTCCGTTCAATTACTCGCGTACGCCGACGCCATTTCGCGACACTAAAAGTCATTTTCAGTGTCCAGTCTAAATTTTTCGAACTCTCAATGGTGAAATTTTCCGTACAAAATTGCATATTGTGATCTATAAAATATTTAGTGCGGAGGTTAAAAATGATTATTAGTAAGGCCCATTGGCAGAACGCATCGTGGTGTCAACGGCGCATTTGTGCGTATTGGGACTGAGGTGGCGAAGATGGGCTTAGAGGTCAATGAGGGCAAGACAAAGTATATGCTGTCAACTAAAAAGTACACCCAACACCGACGTCTCGGACAGTACGTCACCATAGACAGATATAAACTTGAGGTGGTTGGGGACGTTAGTCAACCTAGGCTCAGCCATTAACTCGGACAATAACACCAGCGCTGAGATTAAACGGAGAATAAGGTCGAGTTCATTAAGTAAAAATGCTACATTCCTGCAAATTTCGCGTATTCCTGCAAACTCTTGCCAGTCGCCGTTTTTTGTTGAGCTAAGAAGGCAAATCAGTAGGAATTGAAGTGATCCTTTATAAGATCCTAATCGTACCAGTCCTGCTCTATGGCGCAGAGGCATGGACTCATTCAAAAGCGGATGAGGTTACTCTTGGCTGTTTCTCGAGGAAAATTCTTCGAGTAATTTTTGGTCCCGTCTGTAAAGACGGTGAATGGGAGAGGAGATGCAACAACTAACTGTACAGCAATATCGACCTAGCCAACCTGGCTAAAAAAACGTGTATTGGAATTTTTTAAGGCGCATGCACGCCAGTTAGACAGTTTGAGTTTTTAAATTTTCTCATATTGGCCGCTTTGTCACCGCACAAACTTTAGTTAAAAGTAGTTTCGGTTATTATCATGCCCCGCTAAATTTATCAACCACGAAATCTGTAATGTCATCAGACTAAGAAAAAGCTGATGTTGTTTATTAAAAGGCATTGCATTGATTATGGAGGAAGGTCATATTTAGTAGCTATAGATTACTTTTCAAAATGGATTGAGCTCTGTCACATACATATAAGACCGCACTAACAGTAAAAAAAGCTTTAGAACAAATATTTTCTGTCGATGGCAGAAAAGTCAAATTTTGATTTTGTTTACAGTAGTCCTCGGTATCCGAGATCAAACGGCCAAGCAGAAAAGGTAGTTCATATAGCAAAATCAATGCTAATGAAAATTGAGAGGGAAGATGGCTGTTTGGATTCCGCTCTTTTAGAGTACAGAGCAACACCGATTCCCGGTATAGGGTATTCACCAGCGGAAATGCTCATGAGTCGAATCAACTTGATTTAGCTAAATCATCTCATAAATTACGTGATTTATCATACATTTTCGAGATTTATAATTACGTGATTTATACGTGTTTAAATTTTAATTACGTATCTGTCATCGCAAATCCACACAAAATAAAATCGAACATACCTGTTCTTAACTTCAGCACTTTATTCAGCAAACAAAAAAGAAAGAAAAATTGTCAAAAAAATTATTTCAAATTCAATTTTCTAATTTTGTTCGTGTTTCGGTGATTTTTTGGTATTTTTATTAAATTCATGCAATGAAAAATTGTTTTATTCTTGGCAGGTATGGCAAAAAAAACAGAAAGAATAACAATGGTGTTGGACACCTAAGGTCAAAGTCGACAAAAATGTCGAACTAAATCACTAAAAGTTCGGTGGAGACGCCTTTCGTGATTTATAAATCACTTCGGCTAAATCACGTTGGTGGGAACATGGTATAACAATGTCTGCTGGTCTCACTCTTTGATTGTTTTTCTAATTAAGTCAGTTGTAATCTCACGCTTAGAGAATAAATACACAATTATAAGTACACAGCTTGTCTTTTATTAGAAATACAACAAAGAATAAAAACATTTCGTACAATTTAAATGATTTTCGCATCAAAATAACCATTGAAGTCTGACACCCTTATTGCCAGTGTCAAAAACTAAACGATAACGATGGTTATCAACAATTTTTTGTGGATGGTATTGCGATTGTCAATTGTCAATAAATGATTGACTATCATCAACTCGTAAGCAATTTTCATTTTGAATGGAGTCACGAGTGGTATTGTAATTGTCAATTGAGATCAATTTTTTTGATAAATGTCAATTGTTTTGTCAGTTGCATTTTTGTGGACGATAGGAACAGACGCTGCAAAAGAAAATACGTTTTTTTAATATTTTTTGCGTACCTATGCTATTGCTATCTAACATTTTTGGTTTTAGGGCAAAAGTTGTCAGCAACAACAAAAAAACAGGTAGGTTGGTTCAATTGATCAAAAAAATCATTTTGCAACAAAAGTGGGAACTTTTTTCATTTGCAATGCAAAATGGAGTAAAATAAAATGAACAATAACAGCAGCTGGCCCGAACCGTTTGCATTATTTGAGTGATATGAAGGAAGCTGTTATTGTTAATGGAAATTAACACCTGCATAAATCCCCCTGGGACGAGAGTTTGGCTGTGAAGACGTTGATCATGATGTCAACACAAAAACCGTGGGTGATTGGGCTGACAACCAATCTCGGGAATCAGCGGAGGAGCAATATCCAAACAGTTTAAAAGCTGAACACAGAAACCCGAATATATAAATAGTGGAAGAACGGAAAAGTCTGTTGGCGGAGCAAAATGCTGCACAAAACACAAAAGTAAATAAATGCATTTTCTGCTCTAGACAAACTGTCAAATATCATGCCGCATTCACAACAGTCAATTTATTCACAATAAACATAAATTTTATCAAATGAGTTACACAATACAACTAATTTTGTTTTGATTGACAAATTTGTCAATCGTCAATTGATTGATATTTGACACTCGTAATAGGGGTGTAAAATAAAAAAGTAACTGAAATTAAAATAAACATCTTTATTTTTGCTTTGTTCTGTCGTTGGACAACTTCTTTCGGTCCGGGAGGGAAGTGGGGATGGTTATTGAACTACAGATAGGCACAAGGACAGGAGGAGCATAACAACGTCTGCCGGGTCCGCTGGTTGTTTGCACAAAATTCTTTTTCACTGTCATTTCAAGGTATTCGATTATGTTTACATTTCTGAACTCATTTTTGCCAAGAATATTTTTTGCGTGGCTTGAGTAACAAGTTTGCAATTATGAACTTGGTCATTGTCAATGTTGACAGCGCCCAACTCGGCATATATATGCATGTACACTTTTTGATACAAAGGGGACACAACAAATTCCTATTTATCAAAATAAAACCAGTATGATATTTAATTTTTTTTACAAAATCAAGTGATCGCTTTATTGACTGTTTTTCATTATTATTTTTTTGTTTCTTTTTGGTAAGACAGACATAAAGATATATTTTTTGCTGATCTAAATATATTATCTCCATTTATTTTCAGTTATGTTTAAACAGTATTTCTCTGTCATTCTACTTAATTAAAAAAGAAGTATAATTTTACAATGTTTGAAGTAAAAGAAGTTACTACTCGAATCTAGATACATAATCTTAGCAGTGCGCAACCAATGCACATGATTTGTAATAATAGTATAATAAAAAGAAAATGGAGCGATCTCTCCAGCTTATAGGCTAAACATTTAAGGAAAGGTAGTGTATTAACGGCTAATGTGTGTTATCCTATCCATGTTGGATAATAATTTTACGTGGAGAAGAATCATCATTTAACCTAACCGGTTGGAGTTTGTTAATATTTTTCCTACATGCTACAATGTTTTGGTGTTTATGGAAGAGAACCGTGGTTGACAGAATTGATTTCATTAAATATTTGTACTTGTGATTTTGCTGCTATTTTCTGTTAATTCATTTTCGTGTAAGTAAAATATAATTTAATTTTAATTTGAATTTCTATTTTGTTTTCTGTTTTATTTATCTTGTAATTCTTATACATTCTGTGGATTTGTTTATATTCTTAGGCTCTAGAAATATTTTTATTTTTTTAAATGTGGTAGAAAGGAGTCATTGGAAGTGTACTAATTGTTACACGTATTATAAATCTTGATTGGGTGTGTGAAAAAAAAGAACTGCTGCGTCAAAGTGGGGAAAGCAGGATTTTCAAATGATGTCCTCTCTTTCTTCTTCCTCAGTTGATGTTTTCTTCTTCCTCTCAGTTCTAAAATGTCTACCTCTTATGCTCTGGTTGGGTTGGATTGTTTGTGGTTTTGTTGTATTTGATATTAAGTTTAGAATTAAAATTTAAAAATTATTTCTCCTGTTTTCATGTACACTGAAAAGAGAAGAAATTTATGAAACAACTTTATTAAAAATATTCGGTCAAACGGATGTTATATGGAAACAAATTGGACATGTGGGGTGTTAGCAATAATTAATCACTTTAAGCACGTAGCACTGTTTTTTTTTTTTTAAACATATTTTTCATTGGTAAACACACACAAGTCACAGCATAACCAGTTTATTTTCCCATTTTGAAAGCACAAATATCCAAGTCAAACAAATGCAATAAATATATATGTATATATAGAGAGAGAGAGAAAGTTAAGAGCGAGAAATGGGATGGTGGGAAATATTATGTGTAAAGCGAGCGATGTCTTTATATATTATTGTATTTGGCATTTATATAATATGTATAAAATTAATGAAGATAGCGAACATACATTGTAGAAAGACAAGGGATTTATTGTTAATTCAATAACCAAACAACAAAATCACTAGTCTTCCATACAAAATATGCCAAAGGATCGTTAAATGATGAGACAGTTAGTTTACAACAAGTGGTTTTGATAAATATTGTTATTTATGCAGCAGCTACAATAAATGTTCACAACACGGAGAGACGAGCTATAAGTCCGGTTCCGTTTCACCATTGATAGCATTTGTTAGTAAGAACTCTGTTAATGATGGTTAGTCACAGAAGATATTATTGTAAATGGCAAAAAAGCGATGGACTGAATATTTTTTTGCTGGACTTTTGTAGATACTAACCTTTGTTGGAGAAGATACTGGGCCATTTGTATTTGCTTTGGGTTACCGGAAATGGTAATAATTCTATCTGTGGATCCCGGTAGGGGCTCATCAATAGTGATGTATGCGCCGGATTCGTTGCGGATGCGGCGAATGCGGCCGCCTCCCTTGCCGATGATGGCACCAGCGAGCTGTAAAAGTAATTGAGAATGTTTTATTTGATGGTATGAATTGAATTTCTATTTATTTTGTGTGTATAATCAGGAGACTTGAAAGAGCTGAGTATACAAAAAAAAAGACTCAGTTCTGAAAAGGTCACCTAAAACGTATTTTATTTACTTTCTTATTACGGGTTCACTCAAATGACAGGTCAATATGCTTTAAGATTGCCTTGATCTGATGTTGTTCAGAATTAAGTCTTCGCCGATGTTTGCTCAAAACAAACTAAAATATACAAACGATAAAATTTACTTACGTCTTTTGGAATGGTGACTTGGGTGCTGTTCTTAGGATCATGTTGTGTCTGCCCGCCATTCATGTTTCCGCTGCCACCAAAGGAACCACCTCCACTGCCACCGCCACTTGGGCCGCCACCCATACCGCCGGAATTGCCTCCGCCGAGTCCCCCCATTCCATTGCCAAGGGAGGATCCTCCGCCAAAACCGCTTCCACCTCCACCGCTACCACCAAAGGAGCCACCGCCTTGATTGCCACCACCAAAGCCTCCCGATTGACTCATCGAATTACCACCACCACTACTGCCGCCGCCGAAACCTCCTCCAGAACTACCTCCAAAATTTCCGCCACCCAGTCCGCTGCTGCCAAAATTGCTTCCACCACCCATGGAGCCGCTTCCGCCAAATCCACCTCCACTTCCACCAAAGCCACCTCCGCCACCTAGACTGCTGCTGCCGCCACCAAGACTTCCAAAGCTACCGCCGCCACCACCAAAGCTACTTCCACCACCGCTGCCAAAGCCGCCGCCGCCGCTCCCGCCACCAAATCCACCAGAGCCGCCGCCTCCTCCGCCCATACTGCCACCACCGAAACCACCACCGCCTCCGCCTCCCATACCGCCACCATTATCATTCGCCCATGGGCTTATGTATTCTCTATCGCGACGACCTCCGCTACGGCTGCGATCTTCGTTGCGGCCACCCCGGTTGCCACGGTCGTTGTTACCGCCGAAACGGCCACCACCACCGCCGCCACCTCCGCGGCCACCACCATCAAATCTTGACTGACGGTCACCACCGCGGAATCCACCGCCACCACCGCCGCCGCCTCCGTTTCCACCATTCTGTTGGCCACCGCCACCACCACCTCCGAAACCGCCATACTCGTCAGAGTACACGTCATCAAAGTTAATCGGATCGTAGTTGTAGATCATGCCCTTGATTGGAGTCTGAAATGTGTGTGTGTGTGATTAAACGAAATTTCTTGCAGATTGGAAAATATTTCGACTTACCTCTCGGGTCAGGGTGATCACATCGCGAATGGCTTCGATACATTGCTCAGGTTTACCGACGATTTGGACAATGCGATCGGTACTCTGAGGTGCTGGCTTCGAGAAGACCTTCAAAATTCGGCAGCCGATTTTCTATAAATAAAAATATTTCACTATTAGATTATGAAATGAATTGGGTATGTCTATATGTATAAGCTTGTTGGTGCTTGCTTTTGAAGTTCCTTTTAGGGTGGAAATCGATGGTAGGGTTGGGTGTGTGTCCACGAACCGCAGACACAGATAGACAATAGGTTTATCCATTACAGAAGTGTACTCAGTATTTGGCAATTTGAACTTGTTCGCCAGTTCGGGAAGATTGTTAAAGAAATAGGGAATTTACAGAGATAGCTAAAAATGTCCCTTTCCCTTCTTCAAAGTTCTTGTAACGAATGTTCTTAAGCTGGCTTGTTGACCACTCCGGTCATAACAATCCCAGCAACTCCTTAACTGGCGAGCTGGTAAACGTAGTACAAACGTCTATGAATGATGTTTTAACAATCTACAACCAAATTTGTTTCACGATTGCATTTTTTACATATTGACTACCAGACACACGATACAATAAAATTTAATTCGAGTTGAAAGAACGCAAAATGTAGCCCTGCACTAAACCTGCCGATATCAAGTGCAGTTAAATGAATATTCCGTCTCGTTCAAAAGGGAATTTCGGTATTTCGCACAAAAACCCCATTCTATTGAATGGCCCAAACAACCCGTTCAAGTAGATGACCACCACATAGTGAGTCCAAAAACCCCATCCATATAGAAAATAATTTCCAACAACTTTTGTTAGACCGCAAAATTACGACACTTGCCTTTGTTCGAACACAACGAAAAAAAAAAACACTTCAACCGGAGGGCATGCAATATGGCGAAATAACTTTTAAAATAAAAGAGAGAACTAAAACAAATTCCACGAGATCCACCCTGTATATACGGACTATACTATAGAGAAACATCCCAACAGGAAAACAAAAGGAAATTCGATACAAAGTGATGCAATTCTCTGGTAGTGCTTTCCTGTTTAAGTTGTCGGTCTTCTTTTCGCCAAGAGAGGGGAAGATAAAATGAATGTGTATCATCAAAAAAATGAGGAACACGATACACACAATAACAATTTACTAATTGAACTGAAAACTTTCGAGTGGAGAGACGTTTTTTGTGTTGGATTTATTAAATACAGAACCATAAATTCACATATCCCGGCAATAGAAAAAACCTGTTGAAGAGAAACAAATGTTTCAACAAGAAGGACGCTGGCCAATTGTATTAAGCCACTGTTGAGAGTTATTTTATGCCGACAGCTGTTCCGGCGAACTTGGTCTGTGCCCAACTGAATCCAGTACAGCGATAAAATTCACCCTTCGCTGATTGCATAATATGCACTAAGTTTTTCTCTGGCTGTTCTTTATTCCCTAGAGATGAAAGTGCTTTTCCAACTACATACAACAAGACTCAGCGATTTATAAAAGGAAACAATAAAAACTAGTTAGGGACTAAGTTTACTTTACATCTTTGCCATGCTACTTTTGTAGCAAGAGACTTTTGGCTCATGTGACAGCTGTACTGATTTCTGTGATTGATTTCTTTAGAGATACAGCAAATACGTGCGACAAATGCATGCCACAAGTTAAAAACAACATAGCAGGAGTATTTTTGGTATCTTGTTTGGACTGTTAGTGTAAATGAAGATTTTTGTGCCTTGGATGTGTTTATGAAACCACTTTGTTTACAGAAGAAATTGTGGCTCAAAAGCACACACAAAACATACCCGCTTATGACTTTTAATCACAAATGCTTGCAGACAGTTTTATTGCACTTTTTTCTACATTCAAATGGACTTTCAATAAAATAAAAGCTATTTTATAAACAAGAACATTATCCAGAGGGTGCAATTTGACCCCATGCGATTTATTTTAGCTCATGCTAAAATTTTGCAAAAAACAATTTTCACTTATAGCTGAGTTGTATTGGACAGTTTCTTTCCGACTTTTCCGTGATAATTCTTTAGAAATCCTGTTTTCACTGTCCAGGAACCAGCGGAGGAATTAAAGCGACCAATTGGCGCAATAAATGACACAACAACAGCTTTTATAATTGAATATTTATGTAAAAGTAAGATTTGCATGGTTAAATGTTAAACAATTTATTAAATCCCTGCTAAAGGAGTGCATCACTTTCCACACAGAAAAAAGACCATGGTCGCTTTAATTTTGCTTCAAAACTAACTGTATGTAGTTAAAAAAAAAAATGTACAAGAGACTAGAATTGTTATTAGTGATACGCAAAAATCTATCTCTTTATGTTTTCGACTACCGCCATACCAATAACATACGATCCCAGCTAAAACCATTTCAAAATCAATGTTGATGAGGACAAGTACGAGGATGAGACTCGCTATAACTGTGGGAAAATTGTTCAGCAACGAAATATGGGTTAATCGGGTAATACATCTTTTGCAGAATTATTATTGTGAGCTGCACACAATTTTTTTTTTGCTGTATCATGTTGGAAAATATTTTTGCTTAGTTAAAAGAGCAATTAAGGGAGTTTTCGAACAGCGATGTCCTCACGGACTGTGACTCCCAGTAGAAGTATGCAGTGGAGAGGGAAGACAATTATTGGCGACGACACGCATGTAATGACCCGAGGGACAAGCATGTTTGGCGTTAGTGGCTAATGCAAAAGTTGTCCCATCCTACGATGAATCATCGCCATTCGACGAATGGAGTGTTGTATAGGCCGTGGTTATTCATCGCTGTCTGAAATGTATTCGGCTTTGTCTTAAAAGTTACAAAGGCTCCAAAACGGTATACAAATGCAGAGAATTTATTGAAATCGGAAGCAGTGGAACGATTCTATAATAGCAACACTACAAGGATGAGTTCTGTAGTGGGATCACACATCCGCTCAAATATAGCAATTCGAAGAATTTCGAAATGGGAAGAGCCAAATGATGCCAAATGTGTTCTTTCAGAAGGCACACACTTCTTTTCCGAACTAAACTATTTTCTTAGAAAAAATTGTGTAATCCGTAAATCAATTACGCCCAATGAGATGTGTGTTAGGAATGGATCAAAATTTGGTCAGTACTCCCATAAACTGGTAGAAAAAATGCAAAAACAAACGCGCCACTTATACGGTCCCCTTCCCCATGAACTCTATATCGCTTCCATTAATCAACAACACTTTCTTCTCGTGTAGACACCACCGGTATAATTACAGACTCAAAACTGCCGAGTACATGGAAAAGGTCATGTACAGAGTACATTATTTTTTCTAGACAGAATATGCTTTCATTGGCACAACAAATTATAGCAAATTGTGGTGAAAAGCCACCATTAAAATTGCGTTCAATTTCCAGTGTCGTTAATAATTTCTGAATTTCTGACCTCGAACCGGCATGTTGGCACGCAAGCCCCTACACACGACCGTAGCGATATAAAAATTAATAAGCACGTACCTATAACAGAACTAGAACGAACAACCTACGAATATATGTTTTCTGTTTCCTTTAGGAATAGTTTTCTGTTGTTAACTCACCACAGCCTTGACTATCCTTAGTCGTTAGTCATCTTCTAATTTGGTACTCCTTGTTTTTTTTGGAAATACCAATCCACAAGCAGCGGGACACCACGCTGATACACATCCATCATTCGATAAAGTTAGACATTCCCATTTGTCGGGAACAACTCCCATAATCAAAGCTCTGACTCACCCTGTAGTCACAAAACTAGCGTAGGAGTTGGAATGGATAGATGTGGAAAAAAAAACAATTCGGCCTCCAAAGTGGAACAGGAAAACAAAAATCGTAAGCAGGATATAGATACACAGAGCGAAAAAAGAAAACTGTTTGCTTAGGTAGTCGTTTTTGCTGAATACAGATATATTTTCCTTTGTTTTCTTGTCCTGTAGCGTGCACCTCTTCCTTTCACATTTCGTATCCAGTAATGTGTTATAGTTCTCTCAATTATGCATATGCTTATAATTAAAAAAAATATATATACATATACGAGCACATTGCATTTCGAGTATTTAAAATTCAACGAGGACAACGACCACACGAGTACAAATAATAATAATAATGAAAAAAAAAAAAAAACTGCTTCGACTCTCACGGTTAGACACTACTCGATTTAAATCGAAATACCCGACAAAACGCTCCGAACTCGACCACTGTTAACTGCAAACTGGTTGACTGGCTGGAAAAGGAAATGCTCCTGCATGCCAGTCGGTAGTAGCAACGAACCGAGGATACGATAAAACGGAGAGAACGTTACTAGTTTCAGTCAGTTGAGTTCACAGGATATAACATCGGGTTTGTTGTTGTGTTCCATATAATCTCAAAGGACCCATGTTTAATAGAGACAGAGCAAGAGAGTAGGCAACAAGATGTATATTTTTGGATATGTGGATAAAAGACCGGCAGATTGAATGCGCCTGCGTTAGATCTTATTGTTTTTTTTTTTTTTTGTGTGTTCGTCCTCTACTCAGGGAAGCATCAGAGTTTTGGTTATTGTTTTTTTTTTTCCCCAATACCTGTGTTCTTTTTTTTTCTTGTTTGGTCCTGGAATTTTTGAAAACAATTTTCTACACAATAGTCACAAATGCATATAGGTATCTTCATATAACACGATTGCTTTGAGGTATATTATTTTCTTTTCTCATCGTAACCGACATTCAAAATGCATGCAAGCACACAACTTTTGAAATGTGTACCTGAAGTTTAGTTGCGGCTGATTATTGTGTAGTCAGCCGTCCTTTTTCTGTCTACCTATTTACAAATTCAGATGATTTAAGTTTCGAATATAATTTGTAACGCAGAGGTATTTATGGTAAATGGAAAGAGGATGCATTTTTTTTTAGCTGAATCGAGTCATTTTAGGCCACATCACATCACTTGTATGTGTTGGGTTAGATATTTCACACAAGTTTGTTAGAAATAATGCAATAATCCGATTCAATTCACTCATAAGGCATCCCCAAAAAAACGTTGATCCTTTTTGGGTTTTTCAAAGTCTTTCAGATTTTTTTTTTTAACACGAGGTACGGGACTGTTTGAGAAAGGCAAATTTTGGCATCGCAAACGCTTGCTTTTAACGCATTTGGAAAAATCTTTTTGTAAGCGCTTTAAAGGTTTCTACTTCACCGATAAGTTTTAATAACACACAAACCCAGATAGGAAAAAACAATATTTTTACATGTTTCAAGGTTTCTTAAGACATCTCGAAAAACAAGGACCTCAAGGCGTCCAACAAGAGAAAGATTGCGTTAGAGATGTGAAATTAGATGAAGATTCTCTGAAACTGCTCGAGAAACGAAATTAAATGAGGATTCTTCCAAACGAGGATTATAAGTGCACAAAAGGCATGAAATTTTGTAACATAACTAGTTTTCGAGAACATACGAACTCAGTAACTAAAATTAATTGTGGATGACTTAAAAATGTTAAATATTAAAACAAAGGTAACCCACCCAGCGTTGCCGTAATGCACCCTCTTTTTTTTTTTATTATGGCCCTTGGCCTGCATATCTTATTTTTTGTATTCCTTAAACAAAATACAGCGGACGCTCAGACCATATAACCATATTGTTCCTGGGGTAATTCTAATTTCCGAAATGTTCTAATTTCTGGACGTTTTTTCAATTCACTTATAAATAGTGAAACTAACTCCAAAATGTATTATTCTTTTTTATAAGTTAAAAATTAATCTTTTTTTAACATATAATCAGTTATGTTGGTTTGTTTTTTTTTTTTGGTTTAATTGAACTTGATCATCATCATCTTCAGATGCGCCTTCAAAAACATCTTGTTAATCCATTCTTCGATTTCATCTATACAGATGGAATCGTTTGGATTAAATTTCCGCTAAAAGATTTTGATTTATTCGAAGAACTTCATTGCAATCCTGATTTTTTTGTACCAATTGTGCTAGTGGCAAATCAACGTCGCTATCGTAGTGGTCAGAGTCCCAATTGCACTATTTGGACCAAGAATTTGTTAGCACTCTTTGTGGCAACACATCCCAAAATTGTTTCAGTACGGATTCACCGATGTGTACAAAGCTAAGAAAAAAAATCGCTCAGAAATGAGTACCTCAAGTTCCAATTTTAGAGCATTCAATGCATTAAAAACTCAGGTTCTAATTTCTGGAAGATTCGAATTTCCGAAAGTTCTAATATGTGAGCGTCGGCTGTATTTCAAAGCCAACTTTCTTATTTCATCACAATGTGTTTCCTCCATAAACACGTTCACATATTGAAAGCGACGCTGAATTCATTCCTTCTGACTGACGTTACGTTTTTGTTTGTTCCATCATAATAATTCGACTTTGCATTTTTTGTTTGTATCTGTCAGCTGTCACTTCCGTTTGTCATTTCTTTTATTGTTTGTCTGGAAGTTTTTTGTGCGTTGTTGTTGAAACATATTAAGTATTTAATAGTTAATTCTTGTTATTCTATTATCGATTAATAACATATTCTATATTCTTTACCATTTACTTTACTTAACTTTTTTATTTGACAGCCGTATGTACATACTGAATTAAATACATACAAAGATCTTGAATAGATTTAGTATATTTAGAACACAAATTGTCATGAAGTGTTAGTAAAAACAACATAAATTATATGAATAAATATTTATAGCTTTTTTAATTTCTTTTTTTGAAAAGTTTTCTTTGCAAGGTAGTGGCCCGCACTTTTTGGAAATGACCCTTAATAATTTTTTCTTTGTGGCAACACTGAACCCACGAAACCATTCTCGTCTTAAAAACGCATATAGTAGTAGTAGGAGTAGTACCTCGAAGGTACTAAAAGTACTGCTAAAAACAACTCGCAACAAAAAACAAGTGTGCTTATTTAAGCCCCAAAGGCCGTATTGGACATTTTTAGGCCGATGTTTCTTTATTTTTAATAGAAAAACAAGTAATAGCTAACTTCAAATTTGCTATCAGCTTAAAAACATCTCATCGCAAATAATATCACCACCTATAGCACTAACAAGAGACAATGCATGTGCAGATCAATCATTACGCTGATGTCCTTTTGATTCACACCCATTAACTTGCATAAAAACATACCACAACTAGGACATGATCTGACCTCATTAAAAAAAAAAAAAAAGACACAACTTCTGAAAACATTCTACAAAGCTACACACCCTCTTAATGGTTAATCCTTTGCGGTAGTACTAGAATATGTATTAATTGCTGTCACAGCATGTGTCATGCATGATTTATATCATAAATACATCGTAATCTTGTTGGTCTCTCCGGGATATTAGTTTCATTAATTTATTTCTTCAGTATCGCTTGCTCCGATTGCGCTTTAGTGTGTGAATAGTAGTTGTTTAAGTAATGTAAATAATGGCATGGGAATAGATAGATCTTATGATTGCGAAATGGGCTCTCATGAGTCACGTTTGGGGAAATCACCGTTCGGAATAATTTCCTTGGCATAGATTGTAACAACATGTAGTTTTGTTGTGAAACATAAAAATATGTCACGATATATCTACATATTTGGAAAATATATCTACATATTTGGAAAATATATCACGATGTATTTGAAAAATCTATCATATCATATTTAAAAATAAATAAGCAACAGTCATTGTGCTCCGGGCATATTTTTAAGAACGAATAAAATAAGGCTGACACCTTTATGAGCAAAGACTGACCTAAGAAGTTTAAAAAAGTACATACGTACTGTACGGTATTCGCAAGACATTCGAAAAATGTGAGACGCACAGAAAACAGTACGTGTTTTTGTAGATTGAATTAAAACCAATGGATACTGATCCTTCAGTGCTTGGAACTATGCCAAAAATGTCGTAAATCGTGAATTGTATCGTCCACGCTCAATGACAGTACATTTTTGTCAAAACTGATATTTATCTCACGATATATGTAAATATTACCATAAATTGTCAGCGGAAAAAAAAACATATTGCCCTTCAAAAGTGGTTGACAATAGGCGTTTTTCTTTTTTAGTTCAGAGCACAACCTGAACTGTTATACAAAAAGTTCGTGTTTCTTTTTTCTCTCAGAGCATAATCAGAGCGCGCTCTATGAGCTCAGAATAAATTGACTGAGCAGGCTGAGTATAAAGCTGATTACACACTTACAGGCAAATTTGACAGAAAAAAAACAGGATAAACAAAATAATTGAAATGGCGGACGAACCTTGTTGCTCTGGAACTGAAGATTACCCAATTTAATAAACAACAATTAATAAATATTCAATTCATACATATACTTTATTACAAATGGCAGCTATGTGCTCAAGTGTGTTTCATAATTACATCAGAACGATCTGAGTACGCTCGGCTCAGAGCGCGCTCATAATGCTCGAGCTCAGTTCAGAGCTAAAAAAGAAAATCGCCTAATGTTGGTTCTGAGCAATCAAAAATATTGCTTGCACTCACAGAGGTATATCATGACATAAGAGTTGCTCATATTATTTATATGATGACATTTGGGATTTAAACAAACAAAAATATTCAATGCACAACTTTTAAAAGTATATCATGACATGAGCTAGACTTATACGACTGATCACATAAGTGAATTTGGTTTCTGCCATAGATAGACACAATAGACTTCCCAGGCGTAGCTACCGAATTTGTGCGATTTATGAAAGGTAGCATTCCTTGGACTCAACTGTATTCTTCAGGTGATACTGTAGGTACACAGTATTTCACCCTATCTACGAAACAATTTGCATGATTGGGTTTTCTATTTCTATTTTTTTTTTTTATTTTCCAGCCTTCAGTTTTGTATGACCATGTTAATTGTTGGTATACTCAAGGAGTCCTTACAAGAAGGCAGTTCTTGCCTTTGCATGCAGCAGCATCATCAACTCTATGTTTTTCTCATTTTATAAGTGTGCTTTGTGTTTTAATTGTTTTTCTTTTCTATTCCTTGGTAAGAGGACAAAAAAAAACAAAAAACACGAAGGCGACTGTCAGCGACACAAAATGCTTGCTCACCCATATGCTTCCATGCACACATGCGAACGGATGGTTGGGAGGATAAGAAACGACAAGCATATGCTCACTTTAACTTGAACATCCTGTGTAACCGGAATAAATTCTGAACTCTTAAACTCTCGTTCTCCGCTTCGTATCCTCTTGGTTTTGATGTAGAAAATTATTCGAATTACACATATTTTATCCAAACGTTCCTATCACCATTCAGGAAAAAAAAAAAAACAACAAAAACAACACCAAAGAGGAAACGATGACAAACGACCATACATGTGAATTTAACAAACAGAATTCTATCTCCCTCTCCTTTGAATGCTGTTTGGTATAGTTTGGGAGTCTGTGTTTGTCTTCAGCTTCCACTTCAAGATGTTCTTTTGTAATTAGAAATTAAAGGAAAACTTCAGAAAATCAAGATTGATCCCATGATACATGTATTGTATACCCACACGACTGGAAGGAATATAATCTTCCGGCGACTGGCTTCAAAGTGAAAAATAATTACAGCACACAACAGACAGATGGCTCTTGCCACCTTCAGTTCGTGCCTCGCACCTGTTTTTCATAAATTACAACCAAAAAAAAACAGACTGACAAAAAAAATCCTTGTGAGTGGTCAGGTCACATTTAAGGCTGCACAACAGCCGTCACCGTTAGCGTCACTCAGCTGTATTCCTACACACCAAATCAAATCGCAGGACTCGTAAGATGCATTAAGTCCTTCCTTTTCTTTTAATGGAAGGAATGGCATTTCTTTGCTGGGATAGGGGGATCCTTTTTCCTAAGAAAGGTCCCATCGCGGAGATTAGTTCGGATTGCATTCCTTTTGACACGAAGCATAGAAATTTATGTAAAAAGGAATTGGAATCTCTGACCACCTTGTAATTGACAACAGCTGGAACGAGAGTTATGAACTGACAGAGATTTTTTTTTTTACTTTTGAAAAGGAATTGTTTTTGTACCCAGATTAGAAGTGACAGCTGATGGCTGGCTAAAAGGAATACCAGAAGGTAAATTTTATTCAGATCTGAATAAATCGAATGGTAGAAAACCTAAACACTGTTGCCATGTCATCGATATATGAAATTTGAGGCTTGATCTAAGCGATGCAAAATTGGCAGCTGGGTGATTGGCCCTTTGGGTCTTTAATGATTTGCTTCATGATTGCGACATTTGTCATGTCAACATGCCGCAGTGGGGAAGCCGACATTTACCCCAAAGTTGAGTAAATTTATTTATTTATATTTATTTGTGAAAGCTTATGTAACTGTGACTGCGCCCAGATACAAATTACGCCGCGCATCCAGCTGAAATCGGGAATTCCACAAGGCGGTTTAACGTCTGACAGTTTTTTGTTTACAAGATATCTGACAGATAAATCATTGAATAAATTTGACTCATCCACAAGATGACTCCATATGGTTCACTGAGAGCCGTTTGCTGATACGAATTAAGTGCCACATAAACTCTTATGTGACAGTTTATGCTCTAAAAGAAGTAGCCTATAGGTACCTATTTAAGTTGAACTTAAATCGTGAAGAGTCGTATGAGCAAACAACACAAATATTTGTGGGGGTTAACTTCCAGGTAATGTAAGTGTAAGCTACTTTTGATTTAATCATTTTACCGACGTTAACTAGAGCTTCTGGTTTTAATAACAATTAAGGACCAGTGGAGTCCCACAAGGCGGTACACCGCCCAAACTCTTTTACGAGGTTTTCGGCAACGTACTACAAAACACACCTATGTGACTCGAGAGTTGAAAGTGTCTACACAAACGGGGCACAAGAAGTTTGCTCTTTTACTGTCAAGTTCGTATGATTTTAAATCATAAACTAGTTCAGGGTTTAAAGGACAACCTAAGAGCCTTGAAAAAAGCACCGGACCCTCTTCGTTAGGAAAACGTCAAGCAAAGGATACTCTGTTCCGTGTGATGCTATCTCAAAGAGAAGACCGCGCCGCAGTTGAAACCCTATAAGGCACACAAAAACACACGTGCTGATCATCTACATCTAGATGTTTGTTATGTGCGCTATTGACATTCAAGTTGCTGCTTTAGTCAGAATGAAAAGCATTGGATAATTTCGCCACATAACCTGCCATTTACATGACATAAGTTCGTAAAATAGTCGCTGTAACAATAGCTCTCATGCTTGTCAATCCAAATATCCGCCCAGCTTCAAATATGATAAGGATATGTCACAAGCGGCTGACTTCGTAACATGGTGTTACGTCTGAACGGAAGCTGCAATGAAGCAAATATAATCGTCAGTTATGACGTCCAACGTTGAATAAAGTTGACAAGAGTGAAATGCTGTCATACCTTTCCGATGTCATGTAATCGAAGTTTTTACAAAATTTTCTTTTTTCTCAAGTAGGTAGGCATTGACATTTGAAAAAGCAGACTTAGGTTAGGTCCCCCATGCAAACGCGAAAGAAAAGATAAATATAGAGCCCTCCTATTATCATCATGCATTAGTACTGTCTGTCTGTGTCCCTGCCCACCCCCTGATCGGTTTCTTCAAATCAATTATATTGAGCATCCGTTTTTATGACACCCAAGGAAGTAATGTGTCAGATCAATCTATTTGACTGTAAGGAGGCAGGACGACAGCTGAACGCACACACTATACAAGTTAGATAGAACCTCTTGGGCAGAATTGAATAAGTTAGTGTATAGATACCGCACAGTATTATGAGATTTTGTTCATATGCATGGACAAAAAAGAAAAGAAAAAAAAAGGAAACCCAGAGGGCACACGAGGAAAAGGACACCCTACACAAAACATCACTTGCAGAACAAATCACACATAGTGTGTGTGTGTGTGTGTGTGTGTATATAACCATCGATGATTGGGGTTATTCACATGGGAAACGGGGCATTTAACCCAGTGGGTTTGATGTGAGGAACTATGGTTCGGGGTGTAATATAGAAAATCGTTTCCTTTCATAGATTTCCTCCTTTTCATATTGATGTCCTTCCCAAGGCTTCTTTTTGCCATTTTCTACTTTGTGTAACAGCAAACAGTGTGTGTGCTCAGAGACGTCGTTTTTTTTTGTAAATATTTAGATTAGCTTATTGTTGGTAAAGTGGAAACAGAAAAAAAACAAAAAAAAAAAACAACTGAAAACTAGGCCAACAGCAAAGGAAACAACCAAAATATATCAAATTGCAGGAGGCACAGAGAGCACATTATACGTATAAATAGCTAAAGTATCATAGCAAAATTAGGTTAAGGCAAGTTATACGCCACACTATCCTAAGATGCTTTAGAGTGGGGACGAGTTTTTATTTGTTTTATTTACTGCGACTACTTTAGAGCACCCGTAGAGTCAGGAATTCAGAAAATCATTTCTTCTCATAGCATTTCGTGTGAGCATCAGGAGGCAGGACACGTGAAGTGCAACTATAAACCTACAACCGGCACAGTGAAGGTTATAGTTTTAAAGGGTATGTATACAAAATGGTGGAAGTGAATGCATTGTACTTAGATGGAATAGAAACGCGACATGACGACTTTGCTTTCATTGAGTTGGTCATGTGTCATTCGAGAAGATATACAGTGTTGAACCTCGAAAACCCCGAACACAAGTGACAAGACAGTAGGTTTGTTCCTTAACGTTTGTAGTAAGAATGGAAAAGACTGTCAAAATTGCAGTGGTGGGGATGAATTCTGTCTCAGAGACTGACACTTACGAACAATTTAGGGAACGATTTTGTAGTAATCCATGGACAAATGACAGATATATAATTCGAATATTGAAGAAAGTGATACAGAAGTCGTTAAAATATTTAAACAACTTGATTATTTACTAACAAAATTATTTGATTCATCTAATAGCGAAAAAAGTGATTCGGATCGAACTTCTTTTTGATGAATCCGAGTATGTGATGTGTATTTCATTCCGAAAGTCATTCCTATTCGAAATTATTGCTTTCCGTTCAGGTTTTTAGTTGGTAGTCTGTAATACTTTCGAAATGCAAGAAATAATTTGAACTAATATGAAGTTCCACTTTCGGAACTCGAAATCCGAGTACATTTCATTCGGCTTTCGAAATAGATATAAATGCTACTTTCGAATCGAGATACTGAGTAGGGCCCCTGATTGAACTACAAGCATTCGAGAAGAGGAAAAAGCGACACTATTAAAAATCACTTGAAGGAGATTGTCCCTTTTGCAGCAACGCAGAATTTCGTCGCCACTTTCGAAAAGAATATTCAATTTTATTTTGACGCCTGTTACTACCATTTTAATACGCAGGAAATGAAAAAATATGCAGCACTCGTATGTCAAAGAGGACAACAAATTTCAAATCAGATGACTGACAGCTTTTCCAATTCTTACACCAAGAAATGTTGTTGAGTAAAAATTCGTAAGATTCTCAGTGGCGGGGTTATGTCCTGCTCTCTTTTACGATTTTTTCGAGTTAAGGAACGGCATTAACATTTGTAAGACTTAAATGTAAAGGAACAGACCAAGTATATCCGACTCGGCAAAGTAACTGCAGTCAGTTGATCGAGAGATATTAGGGTATGGTTAGGTTGAGTGGGGTTGTGAGATCGTCACAAAAGACCAGGCAGCATAGCGGGCCCATCGCCATCCCCAGGGAACCACTACGGTTAAAATCTTAAACTTAATTTCCCTAGAGAATCTAATTATTGTTCCAATATTGTTTGAGGAACCAACCTCTTCTAAGTTGTTAAAGAAGTACCTGCCTAGGTGCTTCCTTCTGGTCCGAGCAATTGCTTGACACTTGGATAGAAGCTGGGAGATATCTTCCGTAACTTGTAGGTCCTCACAGTACCTGCATATGTCCGTATTAGATCAGTCTAGTCTCATGGCATGGTTAATTTGAATTTGACCAAGTCTAGGTGTACTTGCATTGCACTCAAGTGGAGTCGAGTTCTAAACTACAGCTTATCCGACAGAGCGCTCAATTTACTTCGAAAGAACCTATTGAACTACATAAACGAGTAGGTCCTTGTATGTAGTTCATTTAGTTCAGTATAGTTTCCGCCCCAATGAACTGTGGAATGACTCGGTAAAACCAGTGCTAGTCAACATATTCAAATCTATTTTTTTTTTTCTTTAGAGTTTTGATTTTTTCCTTTTTTCCAACAATCCCAAAAAATAAATCCCACTTTGTGTCTCTCTGTATTTACAAATCATATTAAGTTATAATGTTTTTATTAAGCAGTTACATATGTTTTTTGAATTGTTTAAAAATGCTTTACAAAATGTGGTCCGGGAATATAATATTCAGCGGAATTCCAGTTGCAACAATACGACAACACGCAGCCCAAAAGCTTGACACGATATGCCTGTTCTTTTCTTAAATTAACACGACACAAACAATTGCCATAACTGTGACGTATTTTTTGAATAAGTGCCCGCATTTAGTTTAATTTTCACGTTTTTAGTTTGTGAGAAAAGTAGCCTGTCAATGCGTTTCCAAGAGGAATTGTAACTATACTGAACTAATGAGACGTTTAAAGCTATTTAGTTGCAGTAGCTGATTCATCAAGCTCAATTTGGAACTATACGTAGACCGTTTTCAAACAAACACGACCTTAGTTCAAGCCTCATAAATCTGTTAATACTTTTTCAACAATCGAGCTCGAATTCGACACCATTTTGACTCCAGTCACTTGCGTTGACTTAATTGACTAAAGTTGATGGTGACAAACTAGGGGCAACACTGCTCCTAAGATGAGCAAGTCAATCGCGCCTTAGGTCTTATCATAAAACTCATCTTACGTCCCTAAGTAGGAAGGACACTTGCTATAGAGAAGGAAATCAATGCGCCGTACTAATAACCAATTTTAGTTTCGACTTTAAATTTACGAAAGCTCACAATTCCGAAATTTGTATGGAAAATATAGCCACGGTGAACTAATTAAATTTAAAGTTGACACTTAAAACGTTCATTGGTAAGGCCCAATGTATCCAATAATCACTTTCCCCATTTTAGTAATAAAAATTGTTTGCCATTCCCACATTATATACAAAAGCCACTCAAAAGGAGACGAAATTGAAATATAATTGGAAACCTACGTCAAGTTTTATCTCCAACTGGAATTAGCTGTCTTTTTGCTGTCAATTTACTCAGTGGCAAATATATTATGTACATTATTTTCGGCACGTCTTTATAGAGTATGCACCGCAAAGCACATTCCAAAAACCATACAACACAAATGTGGAACTTGCGTGCACCTTTAACTCACGTGCACAATGCCAGACTATTAAATGTCGAGTCTTACCCCGGCTATCCAGGTAACATGCCAAATAATCAACCCCCATATAGTAACGGGTGACCTTTCAAGGAAAACATTTTTCCGGGTGCAGTGAAGTCGGCCATGGTTTTTTTTTAACCACCAAATATAGACGGCGTTGAAGCTATAGTAAAGCACAATGCAACCGACAGATTGGATAAGGAAGGTTCCAAGTAAATCGGACAGGTTTTCTCGAAATGCCAGCAAAACTAAATTAGGATCCTTGGAAATTGCACGTCCACAATGGTTCTTTGATGAAACTTATTTAAATGAAACAACAAAAAAATGGGCCGCATCAGGGCCAGAAGCACTTAAGGCCTAGGGTCAGATCTTGTAAAGCGTTGAAACGGTTTCGTCCGCACGAATGATTTGATCTAAGTGTAAAAGATCAAGTTTTAATGTTTCGCATTACAGGATATGGCCCCTGGCTTTCTACAACTACTCGTTTGTGGAAGTTATAAATAGTTTACAAACGAATGCAAGTCATATAAACGTGTATGCACTGTCGGAATGGCTAAATTGAGTGTCGATACTTCATCGTCGACTGATTAGGCGGTGGCGATCACACCAAGGGGTTATTCCCAAAAGCTTGGCGGATCGCTTTTGATGGGGGATTTGAATTTTTGTATTTCCGTTTGACCAACATTTTTATTAGGTCGGCAAACAATCCGCCACCTAAACACCTATCGCTTTTAATGTGATTTTAAAATGACGTCGGAAAGTGTTTTCACTTATACAAAAATTTAAATCCGTCATTAAAAGCGATCCGCCGCGCATTTGGGAATAAACCAACCGGTAAGTGTAATTTATGTCGTTTTCCATTGGTTTCACTCGGGGATCCACTCATTCTGAAATCCAATGGAACAACAAAACAGCTTCTGAAAGAATTCACAATAGTATTGGTGAAATGCCAAAAAATAATCTACGGCTGCTGTCAGTTGACTTGTATAAAATACCTAAAATTACACTTGTGTGAGTGCTTCTTGAGTGGATTCTGACTTCAAATCGAGAAGCGAAATTCTCTCCTCAGAATCACCAGAAGAGTATTTTTTGTGCCAATGGAACGGATTCAGAAGTGATTTTGTCGATTCC